>JAGFMI010000005.1:0-1261106 GCA_021030905.1 Pyrenula massariospora
GGGGGGGGGGGGGGGGGGGGGGGGGGGGGGGGGGGGGGGGGGGGGGGGGGGGGGGGGGGGGGGGGGGGGGGGGGTTTTATGGGGGATGTATAGTGTGGAGCGTAGCGCTTTTGGGTATGTAAATATAGTGCCTATGCTCACATATCTAATAAATGTGACTAGATGCGGTCTCCGAGCCGTCAAGTCCAATACAATCAATCGACGCTCTTGCACGTTTGCCACCATTTCTATCTCCTACCCTTCCCTTCCTTCCTCCTATCCTTCCCGTCCTTCTTCCGCGGCCCCCTATATCCGGGATCTCGATAAAGGCCCTGTGACATACCCGCAGAAAAAGACTTCCATCACAAGCCTCGTCCTGGTAGAGGAATGTGACACTCGGTGGGGATGGGATTGCGCCTACGATTACTTGATACTAGAAGCTTTTAATATCCTTTAACTTGGCCTGGTTCTGCACCTTATGATTTCTAAACGAATTAGAACTGCTAACCTAGGGACTTCTTAGGGCCTTTTGGCCGGGGCAGGGCTGGGTTGTTAGGGCTGGTGTAGATTTGACTGAATGCGGTGAGTGTGAGGTTATGTTTAGAGACTAGTTACTGGAGGGCTGGCGGAGAGAGATGGTGAGTGGGTCTTGATGGATTGGTTTATGTTACAGGCTACGTAGGGAGGGAGGGAGGTTGTGGTGATTGGGATGTTAGCGAATTGAAGTGGTGTGTTGTGCTGTGTTTGTGAATCGTTGTAAGATTTGAAAATCAATAAGTTCTTTCTCTTGTTGATGCCGGGCGCCGAAATCGAAGCCAAGGCCCGCCGTCTATCATGTCATGTCGTGTCATGTGGTCCACATTTCCAATTCCAAAGTTCCCAAATCCATTAGCCAGCTGCGGTATACCCCCTTTCTTGCGCCGCTGTTCTGCGCCTTTTTGTTGAAAACGCCTTTTCCATCCAAAAGCAATTCATTCCATATCTCATCTCTTGGCTGCGTTAACGCCCGCCCTCTTCGCCCTTTCCGTCCTGATGGCCGCTTCCTCCTCCAGCGACGGCCGCCTCGCCCAAACAACATGAATAGCATTCCAAGCATGCACATCCCTCCGTCGAATACTCTCCCGCACCCCCACCAGCTCAACCTCAATCTCCTCCTTCGTCCACCCCATCCCCTCCCGCCCGAGCAGTCTGTAGCTAAACCCGGCCAGCCCATCGCACCAAACCTCTTCAAACCACCGCCCACAGAGCTTCAGCTTCTTATCCTTCGCCCACGGATTCACCGGCATCTTGTAGATCTCCTCGTGCACGTCCACATACCCGGCCTTCCTTAGCCACGTGGACAGCCGGTGGGCGATGCGCAGCGGCTGCGGCGGGTCGGAGTACTCGGCGGCGGCCTCGCAGAGCCGCTCGACGTGCTCGCGGAACGGGTAGGCGGGCAGGCGGGCGATGCTGTCGTCGTCGGCCTTGGGCATGGGGTCCGGCTCGATGCACTCCATCCACCCGGTGCCGGGTTTCAGGTGGGAGAAGGCGGTTCGCAGGACGGAGAGGTAGGAGGGGAAGGAGCCGAGGAGGAAGGAGGTGCGGATCATGTCGTAGTGGTTTTTGGGGCGGGCCCAGTCGTCTTCCGTGGCGTCGTCGATTTCGAAGTGGACATTGGGTGGGAGCATTGTGGGTTGGATGGCGGAGAGGTCGGTGCCGGTGATGGCGGTGTGCGGGTAGAGGTCAGCTAGTTCGATGGCCCAGATGCCGGTTCCGGTGCCGATGTCGAGGATGGAGGTTGGGGGTGGGTTTTGAGGAAGAGGGCAGAAGTGGAGGCGGCCGTCCCAGAGAAGCTTGAGGACATGGTGCTGGCGGTCGAGGCGGTCGTTTTCGGGCTCGTCGTTGGGGAATTTATAAGAGCCGTCTTTGTAGCGGTGATATGTGCGGCCGTATTCTTCGACATAATTCTGAGAGGTTTTCTCAGTATTATGATGGGGGAGGTTGCCAGATAAAAGATGGTGTTTCAAAGTGATGAATCGAACTTACCGTGATACTAGCTGTGACAGATTTTGTCTCCTCGAGGTAGGCCAGGTACTGAATATCGGAATCACCTGAACCAACTTCGAGAGGCGATGCAAATGAAGCGGCGACAGTGGCAGGTGGACTGGTTGAGGACCAGTCGTCCTCGTTCCCCGTCAACATAACGACTTAATATCAACCCCAGCTAAATTTTCAACACTAAAAGGAGCAGCCGTTGAGACGTATATCGATTAGATATAAATTGCGTCGACATTCGTCGATAAACGTCAAATTATTCAATGACCCCAATCAACGTTCTCAGCGCAATTTAGTGAAGCTAATAGGGTGAATTGTCTGACAAGAATATTTGAATGAAAAGTCGGCTCGTTTGAGAGATCGAAAACTTGGTCATCCGGATTTTTAATTCGCTCCGTGTAGGTAATACTGGCTCTCCCGGTGATAAGTTTTCCGACGCCTTCTGCGCAGCTTCGTACATGCAAGTCCCCTTGAGCGGTCCTCCTGCATAGACATGGCCTTCTCAAGGAGCGCACATTGTCTTCAGTATAAAAAAAGACTTCAGCAGATCCTTCCTCCAATCCTCCTCAGACAAGCTGGGGATGAAGATGCAAATAAGAAAGTTTATGTCTTGCCTCTCAGGCGGTGGAAAGCCCACCGTGAGCGATGGCTGACGGATGATGCTGATGGTAGTGTAAGCAACAGAATGAAACTCTTGTCTGCGACGGGAGATGTGCAGTGGAAAAGATCGATAGTGGAGCCAACACTTGGTGCGAAGGCAAGCTCATGCAGACCGACAGTGTGGTTGCGGCACGATCCCAGGAGTCTGGCAAGGTGGCTGCAGGTTGGGGCAGGGAACTCCACCCGGTGTCCCGGAGCAATGGGAAGCAATCGGCGGTGAATGCGGCCAAGGGGGAAGCTGGGAGACGATATCAAACTTTGCTGGAGTTGAACGAGTCGACGTGTCGGTGGCGGCGGAATGGCGGGGCTGAAAGTTCGAGAATGACTGATGGAAGGTGAGAGGCTTTCTAGAAGTCGGATAGGGAGCAGTTACACGTTTGTGAAATGTGACGCTCGAACGCTAGCAAAACTTTTGGTTGCTGGCGTCTTGGCTCCTGGAAAGAATCTCACGCTTCGTCAATGCATCGCCTTGCCAACCAATGAGTCGAGACGATTCTGCACACCTTTTCGAGCAAGCAAATGATGCTTTCGTCCAGTTCGCATCAACTTTTCCCGGGGATTGGCAGGCACCGTCTTGCGTCTGCTACAGCTACTGCAGCGACTCCTCATTCTTTGGGGGCCTAACCCGGGAGCGTGGTTTGTGGCGCCGGCGCGCGACCGCCAGGATCCAGCCCGCCTCCTGGGCACACCCGAGCGCCTGGGTTTGACATGTGAGGAACCATACGAGCGGGCTGGCCTCAGCTCGTCGAACCAGCTGGCCGGTGCCATCAGCAGTTCTACGTTCGTAGGTAGTATTGACGCTTCAAAAGTACAGTTGTCTGCATCCCACCGACGGGAGCTATGGATTATGTGCAGCATCATCCCACTTTCTCCTACGGAGCATGTCCGGCCGAACTATGTCGGGCAAAATCGTGTCATGCCATACGTTGACTTGGTTGCACCACCGTTGCTTTTCAAGTTGGGACATGATTCGTCCAACTAAGAATCAGAACCTCCTATTCTTCTCAAGAAGAGCTTTGTTGTCGCAGGAGAACGGACGTTTACCGACATTAGACGGTGTTTTGGCGTTGACGAGGGCTTGAAGGCTGGAAAAAGCAGGAATGCCTCCTTTAGGCGTGGTATGGGGGCGTCCCAGTGGGGTGGTTGATAGGTAAGTATCATCTGGTTATCTCTGGTGCAGATGCACTCCGCAATTTCCTCGCGCCAGGGGAGGAGGTTGGGGAGTTGCCATGGATCCTGATTCGAGCGATGTCACTCCGAGCGTCTGTATGCATCTTTCGACGTCTACTACTGTCACGGTGGCTGTCTGCGGAGGAGCGGCCTGAGCGCAAGACCAGGAGGAATCGCTCGCTCCTCGCACTGCGGAGGTAAGCCCGCTCCATAAACACCGAGCGTGATCGATCCTTGCAAGCTCTGGAGCTTTCTGCGGGCATAAGACTTGGATGAAGATAGACCATTGATAAGTCTCGATCAACAAAGATTCTTCGTAATTGATAGCAGCACATGCAAAATTCTCCATCGGCTTGCAGTCAGCTCGGAGAAACCATGGGCCACCAGGGTCGCTCGCATCCCTCCTGGTGATTGGGCATTGGAACCTAAACAGACCTCGTTCATCTCTCGCAACGCAGATATTTTCTATGCTGTCAAGAAAATTTGTTCGCCGATGATCATTTCACGTTTCTTGCCATTGATACGATTTCCTCTCTGCTGATATGTTCAAATTGATTGATAAATGATTCTTCTCCTTTCCATGGCACCCATCACGTCGTCGTTCTTGACTATTAATTCTTGGCGGCCTGGTACTTTCTTCTTTCGAGTCCTCATGTCAGCCATCGCGGATATATACCTACTATGACAGGACCTGTTTGTCTGATGTGGAAAGCCTTCTTTCCAAAAGAATTCAAGGGCCCAGCCAGCTGGTGCTGCGACCTACTTTTCATTGGTCGCCCCACGCCTCTTTCCCCTTAGCTATCCAGAACGGACGCCCCTTTCGCCCAGACCGGACACACAACACAATCTCCGCCATGACAGCCCTTTTAAATGGAACAGATAATGATTCCATGTGTCGATTTACCAGCGCGCTCTCTCTTGCATGTTGTCACTGCCACGACGGCTAGGTAACTTGAATTTGTTGATAAAGAACCAAACACCTCAACATGTACGCTCACTTTGCGCCAATTTTCAGCCCGCACACTTACGTCATCTTCTACTGGAGGGTATATCCCTCAGTTTTTCGAAATTTGCCACGCAATCGACCCCAAGGCTATGAGTCTTTGGCCATATCGAGTGGTGGCTCGCCTTGACAGCCTTCCCACGCAGCTATCAGCCTGTCAGAACGGCCTGAAGGACCATGTTGAAGCCGCTGTTCCTGCAGTAGTGGCTGGAGGAAACGACCAGGGGAACCTGCACTGCCACAACCCACCCACAACCCACCCAACAACCATCGTAGCTTGACCCCGGCCATATTTCTTGTAGGTAGATTTTCACACAGTCATTAGGGCCACCTTCATCTGACAGTATACCTGCCATCCCCCGCCTTCCCTCTCCTTGCTGTTCGACCAATACTCCCATTCTCCCCCCTCCGGCCCGGCATCCTCATATTTTGCAGCACCTACTGTCAGCCCTTTCTCGTGCATCCATCCATCCACTATCAAGCATCATGCAGTCAAACACCTTCAAATCGATCTCCCTCTCCATCCTCATGCTCCTCCTATTGCTCAATCTCGCTGCCGCAGCATTCGATTTCCACAACTACCCCGCCTGCGCCCAACGCATCCTCTACACCATTGCACCTCCAGCCTGTGACTTTGGCAGCGACGACTCACACATCAGCTTCACCGACAACTGCCTCTGCCGCGACCGCGGCTACCTCACCGACGCCGCCGCCCAAGTCTTCTCGTCCTGCGGCTGCACCGATCTGCAGACCACGGCGCAGGTCTCTACCGAAAACTGCGCCAAGTTCAACACCGAAAGCGTCTTAAGCGTGGATGACTTTATTAAAGATGGGGTCGGCGACAAAGCTGGAAAGTGCGATCCTCTCGGAAATGTGAACGACAAGAAGGGGCTTGATGACGGTGCGATTGTGGGGATTGTGTTTGGCGTATTGACGCTGGCCGTCGGGGTCTTCCAGGCTCTGGTGTCTCTAAAATTCATCACGAAAGAGTCAGTGACGCGATGGGCGCCGTGGTCGATTCTCAAGCGGTTTTTCTGTTGTGGGCCTTAGAGCGAGGCTAGAAAAGTACACATGGCTATGCCCACTCTTATCTTTGCGACAAAACGAGAAAGAGGATGGGTGAAATTGAGAAGAAGCTGGCAAGCTTTTGGGGATAGACTGTTTCATACCTCGGGGACAAAATGTTGCTTGAATAACGTATTATACCCACTCAGTTGCATGTATCATAGTGCCTTGTTATGGCCGTGGCGTCGTATTGCGTCATACGCCCATGTCTTATCCATATCCTAGGGCAGGTTTATATCTTAATACTCTTCTAAATCTTCTAAACTGTAAGACGGCCAAACAACCGAGGCTTACCTTTGCTGGCTTTGATCACGACTTCGAAAGCCTATAGATAGCATCCAGCCCCGAAGACATCCCTAAATATACGCCTCTAAGGATGCCTCCAGACATCACACAAGGGATACCTTCGGGGGTTATCTTCAGGGGTATCTCGAGGGATACCTCTAAAGAAACACTTCGGGGCAAAAAGTAAAGTAACCGGATGCCACGTTTCGGCTTCTATACTACGGCTGGACCCGAAAAAGCATAATGAATGACTGAATGTGGCGGTAAATGGTACTCGTGGACCAAGTGGTCTATACAACAAGCCACGCGATTCATGCATTGCGTAGTTAAAAACATTCCCTAAATAGGTAAGTCACCTTTTCGTACCGAATTTCACGAAAACTGTCAGAACCCGCCGCCTTCGGTGAGTCTAGCTGAGTAATTAAAATACTCTTACGACGTGAATGATTTGCGAAAAAATGATTCTCAACTAATCCAATAAATTGACAAGGAACAGAAAATAGCCCCAATCATCCCTTAATCGCCTCATACATCTCCAAATACCCAGAAACCAGCCTATCTCCCCCCAACCTGCCCCTTCGGCACCGGCTTAATCCAGCTCACAGCCAAATTAATCGCAATAGTAATCACCCCAATAATCCAAATCGTCTTCCCATACTGCTTCCCCAAATACCGGAAAATAATCGCAAAAATAATGCCCCCAAAATTCCCCGCGGCGCCCGTGCACCCGCTCACGATCCCGTTGGCGTGCGGATGGACGTGCGGCACGAGCGAGTAGTTCGCGCCGTTGGCCGCCTCCAGAAAGAACGCCATGCCCGCCACGAGCCCGAACATCGTGCTCTCCTTGTGGGAGTTTGTCGCGCCGATGGCGATGTGGAAGGCGCCCGTGACGACGCTGAGGAAGTGGAGCCAGGCTTTTTTGCTCCAGACGGACCCCGTGCGGCGGTAGAGGAAGTCTGAAATCAAGCCGCCGGCGGGGCGGAAGACGACGTTGAGGAGGCCGAACATGGCGGCCCAGTTGCCGGACTCGGTTTGGCCGAGTTTCTGTTTCTTGAATTGGGCTTGGTAGTAGGTGCCGAGGATGCTGTTGATGGAGAGCTCGGCGCCGAAGGTGCAGAAGTAGCACGCGGCGGTGACGAGGGTCTGGAGGCTGAAGATTACGGTCATCGCGTCGCGGAAGGTGGGTTTTTGGATGACCTCGCCGCGGGCGGTGTCGAGCATGGCTTGCTCGCTGAGGTGGGCTTCTCCCGCGGCGGAGAGTTTGCGAGGCGCGGCTTCGTATTGGAGTTTCTCTTCGTCGGAGGCGGCTGGAGAGCGGTTGTGGGGTTGCTGATGTTTGTCATCCATAATGGTTCCGGGCGCGGAGACGATGTCGGCAGCTATGCCGTGGGAGGCAAGGTTTTGCTGCACGTGCGTATGGCGGTCGCTCCATTTCCCCGTTGGGGTGTCCGGACAGAGTATTAGCATGGCGATGGCGACGGTTGTGATGCAGATGAAGGGGACGATGAAAGTGACTCGCCAGGCCACATGAGGGGAGAGGCCCTGGTCGTTGACGAAAGAGTCATAGATTGCTGGCATGAGGAAGTAAGTAATGCCACCGCCAGCGTTTCCAAGGCCCGCAGTGATCGCATTTGATGTGCCGACGATGTTCTTGTCGAAGAAGCCGGTGGACCAGACCTGACAGGGGACGAATGAACCTCCCAATATGCCGACGAAGAAGCGACAGGCCATCAGTTGACCTGCATTGTAGCATGTTCCTGCCAAAGCAGTCGGGATAGCACCAATGAGAAGACATGCTGCAAACGTTTTGCGAGGGCCAAAGCGATCACATGATGGACCGGCGACTAAGCGCACCAGCAAACTACGTGGAGGTCAGAGACTTGTAGCATAATTGGTTCAGAAAGCCCTACGTCGCCACCAGTGCTATAATGTTGGAATTCGATATTTCCTTCTTCGACAGTTTGAGATCTTTCCCAATTGTGTCGGTCAACTTCACGTTGTTAGAGATTGCAGCATGGTTCCAAAGGCAAAGCTGACATACCAGTGGTGGAAACGCATACCAACTCCAAAATGCGATCATAAAGCCAAACCATGAAAAGAAAAAGACGCGCCCGTAGACATTGATCGGGTTCAGGAGAGGGATTGTGCGGGCTTTGTGGTTGATCGGGTTGACCTCGGGGGCTTTGAAAATGACGTCGATCCCCATGCTTGCGGCTCTGAACCTTTGTAGCACGAGCAACTTCCGCGAAGGGAATTGTGTAGTTGATCTTGCTTGTTCAAGGGAAGCGAAGAAGACAGCTAGAAAATTTGGACGCGCACGAGCAGATCAGGGTGCCTGGAATGGGAGATATATGATGTTGGTATCAACACCAAACTTCCTGCCTTGGCGATGTTGTCATGAGCTTTCTCCGGATCTCCAGAGACTTGGTCCGAGCAACAGGTGAGAGTGAGTGACCAAATCCGCGGGCGATCCTTCGACGCGATTGTGCAGGGGGTCCAGACTTCAAGCGCCGAGCGGCCGGGGCTCGAAGCGCGCCTGGGGGCTGATAAGAGACTGGCCTTGTTCTTTGCCCAGCAGACAGGCCACAATGTTATTGGACCGGAGAATCTAGAATGGTTGGCACCTTGTTCGACGAGCAACCCCAAAAAGTTCCTTCTGCAAAGTCCTCAGTGATATTGGTTGCGTCGCTATCAACAATTTTAGTTGTCCGCATTAGAAGGTAGCAAAATTCGAGAAAGCGTTAACTAGGTAGGACGAGGTGGTAGCGAAAAAGGGTGTTCGACAAGGATGGGCTGAGACTCTGTTTCACAATGGATGTTGGGCAGATACTGTGGAGGAAAAGCATCCTCAAACCCAGCTCCAGAGATGACAGCATGAAGCATGAAGATCCTGGGCACTTCTGGTGAGTCCGGTAAAGTCCCCAAGATCGGGCAGAGGCTTATCGACAACCCGTGCTCTCAATTGCCAAGCGACTCATCCTCCTCCGTAACGGACGGCCGCCGGTGGGCTAAAGGAGCGCAGGAACCATGCATGGACACAGCTTCCAAGACAAGGAAGATAGAGCTGTGCAGAACTGTAGCGCTGTGGTTGGTGCAAGCTTATCTTGACGCCCCCAAAAAGGAAATTTGCGCTTAACCCCATGTGGATCTCTTATCAAGGCCAACCAGGAGAGGGCGCGACAAACTCTGATTAAAAGCGGATATGAATGCAAGCCATAACATTAAAGAACTTAAAATTGTCATCCATCATGCATAAGAAGTAGCTGAATGCCTTTACGAAAATCTTCTTCTTCCGCGGGTACATGCTGCAAAATGACTCAACTTTTAGCGCTGTCCACGTCAAGAACGGGAGGAAGGGCAACCATCGTCGGTATCACACTTTGCGGCATTATTAGGCGCAAGGCAGGAAATTTCTTGTGAGAGGTGAGTTGGTCCAGGCATCCTTGTGTGCAACGACACACCTGGTGTACGAGATATTTGGAAAGCTCCATCTCGAGCAGCCGCGGAGGTCGGTAGATCGACAGCATGCAGCTTAGCGTGCCTACCCGCACGTGATCTTAAACGATTGCTGCCAAAGAGCATTTGGTCAGATCTATTCTATGTTGATACAGTGTCCCTATTTCGGCTTGTTGACATGGAATTGTAGCCTGCAAGAGCTTGTTGACCTCGATTCTGCTAGTTCTAGAGTGTCATTTCTCGCGGGCACCATGTATCGCTCTGCTTATGCTAAAATGCCATTACCTTGCCTGTTTAGCTTCGATCCCGTCTATGAATCAGATCCACAATTTCTATCTCGTCGATGCTTCTATGAAATCTCGTCTTGCTCACTACGAGGGTTTGTCGGTCTGCAGCCTTATTACCAAGCCTTCGACGCCCGACTTACGACTCTCAGGTTAGTCTACGCTAAGCAATGGATTCTGTAGGAAGACCCATGCTAGATCAGCAGCGCAATGGTTGTCATCCTCACCCGCGAAGACCACAGAAGTACGATTAAACACGCTGAAAACTCAGGCAATGGTTTCGCCCATGGTTTATCTACATCGGCCGCACTCTGAGCGACCGCGGCTGACAAGTGGACAGGAAGAGGGGGAAGAAAGGACGATTAGAAGTGGTATGTATTAATCGGGATAGAGTATTGGTGATACAGACCATCTCTTGAGCACCAGTAATTACTAGAAAACTATGAACCATCCGCAACTAATACTTCGGGCCATCGAACCCGAACCTAAACAGGTACCTGAACGTGCATGACTTGTAGTAGAAGATTAGATCTAGAACCGACCCGTGCCTATAACTTTACAATTACAGAAAGGGGGGTTGGTGGTTTGAAGGCGAGGTTGGGGCTAAAACCTTTTCGGGGCAATGGAGGTGCAATCATAGATCCAACGGCACCCTGCGCCCCTGGTACCCGTGTCTTGGCGTGCCTACGTGTAGAGCCAAACGAGGTGAAACAAACCTCCTACACTACACGACTTCAAGTCCAAATTCAACTATTCCTGTCGAGCGTCCACACCTATTCTAGCTCTCCAGCAGGAAAAGCCAAATATCTTGACCTCATGTTGTAGGTCAGAGCGATCCAGCTACAGCCTGCTTCAAGCTAGGGAAGTTTTCACTGTCAATTCGATCGTCTCCCGTGCTCTCTTGCTGTGACTGCTCTATCTTTCGTAGGGATGGTGTTTATGCTGAACAACGACCCTACCTCAACGTCGGATCTGGACGTCACCAAAAGGCTTTGAATATTTCCTGGTTCTTTTTCAGAAGCGCTAAAACTAAATCTTAATTGGCTAATTTGTTATAGCTTCAAGTGTGTCAACTTCTATGCAGCTACGGAATGTCATGGCACATTCCAACCAGCCTTGCTGTTGGACGTTTGAATTTTCGTTCCGTCTTAGCCCACACTCCTGTCTGTTTTCGCAATTGTTACATTACCCCAGATTCCCGGCCACAGGCCTTGATGAGTTGTGTTGCTTAGCGGCGCTATTGGCCCATGGGGAAGTCTCTAGTTCAGACGTTAGCTTCAACGCTCCATTCACCGCGCAGCCACAACATGAGGTTTCCCTCCTTCGAAACATTTGATACTAGTAATTACGACTTCGATGCTAGAATCGTCCAAGCGCCAACTACTTCACGCATCTCCAACAAGTTTTACTAGTCTCCTATGAAATATCTGCACTTCAGCCACGAAGGCTCTTATTTTCAGATGATATTACGCTCTGCAAGATTTGAACACTGTTGAGATATCCTTGCCATTTCATGTACTTCTGTTTTCCGGTTAGAACGTTGGACCTGGATGCTCATAGCATTTGCATGGTCTTCGATATCGTGGCTGCCCAGTCCCAACGACTTGCTCTCCTCATTTGCAACATTAAGGAATCAAGCTACTTACTTTTGCTTGTTGCCGTTGGCTTCTCTGTAGCAAGCCACGTGTCAACATGTTTTGATCTCATTTGCACCATGCAAGTGATGGTGGTGACAGCGGTATGCGTTTCACTGACAACGGCTCGACCATTGAAGTCCATAATACTACCCAATTCGATTACTGCAGGTGGACTATAAGATCAGATGCCCTGTCTCTGTTGATGATCCACCAAGAGCTTTTTGTTCTTTTGTGCAAGGCGCTTGCAGATCGTTCTTTAACATGCACTACCAACAATACCTGCCTTTGCTATCAGGTCTTCTTGTATTCTGCCATGCATTTCCCTCAACTTCCATTCTTCGGCGAGATGATATCAGTACTGTCTGCAATCAAGGAGGATATAGCACGGACAATTGGAACAAGTTCTCTATAGGCAATTGGTTAACCACTTGGGCCGCGGAGTATGACAATGGAGTTGATCCCGGACGAAAATGGGACACAACATTCCAGAACAAGCTCGCAGCCGAGGGTAAGACTATCAATAATTTTGATTGCACGGGCACATATCCGTGCAGTTTCTCAAACTCCGTCGAGGATTGTCAGAAAAATCCCTATGTGTACTTCAGTCTTACTGCTATCATGAACTTTGCCAATTACCTTTCGAGTGTCTCTGAGGGTGTCCATAATCTTCTCAGCAAGCCTGGTACCCTTGATGGAGGCAATCTGCTCAAGAACTTTTGGAATGCTCCTGGTGTAAGACCGGACTATCCACGCAGTTACAATCATCCGCCATGAAGCTAACAACCTAAAGAGCCCATCCACATTCACGAACGGTATAGGAATATTCAACGGCGTGCTAGGCGCGGCATCAGTAGCCTTTCCTCCCGCCGGTCTAGCAGCGGGCGTTGGAGGAATACTTTCCGGCGCTATTGGCGTTATGGGAGCTCAAGAAACACAGTCCGTTCATCCACCCCTCCTGGTCACGCAAGCTGCTGTCCTCTTCCACTCTCCACCCTCTTGCTTCACTCAAAACTAACAACACCCTCCGCAGACCATTCGACGAATGGACAGCCGTAACCGACTACCTCGGCCAAATCTCTGACAAATTCAACGCCACCTTCTCCACCTACGCCCACTGGGTCATGGAAACTACCCCCGGCACCAAATTTGACGGCAAAACCAAGGAAGCTTCCGGCTATAAATACTCCGACGACCCCAAGGGCCTCGTCCGGCTCCTCGCCAAGGGCGACTTCGCCAGCTCGCACATCGTCGGCGACGAGCCGCGCAACCTGCTCGGCTCCCTCGCCAGCCCCGTCGTCAGCTTCCTCTGGAGCTCCAAGGAGGTCGGCGGGTTCGTGGTTAAGATCACTAAGGACCAGCTGGGCACGGACGTGTGCGATGGGTCTGGTAAGCCCGTGCTCAAGGACTCTGGGTGGGATAAGTTTACCTGGTGCGACGGCAACAATGGTGGACTGCATGTGCTGCTGCAGTGGCAGTACAAGGACGCGTTCGACACCGACAGCTCGGTTGATGTTAGCGCTGTCACGAAGATCCCGGGTCTGGACAAGATCGGGACGGATGACTATGGCAATATCCCGTTGGATGCCGTGTTTAAATCTAGTGCTAATGCCGCGGCAGTGGGTAACGGCTTTGGGAAACCGCTTGATCCGCAGAAGGTCGTCGATGCGATCCTGAAGAACCCGAGCCAAGTCGCCGTGGAGGATACGGTGGCGTTTAGCTTGCCGGTTTGCGATCTGACCAAAGTCACTATCAAGGATAGTTGGAAGTGTAATGTCGACCATGAGGACTCGGCGCAGAAGGTAAGCCTTTTTGTCCTATTATCGTCCTGTCATTTTATTATCTCTCCATCTCCCTAAATATTTTCACCGCATATGCCTTCTTTCCAATTCCCGCCTTCTCATCTCGCCCCCCTGAACGAAACCCGTCGACTAACAACCACTACCAGTGCCTCCTCGACATGGCCATGTGCGCCTGCAGCAAGATCGACGGGTGGCCGCACGACCGGCCGGACAACGGAAACAAACTCTGCGGTTAAAGAAAAACTCCCATACCACATCTTTTTCATCCCAACTTCTCGATACGTTAGAACTTTGTAATGGCGTTCTTCACGGTCGAATGGTTTGTATAGATCAATACTTTATATTTCGTAACATTCACGTTAACCGCCCTCCTCCATCTGCTCTCTCCACATTCCCACGAAATGGAGACAATTGGGCTGTAGAGTCTTCCGATGTCTCATTCTCTGTGATGCTTTTGCCTGTTTACATATCTCATCCCTCAATCCTCAATTCTCAAAATTAGATACTATAACCTCAACCGATATCAATGCACGTGACTTTACGAAGCCGTCATATTGTACGAACAAGCTCAAAGTTGAAATGCCTTCCTCTCCTTTAATGCTCTGATCTGATGGGGAAACGACCAACAGAATATCGACAGTAGGCAATTTCGTTTCTCATTGTATAGACCTCACGCTGCAAGACTACGTAAAATTTGCAGAGTACACGATATGTCTGTAAATGTAAATGCAATACGTTCACTACCTATAGTCAAAGTAAAGCAAATTGGTATCTTGATAATGCAACGAACCCTACAGCAAAAAAGCGCCGTAACATACACAGCGAGCAATCAAGTCCCGCAAGGACAAATGCCACGCTACAACCGCGTCAGCCAGGACGAGTCCTAGCAAGTAGATGTAAAAGGCAAAAAAACTGCATGCTCGCCGTCTCCATTTGCACCGCATGTCAATTTTCCCTCCCATTGATTTTCCCTTCGAATTTTAGATATCCTCACCGCCACGCCGGTTGTTTTTCTACAGTACTCCCACCGCCGCTCTTCGGCATCGGAAGCAGACTCATCCGTTTACCCTTTGTTGTGGCCGCTGCCGCCGGGGTGGTATTTCCTCCTATCCTACTGCCTGGCCTGGCTAGCTGACTGGGTGGCCGCGGCGTCGGGGTAGCACTTGCACTCGGCTTTCTACCCGCCAATGGCGATGAATTGATATTCGCATTCGACGGTCTACGAGTCTGTGGCGGGGTGGGCATGGTCGGAGTTGGCGAGGAGATCATAGGGGCAACGGGAGAAGAGTCGGTGGCGTCGTTAGATTGATTAGGTGGAAGAATGTCTTCGTTTTCAAGGTCGTCGTCAGACGAAGAAGAATATTCGATCTTCTGTACGCGGACATGTTCGTCGCTCCCTGGTGTTTTAGGAGGCTGCTTGTTCTGGGGGACTGCGGTAAGGGGAGCTGGCTTCGACTTCAGTTTCGGTGCGGAGACGGAGCGGAGGTTGGGCGCGGCTGCTGAGGAAGTGGGACGGGGAGGGTGACTGGTTGTACGAGTGCGGGGATTTGTCAAACTTGAAGGGGCACGGGGAGGCGGACGATATGCGGTGGTGTGTGGGGGCTTCGATGCAGTTGATCGGTCCACCTTGCTGTACGGGACGGGGTCTAGGAGGCCGCCACGAGATGGGGGGGCTTTTATTTTTGCGGAGGCTGGAGCGGTGGTTGTTGAAGCTTGGCTGCCTCTGCGAGGGCGCGTTGCTGGGCTGGCATTAGGTGCAGGTGAACTTGATGCCTCGCGACTCAAAGGGCTTCGTAGAGGGAGGGATGAATAGGAGCTCACTGAGCGAGGTGTTCGGACTGGAACAGATGATTTTGCAAACGGTGATGGATTAGACGATGACAGCGGCTTGAAATTATGACCAATCGCAAGATCATTAGTGTTGGTGCTGCTGCTCCAGCGCGGTTTAGTGTTGACTGGGTTTGGTCCAGGCCGCCCTGTGGGAGTTGGTGTAGCTGCTGATCGAGCCGCTGAAGGAGACGGCGATGTGAGACTTGACTTGCGAGGTTGAGGGAGCGAAGACAGACGCTTGTTGAGAGCTGAAGATGGTCGGGTAATACTGCTACTACGGCGTGATGCAACGCTAGTATGGGGCTTGCTTTGCGGTGTTCCTATGACGGATGAAGTAGGCGAAGAGCCTGGAGTGTCATAGGCACTGCCAGTGGTAGTACGATCCATAGACATTATACTCGAAACAGAGTCCCGGAGCTGTGTCGTGCGGTGACTGTGCATTTCCTCGACAGCTCCTGACATTTCGTCCATCTGCTCATGCAAATCGTGCGTTCTTGCCATGAGATCGGCTCTTAACCGCATGATCTCTGAATTGACAGTCAGCCGGTCTTTAATGCCTTTCAGAATAATTCCAAGAACGCGGTCAATTGCTGGACCATAGTGTATTTTCTTTGCTTCGAAAGATTCCACTTTCTTCCAGAAGGTTGATGAGTGAGTATGCTGAAGCCTAACGTCAAGAGCTTCTTGGAGCTTCGTAATACTGCGCTCGACAGACTCGCACATTTTGGATGCTTGCCGGCCTGCATTTCGGAAGACTACGACCCAACGATCTTCTTCCAGCTCTTTCCGTAGCGTCTCGGAGTCCTTTTCAAGTTGCTTCCAGTCTCTTTCAAGAGATTTTAGGTTATCCTTAAGCTCAGTACAGGCGGAAGGGAAGAGCTTAGAGGCTCGGCCCTGGAACATAGATAGCCGCATTGGCAGGAAGTCGAGTGAAGCCCGTAGAGGCTGCATGCGAGCGAAAAGCGCAAGAAGGTCTGAGTCTGCTGGGGCGTTGGTGACTGTAGGCGTAGTTGGTGATGAGGTCGCGAAGGACGGGGGAAGACTAAAACGATTATTACGACCATTCATTTTCGCTGCTGGAGTCTCTTCCACAATCGTTTCGAGTTCGTTGATGTCAACGCCATTCTGGGCATCGCCCTCAGCTCTTTCAGCTTCAGCTGACATGGCCTCTTTCCTCGCTTCCTCCATCTCAGTCACCAATTTGTTAAGCTCTTGCATTTCTTTCTTCACGTCTCCAAGCACAGTACCCTCGAGCTCTTCCCATTCCATGGCAAGCTCAACCTGTTCGTGGACCGCTTTAAGAAGCTTTCTCACGCCGTCCCAATCATTCATTGTAGACTCCATCTGTTCAACGACAGTTTTAAGGTCCGTAGAATCAACATCTGTAATATCGGGCCGGCTTTGTAACTCTTCAATAGATTGGACATATACAAGCACTAGAGCTTCGAAATCGTGGACAGCTTTATCCACCTCATCCAAGGCTCCGCGACCGCCGGCAGCTGCCCACTCGATGTCGTCGTCGGCGCTTAGACCACTAAGCGTGGTGACGGCCTGCTGTATCCATCGATGAATCTGTTCAGCAGCACGTGGGAAGGTTCTTGCAGCCTCTGGCGCGGTAGGTATTGCCTTGATCTTGTTCGCTAATGTCTCTGGCTTTGGCAACCTGACAGATGTCAGACTGGCGAGCTGATTGCTGAAAGGTTCGCGTGAAAATGAGAACACGGAGTTTTTGCGGGAAAGGGCGTGATTGAAGAGCGAGTCGCCATTTGTAGAAGTAGGGGACGAAAGGGGTGGAGGAATCTTCGCTCCATTTTCCGCGGCACTTTCCCTGAGGTATTTCTGATAGTCCGACTCCGGCTCCTCCATCAAGGTGCAGACACCCTGGGAACAGCGTATCAGGTCAGATGTACTGGCCCAACGTTGCAGTGCTCTTTCTGCACAGCTAGAATCTGGCCTGCAATGTCTCTTGAGGGTGGTGTTCTATGGTCAGATATACGTCGCCATCGAGATGTATTCGAAAATTTTTAGGTTTTTGGTCGCGTGGCCGTCGCGGATTGGTCAACACCACAACCAACTAAACAATGTCGGTAGCGTAGTGTCGAGAAGTTCTGACTTCTGCAGATTCCCGAATTCCGACAAAGAAGCTGCGAAGATGTTGAAGGTCTTTTGAATACCTGGCGGTGGAAGCTGTCTTCGATGACTGAGGTTCAGGTAGGGCATAAAGCGGAAGCCTGTGAAGCTGCTGGACAGGTGGGGGGGCCGTGAATTGGCGTTTGCAAGTGCAAGGAAATCGTTGAACAATTCTTGAACTGTGAAGAAGCTTTAAGAGCTGTAGCTGTTCCAAGACCTATTCGTATGGGATCATCAACGTGTTCAAAGCTAAGGCTGCATCCAAGAGACGTTGGAGGGTGGAACGATTCGAGCAGATTGGCATCGTTTTAGCGGCAGCGGTGGAAATTTTAGGGCAGCTCGCGGTGGAGCAGGATGTGCAGCGAACCCCCATCTGGCTTAGAACAATGCCTTTGCCGAAACTCAACGTCTTCGAACCCTGGCCGTCGAAACAATTCGCCGAAGCCTTTGTGTCACAGAATCTGAACATTTCGCCTCTAAATAGTCTCCTACGGTATCTCCCTAGGATGAAGCATGATTTCCATTCAGATTCATATCAGTCTCAAGCACATTCATAAAGATGCGTGTGCTACGTTACATGTACTGCCGAAGCTATGGCCAAGGGGTTCAGCTACAATCTGTGGTCCAACGCTATCTGGTCCCACTCCAAGATGAAGTTTGCTCTTCAGCCAACAATTGGCCATAGCTGCATTATTCCGCCATCGTAACATTCCCGATCATCTTCTCCAGGCATAATCACTACACGATGCCTTTGACTGGGCCATTAAAGCTCGCTCACCCTCGGCCCATTGGAGAGACCGATCAATCATCTCAACGGGTCTCAAAATAGAACTCTTCCCTCTTTGGCGATCCGGAGCGACCAGAAGATCTTCAAGTTAACTAGAGACCGACCTAAGATCCATCGGAGTAGCCCCACAAGCGCTTAAGCCTGGTCTAGATACGTTTCAAAGCTTACAGACGGCCACCAAGACTCTACTGCTAGGAATTCAATCCGAGAAGATCCGCGCGAAGGTACTAAAGCGACTATGAGTGTGTGTTAAGAGCCTCACGTTCAGCGGCGCCCAAGTAAGGGGGTAGCCTAGCATACGCGCCATATGAGACTACGTGGAATGGGAGAACCTTGCTGCCGAGATAAGAGAACGAATAAAATTCTTATTTTGCTCGAGCCAAACAATGCAACCAGCCATTAACATTGTCATATTGGCCTGCATGCACGAAATATAGTACCACGTTCTTCTTGTGAGTACGTTTACTCTTCGCGAATAAGGAAGGAAAATACTACGCGTTAACATATGTTAGGCATAACGAAATACTTATGCTAGGACCTTAAGAAGGGACGAACCCTATAATGATAGCTTATGCGTACGAGGCAAGAAATTTCTTTTACCTCGGAGATACGACAATCAATTAAATCATCTCTCGTCGCGGATGAATACTAGTCCACTTCGCCAATATTCTTCTTGCTCTTCCATATTGGGCACGAGTACCAAAGAAATAAGCTGCTCACTCTCCTTCTTCTGCGCCGGGCAGCTGATGGCTTTGATTTTGATTTGATTTGAATCTGAGTTATAGAAAAATCTTAAAAGAAAGGACGAGTAAGAGACTTTGCAAGCAGTACCTCCGTGATCGTTTTTTATGCCCTATACAACCCGGCTCTCACACCAATTCCTCCAGTATCATTCTAATACCCACTATACCTCTCTCCACACGGCCCTGCAATATCACCCGTACTGCGGAACGGCGGACTCGGATCAGGCCCGTAAGCCAACCCTGGAATCTGGCCCTGCGGACAAGTCTGGCTGACTCCCTTTCCATTCCCTACCACCGATTGGCCTATACGCGCTACACATCCCTCGTAGAAAAACCAATTCGCCTGGATGCAATTCTGCAGCTCGAAGAAACACGTGTTACAGCACGCTATTGCGGACGCGCCTTCAGGACTGTCGAGAGGGAAGAGTTGGTTTGTCGTCACGGGGAGGTTTCCTCCGGCAAGACGATACGCAGCTCCTGGGGAAGGCAACGGAGAGGCACAGGGGTACACTGTCTTTGTGACGACAGCTGGTGAGGCCGTGACAGTGGTCACGACATCTGCGACAGCGGTCGATGTCGTTGTGGAAGCAGTGAGGCTGAGACAGGAGCAAGCGCTGCTTGTGTATGCTAGCGGCTTAGTTGTAGTGGTTGCCGGGAAAACGCACGAGCAGGCGGAGCTCAAGCGGCTTGGGGACGGTGGGTCGCCGCAATTCTTGATGAACGTTGGGACGGCGATGCTGGTCGTGGTTTGGGTATATACATTGCAGAAGGCGGATGCTGATGAACTGTAGCGTGCATCGACAAGGTTGCGAAGGCAATTGTCGCGGTCGCAGGAGGGAGCGTTCCGGCGTTCTGGGGCTTCTAGGCCGGTGTCGCGACGTTCCTTCGCAGGCCCATTGCCAGGCAGAAAGACAATACTTGTTGAAGCTTCGCCACTGGTGACAGTCACAGTCGAGGTCGCCGTGCTCGTGGTATAGGACGTCGCATCGGTAATGCTAAGGTAGCTCGAGCAAAAAGACGTTGCAGATGAAGCAGGGACGATGGAGGTGATGTCAGTGCAAGATGCAGGGACACTGGGTGAGGGATTGTTGGGGACAGGGGCCGGAGCAGGAGAAGCATGAACTCTTGATAGCAGAGCGACGGCAAAGAAGATTGTGGAGAACATGATGAATATGGCAATTTTCTTTGATAGTCTGGATGAACGATGGGTAGAGGATAAGAAATAGAGCCTACCTTTATACACCACGAGGAGAAGCGTGAAGCTTTCTGAACAAGCCTCTTCGTGTTTGCCATATTTAGTTTTCGAAGCTCAATGCGACGTGGAAGCTTCGTATTGAGGCCAAGACTGGTGTCATAAAGCCACAAACTCCAAGAAAAGCTTCTGGGAACGAGTAACTCGCCACCTTTGGCAGAGAAACTGTGAGGCTGTTCCTAGAGCAGCTTTTGACTTCAACAGTAGTCGAAGCCACATTGATGGCCTTCAGCCTCGTGCGGCTAGTTGGATCTCGGTACGTCTGCAGGCTACTTCAGATTCGGCGTTGATTGGCTGCCAAAGTTGACCGGCCTGCATACACGAGATAGAACTTGAGCCGATTGCCACGTTCTTCCCGTGTCACAACGAAGTCTTTCCAGAACGGTTCGCGATGCTTAAGCCGTTTCTGGATGGGTCGCTTAGTACCTGAACGCAAGAAGGTCGTGGTGGCAACGAAAGGGTAAAGTTGGGTTACTCCGGCCCGTTCCTGTCAGAAGCCTCAAAGACAACCCTTCATGACGCTGCAGCAGTTTTGGTGACAACCTCTGCCCAAGACCTACGTTTTTGTTGTTTTCAAAACACCCTGAAGTGACCCAGTCACAACCTTAAAGTCAGCCTCTAAATCAACTCTCCAATTGGATACCGCGATCCTGCTCGCTGGCTGACCGTCCCATACCGTTTCCGACACATACAACTCACCGGATTTCTTGATCTGCCGTGCTAAGCCGTTGTTCATAGTTTTGTCTTTTGCTCGGAAGAGAATGATGATGAATAGTCTATTCAGCGCCTCTTCTCTTCGCGGCATTGTTGGAAGGAGCTCGTATCCATTGTGATCCAGAATCCATGCGGCAACCTTGCGAGCGAAGCGGGTCTGCTTCTTCAACATATCTCGATATCCCTCCCTCCCGTATGCTTTCAAGGTAGCATAAACAGGCAGCGCGCGAAAGCGTCTTGAGTTCTCCAATCCGACATTCAGCGGCGACGGGATGTGCCTCCCATCACTCCCCGCCGCACTCATCAGGTAAGCCGCATTCCCATTGCTGAAAACCTTTTCGGCCAATCCCCGATTCCTGCAAAAGAAGAAGCCACAGTCGTATGGAACATTCAACAGCTTGTGCCCATCCCCGGTAATTGAATCCGCCAATTCTAACCTTTCCACTCCCTTCAAAATCTCTCCAAACTCCTCGCCGTCCCCCACAGGATCAAGGACCCGTCCAAAAACGCCAAATGCCCCATCAACGTGTACCCAAACCTCATGTTCGTCGCAAATTCTCCTCATTTCTTTCCACTCCTCCTTCCCTTTGGTGGCAAACCACCCCGTATTGACTTCCCCTGCACTAACCACCAAAATATTCGCAACCCCAGGCTTCCCTACTTCCCTCTTCAATTTCCCCATATCAATACCTATACCTTGTCCTCCCTCCTTTGCAATACTGACAACGCTTTTCCTGCCTAAACCAACAACTGCGGCCGCCTTTCCAATACTCGAATGTGGCATCGTGGACAAAACCTGGATGTCCTTCACCCCAATCTGATTACACACCCCTAACAACCCCCTCTCACCTATACTCGCCTCATCAGCACCCCCCTCCCCAGTCATCGCGCCTCCCTTCCTCCCCACCGCCCACTCCCTCCCCATCGCCAACCCCAACACATTACTCGCCGTCGCCCCCGTCGTAAACGTCCCCATCCCCCCACCCCTCCGTAGCCCCCACCTCTCCTCCGGCAGACGAAACAGCTCCCTCAGCCACTCCAGCGCCACAACCTCGACCTCCGTCGCCACACTCTCCTGCGGGAGGTGGACCTGGATGTTCTGGTCCAGGGTGCT
Organism: Pyrenula massariospora; assembly: GCA_021030905.1. NCBI lineage: Eukaryota > Fungi > Ascomycota > Eurotiomycetes > Pyrenulales > Pyrenulaceae > Pyrenula > Pyrenula massariospora. Next base: position 21,943 of record JAGFMI010000005.1, read on the forward strand.
GGCGAGGATGTCGGCGGCCAGGGCGGCCGGGGTGGTGCCGCCGGTGACGAAGCCGTAGTAGCGCGGGAGGAGAGAGGAGTGCGGGAGGGCGGGCGCGATGGTGGAGAGGATGTGGGTGGCGGTTGATGTTGCCGTTGATACATTGGAGGGGGTTTGGGTGTCGGTTTGTCCGGTTTCTGGTAGTGGAGAACGGAGGGTGGCGCGGGCGTGGTCGAGAGCGGCTTGGGTTGGCAGGACTGGAGGGTCGTTGTGTAGACCTGAAGATGTGCTGTTGATGAGTCGTGGGAGCTGGTCCGCGATGTCGTGTAGAATCGTAGATATTTCGCCGATGGTGACGCCGAAGGCGGACGTGCCATGGGCGGTTGCCCGCGGCGGGAGAGGGGCGGAGCTTCGTTGTGACTGGTTGTCCATGGTCCTACCTTTGATATCCTCTCGGTGTAGAGAAAGCTGTATAATGCGGGCTACTATGCGAGTCGTTCTGGAGATTTCCTGCACTCAAGAGTGATTCCCTGCCTTGACGTTTACGTTGACCGCCTCCGCTCTGACGCCGATCATTTCCTAGCGCTGAAGCGCCTCGACTACGTCGTCTCGCTGGAGAAAAGCCTGCCGATTGCGAGGAGATTCCATTTTGCATCGAATTCATTTCACGAGATTAATGTCTATTTAGATAATTGGTTAGGGGCGTGTTGTCAGCCGTAGGGCGACGTGGTCTGTGCCGTTAATATCACAGCCTTCTTTCAACAAGATCGAGCGTCAACTCCGAACTTGCTCGAGAACAAGGAAACTTTACGCTTGCGCCTTTTTCATAACTCGATTATTTCTGATTTACTCATTATGTACAACTCGTACATCATCTGACAAGCCGTACAGCGGCCAAAATAGATCTTAGAAAGCGAGAAAAATGCAGGGCCCGGCGGCTCCTCCATGCCCCCCTCTGTGCGTGTATGCAGTAACAAAAAAACCCGGCCCAATGTCCTCTCCCACACCTATTCGCTATGCCACAAAAGATAATGGAGGAACGGAAGATCTTGTGCTTGCGTAGCTTTCCCCGACCGAGGAACGTTTATCCCTGGTTTCCCAAGCGACCTCTGTTGGCTCGACTAGATCGTGTCGGACCATTGGCGCAATCTTAGGTCCAGAATTCCGTGTGACCAGAAAGCCAGTACATTTGAGCTATTCGTCAAAATACCTCCATAGAATCCTGCTCACCACATGTCGTCGTCATCATCCCCCTGGATCGAGTCACCAAAAGCGTCCGAATGCTGCTGATCGTAACTCCTATGATACCCACCGCCCGCTCCGTAAGCGCCATTTTCAAGGTGGTGTTTGCTTCCCCTCGAGCTCGGGCGACGGCCACCGTGCTCGCCATCGTACCCGTAAGAATCGCCGTTGCTGTCGCTATGTCCTGGCCCGTATGCACCTCCCGGACTGTGATGTTGCATGGTTGGGGTATGCTGTTGCGGCGGGGAGGCAGACATTTTCTGTTGGACATACTGCTGTTGCTGTTGAACATATCAGTAAATTTAATTGCAACAAGAAGAATAGACTACGGCGGAATCGTACCTCTTGATAACGCTGATACTGTGTAAATTCTTCTGGCTGATCTTTTTTCTTCTGTTGCTGCTTGGCACTTGTGGGGAGATTCATCTGAGGATGCATTTGTTGGACTTTAGCGAGGTAGCTGTACATAAAGTTGCTGAGAAGGACTTGAGAATACAAGGCGCGGCGAGGATTTGCTAGCTTGATGTGAGCCATCCGATATATCGCTCTCTCTTCGAGAATGGAGAAGCGAGTCCAATTGTAGTCGATATCCGGTTTAAGCTGCCGTGGAGGAGGCTCTGGAGATAAGGCGCGGTTGGCGTATTTCTTTCCGCTCTCGCGATCACCCTTCTTCTTTCCTCCGCCGAAAATAGAAGAGAAAAGACCATCCTTTTCCTTCTTTGTGTCGCTTCCAGAGGATTTCCGAGCGCTTTCCTTTTTGCGCTCTTCTTCAAGCCGGACGCTCTCCCGATCAAGGACCAGACTTTCCCGCCCACGATTGCCGCCGTCAATTGAGCTCTGGAGCACGTCAAGGCGAGTGTTTTCGTGCTTCTCAGGGGGCTTGATGATCCTCGCTTTAGGCTTTCTTGCGGCCTCTTCCTTCTGCTGTCTTTCTTTTTCTTGCTGTTCTTCTTTACCAAGCAGCCAACCCCAGCTTGATTTTCGGGGCTCTTCCCTCTTAATTTTAGTAAGACGACTATCGGCTTTCTTATCTTCTGTCAACATTGGAACGAATGATAAGTCATTGGTGGAGTGATGACCAGGTAATGGGGATGGCTTAGCGGACATCTGATCAAGAGTCTGTGGACTTTTCGATCGATTTTGACTTTCGGGTTGACGTGATCCAGCCCGAGGTGGTGCCGGTTTTATAAGCTGTGGGTTTTGTGGCGACGTTGACCGCGGTGGTACATGAGAAGAGCTTCTTTCTGGATGCTGCCGAGCATTGTTCTGTATGTTCGTTTTATCCGTGCCCGATGTCGAGTGTTGAATCGGCGGTGATTGTATACGCGGTGGAGAAGGTGGTCTTGTTTGTTGTTGCTGTTGATGTTGAGTCGGTGGAGTTTGAACAACAATGTGAGGTACGGTCTGGTTTTCAGGTGGAATGATAAGGCTGGACCGGCCACCAGAGCTTATGCGGGATTCCCAACGCTTGACTTGGGTAGGGGCATCTTGCTGCGGTGGGTCTGGCTTCGGCTCAGGCTCAGGGTGGGGAGCGGATTGCGGCTGATCAAAGTGCGGCATGTCAGCTGAAAACGCCGATGTCGTCGACTGACTTCTTCCTGGACGAGAAAAATTCGTCGTAATCGGAGGCAATCGTGGAGGCTCGTCAGCAATTCTAAAGGCGTTCCTGTCATCCACAGTAGCAGAGGATGGAGTGAAATCGTCAGTGGACGTGACCGGAGATTCTGCGATTGGAGACGGAGCTTGAGCCTCAGCAGCTCGTGCCATGCGTCTTGCAAAGGTAGCTCGATCAGTGGATGGTTTCTTCTGTTGACTTCCTCTTCGATATGTCGTCCTAGTTGATCTTCGAAGACTCGCTCCAGGGGCTGCAGGGATGATGGGTATTTCGTCCCCTGCAGGACTTTCCGCTACAGGCGATTGGTTCTGCTGCTGTGCAGATTCAAGGCTCATCCGTTGAAGCTTCTGTGGATCTGTCACCAATTGTTCTAGTTCACGCAGGTTCGGGTTTTTTCTCTGTGGTCTTGCGGACATAGACCGCTTTCGTTCGAGTATTTCCGCACCGTCTTCGTACCCATCGGCCCCTCGGCCGTTGGAATTATCAATTTGTCGCGACAACATTGACTTTTTCCTTCGCAAACTTGTCCTAGCTACCCCCAAAGATGCTGATCGCTGTGCTATTGGTTCATCCACCGGAGAGAACTCGTCAGATCTTCTTTTGATTTGTTCCGCCTTATTCTCAAGGAATGCTTTGAATTCTTTGGGTGCCAACTCAGGATGAACTCTAGCAGGAACCCAGAATAGTCGGGATGCATCTTCCTCTCCAGCAGCAGGACTTGGCGGGCTGCCGGGAACATTCAGAGCCGGTAGATCTGGGTCGCCGGTCGCCGCAACGTCCATAGACATTCTCCTCAGCGCTTGCAAATTGCTCAGCTCTTGCGCTACTGCAGCCGGGCTCGACTCATAATCAATATCGTTGAGAGGGAAAGACGAAGTCGCTGTCTCTGAAGGTGCTCGCGGTCTCGCACTCCTGGGCGAGGTCTCTTCGCGTTCCCAAGAGGCATTTCGCATTGCTTTAGGCCGTGATTGTCCATTTGGCTGTTCCCTTTGTCGGGTTGCCGGTGGTGATGATTGTACCGGGCCACCACTAGTGGGATACGATTGCTCGGAAGACATTTTTCTGCCGGGCGTATTTCGTGACAGTGGACTTCGTGGACCCTGCTGGGCTTCGCTGTACAAATGCCGGCTATTTTCGATATTATTGCTTAATGGTGATGTAGAATAGCTGAGGGGTCTAGATTCGCGGCGGCCATCGTAGCTGTCGTTGTCCTCATACATATATCCAATCGCCTCGGTCACATGGTGATTGTCATCGCTGATCGACAACTGAGGGGCATGTCCTCTCCTGCTGTAGCCGCGATCGTGCTCTCGGGGTCTTGAAGATGTCTATAATGAGTGATAAATGTCAGCACTGGCAGTGCAAAGTTTGTGATAGGAGCGTAAAGGAGGGACGGTGAACATGGGCAAAATTCTCCTTGCCAGCTGCAAGCCCCTCAAAAGCCGACAAGTTGGACTAGTGGTCCGGGGAGAATGATAGGCGCAGCTGAAGTAGCCCGGGTTATCGCGATCGTCCCGAAACGTACCTGCATGAATGAATGCTTGGGGTCTCAGAACTCCCTTTTGCAGAGGACCGGTGGCCGACAAACTCTCAAGATGGTCTGCGCCGTGAGCGAAGCTCTGTAGTAATAGGGGATGGACTCGGGCTTTGCATGCTAAGATGGTGCAGCACACACGAAATAGTCGCTAGCAATTGGGTATTATAAGCTCGAAGGAATGATGTACCGCGTGACGAGCGAGAGAAGAACAAGCTATATCGCAAACGCCCTTTGGAGAACGTACATCATGAATACCTAGTCCTGGACCTCAGATAGCGAGTGGGCAATCGCTGTCTGGGTTTAGCGCACACCGACTCTGCACCTAGCGCTGCGTCGCTGCTCCAGTGCTTTTCAAGCCCGGACACACATAGCCCCGCTCCGGCCGGCCGTCCGCCCTTAGCACCACGTCGAAAAGGCTGGTCAATGTTTGCTCTATCTGTCTATCAATGAGATATGCATTTTTTACGCGTCTCTTTGGTGGTATCCACCCTATCTGAGTATCACTTGAGACCCATTGACATATACGGTTCCACCCTTTTCATTGATTGTTTTGGTCCGACTGACGTTGGTGTGTGGCAATGGGCTGAACCCAGAGCCGCAGGGAAAAGGGGCAGCCCCAGGCTGAGCACCAGCCTTACCAACGCTCAGTGGATTCCACCCAAACCAAGCCAAAGACTCTCTGCAACCGCCGACAAGCACCCATCTTTCACAATGCTACAGTGCCATTGCGTTCCCCTTTTTGTGGAACGCAAGATAACTGAACATTGTATGCAACCACTGATACGTCGTGGCGAAAGCTTGAGACCCGGCCACATTGGACTTGGCCGTAGAAGCTTGTTGCCTCAACAAGTTCCAAGCAGTTGCCTTTTATGCAAGCTTGTGCTGCTTTTCCTCTATTCACCCTTCCTTTCCTGCACTTCGCCTCCAAATCACCGCCGCTGCGGCGCCCACGCACACTACGGCACCCAACGCCATCCCAAAATTCATCATCCGCTCGTAGCTTCTCTCCTCTTCATCAATCTTAGGAAAGGCGCTTGCCGGTTGTAGCGCTGCCTGTGCAATTGCAACAAAGGCTTCCTGTATACTCTCCCACGTTGCGCTCGTATGAAGCGGGGTGCCCTGGGGCATGCGCTGGGTCATTGCGGTGTATTCATCTGGTTGTATCTGGGCACGTTGGGTCGTTCGATCTAGGTCAGCTTTCAGCGCGAGGTATACTGAGGGGAGATCTTCGAGGTGAGTGTAGGTGCTACGAAGAGAAGGGATGTAAGCGAATGAGTCGGGGTCGGAAGAGTCATAGGTGTAGACGACCACGTCACATTGATCGAGGAGCTTCGGGGCGTTGTCGAGGTGGGCTGGCACGGAAGGTGTACCTGTTTCTGAGAGAATTAAATAGCATTGCCGACCACCTGGGAGCTCCACAGTGTTGCAGGCCACCCTCGGCGATAGTGTCGGATGGTAAGTCGAGTCAAATTGGCGAGCGAGGAATGCTGAGAGGAGTGTAGACTTCCCACTGCCTGGAGCTCCGACAACAGTGGCGAGGAGGACTGTGCGGGACGTAGGCGGTGTCGTGTGACGGGACTTTGGGCCACGCCGTTTGCGAGGTTTCGTTACTTTCAGCGCTGCAGTGGTGCCATTGGGAGATTCGAAACCCAGGTATGCAAGATATTCTAAAGTCGTTCGAGGGGACGTAAATGTGGTCATTGACCATTGCGCAAGCCAACCTTGAAGAGTTACGTGACCGGCCTCATTGCGAACAACAGATGAAGGAAAATCTTCCTCGAGCCACTGGGGAGGGATCCCAGGAGTTGGAGCAAACAAGGAGGACAACTCAGCCGATGAGAGAGCACCAGAATTGTCTTTATCAGAGGTGAGGAAGAGATCAACGAAAAACCGATATCCGGCAGGTGAAAGCTCGGCAGAGGAGAACGAGGGAATTGGGAACTTCGGGTGGAAAAACGATTCTTGTAAAGAGAGCGAGTCAGTGTATTGGAAAGTGCGTAAAATAGTCCAGATGGTTTCATGGCGGCCTTTCTCAGCGTATAGCTTGTTCAGATATAGAAAGCCGGTCGAGGAGATGCCATTGAGGGACACCCCTTCTGGGAGCGCCCGGCTAATTGTCTCCTTGATATATTGACGATCCTCCTCGTTCAATGGCTTACTGAAGCATTTAGATTGGAACGAGTCCAATTCTTTGTCACTGAGATAGCCATCTTGGTCTCTATCACAAAGATAGAAGACTCGTTGTAAAGCTGCGACAGCTGCGGGCTTGAGCACGCTCTCTCTTGAGTCGAAAAGCGGTGCAATTGGATGTGTAACAGATTTCTGGCAGAGAAAGAAAGCCTCATTGACATTGTAATGTTCCCTAGCACTTGTCCGTATGCATGCATCTATTTCCTTGAACTCTGCCATAACCGGCAACATTTCTTCTTCCGTCACCTGGGCAGGGGTGACATTTTTAGCAAGGTCAGCCTTATTGGCGCAAAGAACGACGGGGACATTCACTCCAAGAGAGCGGAAGTGTGGCAGCCAAAAGAGTGCGACTCGTTCATAGCTATAGTGGTCCGAATATACCAGAAGAATCACATTCGACTTCCGTATTTCACGCGCTAGGCTTGTTCTCTCTTGTGGGAGGGCAGACGTATCAACGACGGTAGTAACAACATTTTCCGGGGTTCCGATCGTAGGAGGAATGGTGACTTGAGGAAGGACTGGCTGTATTTTATTGCTAACGAATGTATCCTTTACCAGTCCAGCAATAAGACTGGACTTCCCACAACCTTCATCCCCGCAAACACAGATGCGCACTGAGATAAGATCAGCGGTAACTCTCTTGCTGATGGAGGAAAACATGCCCGAAGCCATTTGTATGCTCGGTCGCCTCAACGCCTCAGGGCAATACTAGACTCCTCAATGGCCGGCGGCTCACATGCTCTGTAAAAACCGAGGGAAAAGCTATTATGGCGCGCATCGTAGATTCCTTCAACGCACTCTGACAATTCCAATACGCTACATTTCAGTGCTTTGGAACTAGAAAAGGAGTAAATATACGGCGCAATGAAAGCGACAAACAGTCGCATGAACTAGAAGCCCATTAAATAGGTGACCGAGGCAGCTTGCTACGAACCCTCGAAAAGCATTCTCCGACCCGCCCCCAAATTTGGAGTAATGTTTGTAAAGTTTGCACAGTGGCACAGCGACGGCGAGCTGCGTCACCGTTCCACACTGTCATCCGATTGCTCCCATACAAACACCTTCTGCTGACCTTGCCCTTGACATTACTCTTTTCATTTTCACAAGTTTTGTGTGCAGTTATTGATTCAACTTTCGTGATGCCGTTCGGGATCAATAATCCTTTGCCCTCGTCTCTTCGGAGTAAGCTCGCTGACCTGATCCCCCGAGAAGGCTGCCTGAGTAGCTGACAGCTTTGCAGGCGAATGCAAGAAAGCCGGAAAGATCCTCGCCTCTTTTGTAGACCCAAGACAAGCGTTTGGCCCTGACAAAATCATACCTCCTCAAATACTTTCCAATGCGAAGGTTTGCAGCCTTCACACCAAACCCCTCACCTCAGCTTATTGTTCACTTTAGGGTCTTGCGGTCATTACCCAATTCAAGGCTGGCTTTCTTGGATCTGCACGTTTCGGCTCCGGCCTCGTTGTTGCTCGCTTATCAGATGGATCGTGGTCTGCACCTTCTGCAATAGGCACTGTCGGCGGCGGGTTCGGTGGACAGATTGGCTTCGAGCTCACTGATTTCGTCTTCATACTCAACGACTATGCGGCTGTTCGCGCGTTCTCTCAGATGGCCTCTGTTACTCTTGGCGGCAACGTCTCGATAGCAGCTGGGCCAGTTGGTCGTAATGCTGAAGCAGCGGGAGCAGCAAGCTTAAAGGGCCTTGCTGGGGTATTCTCATACTCCAAAACCAAAGGACTATTCGCTGGCGTGAGTTTGGAAGGAAGCGTCTTGATAGAGAGAAGGGATGCCAACGAAAAGCTGTACAACGGCAAGATTACGGCAAAACAGCTTCTGGAGGGCAGCATACGGCCGCCTCCAGCTGCCGACCCATTGATGCGCGTCCTCAACACTCGAGTCTTTTCTGGAAATTATTCAAACGGCAATTCTGACGCCATGTACAATGATATTCCCATTTACGATGACAGGCACGACAACGTCGTTTGGGATGGTCGTTCCGGAGATGCATATGGCGAGGGTATGAGAAGAGATCGCGCGGGCTCTCTTAACAATTCTGGAGATTACGAATACCATGATACTCCTCGACGAGCAAATACTTGGGCTGACGACGTTTACGACCGACCTGCCGGAAATCGCGCCTCATTTGCTACGAGAGCTAATCCGAGCGAAACTTTTGACACCATATCCTCTCGAAGTCGCAGCAGCACCTTTGACGACTCTGGAAAACCCATGCGTCCTACTGCGCCAAAGCCAGTCTTCAAGCAACGAACGGGGTCTCTTGGCAAAGATCAAGCCATTGCTCTCTACACTTTCGACGCCGATCAAGCGGGGGACCTTGGCTTCAAGAAAGGCGATGTCATTACTATTACCAAACGAACCGACAACAAAACGGCAGACTGGTGGACTGGCAGGATCGGAGAGAGAACAGGAATATTTCCAAGGTAGGATGTCCATTTCTAGAACCTAGACCATAACCTAACGAGACACTTAGCAATTACGTTGAGACGGTATCGTGACTTTCAGAAACATCGGCTGGGAGATTCAAAGGGCACAGTATTGCTTTTATTTGCGCCGGGGTCTCTATGGGCTACTCATATTCCTTATTCAGAGTCGCGTCATTTTTGCTATCAATTTGAAGCATGCTTGGAGCGCTGGAGTATTCTCGGTGCTTGCAGTTTGCGGGCGGGTGCTTTGAGGGTTTGCCATGGGCGCAGAGGACTGCATAACGGCGCTCCGGGCCAGGCGCCGGTCATCAGCTCAGAGATACCATGCCTCGCGAATTGAAATCCTTTTGCGTTCGATCTCCGTACACTTCGTTGATCAGTGTTGCAGCGTGCCACAACCGTACGCGATTCAGGTGATGCCGCATTGGCCGCTTAGCGTGTAATCCAACAATTGTCGGCTCGAGTGACGCCTGTGGCTTGATCATGTGGCTTGTTGTTGGAATGACGTCGAGGTGGATATCTGCAATGTTGCATTGATGCGGCATGGGAAAAGATGTAGATCTAGTCCACAAGCTTTACATTGCACCCAGCTTCTTCTTGGAACCGCATCAACATTACTCTGGCATCCTTTTTCGATTGCAACACTTTGCATTCTTGGCCAGCACATCTCTTTCATGAGCCTGGGTTTTAAGAATTCCACCCTGTGACACGACGCATTCGATAACAGTCCCAGGTAGGAGGTTTCCTTTTCTTTAGCGATGCCCTCAGCAGGCGGTTTCCTTGCAAAGCTCACCTGCCGTCGGCGTCTATGAGTTAGCTACCAACTCTCTTCCCTTACTTGCGCAATGCACAGCAGCATCGTTCATCGTTCATAATTTTACTTAAGCATTATGTTTACTGACACATGGCTAAAGGCAAAGCGGGTAGCTTCCTCAGGCAACCTGCGATCAAAGCCTCTCGAGGCAACACCACAGACTCATCCCCCGACCTATTCTGAGTCGACGGAGCCTAAGCTACTGCACGGCAAAATGGCCGCGCAGGAGAAGATGGACCTACCTAGTCGCTCGGCGACGACAGCAACTAATGCGACCTCAGACGACGAGGCTGTACCGGGAGGCGATCCCAGCACGACAACTGGTTTGCTTCAGGAACGAACACAAGCTTGGAAGCACATGTGCGGATATTTGGAAGGATACATAACGGCTGTTGCAAAAGACGAGAAGACGAAGTGTAAGGAGCAAGAGCGTATCCTAAAGGTAACGGTCCAATTCCATGTCTCGAGCCTATCTCCATAGTGCTTGAAAACTCCCTTCTCGTTTCCGCTCTGATACGGTTTACAGTCGGTCTCAAACCCTCTGAAGGAGGGTCATCACTTCGACCAGGCTCTGGGGGGTGTTGCAGGCTTGTTCGAGAATATTCGAAGCAACACTCAAGGCATTGCGAATCTCCACACCGAAACTTCGAAGAACCTCTCAGGAACAGTACTCCCTCAACTTGAACGGTTACATAAGGAAATAAAAGCCAAGAACAAGGAGATTAACTCTGGCGCTGCCAAAGGTGCCAAAGCAATCGATAATGCTCGGAACTCATCACAGAAACACATTGAACTTCTAGGAACTCATACAGGGAACTTTGACAGCACTGGAGGTCACGTTCCATCGCAACATGACCCCTATATCATTCAGCGCCAGATCCATCACCGCCTTAATAAGCAGATTATCGAAGAGAATAACCACCGCAATGATATTTTGACAGTTCAGAATAACTTTGCTCAATTTGAAGCCCATGTCCTCCAGACGGTTCAGGCGGCTTTCAGTTCATTCATCCAGATTATGGGCGGGCAAGCAGACCGCCACAAGGCTATTTACGGCGACATAACAGCCACTGCTCAGCAGATGCCTCTTGATTTCGAATGGAATGGCTTCGTCAAGCGCTACGATAATGTTCTCGTAAATCCAAACGCACCACTTCGATCAATGTCCAATATTAGTTTCCCTAATCAAGGCCATCGAGCGACCAAGCCCTTAATCGAAGGGTCGTTGGAGCGCAAGAGCCGGGCAATAGGCGCACTCAAAGGATACAGCTCGGGCTACTATGCTGTCACACCATCTGGCTATCTACATGAGTTCAAGGACGATGATGATTATCGAAAGGACCCAACTCCCGAGCATTCTCTGTATCTCCCTGACTGTGTCATTGGCGCAGTCGATGGCACCAAGTTCCAGATCAAAGGCAAGAGCGTGGCCGGCGGTAAATTAGGAAGCAAAATGAGTATCACGAGCGATTACCAGTTCAAAGCCCACACTGCTGGAGATGCTGAGAAATGGAGGGAAATCATTGCGAGCCAGTCCGGTAAAGCTACTGAGAGTGTACCGACTAGTCCTGCAGGCTCGAGGAATGTTAGCGGCAACCAGGAGCAAGTGATGAGTCCGGGTGCGATGGATGGAGAGCAGGAGGAGGGTATCGTGGCAAGAAGCGACACCGTGAAGAGTACAGGTCAAGGCAGCCACTTTCAGACGAAGCCTGCCGAGAATGAGCTGGAGGAGAGGAAGTATGTGCAGGCTTGATGTGAAGCTTGCACGAGCAAGATTATGATAGAAAGAGAGTGCTCCGTTTCCACACCTTGATAATATCTCTTAGACGATATGACTTCGCTCAAGAATCTTCAATGATAATGATAATCAACATAATAATATGCATTTCTCAAAAAGGTCTCGAAGAATTAATTCAAAACGCTCTCGAGGATCCTCCCCACAAAGGCCAAGATTTTTTCTTCGTCAAATGAAAATCTCGCTCGGCGCCTATGAGAACCAACTGGGACTACTAATCAATTCTTCTAGATCTAGTTTGTGAAAACCACAACCCAAGGAAGGCATCAATTACACTAGAATCAAGATGATCTTCGTTTTCGCGCCGAGCGACACCTCGAAATGTAGAAATTCTCCGCTCCAGAGCCTCATAGAATCCGCCCCGTCATGAGCAAACAAGATCCTCTGCTGGAATCAGTAGCAAAATCGCCATGTTTGGTCTAGGCGTCTCATCTTCAGCCTCGGAGATGCAGAATGTTCGACGATTGGATTACTTTGACCGGAGACTCAATGCCGTATCCGGCGTATTTGAATGCTCCTATTCTCGGCGAGCTGGGAATCCAAAGGGCCTTGGCGTTGCACAGATTACGGAACCTTGCTTTAGGAGGCATGAAAAGCTGAGGAAGTTTAGTCCGTGAAAGATGTCGGAGAAATTGGTGCGGAAGAGGCTGACACTAAAGAAACTAAAGAAACTAAAGGTAGAATCTCTTCAATGAGACCTAATTAGGATATCATGGCAAGAGCCGATTTAGTAACAACTCAAACCATACGACAGTTGAGACTTTCGTCAATTCTGCTGGAATCTTCATCACGTTGATATTCATCCTTACTAGGACACTAATCCAAACCGCTTATGATCACAATTCCGTGCGAAAAGGATCCGCTTGAAGGAATGAAATTCTTGCCTCTTCAGCATGCGGTATCTCCGAATGCCATTGTCCTTACTCTTCCTTTCCTTGCCATTCTTTCCATGATCTTCGCTAACGATCTTCTACGCGTCGCAAACCACGTCTCCGATAAGTCTGTACGTGGGTGATGTTGTTGGCGATATCAAGGCGGCATCGCCAACAACCGCTCGCCGTTGCTTTTAGACTTTAATTGTATCTTCCTGACTGCCCTAGATTGAGAACCTCTGCACCGACGCTCTTCACCGATGCTGATATGCAGGAGCAAGGATCCATCTTCAAGCAATGATTCTGTAAATCCCCTTCCAGTGGACCAAGCTTGATTAACTGCACCGAGACCTTCTTGCGCACCGATCAAACTTTTATACAGACAGACCGCCAGACAACATCTTTTTCGGACTTTTGGAACGATACACATGTGCTGAGTACAGTGTCCAGGATAGGGAGCGTGGCATATGTGCCCCCTTGGAAGGCCGCGCCACCAACAACCACGGGAGCTAAGATTGGATCAAAGACAATATCCGTGGTGGCTTCTTCGACAGCCACCGTAGGCGCTCAGGGGCCAAGTGTGCTGTAATGGTAGGGGTGAAGACCATAACACTGTTTGCTGTGATCCTGATGAGGATCATTGCAGCTTAGATTTAACGCTTACAAGCGAGGCTTAGCTGACATAAAAGCCAGGATCGAGTTTTTATCTTCGCCACGTGAATGAGTAGGTGTGTTAACGCTTTGGAGAGTGAAATAATGGAGCTCGCAGCCTTCACCGCAGGTTCAGCTAAATCCTTGGTACCGTTCACATCCGATCTAAGAGTGCGACTTGCCGGTCGTTAACACCCAAGTTTGTGATTACACATGCATTTACCCGCAAGGTATGGAGCAGTGATGCAGGATGAAACACTACTTGTATTTATTGTCACCATTTTTCAAGAAGTCTTTGTTTACCACGAAAACATTTATTTCCTAGCTTGTCCCCTTCTTACTTAACCATCTCCTAATCATTTCCAAACCCTCAATTCCAAAGTATCTAGATCAAAGTACATTTGCTGTTCCAAACATTAATCTCCTATCCTGCCTGGGTGCTACGAGATTTACAAAATGTCGGATTTGGGAGACAAGTCGAACACCATCAAATTGCAGTCTGAAGATCATGAGGAACTGCTTAATATTATTGATCGCTTACGCTCCCAAGGTGTGAGCCGCTTCGTCGACCTCCCGCAGCTCATCGTCTGTGGTGACCAATCATCCGGAAAGAGCTCTGTTCTCGAAGCTGTCTCTAGTGTTCAGTTTCCCACGAGCGACAACCTCTGTACGCGCTTCGCTACCGAGTTGATCCTTCGTCGCGGCCCAGATCAGCCAATTACCTTCACAATCATTCCGGGAGAGGGCAAGTCTGATGTTGAACGCCGCCAGCTCGAAGATTTTGTTGCTCACTGCCAAAGTGTGAACGATATTGCGAACGTCATTGAGTCTACTAAGTCATGCATGGGTCTGACAGATACCAGCAAGAATTTCAGCAGTGATATTTTGCGCATCGAAATATCTGGACCACGGCAGCCTCATTTGACCTTAGTTGATCTTCCAGGCCTTTTTCACGCCGGCAACAAAACCCAGTCTACGAAGGAGGCTGAGATTGTTAGATCGCTGGTTTTGTCCTACATGAGGAAGCAGCGCAGCATTATCCTGGCTGTCATCTCGGCTAAAAATGACTACGCTAATCAGATCGTCACCACATATGCCAGCGAGCTAGATCCACTTGGCCTTCGCACGTTGGGTGTCATCACAAAACCTGATACCTTGCCACCTGGCTCGGACAGTGAGAGGGCCTTCGTTGAGCTTGCCGAAAACAAAGACGTGAGCTTCCGACTTGGTTGGCACGTATTACGCAATAGGGATTATGACATGCGTAATGCCTCGCCAGAGGAACGCGACCTTAAGGAGGCGGATTTCTTCATGCAAGGTATATGGAAGTCACTGCCGCCTAGCATACTAGGCATTGGGACACTGATACCTCGACTTAGCGCTGTGTTGAAAGACCAGATTCTGTCAGAACTTCCTAGCTTGATTGCAGATGTACAAGAGGGAGCCAAGGACTGTGAAAATCGCCTTGAACGCCTAGGGACTTCTAGAGCGACTCTTAAGGAGCAACGCGACTACTTACAGAAAGTCGGCAGCGAGTTCTGCAGCCTAATGGGTGCAGCCGTTGGTGGCTATTATGACAACAAATTCTTTGGAAGTGCCATGCAAGATGAAGGATATCATAAACGATTGCGTGCTGTTTTTCAAAACGTCTGTGGCGATTTTGCAGCGGAAATGAGACTCAGTGGACATCAGAAGCACATCTATCAGGCGGAAAGCGTCAAAAGCCTTCCCAAGAGGCGTGACTCTGATAAGCCACAGCCAGTTTGGCGTGATGATTATTTGAAAGATGTGGAATATCTCATGAAGCGAACGCGCGGATGTGAATTGCCTGGTACATTCAATCCCAATATCATTGGTGACCTCTTCTTCGAGCAGTGTCGACCATGGGAAACACATGTTCGGAAGCTTCTGGGAGACATCCTCGCTGCCACCACCACGACAGTTACACTACTTCTCCAATACGTGTCGGATCCAGAGACTAGCGACCTACTCCTTCGACATATCATCAATCCAGCTCTTGCGTTGATCAAGAAAGATCTTGAGGAAAAGGTGACAGAGCTGCTAGAGCCTCATCAACACGGTCACCCTATTACATACAATCATTATTTCACAGACAATGTTCTCAAGGCACGCCAAGACGCATTTACAAAGAAAATCTCACAAAAGGTCAACACCTTTTTTGAAGACTGCGAGCCCGCATTCTCTGGTAAGATTCAGCATACATTCAGTGTATCCGACTTGCTTGCCCAGATCACTTCAGAAACCGAGAAAGACATGGATCATCATGCTTGCTCCGAAGCCACGGACTGCATGCTTGCGTATTACAAGGTATGTATCAATCAGCTTTGATTGAGCACCTAGGGACTCAAGAACTATGGTCATCTCTGACACTTTTGCTCAGGTCGCTATGAAGGTTCTGATCGACGATGTTACAAAACTAGCCTTAGAGAAGGGACTCATGAAGAAGCTCTCAAATATACTAACCGCTCATACTGTCAATAACCTGACAGATGATATGGTTGAAGCAATTGCAGGCGAGACAGAGATATCTCAGACCGAGAGAAAACGGCTGCTGGAGAAGCAGAAGATTCTTAACGAGACGCTTGACGTTCTTCAACGTCTCGACCGCCACAAACCTGTGGGTAAGATATCAACAAGCCCTAGATAAGTCCATACTAACCTGTTCTAGAGAGCCGAGTGAATCAAGATGACGCGCAGATCAAGCAGTATCAGTCGCCTTTACACGATAATGATTCCGCATCTCTTATAAGCAATGAGCCGCCGCTGACCGAGGACGACCCTGCGAGCATGCCAGAACCTCCGCCACCCGCCGTGCTACCTACTTTTACATACACAAAGTTTCCTGGCCCCAAATACGCAAGAGTACCTACCCCCGAACCTGCCGACACCGCGGTCGAGTATCCGGAAGAACGAATAGACGAACCTGCACCTCCTCTCGAGCCATTCAAGTTTGATCAAGAACCGGAAGTCAGCTCCTGGAGCGGGTACAGTTCCAAGTCGAAGAAGAAGGGCAGGAAATCTCATCTTTAGATGGATTTCATTTGCATGGCTGCTGTGTGAACTTTACCTGGTCGGTGGCTAAGAAGGGCGTAGGCAAAGCATGTCATTGTCCTGTTAATGATTTCCTTGGACTCGTTGGTGAAGAAGACAAGTTCGGTATTCCTGATAAGACTGTATTGTTGTAGACCTCGAGAGCTTAGCTTTATGATACTAAATTTCTCATTTCTTCGGTGCATTCCCATAGAATTATCTTCGCTTCTCCTACCGTGTCCTATACTTAAGCTTAGATTATTTCGCAGACTAGAGGTATGAATTGCTCAAATTGCTGTCCCCCGTTTATCACTACACTCATTTACGTCTTCTAACTAGCTACAAACTTACCCCTTTCTCTCGATGTGGCCTCAATCTACCCTCTCGCAACAACAAAAATATCACCATGGAACCAGTCAAAAATATCACTTCGGAGGCACAGCCGAATTGCCAGATTCTCTGCCTCTCACACCCAAGACAATAGCAAGATAACGAGACTCGATTGGAAGATAGAGATCGGCGGTATTCGGTAGGTACTTGCTGTACCATCCATGATGCTCGGAGATAACTTTGCTGCTGTTGAGCCAATGTCCCAGCCCATCAATACTTCTCATCCTCTACTCCTAAAATAGCGCATGCATTAAGCACCTCTCTCCACCATCTTCTCGCATCATCTTCCTGCACACCTCTCGGATAGACTTCCACCACACATCTTAAGGAATTGCACACATCCCAAGCCACCTTCTCTTCTCCACACCTCCATTCCATTATCTCTCAACATGCTGCTTCCTTCTGCTCCTCTCTCTTTCAACATCCGGCTCCAAAGTCCGTACAATCTCCCCTTCTCTGCCGTCGCCTTCTGCCAAGTATAACCCTCCCCATGCCACAAAAAGCTATTCCGCCACAATGGAAAGGGCAAAACCTGCGCAAATTCCCAATCTAGAATTCCATTTATCTGACAAGTCTCCGGATCAAGCAGCATGTTCGCAAAATGCAGATCGCTGTGCACGAGCCTCAACGTAACACCGTTCAGCTTCTCTCCTACCTCAAGATCATCCCGCAGCCTGCGCGGAAATTCCTGCAGAAGCCGCATCTCCTTCTTTCCAAGCCACGAATTCAATTTCCTGTGGACCTTGATTGCGTGCGCATACATCTCCACATACGCTGCAATCCACTCACTGTAGCCCGCATATCCATCCTTACTTGTCGGGTTCAGGCTCTCATACCTCTCCCCCTTGGGGAAATGTTCCTCAATATCTGGGACCATCCAGCGCCACTCCTCGACCGGTGGGCCTAGCGTCACGCCTAGCTTATATTTCAGCAATCTGCAGGCCTCTAACATGCGACCACGGGCCGCGGTTGATGTCCACGAGTTGGGAGAGAATGGACGACATTTGCGATGGGTTGATGGAATCGTAGAGGTCTGAGCCGGCTGCCCCGGGGACGCGAGAAAGGAGCACGTACTCGGCTGCGATGGCGTTTGGCGTAATTGTATCGTGGTGGAGGACGGCGGGGACGGGGATCGAGGTATTTTTGCTGAGGAAGGTGAGGACACCCACTTCGTTTGTAGTTTTGAGACGGGGGATGTGAGGTCCGGATATGCAGAGGTTTGTTTTAATCGGGGAGTTCTGGGGGTAGAAGGGAGGATTGAGATGGGAATGGATGATAAAAAGGAGACGCAAAAGTGAGGATAGATTCTGGGGGAAACTCAAGAAGCCAAACCCGGTGGAAGTCTGCACTGACGCTGAGCGGTTCGGTATTGTGCGCGGATGGAAATTTTATCGAAGAGAGCAGGCTGACAGTGTCAGCAGAGGTATGAGTGGGAAGGTACTTTGCTGGGGTGCTCATTGTATCAGAGCAAATTCAATGTAGCCCCTAGTAAATAGAAATGTCTATGGCAAGCAGAGAAACTTCTGGATATATGAAAGGAGACTCGCCTTCAACCCTCAAAAAGGAACACTCCGACAAAGTGATGAGCTGAAGCAAGAAGCTCAGGATCGGGACGTCGTGGTAAGTTCTGTTCACGGGCAAATACCAATAGGAAATCAGAGCGGGTCAACCCCGGTAACAGTCAAGGTGACGCTGTTGGTTCCGGATCCATGCGTGGTACCACATTCAGGGCAAAATGGCTGTTCCAAATAGTTGCTATAGATTTCGTGGCAGGTATTATTCTAGGAGAGATAGAGGTTTATGCTGTATTAGGCGGGTGCGGAATAGGGGAAAGGAATGGTATGTCTTGGTAGAGCCACGTGAGAAGTTGCTGATCAGGAGACAAGTTGTTTTACCAAGTTTGTACCCGCTGTCTTATGAGTATACCAAGAGGTGAAACTTTTGGTGGCGCTCTGCCCTAAGACTATCGAGTTTGCCAAAAATGTGACTGCACGCTTGCCAACCTTTGCGTATAGTGTCCAATCTACACATCCCATCCCATCCCATCACATGATCTTCAGCAAAAGTGTTCCTTCCCAAAGCAACTCAAAGCC
This sequence comes from Pyrenula massariospora, assembly GCA_021030905.1. Lineage (NCBI taxonomy): Eukaryota > Fungi > Ascomycota > Eurotiomycetes > Pyrenulales > Pyrenulaceae > Pyrenula > Pyrenula massariospora. The sequence goes on from JAGFMI010000005.1 coordinate 40,616, forward strand.
CACTCGCACCCAGGATCATGGCTAACCATCTTTTCGCATCCAGGCAGGAAAAGAATCGTGTATTTGACTTCTTTAGCAGCGCCTGTGTCCAACACGAAGACTCTGTCAATGACGACATCTGATGATACATCTGGAGGGTCTCGGCCCCAGCGAACAGTCTGCATGGGATGGAAATCAACCTTCGCAAGTCGCCTTGCATCTACATGAAGCGATGTTGGAGGAGAAGAGGATCGATGTGAATAGGTGTGGACAAGATCGATTTGATAGCGAGTTGTGATTGAGGTCTCCCGAATTGAACTAATCATGTAAATATCTGTGGCGCGAATAGAGGAAAGCGGAATAAAGATGTCGTTTTGGTGACGTTGAAAAAGAGAAAGGCTATGCTCTGTGAAATTTTTGGGAAGACAAGTACTGGCAGGGAATTGGTCAACATCCATAACAAAATCGTTCACACGAAATTGCGTGTTGGTCTGAGTTGATGTAGGCTCAGGCTTTAGATGAGGCGTAGTTCCTGGGGGTGTAAGTGACTGGCTGGCGCCAAGAGTAGTGGGAGTGCGCGGAGACTCGGCAGAGCGACGCTGGCGGTTTGGACGCGGCGGAGGCGGCATTGCACGTGTCCGATGGCTGGTAGTGGCAGCTTTTGCAGTACTTGGCTGACTAGACAGCGCATGACCCCTAGTCACCAAAGATAAGCCATCCAAGGAAGCTTGTACATTTAGATCTTGATCGCCACTTAGATTCTGACGGCCCTTAGAGTAGGGGTTGCTGCTCAAGTATGGGGTGTATTCAGAGTATGGATTGCCGGGTGGGTAGTTGCTGCCTGCTGAGAACGGAATCGTTGATGAGTATGAATTTGCTCCGCTTAACTGTAGCTGTGGTCCGATTGGGTAAGGATAGGTCTCTATTGAGTATGGGTTTGGAGGAGGGTACCATGTCGCAGGACCCATTGACTGCGCGCCTCCTTGGAGATCTGGTACTGATGTATCGGAAACATTACCATATTGCTGCGAAATGGTTGCACCCGTTAAAGTTTGGGTGAGCGTAGAGCTGGAGAGCCTAGATGGAGATAAAGAAGCTTGATCTGCTGCCTGCGTTGGCTGATTTTGACAGGTAGCGATCTCGGCAGTGGTTGAAGAACGCTCTGAGGTAGCATCTCGAGGCGACTGTAAGAATGCGTAGTCGAATGCGTCCGGTTTCGTATCGGCGCCTTGTAAGTCTGTGACCGACGATGTCATGCTCGAGTCTTGATTGCCGCAGTCATCGGAAGTATTGCAAGAGATCAGGCGCTCTTTGTCAGACATTCCGTTCAAGATTTGTGGCTTGGGAAGATTGCTCCTGGTATGGAAAAGGCTAGAAGTAAGCCTGTTGCCATTTTATAGTAGGGACGGCGTCTATTATCCGGATTTGGATTTTGCTGGATACCTCTAGAAGACCAGAGGGCTGCGAAGGGAGACAAAGGAGACCAGCTTTTTAGGGGGTCTATGTAATTTTGTTAGTCTGATTTACATGTATTTGAAGGACCTATGACGAGCCTACCTTCAAGACTGTGATTTTAGGACGCTCTTATTGCGCATAAACTTCAATATTACAATATGAAACGAACAAGATCGAGAAATTTCTACCGGGCCCGAATGCCTTTGGTAGGTCCAAGCCGGTGATGCCAACGTAAGGATCGCACGCATACAACGATATCTTTGCAGTAATTCTGCCCCGAGCAATCGACGAACAGGGTAAGAACATCCCAGGTCCACCTTCTCTGGCTATACGCGGCAATATTAGGTCGGATTTGGAAGTCGGGGTGGCGCCTTCCGATATCCCGGAGATTGAGGAAGCGATGATGCCTGGCAGGCACTGTGTTGCTGTTATCTGGCATTGAAGACAACGACTCCGCAAGCTGTCGACTCGTATGATCAGATTGAACTACGACAACCCCGTGGTGAAGTCTTGTGATAAGTGCTAGTGAAGGAACTCAAGCACAACCAACATGGATAGACTCGAAATTGGCTCTTTGCAGTGTAACGCTGAATGTCAACTCAAATAACTCTTGAATAGTGGACGATGCCGGTGTCCTCATCATTAGATTTAAGTACTTTCAACAAACCAGGCTCGGTCATCGCGGCCGACGACCGATGACAGAAGCTCCAAGGCGAAGTAACGCGGAAGTAGTGGGGTGGAGTGGCTAAAGTCTATCACGCACTACCCTCGGTTCTCCTACGCTTGAACGATATGTTTTCTGAACGCGGAAGGGCGGTCCGATCATGCTGCTGTACCGTCAGGATCCGCTCATAAATCGGCGCACAAGAGGGGGCATTGTCTCGAGCATTTATGAGAGTCACAACAACAATCTAAAAAAGCCTTGACACCTAGGTAGCTGAAAGCCGCGGCGCCTGGAGATTTCACTCGAATCGGCAAAGGAGATCCGAATTGAGGTTTTGATTCCCATCGACGAAGCACAGAAGAGCAAAATTGACGACAGAACAGCGGGGAAAATGTCAATGAAACCCATCAATCGACCCAATGAATCAATGAAACTAATAATGTAAGCTTGGATTATCGGCTGTGTCGTTGATCGAGATGTCACATCAGGAGCAGAGCGCTGAATTTAAGCATTGTAATGGGAACGCTGCCATTCTACGGTTGTGTGCATTCATTACGCTATTGGGGATAATGAAAGGAATTTTCTGTGGATGCGTATCGAGGCTGGGGGACAGACGAGGTATCAACGTGGGAAGTTTACGCCTCCTCGCGCTGGTCTGAGCGTCCACACATTCGGTTTGGCGTATGAGGTGGCGTGAACAGTCTTTAACCTGCTGCTTGTGGCTAAAAGGGTTTCTTTATCCGTACCCATATGTGAATACCTTCGTCTAACACATTCTAAGCCATTATAATACTGGGTACTCGCCGTCTAAATCCCTTCTACGTTCTTCTTGTCTCCGCATCCTTTCTCTAAGCCTCTGCCTTGCTTGAACCTGCTCTATCCAGTCTCTAAGTCATTTAATAGTCCTCAGCAAGCTCGTGAGGGAACATGTCCTGCGCATGCCTTTTTCTCGCCTGTTATGGGATCGCGGCTTGTGGTCTAACAACCGGCAGACAAGAGAGAAAAATACGGTTGAGACTACCCTTGAAGCGGATCCTAAGTCGACTCAGCTATGCGACAGCCTCATAACCGGACCACATCTCCGGGATCAGGAAACCTTTCATAAGCTTGGTATCGAATTCTGCGCCGTCGTCTAAGATGATAAATCGTCACCGCATTGATTGTATTAGTTTTAATTCGGCTTATGTCATTCGATTAATCAATGAGTACGGCAAATTATGGTCGGAGAGCAGTCTCAGCCTGGACTTTTCTGACGGCTCCGGTAATAGAATCGCTCAAATTTGTGTTTGGATTATTCAGAAGGTCGTTTCCAGGCCGATGTCATTTTCCCAGCCCTTTCCAATGGTGACATAACGCCGAGATGAAATGGAAAGAATTACGAATATCATTTTTCCTATTTAGGAGTTTCTACAGCTCCGGCATGTGTGCAGTGAAATCTATCATTGGACCTTAGATGGCATTCCACTTCACGGCCTCAGAGAGTATAGCATTGTCTGCTCAGGAATTCCTTCCATCGAATAATGGCATTGTGCATGCGCCATTGTGTAGATCTCGAGCTAGGTAAGGTATCAAAACAAAGCAGCGATGACAATCTTTTGTCTCTAAGCATTCAAAAAGGTATTGTTGAAAATTTTGTGCTAATGACCTTATGGTAGCCTTTCAAGTCTTTCTTCTCGTTTCCCATATGGCTCGTCCATCACGCACGAGTCCTTGATCCAAGAAGTCGAGGCAATCATCTTGACACAGATTACTGCAGGCACGCTTCCAAACCTAGTTTCATTCTCCTTCTTGCGGCTACGAGGAACCCTTTGATCCGTTATTACCATGATCACTTTCCCATTCATTCCCGAAGACCCTGCTACAAGGCTCGGTCCCAGGAATGATGCTATATGCGGAATGTGTCTCTGTGAAATGGATCTTGGTGAGCCAACCAGCACGCACGCGCACCCAGATTGCAGGAAGACATTTCACACAGAATGTCTCCTCCAAATGATTGAGAAGAAAGAAGCTGACATGGAGCGCAGGTGCCCAAATTGTCGCAGATCGATTCCTGACCTCAAGAAGCCAATCGACCCCGTTAGGGTCGGGACGGATGCCGTCGAATATCAAGAGAAGACCCAAATGAGCAGGGCAATCACTGAATACATGTCCCGAAAAAATGTCACGCCTCAGCAGACCAAAGCTTGCGCCTTGGCCCTCGTCCGCCCCTTCAAAACCGCGGTCGTCGAAGAAGACGGCGTCCAACCGTCGATCAGCGGCCTAATGGCATACCTCGCCATCGACATTGGCCACCGCATCCTAACAGGATCACCCTCAGACATCGACCGCCTCGCCTCCCTATACGAGACGATCACCAAACGTGACGCCGGCCCAAATTTCCCCAAAGGTAAGCGCTTCGGCCAAGTCTTCCTCCGGCCCCTCGAATCCGTCATCGACACCCGCGACGCCGGACCCCCCAAAACCTTCAACTTTGAGAAAGCGCAGGCCCACACCAACGCCCAGCACTTCTGGGCCCTCGTCTCCGCCAAAGACATCTTCGTCCTCGGCACAGAGGGCTGCCTGTCGGTATGCCGTGTGACCGAATGCCCTCGCACGCTCGACGAGCTGACGCTCCGCCTCCCCGCGGCGCTGGGCTGGCTCACGATCAACTGCGCCCGCGCGTATCGGGCGCATGAGATGTTCTCCCGGGAACGTGCTTCAGGGCCGCTGTTTGAGCTGGATTGTAATACCAAGGGTGCGGAGAAGGAGGTCGCGGGGATCCGGTGGCTGTTCTGGATCCGGAGGCTGCAGGAGATTGCGCGGATGGAGGAGTTGGCTGAGGAGTTGAGGGACCGGTGTGTGATGGCTGCTGGGAAGATGCTGGAGGCTAAGTATAAGGAGGCGTAGAGGTAAGATTCCTCACTTGTATGCTGTCAAAAGTTTCATCAATAGGTAATGTTTGCTTGTATAAAAGTCTCAATTGTTACATGAGTTTAATGCTTGTTTTCATGCTATATCCCTCACAATCACGCGTTCAAACTCCCTTGAAAATAAAAACCGTAAATCAACCTTCACCTAATTGAACGGCAGTGCAATAGTTTCGAAATGAACCAATCCAACAGCTAGTGGCCAAAAGCAAAGCCACCGTCCGACTTCTATTGAAAATTAAATTCTTCTATCACCTACTATAGAGCATCATAGATGGAGAATCTTATCCAGATACACTCAGACTTTTGTAGATGTGACCTTCTCTACCACCGTCCGTAAAGGAACTAGGCCTCACTAGAAAAGAGTGTTCTCAAATCTAGAATTGGAGGGCTACCGCGAAGAATGACCCTGCTGCGAACGGATCAACATCGAAGTCTCGCCGGTTTTTTTTTCAGAGCCGGTGGTAGCGATGTGCTCTTTCGGCTTGGTATAGGTGACCGAAAAGTCCAGGAGAGAGCCCTTGGGTTGCATTTTTGCTTCGGATTTGGTCCTTTCGTTATAACTAATTATACATTTCATCGTCGCTTATTTCATCATTATCATCCTCGTGCCTTGATTCCGCTCCCGCCTCCTCCTCGTCCTCTTCTTCCTCGTCCGCGCTGGGATCTAGTTCCATAACCACAGCCCCCTCACTAGTTCTCGACTGCGTTCCCCCAGGCACCTCACTCCCCCTAACCGTCGTCGTTCTAGACGATTCCTCTTTCACCTCCCTTGTGAGCCCATCTTCCTCCCCATCCTCCTCCTCTTCATCCTCCTCCGCAGCCCTGCGCTCCCTTTCTTCCACCCGCCTCGCCTGCCTCAGCAACGCCGGGTCATTCCTCAAATCCCCTTCCGTCAAGCTCACATTGCAAACCGGACACTTTGCCCACCTCTGTCTAGCGCCGGGCTGTGACCCCTGCGTCTCAGGCGCAAATTCACCGCTCCGCCGGATCATATCCAGTATGGCTGACCCTTCGAAAGAGTGCGGACACTTTGTGCTGCTGAGGACTTGGGTCTTGAAGGGGAGGAACGTGATCGGACATTTGGTGCTGACGTTTTCGGCGGCGATTTCAAAGTCCTCGTCTTCTCCAGCGTTACGAGGATGGTGAAGGACGGTGCCGCGGCGGGAGGAAGATGATGAGGTGGAGGGGAACCAGGTGCTGCGGTCGGGAAGGGGGGGAGCATCGCCAGAGGGGTAGGATGCGTCGTGGATGGAGCGCTTGAATTGGATGTAGATGTTATGGTCTGCGTAGCGGTCGCGGAGGGGTTGGTTGGCCCAGGTATCGATGTGAGAGGATAATGCGGTACTAAAGAGGGCAGAAGGGGCAGACGAAGGGGAAGGGGGAGGTGGGCTGTCCGCGGTGGTAAAGTCACGGTCTTCAGTCGTAGTTTCTGGATCGCGATGCCCATTCTCTTCCTCATCGTCTTCGTCGGCTATCACGGGTCTCGCACGAGATCGTTGTGTGGAGATGGGAAAGCTTGACTGCGTTTGCGCGCCTACGCTAGCTTGACTTGACATACCAGATATTATTTCCGGGAGGCTCGACAGGAGAACGTCATTGTCGATGCCTCTCCTGGTCTGCACCTCTAGCTGTGTTGTGAGATCTCCGACTTCACTTTCTATACTTCTAAGCCTCTCTAGTGCCTCTTCATCTTCTTCGCCATCTCGCTTAGCTTTCTGCTTTAGATACTCCGCTCGCTTCAACGCCCCATATTCATTAATCTCTGCCGCGACAGCGCCGAGGAGGTCGGAACTCTCTGTGATGAGACTTTGAACACGCGTAGTAGCCTGCTTGGAGAGCAGATCTTGTAGAGCTTGCTGGGCTTTCGGATTAAGGGGGGCTGAGGGAGCTTCGTACGGTGGAGGCGCAGAATTTGAAGCTAAAGATGCTGGGGTGGCTGTTGGCGCTCTCGTAGCTCCTCGTGATCGAGCCGGAGTAGCTTGTGAAGGTCGTGGGCGAGAGAAAGCTGGCATCTCGAATCAAGAGTGCTCAGGGTAGCAATAGCCGTCAAGAGGCAGAGGGACGTCGTGGGGGTGCTTCTCGGGAACTGTCGACTTGCTCATACGCGCCTTGTTGGCGACGCGACGCGGCGGACGATAAACGCACGGACCATTAGGATACCTTAGGTTCCAAGGTTGAGGCAGTCTCGGCAATCGGGACGGGACTACTTTGGTGCGAGCGCGAGAACATCCCGTCTCCACTTGAGTTCCAGATTCCTCACTGTCCCCGCGGATGTAGTCATAGAAATTCAGGTACCTCCATTGCCGAGGAGTCTTAGCTGAGGCTCACATAAGCTCGAGAAAATAATTCATAAGCTCGACAAAACATGTCTTGTCGAACTTAACTAGGTATTCCCAGAGTATTTAAGATCTGCGTTGCCCCTTGAGCACGTCTCCGTTGCCAATCAACAATCGTTCGTCTCAGCGGTGCTTGCTATCTCTGCTCGTACTAGTTCAACCACTTTTCAGCTCCTTTCGTTCTCTTGTAATATACACAATCATCAATCAAGATGGTCCAATCTTTCCGCGATTTCATCGGGGTCCCTGCTTCCACCGCCAGCACCACTGACTCTGTTCTCCTCATCATCGACGCTCAAAAGGAGTATGCTACTGGCCTTCTCAAGACAGAAAATGTCACGTCAACTAGTAAAGCAATTGCCAGCCTCTTGAACAAGTACCGACAGGCCGGGGGTGCACTGGTCCATATCGTACACGATACTCCCGATGGAGCGCCGGTGTTCACACCAGGAAAAGACGTGAGCAAGGAGTTTGATGAAGTGCAGGCGAAGGAGGGGGAGAAAGTGGTGCACAAGAACTTTCCCTCAGCTTTTGCCCAGACAGAGCTGAAATCAGTATTGGATGGATTTGGGAAGAAGAAACTGGTTCTGACAGGGTATATGGTAAGTGATCACCGACATAACCTCCCAGCTGAGGAGGAAATTTCTCGGCTCACGTGAATACGCTGACAATATTTCAACCTGCAGGCTCATGTCTGCGTGTCGACGACGGCACGCCAGGCTGCAGAGCTGGGCTATGATGTTATCCTCGTAGAGGATGCCATTGGGGACCGGAATATTCCAGGGGCAAGCGCAGACGAGGTCAAGAAGATAGTGCTTCTTGAACTCGCAGATGCATTTGGCACGGTGGTTAAAAGCGAAAATATAGCGTAAGGCTAACAGATTTCCGACCGCATTCATAAGATAATCTGGTTCCTTGTCATACTTTCTCAATAAAATAATGCATTAGGGTTATCTTCCAACTTATCGCGCCCGACATCCCGAGACCATACCGACAACGCTATGACCTAATTGTACGCAGAATCAGCAGTCCATAGTTATCTTTATTATTCCAAGTGGTCTTGGCTAGAAGCCTCAGATCCCATCGTTGTCCTCGAGATCTATTGTGGCACTCAATAAAATGGTGAAGACGTAATTAGTATTACTCGAAGCGTCAGTTGTCTTTTGTGTCTTTATGGCTGTTGCTTCACTTTGTTTGGGTTTTCGCTTTCTAATTCAAATTACTTCACGTTGTTCATCACTTTATTTCAGACCAAAAACGCGAAATCTCTTCAGAGATCTCATCAATGCTGCCAATTGGTACTTAGACTGTCATTGAGCTCGTACATTGTTACTGCAAAGCAAAATTTGTCCTACAAGAGATCATTGTTCGTCAAACATAGAGCCACATTCATAATCAAGATCTCACGGAGAATAATCCTCACTTGCAATCCAACAAACCTCCATCATGTTCCGCTTCCTGGCTTCGACGATTTTGACATCTGCTCGCTCCACCGTCATTGTTCACACCTATGATGCCTTGCGGCTTCTTAAAACCGGATAGCAAATTATTCAAAAAGACCGAAGGATTTTATCTTAAACACTTCTTGAAGACTCTCCCGGTCACTGAAGTCCATACGCACGAAAAATTCTATCCACAAGATTGAGATGACTCTTCATTTGATCTAAAGACGACATTCTATTTTTCAACGTCATTAGAAAGTTCTAACGGCTTCGACATAGCTTTGGGGTCCATTGTGGTTGATCTTTGGTCAGTCCTTGCTGCTTCTGCCTCACTATCAGCGTACTCCCTGCCTTCGAGCACCTCTATAGCCTTGTCTTCGTCGTTTGTTCGAATCGGAAACGGAAAGACCAGAAATAACAGATAGTATGTAACGGCAGCCATCACCAAACCGTCGAACCAAGACATCGAGTAGAAATTCAAAATACCAATCCCAATGTGTCCGATATTGGGGTTAATTGCGTGTATCAGCCCCGGTAGAAGAGGAACTACACCTGTCACGAAGGCAGCAAAGGCGCGCGGGTTAACACCCTCGACGAACCAGTACAGCCCGCGAGGTTTATAGAGATTGTATACATTGAATCCTGGAGTGTTTCGACGAACAAGGAAATAGTCCGATAGCAGGATTCCAACTAAGGGACCCATAAACACGCTGTAGCCATTCAAGAAAGCAAGGAAACGAGCGGCTTTAGCCTGTATGAGCCATGGGCAGATGGCAAAGCCAAGGATGGCGCACAGAAATTGGCCGCGACGGATGTTGATGTAGCGCGGGAAGAGGTTGGTGACGTCGTTGGCGAAGGGAACGGAGTTGCCAGTCACATTTGTGGCGATATTGGCGAAGGCAAAGAGGAGGCCGACGAAGAACTTGGCTGGTCGATTGGACCAGAGAGATATGACTGAAAGTGGATTCCAAAGGACCTGGCCATAGACAACCTGAGCAGAGGCAGCCATGACGCATCCAAGCAACTCCGTCAGAGTGATGCAAACGGGCAGGCCGATTGCAGTGGGGAGCCACGCACTTCGCGTTGATTTAGCGTACCGCGTCACGTCGGCCATGTTGATAGCGAAGCTTGAAGAAGTATTTTTTAGCTAAGAAAAGAAGGGAGGTCGTAATCTGTATAACTTACGTTGCATTTCCGGAGATGGCGGCCGTCACAGTGGTAAAGAAAGCGTAAGTCACAGTGAAAGGACCACTTCCAGATGTCAGCAGAGGCCATCTTGCTTCCGAAAGAATACTCACGCCACTTTATTTGGTATACTGAAAAGGGGTCCAAATCCATTCGAAGCTGTCAAAGCCCATGTGAGCAATGCCACCCACAGGAAAGGCATCAAGATAATCTTGACCAACATGACCCATCGAAGCGTGGGAACGCTGAGATAGAGACATGGGAAGGAAATAAGCCAAAACAAAACGAAGCATAGCAGATCAGGTGCGGTAATGGCAGCGCTAGCTGGTAATGAAGCCTGATGCCATGTGTGGAAGGACGGCCAGATGGCTTCCAGCATGCATCGCAAGGCATTGCCACCAAGATCCGTTTGGACACCATACCAAACCACACAGACAATCGCTCGAACCACACATGCAAAATATGCACCCCACATGCCGAAAGAGGCTCGTGCGATGACGGGGAAATTGATGCCCCATCGAGCACCAAGATATCCCATCATGGAGCAAGGTACCGCGACCATCAGGTTACCCACCACACATGCTGCAACAGCCAGGCCTGGATTCAGACCAAGGGCGATTGCGCTTGATGGGCTTTCCATCTGGGCAACATTGAAGCCTTCTGCAATCCAGACTGTTTATGAAAAGTGTCAGCGACCATGGAACGCAAGCGTGACGACAGCAGCAACGAACAGCCTCCAACGTGATACCATTCCCATTTCCTCTTGGATCGCGGGACAGGGTCGAGATCTTCATTACTCCATCTTGATGATTCGGCCTCATTGGTAAATGAACCAGGAGTCGGCCGCAGCTTGAGGCGATCAAGCAGGGCTTTGACAGGCACCATCGCATCAAAACGTGCGTCTCAATGGAAGGGAAACGCAAATGATTCACATTTGAATCGGACAAAAGAAAAGCGCATTAAAGTGTTTGGCAGCAAGATTTATAGATTTTACGTAAAATTCTAATGCATAGTCTGAAGATAGGATTTGTGTTCCTAAAGAGCGAAATCGATTTCCGAGTGGGCGGCTCTGATCATTAGCCCAGATCTTCGTAGGGCTGCATCGTGCAGCATCGGCAGAAATAGCCTGAGCTATTGCCCAGTCCTTTGACCAGCAATGTATTGGCTAAGAATCTTATCAAGGATTGCAGGTCCTGAGTGTTCGAGGTGGCCATCGCCAGGCTCTTGGCTGAATACACACAACGCCCTTCTAGATGTTCGAGAATGTGTCGGATCTTTCAAGTCTCCGGAGATTGTGATGACTGGCAGACTTGAATGGTGGATGGCATTTGGAGGATAGATGTTGTTGGCCACTGGAAAGAGTTAGGCTTCTCGGGGGCGGGCCGCGGAAACTGAGCCGATATCAGGTGGTTTGGCTATCTACCTAAGATCGACTGGCTGAATATTTCTTCAGCGGTTATTTTACTAGTCGGTGGTCTATCCCTAAAAATCGCAGTCCCTGTCGACAGCTCTTTCTGACCTTCTCAATACGATGCACACGCCGAACGATCACCAGAGAGGGTTCGATCGGGCTCTGACATCACTTGCGACTTGGTGGACCGTCGACAGGCGCGCAAAACTAGAGATCAATGGCGGATCTTTCCACAACCTCACAATGCGGTGGCGATCTGTTGATTGTGGCGTTGGTCATTTCTTGCGAAGGTGAGCAGATAGGGCACTATAAACCAGGCAAATATAGAAAACGCGTCCACCATCTTTAAGCAACATCCTCGTACCTTGTCTAGGTTTCTGTCCATCACTTTGATATACCCGCAGATGATGGATTTCGATTTAATCGTTCGAAACGGCCTTTTAGTGAGCAGATTCAGTTCTAGAACCTGCACTTACTGACCTGCATGCTCGGTAAATCCATTTGAGGTCGTTGAGAAGCAAGAGATCGGTATAAGCGAAGGAAAGATTCGATGCATCGGCACGGATTTGCCTGTATCGGGAAGAACTGAAATAATTGATGCAGAAGGCGGCTATGTGACACCTGGCGGTGTCGATTCTCATGTGCATGTAAGAACAGCTCACAGTAGCATTGGCATCTGTGCTAACAATGGCATCTTCCCAGCTTCAGCAATTCAATACACCAACAGGCGACACGTGGGAAACCGGAACTCGGAGCGCAGTATGTGGTGGAACGACGTCTGTTGTTGCCTTTGCTTTGCAAAGAAAGGACATGGACAGCGTCCTAGCCATGGTTGACGAATACTCAAAGCTCGCCGAGGGTAATTCATACTGTGACTATGGCATTCATCTGATCTGCACGAATCCAACCCACAAAATCATTAATGAGGAGCTGGCTAAGCTCAAGGACAAAGGCATTACGAGCCTGAAGCTGTACATGACCTACGATCCTATGAAAATCAGAGATCGAGAAATTCTGGACGTCATGACTAGTGCTCGGAGGCTAGGCCTCACTGTTATGATTCACGCTGAGAACCATGACATGATTGGCCTGTTGCTATTCCCTTTCCTAAAATGGAAGACAGTTCTAACGAATATATTCTAGTGTAATTGAGACGCTCGAGAAACAAGGCCTCACGGATCCTTACTATCACGCTGTATCCCGGCCCACGATCGCCGAAGCAGAAGCGACATATCGTGCTATCTCCATGGCAGAGCTCATGGACGCTCCAATACTACTGGTCCACGTCTCCTCTGAACTAGCCACAAAACACATTCGCGAGGCCCAGACTCGTCTCCTCCCCATTTACGCTGAGACTTGTCCTCAGTATCTTTGGCTACTTTCGGAGCGCTTAAAGAGCAGCAACTTCGAAGGCGCGAAATGCGTCTGTTCTCCGCCACTGCGTGACAAACCCGAAGAGCTCGATGCCATGTGGCGAGGTATAGCGAACAAGACCTTTACCACTTTTAGCTCTGATCATGCTGCAACGAAATTTTACGCCGAAGGTGGCAAGCGTCTGGGATTGATCAATGGACGACCATTCTTTAGGTCTATTCCCAACGGCCTTCCCGGCGTTGAGACACGCCTTCCCCTCCTCTTCAAGGGCATTTCCGAAAATAAAATTAGCATTCAGGACTTTGTGCGGGTAACAGCCAGCGACCCAGCCAAGCTGTACGGTCTCGACCAGAAGGGTTCAATATCTCCTGGGAAGGACGCTGATTTGGTGATTTGGTACCCTGACAACAAAATGCCGTCGTTCGAGCTAAATAATCGGATGCTGCACCACGATATCGATTACACACCATACGAGGGCATGAGATTTGCTAACTGGCCGCGATGGACCATTCTTCGAGGAAAGATCGTGTGGGACCGGGAGGGCAAAGGGCTCACGGGGTCTAAAGGACTCGGCCAATATGTCAAACGAAGTACCTCATCGCTTCCCGGGCCGAGAAACGTCTTTGTCAACGAGTGGCGGCCGCCAATGTAGCCAACAATTGAGCGAAGAAGAGCATCAAGGAGCCGAAGAACTAATTTCCCCGGCCGCAGAATTCCTGGATCCTTTCCAAATGCATCACTCAACTACATCTACTTGACATCTTGACCTCAATTGCGCCCTGATGAGGTTTGGCCATCCCTTCATCTACCTATAGATACTTAGGTACCTTTTGCTCAATCTTGAGACTTTAGAAGATTCATCGATCGGTGCACGCGACTATCAGTTCCGGGCACTATCGGGCAATGATGCACGGAAGGATCGGCGACTTTCGGGTTGATATCGATAACGGCGGCGACAGTGGGTCCGGGGGTGGGGCCCGACGATCTGCATGTGACAAGCTGAGGGGGAATTGATGAGAATAGATCGATGGTGCCATCAGAGATAGTCCGGAAAGAAATCGCCATATGCTCTCGAGGCCTAAGGAGTAAGAAATGAGAAGTGTAAATGCGGTAAAGGAACAGAGAATGACGGAAAGACAGTGCTGGCGAGTTTCGGGAGCCGAAAACCCCCACCAGCTCTGATTTGCTTCCCCAGATTCCGGTGGAGCTCGAGTTGCCCCGCATCTGATACGACGGGCAATCCCCCCAACGCTGCGACACGACAAGACAGCCAAGGAGATCGAGGATTGGAGTCGAGTGCAGCATAAGAAAAGATGAAGGTTGCACGGCGTCAATCTGGGTCTCTCGCCGGAAGGGAGCAGCCGCAGGCGTGACGTCTGCCTTGGCAGCTCCATTCCATATGGCACCAATGTCAGCCGGGTAGATAGACATTTGTCGCCAGAGCCGAAAGCTACCACGAGACTGCCTCAGGAACGCGGTAACAGCCTCACATGGACCGACGGAAGCTCAAGTCCTGCGGGCCGCCAGTTGTCCGGCTGGACGTTGTTCTGGCCCCGATTGCCTGTGACCATTGGTTGCTTCCCCGCACCCAGGTCCTGTTCCCGAACAACACCCACGCTCAAGGTACCCTCTGAGATACCCCCATCTCCGTCTCTTCTTGGAACATTCCTCTTTCATTGTTACCCCAACCGTCTCCAATACCCTCGGCGCTTGGGTTTCTGCTATACTGATCGAGTCAACCTGCTCGCCGTTGCCAGGCGAGAGATCCGAAGGCTCCCTCCTCCCTTGACACACATCTGCAACCTGCTTTACTCCTGCTATCTCAACCAATAGCATCAAAGCCGCTTGCGTCGCACAGATCTACCGTTGCGGAGTCCGTCCAAGAATTCTCGTTCATCACGTTTGTCTCCCAACATTTTCTTCGTTGGCACATCTCTTACCAGCTTTGCAGGATCCATACTATGTCCTCGCCATCAGCAGGCACTCGCCTCAAAGAAACCGCTAAAACAGCCGCTACTAAGGTCGAAGCCTCTGCGAAGGAAGCAGTGGATAATCCTGTCCGAGCCAAAAATGATTTTCTCCACCACCCTGTCACCCGAGCAGCCCTCCCCTTCATCAACGGCGGCCTCGCCGGCATGATAGCAACAACCTGCATACAACCTATCGACATGGTCAAAGTCCGCCTCCAGCTTGCTGGAGAGGGCGTCCGTACAGGTCCTCGACCCTCTGCTCTCGGGGTTACTCGCGACATCATCGCCCAAGGCAAGGTCCTTGACCTCTATACAGGCCTCAGTGCCGGTCTCCTCCGACAAGCAGTCTACACCACCGCCCGTCTTGGCTTCTTCGACACCTTTCAAACTCTCCTCCAGAAACGTGCCCAAGCGAAAGGCACTGAGATAGGCTTCATCGAGCGAGGCGCCGCAGGTCTCACAGCAGGCGGCGTAGCCGCCATGATTGGCAACCCGGCCGACCTAGCCCTCATCCGCATGCAGTCCGACGGCCTCAAACCACCAGAAAAACGCGCAAACTACCGCTCCGTCTTTGACGCGCTGAAACGCATCACGGCTACCGAAGGCATCGGCGCGCTCTGGGCCGGCGCCTACCCCACCATCCTGCGTGCCATGGCCCTCAACTTTGGCCAGCTGACCTTCTTCGCCGAATCCAAAGCCCAGCTCAAGGCCCGCACAAGCCTCTCTGAGACGAATCGCACATTCGGCGCGTCGGCCATCGCGGGGTTCTTTGCCAGCTTCTTCAGCCTGCCGTTCGACTTTGTCAAGACAAGGCTGCAGAAGCAGCAGAAGGGGCCCGATGGGCAGTTTCCGTACAAGGGATTCTTCGACTGCGCAAGGAAAGTGGTAAAAGATGAGGGATGGCTCAGGTTCTATCGCGGGTTCGGCACGTACTACGTGCGGATAGCGCCGCACGCAATGGTCACGCTGATTGTGGCCGATTACTTAAAGCTGATTACATCGTGAGACATGCTGAGCTTGGATCGGAATTGGCGGTGATGAACATAGGATGATGAATTCGGGGCGCCGGGGGAGTATGCTGTTCAGACTTTTACCGCTGGCGGTTGAACCCGGTAATAAGAGAGACGTGAACGGCGATTGGAGTAAGATTGGCGAATTAAACTGGAGTTGGCATTACCGGTGTTCATCAGGATAAGATCAGGTTATACGCTTTTCAAAATTTGGGGAAGATATCAACTATTCTCACGGGTCTTAGATAAGAGCTCGACAAAATAAGTGCTACAAGTTTCGTTCTATTTATCTAATCAACAAATTAGCTTACAACGTCATAGCTAAAACTCAGAATTAACTTTCACGTTTGTGGATTGCAAGCTTTTTTTTCCTATTAACGGCCAAACGGTCAAACGGTAGTAATCCCCGCCAAGCTATATCCATGTCCCGCTCCTCCTTCTCCCGGCTCAAGCACTCCCTGCTCCCCCCTTTTTCGCATTCACTCCATCCTGCGCGAGAGCAGCCAAGACTGTTGAAGAAAAAGGCTCCATATAAGGACGTCTCCCGTTCACAACCTCTTTGTCATTTTTCCTGTGGCGCTCTAGCACCGCGGGCGAGGTGGTACGGTAAGTGTTGTGATGTAAGGGTCGGTGCATTTGCCCGTGATGTTTCTGAGTCGAGGAGGCTGGATGGGGAGGTGTGTTGCGTAGTATGGGAAAGGGGGTGGTGGTGTAGGTTTGGAGGAGAGAGGCGATGGGGTAGAGGTGTGATAGAAGAGGAGGAAGCCCGATACTCTCATCCAGCATTCGTTGACTGGATAAGTCGCTTTTTACTAAATCATCATGGCCGGGAGATGGCACCGTTGGCATTGTCCATAGCTTTCTAAGGGGGAGCCTTTTGGAGGTAGGCGGTCCCACTGCCATCCTAATCTGTCCAAGAGCGATTTGGTGTTCCTGGCCCAGAAAGCCCTCAGTCGGTATCAGGTAGGGACTTGGCCAATGTATACCAACGCTCCCGAACGCTCCCGATCTTCAGGATCAGCCATGCGCCAACCACGATCTGCAAGTGCGGCCAGAAGACCGAAAAAGCTTTGCAGGGACAGTTAGAAAGTGACGAGTCGATCTCCATGGAGTTGAAAAAGGGTAAGGATAGGCTTACGCATAGCTTTCTGCGTATTGGGAGGAGCTCACTTGCCCGAGGGGCCGCAGGAAGTCCCACCCGGCTCTAATGTTACCGCTCGTGCGCCGAATATCGATACCACGTTCTGTAGATAGTGGTGGGTCAAAAAAGTAACAGCAACAGGCAGACGGATTGCGTGTTGATGATTGGGGATAAGAGTCCGCGAGACGCAGGCAAAGACTTACTGTTCCATGGCGGGAACTTGCTAAACTGTAGTAGATTTGTCAGTTTTTGGACCTACGCAGTAAGGCTGGGTTTTCTGTTTCGGGAAAGGGAAAGCGGACCTCGTTTAGAAGGACTATGGCAGTTATGCTGGAGAAGGAATCCATCATCGTACCTCCTTGGTCCAGCGTTTTCTGCATTTGTGCCGCGATATCGATAGCTCTGGGAAGGTTGTCGAGTGAATGAAGTGTTCCATGAAGCAGAACATCACAGGCCTTGAATGATCAAATAGGTTAGTATTAGACGACTATAAGAGTTCAGTTGGCGACGTTCACGAACGGTGGTTGTGCCCCGTACTGCTCGGCTATTTGGCAGATCAACGTCGTCGTTGAGATGCCGTTTCTGGGTGTATGTCCTTGCCAATGGTTGAGCGTGGGCCTGACAGCCCCAGGAAGGTCCCATAACGAGCTTGAAAAGTGTTACAAAGTAGGTCTTGGACCAGTGGATTATAATATAGGATTCACGAACACCATTGAGCCTGTCCTCCCATTCCTGATATTGGACATCGCGCCTCCTCCGGTTCAGCTGCGTTATGTAACCCGCCGGTCGATCCGCTAGTGGTGGATCTCTACGAAGTCTCCATCTTGTATCGCCAGCCAGACTTTGAGGATCGTTGTCACAGTAGTAGCGGTAGTTTGCGACAAGGACGTTTGGCGTTTCGGTCATACTTGCAAAGCCACTCAAGAGATCTCCCGATGATTAAGATTTGGTCAAAAGTTAATGCGAAGAGTCATACCGATGACATGCAAAGTAGTGAGTGAGTAGCTTCCACTGGAGTCGTATTTATCTGCCTTGAAGATTGTGCGAAATATGCTCGAGATATAGCTATCAGTAGGACTGAGCAGCTTCACCTGTGCTCTGACCGCCATTAATTGAGCCGAAAACAGCGCGACTACAAATCTGTTGTCCGGCCAGTCTCGGCAAGACGAGTCGACATAATATCTACTTTCTTGAGTACAAATTGGGGATATCAAGAAAAGTGTGAGGAGGATTGGGTAGCACTTCATGACGAACAGGAAAATCCACAAGAACGAGTACACTACCAGGCCTGGTAGTTACTTGAGGATCGAACTCTCGCAATTAATATCCATTCCACCTGTCCATGAATGGTTGTATTGAGAAGATAGGCCAAGTGCGCGACATTGAATTGAGAATGGCGGTGTCTGCGTTGGTCTATCAGGCAAGCCATCAACCTGTGGAAAAACCCGCGAATGGTATGCCGAAGAAGTGGATGGTTACCATGACTACCTCGCCTCATGCGCCTTGCTTCGTCTTTGACATCGGTAACCCAAGTAGGCTTCTTAGCTTCAAGACAAAGTCCAGTATAACCCCCCCGCAACAACCAAGTATGTTAGAGGTGTAGAACACTCGAAGATGTGAAGGCCGGAATAAAACGACGCTGAAGGCGCGGTGGGGTGGGACGCTCTGGCTTCGCCTCTCGTCACAGCCCGTTCTCAGCGGAGGGCGACCGAAAATGTAGCATCCCCCCGGCCCGAAGCCCAGTTCTGATGGAACAATGATCAACATCTTTCAAGCTTCGGGTAATTGCAAATAGGGCTTTTGCAACGGTGCAAGAGCTCAAATATCAGAATTCATCCATTTAAGGCCAAGTGCAACCGTCCCTTGATTCTCACTAAGTTCCGCCAACCTGTCTCCCGCAATGCTCCGCCCCCTTCCCACCCTGAGATCCCCGTCTCCTGCAGGCGGGCCCAACCACACTCCTGGCGTCCGCTTCGGCATGCACTTCTCACACGGCCATGCGTCCTGTATAGTAGGCAGATACGTGTAATCTCAGCAGAACGAGAGCTCTGGTCCGACGAAAATCGGCTGGACTCTACTGAAAGCAGAGCCCTGCCGTGACGAGCCAGAGAGATGGAGAGGCGGTTGGGTATACTCCGACTTGGCACTCGGAGGACGAGAATGGTCTGAATGGCACGGTAGCGGGAAGCCTGCTCGAGATACTGGTGTACTTAGCTGGGAAGGAGTCACTGCCGAGGGTTGGGTCGGAATGGTGAGGATAAGTAAGGGTGAGAGGAAGTAAGATAGAGCGGCTGTTGTTGTTGAAGAGGCGGGCAGGAGGTCGCGGATCGAGACCTTGCGTGATGGCGACAGTGGTCTTAACCTTCTTCGTGGAGCAAGGAGAGACTTGAGAGCAGATTTTGCGTTAGTACCGAAGGTTGAGCCGGAATTTGAGGCGGAAGGTTAAGGTGGAAGATAATAGATATTCTCCCGGTCCTGTTCTGGGGGCTAGTATTGTCTCATGAACAGAAGCTAATTATTCGATGTTTGGCATTAGTTCGTTAGTTTCGTCAAGATGGAGAAGTCTTCTAGGACAACGATGCCTCGGCGGCTGTCCTATATTTGGAAGTCTAACACGAATACCGCTTTTGTCTACTTGGCCACTAATTGGCGAGATTTTTCTGCCTTGAGGGAATTCGGGGGTCGATGGGAAATGATGGCATGAGCAACGAAGTGATTCGTAGGTTGTCCATCCGGGGAAAATGTGGTGATACGGTCGTTCGACACACATTCCGACTTGAATTTTGTTGACGACGATGCTGCTTTGGAGAAACTAGAACGCCAGGCTCTGGAAGAAGACTTCGGCTTTGAGAGCTGTGCTGGTCTTTCGGACATCAGCTGGTAGTCTGTGATGACCAAGTTGCCGACTTTGGAGTGAACCAGTGAAAGTCACGCTTTCGTCAGGTTCGCTCGTGGTTAAATAACGGTTTACAAAAAAGTCAAAAGTAGACTGCTAGAAAGCACTCGTTAGACAACAAGCCAACCTCTTACAGCAATATACCGTCTCAACCGTTTGCTTGAGCTTGGGTAGGTTTCGCTATGTGCAGGTCGAAAGCCATGACTTGTGAACTGGACTACTAACTCACCTGACGTCCCCTGTTCGCTCCTTTGTGTAAAATGTCCTGAATGAGGCGTATTTGGCGCCTCTTGACGAACAGGGACACCACAAGGTGTGTTGCTATGGAATAATAAATATCTATATCGTAGCCACGCTCGAACCTAGTTCGTCAAGCAGATGAGCATCTGCAATAGAGCCGAATGGAGAGCTTAAAAGCTGGACCACAATGCACGGCTCTGGGTCATTTAAGGAAAGGAATCAATATCGGAGTGCGGCGTCTATATTCCACATACTCTTGACCGAAGAATCCTATGAGATACTGCTCTTCTCCTGTACGTATTCAATTAACACGGGATTCTTGGAAGTCCTAATAAGCTTTGACAACTTACTTGAGATTCGTGCTGCGAAAAAGCGCCAGGTCACAGCAGGTAGCACGACAAGACAAATGACATTTCCCATTATGAGTTGCGCTCCGATAACATACCAAAAGAACCCGAAATAAGCGGGATGTCGAGATCGTTGATAGACACCGGTCGTGATGAGCGTGTGGTCATCATGCTTTTTGTATTGGACCAAATGATTGAAGCTTGTCCCAGCTTCTGCCATCGCAGCTGTTCTTGCAAACTGGCCCACGACCATCAGACATATCCCCGTCATGGCGGCATAAGGATAACACAGATGTAGATTATAACGATATTCCAGCATTTTTTGCGGCATGACAAAATATGTAGGCCAACAACATTCTGATGTCATCCATCGCCGAACAAAAAATTCGCCAAAGGAGCAAGCGTGAGCGATATTATAGGACCATCCATTAGATGAGAGGAGGAAAGCCGAGACTCTGGCTCTGTTCGGGTTGTAGAGAGCGGTCGTAAGGTACTCGAAGAAATGGAAGAGAGCGAGAGCGCAGAGCAGAAGCACCGGCCGCCAGTACGTGCTCGAGGCAACTAGCAGCTGGATTGACGCAACCACACAAAGCCCAAAAATGCCGCCGAGAATGAATGCGCGCGCTGCAATTCCGCTCAGCGACTTCGCACCGCCAGGGTAGAAACTTCTGTCCACCGGCCGAGAGGGGAGGAGATCTATTGGAGAGTCAAGATCGGAGGAATCAGTTGACATCGTGGGTGAGAAGGGCGACCGGGTTTTCAATCGCAGGAGAAGTTGAACGAAAATGACGGGTGTAAAACTGTACGACAGACTCTTTCTGCCTCGGTGATGCCGGGGTGCAGCATGATGACCTGAGACAAAGTGTTTCTAGGAAATGTTCGCATTTCACAAACAAGGCAATAGATTCATTAAGGTTAGTTGTCCTAAAAGTTTCATGCGGAAAAAGTGCTGATTAGGGTACTATGTCTTCCGCTCTTGGCGTGCATTTACTCCCTCTGTCGGCGCTGTTAATCGGGTCTATCTGGGGAGGCGAACCTTCTTGCATAGGAGTGCGTGGACTTGGTTTGCTTCTTCTCAAAAAAGTAGCTCCTTTTGGCTATCATGGAACACCTCTCGACCATTGACGAGGCCGTTAATCTCGAAAAAATGCAGCGTGGGGAGCTGTATCATGCCTTCACTCCAAATCTTATAGCAGCACGGGTCCGCTGTCAGCACGCCTGTGCCAGACTTAATAGCGCAGGCGAGGTATCTCGACGACGTATGGTGGAGCTGTGGAGGGAGTACGTTTTCCGTTGACCAAATACATATCTCTACTTTCTCGGTCTTCTGACCGGCTGATCGGAGACCTTTTCCCCTTTAACATTCTTGAATTCTTTTCTTATCATAATCTACTACACAGTGTCCTTGGAGACAAGACTCCCCTCCCACCCCCCGCTTCAACGGCAGAGGAGGATGAAAAGCTTTTTACATCAGATCCTTGGGTCGAGCCTCCTGTGAAGATCGATTACGGTACCAACGTCCGTGTCGGGTCTGGCGCATTCCTTAACTATAACACTCTCATGCTAGACACCTGTCTTATCACAATCGGTGCCCGCACCCTTGTAGGGCCAAATTGTCACTTCTACAGCGGGACACATCCTCTGGACCCGGCATTGAGAAATGGGCTATCCGGTCCAGAATTAGGAAAGGAGCTTCATGTTGGAGAAGATTGTTGGATTGGAGGGAATGTGACGATCTTACCGGGAGTCACTATAGGGAAGGGGGCTACAATTGGAGCCGGCAGTGTTGTCACCAAGGTACATGGTGTGCAACTGCCAATGTAGTAGCAACGGCTAATCTGACATGTGGTACTGTGTTTATAGGACGTGCCTGCATTTCATGTCGCGGCCGGCAACCCCGCAAGAATCTTGAGACGAATAGAAACTTCCATGGATCCAGAGCAGAGCACAAGCGCTGTACCGGCAAGTAGAAAAGAGATGGAAGGAGCTGAGACAGCTATGGCTGAAGATGAATCGACGAAATAATACGGGTAGATTGATGTTAGCTTGTAATCGGGCGAGACACGGTGCCTTGGATTGGTTAACCGTCTCATTGTCTAGACAAACCCTTACAGAAGCAGGCTTTGCAACATTGATCGCTAGACTATTACCAAGGAGGAATCTACTGCGCACATGGGTGATCGTTACACTTGCTGGCTTCAACTAGATCAGTCAATTTGAATAGGCGTGCAAATCGTGCTCGAAGCATGGACTCTGGCGGTGTCCGCTCAAGAAACCCGTACATTATGACTGCACCCTATACGGTACAATGCCCTAATCTTCACTTTTCGAGGATGTTTCCAGCAGTTTTCTCTTCCTCCGTTCCTTGACTTGCCCACCTTCAATTGATTCGATCCGCTGGATCTTGACTGGGGCATAAATTCCAGTCTTAGTATCTCCAAGCCACGGTATGCGGAGGGGGAGGGTCTTCTCGCGACATATGTCTATTAGCGCTTTTACACCTAACTCTTCGCATTCGAATAGGCCGAGGAAACCAACGTGCGGCTGGTGGAGGGTTTGAGATAGTTGATGCGAGGAGTTAGGGTGACTGAGAGCAACGAGGCGGATGGAAGGCCTTGAGGGCTGGGAGGAGGACGCAAGGTAGACTTGGAGGGGTACGTTCTGGACAAGGAGGTTTGGTAGCGTGTTTGGCGTGCAGAGAACTATCGCGAGGGACGTTTGCGAGGGTGAATCATTATGCTGTGTTGACCTCAGCGCAGCGAGCGACTCAAGGTGACGGGTAATGCTGTTAAAGCCGACCAGAATGTGGCGAGAGATTTCCGGGGCAGGCGGTGCTTTAGGTTGAAGATTGGTAGAGTTGTTTGAAGACGGGCTTCGTTTCAGATCTCGACGCTGTCGTTTGCGTGCACGTTTACCGTTGGACTTGGTAAGCAAGTGGGCTCGGTAGGCACCCAACGGCCTGAGGAGACTATTTCTCGTTTAGTTACGGCGACGTATTGGCTTTGCAAGAAACTCACCCACATAGAAGATCTAGGACTATCTCTTGGTCTTCAAGCGGTAGTTCAGGGCTCAATGAGACGATCAGAGAGAGCAGACCTGTGTCATTTCAAGATTCACTGACATTTGTTGGAATCCATAAGGACTATCTGTGGCATACAGGACTTTGGTCTTCTGAGCCTGGCGCGGCATTTCCGGCATGATCAGACTTTAGGACAGGGCTAGAGAGATTCAGCATTGTATTTTGCCAGGACGGCGGACTCTGTAGGAGAATTTTCGCCGAAGGAATAAATATTGAAATAGGCTTGGAAAATTATATGATGTGTGATGTCACTCTATTCGATGTGAGACGCGTCGCGTAGCCGCAGCCAATCAGCAGCTGGGACGGCCTTTGACGATGGCAGCCTGGGCCTAGCGTGCGAGGGAGGGCCATAGCTCCCGCCGCACTTCTTGGGTTCTTCTAGGCCGCTCCGGCAAGGCTGATGCCATCCCCAGAAACGAGCGTTGACCGTCTGAATTTTCACAATACCCTCTGGCCCGGCCGTTCTTGCAACTGCGTTTGGAGTTTGGGTTCTTGCTGCACGGGATTGTCCTTAAAGGCTTCCATGCGTCTCCCGGATTGAGAGCCGCCCTGCCCCTCCTCGTGTATCGTGTATCGGACCTGCCTTTGCCATCCGTGAACTCCGCCTTCCATCTCCATGACAACGATGGCTTCTGTTGCTGGAACCGATCTGACCGCCTTCACCTAGGGTTTGGTTTACTGCTGAAAACGAACTCACCTCCGAGCCCGCACAGGAAAGCACGTGATTAGCCTTGTCCCCCGCGCCTTCCTTGTCCGCCCACTTTCATTCACACAAGCCCTCATGTGGAGCCTCAGTCATCTTGGCACATAGCATGTGTCCCTTGGACTCTTGCACCAGCACATCTTCCCCCATGACGGAATCATCTCGAGCCCGGAGTCTCTCTATGGACATGGCTGACCTCCCCCAAGACCGGAAGCGACCTCGTCTTGATGTTGACGGCAATGAGCCTGCTCTGACTGAGGACATCCCCACTGAGGAAGCGACGGCGGCGGCAGCAGCACCAGCTGAGGATCCAGCCTCGTCTGCACTGGAGACAGGAAGTCGCGACCCCGACTCTCACCCGTCGCCCCCGCCCAAAATGGAAACTTCTCCAAACAGGCTCTCGGGGCAAGTGACCATCAATACTCGACTATCCGAAGTATCTCCATCGCATTTGGACAGTCTTCAAATCAACGATTCGCACAATGTCTCTATAGATTCGGACACCAACCTCCACGAGCAAACCCAGTCTATGGATTCGACCACTACCATAACAGACGCAGCGCACCCACGCTCGCCAAGTGAGACCCCGGAGATCCAAGCCGCCCTCGTCGATGATGAAGATCCATCCACCACCACAACCTCTTGGCATTCTGTCTCCGGCGGCAGTCCAAACATTGAGCAAGGAACCGTTGCAGACAGCTTCCCTGGCGCTGGTGGACCTGGGAACACCGTTCGCAAAGCCGTTGGTGATCTGGACGCTGCGTCGCAAGCACTTCAACTCGGTACCGAGTACGCGCCTGTCTGGATGAAGCTTATCGCAGACTGGCTCCGAAGGTGGCTGGCAGGACATCCCGATCTCTGTTGGAGCGAGATTGAAAAAGAAAGGTCGTTTTGGGTCAACTTTCCCAAACTAGTCGATCGCTGTTTCACACCACAGTAAGAGGGTATTCTGATTGCTGCAGATGTAATTGACGCTAACCGAATCCATAGAATCTCCGATCAGTGGATTGCTCCAGAAGCCAAAGATTTAATACAGCTATTGAAGGATTTCATAGTGCTGACCGTGTCGTTTATCGCACTGGATCTTGAACGAAACTCTCAAATGTCGCTTAACAGCGAAACTCGGCTCCAGTGGGAGCCTCTCAGCCGGCCTTACCTACACCAGCTTTACAAGATACTGAACTTCGAGGAAAACGCACTCTTCATCCAGCTTCAAAAAATTGATGATTTTTCTCCTCCGCGATTCGTGGCGTCTCTAGAAAGCGATATGATAGATCAACCGTCATATCTTCTCAGCAAAATCTCCACTCTATCTGACCGGATCATCGAATTGCTTCCTCAAAAGCCGTCCTTGACGCGTACATTGATACCCATTCTCCATTGTACATTGGCAACTGCCGTACTTGGAACCAAGCTGAAGACCGGTCCTTTGATTGCGATGTCAAATATCACGAGCATGAATGAGTTTGCAATTTCCAGCTGCACAAAGGCGAGTGATGCTATCGAAAAGGCCATATCGAAACAGTCTCAGTGGCTTACCGTCGATAATAGCGTAGAACTATTCTTTGCCATTGAGAATACATACGTGGTGCTTGCCCAGCAAGACGATGCTTTAGCCCAGAGGTTATTCAGTAAAGCTGACTTACAAGATTTTGGCTGCGATATAACTGTGCCGCCAGAGATCATTGGTGTGGCATGGAAATTTCGCATGCTGAAGCAATGCATTACCTCCGGTCGTATGGAGCTGCGCGTTCATGGCCTCGAGACCATACAGAGCGAAATTGAGCGAGTGTGGCGCCAATACAGCCCTTTACTGGGGAACAGCGATGTTCGACCTCCTCTCATTAGATACCTGATATGGTTTATCAGGCAATATAAGCTGATCGACTATCTGGTGGGAGCTGACTCACACCTGCAACTCATCAACCGAAGTGCGCGGCTGATTCAATTTCTTGTTCTCAATGACGCATACGTGGATGAAGATCTGGATACTATGTGGCGTTCTATAACTGACAATCAAGGAGCGCGGCTGGTAACCGAGGTCCTGAATGTTTTAAGCAGTAATTTTCAACTCTTTTCGTTGAATCAGGTGCTGCAAATCTGTGAGAAGCTCATGGATCTTGAAATCAGTAGATTTGATTCAAGAGTGGAAGTATTCTCTTACGAGGCGACACAGGCACTCCTGAAAAAGCTTAGATCTGCTAATCTGCCCTTGGATCCTCTACCATTGAGACTCGCTCTACGAATATTCCGCGATGCAAAGATGTCTAGTGGTCTTTCCATGGAAGATGTAAACCGATTGCGCATATTGGCATTTCATCACGTTCAACTCAACATTTCGTATGGCATCCAAGCAGCGGACGAGGAGAAATTTATACGGGAATGTGTCTCGGACATTGAGAGCCAGAACGATTCGGCCGTCAGCAGCATCTGGGCCCTTCATGTTTTAATCTACAACAACACTAAGCACTATGCGCCAAAACTTGCAACCAACTACAATCTCACGGGTCTGCTAATCGATACACTCTTGCGACATTTGGAAGTATTCCGCTCTGAAGGTGAAGTTGGGTTCATCTTTCGCGAGGACCTGTGGAAGTTGTTATTGACCTTAGGTTATATCATCCTCGAATGCCCAGACTTTGTAACCCAAGAACAGATCGGACTTTTGTGGAATGACGTTTTTCTCTCTGATACGCTTAACAAAGCTGCGCGAGACATTGCTTGGGACTGGCTGTCGCGAACTATCAACGAAGCCAGGGTGCCTAATCCTTTTGTTGAGCGGCTCACGAACGACTACATTCCAAAGGTGCGACCAAAAGACTTCCATCACTGGATGTTGGGCTTTGTCCAAAACACGGTTGAATATGAACTACGTGGTAGTGCTCCAATTTTGGCCAGTGAAAACACCGCTGTCTTGATACCCGGGATAGAGAGAATCTGGAAATTTATTCTGGAGGCTAGTGCGGATAATATAGGTCAGCTGGCTATGACCTTCATGATCAATACGTATCTGGATCATTCATATATCACACGTCGGCCATCAAACTCGGTCGAAACGGCCCACGTCGCCTTAGCGGACCGCTGCGTGAAACAGATCTTAGACGCAGCGTCGAGACTAAAAGCTTTTACGGATGGAACACTAAGCGGAGAAGACGAGCCTATGGTCATTGTTGCCTCGGAAGAAGAGATATATTTGGTCGAACTACAATTCGGCCGATCCCTTTCTTTGCTTCGCCAGTTTCTTCAGGGATTGAGGTCACGACCCCATTTCAGCCCCCGACCCAGCCAAGAACGACGATTGAATGTACCATCCACATACCCTTCGTTGAAAGGAAAGGAAATTCGCTTGAGGTATTCAACAAACGGTGGCAAGTCAGCGGTCTCAAATGCAGAGCTTGTGATCGGGAATGAAAACACTGCGCATGAGCTAGCTGAATATTTAATTGCCTTGACAGGGTTCACAAAGATAAATGTGCTGTCCATGGGACAGCGCCTGTTTTTGCACGAAAATATGGACAAATTGGAATCATTGCAACTTGGTCAGCATCCTGTGGTTGTATGGAAGGGGCTAGACGCAGAAGAGAGACGAGGATCCGGATCTAGTCTTCGCGCGTCTTCAGCTGTCGAAGCTGAAGTTCTAAAACACTTCGATCAACTCTGCAGGCTCTTGGAACTTGAGGATCGGCATGCAAAGGAAATGTATGACTTTTTGATACAATTTCCCGCTCCATGCTCTGTACAGACCCTAGTTGGGCCTGTGAGTCTCACAGTACCTTTGAAGTTCCCGACTGAAAAGCCCTACAAATTTCTATACGTGCTCACGGTGTTGCGAACAGAGCTAGAACTTGAAGTCTTTGCAAACCCACCTAATGAAGGACGCATCCTTCAAGCAGTGCAAGCAATTGCCTATACTTTTAATCAAGCATGGGCTTCAGAGGCAGATGTGACGGTCAGAGCTCTTATTGCCAACCAGGTGGTCAATTGTCTGCACCTCGCTTTGCAGGCCCGTCTTTCTCAATCGGTCTCTCAGTCTTTGTTTTTAGACCCTACTGCAATGGCGAGATATTTGTTGCGCTTGAGTCAGGGAATTGCAGACTCTCCAGGGAAAGAGCACTATGGTTTACCAGCAGACTCACTTCTTGGCAAGGCCTGTGCTGTAATCATGGAAGCTTCCTTGCACGAACCGCGCGTTTGGCAAGCCCTGCAGGGTACAGATGAGGTACCCGATTTAATGAAGCAACTTCTCCTCGAAGATGAAAGGACAGAGATGCGCCGAGCTCTAGCTGAATCCATCTTCAGTCTCAGTGGGCTTCCACCGACACTGCAAGGTCTCAAAGTACCTCCAACTAATCCACTCAGCTCTAGATTTTCTGCAACCAACATACAGCAATTCTTACTTCAAATATGGTCTATCATCAAACAGTTGCTTCCAAGAGCGGTTACTTTTCCCACTCGCTCAGAGCAGTTGTTCGAAGTTGCACAAGCTACGTTATCGCGTATAAAAGAGCTTCTATCTGAGGACGAAATTACTGCTACTTGCGAAGATTGGTGGAACATCGTCGCCAAATACGAACATCGAGATGTCGTTGGACATCCGGCGTCAGACTTTGTGATACCAGGATTTGCAAGATTATTACTCGAACTTAGTCAAATCTCCGATGCTTGGGACGGCAATTTTGACCGAAAAATTCTCTTGAGAGCCATTTTTGCAGGACCCTTGTTCCCAGAGACACCTTTAGAGGCACAAAGTCTCACACTTGTCCCTAAGGTTCCAATATTGCAGAGCCAGACGAGATCCGATCTATACGAGCTTGTATATCGACTCATACATGAACCGGACGACTTGTTGACGACATTGGATCTCGTTTTAGGTGTTAATGTTGAAGACGATAATTTCCTTCTCTTCCCTGGTGGTCGCCTCCTTCTTCGTTCTGAGCAAGGTTTCGCAGGTTTGCGTAATCTCTCTAATACCTGCTATCTGAACTCGCTCTTCACGCAGCTCTTTATGAATATGGAATTCCGAGAGTTTGTCATCAATGCCAAAATCACAGACACCAGACAACAAGTATTACTTTACGAACTGGGACAGCTTTTTGCCTCCATGCAAGGTACCTGGAAGAAATGGGCAGATCCGTCTCTGGTGGTCGATAACATAGAGACCTTCGAGGGGAGTCCTATCGATATAAACATCCAAATGGATGTGGATGAATTCTTCAATTTACTGTTTGATCGGCTTGAAGGGCAGATTCCGCAGTCGCAGGACAAGCAAAAGTTCCGATCGCTATACGGGGGACAACTTGTACAACAGATGAAGTCTAAGGAATGCCCACACATTTCGGAGAGACTAGAGCCATTCTCCGCCATACAGTGCGAGATCAAAGGCAAGACGGATCTTGAAGAGAGTTTAAGAACTTATGTTGAGGGTGAGATCATGCAAGGTAATGACAAATACCTGTGCACATCTTGTAATCGACACGTGGATGCTGTCAAGCGTGCTTGCCTGAAGGATGTCCCAAATAATGTGATCTTTCACTTGAAGCGCTTCGACTTTGATATGACAACTATGACGCGATGCAAGGTCAACGACGAGTTTCGGTTCCCTGACCGCATCGATCTTACGCCGTACAAAGTTGAATCGTTGAGTGATCTCGACATTCCACGGTCGCCTGATGTATTTGAGCTCGTAGGAGTCCTTGTTCATCAGGGCACTGCCGAAACGGGCCATTATTATTCATACATTCGAGAGCGACCAACTTCAAAATTATCCAATGATTCTTGGGTCCACTACAATGATGCTGATGTGTCTGATTTCGATTATCGAAAAATCAACGAGTGCTGTTTTGGTGGCCAGGAATATCCGTTTCGGACTCTAAAAATCAACAATGCTTACATGCTGTTCTACCAGCGAGTGTCAAGCCTCCAATCTTTTGCTTGCACCTATAAGCACCCGGGAGGTCCAGATCCCTTCCATTTGCCTGTTCCACGAGAGCTCGGGAATAAGATCGCTATGGACAATGAGCAATTCGTCCGTGACTATTGTGTCCAAGACGTTTCGCATGCCATATTCATAAGAAGGCTGCTCGATAGAACTATGCCACTCCCTCGAGAATCCTGCTCAGAAGTTCACAAGCTCGAAAATATGGCTCTGTCGACTGCATTCCTTTACGTTAGGAACGTGTCTTCTCGGACTAGAGGATATCCAGAAGTGGAAACAAGCTGTCACCACCTTATTGAGTGTTGTAGCAAGTGCGCGAGGTGTTCTGAAAGAATTCTGAAGTTAATGCAGAAGGCTCCCGAGAAATTGGCCAACATGCTACTTTATCATAGCGAGCGAAATTTCCGACGCCTTGTCGTGGAACTCGTACTAAGCTGCTTGCGTTCCATTCGATCGACACACTCAAAGGTCGCAAAATCTGCCGTTAAGGCGTTTGTCAATTTACTTGGAAGCTTCTGGCCTGACCTTTACTCCTGGTATCGTGCTACTAATGAGTATTTTATCCTCCTAGAAGGCATTCTCAGCCTCGGAGATTTTGCGATCCACCTCCTTGTCGATGAGGACTGGCTCAAACGGTGCCTAGAACTGATCTATATTCAACGACCATACAACGAACTCATTGAGCATCCCAAACAATGGCGCAGCTACTCCCGTCTTCTCCATCACGCTCAAAGTCATTACAAAATCCCGCATCCACAAATGATTGTCTTTTTCAGCAGCTTTATCAAACACTTCAACCTTTGTCGACCGAATCGAGATCCGCCGAACGGCCTTATCAAGATGAACGACGATGAATGGGCCATGTTTGGACCCCTCCCTCGTAGTCATGGACAGGGTATGTTCTTCGTCTGGCTCGACGAGGTCATCCGCCTTGAGTGGAATCGGAACGCCGTCGACGTAATAATCGAAACCCTTCTTGGTCAACTAGAATTGACCCTCTTCGTTAGAAACACTTTGGAGTCTGGACTATATAATGAAGACGCGGCATGCTTCCTAAAACCAATACTGACATTTTCCAAGGCTTGCTTGAGGCCCGAGGCCATTGCGCATTGTATAAACACCTTGTTTGGTGGATATGAAGGCCTTGGTCCATCAGACTCTACTCTGATCTTGCATTGGGAATTGTGCTTTTCCGAGTTTGTGACTGAGTTGGTGAAGATAAATACGTTAGATTCAAGTTCCGATCCAAATTCGACCATGATGATAGCAATGGGCAAGGCAAAGGACTGGACTCCCTACCTACTGCTCTCAAGAACAGCCTCCGTTCGCAGAGAGACTTTACAAGCCATGCAAGACCTAATCACTCTCCACATGGACAACCACGAGCCAGGAAGTAATGTGTACAGCCATGCCATGGAATCAATCGCGCATATGTGCGAGAAGAGCGTAGCAATACTCAGTGACAAGCATAACCGTCCGGGACAGCCCCGAATCCTGCAAACCGTCCAAATCGAGGAGATGGAGCTCTTGATGCAAAAAATCAAAGAAACTTTCTCGACTGGAGAAGACGCGGGATATGAACTCCCTGTAAAGGCAGACGGTAAAGTCAAGAATGAGCATGGATTAGTCAGCGCTGATAATAGATGCAGAAGTCATCCGTGCTCTTGCCGAGATTTCGGAGGTTGTGCAAGAAATCGAGTCAGACGGTAAGCAATGATCGTTTATATTGTCCTGCAATGCTGATTGCTTAGTAGATCTTCAGTACGGATCGGAAGAAGACGACTCGGTGTCACTTGATGAATACGGGGAAAGCCCATAAATGCTCTTGTTAAAGTGCCGCCTCTGAATCACGCCTGACGTCCAAAACGGGGAAGACAATTTCGCTTGAGCATGGTGTTCTGTCGCCGAGTCACGACAGCAAGAGCCACTATCTTTCTTTTTCTACCCAATTTCCTGTTTTCTGGCGAAATACCTTTCCAATTCAAAAGCTGCCTTTCACGGCCCGCAAAGTTATAAACAGGTGTTGCCGTTCGTAGCATCATGCTGGTTCTGACTTTGCCCAATAGAGACCCGCCTGTAAAGCTGCTTTCCATTTGTTTGTGGTTTACTCGATAGAAAGTGATGGAAACTTTGGTTATATCGGCGTTTGGGAATTACGATGAGGGATGATGATCCATAACAATCAAGTAAGATGCCTTGGGCAGTTTGGAGCGAGCAATTGCGATGAGGCGGCGTTTTATACTGGGACAAGCATCGGTTTCTAGCGATCTCACTGAAGCTTTAGGGTCGAGTGACAAAGACTGGACTTGCATTGCATTGCGCGCTTGATGGCGACTGGACTTTTTTTTCTTTCTCTTTTCACATTCCTGGTTTTGGTCATTGGAGTTCAGCTGGGTTTGTTTCTTCTCATTAGGCGAGACATTCTAAAATAAGGTCTACCTAAGGGTGTGGCCGAAGGATTACGAGCTTCAGAAGCGAAGACAATGTGGAAGCTCGCAATGTTCCAAACTTGACACTACCGTGGCTATGCTGTAGCTCGTGTTCCGCACAATCACTTCACTCCGTGAGCTTGAAGGAGCCGAAGACCGCGAAGAAGGGATGGTTGGTGGCAGACATCTCGAAGTGATTCCGCTCCACTGGCTTCCCGTAAGAATGATCTACCAATGCAACTCATAGGCCCTAAACATATCACACCACGTCTTCAAATGCATCGTCCCCTTCATCTTCGTCCGAGGTACCCTCTTCTTTTTGCTCAGTTCCATTTTCTGCGACCTCATTCACATTTCCTCTACCACCTCTGATGCTCAATTCCTCGACAGCGCGATTTCCATTCTCTGCCACTGTCCCGTCTTTCTCAAATTTAACTTTCTTCTCCCCTCCGTTGAGGTCTCCATTGGTAAGCCCTTCTTCCGTGTCCTTCAATTTCCTTTTCGCTGGCGACGAGCCCCCAGGTGGAGGATTTGGTGTCAACGCATCTTCAAATTCGTCCTCTTCTCCGTCCTCGTCGTCCTCGTCATCGTCCTCATCTTCTTCGTTCTCTTGCCTTTCCGCTCTAAGCCGCCGCTCCTCCTGCTCCTTCTCCATATCTTCCCAGTACTTCCGCATCGCTGCATCCTGCTCATTTGTCTCTTTTTCCGTAGCTGTCTGCCCCGAAACGTCTTTAAGCCGCACTTCTTCCTCTTCTATTTTCGCATCTGTCCCTGCTATCTCTCCACTCTGCTGCTGCTGTTGCAACCCAGTAACGGTACTCTCCTTAATCCAGCTCGGTAACACATTCTGCCTTGCCTTCTCCTCTCTTAATCTCTCCCTCTCTTCCTCCTCCCTCCTACTCAGCTCATCCCCACTCGTCAGACTGACCGCCAAATTCCTCGCATCCGTCTGCTCCACGCCCCCGGTCCCCGCTCTCGCAGTCCTCAACCCAATGCCTAGCGCCGCCTGCCGATTGGCCACCTCATAATTCTGCCCCTTCCCCCCTTTCACCTCTTTCCTCCGTTCCCACGCGCTCTCAAACGTCGTCTCCGGCACCTCCAACCCATCAATCCTCTGCATCAGCTTCACAATCTTCTCCAGCTGTCCCGCCAACCTCGCCAGTTTCTCATGCCCGACCATCAAACTCGGATCATCCGCGTCCTTGCCCGCGTGGATCGGCATGACCATCTGCCCGCAGCGCTCGCACTCGAAGTGCCCGCCCGCCGCCGAGGTGCGCAGCGTCATGACGTCTAGGTCGCTGTACTCGCGCCCGCAGGTCCGGCAGAGCCACTCGGATTTCTCCGTCTTGAGCTTGTCGGCCGACTCGTACATCTCCTTGACCTTGCCCTCGAGCTTCCACACCTTGTACTTGACCGCGTCGACCGCGCGGTGGAAGTCGACGTAGAAGTAGTCGCGGGGCACGGCCTTTTGGTAGCCGTCCTTGCTCTCGGCGCGCGTGTGCGAGGTGATGAGGCGGGCGGCTTTGAGGGGGGCGAGGAGGCGGTTGAGTTCTTTTTTCTGCGGGCCGAGGAGCGTGGTGAGGTCGTCGTGGGTGAGGACGGAGTGGGTGAGGAGAGCGTCGAGGATGAGAGGGTTGTGGGGGGGTTGGGAGTAGAAGGTGCGGACTACGGTTCGGAGGAGCGTGGATGCGAGGTCCATTGTTGCTAGCTAGAGAGCGTAGGTGTGGAATTAAGAGTCGTGAGATGAGCACAGGTATTTATGCGGAGGGTAGCGAGGTGCTCATCGCCGCGGTTAGGTGAGAGTGTCGGCGGGGACGTGGATACCAGCATCTGATGGAGCGCTAAATGGGGCAACGGCCGAGCCACCGTAAGAGATCGGCTCTGGGATTAACGACAGGATTAAATGATGAGTGAAATGAGCAAAGGTGGAGGTAGAAGGAAAGGCCCCAGCGGCTCCTCGGAGTTTAAGCTTCAAATTTAAGCTTAAGTTTAGCGCCACCC
Source organism: Pyrenula massariospora (assembly GCA_021030905.1). Taxonomy (NCBI): domain Eukaryota; kingdom Fungi; phylum Ascomycota; class Eurotiomycetes; order Pyrenulales; family Pyrenulaceae; genus Pyrenula; species Pyrenula massariospora. The sequence goes on from JAGFMI010000005.1 coordinate 75,122, forward strand.
ATATTTTCTTGGAAAGCATTTAGCATGTGACAGGACGGAGATTTCAGGACAAGGAAAATATCTACAGTTGTGCGGTGGTCGGATGTTACTCTTTGCTTACTACTCAACAGTAGAAATTGCTTGGCCAATGGGATACGAGTATGCGGTCTCGACAAATTCTAGTGCCAAAAGCTTGCATTCATTCAAGCTACGTGGAGAGTTCGGTCGCTCAATCGCTTTACAGTCTCCTAAGCTACTACCCAAGGTTAAATCGCAACGATAGCACTTTGAATTTCAATGAGAACCTCGTATCCAATATCCGCATTCTTTTTCATCTCAGTGGACTCCCTCCATTAGTTCCCGGTAAAGGCAGCTGTCCTTGAGCGCTCAACCGATTCCCCAACCCTTTCCCCACCCCGCCATCAGGATCGGGCGTATTTCTGCCGCTAACGACGACTTCGCTGCCTCCTGCACCGCCGCCTCTTCCAGGCCTCTTCGGGGGTTTATACCTAACTCTCTCCCCTTCCCTCCACAACCTGTCAACCATTTCTTTCCTCCACTCCTGTCCCTTGGCATCCCATCCCTCCCACTTTCTCCATAGTCTAAGCGCCATCATCGCGTCTTCGACGGAGTCATGCCCCTCAACAACTCCCTCAACTGGATCTTCTTGTATGAATTCAGAGAATACTACCCAGGCGAGGAAGCGCAGACTTAGCAGCCGACCACCAACCCCTTCCTTTGCAAACAAAGTGACCGTATCCCTGACTTGCGCTTTAGGAACTTGAAGATTGATCTTACGAAAATCAGCGTTAAGACCATGCCCAACAAATATGCAACCCAGATTTAGTAGTAGCCACAACTTCTTATACGCCACTTTGAGGGGGACGAGATCGTGGCTTGAGCGCGCAGGGTCGAGATCTCCTGGTCGGATGCCAGAGTATTGAGTTTTGTAATCGTGGATTTGGCTATGAGGTGTTATGATGTAGTCGTCGATGAATGGAATGCCGAAGCCGCTGTCGGAGTCGGCAATAAGCTCAGAACTGTCTGACACTGGAAAGCCACGTAGCACGGAGACCCGAGCTAGGGCTGACTTGCTGGGACGGACCATTTCTGCCTCGGCACCTGAGTTCCCTTGGCGGAGGGTACTGCCCATTTCGTACACAGGTGGTTCTAGTTCGACAAACTCGGTATCAAGGGCGATCGGCCAACCGGAGGTTGGATGCTCTGTGCGTGGGTCTAGACCCCTGCATGAAGACCGAGGCGGGATTTGGGTGATGGACCAATCTGAATAAAGGAGACTGCTGTTTAGTAATGCTTGCCAATTGTTGTCTATGGCACCATGGCCGGAGCGGATTTGGTAGGTGATGACCGATGGGGTCTTAAAGGCGGAGGATGAGTCAAAGGATAGCGCTTCTTCTTCGGATAATGAGGCTACAAGAAAATCATTCAGGAGATGCCAGGAGGGGGAACGGTCGCGGTCTCCGTCGGGAATATTGTTTAATGGAGTGGAAATTTCGGCGTTGATAATGCTAACGAGGTGTGGACGATCTTGATCGGTAACCTTGACTTCTGCGACATATCCGACTAGTTCGTATATGATAACATTGGAAGGATTCTGGTACTTTTGAGTTACAAGCTCAAATCCCTCAACGATGTGCATTGAATCCCCCATAATCAGAATCCCGATCTCCTTCGGTAAGAAGCCCTTGGTTGTCCATATATGGCGAAGCCTTGGATTCGGTGCTGCAGCATTGATCATGAGCACTTGAGGGATATGCTGAAAGTTGCGGCGAATAAAAGTCTGCGGTTGATACTTGTGGCACCTCTCACACCATCCACGGCTCGAGCTTTGCCGTTCAATGGAAGCCTTGAGGATGGACGAAAATTTGAAGGCTCGATTATGACCGGTACCTTTCAGGTCTTGATTAGGATAGACAAGCTCGTTCACGTATGCTTTTCGTGGGTGACTGGTCTCAGTGCGGCACACCATGCATCGAATAGACTCTGTAGCTGCGGTGTTGAGCACCATGTCAAGACTATCGGTTGAACCGGCAATCTTGGCATAGTCTTGGGCTATCTGATTGAGGAAGAAGCGATTGGCTCCTTGGACGGTGAGCGATAATGTTGATGAAATTGTAGGAGTATGCTGTTCAAGCAGATGGAGATTAGTAGCTTCCCGTGATGCGCTGAAAGTTCGCAACAAATTGGTCGCTTGGCAATTGATGCCATTGGCCTTCTCAAGCATGTCCAACAGAAAGCCAAGCTCACAGAGTAAGCAATGCTCCCCTACACAGTTCGTTGCGGTATGATGCAAAGCAAGATTTCGTATAAGGGGAGTAAATCGATACAGTTGTAGAAGCGCATTAAGGTATGAATTTGTAATGTGGGTTTCGAGACCGGAGTAGGTAGTCTTGTTGTAGTAACGAAAGTCGAAGTCATCCACCCCAAACTTACTGTACTTGATCTCCACATTTCCATACTTGAGGATCGTGTCTTCTTCGCCTTTGTCATTTAGTGTAGCATCAGCGAGCGATTCCGTCGCTTCGGAAACTCTACTTCCGGTTTTTGACCTTGAGCGTGGGGTCTCCCTGGCTTTTTCACTCAAAAATTTCGGTGCTGCAAGCGAGGATTCGAGCAGTGAGCTGCGAGTGTCCTCAACTTGGTAGCGGAAGGTCTTTCTTGGCCATGGCCCACCTTGACCTATCTCAGCCTGCTGCATGTAAGATAAAATGGATTGGTCAACCATTGGAGGAGGGGCTCCCATGTCAAATGATAAATCGCTAGGCCAAGCCGAGAGCAATTTCTCGGTGTAGTATGGCATCCCAACGGCATTCAAAGGGCTATTATCCCAGTCCACTTGGACTGTTTTAATCGGTGGCTCATCTGGAAAAACAGTCTCCTGTCTAAATTTGCTGAAGTGAACCTTACTTTGGGAGCCCCAGAGAAGGATGGACAAATCTTGGTTCATAATAGCCAGTGCTTCACCGGACGGCGCAAGCTCCATCCGAATCATCTGCTCGACGTTTGCTTGATGAATTGTAGTCGTAGCGTTTGTATTCATCAGGTCTACGATTTGCATTCGTCCTAATTGTGACGCTACAAAGCTGGTTGTTTGTAGCCGCGGGTGTAGGCGGATAAATGCTGCACCTGCAGGAAAAGAAATGGGATTAACCGCTTTCAGTTGCCTCAAATCGTATACGCTGGCCAGAGTCGCAACAGTCTGGATACCCGTGTACGACGATGTCAAGCCACATACCACAAGAAAGTCATTGCGAGCGTCCATATCGATGACATTGTTGTATGGAGTTTTCCATTGGCCAGTGATTGTGAAAGTGGTTGGATCTAGAAAATCAACGGTCCCGTCTTCCGTTGCGGCACAGATGTTTTTGTTTCGCTTCATCATCTGATACCTGCGCTGAGTTGGGATCTCGCTAATGATCTTGCCTTGGTTAACATCAATGACAAACATGACCGGTTGGAAACCGGCGACAAGTAGGTGGTCAGGATTAGAAGTAACTGTTGCGCATTGCAGGTCAATCATTTGTCCATGGATGAGATGCCAGATTGCAGGGCCTCTACGGCTGCTGAGATGAAGACTTCGCGGACCCACTGAGAGGATTCCGGTCTTGTGAAAAAGAATCTGCTTGATAGGGCCATCAGCGGCTTTGAGGGACGTGTAACGTTGTAGGTCCGGCCCATAGAACGACGCGAGACGGCCATTGCGGTGACCAACCCAGAGCAGTTCTTGTGTATCATCGAAAGCACAGCATGTCGGGCCATTCAGTATTGCTACAACGTCGGTCGTAACTCGGGTCAGCTCGCGCCAATCGGCCTCCATGATCGACACTCGCCTGAATGGGAGCAGATCAAGGATCCGGGGGAATGTTTCATCGCCGCAAATATCTCTCAATGACTGTAAATGACTCGGAAAGATGGGAAAAGGATCACCGCCGTCGTGGCCTCATGGTGTGTATGTGTTTACTGGCAGATGCGGCGCCTTGGGAGTTGGCTTGCCTGGAGGCAGTCCGCTAACTCGTTTACGGGTCGGCCCGGAGATCTTCCGATCCTACTATCTATAATAAACAACTCTAGACGGTAGAGTCACTGTCCAAAGTACACTAAACCGTCAAGCTTCCTTTCACCATATTCTGAACTTCATTCTATTATTGAGATACGGCTTGGCTAACTAGATGTCGAGACTACGCTTCGTTTGAATCTTGGATCATGTAGCCCTTCATATTTTCAAACACCGTGCGATGCTTTTCATGACATACTATTCTCTTACCTAACATTCTCTCGGCACTGCTAGGAGCATTGTCATATGTCACCTCAAATATATTTAGCGCCAATACCGTCTTATTACCTCCTAATGTGAAGGAATCGGTTTTCAGCACTATCCTAGCCTGCTGATTCTCTCGTCACATCCCGACACCACTTCGAGATGGTACAAATCAAATCGTGATCACCGATCTGGACCAAGTGATACAAGATCTCCACTAAAGCATTCAGCAAAGCATTGTCCAGGAATCTCAACTGATCCATGACCAGAACGACAGGATTCAGACACTTTAAAAGGAACTCCAAAGTCTCAAGACAGAAGTGCAAAGGATGTGAGTTTGCAGCCAGAGTGCCTCGTCAGCCTTTTGGAAAATCTTGATAAATTCAGCATACAGCCCAGTATCAACACCGCGGTCCCAACTCTACAGCATCTATCGACCACTTTCTCAAACGCTAACAGGCAATTTTTCCTGGTTGAGATGAATGTGCGTGTTGAGCATGGGAACCCTACAATCGCGGTATGATTAGCCTTCTCATTCTATTAGATCGCCAGATGCTGATGCTAATACCGGTGCTTTTAGTCATTTTGTTTAAAGCTCACAGGACATTTTTGGAATTACCAAGCTCCGGATTCCCCTGTATTTGAGGCGCAATTCCGTGCGACATCGCCCGAAGATCGGATCAAAAAACAGGTCAAAGATGAATTACCGAAAGTATTCGTTGGGGAAAAGCCCAGGACTAAATCGCTCTTCTGGAATGATCTAGCAAAATTATCACAAGCCTCGGGACTAGACAAGATAATCCTCTTAAATCCTAATTCATCAAGCGAGATATCGTAGGCAGATACCTCAAGCTTAAAAATCAAATTATACGTTTTGCGACAATGAGCATATTGATAATCCGCATGGGTTGTAACGGCCAAGTCTTCGAACCAAGGCCCAATCGTGGAGAGGACCCTCATTATCGAAACACTCTAGCCCATGCTGCAGTAGCATAGCACGATCTTCACTTCTTAAAAAGTATCCATCTGTCGTCTGAGGGTGTTACCCGCCACTCTATTTACTTTATATATCGAAAGTGTGGCATGGCGACCGGGAATACTCGTACTTTGAACTGCATAGTAAATACCGATAGCACAATCGAGTCTTCAACAGCTTGATCTATGTCGACTGCGGTGCAGTAATCGACGCACAGAAGATGAATTGCGTATTTTATAATTTCATCTATCAGCAACAGAGCATATAGCTCCTTTTTAAACTTAATTTCCGCACGGAAGCTGGGAAGCTAGTCTTCGCTCTTTCAAGCTTACATATGTTCCGCCTGCAGCGACGTCTATATCGCAACGTAGAACGCTCTAACGGACCACAGTATTTTCAAATTGAATTGGGATCTCACGCGTGGTCTTAAATGTATCATGAAAATAGCTCATTTAATGGTGGCGAATTCTAACCCGTAGACAATCCGTCTTGTCTGTGTTCCAGACCATAGCTCTTCTGAATAAGCGTGTTATCATAAAGCCTGTCCTCTGAAGGCAGGATTCTGGATGGCGAAGAAGGCAGGGCCAATCCTTCACACGTACTACCGCATTTGAGACTTTTATGTCAAGTTCAAGTCCGACAGTACGCCGGTCCAATAGTCTAATTTCTCTCATTTTGTCTAAACTCCGAATAAGCGGTGAAAAACAAACCTCTATTTGCTAGCAAAAACATCACAACACTCTAATCCACTCAAGCACGTCACGCCCTCCCTGCAGTTGTGACAGGATAATGCCGCGGCATCCTCCTCCAAATCAGCACTGGCTGCCTCCTAACGCCGCCAATGTCCACAAACCCTTCCAACCCCAGCGTCAACTCATCCCCCCGAAGCTGCATCACCCTGGTCTGCACGTTCCCCTGCCAATTTGGAAAATTCACCAGCTGCATCTTGTGCCTCACCATCATCCTGTCCCCCACCTCGTCCAGCCGGAAAGGCCCTGCATATCCGAGATAGCGTTTCGTTGATTCTGCGAGCTCAGCCTGGCTCGCGTTTCCAGGCTCTGCAGAGGCGTAAGGCGTTTGTCCAGGCCGGAGGAGAGTCGCGGACATATAGCCGTCTTCTGTGTAGAGGAGGATGCCTTCGGCGTCTGGGCCAAGTGGGTAGGCCATGTCATCGGGATTGTCGACTGACGGGGCGCAGTAGGACACGAGGGACCAAGCACCGACAAGAGAAGATAGGACGGTGGAGGGTTCTCGGCTTGATCTGGAGGAGGATAGCAGCGTAGTGAAGGGTGCGTCGACATCGATTGATACTCCGTACAGGGCGCGGGAAGGGAAATCGAAAGACTCCATAAATTCTATGACCCGGATATCTAGAAATTATAAGCAAAATCTGAGCTCTTGACTTCTCTGTGTCTGAAAAAGGGCTTGAGCAGGGACGAGACTTCTGATCAGACGTAGGCGATCTGTGTCTAATGAAGCGAAGGCAACTTCAGACAGCGCTGAGTCCGTACGAATTTATATGTGAGGTGTCTCTGTCCTTGAGATTCCAGATCGAAGGTACCAGATTTCTCTTCAATTACCGCAGCAGATATTGTCGGTCATTGGAATTCCACACTGCAACCGTAACGATTGATTATGCCACACCAACGTAATGCACCGTCGACACCAAAACCAGGGCCTTGGGCCTGGTTCTTCCAAGCTGTCTAGATCATGTAGGGGCCGAGACGGTAGAGACCGGAACAAACATCGTTGCAGAGCTAGACAGAGCCGCCATTTTGAAAAAGGCCTCTTGGACTAGACTTGTGACTTCAATGGCGACGAAGCACTTGTCAATGGAGCATTCGACGAAGATATACCGCACTAGTAAGGAACAGAAAGCCGATTGAATGTGGCAACGAGAATAAAAGTTTGATGACGGACAGACGGTGAACGATGGTACCTACAATTTGACCTAGCCAGAAAAGGCCAGTACTTCACGGTGAGAAACATATGATCCGCAGAGGCATTTGGCCAGAACATTGTGGAGGAGAAGATCATGTACCGAATTGAGCCATAGTTGGTCTAAATAAGCGCTCACGAGACTCATGGAGAGCTGATTGATTTGACCTGGAGGTCAGTGTGGAGTGTATTGCATCAGTCTGGCCCTGGAAGATAGAAAGGATTCTCGGCCGACGCGGCTATGAACAAGGGGGCTTCGGCATTGGCGGAGCATTGACTTTGAAAGACACACATCATCAGAAGCCTGGATTTAGGCGCGTGAGAAGGGCGACTGAGAGAGCGTGCGGCCCGCAGTAGCCGCGGCTGCATGACCACATTAAGGGTGGACGAAACTCGGTGTGTGAGTGAGGTATCTGAGCGGAGGTTAAGGTATGATAGAGAAAGCGAGGGTCGGACGGAGGGTAGGAGAGCCCGAGCCCACCAGCCGCTTAACCGTTTCCGCACCGACGCAGAGGATGAGGGATGAAATTGGCGCGGAGGCCTTCCGTGGGTATGAGGAGCATCAAATTGACTCTGCCATGACCCCCCCGACGCAGGCTTCTGCCTCCTTTTCCCCATAATGCGTCCCTGCCAGATACTGCGGACGTCCTATGAATGTCCCATGAATGTGAGATGATCAAGCTTACCGCCTCCAATGCGTCGCCCTCCAACCACTGTCCCGCCAGCCCCCTCATCCAATCGTATTCGGTCGCCTACTTCTAGCACCACCTCTTTGCTTCTTACGGCTACGCTGTAGAAGCAGCCACAGATCCTCGAAATACCTCTGACTTCCCGCCCCGTCGATCATGTTGCCTTCACACCAGTCGCCGTCTCCTTCATCTTTCAAGCGGCCGTCTCTTTCAGACAGGGCTTCCTCAACACATTCCCTCTCCTCGTCCGGCAAGCAACTCAAGGCGAGCCGGCCCCACGTTGTAGGGCAGCGGTCTCACACGCGAAACACCTCATATGGCAAGAATCTTAACAAGTTACCCAAGATTCACTCTTCACAAGCGATCGCCGACGGCACCGTTCGAAATCACCAGCGCAAAGGTTCTGGTCCAGGCGCCGCCACGCCTTCTACCAGCCCCAAGGTTCATTTCAAACGAAACAAGTCGCACGTTTCTTTGAACAAAAATACATCTTCAACCGCCCTGAAAAGAAATCATTCTGCTACATCTATAGCGCGAAATCATTCCGCTACACAGCTCAAGAAGCATGGTTTAGCCCCTCTAACTCCAGCGAGACCGCTGAAGAACGACCCGCAGAAAGACACTGGGTTTCAATTTGGCAATGGCGAGACCTCTTCAGATGAAGAAGAAGCTGAATGGGAAGACACCTCTCATTCACCAGAGACAACCAGACAAAATTCTGCGTACTCCACGCGTCCCACGAGTCCAGTGGAAACGAGACCTATGAAAGAGCAGCAAAGACCCAGTTCTCCTCCGCCACCATTCATGAAGCCAACACACCGCTCGAGTCCATCCCTTACTGCCCAGAGTCAAGACCTAGATCACAACAAGAAGCCTCCAGATCTTTTGCACCACAACCCCAAGTCAGGAGCTGTTCCCGCGATGTCCTCGGTATCCGCGATGGCGACAAAGTCGCAAACCAATCTTAAGGCTACGGAGCCAAAACCTACGGCCAATGGAGTTGGAAAAGGGACTCCTACTGGCGCTTCAACATCCACCTCAATTGAATATGGAATCTCAAAGTTCATTGGAACGAGCGCGCCATCGAGAGGATCATCTTCCAACGCAATGGAAGCAGATGACTCGTATGGTTCGCCATCATCCTTCCTCCCAAACCACTTGCCCAAAACCAATTCTCTCTCCCAGCCTAAAACCACACACCGACAACCCTCTACTCCAGTATCCAGTCGCACCCAGCAACGCCTCGACCTTCAGCGCCGTGAAACAATGCGCGCCTCTACAACCCCGACCCCGTCTAATCCCGCCCATGACCCTTCCTCATCCCTCCAAATGCCACGCCCTGGTTCGCGCAATCGCACACGGGCCAGCGCGATCGGCCCCGTGGATCCCAAAACCGCGCGTCAAGACTACGAATCCTCGAGCCGCCAGCTCAACGTCGTGCGACGATTCCGCAACCCTATCACCGAAAGTCTATCCCGGCTACGCGATTCCGGCGCACTGAACACCCAGACCACAGGAAACGCAAAAGGGAAATCCCGACCAGAAGCTGGCCCTCGCCCCGCCAGCCGCGCCGGCCCCGTCGCCGCAGCGAACGGTCGCACCGCGCCGAATGGCTCCGCTGGCGACCCCCTGAACATCAACGGGAAGCTTTTGAGCCGGAGCTTGGAGGAACGGCGGCAGGAGCATGATCTGCAGGCACGGCCGAGAGTCAGGTTCCAGAGGCAAGGGAGCCACGACGACATTGGATTGAGCCGAAGTAGGGGGGATACGGATGATGAGGAGGAAGTGGTGGGGAGGGGGTTGGTTGCTGGAGGGAGGGACGAGGTGGAGTTACTGCGGAGGATTTGGGCCGCAAAGGTGTGGGTTGGGGGTTGATGATTGTCGCGGTTTGTTGGTTGATGGTCTCTACACATCGTTCAAGCGCTAATTTTTATATTGGCAAACGCACGTTAATTATTTCGTTTGCTGTCGAGTTGAACTACTATTCCTGGGCACAATGTCGAGACGAAGGGCTCCCGAGCGTTGAATTTTCTCATTGCTTATTTGGGTCTGCGGCGATTTTTAATTACCATCTCTTGACGAACTATAGATTCCTAGACCTTTTGTGTCTTCTGGCGGGCTACTGCCTTGACCTTGGCGGAAGGTTATTTGAGTAATGAATGGTACTACACGAATGACATGAGAACGGCATGAGTTTTCAATCTATCGAGCAGTTTGAAAAAGAATTGTGTGTATTATGTGTAATGATGCTATGGTAGACTAAAGGTGAAGGCTCGTCATGGAGATTCACCTGAATTAGGTATGTGGGTGGCCGTTTTAAGGCATGAGTTTAGTCCTGGCGAGTGACAGAGATTGTACGCAGAATTCGGGAAGGACCCATTGCTGTGGGTCTTGTCAGATTGTGGAGCGGATGCTGGACTTTTTCGCTCTTTGTGTTCCCAGGAAACGCGCATCTCCCACTACCAGACGATAAGGTAGGGACAAAGGGCCACGTGCCTACACCTTCGGTAGGAATCGATCATCCCAATGCTTCAAATAGTAGCAACACTAATGTGCCACCTGCCATGAAAATGGTAAATGAACACATGATGAAAGGGAGTCGTGAAATCTCTCTGCTCCAGCAAACAACATTCAGTCTCCACACTAACCATCAAGATGACTGGTGCCAGGGCTCGTCCCAATCCCCTCATCCGAAACTTCCGTTCTTCGTCTCAACGGACTCCCCTTCCTCCCTTCTCCCTCCCTCCTCAGGTGCGCCTCCCTCCCTTTGACCCGGGGTAAAGCAGGACTCGACCTCTCCGGCGTCCCCTCAAGCGAATCCCTCGTCATGGATCTCGTCCGGGCATCCGGCGGCAACGGCGGCCGTCTCCCTGGGCTCGGGCTCGCCGGAGTGCCTCCCCTCGAGCCTCGTGAGAAATACTCGTTCTCTCGGACGTCATCCCACCTTGGACTATACCCTCCCTCGCCATACCCTCCTCCATTCCCGTACTGATACTCCTCGCCCCTCCTCTTCACCGGACTCTCGTCGTACGGATCCCACCCAACTCGACGTCTGGCGTCGGTGCGGAGCCTCTGGCGATATGGTTCGTCACCGCCGGCGCCTGTAGTTGCGGATTCTTCGAGGAAGAAGTTTAAGAGCTCGTCGGTGATGGAGAGGTGGGATTGTTGCTGGAACTGTTGGAGGGAGGTGAGGCGGAGGAGGAGTTCGAGGAGGGAGAGGGAGGTGCGTATGGCGTTGACCCAGGGTGGTGGGGGTTGTGTTTGGGGTGCGAGGTTGGTAGCGTGCAAAGAGCTTGTGAGGTTCAGGGCAGAGAGACTGGAGTTGAGTTGAGAATCTCTAGAGGGCGAGGGTGATTGTTGATTTGGTGTTGGCGATATGGGACCGCTGGTCGAGACATCTTCATCGTCATCTGAAGTGTCCGGTGCCTCTGTAAATACTTCAAATGCGAGCCATTCTGGGTCAAGCCCAGGCGGTAGGCGCCACGGGTCTGAGTTTGGTTGTGCATGAGCACTTTCGTGACAGGAAGTCAAGAAAGGTTGCCGAGTCTCGGGCTCGGTTTCACTGCTGGTTTGTTCCTCGAATGCATCCGCCTCCTTTTGCATCATCCGACGAGGAGGAGCCGCAGTGATGTCTCGCTTCAGGAGCAGTACAGGGTTGTTTGCCTCCCCCTCAGATCCGATATTGAGAACCTTGCCGGTGTCCGCATAGAAAATCTTAGATACCTGGTAGACGGGCACAGTTTCCCTGATACCTGCGAGCTTCACATCTTCATAGGGTCCTGGCTGTGCTTGGCCTTCCTCAAAGTCATGGACTCGGTCGTCATCAAGGTCCTCGATAGCCACAAGCTCATAAGAGAATTCATCCGACCCAGCGGCGCCAGGAATTTTTTGATCAGGAGATTGCTCGATCGAAGGGACTGGATTGTCTAGACCATCACTTTGCGTGTCATTTGAGTCAATCAACGCATTTATGGGCACTCTGCGTAGTTTTACCCTAGCTTTGTGCATGACCTCTTTCCACGTGGTTTCCCTGATACCTTCCTCGTCTTGTGGTCTTATGTTTCCCGCGAAAAGCATGTAAAGAGACAGAGTGAAAGTTGGACCAACCTGAACGGCCTGTTCTGGTGACATTGAATACTGGGTATCGCCAGCAGTTAAGAAGGTACTAGCTTGTAGCAGTCGTGAAGGAGAAACAGTAGAGGGAAGGGTAGTAGAAAGATTGGCACCAGAAGTGGTAATTGCAAGATTGATCAAGGGTATTGCGTCTTCAATCCGGGCAAGGACCTTCTTTATCGCACTGATAATGAACTTGATCTCAAGTTCATTCTGCGCCTTTGATGTCACGTTCGAACCCTGGTGCTTTGCCGCTTCCTCGGAGATCGCTGCATCGGCCAGCCTCTGACCTAGAGATTGAATATCCTGTCTAAGAGATTTTGTAAGAGAAACGGCTGATTCAAGCGAAGTGTTGCCCCTCGCTGCTATCAATTCGATCATGTCAATGGCGGGAGAAATGATACGTATTTTGCTCTGAAGCCTCTCCTGCAGCGATAATAACTCATCTCGTTCAAGACTCTCGGGCACAGATTTCAACAGTCTTGCGGATTGTCGGAAGGCATAGGTTGCTGTGATTGAAACTCCGGACCGTATGGCATAATTCATCGCCTGCTGCGTCACCTTTGATAGAAATATGTCCATTTCCCGATATTTTTGTCTCAACCTAGAGATTTTGAGCGGCAAAGAAGACCAAATAGACTACACTTGTCCGTTCAACATATCTAAGACGCCCCAACGTCTCACAGAGTTGAGCTTTGAGAGGCAAGCATCGCAATCTGCCAGTTCGGGATTAATGATAGACACCTTTACCTAATCGAGATACATTAAAGTCCTGGACAGCTGCCAGAGAACTGCAACTGATTCGAGGAGATCAAGTAATTTTCAGGGAAGAGCACCACCTTATTACGCGTAGTATCAGGCTTGGCGCGTCCAAAGGTGAACGCCAAGGCATAAACACTTGTCAAGACGAAAATGGCCTAGTCTGCTCGGCGGTGTTCAACACCGCTTCTGACCCTCTTTTTCCGGACCGTTCATGTTCATTAGGTCCACGGTGAACCTTGCGGTTCCTGCATTTCTACCAACTGTTGTACCCGATGACGTCCCGAATTTCAGACAATGCCGGCCCTGATATTGATGATTTGATGGTATTGCTTTTTGCGAAGCTCTAGTTGTGCCCTAAGCCACCGCTTGGGAATGCGTTGAGGCCAAGGCAAAGGGCAAGAAATGAGTGGCTCAGCTGATGGGGACGTTTCAACGTTTGTAGGCTAAGTAAACCCATTTATTGAGGCCAGTGTACAGGTTCAGAGAACTCCCCATGCTACTCGCCTATTTCAAGTCTTTTCATGTTCACAATTACCAAGGCACCATCTATTCCCTGTCTTCTACTTGCTTCGAGACTGCCGCCACATTCATCTTTTCCTGTTCGGTATTACCTGTCATTTTGTCCTCCAACATTCTTTAAAAAGCTTGGGCAAGCGAAATGATCAAAATGTCTAAAGCTGCTTCAATCGTTTTTTTTGGGCTTAGGGCATCCGTCTCCGCCCAAGGCACCGCTCGTTTCGGTCCCCATTACTCCCTTGGTGCAACGAGTAATTTCATCATCGAGGCCGTAACGACACTCTTTCCCGGAGACTCACCAAATCCCGAGCTTCCCAGCCTCGCGCTGTGGGCGGGTGTGACAACACCCGGCGGAGATTTAGTTCAGTCGATTTTATTATCGAGCAATGATGACGTGGCTGCGTAAGCCATTTCAAACGTCTGTCTGATCTTCAACTGAAAATTATCCCTTTTGTAGAAACTGTGGTGGAAATCCACACGTAACAGGGCAGTGGTGCGCCTTTGCGAGTGTTTACCACCAGGGACCCCAACAAGATGGCAACTCTGCACCCCTGATAGCTTCACAAGGTGTCACGATCCACCGTCAGTCAAGACCGAACTACCTTCGACACTACTATTCATGGCTTACTCAAATCATTGGATAGACATGCACAACACGAACACAGGAAACACGGACCAAACAGTGAGCATCGATGGCCACGTGATTTCCACATTATCAACACCATCCGGCAACGCGCAGTACTGGGGTACCGCCGTTGAATGCCAGAAGCAATTCCAGGGCATTGTCAATCCTCACAGTACGTCAATCCTTTCATACATCTATCTTCGTCTCTGCTCTACACCCAGATCCTTTTTCCTTTTGATAATTTTTATTCCTGTCTCCATTATGTCAAAATTACATGTCCAAATCCATACCAATTTGATATGCCAATTCATACGCAAGACTTCCATTACCCTTTCACATTTCTAAGCCTTTACATCTCTCCTCCGCTCTCAGTGCCTGCCCTTGTCTTCGCTGCTTGTCCCTAATCATCACAATTAACAATCATCTGTAGAGTACGTAAACACCACGATCACCCTCGCATCCCTGGATGTGAACTTCGCGAACACGCTAGACATGCAGGACGTGGACGCAACAACGCTGACAACAGCGGACAATAAAGTGTTCACCATCGACACTATAAATGTACACGAATACAATTTCCCGGCAGCTTGAGATCAGTGTTATCTGGAGTTGTACTAGTGGTAACCAAGTGCATTCTTTGCCCTAACGTGGACATAGCTTAATGAACCAAATGAGATTATGATAATGAGCCCGCTCATTCACATGGTAACCACATCTTTCTTTTAGAAATATTTGATTGGTTATATGCAAAAAACTATTAGCCAACTAGCTTGCACGCCTCTTCTCAATAAAGGCTACGCGCAGCGCAGATTTTCAGCTCTAGTCCTCCCCTTTGACCAACCCCATCTCTTCGTTCTCCTTCTTACTCCTTCTGGCCCAATCCGGCGCCACATCAATCCCGTCTTCCTCCTCCTTATCCCCCTGCTCCTTCGTCTTGTGCACCGTCGTCGGCTTATGCTCCGCAGGACTATATACGGTGTACAATATCAGCGGCGTCGGACCGGTATTGACAAATTGATGTTGCGTCCCCGCCGGCACGATGATCAAATCTCCCGCTTTGACGTCTTTGTCCTTGCCGGCAATGGTCGCGCGCCCGGTGCCCGAGGTGAAGGTCAGGATCTGGTCGACGGTGTGGATCTCGTCGCCGATGTCTCCGCCGACGGGAACGGTCATGAGCACGAGTTGGGAGTAGAGCCCGGTCCAGAGGACGCGCCGGAATTCGCCGGATTCGGAGGGGAGGGAGGTGGTCATTTGCGGGAAGTAGGCCATCTCGTGGGCCGGGGGTTTGGAGGAGGGTGTTGGAAAGGACATCTTTCTTGTTGTGCTAAACGGTCTGTATCGAATGGGATGAGTTGCGGACTGTATCAGATTAATTTGAGAAGCGTTGACGATGGATGGCAGAGCAATCCGACTGTGTAGAGAAGGAAGCTGATTTATAGGCGCCTTCGTAAGCAGGCAGCGGGACATTGGCTGAGAATATGGCTTTGAAATTGTGCAGAAAATAACTCATGCGCCTTAGGCTTGAAGCTGTAATTGTACCTGAGCCAGACCTCGTCGATCAAGTAAGCTAAGATAGCTCATAGAGGTCTTCCACGTCATCATAGGCTTTGCCGGCATTGGGGGGAGAGATTTTTTACTTTTCTAGACTTGGGCTCCGCTCAACGGCCTCGGATCCACTATTTTTGAAGGTTCCTGGATTATACTACCTGTCATGCCGCCTGTCAAAATATTTCAGTGGCGCTCTCTGCCACACGCTTCTTGTGGTGTGAGTTCATGCTCTCTTGATTATGAAGGTCTGATAAATGCGTGACGTCAGTATTAGTTACCGCGGATTCTCGACGCGCTTGCCAAGCATCGCGCAACGCGTAAAGCTTTTTTCATCAGCTACGTCTGGATCCGAACTCCTAATCTGAAAGTAGCTGGTTCATCATCGTAGACTGCTTCTCAACGAGTGAAGAGCTTCTTATTTTACTGCCAAGCTTGATCTCTGGCCTGATGTAGCCAACAAGAAGTAACTACCAACCAAGGACAATAGCGGACAAGAGAGCGGGTTATCGAAAAGCATTGTTGCCAATGCTAAACGTACCTACAATAATCAGGCGCTGCTTAAGGTGATGCTCTACACAAAACCACACATTCAAGCTTTATCCGCAAGACTTGTTACGTGCTTTCTCCATCTACTAAATTTTCCTAATCCCCAGATCTTACTCTTATCTCAGAATATCGGTAAAGATTTCGGAATGGCTTGACCCTAGTTATTTGAACAGGCTTGCTGCTCATTTTCATGTTGTAATCATCTCTGGTACTTCTTTCTCACTGGTACAACACGAGCGAAACTAGAAAAACTTTGCTGGTTTTGCGCTTCTTTTTCGGATTCATCAACTAAAAGATTTCATTAAAGATTCCTTGAATTCATATCGCGGGAGGGAAACCAATATATGAATACATAAAGGCTGTCAGCATGCCACCTTATCGTGACCAGCATCAACAACAGCCTCTCGGCTAATTGAATCCGACCTACCATCACTGATATTATTACGATCACCAACACAAACGATCCTCAGCGATGTGTACCTAGGTAATCTGTGCTTATACTTACGGGTTTCTTTCGCGATGGAGGCAAGTATGCTAATTGTAAAGACTATGGCAAGTACGGCCACTGTGCCCCTGAAGATCATGTACAATTCCTAGATGAGATGCCAAATCTATGTAGAATTCGCGTGGGCGGTCAGTTGTGAATCGCCTGCTAGATGCTGTTGATAAATCATTTAGCTCGTGGAATATCCTCCTAACAACGACACATTCAAATCTTTTTCCGAGCGTGATCCCGTCAGCAAACTTCTCCTAGCCAGCGTCATGTGACATTACGATAAATGCTAACCGAACGAACTTCGGAAGTATTATTCATTTCAACTAGACCAAAGATTTCCAGGAGACGTCTTAGATGTTGACAGGTGATTACTCTGGAAACATGCTGCTCCTACTTTGTGAAAGGCGTAAAAGCAGACGGCAACGAGGGGAACGTCACAGGGCAGGCGTTCTTGGCGTCTCAACCCAACTTAGGCTACATCCGGCCATCACTGAAGGTGCGGCACAGGACAACAAGTCCTTATTCCAAGCTTCGGATATGCACTCTCTGCCGTTGCAGAGCGGCTTGACTTTCATTTAGCTTAGCCCATGATAACAACGCATTCGCTTCATTATGGATATCCCCTATGACCGCATCCAAGAATCCTCTCTCTCCAGCGACCGCTCCTCTACTCCTACCCCCGCTCAGCGTAATTTGAGCGAACCCGAGCCTACGCTTAACGAAGAATTCCAACAGACTATTCGTGCCTTTTCGAACAGCACTTGGGGAGCTAAGCTTGGCGGCATCTGGGGCAATGTGCGCAAGCAGGGCGAGACTTACTACCAGGATGCAAGGAAAGAGGCAGAAGCTGCTGGCGGTGAAGCTCTAAAAGGCCTTTCGGGGCTAACGTCCAACATTGTTGAGAGAACGAAGGGTCTTTCGCTTGGAGAGAAAGATGTTGCTTCGAAGGAGACTATGTCTGACGAGAAAGGCAAGGAGAAAGAGGTCACAGCCGACAAGATTACTGGAGAAGATGTTCAGGAGAATGAGAGCTTCATTACGCGCGTTCGGGCTCAAGCCGCAAAGGGTTTGAAAGACATCCAGAAGGCGGAGGATGCCGCAGATGAGGCGTTACTCCGGTTTGGCACAAACATGCGCGACTTCCTCCGAGACGCCGTCTCTGTTGCTCCTCCATCTGAAGAAACTCAGAAGGGCGACGTTCTGTTTGAGAGCAAAGATCCTTCGACCGGAAAACGTGTCATCCATGCAAGCAGATTTGAGGCCAGTCTACATGTCGTACATTCGAACCTCGATGGGTTCCTGAAAGATCCCGTTAGCCCTCAGTGGCAGGAATTCAAGCGTAATTTCCGCATTGACGAAAAGACAGAGGATATTAGCAAAGATCTTGAAAAGTTTTCAGAGCTTAGAAAAGCCATGGAGCAATGTGTTCCAGAAAAGGTAGACTACGGCGACTTTTGGTGCAGATATTACTTCTACCGCTCAGCTATCGAATCTGAGGAGCAAAAGAGACGGGAGCTTTTGAAAGGTTCGCTACTTACCGTTCGAACTCAAAGCTCAGTACTGACAATGACTAGGCGCATCCAACCCTTCTGTGGAGAGCGAAAATCTCGGTTGGGATTCTGACGACGACGAAGGCGCTCCATCCACGCCACAAGCTTCCAAATCCAAGGCACAGCACAAGCCCAGCGACTCAACCATTACCATGAAGCCTAAGTCATCTTCCGATAATGTACACCTCAAGCCCTCTGGGCGGAACTCGAACGAACACTCTGTTGCTGACAGCGATGCGAGCTATGATATCGTGAGCGGACAGGCGAGTGCAGCGCCAGGAAGCCCAACCGAAGATAGGGGTAGGAGCAAAGAGATAGGGGATCAGAAGAAGGATGAGGACAGTGATGAAGATTGGGAGTAATATAGGTTTAGGAGGCTTAACCTGCTACGGTGTTGGTAGGCGTATTTGGTATTTTAGGTATGATACCACTCTACGGTACGTGATGCTATAGCAATGCTACACCTGTTTATCACCGAATTTTAGCTACTTTTAAGCAGCTAGACTGTGACTTGTCGGCTTTCGCACGCGCCGTGGTTATGCAACACAGTCTGGTACAAAACAATCTAGGTTTTTCTTTCATTCTAAAATTGATCTTCGGTAGACAGAAGCTATCTGGATTATGGCACAGCGAGATGGCGCGGTCTTCTAGGCAAAGTTGGACGTCGGCCAAGTTCCGCCTGTGCCTTCCGTCTTCCCTTTTCTGCTCATTCCGACGCGGCTACATACTAAGGTAGGTACACACTTTTCTGACTGTTTGTGCGGAGCTCGTTGTTAACACAGACTGGTAAGAATTGTCCGTAATGTTTAATTTGTTAATATAGCGCTAAATTAATCATGCCGACCGCGATGCGTTCTATGCACGTGTCTGATGGCTCTTCCATAGATCTGTTTCTCGATATTCTAGCGCACCATCTGTCCAGCCTTTGAAAGCTGTGACTATGAAACTTAATGTCTTTCTTATTTTCATTCTCCTACCTGCGATAACTGCGCAGTCATACACGTATTGGATCGATCGTTCATGCCGCGATCAGCCAGGTTATAGATTTTTAAGAGCCTTTGCCGCGGCTCAGGATATGGCAACATCCGCGCACGATAGATTGTCTAGTGCCACGGATGCATATACATCAGACGTTTTTCGAAGGATATTTAAAGCAGATAGCCATTCTACAAATTATGCTGAGCAAAATGCAGTAAAGCAAGTCTCTGGTGGGACTCATTTCTTGGGGATCTTTATCTTCTACTGACAATAGTTTCCAGCACTTTTAGCTGGTTTCAAAAATCTGCGACCAGAGCGCCATCGACGTCTCTCGAATTTTCGTTACTATTGCGATAATGACCCCCAGGATCTTAATGCACGTTCACGGTGGACCCTTCGCATAGACCCTCCTAACCCACCTTCGGATTATGTGTATCAGAAGGACCGCATCAGCCGCCGTGCAGGTGATCTACCATACCAGGAATGGGAAGACTTGCTTAACGGTGTCAGTGAGCCCCTGAGGGTACGAAAAGCTGTCCTCCAGACACTGATTCTGTAGGTCTCAATGGGTCCCAGACAGGGCTGTCGAGATGGGCGATCCGCAGCAGCAACATATGTTCCAACATCGCTGCCTTTTGAGGGCATAGAACGGGAGAGCTCAGTGCTCACGAACCCTGCGATCATTGGGCAGCCGGTGATCAGAGGAACAACGACCGTTCGTAACGCCTACCCACGCACACGACCATTGTAATTGAGCGACACTAAGTCAGATGTTTAACGCAGATATGCGATGCTCAGCTAAGGGCGCGCATCCATTCATTAAAAGACCTACCCCGTGACCTCGATCTTGCTCGTTTTATCGACGGAGATGATTTCAATCCCAACAAAGGAACACTAGACTCCTTCCAAAGCATGACAGCTCTTGTCCTCATCCACGAGGTCTGCCTTTCCTCATCGAACTCTATGGCTCGAACATTTTCTAACTACCCCCTTATAGTTCTGCCATCTCCACCCATTCCACCGTAAGTCTCCCTCCGCCCGTCTCCCCTCCACTACCTCCATCCTCTCCCTAACCCCCACCCCTCCCAACAAACAGTCCACGACGTCCGCATCCTCCCCCCCGTCGACGAAGTCGCCTTCGGCTGGGAAAACGTCCAGCGCCTCACGCCCTCCAACAGCCTGCGCAACGCCGACAACATGGCCTACTTTGCGCTGATCGCCGCGCTCGCGGACCGCAAGTTCCGCCTCTCGACCAGCCGCAACCACCCGGAGTGGGCTGGCGAAGGCATTTTGGAGTATGCGCCGTATGGAGTTGGGGTGCCGAGGCTGACGGTGAGAGATGAGAGGGTGGAGGAGATGGGGCGGCTGTTTTGGGGGTGTGCGGGTGAGAGGTCGGAGAATGGGAGCAGGGTGTGTGGAGAGGTTGAGGAGTAGGGGAAGGGCTGGGTGGATTTGATGGTTTGTAGACTCTGATTCTGGCGGTATACTAAGCTTCTAGCATGTCTTAATTAATCGGTCGTTGAATAATGGTAACGGCAAGTAGGCCGGTCATTGTCAGAACAAGAGGTTCACCGTTGTCCCCCTGCGTCGTTATTCTGCTACGATGTTTCACGGCATGTCGGCCCGCTTAAGATTTGAATAAGGATCCTTGTGGCTAGTCTATTACACTTTTGACCGCGGCAAATTCATGTTATTTGAGTGCCCTTTGCTCCTTGCATCTTAAAGAAGACTCAGTTCGAGGATACATTTCATTTGGTAAAGAATTACTGGTCTCGACTATCGTCGCTCTCAGCTTCTTAGTCCTTCATACCATCTCAGGTAGGTCAATCCCACAAAACGGGACTCTACAAATTTCGATAAGACTAAGCAAAAACCCAGTCCCTCAAAGCACGCAGAGCCCCCCATCAACCCTCAAATCGCTCCCATTCAGGTACGCGCCCGCCCTCCTCGAGCACGCCAGCACCACCGCGCCCTCCAGCTCCTGCGGCTCGCCCATGCGACCCATCGGGCACCGCGCGTTCCACATGCCCCGCGCCTCGGCGAGCCCGTCCCCCGCGTTGAGGATCGTGTCCATGTAGCCGGGGGAGAGGCTGTTGACGCGGACGCCGGCGTGGGCCCACTCGGCGGCGAGACAGCGCGTGAGGTGCAGCACGCCGGCTTTGGAGACGTTGTAGGAGGGTTGGGGTTGGGGGTAGTTCTTTGGCCGGCATTAGTAAGTCGGTATGTGGGGGTGGAAGGGGTAGAAATGAGCTTACGACATGGTGCGCGGAGATGGACGAGACGAGGAGGATGGACCCGCCCCGCTGTTGGGGAGACATGTAGGATGTGAAGGCTTCCTGGGCGCACAGGAATGTGCCAGTGAGATTGACGTTGATGGCGTCGTTCCATTGAGCAAAGGTCATAGTGGCGGCGTGGTAGCAGCCGACGACGCCGGCGAAGCAGAGGACGTGGTCGATGCCTGTCCTAGAAAATGCCTCGTTGGCGGATGCAAAGGCGGACTTGACAGAATCAGGGGATGTCACGTCGATAGGGTGTACGGAGATATGTCGGTCACGGTAGTCACGTTGGAGGTTGTTGAGGGTGGCCGTGGTGGTCGGGGAGGATATGGACGAGGGGATATCGAGGAGGGCTAGTCTAAAGAGACCGTGGTCAAGGAGGGCCCGGGCTGCGTGGATGGCGAGGGTACCGAGGCCGCCAGTTACTTTTGATTGAACAGTTAGAGCTGAGAAGGGTAAATTGTATCCCGTTAAAAGAGGAAGCAACCGTGACAAAGTTTTGAACCGTATTGAGAAAAGCAGATCCGGGCTCGACTCACTTACTGCATTGCCTTCTACCTTGAAGCGTGCAAGAGCGCGCTCTGCAGGGGAGATTTCAGATGACATGGGGGAGAGTGGAGCCGTAAGAGGATTAGAATCCGTGGAAAGAGTCATTTTGGGAAGAACCCGCGAAGTCAAATCTTCGCGAGACATTTTGAAGAGGAGAAAGGCTATATTTCTACCAAATCCAGTAAGAAACAACAAGGGGAAGTAACAGCGTGCTTTCGACGTGTAGAACAAAGCGAAAACCTCTTCAGACAAGAGCCCAGAACGCAAGATAAAAATTGATAGACCGGAAGGTCAATTCAAACTAGGATACAACCAAACTTATAGGAAATGGGTATTACATTTCTTCAAACATCTCCAACAACACTAACAATTTACGTTCTAGATAGAAGATTTTAGTTGAACGTTAACCTCAATCTTCGGCCCATCTCTCCCCGTCGACTGGCCTGAGTGCCAAGCAGTTAGTCGGAAGTGGAAGGTCTAACGAGCACGCCAGGAAAGTTTTACGGAAAATCCACTGCACACAGTGCGCCATCAAAGACTCTTTTCGAGAGGCGGTCACGGCAAAATCGTGATCGGGGCTCATAGGAACAACATTGGCTCTAAACTTGAACTTGAAAACGCAATGACAGTACTCCGAGTCTAATTTTCAAGGGTCGAACGACAGGTCTGAGTTCCTACATACTAGCCGCAGACTTCCTCGTCATGTCTGCCCTCAATCCTCGAGCTCCATGCGCTGCCCAACCCGCCACTTCTGACACATCCTCGGCACCTACATCCTCCATTCCCCCACTTCCTCCAACTGCTTCCGCCCGCGTCGACCTCCTCCTCTCCCTTTCCCTCCACTTCTGGCCCGCCCTCACCCACGCGATAAACTCCCACTGGGGTGGCCCCTCTGGCTCGGACAAACGTGACTGGCTCGCCGGAACACTTTCCGACATGCTCGCTGACGGCACGATTAGAGATGTAGAAGATTTGGAGGATGTGCTGGCACAGGTTCTGAGCGATGAGTTTGAGACTGTCGTTGAGGATGGGAGTTTGGAAGAGATGAGCGCGAAGATTTGGAGGGGTACGGAGGCGTTGAAAAGGGGGGACGAGGCGGCGCTTCGGGAATTGACGGGGCTATGGGGGAGGTGGTGGGCGAGAAGAGGGAAGGGTGAAAATGTGAGCTTTGTACGGGGAGGTGGAGATGAAAAGGATGGGGAAGGTGAGGAGGAGGACGTTGACGAGGATGAAGGGCAGAGCGACGAGGAGATGGAGGATGCTCCAGATTTGGTGGACGTAAAGAAGAAAAAAGAGAAAGAGGAACCGGAGGTGGATGAAGAGGGGTTCACGAAGGTTGTCGGGAGGAGAGCAAGAAGATGAAAGTCACGATAAATTCTGGGGACTCTTTACGACTTGTCTCATTCAAAGAGACGGGAAGGTAGCTACTATCCGCTACAATTCCACGTGAGCTACGGTTGCGGGAAGTCTGAGCTGTGAAGACGGCCTCCGACTACGACAGTACGGTTCTACAGGTGCTGTCCTGGGCTGCAATCAACTTAACCCCCCATTTCAATGCTACCTCGGCCCAAGGTGCGCCTTCTTCTTCACAGCCTTCAACAATGAGCGAGCAGATTCATGGCAAGAAGTGGAGCTTCGACAAAAATGTCTCTGTTGTCAAGTTCGTTCCGCAGGAGTGATTGAAGTCGCTGTGGAAAGGCGCAAGACATGCGAGGAGAGCGTTGCCAAGAGGCCCGGCACAGGGGTTGAATTTGTGCACTACAATCACAAGTCTAGAATTGAATGCAGATGTGCTTGTTCAATGGACGATTTCAGTCTTAACCACATCGCGATTTTCATTCTCTGATCTTGATACTCTGGTTTATCATCGATTTAGCACGATCATTTAGGTGGAGATCCTGACAGGCCATTTATCTCATCGGAGGCGCATACAAATATTATTTTTTCCTTGTTTTCAAAAGCGTCAATCCATCCCTTTCCCTTTTGCGCCAACGCTCAATCCGTTCTAAAGGGTCAAATGATTAAAGAGACTTCTCGCTGTTAACATCAAAACAAATACCGCAGTGCAATACCGCACATGTTTGAGGATGTGTATTTGCAGTGAACCAGAAATCGCTGAACCGCGCCTCAACCTTCATGCGCAACGAGAGAAAGTGAATCCTTTCTGGATGATTAGTACCCAAAATCCTCGAAAGAAACGCGTTTGCCGTCCAGCCATCCCAAAATCTCCTTCCGCATCGAGGGACCAGTGCAGAGATACCAATTCTGCACTCCCGACTCGGTCAGATGCTCTCGTGTCATTCTCGATCGCTGGTATCCTCCCACGCCCAGACCTTGCAACTGTTTCACTTCGAGATCTCTGCGCTCATCCGTACCCGTGATGAAAAGCTTTAGACACTGTGCTAAAGAAGGATATCTTTCCAAGGTGTCAAGGACGACCCCTAGGTCTTTTATGCCCACAGTCCAGAATAACTCAAATTCGGCCAGGTCGAGGCCCTCGAGCTGTCCGAGCACCGGCGTGATGCCAATCCCAGCGGCTACAAACCCTACTTTTCTCTCTCCTGTCTTGACCGCAAACTCGCCTCCAAATCCCAACACATCAACCTCCACCTCACCTCTCGCCCTCATACTCTCCTCCGCCATCCACCGCGTCACAGGCCCCACCGTCCTAAGCGTGATCTCACACTCGCCCACCTTCTCCCCGGGCAGCGGAGCAGGCGAAGAGATGGTGAATGTGCGGATGTAATCGTCATTCAAAGACTGCGGGTCGTCATCCCGCATATGAGCATACCCCATATCCAGATCCCTCGCCGCAGAGAGCGCAATATGCTGCCCAGGCAGCCACGTCTGCGGTGCAGAGAAGCGTAGGGTGTGGCGGTGGATCGTGGGCGTGAGCCGCTCTGTCTTGACTATCTTGGCGGTGAGGCCGGGGGATGTGGACGCTGGTGGCGGGCGTTCGGAGGCGAGGTAACGCACTGGTGGGTTGTAGGGTGAGAATCCAGATGCCGTATTTGCGCCACGGAAGGGCAAGCCATTCTCGACAAGTCGCGACGCGACGACGGTGAAGAGGATTACCAGATTTGTGTGTGGGAGGAGGGATGAGGCGGCTTCGCCGTGGAGGATCTGGGTTGTGCCGGTGAGGTAGAGGACGGAGCCGGTAGTGAAAGATGGAATGCAGAGGCCTGCTTTTGGGGTGGTGGTGAGGTTGCCGAGGGTTTGATAGAGAGTGTTGCCAGAATATTCGGGCCAGGCTAGTTGTGTTAGGTGGGAGGCAGGGGAGGAAGGGAGTGACTCGTTGATTTTTGGTGGAGGGAGGACGCGGATGAAGCCTGGTGGCCCGCCGCGGATGTTGCAATCCATGTCGAAGGTGGAGTTGGCGGAGGAGATGAAAAGGGTGTCGGCTTCCGATATTAGAGATAAGGTTTCGGATGGGAGTTGGGCGGAAGAAGAGAGAAGCTTGGGTTCGGGGATGGATGGTGTTATCTGCTTCGAAGTAATATATTTTGGACAATTAGTAAGGCTTTGTTCGATTTTGACAACGAGTTGGACTTCACCCCGCTTGCTTTTTTCTTCGAGGTATTCGTCTTCATGAGCTGAGAGTGCTCCGGCTACCATCCTCCCGAACAGCTTCACTCTGCGGCGCTTCTCCATGTCGATCGTCAATCCACTCACCATCTTCCCTTCGCCTTGACTCTGTAAGACTTCTCCGTCGTCCCTTCCCTCATAGAGGGCTTCCACAACCGGATCATATTTTCTGTCGACGAGAGTCCGTATTCCCACCACACCGGGCGCGATTTGTTGCGCAAAGCCTGACTCGCCGCCCCAGACTGTCGCCCACGGTCTGCCTTCAGCATCGAGCGCCCCTAACGCTAGCAGAGGAGCAGATTGTAACATGTATGCTCCTTGTGGGGTTAGAAAGGGGGAATTTGGGTTTTCCGTTCGGCTGCTTTTCATGAGTGTGTGCATCTTCTTCTCGCCCTCGTGCCATTCTTGCTGGCTGGAAAGAATATAGGCCATGATTGTTGAGACGAAATGACGGATCAATGAGTATCAATTCGACACATAGAGACGATGCGAAATCAAGCAGTGTTCTTCCATAGTCATCGATTTGCTCGTGAAATCTTCATTGGCGTCTTCTGAAGGAGATTGCTCGCTTGCAGCAACTTAATCCGAAAGAAACGCACTTGTACATATCACAAGCCACGTAGCGCCGAACTTCATGGAAGTGCCAACGATTTCAAACATAACATCTTTGCGGCTGTGGCTCCACGACGTGTCCAGTAGCCAGGAGAACGCCCTTCCATAGACATGGAACGACGGGTGGCAAACAGTCACAATCTTGTATCATCTTAAGAAATGAGAGTGCAAAATACATTTCGCAGAAACCCCGCCAAAGGAAAGACATATCGAAATGACAAATGCAAAACCCAAGGTTACCAAGCACAAGGATCCGTGGATCCGTGGATCCGATGATTCGTTGACAAATCGCTAGATGCTCCACATTCGGTGGAAAAGCCGGTGGACTGGATGCGGTCTTTGCCTACGCCCAGCTTCTGACATCGGACCCATGCTTCGTGTCTAAATGACACCTTGGCAGAGGTCTGGATCTGAATGTGAGCTGGGGACTGTGCTCCCTCAATTACGTGATCTTTCCTCAAGACTGTCACAAGCGGAGGTGAATGTACGGGACGGATGAAGTTCGGCGGAGGAGCCGTCTGGCCCATGTCCCAGGGGAACCAAATAAAGGGGATTGATAAAAGATAAAGCAGCATTTCTGATCTAGGTACGAACTGAGAAGATTGGTCTATAAGTCTTCTTATTTGAACGACGCGTACACGGCATACTCTCACCTCTTTGCCATTGTGGAAATGCCCTAGACACGGCGGAGCATTTAACTTAAAGCTGCCCTGAACTATCTAGACGAGGAGGGAGAGCGACTCTGCAATGAGCTCGCACTGTATAAGCTACCCTCCCGACAGGATCTAGAGCACCTTAAGCCGCTGCCGGTGGTAAAGACGCTGATCAGGTGGCTGCTGGCTCTGGGGTGCTTTCCACAATTTGACCTTACAGTATGTATTTGGGGTGACATCGATGCGCGCAGGAAGTGCAAGCGCGGCGAAGCCACTACAAGAGTACGTCGTTGCCGTGGACAGGAGGCCCCGTTGTAGGCGACTTGCAAACCTCCTCCCTATTTTTACCTGTACGTTTTCTTATGTTCAGCGATGAGAAGGCGTCGTCAGCGTAGCGTATGCCTACGCAACTAAAAAAAGGCTACATACAGCACATTTTCCATCCGGCCCTATCACGATTTATTGTACGATTTATCAGAGCAGCTCTCTAGATCAACGGCGTACTTAATGATAACATCATGGGGCGCCACCACTAGGGCAAGTAGATCCTTGCAAAATCAGGGTTCTGAAACCAAGCCATGCTGCGTTCGGGGTGGTTGCTAATCTACCAATGATAGAACCCTATGGTAGGCGAGTATCCGCATTTTCACGGATACACTCTAATCTATCTATTTACCGGGAACTTGCGTGCCCACTCACGCGCCTTACTTGGACCCGTGAAGGATTTGTTCCGTCCCATCCAACCAACAGCTAGAGTCGATGAACGCGCTGGTTGGAAAGGTCTCGGAGAAGGTTGCGATCGTGTTTGATTAGACGAACAGGTTGTCTGACCGATCGAGAGGAGCACGTCACGGCTATCGTGAGTTATCCTTACCCGCTGTAGATAAGAATACGTTGTTATACAGCGTCTCTCCGGCAGTGGTCTCATGGAACGATTGGAGCAAAGAAGGCAGTCCATGTGTTTTCATGCTCCGAGGCGAAATCAATTGGGTGATACAGTGTGGTCGGACTATGGTCCGTAGAGATCGTCAGCTTGGGGCCGAGTAGATTGCAAAGAGACTTACATAAACGTAGTAAGAGTGGGCTGTGTTTCAACGAAGGGGCCGAAATAGACATGTGCGTCTTTTGAGACAAATGCGAGAGTGACGAATCTCGCAAATGGGCAGGCTTTCGGCTTGGTCGAAGCATCGGTCAAAATGGAACCCTGTATTGGGGCACAAATTATTGGAAGGACGTTGAATTTTCTTCGCAAAGCCTTCCAGTATCCAGCAATGCTCACTGTTGGACCGATTCGTCTTGGTAAGGCTCAAGGGCAGGAACGCCTGTGGACGAGGCTGACTCAATGGCCTGGAAGGTTTAATGAAAGTGGTAAGCGAAGAGTCTGCAGTGGGTGAGGACTGAGTCAGGTTGCAACACGTATGCAGTGAGTTTGTAATTGCTAGATGGCCTTATTGAACTTTGTTGAAGCTCTAGAGTAGGCTAACTCGGACCCCCATTTCACTGATAAGGTTCTGGGTCTGATTCGGCTGGATATCAGCTTGTGGCTATGTCGTGCATATTTGGACGGCAGAGGGCCGGATTGGGTTACTAAATGCTTTCAAATATGTTCAACATATCTATGTTCTCCCAACGTATCCTTGTCGTTTGCAATTTGTTGGCTTTGGGGCCTGTACTTGTGTTGAACTTTTCGGGATTTCGCCTGGATGGGAGATTTATTAGTACCCCAGATCGTAACACAACGTAGCAACCTTCACAAGGCTCACTTGTTGCTGTAAGGATCATCACACACGGACATCAGGCACTATGTAACCCAAATTGCAATCGAATCGATCGTTCATTGCGTCTGGAGGGAAGCCACTGTACCAGCTCAAAAGTTTTGGTACGATAGCCATTTTACGCCAAAGGTTGGACTTTTCAATCTTTGTTTTTATGTTGAATTTTAGCAAACCAAACGATTATTGAATAACTCTTACGGTCTTTCTAGCGCTGTCTAGTGATAAGCTTTAGTCTAAAACTAAAAGAGCTATCGTACCCAAATTTCTGTGCGGCGGCGCTACCTTGCATGTTCTGCACCTGCCGGGCTTGTAGACGCGCACTGTTCTTCGGTAGGACCGCGCCATGCCTTTTCGGCCCCTTTATCCTCGACAATCGACTTTGAGATATTTTCACACGTCTGCACTTCCCGACCTATCGTCCACGACCGAAAAATCTGGCCTTAGGTATGGGCCGTTTCAGAATCTGCAAAGGCCGCGTGCGGGCGAAAGGTTCTCGCCGAATTATGGACGTAAGAAGGCTTGCGCTGGACGACGTAGTGTTACCCTGCAGGAGACTATTGTGCCTGTACAACTCTAAACCATTGGCCCTTTCTTCTGATCGGGTGTACAGGTTGATCGATCAGTCACTTGGAACTAAAGTGCCAGCCGAACCTTGGTACCTAAGCTCTAGCGTACCCAGCAAATGCGCCCTATCTCGATGCTATGACCGAAGCAATGAGGCAGAGTAATCACTGACATTTGCATCACGAATGTTTCTCTCTTCATCTATGTCTCCTCAAAGCAGCTAAATCCAGTGTCTAATCCCTCCCTCAAACCTTCATGAGCGAAAAGAAGAATGGCTGACCTTAGTGCAAATGCAGACATTCCGGTTTACCTCGGTGTGTGGACCAATTGGTCTCGCGGGCGTATTGCAGGCGTGACGCTTACTCTTACACATCGAAGCGGCTCTCTTCTGACGGCATTTCTCGCTATATTTGTAACTTTCGTCGGTACAACTTTCTGGCGTATCGCGAGTTTCACTTTGCATCAATATCTCTCGACTAACTCTGAAACACCAAAAGATGGCCTCTACCACCAAATTCAAGCTCTTTTACGAAACTCTGGAAATGGAATAACCACCCTTACGCGTCTCTTTCAAATCTTATGGGCATGGCGTCACAGAAGAAAACGGCTATTTTACCGTTTTCTACCGCTTATTACAGCAATCACCCTAAATATTGCGATTTTCACAGCAGCCGGTATCTTTTCTGCAAAAATCAGCGCTGCAATGACCAACGAGGTTCTTATATCAAGCCCCTCCTGTGGAGCACTATATTACGGTGAACCAGGTCTTACGAATTTCTCGACGGATCAGAGCATATTCGATCCTTATCTGTCTAGGCAGGTCGGTTCGTTTGCCAATTATGTCCAAACATGCTATACAAACACAGCTCAAGCGAACTGCGATACTTTTGTTCAGCAGAAGCTTTCCAGTACCGTTGATCGTAATGCACCTTGTCCTTTCGAATCGAAGATCTGCCGTAACCCGGACCAGAACATAAAACTTGAAACTGGACCTTTGAGTCTTGACACTGATTTAGGCCTAAATGTACCTTCGCATCTTCGATACACTTTCACGATTACTACTCATTGCGCACCACTCGCTACGGACCAGTATCGGCAAGTCCATAATTACTCTAGGGACATCTCCTACATGAGATATTTCTACAGTGCTCCAACTGGGACTTATCCCAATTGGACGATCGAATCACAAATGCCATCAAGATCTCAACTTATTTCAGAGAATGGTTCTACGGTTGGGACAGACTATTCCCTCAAGTGAGTTGACCGAGATATGTCTTCACCGTCTTGCTGCACTGAGATTAATGATATGATCAAGATCTACTAGAGCATATACCTTCAACGGATCTTTCAGCCCCAACGATTCATCCTTTGTACCAACTGACGAACTCCTACATACGTCGCGGAACAGCGACTTATTTCTCCTCTTTTTATCCGCACCTGATATCATGTATGTGAGCGAGGTTAACGATCCATGGTATGCTGCGCATCAATTTATCGGCAACCTCTCTCAGCGAGGCTTTGCGGACGGAGACGACAACTATGTATCGACGTATCTGGCAGACGAGCCCGTATCGACTCTAGGATGTAGCATCCAATACCAAGCTTGCAAACCTAGATCCTCATCCGGAATAGATTGTCCTGTTCAAGGTGGTATAGAAGATCTTGAGCAAGCCGGTGACACTGATTATGATGGACCTGTGAATCTCATTGCGTGGGTCACAAATCAATTTATTGACTTTTACCAAGTCGCCTCTTCCCTGGGTGCGTTGGCATTAACAGCAAGGCAATCTCTAGTTGAAACTACCCAAATTCCGCTTCCAGACGACCAATGGCAACTAGAACTTGAATACTGGCATAATATCACAATGACTTCTTTACAGAGTATAATCGTCAATGCTATCGGACCTGATGACTCTGGTATACAAAAATATTACTGGAAAGCTCCCGACTCTGATATCACTAAATACCTTTGCCAAAACCAGGTATGTGGATTTGTTCATAATTCTCTGCTAGAGATTCAATTCGTGCAGCCACTTTGATGACACAAGCTATCTTTCCAAGTCCAAAATCCTCATCCTGACATTTCAACAGAAAATCAGATCTTCGTCGTATTCCAATTTCTCTGTTCTCGGACTAGCCATTACATTAATCGTCGGCGGTATTATCATTATCCTGGGATACACGTTAGAGGCGCTTCTCACTATTTTCGAGACTCGTGTGCGCCGCATCGTTAAGTATTCTCGCCTAGAATGGTCCTCGAACGACATCCTGCAAACACAACGCATGGCTCACGAAGAGCTTGGGATCGGCCCATGGAAGAACTGCGGCAGCCGTGATGTTCCAGTGACTGAAGAAGACCAGTCCCTAGCCGTTCTCGATATTCAAGACCCTAAGCATCCACGGCTCAAACTCTCGTCATCGCCCAAGGAGGATAATCCCACTGTTGAACATACCAACACATCTAGCACTCCAGATGAGAGTCACGAGTCGAGCAGTCAGAGTGCTGTAGAGACGGACGATAATAGAAAGTCATCTTTATCAGAGAGCGATGCAGCAGAAGTCGCAGACGATATAGAAATGGCTGCACAAGGACAGCGACTCTCGGACGATGAAATAGACCAAAACGAAATCGTTAATCCAGACACTCGCATCAACAAGGCGGCAGGACCTGAGGAGAGCGGCGGAGCTGATTGGTCAGTGACTGTTGAGACACATTCTCCAAAAGGCGAGCAAAATCTCAATAGCTATGGTTCCTGCGGTGGCGAGTATCCTGGAGGCAAACCAAACGTTCGAGCCACCAATTGAAATACGTTCTTCGGACACTAATACAGTTCTCTTCGTTACTTTACCAATGCAACCGATCAAAAGGGACAACGAAGTGACTCCTTGAGATGGAATAATAGCAATCCTTGGAGGAATCTGCGTTCCATCGACACTTAGGGAGTGGATATTTGGGTGGTAGGCACAGACGGACTATCCCTTTTAAACCATAGTCTGCCAAACAGTCATGTTGGCGATCATCTTAAACACCTTTCATTCACTTCGCAATAGGCTGACATTTATGTACCTAGCTTACAGAGTCCATGGTCTAAGATCAGTAAGATATTGCTTGCACGTCGTCTCTCGTACTCTGTTAACAATACACTACTTCTCGTCGACCATTGTCTGGCTGAACCAGCGCATGAGCTGTGTTAATTCGGTTTCCAGTTCGAAATTATGGTTGCAGTAATTATATGAAACATCTTGAAACGTGCCATTGATAACATTAAGGGATGCGGCTGCCTCTTTCATCGACGAGTTAGATCTGTGCACTAAACACTTCGGGCCTGTTTTCGCCAGTGAAATCGAACGGACTAAGAAGGGAAACAAATTCGGTCGAACAAAAGGCTACTTCGCGGAGAGTTACGGCATAAGTACCAGTCGGGCAAGGTGGATCGCAAGTCTGATATTGTGAGCGACTAGACGTCGTTGCGTCTTGAGTCTACAATTGCTAATTGTTACACTAGGTTCATACTGACTCTAACTACGGTTCTTGTCATTCTTGTCATCGCTGTCATAGGCATGAGTCCTGTATGGCAGTTTGATCTATTTGCTTCTTCACAATCCGGGGATCTAATTCACGGTTTTGGCCTGTTATCGATCGCGCTCGAGACGAATTTACCACAATTTGTTGTCTCTTCCCTTTACCTACTCTACAACCATATATTCACTGGTATGCTAGTTACCACTGAGGGTCTCGGATATTCCATACGATCCAAGGCCTTACGCGTTTCAACCCCACGAGGCAAGCAACGTTCAACTTATTGGCTCAACCTACCGTATCGCTTGCCAATGATGGCATCTATTGCTCTCTTACACTGGCTCATCTCTAGGTCACTGTACGTAGTCAACATATCCTACGTGACTGGCCCATACTTGGAAGACCCCGAATATCCAGGCTATCCAACGACCTCCTCAATCCTCGCGCAAGCCTGGAACCCCGCGGCCATTATGCTCACACTGATCTGGGGCGCGATGATGGTCCTATTCCTGATTACAAGCGCGTTCCGGCCATTGCCCAAAAGCCACATGCCAGTGCTTGCCACGAACAGTCTCGCCATTAGTGCAGCGTGCCACCCACCGAGCAGCGAGCCGAGCGATGCGGCAAAGAAAGCTCTCTTTTACGGAGTCATCAAAGACCCGCATAACTCCCAAGAACACATTGGATTCACGTCTCAGCTCGATAGAGTTAGACCTGTTGATGAAGATTCGTTGCGGCGGGTGAGGGAGGCAGTGGGGAGAAGTCGGTGAGACGGGGCTCTCGACTGGGGAGATTTTGTCTTTACCGCGCCGGGGATCCGACTTACATATGCTATAGATTATATCTAGGTCTGCGCCAAGTCTTATCCTGCGGAAAGACATTCAATTCTTGCATCTCTCTCTATGTAGAATTTTAGCTCGGCGGCAACAGGACATAAGGAATCCATGGTGGCTCCTAGGACTCATACTCAGGTAAAGTAGTACGTTATAATTGCCTACTATTTTCTTTCAACATCGATAGCAATAGGAAGCCTCGCCAATTCTGCCCCTCGGCTTCGGGCTCATGGTGAAATCTTACCCGCGCCGCGCGACATAGTGGGTGAGGCTTGCGCGAGCATAAAGCGGCCTTACCCTCATCCCGGAACGGGGTGGGCTGAGGATAAAAGTGTCACCGCTTGACAACAAAATCTTACTCACTAATATATCATGTACGGGCGCTTCGAGAGCTGGTCCATTTTCCGCAGTATTGACAGACGAGTACTTCCTTGCTGAAGTCAGAATTTTTCCTTACACAGTTATGATGGATTGACAATTCATCTCTTCCTACCATTAGAATATTTGATTTCTTGATTCATTGTCTCTAGCCTTTTGTCTGTACCCCTTTTATGTGGGCAAATTGATGACCGAACATGCTGCACTTCTAGAAATTGTAGGCCCCCCGTCAGAGCACTGTACACATTTGATCCTTTTCAAAAGATTCATGCTTTCCGCGATAGCTCAAATGCTTGTCCTATATCTCAGATAAAATAGACATGTCCAGCGTTAGCTCACGTTTCCTTTTCGACGGGATAAAGGCGCTCTAAAGCAAACATAACTATCCTGATTTCGTCCTTTTTTGCATGACCTTCACCTTCCCATCTTCTCCAACACTAGCCTCCATCCCCAGCTTCTCCAATTCGCCCTTTGTCTCTTCGACGACGCCTCTAGCCTCGAGCGTCTCTACAATCTTCTGGTTCTCTCGGTTGCCCTCAAGCAAAAATTTCAGGCACATCACAGCGTGCTCTTTGATAAACGGATTATGACTGTCGTATTGCGTACAGCCCAGGATGCACTCGACACCCCCATGCTTGCGTATCTGGGTTTGAACCGTCGGCGACTTCCACACGAGTGAAGATAAAACTAGAATGATGAGCTTTTTCAGGTTACGCCATTCAAACTCGCAAGGGTCTTCATTGGTAAGAGGCGGCGATGCTGGTGACACGTCTGCATTGGGCGAGAGAGGTGGTATGGGGACATCTGGAGCATTCGGGTCGTACGGACGTTCGATAGAGATAGGTGTGGAATTGTTGTTTTCTGATATTCGGGGTGCGGTGTCGACGTCTTCGGCAGGTGGTGGAACCTGGAACAAGCCCTTGGGTATGGATACATCGAGCTCTTTTAGCAAGGTCACAAGGTCGAACACGATTTCCCACTCAACTAGAAGAGATTTCCAATCGTTGCTTTCAGTCAAAACGGCAAAGAATTCGAGGAACTGATAAACTCCCTCGTATACGCGTTCCATATCCCAGAGATTGAGAGGAAACTCGTCAGCTAAGGCACGACCGGCGCGAATCTCGCCTTGGTAGCTGATGAGTGCGCAGGTTTCAGGGATAATGTTCCCACGGAAGATTGAGAAGATATAGCGCACTGTCAAAACGTCTGCTCTTGTCATAAGGGCTGGTGTGCGCTGCGTAACAGAAGAATTATTTGAACTCGATACAGACGCTGGAGAGTACTTCC
Organism: Pyrenula massariospora; assembly: GCA_021030905.1. Classification (NCBI taxonomy): domain Eukaryota; kingdom Fungi; phylum Ascomycota; class Eurotiomycetes; order Pyrenulales; family Pyrenulaceae; genus Pyrenula; species Pyrenula massariospora. Next base: position 110,149 of record JAGFMI010000005.1, read on the forward strand.
CTCGGAATATGTGCGTTAAAATCTTAATAACAACTGATTGTGCGGGCGAGACAATATCTTTAGCCTGACCAAAGTCTTGGTAAGCATGTGACATGAGGTTGTTTTTGAGGATTGCTTCCATTATCTGGACCATCATTTTGAAGTAAAATTCGTCATCTGGCAAATCCCAGGCCGCGATAAATATAAGTAATTCGCGTAACAAATTTCTTCCTGCTTCTTGAGCTAACAATATGTGGCATCGAACAGATTGCATATTTTTAGTTCCACTTCTTTCGCCACCTTTGAGACCAAAACTGTCGACAATCCCAGCCTGAATGACCATAGGTAAGGCCTCGATCTCGGTCGGGCCAAGTACCAGGGGGACGTCTGTCAGGAGGCCACGCTCCTGGTCTCCTGATTGCTGGAAGTCATCCTCATCTTCCTCCTCCTCTTCATCTAGACTGTCTGCTGCAGCTTCAATACTTCGTCCATCATCGTCTATAAGTGGGCCCGAGTCTCCATCGGCGTTTTCGAAGCCTTGATCTTCGTTCGTTGCTAGATTTGACCTTGCATATTGTATGCGATTGACAAAGTCTTGTTTTGAAGCTGCCAACGTTGCTGCTGCAGAAATGGTGGTCCGAGGCATGCTTATGTCCGCTTCCGTCAAATCGGTGCTTGAACCATCTATTTCGGCAAAATCTCCAAAGTCAGCAAGAGCCGACCAATTCATTGTTCGTAGAGACAATGGGGCTGTCGTCCGCGGGTTATTAATTGCAGTGTTTGTTACTGGTTCAGGGGTTGCCATCGTCTCTGAAATATTTCCTGCCAATCGGCTCTGCGAGGTTCCATTTTCGTAGACGGGAAGGTCTTTGGAAGGAAGCTGTGCTCTCAAAGCTGCGCCGACCTTGAGCAAAGCTTCCGGATTCGCATCGAGCTGGCTAGCGCTTAAGCCAGACAGGCGTTCCATGTCACTTCTAATTTGATCCATCAGAACCCTAGCAGCCTCTGCTGTCCTTCCGTCAGGCGGAGGATCCGTGCTCATCAGATCAAACAAAGCGTGAACATCGTCAATTGTATAACTGAGGCCACCTTCGGTCAACGGAGCACTGGAGCCTTGTAATTTGTCTACAGTAGCTTTGATCCGTTCTGCCCTGGCGATTTGCGCTTTTGCTGATTCTTGAGAATGGCCTGAAGTTGGGTATGCCTGCGCAGGGATTTGAGCCTCGTTCTCGCCGGGGATGTTTCCGAACAAATCCAGCCACAGCACAAGTTTCCGGTGTTCATTGTGCATAATGAAATTGTGCAAGAATTGTAGACATGTTATAAGCAATCTCTTGTATAGATTGACCACCTTCTGCCATCTTTCTTCGTTTCGTACGTTCGACTCGCCGTCATAACCCCGTGCTGTAACCCTGACACACACGTCAATGAGCTTCAATATCTGTTGGTCAAATCCTCGCTCTGCCGCTAGATTCTGTGCTCTTTTGGTCGTGGCTAGTAGGTTTCTTGCAATCGTGCAGAGATCGTTAAGGCGTTCTATGTCCTTGACGAGAGAGAAATAGTTGAGCGCAATGAGATCGGAGGAGGAACCGTCCAGATTATTGCTTGGGTCATTCTTCCAGGCAAAAGACTGGAGCTCAAGTACTGGGATGGCCTTGTCCATAACATCGCTGAGACCTTGCCAAATATTGACAGAAAACCCGAGATTCTGCCTGTCGTGTTTGTTAGCGAGACAACTTCACATCTCTCAATGTTGTAGGTCATATTCAAGCTTCTGAGGTTTAAATCTAGGAACAGTGTCAATGACATACCTTACATCGCTTTCTTGATGACTCTTGTAAAGTATTTGCTTTCCTGCGTGTAGCATATGATCCAGACGTTTATCATCGATCATGCCCCGAGACTGATAATGTGCATGCGTACCCACCAGTACCACTTTGAGAAGCAGCTCTGGAGCGCTGCACTTCTGGGAATCCCTTTGGCCATTTTGCTGGTTTGCGCCTCTCGTTGCTGGCACGCTCATCTCTGTGCTCCGTCATCAACTTGTTCTGCTGAAGGAAGCAGACTGTTCAAGACATGCATAGAGATGGAAATTTGAGACTCGCGTTTATCTTTTCCCCACACTGACGCGCGTGGACTCCGGGTGGGGCGCAAAAACCGTCGCCCGGACCGCGGTCCTGTCTACCAATAGACACTGGAGACTCTAACAAATCGTGGTGAGATTGAGCATGAGCATCCAGCAAGCCATCTTGAAGGGCTCTAAATCTTGATATTTGGATAGGGTACAAGGATCTTGGATTGCTTGCTACATTATCGTTTAACGTAGACCGAGCGAGTCCACTCCAACCAACGCACGAAAATGACGAGGCAGATGAGAGCAATTAAGTCTGGCTCCTATCCTACGCAACAAAAAGAATCTTGACACCGTTTCAATTCACCAATAGTACCAGATACGCCAACGCTAATTATATACAACCTTTCCCTAGTTTCGTCATGATAGCTCCCTTAACACTGTGCCAGGCTTATCTGCGAACAAGCCGTAACTTCTCAGGCTTAATGCCTCTCATTGTATGTTCCCGCATCATAGGTTGTCTGTTCAACTGGAGCACTATAGCCGAAGTCTTCTGCCCTCATATTGCTCCTTCCCCGATATGGCGCATTTGCATATAAAGAAGCTGGCGCTGGGACATGTTCGTAGCTCTTAGCCGGCTCGAATTGTTCGTAGACGCTGTCGGGCGGTTCCTTGTCAAAAGCTTCGACCATTTTAACATCTCCCCGGGCTTGGAGCAGCTTCGCGGAATTGCCTCCCAGCATATTTCCATACATCCCACGACTGATATTTCGTTTGTTGATTTTGAAGTCTAAGAAGACCCCGGCGGCCGCGCTGACAAAGCCCAGCACTGTGAAGGTAAAAAGCGTCTTGAATAGGCGACAGATCATAATGCCTGCATCGGACCTCCAATTCTCAGCAGTGCATGTGTGCCCTAGCGTACCAGACATATTCCACGATGACAATCCAAGCGAGATTGTCCAGAGAACAAGCAGGAACGTGTTGAGATACAAATTCACGCGCGGTGAGAGTCCATAGAAAGCGTGCACAAATGCGGTAGCCGTAAAAGATACCAGAGTCGAAATAGACACGGCTAGCAGCTGCAGATAGTGAGCCAGAGGTGCAGCAGCCACCACGTTCAAAGCACTTACGAAGAAAAATGTCCATGGAAGCTTGTACCCATCATGGGCAAGGTGATAGGCGAAATAGCAGACCACTGAACCAACGATGACCGAACAGACCAGTGAGGCGGTACGTATGGCATGAAAAGGGAGAGATGGATAATGCGAAGGTCGGGTCCGGGTCTTCGCCAGCAGCATGTTTAGGTGGTCGCGCAAAGCTGAAGAGGAGGTAACGAGCGACAAATGCAACAAACCACAGAATAAATGAGAGCCAGGGAGGACGGTGACCTGAAGTCTCAAGGAGAAAAGGCGAGCGATCGGATCAATTGGACTGTGTCAGTGCGACGAGAAGCGAAGTGAGAAGGATTCAAGAGTTCGAGACTTATCTGTGGCCCCAAGCGAGAAACGCCAAGCAGAATGAGCGTGGAATTAGTGGTCAAAACCCCAAGGCTATGGAACTTCCACGGCAAAAGAGGGTCTTCGGACTTGCCGCACTATCTGGTTGCGTAGCCTCGTTGCCTACCTAAGGTATCTACCTACCTACCCACCTACCTCCAAGATTCCCTTATAATTCTATACTAAGGTCTTTGAGAGTTTTCCTCCTTACTTTAAACTTCTCGATCAGCTTCGACCTCGACCTCCCCTTTCCTTCAGATTCCTCCTTTAAGCTACATTTGTTAAGCCGCCAATTGCCCCGCGAGAAAGATGGCAAGCTACGAAAGTATGTACAATTGCCTACATGCTCTGATCCAAAAATACTCGTCCGAGATTGAAGACTATTCTGCAGCTACATGTTTTCACCAAGGCTCTGACAAGTTATATAGCCGAGCATGCTAATAGTCCTCCATCGCACATACACCAACCTCGCCGACCAGACTTTTCTACCTTTTTCAACAACCTCGCTCAGGTTACACCTTCATCCCCCACAGCTAATCATGTCCCTCGGGAAGGGGCGGTTCCAATACCTGCGGATATATCCTCACTCTTCCGCAATCTAATCGAGGCCTTCTCAAATATGGTCATGCACAGTGAATCTCCAGAAGCCCAAGCACTCCTTGAACAGATGATCGACACCTTAACACATGGCATGGAGTCTCCACCTGCTAAAGTTCAGGGTATGAGCGAAGAGTATATCGCGGATCTAGATCGAGTGGACATCAAGCAGGTGCCTAAGGATGCAGAGTGTCCAATATGCGGAAACCCGTTCGCCGACGATCCCAACCCACTTCTGGTGCGGCTCCCATGTCACAAAGACCATGTGTTCGATCTTGATTGCGTTCAACCTTGGCTATTGGTGAAATCCACATGCCCGTTAGATAGGGTAGATCTTGGCCAACGAGAACGCGAAAGGAAGCAGAAGATTGAGGAAGAGATCCGGCAGGCTGCAGAAGTCGATGAAGAAGAGGAATGGGACGGCATGTACGGATAAGAGACAACGGAACAATCAATAAAGCTTTCGGATCAGGACACAAGACAGCAAGGTCTAGTATTTCTACTCATCTCACTAACGTCAGTGGCTCGAAGAGTCTGATGAAGAGACCGCTCCACAAGATATCACTTGGATTCACATGAGCACTGAACATTCAAATACTACATTCACCTTACCAGCTAATAGAGGTTGCGTGGTGTAGTATGATGACATTCAGACAGACAAGGGTTTTGAATATAATACGCCAGGAGACGCTGAATTTGAAGGAAGGCAGATGTGGACGGTGCGATCGGGGTACTGCTGAGCCTCCGCTAAGAGTGAGAGCTGGACTTATTAGTAAGGAGGTCCTCAAAGCTGTCGTCATCTGATCAAGTTCATCTATAGCTGTTTCCATCATTTGCAGGCCGTCGTACCTGGATAAAAAAAGTTAGGAGCATGGGGTAACTTTAGGCGATTATGTCTTGGCATCACGCCATCTCTACATGTACAATTTCCTCTAAATGGAACCTAAATCAGCTTGACTCTTGGTTCTTAAGCCTCTGGAATGACCCCAAATCACCGCTGCCTGATTCATTTAGCTTTGGTATCGAGCTATCGTATTTTTGTGGGATATCCAGGTTGGATCTAATTCAGTACGTCATTTTGCTCACTATGTCAAATGCTACAATGATGATTGATGCTATTATCTATGTTTCAACCCCATATGAGACCGAATGATTTCTGGCGCATCCATGTCTGAGTAGCTTTTAGTAGCTTGTATCGCATTCATATAGAGTTAAAGTTGAGCCCGGACTAGATGACCTCGCGACTAACAAATATTTCATTGCTTCACAGACGATTTCGATGTGGGCAGGCGAGAAAGCAACTGCAGGCTTCCCGATAACTACGTTGAGAAGGTTTTTCATTCAAACCTCGTCATGACGGATGAGAATGATACATGGAAGCACGATGGAGTTAGAGTTATACCCGCAGACTCGCTCGACTCGAACACGCCGCAAACTCCTGGGATGGACCGGGCAGCAGCCATTAATTTTGCTAGGGCTGGTGCCAAGAAACTGTGGGCAGGAACAGTGAAAATCCATCCAGATGCGAAGACTGGTGCCCATCACCATGGGCACCTCGAAAGCGTCATTTACGTGCTGAAAGGAAAAGCAAGAATGCGATGGGGCGAGCACCTCGAGTTCGTATGCGAGGCCGGGCCAGGCGACTTCATCTTTGTTCCTCCTTACGTGCCGCATCAGGAAATTAATGCCAATCATGATGAGGAGCTGGAGTGCGTTTTGATGCGCTCAGATGGTGAGGCCGTGGCCATCAATCTTGACATTGAGCCTGTTGAGAAGCCAGAGACTGTCAAATGGATTGATCCAACACATCCACATTAGCAGCAAAGGCCGTCGCTGGGTCATATCTTAGAGGTCGTTTTTCCAGTGATGCACTCGATCGATTTATCACCCCTTTCCAACCATAATAGCGACACCATCGATTTGAACCGGTACCATAGTGAATTAATGTCCCTAAGATGACTGGGCGAGTAGGTACCATTGAGGTAAGTTGACTTATCGCGTGACTTAAAGCATGCCAAAAAGGGAAGACAGTGCATCACGATCATCAGTGAAGAGACCGGACTATGGACATGAACATTCTACATAAGATATATAGTCAAATCAGCTCTCATTTACATATTCAATCCGTAAAAGAGGATGCCTCCGCAGTACAATTGAATATTGACAGAGAACTGATTTAGCCCTTCCTGTTATTGTTGCCACGTATTCGCAGATTTCATTCTTCAGAGAGTTCGCTTTGGTTCGCCCCGGTAGAGCTGGAATGTCGCTTCCAACTACATCACAACACAAGGAATGGGACAGCAGCAGCATTCGCAATCTCCTCCATCTGGACAAGGGCACCAAACACACCCAGTCTTTACACCAGATGGCTTTTTGATGCTGCTGGTAGAGGAGACCGAACTGGATGAAGAACCGCTCTGTGGCATATCGTGGAGATCAGGACAACGGAGCGGAATTCACTGCAAGATATATCAGTATTGGATTTTCTAGTAGCCAAATAAACTGTTTAGGAGACTCGACGTACCGTGAAGAGATCGGATGGACGGCGAAGCGACGTGGGTTCGGCTTGGGTTGAGAACAGTTTGAACGAAAAAACGGGTGAGGACACCTGCCTACCTTTATGAAAGTCATGTTCGTGGCCCGTGTCGAGGAACTGCCACGACTGCGGCAAAGTTCGCCAATAGAGGTCTTCCATTTGAAACGATGGGTCCGTTTGCTATGCTTGCGTTGGGTTTGCAGCAGGTTTTGGCATCTTGATCCACGTCATTGCCGTGGCTGGGCTTCCATCTAGTGACTTGGTCCGAGCGCCGGGAAATTCGAAATTCTCGTAGAAAAGTCACTCTTTCTCCTTCCTCCTTCTCCTCATCATACTTAGAACATTATAGTGCAATTTCAAAAGCCAAAATTCGCTGTGCCAGAGCTATATATGATAGCGAAATCTTCGATGAATTTGAAAATGAGTTATCACTCCGATCAGGGAAAACAAGAATAAGACTTCGAAAACTTGAGCCGTGGCAGCACCGAGCATGGAGCAGACTCAAAACCAAAGCAGGTCAAAAGGTCACTTATGAGGTATTTATGTAGGACTTCTAGTCTATGCTTCTTTTGCCCAGCCGCCGAAACTCGAATGCATGTTGCTGTGCCGCATTAAGCCGAGAGTCCCTTGCCAGCCTTAGCGTTTACGAAGAACGCTTCGGAATCTCAGAATCAATCTAGAAACCAGCCAATGAGCATTTTCAATATGCAACTGTCCGACCTGGCAAAGTTCCAACACAGTGTTGAAAAGGTGCACGATTGTTCTGCTAGCGAAATTGTTGTTGTCTCAACACAATCTCAATCAACTTACTAGACTTTTCAGACAATCCACAACAGGTTGCCCTTCTAATCTAATCATTGCAATACGGAATGGGTGAAATTGCTGATGCGAGTAAGATAAGAGAAAATAGTTTACGCGGACGTTACTACATGAGTACTGTCTAGTGAGATTCCAGCCAAATAGACATGTCCTAGTTCTCTCGGGCATGCTCCCTTCCCTCTTCTACTTTCGTTCCGATCTGTTCCACTCCATAGTGCCGTTTCATGCGTTTCCAACGACCAGTCTCTTTCCATCTGTTCCCACGCTACATAACAACACACGGCATGCAGCACTTGTCACATTCGCAATTGCCCCGAGGGCAGTTGCAGTTGCCGACATTGACAGTGTTACCCTGGGTCTGGACGATTTTGGGAGGAAGAGTAATGCTTTTGGAATAGGATGTCGTTTGAGGCATGTCAGACAACAGGTGATGTTTCTCGAAGTTTTGACCAAATGTGACGCGGTATGGATTTGTAGGTGTCTGCGAAGTGTGTCAACAACGATCCTTGATCTAACAAGTTGAAGAGATCGTACTCGGATACTGACTTGCTTACTTTTGTATTGATGAAAGGTTCTGGAAGGCTTTTCTGGTATGATGGATGTCTGAATGATCTGATCGGTCACTGAAGCTCAATTTATACATCATCCCGCCTTGCTGCTTAAGTGGGTCTGTTACAAGCGACATGTGCATTTGAATCAGCAAGCTGGTAGAACCGCTTGCTTCCTTGTATAGTTGAAACTGAGGCGTGGACTTGTAGCTATTTTCATGTCTTCAGCCGCCTCCGTTTGGCACTTTCGGTGGACACGCCGGTGCTCCATTCGGAGTAATCGTACCATATGTAAGCGCCGTTTGAAGCTTGATGGGACGAATTTCTCGCACTTCGATTATTTGAAACCTATCTTGGAAATTAGAAACGGCCCGAATATGCATTGGCTGTGCCGCGGAAGCAGCCTTGTCGATAGGCCTTTCCACTCATGTCAGGCGCTTATGAGACCACTTAGCCGGCCGTCGTTTCTCACACCATCCCAGCTAGGCTGCAGTCACAGCCTTCGCCCGGCGCTTCTGCTCTTGAGGAGTGCGAAGATGGAGAGCCTTGGGATCGCCTCGTCGCTTCCTTGATTCTCTTCGACTTCGGTTCATTGGTTTTTTCTGATTCGCATGACCATATCCGTCATGCTTCACGTCAATGGTTATCTCACCAAAGGTTCGGTCTCATCCGTTCGTCTTTCTTACCATATTTCCTCAGCTTTTCATGTTATGTACCACCGCTGTGCCTTCTGGATCGTTCCTATCTTCGACTTTAAGACTAGAGCGGAGTGTTGAAGGGAGGCAACTGGCTGAAGACTGTGGATTCAATGGCAACTCGGACGTATATGGCATCGGTATTCGCATCGGTCTGTATAGCCAGACATTCGCGTCATGGCTAGGCGCGTTCTTCATTTGTAGCGAAGGGCTCGCACTTCGCTCAGTCAATACCCTTTTCCTGGTGGCGATGCTTTCTGCTCTCTTATCACTCTCGGTCAAACCCTCGAGTCACGCTGTTGAAGCTTTCCTGCTTCTGCAGATCTGTCTCACTGTTGGCCATGTTGGATGCCTGGATCGCACGACTTACACTCCACGCAAGCGGACAAGAAGCCTGCAACAAGTAGTTCTGAAAGACTTGCTCGTTCTTCTCGGATATGCCTACAACATCTGGTTCTGGTGGTCTGGGCTTGGTCAAATGAAGAGGACGCCTTGTGGAACCTTCATATTCTGGTTCACTCGGCTTGATCCGTATGGCGTGGTTCGTTCGATACAGAAAGGCCTGTCTATCGGCCTCTTTTGTATCATCTTCTTCCCGCGGCTGTGGAGCATTCGAACTCAGCTTGACACCTGGAGAGCGCGGCACATTGATACCGACGTGCACAAGAAACGAGTTGCCATGTCATTACGAAACTTAACGCGTGATCTACTTAGGGCATCGAGCCGGAGAGCCCCACAACCTATCGCGCGCCCTCACTCGTACCCAGGCACAACAGTTGGACTGCTAGGCTCGGCTGAAAAGGGGCCTTCGCAAACCATCTCGTGGACTCTGACGAAGTTCTCTTCCACGGAGCACCCCCTGTCAGAGACCCACTCATCGAACACCGTCCCTTCATCCGAAAATAGTTTCCCCCCCAATGCCTCGCCCCTTTCAAAATCAACCTTAGCCCTTCCTCCACGCCCTCACCTGTCCCTACCTCTCTTCCAAGCCCTCCACTCCACCGAGACCTACCTCACCTCCCTCCTCACAACCTGGACCCTCCTCAAACCCCACCTCCGCCCATACCAACGCACCCGCCTCCGCTCCTGCTTCGTCTTCTACCTCCCCAACCTCCCCCTCCTATCCCGCATCTCCATCCGCCTCCTCTCCACATCCCTCCACACCCTCCCAACCCTCCCCCTCTCCACCCTCATCCAAACCCACACCTTCCTCTCCGCCCAACCCGGCACCACCCAGCACGACGCCCGCGCCGTCCTCCACCTCGCCGCCCTCACCCACCCGCACCTCCGCTCCGTGGACTGGAAACACGTCCGCCTAGTCGACGCGATCCGCCGCACCCGCCTGCCGATGCACAAGACAAACAACATACGGGTGACCAGCGCGGCGGGCCAGCTGTTCGCGGTGGCGTACCAGGTCGTGGCCGTGGAGCTGACGCTAAGGTGGAATCGTGTGAGGGGGCTGCAAGGGGTTGGGACGGTGGGGCAATTGATTCCGTTTATTATTGGGGTGGGGGGGTTGGCGAAGGTGGTGAATACTGGGGTGAAGAAGTGGTGGGGTAAACGGCAGGTGGGGGAGGGTGGAGAGGGAGATAGAGTGATGATGGGGAAGGGAGGTGTTTGCGTTTTGAGTGCGGATGAGGAGCTGGCGGAGGCGTATTTTGAGTGTAAGGGTGTCTATGAGAAGATTTGGGGGCAGGCTGTTGACGGAGAAAGAGGGGAACAGGAAGAGCTGGTGAGAAGGCTGGGGATAGTTCTGTGAAGTGCTTGCATGTGCAATTAGATGGAAGGAACGATTTGAATATATTGCATCCTGCATAGCCGTCAATTTGGAGATATATTTGATCAAGATATGAGTCGATAATTAAGGTCTTCATTGAATGGTGATGATGCGCCATCTCCTAACACTCTCCCTCGCTGAGCACGCGAAGAATTGGAACCTCCAATTATACGCATCTAGAACTTAGAATGCTTTCATTTGCTCTAGGGCAGTCTGTCGCTAAAGAGATACTGAGCAGTAGACTCAATAGTGGCTTGCTGCTTCGCGAAAACAGAACTATCTCTTTACATTATTTGCGGTAAAGACCATCATCAAAGCTAGAACCAGCCCGTTTCTCACAATTCCTCAACATCATCCTCACCCTACTCCCTCCCCACCAACCCTCCTCTTCCCCACCCTACTTCCCCTCCCCACCAACTCTCCTCTTCCCCACCCCACTCAACCCACTCAAATGCGTCGGCTCCGGCCCCTCCACCTCCCCCTCCCCCCTCCTACCCAGCCCCGTCGACCCATTCCTGCACCCTATCTACACGGTCGCGGGCCCCGGCGGCTCCTGCTCCGGATTGCACCCAGGCAACCTCTTATCCATCAGCGGTCCATACACGTCCTCCTTGACGACCTGCGCGATCGAGCACGCGCTCGTGTAGACGCCGCCGTGCGCGCTGAAGAAGGAGTTTGCTTGGGCGGAGTTGGGGCCGCAGCAGGCGGTGGTGCCCTGGGGGAGATGGGTTAGAAAGGGGGGGAAGCGTACGGAAGAGTCGGTTAGGGCCATGGTTGAGTTGAGGATGTTGGACTGCCAGCCGGAGATTTTTGGGGTGGCTGTTAGCGTTGAGGAGTGAGGGTAGAATTTTGCCCTCGTCAGCATCCCGAACAAGAAGTGAGGTTCGATTGTGCCCGATGGCGGTCTAAATTTGACGCAAACTGGGTTCCGGGTTAGAAGACTCGACGTATTTGTACGCCTGTGATAGAATTAGCAATGCGCTTCTATCGAGCTTGGAATAGTTAGTTAGGATCTCGAAGCTGTCGAGCCATAGACGAGAATTTTTCCCATTTCTAGATCGCGGAAATGCCCTGCCAGAAGCAAATCATAATGACTCTGTGAATACTATTGTAAAGATGGAGATGGCAGATGAACAGAAATTCTGGATTGAAACCTATCGGATTGTTCTGTTATTTCATGCTATACGGCAGCAGAACAAGCACTACCTACAGCGCAATGCTATTCGTGGAGACTGCTCCAAAATTCAGTTGTAAGCCGCAAGGGAAATTCGACATACTCTATACGGACTACCGCTAAGAAGAAGATCTGCGTGGGCGCTAGGGGAGACTTCCTCTCAGAGAAAAGAAAAGAGCGATCGCAGAACTGGGACGAGAAGAGAGAGAGAAATGGTTCAGAGGATGTCGCTATACGTACATCACGGGAGATGCGGGGAGCAGTGACGGAAACTGAGGGGGCCGCTCTCATGTCGTCTTATAAGCTACCGAATTGTAATCGAAACTGGACTACCTAAGGATTCTGTAGCATCCGGATCTCCTGCGTGATTGTGGTCTTGCCGGTCACGCATCTGGTAGAAAGGGACCGGAGGAGTAGCATGGCTGTCACAATGAGGAAGTGTGCATATATTTCGGCCTGTCGTTGAGTCGAAAGGGGGACGAGGTGCAGCTACCCGAACAAGTACCGGGGGCAGAGAAGCTTTTCGGTTCTCCACCAGTCCAAGTCGTTGGCGCGGGCAATCAAACTTAGCGGCCTCGAACTAGGTGGCTCCTTCCCGGTGGTACAAGCGCCCGTAATTCGAAGCTCGTCAAAGGCAAGTCGAATTGGATGTGCACGAAGATGGGAAAAAGGTTGAGAGTCTGATCTAGCTGTGATGATCATATCTCGCCCATCTTTCGCCCCATCGCTTGGAGCGTGTCACTCAGCTTGTCCAAGGCGAGCGGTGGGAGGTCTGTTTGGATTGACTTCCAGTTGAGAATGTCGCTCTCGGCTGGATTCGGTTCAGCGTCACACTGGTGCACGCAGATGCCGAGACGGCGTGCCATCAGGGTTGTGCCTGCCACTGAATGCGATATGGCTCGGGCCTTCTGCTTTCGCCAACCAATGCAAGGGTGACAGGCTCGAAGGGAAAGAACTCTCCACGGGCAACTGCAGAGCCAAGTGGGGCCGCACCCATGAACAACGATCAGCATCAATCGGGGAGCACGGGCACGTGGATGAGATCCATCTCTATTTGGACGTCAGCAAAGACACGGCCAGTCGAGCTGTTTCAACGATCTGATAGACTTTTAGACCTCTATAACCAGGCAACATTCCATAAAATGTCTGAAATCCCGCCGAACTTTTCAATACACAATGGAGTGACAGATGCCGATACGTCTCCACAAAATTTACTCCGCCTCCCCGAAAAGCTACGCTGAGAACGCAATAGAGAGAACGACAATGAAGTGAGATCAATCAAAATGTGAGTATGAAGATGATGGTGAATAGAATCTGCAAACATAGAGACCGCCGAAATGCGCTCATGCGCGTGAGGCGTCGTCGAATTGTCGTCCGTCGAAGAGCGCCAACACTTTCTCAAATTACTGTTGTGACCTAACAACAACCCGACCCCGTTTGACTCATCGCAGCTGTCTCAATAGGCACAGTCGTGGATCAAGTCGAGGTTTCACCACTCGGGTCCTATGCGAACGTCATCATTAATTCATCAGGGCTCCCCAAGATGTACTTGCCACCCTGGATCCTGCATGACTTCTTGCTCTACGATATATGAAATCCACAGCCGCGCGGTGGTCCTTTTATTGTCCATCATTCTCTTTAGATGGCCTCGGACCACGCCGTGTCCCAGGCTTCCATTCTGCCGCACATATGGGAGGTTTCCGACAAGCGGATGCTGGGAGAATTGCGCGCCGATCCCACATAGGTCAGATTGATCTATACTGTTCTCAGTGATGATATTGCTTTTCGAATCTTGAGAATCACTGTCGGCTTGTCAGTCATTCATCTTCAATGCTGAGGGCTGAGGGCCGTTCTCCGGCCACGTCAGGGGACTCACCTCATTGCAAAGTATTGCCAACGTTCGGACTGAGAAGAAGAATTGACGGTGTGATATCTCAATGGGACAATCGGATCTAAGAAGACTTTGTATTAAGTGAAGATTTCATGTGGCTTAAGCTCCGATCGGCTTCGCACGTTCTTAGCGACGATATTTGTACTCGGTCCAGAGCAAAATTACACCCTTGCTGCCAATACAGCTAGGAGACGTCGGCCATGAGTTTATCTTGCGGTCAGCTTTTGACAGATCATTCTCCATCTGCTTGGATGCTAGCCAGTGCGTACTGCATGTGGATACCCGGTGTGATGGATGAAGCGGTACCATACGCGCCCAGGGTGTTTGAAGGGAACCGGCAGACATGCGGTCGAGCTCTGCACGGACTTGTTGGCGCAAATAGCGTACGCTTGTACGCGTTGCAGTGACCCCAACAGAGATTATCCTTATCTCCAAATGTTTGCCGCGACTGCTTCATTCTCTTTCGAGGTTGGTTGACAATGGCGTACCCGGGAATGTGATATTCAACGCAGAACCCACACGGTGGATTACAACTGTAGATCAAACGCGGCAAACAGGCCCTGGTCCTGGATTCATAAACGTGAGCCAGGACGTGTGAAATTGGTATTGCCAGATGGGGGGAGGCTCAAGGCCCCTTGACAGCAAACTGGCAAGGACCGGCAACCTCAGTATAAGACATGCGTTCACATTGCTAAGCTTGTGACACAAATGCCATGTACGACCTTGCTCACCATATGCAGCTGTAGATCTGTCAGAGACTACTCGGGCTCATGGCAATTGGTTGGATATCACTGCAGCATTTCCATTCCCAGCTAGAGAGGGGCAAGGCTGGCGGCGCCGGCGAAAGGCCCAAGGATCTGGCTCTCCGGCGTCTAGCGAGGGGCACCACAACGAAAATCCCTCAGACTGATAAAGCCGATTGCGGATTGTGAGCCTAAAGAAATCTAGAGCTCGGTACGTTGCGCTAATGGATGGTCCATGAATCATTACGGCGGCCCCACCACCAAGCCTTCCGCCGTTGCTCAGAACCGCATTCGATGGAATTGACGGACATCGACCTCATCAATCGTCAACTAGAAGACTGGCGCTGGCGTTCCCATCGACCTGATCGTTACGTCCCGCATTCTGCAGCGGCGAACAAACTCGTTGGACTGCATCCTTGTCATCTCGACAACGGCCTCCTAAAAGTGCCTCTCGCCTCAATGCAGCTTCTTCTTCAATGCTTCAGGGTTCTGGTTGTCCAGCAATCAATAGTGAGCGTGATTCAAATTCTGCAAGCCACGCAGAATATGACACGAGAGAAATAAACCCCATGATCAGCGGTCATGATGCGCAAGGCTGCGCTCCAAATAGCGCGATCGGGCGACGCTCCAAACTTGGTTTGTCAAAAAGTGTGACACCCACCGCTCTGCCGCCCACCAGTATCTTCGAATCATTTCACTAGTGGCAAAGGACCTGTGGACACCTAACCTGATCAGGTTTTCTCGAGTTACCCTCTCTCTCTTCTGATCGTTGGTGCCGTTTTTGATTCCATATAACCCATCAACAATGAGCTTGAGGCTCCTTATTGCAACATTGTTGGTCTACAATTAAATGGTTAAAGCCCAAGAGAAGCCTGCTTGGAATTTAGGGTCATGCAGATGTCGAACGCCGCGGCCTCCCTTTTGCAGGCCAGATATCCTGGTCGGCTCTTGGAAACCAATCTAAGTGTTGTGTAACCCACCTCTTCGGTCCCTGGGGAGGCGCGGAAGGTGCTGCCGCTTTTCTCTCAGTCAAACAGGTACCGTCACCCCCGTGCAGACCCTGAAAAGTTGTCGTCGAACCAAAATGCTGACATACGTGTAAGATACCCAGAATCAATTCTGCCTCTGTCACGCCTAGCGGTATGCAAAAAACATTTACAAAGCCTTAATTTGTCCAGTGAGCTCTTTTCATGCAAGACTCGAGTAGTAGGTCTCACTCAATGCAGAATTCAGCGCCTGTGTGAAAATCTTCATCAACGATGCCCTAGATATTATGCCTTGTTTGCAATACGTGCTCTGACCGCTGCTTCATCAGGAAGATCAGCGCTGGTTGATCTGAAAATGTTTGCTATTCGAACATGGCAGCATGGCTCAAGCAACTTATGCAGACTAAAATTCTGTGATCAGCTTTAGAACTACTCTCAATGATGCGAGACTGCCGATCGCTTCACCCGCCATTTGTTGGCCTTAAATTTCGGAAGCGTGTGGAAAGCCGTGTGACTGGGTCTTTCGAGACCACGTTGAACAACGAGACCAAGATTGCTGTCTCACTGTAGGGGCTATCCTGCCAAATACGTGGGTGTCACTGATTGTGGTACCCAATCCAGTGTGACCGGGGTGCACTTGAAGCATGATTGTCCCTTATTCCCAGCTTTCCTGCATGCGAATGACTGGATCAAAAGCAAGAGAACACTTTTCGCAAGGCAACCATGTTAGCCGCTGCTACACTAGCTACGCTAAAACGGGGGGAGCTGATTCCGCTGCATTGTTTGGAAAGCGAAATTTCTGCTACCTTTAGACCCACTGCTCTCCATCCAGAATCCCGAAGATGTTTGCTCCACTCAATTTACATTTCCAGGATACAGTGTCATGAGCACAGGGTGCATTCCTTTCGTGGATCCGGGCTAAACGAGTCCTGTACAGTCGACCCATATCCATGCTGACATTAAGCAAGCCACGCTGGCAGCAGGAGACAACCATTGGGCAGATTTGCATTGATAAGCTAGTGACTTTGTGTTCAAAGGGAGGCCCAAGCCACTTCACTTCGGAAGTCTCGTATCGCAGTGCGACACTCCATGCTGCTCCTTTCGGGCACTGCAGCTCCTTCCATCGTCGCTACTTTTGTCATGAACTCGGCAGGGACTCGTGTGCAAAATGCCCGATTCCAGTGCACTTGAAACTTTTATCATTGTCAGACTGATCAGTTCTCCCAACACTATCAAAAAATTAGTCTTTGCTCCCCATCGTCTCCACGAGCATACTTAACGAGTTTTCACGATGACAAAGGCCCACAGAATAGACCTACCAGCCACACTCTTTTGGAGACGCGAAGACACGATACTTTGCATCTAGCGACCAAAGAGAATGGATCTTCTTACACCTCCTTGCAAAAATGCTAGCCCGATGCCTACAAGCCCTTTTCGAGTCGTTGGATTAGCGTTTGAACACTTGATGTGTTCGATGCAGACAAGGGGTCTGTGAACAAAATGAGACATCCTTACACTGGAGAGGATTCAGCGGATAAGTATAGAGGACGTGTTCAACACGAGTACCGATGGACACCAGAGTAAAGCCAGAAAACGTCCCAAGAAAAATGATTGGTATGGCTCCAATGTTTAGAAGGTAAGCTCATGATAAGCTGGTGGATATTTTCTGTTAAATACCACATGGAAAATGTACACAGACAGCACTTAGCCCTCTTTGTACGATCTTTATCTAATTTTCATGTCATCCAGGTTCTTCTCACTTGCTGCGCACCTCGACTGCTTCATCAACCTCTTATTCCTTGTCAACGCTGCAAACGACGCAGAAAACCTTTTCAGCAGTGTCTATCTGGCGAGCCCGGAGTAACCCTCACTATACGACACTCATCATCCTGAGGGCCAGAGCCACACCGCTACTAGCGATCGAATTTTTGACATCAGAAGGAGACTTTCGCAATTACTTTCTTTGAGACAGTCCCGAATTTAACTCGGCATAGTTGAAGACACTGGGAGTAAAGCTAGAAAAGAAGAGAGAGCTGGCGATGTTGGAGAAAGATGAGGGCAAATTGGGAACGAGACGGCAACCCACTATTCAAGAGCCGGACATGGAGAACACTTCCGGCGATCAAGGCCTTGGATTTGGACTTTTTGGGGTAATGTCTGACCGAGTCCTCCTGTAAGTTGGATAATAGTACTAATACACCTGCGACAGCGATAATTTCATTGTTTTCTCCGTGAGAGTAAGTTTTTGTGGTCCCCTTTAGCTACAATATTGTGTTTCTGACGATATCTAGCTTGCTATCATCGAACCTGCTACTTCAACAGAAAGCTTAGCATCGGTTAAAACCAACAACTTTAAGTCGGAGCTAGATCTTGGAGCTTTCGCCAAATTTGGTATTGACTTTTTATCGGATTTACGAGCCAGCCTCGCAGCACTTCAACGCTCTGAGGATTCCTTGATAACCCCCTCACAAAGACAAAAATGAAGTAGGAAACGTCCAAGCTGAACATATCTAAAGTCCAATGAACCGCAACAGAATATTACGATAAGCATTCAGAACTCAGATCAAGGGAGCAAAAGAATGCCGCCTTACATTTTGACGCTCATCTAGCATGGCGTGAGCAGTCCGCGTCTACTCTCACGGCTTCTTATAGTAAGTCGTATAGTTCTGATGCCATACATAGTTCGGATCCTTCCTCAAGGTCTCCATCACAAATTCTCTCCCATCTTTTGGTCTCCTCCTCAACACCTTCTCAAGCGTTGGATCAACCATCTCCGCATCTCCCTTCCCAGTCGCCCTGAAATACTTCAGCATCCCCTCAAAGAAGCCTCTCTGCTTCCCACCCTCGTCCCACTGCGCATTCCGTTCCACATACTCCTCCTCGCTCACAATCTCAACCTCGATCTCCCTCCCCAAAGCCTCTCCCGCAAACCCCACCATCTCCGTCAAACTATACGCCGCCGGCCCCGTCAACAACACCGTCTTCCCCGCCCACTCCTCCCCGTTTACCATAAGCCTCGCCGTCCCCTCCCCCAGCTCCTCCCTCGTCGCGAACGCCGTCCTCCCCTCCTCCGCCCCCCTCCTCGGCAACCACAACCTCCCCCTGCCCGGGTACCAATTCACAAACACGGGCCACGCATCCGCGTACACCCCCTCCCTCACGATCGTGTACCGCAGCCCGCCGCTCTCCCGCAGCATTTTCTCTGTCGCGAGGTGCGCGACCATCCACCCCGCCTTGCTGGAGTCGCCGTACCCGCCGAAGCCGAGGGATGTGTACCAGACGTGCTGCACGCGCGCGAGTTTGGCGGCTTCGACGACGTTGCGGTGCTGGGTGATGCGGAGGGTGGGGTCGAAGGTGTCGGTGCTGATGAAGAGGAGGTTTTCGACGGCGGCGAAGGATGGGGCGAGCTGGGAGGGGGGGAGGTTGAAGTCGGCGTGTCGGAAGGGGATGCCTTGGGAGGTGAATTTGGTGGCGTTGGAGGGGTTGGAGCTGGAGGCGCCGTAGGTGCCCTGGGGGAGGGCGAGGGTGTGCGCGAAGGTGTGGAGGATGGAGGTGCCGAGGGGGCTTGTTCCGCCGGTGACGAGGAATTTGAGGGGTGTGGAGGTGGAATTGTCGAGGGTTGTCATTGTGCTCTTGCGATGTGCAGTGTGGGGACTCGAGGGATTACTACAGTGTTGGAGAACGCAAAAGTGGTCAAAGTCTGGGGCGGTGGATATATATTATGGACACAACAGAGTGGAACGCAAGCGGAACAGTGTTGGAATATAAACATGCCCAATCTTCTCCACGTCGCCAGAGAGAATAGAGGCAACCATCATCCTCATTTGTAATACTCCACACCCCAAAGGAACAAAATCCTCCCGTCCCTTAGCAAACCATCGTGAAAAAGTTTCCGCACGCCTCAATACCACCTATTCGGGAACCTCTCGTACCAAATCCGGCCAATCACCTACCTCCAGCAACACCGATCCAGCCTCCCCTCCACTCCATACAACCCTTCGCCTCTTCCCCAGGGCACAATCTCGAGCATAGCATAGCATCACCCCTTCAACGTACCGCAGATCGTCCAGCTCCTCCGAGCTGACTGCGCTGACAAATGAACCCGTGCTCTTGGCGGCGGCCGTTTTTTTCCGCTTGCCACTACCTACTGCTGTGGGTCTCCTAGCCCGGCACGTGATTTTTCAGGGGCGTGCGTTCCTTGGCTCTCTCTCTCTCTCTCACGAGCTGTGTTCCAAGGGGGGATGGGGACGGGAGATCGATGTAGAGAGACGTATCGAGAGGGTTGGAGGTTATATTGTACTGAAGGCTTTCGGCGGAGTCGGGGTTAAAGTATTATATTCATCAGGACGCTCTCGCTGAGACACATCGCCGCCAAAACCGCAATTGGAGAGAAACGGTGGTTCATCATGCTGAACTTGGCGCCAAATATCTACACATCCAACAATCCCCCCATCTACCCACCAACCTCGACCCTCACTCACGCGCCGCACAAAGCCCCGGAACCCTCCCCCCACCCACTCCCACCAGCCCGTCAAAATACGCCAACACCCTCTCCACCGGCACCATCTCCATCAGCCCCAGACTCGGATTCGCGCTCCTCAACACCCGTCCCCCCCAAAGCACCCTCACAAACCAACAACCCCCCTCCTCCCCCTCCTCCTCCGCACTGCTGCTGTACAGCTCAAACACGACCTCGCTCCCCATCCCCGGCCACACCATAACATCTACCTGCAGGATGCCGAGCAGCGGGCTGATGCTCCCATCGTGCGCGACGTTGTGCCTATACTTAACCTCGCTTTCGCCGCTGATGGCGGCGCGGAGGTGGTCGGCGAGCTCGGCGATGTACACGCCGTACTTGGCGACGCTGTAGGGGAGGGATTGCGGGGCGTCGCGGTAGATGAAGCTGTACTCGTAGAGGCCGCGGCGGTAGACGGCGGCGGCGAGGGAGGGGGTGATGCAGGTGGTGGTTGTTGAGTTGGGGGAGCAGGGGAGGGGCTTGGAGTGGCATTCGCGGGAGGAGAGGTTGTCGAAGTAGTCTGTGGGGAGTGCGTGAGATGCCGTGGTGGTGGTGCAAAGGGTGATGAGGAGATGGGGGACTTACGGTCGAACCAGTTGTGCCAGCCGGAGTCGGTGGGGTTGACGCCGGAGATGGAGTCGAGGGTGGAGAAGAGGGACTGGGAGGCGGTGAGATGAGCGGTCCAGGCGGGGTTTGAGCTGCCGACGGCGTAGCTTGAGTACAGAGAGGTAGCCACGGGGCAGCTGTAGGTAGGCTCGAGAGAGTCGATGCTGGCAGGTTGAATTGAGACCGAGACAGGGTTGTTGGAAGTAGAAGTGTATTGCCCTTCTATGACTTGGCCCGCGACCTGAGAAGTGATCACATTGTTGGTCACTCGGTAAGAGACTTCGTGTGGCTGGTAGTTGTCTGGTAGGAAATGCAGGAGATCATGGTAGACGCCGAAGAGGTCTTGCCCGTGTTGGCGCGAGTCCTGAAGTCCACCACCGGAAATCTGGGGAAATTGGCAGGTACCGTTGAAGCCGGTTGGAGGAAAGGGGTTGGAAGAAGTGCTGTACACCTTCCAATTCACTTGAGCTGACGTGTTGTCCGAGAGAGGAATGCCGTAGAAGAATAGTGCCTCGTCGTCGCAATTCCATGAGTACGTCTCGTGCGGAAAGGTGTTAGATGCGTATGGTGTTCGCTTATGATGACGGTGTATCTGGTTTGCAGTGAGAAGTATGCTCAACCTGCCGTCATCCAAAAAATGACATACTACTTCTACATATTTCAGCTTGTACTGACTTGGTGGGACCATATATTCCTGCTCCCTCACATGGGGCATATTACACCAATTGTAGTTTCCATATTCTACTCCCGGTGGATTGACAGAGCTGTTGAACACAAAGCCGTACACACTTGTGCTATTCACAACCGAAGATAGATCATTGATTGCCGTCGCATTTGGTGGGTACCATGACAGACTGACATTACCAGCCGTAGAACATAGAGAAGAGACCGAAACAGAGTAAAATCCCGAAATTGCCAAATTATAGGTAGAGAAACGCATCTTAGCCATTATCAAAAAGAAAGACACGAGAATGAGCGGAATGAAGATGCGAAGGAACATTTGGGAGCTGCATGGTATGGTCAAGCTAAAAGTTGATGCTCTAAAATCGGCTTTTCCTCGATGTTGAGAGAATATCACAGATCCCTTGTCGAAGGTGATTGGGAGAACCAGTCATGGCAGAGCCCGGTCCCATGTGGTCTACTGGTTGCGGAGATTTACCACGCTTTCCCGTTTCCGGCCATTTCTCCCTGCTACAGGATTAACGGTGAACAGTCTGGAAGTCCCAGGTATTTCACTACGCATGCTTTCGAGGTAAAATTGATGAACCAAAAGAGCGAAGCTCACTCGCCAAGTATCTGAGGTATCTTATGTACCACGTACAACAGAAAGAGGGCCTTTGCGGACTTTGAATTTATTGTTCGACTACTACTTAGACTACATATCTCCGCATGGGAGTCTTTCTCTTGGAACTTGTCCAGATGCTCGCCGCTTTCGCCTAAATGGCTTCCCATTCTCCATATTGTTGGCTTGCTAAGTGTGGCTGCAATGTCACCTTGATATGAAACCCGCGCACTCCACGGATTGGTAGGCACGGGCGATTAACGACAGGTGTTGAGACGTGCTCTCTTGATCTGGGATTCCATATAGTCGACGACAGGTTAGCGTCGCCGATACCACTTCGGAAGCAATGACTGTTCTGCTTCGACTGTGAGCTGCCAGGCTGAAATCCTCGCTGTGGAGACGGTGGCATGTTGGCGTGACATGTGTCAGCAACTAGGCTTGGGCAGAGTCCGAATCTGCGCTCGCTAAACCTAGCATATCTTGATTGCCTTTTGGGGGCTCAATGTGCTCCTTTATTGCTTTTTCATTCACGTCCACACCAACAAGCTTCCACACCCATCTCTCACCCTTTCTTCTTTCATTCCTTGAAAAGGGGTTGCCGGTGTGCTGATTGCAGCATCTGCCCCAATCGCTTTTCTCACAGCTGAGATGCAGAGCCCCTCGTCAGGCACACAACCTTTTGCTTTCTTTCTCCCATTCAACCACTCAAACCAAGCTCTGCCATCTGCGCTCCATATGCCCAGTCCTGGGTTACTAGGAAGCGCCTCGCAATATTTCTCTGCTGCCGCAAGCACAGCAGACACGGTGAGCGAGGTAAGCATTTGTTGATGCTGTTGGGACGCGGACATGGGATTGATATCGCGACGCATGAGGGAGGAGTAACGTGAGGGATGCACACCGCCGCTGGATCCGATTTGGGAGAGGGTATTGATGGTCATGACGCAGAAGATGCCGGAAATGGTTATGCAGAGGAGGAGGTAGATTGGCAGTGGAATTGGGAAGGGGTAGTAGGTACGCGGAAGAGAGTAGAACATATTTTGTGGCCTGGTTCTCGACGTCCAGTTAATGTCCCCGTTTTCGTCTCTTTCTCTTTATTTAGGAGAGGTGTTTGCAGGTCAATGCCTGTGTACGTGGCCCATTGACATGTGCCGCAGGAGCTTAATCCAAGAGCATTCCTACGGAATTCGTATGCACTGTAAGGACTGAGGTGAGAAATTTGAGTTCGCGGCACGGTGCCAGAGCTGTTGTTGGTTTGGGAGAGGGAAGACGCTCGAATAAAAACCTACCTTATGGCCCAGAACTCTCGTGACACGATGCTTCATATTGAAGGAGTCAAGCCTTGTAAGAACAAGGGCATAAGACGACAACATCCAACCTGACATTGGAGAAGGGGCTGTTAGTACACTGGACGGTCGTACATCTGCCTGTCCTGCATCCTTAGGGAAATGATTCTGTAAACATCCATGAAGCGGATGAGATCGAAGGTCGACTCAAGGAAGAACATCATTGGATGGATCACAGGCTGGTATGGCAGTGCGGGTTGTGTCTTCGTTGGGCTTTGCCAAATGTGAGATTCACAACAGACTCTCGTGTGCGTTGGAAAGTTGCATGGGGCCAATTTGGGATGTTGTGCTCGAGGGCTTGGCGCGCCTTGTCACGCATTATCATAACTCCGTTTCCGTCCTTGGCATTGTCGAGCGATCGCCTGCGAAGCTTTCAGCAGCGAGTTCTATCATTGCGGCTCGCGGATTTATCCACACCCACAAATAGGCTTCGGTTTATTTGACCAAGAACCCATGTCCTCCTACAGCGGAATAATTGCCTAATACTACGCCAGGAGACTTTTCAAGACAAAGGCCGAGAAATCATTTTGATAGTACACGGTCTCAGAATTCCACAGCCTCATAGTAGGTGCTGAACAAAGATCTACCAGTTAGTGCGCCGGGGTTTCCATCGTGTAAGATGGACCGAGATTAAATGCCTCAACGACGGACTTCAAAACGGCCTCATTTTCAAATCCAAAGTGCTTGAAGGCTTGAAGCCCGAAGATGATCCTACCTTACTGGCCCCACCAATTCCTAAACTTGGCCGGTCGACCGTTTTTCACGTGGAATATGACTCGATTAGGAAAAGCGTCTTGCCATTAGATTTATTTGCGTCTACAGAGAAAAGGCACGAGAGCTGCACGGCTCAGAATCAAGCTTTAGTGGATAACGTTAAGCTGATAGATCCTGTCAAGTCCGGAGCTTAGACTGGTACGTAGTAGACATCCCGGACAGGGGTTGGATCCCAATTATGAGCAATGACACGAACCTAAAAGGGAGGTTGTTTGTCGATCTCCATGATTTGCATGCCGTGCTGATACGAGGTCTGTACAAAGTTAAACGTGACTGTAGATCTGTCGTGAGATGCATTTCAAATGCCGACCTGAATAAAGATAGCGAGAATTATTCCGCGATCGACATACGCGCGTCCCGGTCGTAGTCTAGCAGACGCAATCACGTAAAAGTTAAGAACAGCAATAAGGTGGCAGAGACGAAGGAAAGGTTGTGAGTGTTAAGAGCTAGTGTGCGAGGCAGATTGGGATTAGAGCGGTGGACGGTCCCTATTCTAAAGCTGGACTTGAACGACCAGTCATATAATTATGATCAACGCTTGGAGAAGTGTGTCACTTCTGTATCCGGCACTCCTTTGGATGCATTGAGGAAGCTAGATACGAGGTGGTAAGCGATGGCCATCCTTCGTTGTTTAGTTGTTATTTTAAGCGCTCGTCCTTCGGTGCCCTGACTTTGTCCCCGCATTTTCTCCGCATGATTTCCTCTCCGATTTCTCGGTGATAACGTCTTAAGGACGGGCTCTTAGATGGCAGTCGAGAGTATTGCCCATGACGACATTATGCCGGTATGGTTGGGATCTGAATTCTCTGTTTTGAAGGTAGTTCGAACGCGCACAGGACCAAGATACTTGTCATGTAATCTTTCCGGTGCAGATATGACAGGATCTAAGTGTTTCTCTTTCTAAAACACGGGGCTGTTCTACACGTGGTATCGATTATTGAATCGACTGATCCGAACTTCTCCCAAATCATGTCACCACTCCATCTTACCTTCGCCAGCGGTGTCTACGACCGTATGGTCCCGCTCGCCACAGGCGAGGTTCAACCCCGAGGTATTGATCTGAACTTCCTTGAGATCCACCACCCACGTGACATCTTCGATCGTATGGTGGCGTACCAAGAGTTCGACGCTTCGGAGCTCTCTGCGTCCGAATATATCACCCGCTATGCCGCAGGAGATCGTTCATTCATTGCGATCCCTGTATTTCCCTCTCGTGCCTTTAGACACAGTTTCATTGTAGTGAATAGCAACAAGATCAAAAAGCCGATCGATTTGAATGGAAAGAAGGTTGGCGTGCAGCTGTACACAATGACGGCGGCTGTGTGGCAGAGGGGCATACTTCAGCATGAGTATGGCGTTGACTTGGGTACAATCGAATGGGTGGAGGGGATGATGGAAAAACCTGGATCACACGGAAAGCCGTCTGCACTACCACCTTTGAAACCAGTGAAGATCACCATCAACAACAAGCCGAAGTCTCTGAGCCAATTACTTGAAGATGGTGATATTGATGCCACGATAGGAGCTGATCCACCTGAATGCTTGGGAAAGGCTCCTCATATCCAAAGGCTGTTTCCTGACTTCCATCAAGTAGAGAAGGAGTATTTCAAGAAGACCGGCATTTTCCCAATTATGCACTTGGTAGCAATAAGGCGCGAGTTGTATGAACAAAACAAGTTCATGGCTTCAAGTTTGTTTGAGGCGCTGAATGACTCTAAGGATCTGGCCAGGAAGAGGATGACATATACCACAGCGCTGCGATATATGCTTCCATGGTTGCCCGAGGCGCTGCAAGAGATTCAAGATGTCTTTGGTGGAGACTGTTGGCCATACGGTGTGGAAGAGAACCGCAAAGCTCTCGAAGCTCTAATACAGTACCTACACGAACAATCGATGATCGAAAAGCCAATGTCCGTGGACAAGCTTTTCGCACCTGTCAGTCTAGCACGATTCAAGTTGAATCTAAACGACTTGTTGCCGTAAAAGATTCTAAGAAGCGGTTAGGTCTTGAGGACATATGCACCGCGTCAGGAATCAATTTTTGCTGGTGTGCTGTAGGTGGATCAGTCTATGCTGGGTGAGGTGGGCATTGCAATTTGTAGCCTATTCGGGATCATAGTCGCCATCGGCGTCCGAGTCATGCATATCCATGCCATCCAGAGCATCCTCAACACCGTCCTCGGTATCCGATACATGTCCGCCAATGATTTTCATCAGAATGACTTCTTTCCTCATGACATGCCTGCGATCATCCCATCTTGAACACAGGAGCTCGTCACAAGGAGGTAATCGGATATGCAATTGCTGAGTGGTACGAGGCTCACTTCCGTCTGCCCACCGGGTGGTTTTTGCGATGATGTACTCTCGATCATAGTCGTAGTGCGCATAGAGAGGTTTAAGACGCCGTGACTGATCGATGTCACTGGCACTAGTGACATTTGGCAAGCCGCGCTCTTCAAGGTATATTATTCGCTCAGCTATGCTTGCTGCTTGGCACGTGTTCCTCATTCTTTCGCTATTGTGTGGTGCCTGAAGTTTAGCTAGGGCCCGTCGGCGAATATCTGGATCACGGCACCGTGTTGCCACGAAGAATAATGGAGGCACAAGGCCAAGCGTAGTCTCAGTCGAAGGGTGTCTCGCAATCTGAGCCTTTGTGCTATTGGATAGTATGAACTCGAAGTCCTCTAAAAAGTCATCGAAAATCATTTCGGAATTGGCAAGAGTGGCTTGAGTCACCATATTCAGGATGTGGTAGTTGATCCAAAGCATCCGCCGCACATTCTCCTCCAGCTCGGTTGGGCTTCGCACTGCCTTCGAATAGTCTGCGAAGGCAGTATGCCATTTGCTTGTTACGTTATCAATTAGGCATATGTCTTCCACCGGCCCTAGGGAAGCGTCCGAGCCTCGTCGGCTTTCATAAACAGCGAATTTCTCTAAAGCATAGACCATCACTCCGTAGAGGGAGACATATGCATCGAAGCTCGAATGGAGCATGTCTGGCACAGAGGGCGGAAGTCTTGTCGAGTCTTCGCCGTCTGGAGCAGGGTAGGATAATGAGAAATAGTGCTGAAGTGCCGTAGCGACGAATCCTTCAAACATTGGTATTAGATCTTTTCGTAAAAGATCTATCGACATTACTTCGACATTTGCCAATTTTCGACTCCTGTAGTCTTGCACCAACTTGGTGCCATATCTCGCATGCGTCACTTTCCGCGGCGAGCCTAGGTGCTCATATGCAATAAAAAGAAGGCATGTTAACAGGATGACATCAAGTGGCGGCATTGCAATGGACAGGTGATGTAAGGCCTTGCCATAGTGCTGTAGCGAAATGTGCTCCAGCCGCCGAGACCACTCTGGGTGAGCGTCGCCGGCCAACTGTCGACTGCCTACTGCCAAAAGCGCCTCCTTGATTGCAGAATACTGGTAGCTCGCTTGCGGGATCGTGTTGTTCCACATGTCGGAAACGTAGGCGGACTGCAATCGGGCAGTAACTATCGTTGCGTAATACTGGAAGGCTTGTGCATCCTCGCGGAATTCGAAGCAATGGGCTCCTGGGCGGATAGACGAACTCAGTTGAAAAGTGCGCTCATGCCGCGGTCCTTGTGGCTGTTCCTCGTAGCCATCACACTGCCGGCCGGTCTTTGTACAACGTCTACAATATCTGTGAAAGAAAAATCAGAACACATGACCGTGGGCAGAGAAACAGCATCAGGTGACAAAAATGACGCTTTGCATCGATTGAGGCACCAAACAGCAACCCAAATGGAACTTACGGTTTCGCCTCATCGCACTTTATTCTTCGAATCCTGAGATAAGTTAGTGCTGTACATCAAAGGGCCACAATTGGGAAGATATAAACGCACTTGCACGTTCCACATCCGGTCTTGACTTTAGAATGGAAGGCTTTCCGCCTCGTTCGTAACTCGACGGGCCCCGTCGAGGTCGATCGTCCGTCTACCGTCATGACTTACACGGTAATGGGTGCGGCCGTGGCCGAAACTCAAGGCTGGCTGTAAGCAGAGGGGAATACGAGTCTTTTTGGTCGTCCGCCAGAAGGGGCATGTGGGATCGAACGATGTTAAGTATTAGATATACCACCCAGTAAAGTAGCCTGTACGGTTACCGAACCGGTGGAACGCGAAGAACGCGATGCTGGGATCTACCAGTAAGCGGTAATGGGCATTTGCAACCGTCTCTTCAGCGACTGCCCGGTAAGGCGGGCAGGCAGCAGACCAGGTGGCCCAATGTGGCCAATGGAGGAGTACTCGTAAATTCGTACCAAGGCTTCACATTAGCTGCGAGGCGTGAATTTTGTTTGGCTCCCAGCATCGACTCAGATCCTGATCCTCCTGCCAAGCCAGCTTCGGTCTGAATTGCGGTGGATTGGTTGAAAGGACGAACGCGTTTGCCGTTCACCGTTTAAGCACCGCTCTTGCTGGAGAAAGGAGAGGCAAGCTCTGGGGGCCAAATTTCAACAGGCGGCCGCATCACCGACCATCAGATTAAGTCCAATGATGGACCCTGGGGATTTGGCGGCCTTGGGTGTTGGGGTGTCTCTACTTTCGGTACCAGCCGTGGGCAGTGTTTTAACTTTTAGCTTTTAAGCATGACTTGCCAGCGATCTACCCCCGGCGCATCACGTTAGGCGTCTTTTGACCTTAATAAACGCTGCCTAAACTTAGCGACCGCGACCGCCCAGAGGGGGATGGCTCGGGGGGGTCCCTCCGCACCTTAATCCCACCTTAGTGACAAATTGCCCCTCTTGGTCTTTGCGCCCCTCTCCAACCGCATGGCGAAGCCCTTCAGCCTTAAACGATGACCGCCACTGCGCCTCCAGCAACGGTCGCAATGCTTTGTTGCAAATTTGCAGATCTCCCGGCCAGGAGCGCCTCGTTTACTCAACATGTGCAGCATACTTAGTGAGTGACCACCGACGAAGGATTTCTCCCTGACCAAGCATACTCAGCTCTCTCCTCTGCTCGACTGCCCCGAAGGGCACAATTGGTCAGACGCCGCCGCAGTCATGGCACATCCGCAGAAAGGATTCCACTTCAAGGCACCGATGCCTCAAACAAGCTTCGCTCAATTCCTCCACCCCTTTAGCGAGGCCACTAACTTGAAACCGACTTTAAATCAAAGACCAATGGCCCATGACGTGCTGGTGGAAATTATTCAATCCTTTCCGTCCAGCTGGTTTTGATGCCTTTGACTTCCAACAGAGCATGGCGGCTGATGCTTAAATTTGTTCGTCCATCGACATCTGGAACGATCCCATCATTCAACAGACCGAGCGTGAGCGCATTGACCAACTGGAACTCTGTTGATCCTGCTGACTAGAATTCTTACCTTAAAATAAACTCTGTATTCGAAGATGAGGATGATTGGTAGATGCCAACGTGTGGCCCCTTCGGCTACTGGATCTCAACTTCTTAAGACCGGCTGACCTCCGAAAGGGTACGAGCAGCTCCAAAAAGGGAAATGTCCAAGTACCTGTTCTCGATAACGCTCGAGACAGCTACGTTGGTGGCTCGTGGCAGCCAAATCCGTGCCACACAGACTTTTATGATGACCTTCCAGGAAATGAATTTGATTTTCAGTAATCATTTGCCGCAAACGGTATCAAGTAGGCCGATCTAAATCTAACTAAGAGCTCGTGAGCTCATGAGCACAAACGGTTCTGCCGACGTGTTGGGCAATGCATCGTCCTTTGAAGCACTTCTTGATAGTACGTCCCGGCTGTCTCGCATCCAAGCTCCCTTCATATTCAGGCTCACGAGAGGAAAATCTCCAGAAGTGCAAGGCTGTGGTCTGCTCCGTTGCGTGTCGATTCGTTTGAAATTGCTCGACAGAGTGGACCTCAGGGTCGAAT
Source organism: Pyrenula massariospora (assembly GCA_021030905.1). Lineage (NCBI taxonomy): Eukaryota > Fungi > Ascomycota > Eurotiomycetes > Pyrenulales > Pyrenulaceae > Pyrenula > Pyrenula massariospora. The sequence continues at coordinate 139,851 of JAGFMI010000005.1, forward strand.
CCAAGGCTGCCATATGCTCCGGATGAAGCTAGCATACATCGTGAACTCAATGCCCATCCTACCACATATGCAGACTCCTATGCACTACACTTCTTGGAAAAGGATGGCTTCGTGACGAATACACCTTAATGAACAGCTATAACATTGTCTCCAGCACATGAGAAAAGCAGTACTCTGCTCTGCTCGTGTAGTGCCGAGAGCGAACCAGGAAATCGAAGCATTCAACGACTCGCCTTGGTTTTCCCTTATGCCATTGTTTCTATTTTCTCTCTCTCAACGATGGATTTCTAGCCTTAACTTGCGTGGTGTGTCGATGACTCTCTAGAATCTAGACGAAATCTTGAAAGACGGGAGCATCGTTTAAGAACCGCTAGCTTTAGTCTCGCTTATCAAATGCGACATACAAGGCGCAGCACGTGTAGTTAAGATCCTGTCTCCACAACCAAAGCTATAGTAGCAAGTGGGAGAGGAGTGTAGCTGCAGAACAATTGGATGTTCGTTCAAGCCAAGCTAGTTTCTGACATGGATTTTGTTGCTCTGAACTAGAGTTTTTCGATCACTTGCTGCTGTCTGCCTCCTTAGAATCTTATATGTCTCCATTGTGTTCTTCTTCCCGATTATTCGGTATTTGATGTAGGTGCAGATGTAGGCTCGAAAAAATGGCATTGTGCTCACCATCAGAGAACACAGACGTCTGCGTTTGCTCCTATCCATGTCACCTATTCTCCTTTGTCGACTATTGCCCTAAACACCACAATTGCTTTCTCGAAAGAACGCTCCTCAACCTCAATAAAGCGGGGACTCGCGCTGCTCGCCTTGACAGTTGTTTTATCGACACATCAACTTCCTTGTTTTGCGTGAAACATAACCATCTGGCGTACGAGGAACCGCGGGAAAAATGAAGAACGACCCTATTTTCGTGTTACAAAGGGTCAATAGTTTTCTAAATTTCTTTCGCAACGTCGAGAATGGCGTCCAAAAATTCATCGTGTCTTCATAAAAAGTCTTCTCCGACCATCGACGCAGAAGTTCACAAATCATACGCAGGCAAAAAAGGGCATTTGTACGATCCTAAAAGGACGACATCCTCTTGACATCGAGCGTGCTTGCAAGGAAGAAGTGTGGTTGGCCTTGTGTCAGGGCTCTAATGATAGATTCGACCCGGATATGGCGTTATAGATTTCGGAAATCGACCTTGACTACTAGCCGCTACAGTCTTCGCGCTCCCTCTAATCTCTCCACTGCCCGGCAGATAAGACCTGACTTTTCGACTTTCAGCGAAATGTATCCCAGACCATACCAATATTCTACCTTCAGCCTGATTTCCGCTGTACCTTGTCGTTAGAAGAGCTCTGAAGACGCCGAAAATCAATACAGCAAAATCGAGCCTATGGTGCCATGAAAGTGTACATCATCAGAAATTTACGGGCTTTCAGCTTAAGACTATTCTCTTCAAGGCACGTTGAAAATATGGCAACATAGAAGGATAGTGGGTATGACATGTAACACAAAGAGAACAACCACCGCCTTTGCCCTCTACCCATCCAAACTTCTATCTCGCCGTTTAGCGTCTAAATAAAGCACCAGGGCCGCAGAACCGGATTTTCTCATCACCTGCACAAGGTACATTGAACACCACTTCAGTTAGCCCTTCATCCACAAGCCAGGCCAATCTCCGAACACACTGCAGCGACGAAAGGAATAAGCGACAGGCTGTCTTCACCTCTGATCCGAACGCGACAGCGAACATGCACATGGCAGTCGCTCTGAATCGTTCGAGCAAAAGCGGACAATGCGTCTCTACGGTACTCCCACTGAGTTTGCATGAGTAGAATTGACTACGCTCTTTCGCCGAGGGGAAGACCATGCGTTGCTTCACGTGCAAATTATGTGAATGCACAAGTGCCACATGTGTCATCCTCCGTCTCGACATCAATGGGCATCGCTCTTCCCGAGAAACACTCCGGCCATATCCCGGATCATCCCAGATATTTACTCTAGGCGGCCTGGTCGAGGTCGTGCGCCCGATCACGGACGCGCGCTACGCACTGCTGGTCAAGCGCGAGGCGCTGAGCAAGGGAAGGGATGGGCGAGTAACTTACCCAGGGCTAGGCGCTTGCGGTGACAAGAAGACACTAGTATCTGCAGGATGCTATCATGGCCACGAGGGAAGAAGGGATTGCGACTCCTATCCCGTGAAGAGGCAGGGTTACTATACGATATAGATGCAGAAGTGCTATTTCGGGAATTGAACGGGGATCAGATTGACTGCAGAATCACGACTGAGATTTGAGAATGCCAAGATCATGGGTCTACTATACATAGTCCTTTACGTTCCGCTCGATCATGATTTCCGAAGACAGTCGATGCCAAGAACATGCAGGAACAGGGTGCTTCATCGCGCCATGCCTCCCGTCATATATCTGCGACTGGCTCTCAACCTAATGGCTCCCTTCAGCACCGCATGCCGCCAGCCTCTACTGCAGCGCCTGAAAGACCGCCAGCAACTTCTGATAATTCGGCGTGCCCAACCCCGTCACAGGATCCCACCCCTGGACCGCCGTAAATCCCGCCGTCCCACAGCCCTGATTACCTCCACTCGTAATATCATTGAACGCGCTCGGATTCGCATAGATGGTCGGATTAATAAACCCCACCGCACCCTTCCCGCTGTTGGCGCGCTGCTCGTTGATCAGCGTGATAATCCCCCCAAACGTCGGGCTCGACGCCGACGTGCCATAAATCAGCTGCAGCGACCCGTCCACGGTGACGACGTAGTTGGCGCCGTTGGCCGCGACGTCCGGGTACGCGCGCACGGTGCCCGAGTTGTTGTACTGCGTCGCCGTGTAGGGGGGCCGGTGGTTGGTCAGGTACGACGAGACGGCGGCCTGCTGGTACGAGGGGATGGGGAAGACGTTGCTGAAGCCGCCGCCGCTGAAGATGACGGTCTCGCAGGCTTCTTCGGGCGCGGTGACGGACGCGCCGGGGACGATCTGGGTCGCGCCGACGCTGGTGACGTAGGGGCAGGTCCCTGGGAAGGAAGGGTTGAAGGTTCCGCTGCCGCCGCTATTGAAGGTACCACCAGCGCATCTGGCGCGGGTACAGCACTGAGTAGGTTAGAGAGTGATTATCGAGGTTTGAGAGAGGTCTTACCTGTCCGCCGTTCCCAGCTACGCCAGAGTCGCCGGAGGAGTAGAGAATTGTGACACCAGCCATGCCGAGCTTCATGTATTCGGCGCATTGACGCTGCTCATAGGCAGCCGTCAGATCGGCCTCGTTGCTGCCATATGAGGTGCTGATCACTGCTGCAGGAGCGAATTTGCCGCAGTCTTTGGATTTATAGCCTCCGCGGGCGGGATCGGGATAGGTGGCGTCGCTGTGAAAGTGTAAGAATGGTCTACAAAATATATAGAAGCGGAGAATGCTAGGGACTCACAAAGTAGTGCTATCACCGCCCTGAAATGTGCAGTACGAGGCGTCGATACCATCGAGGAAGTTGTTGAAAGAGGCACCTTCAACAGTATCACCGACTTGGTACAGAGTTACTTTCTGAGGGTAGACTATCCGGCGACTCATAGTCAGTATACAGTCGGTGCAATCGGACAATCACTCTACGACCTGAGGTAACTTACCAATAGCGATAGCGTACTCCAGGTCCAGGTCGGATTCACCATTGTAGTTGAATCCTTGTGTAGTCGTCTGATCGACACCACCATCAATAGAATCAAACGTAGGAGCCGTGCCCGAGGGGATCTGGCGGGCAAGGTTCGAGTAGAAAAGATTGAGATCAGACTGGAGATATGCTTGTGGAGTGTACTCGACTATACCGTAACTTGACCTTGAGAGTGTCCCGTTGGGGAAGTTGTAGAGCGCCCTAAGACAATCCGGGGTAATATATTGATTGCAGTTCGCTAAACTGAAGGATACTTGCGGCTGGGCTGCTTGCGTGCTTGCGCCACCAGGGTTCGAGATTACTTTGCCTTGCTTCGGCTTCCATGGGTCGCCGGGGGTGCCTGGGTTGAATTTTCGCTTCTCCATTCGGCTGCGTTCCTCGTACTCCGGCCGGATTTTGACATCAAAATGGACAGTGGGCATGATCAAGTCAACATGAGATTTGACGTGCTCAGGTAAACTATACTCGTCGCAACCAACGTGTGGCTGTCCGCTTTCGTGCTTGTAGACCTTGTATTCGGTTTGCAGAAGCTTCTCCATCTCGGAGACTGTAGCGTTGAAAAGAAGCCAGTTCTCTCCAGTGGAGAGATGGAGCCGGTCTGAGTCGATGCCTGACGATTTTAGCCAATCATAAACCGTGTCGATGGACTCCTGAGCGGGACGGAATTTCTTGGCGATCTTTACGCAGCGTGAGTACGGCGCACCTTGCAAAGTTCGGGATTGAAGCTCACATCCATTATGTCCCAGTGCTTGCCATATTTGTCGCTTTTTGGGTCAGAAACTTCCATCAGAAGATCGTGGCCCTGGTCTAAGTTGCTCTGCTTGAGTCCGATCCGTACAGGGAGAAGTATGCGGCCATTTGGTTTGGCGCCCTCAACAGGCACCCAGGATGTACTAGAGCGCTTTTCATGGATAGCATGGCTGCTTGATGTAGGCAAGGCTGCGGCCGAACCCGCTAAAGCACCCACTAAGATAGCCTTGATGAGACGCATTTTCAGATGGAATGTTTAATGGTTCCATATGGAGGGGAACGGGCAGGCAAGGTCTCTTATATAGCATTGACAACCTGATCGGAATGATTTCATAGGATCTGCTCCTATCCAGGCACATCTTTAGGCCCCCGAGAGGCATATCTGTACATTAGCGCGTGATCGTTGACTGATGGCTCTCGTCCGTCGAGAAGCTAGAGAAGGAGAATTGTTTTTGTCAACCTTGTAAAACAGGAAGGTGAGACTCTTGGATGCAACCGCGGTGAGTCAAAGTGCCACACTCTCGAAAGGAGCAAACGACCATCTTCAACTGACATTGTGCATGTAGCGATGGCGGTTGCGGTGACTGCCCTATGCAGGGGGAGATTGAGCATTGGGCTGGAAATGGAAACTAAAGCCAAAATGGTCCTGGAGGGTGAAAACGTTCCACAAATCATATCAGTCGAAGAAACAGGAAGCGAGTCGACGATGCTGATAGCTAAAGGACGCACTTCATCAAGTCTTGCGCCAAGGAACTTGAGATGTAGGAGAACGAATCAAGTACCATGACGGCGATATCCGGACAGGGGAGAGATGTACCAACCTTCCATTCTCGAGGGCAACCTATTGCGCTATTATCAGGCTAGAGGTGATCAGACGCTTGCTCCGAAAGACAGGTGACGGCTGTAGGCGGATCATTGTCTTCGAGAAGAATCATTTGGTAGCACCAAGATAAGCAATGTTCAAGCATCTCCACACATGCAGGTGATAGGGTAGTGCCCGGGGAATCGTGCGCAGGGCTGAAATTGGAGTCCAAGACTGCGCCTACTTCGCATACTCACGAAGCTGTCTCTTTCTGTTCTCAGGCAGTCCGCCGTGCACGACCTCGGGACGCGCCGCGGGATGGCTCGAATGCGAGGTCTGGTGGGTGTGGCTTCGAGACAACGACCAGGAGGCCCGAGGAGGACGGGGCAGGAGGATTTGGAGGTTTGTTTTGGCCTAGGCCCAAAGAGGTAGCTGATCACCAGTCTGCACGCTGGCTGCTTTTTCCTCCGTCGTCTGCGATATCTCCCACTGGTTAGACTAGCCGGGATCATGGCTGCTGCCGCGGTGCCAACCAGGGCCGTACCTGGGTCACAAGGTACTGACAAGCTCGGATAACTCGACCTGGCCAGCAGTTTTCTTGAGAGAAGCAGTAAACAGGGGCAATATTCCTTTTGCACAGAGCGGCACGAGGGCCACGACAGCCCCTTTACAAGTGTGGGGTAAATAGCCAGCAGGTCACCCTTCTTCCAGACGCCATGGAATGCAGAGAGCACGAAAATTCTCAAAGAATATTAGTCAAGGGCTTGAGATTGTGTATCTTAGATCTCTGCCCTGCTCTATCTATCTATCTGTCTATCTGTCTACCCATCTACCTGTCTATAGACTTGACACACGCTCGAACTCGGAGCTAAATGGATAGTCTATATACCCATGTTCCTTGGTTTTGTTGTAGAACAAATTTCGGTTGTATTGCGTAAGTTCAATGCCATTTTGGATCCTGAAGGGCAAGTCTGGATTTGGAATAAAGAGCCGTCCGAAAACAATGGCGACGTCGTGGTTCCTGTATTCCATATCGACGGCTTGTTTGGCAGAGTCGGGCTTGAAGCCACCGGCGATCAGCACTGGACTTGTATCACCCCAAGCATCGACGGCAAAATCAATCTTTTCTGTAGCCTCAACGTCGGCGTTGCCGGAAATTCGAGACTCGACGACATGCAGGTATGATAACCCGAGGCTCTTCAGTCCCTTGATCAAATGAGTGAACTGAGGCACTGGATCTTTCATTCTCATTCCTTGGAATGTGGACCACATTGATAATCGGATTCCAGTGCGATCGGCACCTACAGCATCAACCACCGCTTTCGTGGCTTCGAGTGCGAACCGCGAGCGATTTTCTATGCTCCCTCCGTACTCGTCCGTACGATGGTTGACATTGTCCTGCGTAAATTGATCAATCAAGTAACCGTTAGCACCATGCAGTTCCACGCCATCAAAGCCAGCTTCAATCGCATTCTTGGCAGCTTGAGCATAGTCTTTGACCCACTGCCTGATCTCGGCTACAGTCAAAGCGCGTGGGGGATTCGACTCTGCCCCGTCGAGTGGCGACGCGCTGCTACTCACAAGATCGAAGTTGCCCTCGGATCTAAGAGTACCAGGATCGGCAGCCCTTCCCAAAGCCCAGAGTTGAAGATAGATAAAACTTTCTTTTTCGTGCACGGCTTTAGTTACCTCTCTCCAGGCGCTTATTTGTTGAGGACTCCATATGCCAGGCACATTGGAGTAGCCGCCTGCCTGGGGAGTGATAAATGTGGCTTCCGTGATCAGGAGAGTGCCAGGCACTGATGCCCGCTGTGCGTAGTATTCTTTCACGAAGGGAAGTGGAACATGAGAATCATCGGCCCGGTATCGAGTAAGCGGCGCCATCACCACTCGGTGCTTCAGATGGGAGCGCCCAATCTGAAGGGGCGTAAAAAGACGCGAATCTGCCATTTCTCGTAGCTTGGTGGTGTGGTTTAACGCAAAGAGACAAGACACCTTTAGTATCCTTGAAGAGCAAAAGAGACAACACTGGGTTGAGACAATGGAGGGGAAGAGACAAGGTAGGCTTGGAAGCTGAAAGTATGGGCGCCACGTTAAGGAATTCACAGTCTCAAAAGGCTCTTATTTAAAACGTCGGGATTCTTAACGATCTATCTCTAGATTTCAAAGCATGACGAGGAAACCGGCACTTGATCGGGATTGAAAATCAACTGCTTAGGCATAGCAAAATTGCGTCATCGCGATAGTGGGGCACGCAGTATCCCTAGGGCGCCTTTCGGGCGATATACAGTGGTAGAAAGAAATACTAATCATACTCAGCAACCCTTCAGTTTCTGAGAGAAAACTTTGCATTCGAGTGCACGACTGAGGGTTAGAGTAAGACTGCGCAGTTTGCCTTTGCCACGCTTGGGCCACAGGGGCCCGCCTTCAACTAAGCGTAAGATCAGCATAGGGAGCTTAGCGCTGATCGTCTCCCCCATCGAGGCATGGAGCCGGTGCGGCTCTCCCTCTTCTGCGAAGGCCACCTTGAGGCCACACAAAAAGAGCCGGTACAGGTCATCAACAGCACTACGACATGTTCGTTACCAGCTCGGGCCCTTAACGTTTGAGTCAACTTGTCTGCTTGAGAGAACGATGATGAATCCTGTCCGAAGCACATCTCAGTCAGGGGCCTTATGCTGGCAGAGACGGGAAGATTCCCGCAAAATTTTACCGGGTTATGGTCATGGCTCAACTCGGCACACCAGAATAAAGACTTTGCGACAGACATGGATCATGAACAACACGTCGCAGGATGTGCCGCTCACGCCGGGAGACTTCACCGCAACACCGTCCTTTGCGGAGAAGGAACCAAACGCAACCATGCTAATCTCCCTTGCCAGCGCTTAGCAGGCATGCTTACCCTGGTGCATCCGTGGAGGACTTGCGACTGGAGATGATGTGCAAATCTAAGCCTTGCATGACCAGGAAATCATAGCTGCTGTACGGTCAGCAGCCTGGAAGAGGGTGACGGACGAAACCCACGGCCGAGTGATCAAGCTTGGTGGTGCAAACGGCCAGCGACCTAGGTTGCATCTTTACAGCAGATTGGTCCACTACACGCTCAACAGAGATGCGAGAAGAACATCTGCACGTGGCGACAAGGGTTGAGGCTGCAACGACGCTGATCATCAACGTTCGACTCTGGACCTTTAATTTCCGCTCTTTGCCTTTCGCGGTCCGCCATGCGCAAACACCGGCTCATTGGCTATTAAGTTCAGTTGGCTCACCCAGAAGGGTACCACTTCAAAGGCACTAACGTGCACACGAGGCGGTTGAGGCCGATAACGTCTCTCATCAACGATGATCGGTGACCGAAAATGTTAAGCAGTGACGAGTCTGCCCTGTGTTTCGAACAATGGCGTTCTCCAGCCTTTCACGTCTGGTGACAAAGCACCAACTAGCCTCCCGCCGAGAACCCGTCATCGTCATCCCATGAGGTGTGCAGGCATCGCATGCTCGCCAGCTTGGTTTCCCTCTGCCGATCTTACTGCTTCTCAAGAGCCTCCTGCATATCCCATGTCATCCATTGACCCTTTGAGGCAGTCTTGGACATGACTACTCCTGCCACACAACTTTGAGATCATGCCCTGGGAACAAAAGCGCCTTTCTGGACGAACGACCAACCGTCCTACTTTCTTATTCAATTCTACCAGATTTTCGGCATCTACCTTCCAAATGTCTGGCACGATATTGTGTAACGGAACATGGAGAGCGTTGCAAGGATGGCAGATGACAGGTGCGCCCCTCTCGACTGCAAGCGAAACGTGTTTTCTGCCCTAGCCACCCTCAAACCCATCATGCATATGACGATCTCTGCATATTACGGAAGTGGCTACAAAGCAAGGGGATCCTGGAAGATTACTTGCTGTAAACTGCCACAGATCGATAAGCCTGGCGCTCGCCTCGCCCACCTCACGTAGGACAAAGATGAGGTTAATCGGGGATGGCGGAAGCGCTCGTGGCAGCAGGGTTCTATAATGTAGATCCCCGCTCGGGCGTTGCCAATCAAGTCCTCTCTCGACCACGTTGCAGATCTTGACCGTCGGAAAGCCTTTACTTTCCACGCATCCAATCTTGGCCACGACCTCGTGGTGCCAACCTACCTGAATTCCCACCAGGGATCAGACTCCGGTCAAATTACCTATAGCTCATGCATTCGGCAGAAGTCGCCGGGGGAATGAAGCTCTTTGGAAAATATTACGCTGCTCCAGATGCCTATCAGAGCTTTCAGCCCCCCGTTTCGCGACAAGATAGATGCTATCAAGCTTCAGAGGGTCTTCGTTGGCATGAGCATCCAAACCCAGCACATCTCCTCGAGTGGAATCGCAGCGCTAATCCAAGCTCGAGCGGTCAGACCTACTAGTTTTCTAGCCATGCCTATCGCCGTATAGTCATTCATTCTTAGTCTTGGGGCGGCAGCTCCCATGCTCCTGACACAGGATCTCAGGCCTCGACAGATCCTCAAATCAGGAACTTCCTCTGGTTCAGTCCTTACACCTTCGTCTCAAGTTACCATAATTTGTACCATCTCTAGGCTTTAAATGCCGCCCATTCCACTGCGTGAAACAATCTGGCCGCTGCTTCATCTGATAACGAGTCTTGTACGTGCTTGAAGTGTCTGCTCAAGTCGATCGTACTTGGTTTCTCGCCTTGTCCTTGTTGTCAGTACTTAAACCACAAGTGAATAGATTCTCTCCCGCTTTTGAGTCTCTTGTTCACGATTTAGTCTTCGTTTTGTGTCCCGCGCTATCTGCTTGACGGAGGTGCAGAAACTAGGATCTAGCAGGAAAGAATGAGGTATTCAATGGATCTCAGTCGCACAGCTTCTCCTTTACTTACGCATATCAGCTCCTTCGCCAGAGATTATACCTCAAGAATGAAGCAGCAACCTCCCCAGCTTCAAAGTTGGCTTCAGGCCAAGGACCGTCATGAAGCCTTCAAGTCTGGTTATGCTCCCTCACATCCGATCGGTGAGCGGCTACAGGAAATGGTAGCCAATATCAAGACAACAACTCAAGCTTTCGACACGGATGTAGCAACCGGTCAGCAGCAGCGCTGACAACTTGAATATGGAATTGCATGTGGAATTCAGTGCCGCCTTTGGTTGCTGGACAGAGCGGGGCAATTGGCGGATTCAACCAGGAACGTTGGTGACATTGTACCACAACCCATTCACAAGCCTATTTCTCGGGTTTATTATCGACTCTATCAATCTCAAAGGCCCCAAGTTTTGGCGGAACTTACATAATGGCAAAATAGCCCTGTCATGGATTTCATCTGCCTAAAATTCCGCGTCGCTTTTCTAACTTTCTACGCACACCGTATCTCCGCTTTTCCAGACAATCATGACCGTGGCTTTCGCTAGCGTTGACACTTGAATCAAGCACGGCATCCTAGATTTAGCGTTGATCGGCAAGACCTTGCTCCACTGCAATCATTTCCACGTGGCAGTGGGAACACTATCGTCCTTTTGCCGCCGTGGTCGAGGTTTAATCTTAGCGTTTGGGGCCAAGCGGCTCCACTACGATATGGTTAGAATATCGACATCGCGCCACCTTGAATCTTGAGACCAGAGGCGTTGGGGTCCCCTGTTCGTATCCTCGTAATTCTGTAACTATGATGCTGAGAATCTTGAGCAAGTTCCTTTCTGGGAGACGCGGAATCCTGTCTCGATTAGTCCGACGAAGGTGGCTTCGCCCACAGGCTGTCGAGCATGTGACGGAGAAAGCGCAGGCTTTCCTGATAATGAATAATTCTCCCTCAACCGTCGGAATTCTCCGAAGCTTTTCATTAAGAAAAAAGAGACAAAATCGAATGGCGGCACAAGGACGGACTGGAATTCCTAAATCAGCCCGGGATGGGAGCGCAGGATGAGGGGCCGAATGAGGGGGGAAATGCTCAACACGACGTTCCACTTTTGGAGCCTCATTCCGCCCGCTCTCGTCCTTCCCCCTTTACCTCGCAGATATTCTCCCCTTGAAGCCTTGAACATAAACGCGCGTTGCATCAAAGGAGTAACCTTGTGCGTGATGCCCTGTATGCTATCCAATCCAGCCAGCTAGGTCAATGCAAACCCCAGGTCCTTGCCAAGTCACCACAGCGGTACCGGCGTGTAATAAGCAGACACGACGGTTCCGTCAAATGGTGGTCATTGATTTGTTGCAGCTTTTCAGTAAGCTCAAAAGATCAGCGGTGAAAGACTTGACCCGCCCAGTTTTCCTGTCCCGTTGGTCTTCCTTTCTGCTTGGGCAACCGATTAGAGCTGGGCTTATTCTTGTGCAGTTCGGATCGCCACAATCCGGCTTTATGCAATTTTCTACCCTTAATTGCTTCTCAACGGCGCTTATGAACGACGAGCTCTAACTTGGGTCTACTAAGCCTGCTTTCCGTTGGCTTCCCGTCTGCGCACTGCCACTTTCGCTATATGCAATTGAATCTCGTCTTGTCTTTTCCATAGGCACGCAGCCTCGCATACGAGGTGCCCCGCCGTCTCTCACTACCCAGTGTACATAGTCGCAAGATGTACCAGTTCTCGTCATCGTGGGATACTCAACGTTCCTTCACTCCTCCTGATCGTCGCATCCTTTTAGCCTTGGCTCCTTCGCCGTGAAAACACTGCCTTACTTTGACGTACGTTGTTCATTATTCTAAGCCCTCATCTTCACCGAATAGACGAAAGATATCTTTAATACCTTACGCTGAGAAGACTTGCATAGACGCTCAGCCGAAGCTCAAACAATAGTAGGGTATGTGTATTTTGGCTAGTGCTCGCAAACTTTGCATTTGCAAAAATTTTACAGACTACATAGCGTACAATAAGCACTCATTAATACTCTTGCTAACAGAATAAGCACTTTACAATAGATTTAGATGATCAGCGACCCAACCACTTCTTAACCTTTTTGATCTCTCTAGCACGATCCCGGTCTATTCGATTTCTTCTGTAATTCAGTCAAAGACAGACGGAGCAACTGACCAAGAGGACGCTACAGTGTGTTTGTCGTCCAAAACGATCCTCTCCCTCCCTCCCATTATAGTGTCACTACTTGAGAAGCCCTTTACGATAGAGGCAATTTAATTTCCACCGAATCAATAAATATCCAAAAGCATCAGACTTCGGTCGTGTTAACCCGCAGAGGATAAGAGACCAAGCTGGAGATTGACCAGAGAATCAGTTATCATACCCATATTCTTGCTGTCGTGCTCTGCTCTAGCGGTCTAGAACAGCTTTTAGTCTACTACGCCGACAAGGACTCTGCACTGGCACACTGATCCGCCGCGCTTAAAAAGTGATGCATATAAAGGAAAACAAACTGAAATCAGGGATGAAATACTTTTAAGGACCTGGTTTCTCCAGCTTGGTCAACTCTCTCGGACTTTGCGCCGCTGACCAATACCGCCTCTCGACACTTGCCACAAAAAAGCCACTCAGGTAGGGTTACGAGATGTATCCACGGTCAAGATCGAAAGACCAAGTTGGCGGCTTACTGGAACTACCACCTCGGTACCTTATATACGCTCAGTAGGGAAGCTTTAGCTGCTCAATGTGATTCGTTCTTGAGCTGGTAGGTAACACGCACCATGCTCATGTTTGACTCGCCGTAGAATGGCGCCTGTGGCTCATCGGAGTAGGCTTGACACTGTGACAGGCCAGTAAGTTTGTTGTCCATGACTTTGATTAGCGATTCTGATCGCTGTTGTGAGTTACCATGCGATACGTTTTTGGGCCAAAGTTTGCTCGCTCAGAGACAAAATGTCTCCTCCTTTGCCACACCTAACCGTAACATCTCACTGTGGCACATCATGAACATGAAGCAGATATCGTTGTTGTCACTCAGGTGGTATTGGTGCCCTGAGTGTCTTGCAGAATTCCGAGCTGCGTTCAAGCAGGAAACATGATTTATTCTTGTCCGCGAGCTTCCACAATTCTATAACAGCAGACGACGAAAGGTATCACCATCGCGTCATAGAAGTCGAGACAACGATTTGGGGATACACAATTGTCAAATTATTGATGTTTCAAAAGTTGGAAGTTTCTGTCTTGATTGCAGAAACTTGACCCAACAGAGAGCGTGTTTAGTTACTTTAGAACAGATCAAATACGCCCTGCTACGCCCGAGGAAAGAACACCTCCATAGAAGTCTCCGAGGCCATTTTTGACCGACGTGGTTCTCATGATCTTGCATTTGCGGGTGCGCGGACTTAATCTCACGTTTTTTCAACGCAAATTGGCGATCCGAGTAACGAGAGCTACCAGCACCGCTTCCGATTACTACGACTAGAGACTTACGTTGCGTGTCGAGTTCCCGCATGCATCGGTGCTCGTCACTAAGATTTAGTGTTATGCCGGTATTAGTCTCTTTCATGGAAACATAGAAGCAATCTCGATTGTAAACCGCCTGTACCAGCGCGGCATGCTGGCTTCCCCCGGTCTGAGTCTGCAGTATTACATTTCGCGTGTCGGAAACGAGCATCAAACAATAGGGAAACGCACGGGGGCTTCCGAAGCGGTGAGATTGCTCCACGCGGGAAACTCTGTATACTAAATAGGTAGTTTACACGTCGTGGAAGGACTTCGGGTCCTCCACCTTTGCGAGCGGCAAAATGCACAACGGTAAGGCCGTCCTCAAACATCCCCGGCAATGCATCCCTGTAAGACGAGATTCATGGTCCGTGCAAAAGACCCTTGTGCATCATTTGTTTCCAACAGGGCTATCCTCGCCCGCGGTAATTTTTCAAATGCAAGATCGCAAGCCACATAATCGTATTACGATACGGCGTAACGCTCCCACCCTTGCTCGCCAACCCCTGGGGTCCGCCCGCAGGTCTGACATTTTTTCGAATGGTCTGGCCAGAACCCACGTCGGGATCCGGATCTCCTCAGCCACAGCCGCCCCAAAATTAACACCGAGTATGCGAACCGTTTCACCCGTCCTGCAGGGTGAAGTCATCTCCCGTTCAGCTGTTTCTGGCTGACGCCATCGTGCGCTTTCGCTCGAGGCGTACCGCGTGGTTCTAGATTCCTGGTGGGCCTCACTGCGGGACGGGAATGTTGGCTTGACAGCTAGCTTGGCAAGGCTTCAACCCGCACGATATCATCTGGTCTGACCTCATACTTTGAGGTTGGGGAACGCAATGAGGTGCGAGGATGCTTGCGACGGTGGTCTGGACCTGCAAATCCTCGTTCTGGGATGCGAAGGTCGAGAACGTCGACGAGAGTATCATGACCTCAAAGTCTCAGGACTTAGGTGGTTTGGATGAAGTGACGCGTTAAAGAGTATGATGGTGAGCTTCTGTATTTCTATTTCTTCTCAGCCGTGGACGTAATTGCATTTCCTAGCTCTCCAATTTCCAATCTCCATTTCTCAGCCGTACCCTTCACATGTGTCCAAGCTGTACTGTCCCTTTGCCTAGCCCAAGTCGAATGCACCTCCACTTCCACTTCCTCCCAACGACCTACACATTCTCAACATCCATAATGAGGTTAGTCCCAACTTCCCTTCAGCTCGACCTTTACCCCAACCAACCAAACCCCCACCAGCACCACCCAACCCAGCCAAATCCCACCCGCTGCAGGCTCTTCCTCCCTCCTAAGCCGCCCCTCAACACAACCACCAGCCCGTCCCGCCTCACCCCCAGCCCCAGCACCACCACAACTAGAATCCTGGGCCCGCACATACGAGCCCCACGAAGCCTTGTCCTGCGGCATCACCCGCAAAGATACAGTCGACGACCGGAGACGGCAAATAGGCACCGAGCTGGAAGCAATCACAGCATGCCTGGGCTCCTCCAGTACGGAACAACGACACCCTCCTCCGGGAAAGGAGAAAGCTACGAGGAGCTGGTGATCGGCCACGTGGGATGTTGGGAGAAACCGAACCGCCCCAGGTTGGCGCGCGTGACTGTCACATTCGAGACGACATGTCAACGGGGGGAGGGGCAAGACCGCCCGAGATTTTCGTAACGGAGAAAGACGTAACGGATCGCGCAGGCGTGACCGCAGGCTTTCCAAGAAGACCGGACCGGACTTGTATGTCATCCCTTTCAACTTGGAAGAAATGTTTCAGTGCGGCCCCAAGCCGATGCTCGCCGCAAGTCTCCCCGCTGTCACGTCCGGATCGGGCAAGAGCACGCCCCGCTGTGCCAGATGTGAATGTGAATGCTTGGTTCCCGTCAAAGTCGTCCGGCATGTCGCGCCGCGTGGCTGGGGTATCGCCTGGAGGTCTTGCTGGTACCTTGAAGGTATACCGCATTGTATCATCCATCTAGCCCAAGGAGGAAAAGAAAAGGAAAACGCCCCCGAGCATCACAGCTTTGCCGCTACCCTATCATGATAATCTATTCTTTACCCAAAAAAAATACCCTGCTGTCCTTTGTTGAGAGTGTTTGATCCTTATGACCTAGGCTTTCATTCAAAGCCAATCAGCATGCAATAGTGGCCGTATAGAGAAAAACCCCCGTCATGATCCGCGATCCCGGCTCTCTTACCCAAAGATGTGCTCTCATTCATAGTATCTCTGGTACAAGCGCCAACGGACCCCCTCACATACAACGGAGGCGGGCCCTTTTTGCTCTTCATTGAACCCTTCGTCATATGCATCATGGTATCTTCTTAGCCCCCTTGAGCCGCGCAAGTGCGAAACCACAACAGTCACATATGATCGATGGACCGGTTCACAAGCATAGACAATATTGCATCGCCCGAGATCCCGCCGTATCGATCCAAGCTGCCCGCTGACCCTGCCACTCACACGCATTGATGCACGTTGAATGCCTACCTTGTCAATATCTCGTTAAGATCATCCCCCATCTTGAATAAACGTATAATCCTACCTCCCTCACAATAACCTACCATATAGCAAACACACCCCATCCCCCCTCTCCCAACTCACAAAATCTTCGGCGCCAACGCCACAACATCCCTCCTCACCTTCTCATCCCTGGGCAAGTACCCCTGCGCCACCCTCAACAACGCCCTCGCCCCCTCCCGATCCCCCAACTCCCGCATCGCCACCCCCGTCCGATAATAAATCTTGCCCATCTCCTTCGCCGCCACAAACCCCGTCATGACCTCATCATCCCCCGTCCCCGTCGCCTCGCGCATGATGCTGATCGTGCGCATGCCCCAGAAGCGCGCCTCCTCATAGCTCTCCAGCAGGTTGTGCGCGTGGATAATATTCGCCACTAAGCGCACGCGGAGTATGAGGCGGACGGTGTGGGCGTGCTGGTGCTTGTAGATGCCGCCGTCGATGGAGGCGTGGAAGAAGGAGTCGGCCCAAACGGAGCGGCGGCGGCCGTCGACGACGATGTGGATGGCGAGGAAGGCGGCTTCGTATTGGCGGATGGCGGCAAGGGGTTCTTGGGGGAGGAGGGCGTTGCCGGCGTCTTTGAGGGTGGTGGCGCGTTCGAGGCATTCTTGGGGGGTGGGGTAGGGGATGGACATTTTGGATTTGAGGTCTTTGACTATTGAGGGGATGGGGACGGGGTTGTGGATCTCGAAGGAGTGGAGGTTTTTGACTAGGTGGAAGGGGGAGAGGAGGGTGGATTGGAGGGCGCGGGGCAGGTGGGGAGCGGAGTAGGAGGGGGTGTGTGGATCGCGGAGGGTGAGGGTGAGGCGGAGGTTGGGGTTAAGGCCGGGGTAGCTGAGATCGGAGTACTGCCACATTTGGCAGAAGAGGGGGAGATCGTCCATGTGGACTATGAAAGCTTCATGGCTGTGGCCAAACGCACCGTAGACGGGAGCGTCAATACTGACGAGGAGATGGTAGGAATTAAAATTGGCGGCATGAGGGCCGACACAGATCATCGGGACATAGCCTTGTAGTGCGACGTGTTGCTGGGTTTCTTGCCATGGTGTGGTTATTTTGACGAATGTATGTAGACGTCGGAAGATGTAGAGGGCTTCGTCGTGGATTTGTCGGTTCACAGATAGAAGGTTGAGATCGAACCTGTAGTAGCTGTACCCATCGGAGAGGGGTTGTTTTGTAGATGCGGGATTGAAGACTTTACGGTAAATGATTTCGCGGAGCTCCAAGGGAAGACGGAGGAAGCGAGAGCTTTCAATTGAGGACGTCCCAGCCATTTGGACCTTTTGCATTATAGAGCAATATCGTGCTATAGGCGGCGCATTATGCTAAAGTTTGCAGACGGTGAGAGGATGGCAATGCAAGAGACGGATTACTTTGGACATTTCACTTCCAATCCTGATGGAGATAATCTTCGTCCGAAATTCGGAGCGATGGCTTCCGAAACCTCGGCAAGTCTTTCTAGAAGCTTCGAAGTGCAGTACGTACAACTTGACTACTACGCGTACAAACGGTGAACATGATGTCCGCGCCAGAGATCTTGAGGTCATCCTCTGATCATAAGATATCTTACTTCGAGCATGGGCAGGAGTCCGGAAATATTCGTCACCAAAAACAGCTCCTCTTGCTCGTACAAAATTGCCACCGGCAGGTTTTGGATGGGAAGGGGGTTTAGGAGCGGTAGCGAGAGCGCTAGCACTGACGAAAATATGTCGTTTGATGGACATGCTGTACTGCAGTATCTCTCTCAAGCTGATAGCCTTTACATGCTATCTCGAATGTGTGTGATGCTCGCATCTCCTATCTCCTCGCCCCTAAAGATTGCAGCATTGATCAGTTTCATGATCCTATCTCCCTTTCCTTGTCCCAAAATCTTGTCCAAAGCCCATACTATCATTATTATCCATAGTACGTTAATCACTATACTAGGCATAATTTCGTATCCCCTCTATGCCCCTTCTAACCCTCATAAGCCCCTCTCCCCTCGTCAAACCCGACCTTTCCGCACCGTGCATGAATATGCCTAAATACCACCAATCTAGGCCGGGCTTGAGCGACTTCTCTCGCTTGATCCTGAGGTTTACGAAGACAGCCATAGATCTTGAGCTTTCTTGGAGATGTATATTCGCTGGATGGGAAATCGAGCGTCATAGGACTGTCCTGCAAGCAGATGGCTCCGTTGAAGTCGAGATCTGCCGCCGTCTCGCAAGCCTCACATTAGCACATTAGACGGAGCCGAAACCTTGAGACCATACGCAAGAAGTCTCGGGACCAACTGCGTGTCTTGCATCTTCTAGCGAGGTAACTCAGTCTGAACTAAGAAGCTTTGTAAGAGGCATGGAAGAGTACTATGTAAAGCGCAAGAACGGGGACAGGTATGTAAAAAGTCTTTTCATAGATCTGCGCCATCTAGAATAGAAATAATGTCCATCTATAGAATCTAGAATGGATGTCTAGCTAGAAAAGCATGCCGTAGTCGTCATTCACGAGTTCTCCAAAAGGACTCCGATTAGCTCCTGTAACCAAATATGCATGTTCAGATCCAGGAAATTATGTAGCCTATACAGTGCAAGGAGACCACAGGCGATCAGAGCCCCACATGATTCTATTGATTTAGGTTCAGGAAGGGCTGTTTGGTAAGCTGCGCGTTGGCAAAGAACTCACGCACTACCGGAGAGAAGAGATAAGGTATTGTCGCACACAGGCCGAGTGGTCTGCCACCCCTTTCTTCATCACATCGCGGCAAGAGCCTGACCGAAACGAAGAACGCTACGGATAAATTTTCAAGGGATGGGATTATTGGTGCACATGACCATTCTGTACTAGTAAGACTCTCGGTAAAGCCTCCTTAGAGAGAGGCGATACTGCTAGTATAGAAACCGGCAGTTGGAGTTGGCTCCATAGATGCCGGCCAAAAGCATCAAAACACTGTATGAAACCCGGGTGGTCGATTGAGGGGACGATTCTGTGTATGACGGGTTTGCATGAGAATACAAATGTGGCTCAAAGAGTGTCGTGAGTGTCTTCTGCCGCCACGAGCCGAAAGACAAAACGCCAAGACGATCTCGCAACGTTAAGGAACCAGTGTTGGCTACCTTATGCACTTCTTCCTCAGATGAGAAAGTGAGGATGAGTAGCAGCTCACAAAATCTCTGCGTTTACCCCAAACGACTCGGCGATGTATGAAACATTGTAGCGTAATGACGCTGAGCCGGAGTTGAAACACGCGCCGCGTTTGAGAGGACACCGGTTGCCACGGGCTTGCGAGTCACTCTGCTATGTATGGCATGCTTTAGCGAAGTGGAGCCATGTCAGGAATGCAAGGCGAAAATAATTTGTGCAAATAATAATGGCGTGAAGCGATGATGGAGCCAGGAGCTTACAAGATACTACGTAAAGCTGGGGAGACTGGAGACCCATCCCGGTCAACGCTATTTTGATCTTTTGCCTCTGCCCCAAGCACTCCGGGGCACTGTGCAACTGTCGGCTAACATCCCAGTTGAAAAACAGTACGGTACCGAAGAAAAATTCATGCGAGGTTGTGGAAGAGTCCAACCGAAAAAACCAGGAAGGCGGACAACGGGTGCGATCTACCTTAAATTAGAACTCGTCGTATAAATCCTTTCGCGTGTCAATCATCACATGTCAAGGCAGACTCTGGAGAAGATTTGTGTTTAGAGAGTGTCACGATTTTGCAGGGATGCCATTTCACGACGGGATGAGCTTCTGTGATTCTTCGCCATGCTTGGTCAAGCTCGAGGAAGTCGTCATCAAATCTTCTGAAAAAGCCTCAAAACCCATCAGATCACAAATACACTGCTCCGGATCGGATCTAAATTCATCAATATTCAGGACCGACTGCTGAGAGTTGGGGCAAAATCTGGGGATCCTTGACTCGCTGCACGCAAGGACGGCACCTGGCGATCGGCCGATTGGGAGACCATTCTCTGGGCACACGCACTGCAAGGTAGAAGTGCTGCAAGGCAAAGAGTGGGGCTGCTGACCTGCGCTGCTGTACTGGAGCAGGTAAAGCCATTACAGCCATTACATTAGGTCCCTCTGAACCGGAAATAGATTATTTTGGAATGGTGACCGCCAGATGAGCGAGAGAGACAAGAGGGAGCATGTGGTGGACAATACCGGGTAGTCGGTGACAAACCAATTCATGGAGCAGACGAACTCCTCGGGGCCGGGGGCGAGAATGTAGTGTCTACTACGTACAGCGTTGCCAATTACTTCAACCGACGAGTAAGGGCGCCCGGATGCGCCAGATTCAAGGAATCGCATAGGAAAGGAAAACGTAGGCATGAACATCGAGCTCGGCGAAATTTCCACAATGCGATATTGGCCCGCGCAATGCTCACACGTGTGAAACTTGGATGAAGCTGTTCAGAACCAGCGAAAGAGAAATCGCACGGGTTGTCCAAGAATCGAACCAACGTTCCTGCCGCTCCAGCGGCACTGGCAGAGCCTCCTGGCAGGCGTCAGTGCTTGTCGCTTCTTCCCATAAAATTCTGGTGGTGTGCTGCTTGTCCCACATGGACCTCGGCGGGAGCTGGACAAGGGATCCGTAAAGGTGACCACAGTTGTCACAGCAGCCAGCGTGATATATCACAGCAATTATGGTATTATTGAGCCTTCGCAGATTTTGTCGGGAGAGGGTGCGCTCCGGTTGGCATTCGATCCACATCAAAAGATACGGTACATCTGCAAGCGTCAGCTGGGAGCGGTGACGCAGTAATGTTACGAGCCATCTCACCAGCGCCGCGGCCGAGACAGCCGACCGAACGGTCAGGGGTGTGCTGGGGTGCAGTGTGGGTGCCTCGAGATCTTTTGACAGCGGCAACGGATCGTGGTGGGACCGGGATGGGCGGGACCTGTCCCCAGCAGCCACGGGTCCACCGTTTGCGAAAATAAACTCTGGAGCTGAGCTGGTCACGGACGCTGCTGAATGATCCTTCGAAATGCGTAAAGCAAGTATTGGTCTGAACGATTGCGGGGCATCTGCTTGTTCATGAATCAAGAGAATAATCTAATAGTACTATTACACTATAATCGCAGCACAGCACCCGCAACTAAAGAATTCTCACGTTCGCGTTCCCTGAGGGGCAAAAGCAGCGGCTGGCTTTGTTTCCGGCGCCTGTGCCGCCGCCACGGGAGATCTCAGGAGCAGGGGGGAGGTTTTGCCGTAGGCGACAGAGACCACTCAGGGCGCCTGCACCCCGGCCTTAGAAGATTAAGATTAGTGCAGGCTAGGTTTGACCCTGCTAATAGTGCAATTCTTCCCCTTGTGATAAGGAAATTTCCGCTCAAATCTCCAGGTCAGACCTTGGTAAGGACGATAATTATGCCAAAACCGTACCCCGATCGATCCCACGTAGGGTGTGAACGCTGCAGTACACAACGCTTGTAACGCGACTGTACGATCTGAATGAGCTGCAAGAGCAGTGAATTTGAGAGAGGTTGCGGCCGTCTACGCCTTGGAGGTCAGTAAATTTGGCAACGATGGATCCGATCCGAGCAATATTTGCTCAAGGCGCCTACTGAGGTTTCTATTCGCAGTCTGCTCCTAATGCACGAAGTGCTTTTCGCACTCTAGGCTTCCTTGCCAGTCTCCCGTAAGTGTTTTGAAGCTCCATTGCCTACGAGAGTGTTCTACTTTTGTGCCCTACGTTGATCAAGATCCTGGGGCAGACCCATGAATAGATCGCCAAGGTCAGGTGTCCCACCCATTTCCATCGATCCTTGGCGCGTCCGTCGATGCCGAGGGGCAACACAAGTATCAATAGTAATACTGTGTGACAAAGGCCAGAAGATTTTCGAGTTGACAGCTGTGTGATCAAGATCCAGAGACTAAATCCACACTTTCTGGCGTTGAGCGGTCAAAACATAATCTCATCAAACACATCCTATCAGGACCAATGGTCAAACGCAGCCCGAAAGAAATGCAAAGCTATCGATAAAAGATAGCGTCGTTGCCTTGAAACGATAGGAGTTGCCGCGGCTCAATTTTCCTCGCATCACCAACTAGGGGGGAGGGGGGAATCATCCTTTGCAGAGGGTAATATTCCTCATTTGCTCGGTAATTCATCGACCGTCAAGCTGCCGGGAACGGCGAAGCCACATCCGCGAACCCACTAACGCTCCCCGTACAGCTAGTATTTTTAGTGCGAGTGGTGGTGTGCTTGATCATTTGGCAGCAGTCTCTGCGGTCTGCCTGTCAGCAAATTCTAATGATGCCAAACAGATCAAGTAGTCATTTGGAGAGGAAGTGGGTCAGCCCCTGCACGAGAAGGTGCACCGCGGGAGTTTGGCTTGTTACTCCAGACGACGCGCTTCGTCGTGACTGTGCAAGAAAACAACTGGGCGTATAGTGATGACCGGCTCCTTCCCTGCAGCAGCGGCCTTGTACAAGCGCAGGTCGGCGCGATCAGCAGCTGGGGTATGCTCAGATGTGCACTGGGATTCTATGGTGCAGAGCGAACCGTCAGGAGCTTCCCGGCGCTCAAGCTTAAATCCTGGGGCCGGCGCAAGTGGTTGCATAAGCATTTGCCCAATTGCGCGTTGCAGCAATGAAGGTCTCCTCGTGAGAAGGGATTGATGCGCGCCGCAAATTTGCGATTGATAATTGCCGTAATGTCCATTGAGCAAGTTGTTAGCTTCTGTGGCATGGTGCGTGCATGAACTGAAACGCATTGACAGAAGAACAAAGACGATTGGAAAGCGATTGGCTCTCTGTTCTACACCAATGAGAGCGTAGTCCAGCGACTCCGAGGCCACCGAAACAGATCACGCCGGGACGCAGTGCTAGGTGGAACAGCATAGAGTCCAACAATGATCAATGAGTGTAATCATATGTTGGGTTGCGAAATGCAGGAGAATGCAGCCAACCGTGGTCGGATTCCATCACGGCTCCACCAGTAGCTTGGCGAGACATTGAGGTGGTGCGTTGACGGCCGCTGTATCGCTGGAGACGGGTCAGACCACAGTGGCCGCCGCAACGGCGCATACCGTAAAAATTCAGGATAGACGGATCATGGTACCAATACCGGGTTTGTGGAAACGGTGGGGAGCAAGGTCAAGAGCAGAGGTGGTGGGACTGGCAGCCCCAGGAGCCTCAAGCACATCCCTCCCTCGCTCACACCTTGCCCCCGGCCGGACGTCGCCCCTCACGCAACAAAGAATTCGGGCTTGGGTCAGAAAAAAAGGTCGAAGCAGGCACAATCATTCTTTCCGAGTCAGCTCTGTATTTAAGACACCAAGCGACCTCGAACAGCCAGCACACATCATTGTTATTTGTAGCAGCAAATTTGCACAACTTGTCACAGCGTCCTTGGGATTTCTTCCTCCCAGACCGGGGTTTTACCGGCCTGTCCACGCTGACTTACCCTTCACGCCCGCCGCCCTCATCCCGCAATCTACGTCTGCCATCACTCTTTTTGCCTGCCTCCACCTCCACCACCACCACCATCACCACCACCGCCTTACGATTCAATTTTGGGACATCATGTCGAAGACCTCAGCAAGGTACGTGTAATTTCTGTACGAATTCTACCTAAATGAAAAATGTGATCTTGCATGAGCCTCCACGCACCCATTCCGTGCTTTGCCAACGTATAGAGTAGCTCTCAAAAATCGTCTCCACCAACCCTGACCAGCTCCGTGTCGACGGCCTCAGTATCAGAATTGGATGACTTCATGTCGAGTATTTCTTCTCCCCAGCATAGCTCGTTTATTTCGGTGTCTTCCACCACCACCACCGCTGGCGGTGGCGGTCACCTTCTGCATCATGAACAACTCCAACAGTATGCCGCATGCTACTCGCCTCGGGAGGCATTCTTTCTCGGAGGCGCTTTCGCAGCGAGTACGGAGTCGACCCATGGCAAAGTTGTCGAGGAACAGTTGGCTTCGGCGGTGGCTCAATCAGGGTACAAGGGACGTCCGGTGACGGAAACCGGCAGGATTGGATAGGCAGTCAGGTGGGTAGAAAAACTATAAGTCATATATCTGCTAACTCTTGCATAGGGGCACGAAACAAAACCATAGCTGGCGTTCATGGTGTTATGGTCAATGTGGACTGTGACTGCGCTGGCTTGCAGGCAATGAGAGCTAGGCACTGGAGCGGTGAGCAGTGTCGCGGCGCTGTGGCAAAGCATGTCCTTTATGATACCTATTGTCTCTGATTATTTCTCAATTCCAAGAACTTACCGATCCTGTCCCCTTGATTCTGATGGCCTCAGGCGAATTGCTTCGCAACTCTCACGTGACCTGAATCAATGAATCATTCGGCTAAACTTGCCTTGCACTTCAGCCAGGGCGAAACAGGGCGACGTCGACAACGCATCCATGCAAGCAGTCGAATACATCGCTCACCGTCGAAAACTGTACAGAATCTTTTAACGAATGCATATCAAGCATAACTGAGATGATCGGATGGGTTTTCCATTCACTAGGCGATGATAAAGCGGCTCAAGGTCCCTGTGGCAAGCACGGCGAACCGAGCCATGTAAGAGACCAAAAGGCTCAACCAAGGCCAGCTTTGGCCTCGTTCATGACGAAGACATTGTCAGAGACTCATGATCAGATGAAAGACATGAAAATGAGATGAAGAAAGAAGAAAACGAGAATTCTGAGGCTGGAAATGTTGGTGCCCTCGGTGATTATCGGAAACGCTAGACCTCATCGAGAAGCTCAACAAGGCGCCTTGTCCCATGCAACTCGTGCCAGGATGCGGCCAAGGAATTTCAAGCGAGTTCAGTGATTCGAGATGCTAACACGATGAGTCGGTCCTTGATGCCCGATGTCATGCGAGTTCTACCACACGTTGCATGATGGTCGGACTATACACAAGCTAAATTCCCTTTGCCAACGTTTGTTGTTTTACACGAGCCAGTAGCAGCATGATGACAGACATGGCGAGGGCGGTGAACCGTCACTTTGACATCATGGCCATTTGTATCGGTAGTAGTACCTCCTTGTTTCCGGTAGCGCAATCTTTACAGCGATCAAGGTGACCGGGAACGAGCTAGATCTAAGAATCAAATCTGTCAACTCGTGCCTCGTTTCGCGATAGCTTAGCAGAGCAGCAGGTTCTATACTTGAAAGACTCTTATGAGAATAGTATTTGTCTGCAATTTCTTTCTCTTAGTTCTGACAGTCCCGTTCAAATCATATGAGAGAATTGACGGCTCCGCCACGTGTCACCATCAGCTCAGCTTTACAAACAGAACATTCAACAACACATTCAGTCTGAATTTCAATAATCAATCATCAAACATCGTCCAATCTGGAAAGCCGTATATCTCTCAGATTTTTGTCCCTTTTCAATCCCAGCCACGCAATGCCTAAGTTCTCATTAGAACTCACCGCAATTACCCATGTGAGCCCGGACAGCATGTCCTATGGACATTGTACACAATAACGTTATCCGCTGCGTAACTTGCAAACGATGCGTTCTGTCACACCAAACGTGTCACTCATGAGCCCCAGTTAATACAATCTGGGCTGATAGTCCCCATGTCAAGAATTCCAATCCAAATACAGGCGCAGTGGTAATCGCTGATATGCTTGACGCAAGCTTCCCTGTCAAGAGCTAATGAGAGGCTGAGAAAGAGAGTCAAGGCTGTCAGAACGAAGACATCTCCAGGAAATTGCTCTATGCGCAGAATTACTAATGCAGCAGAGGCTATAAGAAGAGAATGAAGCTTCAAGGGCTTCAGAGCTTGATAAGGAAGAAAACCTGACATCAAGAACGAGAAGACGATCCTTATATTTTTAACCCTTAACGAGTTATTAGAGGGCATGCCTTAAAATGTTACGTACCTTCACGCAAACAGGGGCTGCAAACAGCATTCCTAATTGATGCTTAATTTTATTCCACATTTACATCTCTCTTGCAGACATTGCTCTCCCTCTGTTCTCCACCGCCAGGTACTACTGCCTGCAGAACCTGTACCGCCGTTCAGTAGAGTCGTAGCTCAATTCGAGGAGAGGATTAGGCGATCTGGCTGTTACAAAAGTTCTGTATGGTTCGCTTTCAAAAGACTCTTAGCTCAATCAAGCGTGCGTTGAATCAAGCTTCGCAAACGTAGTTTCTTACTAAACGGTCCGCAGCCAAATATTCAGTCGCACGAGCAGCGTCTGAATATGCCTCGGCAGAGACACTTTTCTGCTTTCTCGAAGTGACAGTTCACAAATGAAACCTCAAATATATTCAGATATAACTAGATTACTTGAATAGTCTAATATCTTGAGTATTTGCATCTGAAAAGGAGGCAAAAAGGCTCAGTAGAATTCGTCAGAAAACCGCGGGAAACCCTCGTAAACATCGATAGAAGCTGAAACAGGAATGAAACTAGTCAAGAGTATGTAGGTTTTCAGCAAGGACTTTGAAGCCGGGTGACAAATTTAGACTTCCCTCCGGACATGGAGCGGCTTTGTGTGACTTCAAGGCGTCAGGGTCGGAATCATATGTCCCCGCAGACCGTGGTAGTAGAGTTTGGCTGAACGATCTTAAAGGGCTTTTGAACGACCTGCGCCAAGTCGCCAGAACGAGTAAGGGAGGATGGAGAGCGAACCAGTAGAGAATTAGATCTCAGGAAGCAGGATCCGTACAACCAACAGGAAGCTTAGTTTTGAAAATCAAAATCCTGAAAGCTCGCTACCGCCTACGCGGCATGGTAGTGCCCGCAGGTGCCAAGGCCAGATATTTTTTTGTGCCCCTCCAAGCACTCAGGCCGGAGCCCCGAAAGGTCAACAACATTGCACATCGCCAGATACACCTTAGTCTGCCCTGCATCCCTAGGCACTGATTTTCGAACTTAGTTGTGTGGTCGTCGGACCGAATGTTCGAGCCAGTATGGACCAACAACGGTTCCTCCATCAATTGCAAATTGTTCTTGATCCTAGCAAAGGTGATGTGAAGGCTGCGACAGGCGTCCTCCAGAAAGAATTCTACACCCGACCAGAGTCTCTTGCTTTTCTTCTTCAACTTATCATATCTCATGACCATGCCGACTTGAAGCAGCTAGCTGCAGTCGAAGCCCGATCGCTGGTCCCAAAACAATGGACCAATCTTCCTGCAAATCAGCGACCCCACGCACGCTCTCAACTTTTACAGGCAACGTTAGCGGAAGAAGCCACCTCGGTGCGCAACTCTGCGGCTCGAGTGATATCTGCCATTGCGAAAATAGAGCTTGAGGATGGGGAGTGGGCAGAGCTACCCGGCTTCCTTCTACAAGCTGCGACCAGCCAGAAAGAGGAGGAACGAGCTGTCGGGACCTATCTGCTGTTCACAATACTGGAGGTGATGGGTGATACCTTTACCGACAAGTTTCAAGACCTATTCGGTCTATTCAACAGGACAATTAAAGACCCGGAGAGTTTTGAAGTTCAGATCAATACCATGTTAGCTTTGAGCAAGATGGCAATGGTGATTGACGCGGATGAGCATGAGGCTGCGGTGGAATCATTTCAGGCAATCTTCCCATCCATGGTACAGGTTCTCAGCGCAGCAATAAATCAAGGCGAAGAGGCTCGAATAATGCAGGCTTTTGAGGTGTTTCAGACTCTCCTTGGATGTGACTGGCAGTTGATGTCTCAGCATTTCAAGGACCTCATAGTCTACATGAACCAGATTGCCTCGGACAAAAGCAAAGCTGAAGACACTCGGGTGCAAGCTATCAGCTTCCTGATGCAGGCGGTGCAGTACAGGCGCGTTCGAATTCAAGGGATGCGCATTGGAGAGAAACTCACCATGACAATGTTGGAGATAATTACGGAACTCGGAGATGCTGCAGCTGACGACGACGATATCACGCCATCAAGATCTGCTCTTGGTCTGATAGACATGATGGCGCAGCAATTGCCTTCAAGCCAAGTCATTGTTCCTCTTCTCAATGTTCTCAAGCAATACTCAAGCCATCAAGACCCTGATCATCGCCGAGCCGGGATCTTAGCACTTGGGATGTGCGTTGAAGGCGCGCCTGAGTTTATGAGCACCCAATTAAAATTCATAATGCCGGTCACACTTCGCTTGCTGGAGGACCCTGAGGTCAAGGTCCGGCAAGCCGCACTTCACTCAATTGCTCGTCTAGCAGATGACCTGCCAGAAGATCTTGGACGGGGTCATGAAAAACTAATGCCTGCACTACTAGGGAATCTTCAGGCTGCAATGCAGAATTTCAGGGGAGAGGAGGAGGGACCAAACGTCGAGATCATGAAAGCTGGCACAGCGGCAATAGATGCTGTTGTTGACGGCATGGATGAAGATGACGCAGTGCAATACCTTGAACGACTTGGTCCGCTGCTCCAGAAGCTATTTCAACATCCGGATCCGAAGATCCAGGCTCTTGCGGCTAGTGCTTTAGGGTCTTTAGCTTCAACTGTGGAGAGCGCTTTCGAACCGTACCTCACCGATTCCATGCATTTAATGCAAGGATACTTGACAAAGAAGGAGAATGATGAAGAGCTTGAACTGCGAGCCAGCGTCACGGACGCCATGGGGGAGATGGCTCTTGCGGTTGGAGCAGAAAAATTCCAACAGTATGTACGCCCGTTGATGCAAGCTAGCGAGGAAGCTCTACATCTCGATCATTCAAGACTCAAGGAAAGCACATACATCTTATGGGGTTCACTGGCGAAGGTCTATGAAGAGAACTTTGCGCCTTTTCTAGAAGGTGCTCTCAAGGGCATTTTTGCCTGCTTCGAGCAGGAGGAAGCTGACATTGAAATTGAGCTTGGTGATGAGGCAAAGGACCTGCTTGGAAAGGAGGTCGTTGTTGCCGGAAAGAAAGTTAAAGTGGCGGCTGCGAAGGACGATGACGTTGGCCCTGCCAGTGAGCAAGGCGACATTGAAGACGTGGACATCGATGAAGAAGACGACGATTGGGATGACTTAACGACAGTGACGCCGGTCGCGCTTGAGAAAGAGATTGCTATGGAGGTTCTTGGCGACCTTGTCGGCAACACTAAATCCACGTTCTTGCCCTATTTCGAAAAGACAATAGAAACCATTCTACCTCTTTGTGAACACAACTACGAAGGTGTTCGCAAAGCTACGATCACGACGCTTCATCGAGCCTATGCTGCCCTATGGGACGTCTCACAAGACGCCGGTCATATGCAAAAATGGAAGCCAGGTATTCCACTACAAGTGCAGCCTACTCCAGAACTGAAAAAGTTTGGTGACCTTCTTATGACTGCTACACTTGAAGTCTGGGAAGACGAGGACGATAGGTGAGTAACCCCCCTGGAAAAGGGCTCTAATCCCTCCTACAATGATGAGACGCTTCGTTACCCAGCTCACTCCGACAAGCTGTCTAGCGTGATTGACGAGAGAGCGATAAATTATGCCTCTGATTCCTTTCCCTTGCATTCCGCATGTTGACATCTGTTAATTTGCGAGATCGAATTCTAATTTCCGCACAGGGCCACCGTGACCGAAATATCAAAATCCATTGCCGCAAACCTAAAGCTCACCGGCCCGGCTCTCCTCTCTCACAATCCTGAACACGTGCAAAAGCTTTTTGCGACCATTACCGCCCTCATCACCCAAAAGCACCCTTGCCAGGAAGAATTCACCCTCGAAGCCGAAGATGCCGACCTTTCCGATATGGAAACCACCGAATTCGATTGGTTGGTAGTGGATACAGCGATGGACGTGATTGGCGCTCTCGCCGTTGCTCTCGGTCCAGGTTTCACCGAAGTCTGGAAAATGTTCGAAAAACCCGTGCTCAAATATGCGACCGGTTCCGAAGCGTTAGAACGGGCATCTGCCACTGGCGTGCTGGCTGAGATCATCAACGGCATGGGTTCGGCCGTTACACCGGAGACGCCCAAGCTAATGCAGCTCCTTCTCAAGCGTCTAGGAGACGAAGATGTACAAACCAAGTCAAATGCAGCATATGCGGTGGGGAGGCTTGTAGAGAAGTCGGAGGACGACGCGACAGTTCTAAAAGCGTACCCGCAAATCCTTGGGAAGCTGGAGGGTTTGCTTC
Organism: Pyrenula massariospora; assembly: GCA_021030905.1. Taxonomy (NCBI): domain Eukaryota; kingdom Fungi; phylum Ascomycota; class Eurotiomycetes; order Pyrenulales; family Pyrenulaceae; genus Pyrenula; species Pyrenula massariospora. The sequence goes on from JAGFMI010000005.1 coordinate 169,920, forward strand.
GCACCGAACAGGCTCAGTGTAAAGACAACGCTGCCGGTTGCGCGTCGAGGATGATTATGAAGCACAAGAGCGATGTCCCGTTGCAGGAGATCCTTCAGGAGCTGATTGGAATACTGCCGCTGGAGGACGATTACGAAGAAAATGGACCGGTTTTCCAGATGATTGTGCAGCTTTGTAAGTTTTCCCGCTTTGGGGGTATTCGAACTCAAGTCCCTCTGACTAAAGGTGTCCTCAGACAAGGAAGAAGATCCTACGATACGCTCGCTCACGCCTCAAATCGCGCCGATCCTGCAGAGCGTCCTTGGCGAGCCAGAGGAGCAGCTTACTAAGGAGACGAGAAGTCAAGTTGAGGAATTAGTCGCGTACCTAAAGAAGGTTAGTGGCGGGGTTTAAGACGAAAATAACAAGGAATCGATGTTATGATGCTACAATCTAAGGACGAGAGATGAGCTACGACCCCTGAGGTGGTTACTCGGTTGAGATCATGGGATGACCGACAAAATCCGTCTGTCATTTCGGTCCATTTCGTTTCAAGATGGGATTAGCATCTATGTTTTGGAAAACTAGAAGGTTGATGCACTAGTTAGCGGGACTTAGAAGCCAGGATACCCCGGAAATAGCAGCAGCTGTCAGTCACGAACAGATTTTATTAATATTTCCACCACTCTTCCCCCCTCTCACATTACTGCCCCAAACCCGCCAATGATTCAAACTCCAACCTTACAACCTCCCCATCTACCCTCGCCTCAAAATCCACACTACTCCCCCCCACCCCTCCCAAACCCCTCCCCTCCGCTTCCCAGAACGTATACCCCCCACCCCCACCCCCATCTCTATCCTGCTTCGTCATCCCCACCCTCGTCCGATACACCTTCGGCGCCAGCGTCCCCGCCTGCACCCCCGGCACCGCGAACGTGGCGTACACGTCCTCCACACTTTGACCGCGGACGGCGAGGACGACGGTCGTGGTGTTCGTTGCTGGGTCGGTGCGGGAGAGGGCGGGCTGGTAGGCGAGGGTGTCGGGGAGCGGGAAAGACGCTGCGTTTGAGGAGGTCGGGGTGGAGAGGGTGAAGGCGGAGAGGCCGGTGGCGAGGGGGAGGGTGAGGGTCAGGGGGTAGTAGGTTGTTGGGCCGTAGGGGCTGGTGCCGGTTGAGGAGGGGGAGAGGGTGAGGGTGGAGTTTGGGAGGGGGTGGCCGGTGCGGGATGTGGGCTGTAGGGATAGGTTTTTAGGGGGTGGGGAGGGGGAGGAGGAGGGAGGGGAGAGGTGGCGGATGTAGCCTGTCAGGGTCATGGTGTTGGTTTCGGGGGATATTGAGAGGGTGATGTTGACGGGTTTCAGGGGCATGGGATTGATGACTTCGGTGAGGGTGACGGACGAGGGGACGGTGTTGATCATTCGGGTGTATAGATCGACGCATCGCTGGGTGAAGTACTCCGTCGACTGCGCTAGATCTCTCATTGTCGCGTTCGCGTCGGAAAGGTAGAGTCGAAGATCCGATCTTGACGTCTCGTTGAAGCTCGTTACCAAGGGTCCCCCCTGCTGGCCCGTCCAGTCGAGATACTCGTGTACGACTTCGTCGTCGAACGCATACGGCGAACTGTCAAAGGAGACTCCTCCACCCGTGTTGTTGGGGGTTATGGCTGAGCTGTTCACCACGGTCGGAAAGCCCCCATTGTGCACCTTTCCCATCGTATGCCCACAGGCCGTAAGCCCAATCGCATCCTCTCGGTTAAAACCCGCGCTCGCAAACTCCGCGAGCGTCTCTTCAAGACTTGTCTGCGGCTCTGGAACGCCTGCTCTCCCGGGTCCCGCTGCATCCACCCTTCCGCCACGCAGTGGAATCTTCGGTCCACCGCAAGAGCCGACCGCCATAATCGTCCCAAGTGCAAGTAAATCCGCCATCGACACCGCGGCACTCACGTAAGGCGCCATGTAGGAAAATGTATCGTTAAATGCGCTCCCTGAGTTTTCCTCCCGCGACGACTCAAACCCTATACTAGCATCCACACCTCCCGTCCCCGCTGCAACGTCAGCGGTGACAAAGTCGTGGAACATAACGCGCTGCCATTGGCCAGAGGTCTCACGGCCGAGAGTCTGTGGGCCTTGAACATAGTTGCTGCAAGGTGTGATGCCGCGTGTGATGCCGGCGCTGTTGTAGCCGGAGATGTCAACGAGGAGATGCTCGAGAGAGTCGACCGTTGGGGAGGGAAAGGAAAACGAGAGGACTTGGACGAGTGTAAGGAGAAGAGGGATGAAAACAAGAGGGATGTGGACAGATTTGTGCAGATGAACGCGCATGGTACACAGCTAAAATTGGTCAAAAATAAGATCGTGGCAGAAGGCTACAAGTAGACATGGCAGGCTTTTGGATATCTTTAAGCATTCAGAGTACGAGAGTCTTCAAGACTACCCACAGAGGCGCCAGATCGCCACTACATCTGACTGAACCTTGACTCACCGGCACTTGATATGCTTGAGCTCGAAGAAGTCGCCTTCGGGGCACATTTTTCCTGCTAGCAAAACGCCCACGATAAGTTGACAGACATCTAGGGGAGCCTGGACGCAGATGACAAACGTGGTTGGAGCTGGCCACCCTCGCAGAAATCTGCAGCGCACATTCTAGAAGGGAAAGCTTGTCATGCCCTGCAGATATCAAGCAGAGATCAGCCTATGCATGAGCTTGCGCAAGTGTGCTTGGAATTTCCCCAGTTAGCGTCTGCGTCGTTAGTCAGGCGACGCAGGCGGAGCAGAATTCCATGTCAGCCATTGGACATCAGCTGGGAGTGCGAGCAGGGAGTGAGGTGCACGTCAAGGGAGGCACGCAGGGTGTATGGCGGCAACTTGAGAAGAGAGGATGATAGCTCTGGGGACAGGTTGATCCTGACCGTAAGCGGCATTAAATTTGGCCGGGGCCGTGGTCTTGCCTAGGTACTGTCTGGGGACGTGGTGATTACTGAATACGAGAACTGATGGGACAGAGATTGGTCATATATACACAGAGAGCTTCAGAACGCCCTGTAATTTGAAATTTGCTTTGATTTTTTCGTAGTTCTAGTAGGGTGATGGCTGCTTCTAAAGCTCGGTAGCCTATCAACCTTCGACAGATTCCTATCTTCGCACTTGTCTACTAAGGTTCCATCTCGATCTTAACATATCATGCGAATCGATGCCTCTAAAGTCTCAATCTGTTACCAATCTTTCCTTCATCCTACAGCTTCGGTTTCCTTTCTGTGAGTCAGAGCTTCCTACTTGACATGATTCTTCAACCGCCACTCAAGCGCATTCAAATCCCTCCTTTTCATCCTCCTACCATTATCAATCCACAAACTTAGATCCTCGGCATCCAACGATTTCTCCTCGTAAGTATCCTCGTCGTCTTCGTCACGCCCTCTGTTTAGCGGGGCAAACTTCCTGTCCCTACTATTTTGCCTAGCCAACCGCTTCGCAACCTCATTTGCATCGAAAAGGCTGACCAATTTCCGCTTGATCGGCGTGCCATTTTCATTCTTCTTAACCATTCTCATCAATCTCTCCAGGAGATCAAATGTTTGTGCTTGTCCGTTCCCACGGATCTTCTCACCACCGTCTCCAATATCAATCCCGTCTTTGTGATCAACACTGCCTTCTCTTTTGATGAAGTTGCTTGGCTGTGTGTCTACCACTGAAAGGTGACATCCTACTTCTCGTGGCACGCGTGGTGTCTGCTTCGCACGATGTGCAAGTTCAGACTTATCGACAATCTCAAACGCTGTCATACCTGTTGCGTTTTCCCACTCGAGGAGTCGTCGGTTAGTGTCTAAGAAAAGCTTCACGAGATCTGTTCTCCCCTTCCTCACAGCTGTATGCAAAGGATAATCTCCCGCACCATCCATGATCTCAAGTTCTTTACCTTGACTGAATTCGAGGACTGTTGCAAAAAATTCCAATTCACATGATGCGTCTGTGTGAAGCAAAAGGGAGAACGGTGTTGTCGCACCAGGACCTATATCGTGCGCTCCTGACAGGGCGCAACGTTCGATGAATAGGGAGGAGAGGATACCTGGGTCGAGAAGAGAAAGGACCTCACGTAGGATGTTAGCGCGACTGCCCCAGGTCGACACGTTCTGAAGGATGATGTGGAGGAGGTTGCGCCCATGAGAATCACGGACAGCCTGATCCGCTCCAGCAGAAATGAGATATCTAGCAGCATCGTAGCGGCGAAGGTAGAGTGCAAGGGCCAAAGGTGTTCGTCTCTCAGGCAGGCTTTTGGTATCGAGAGACTCGGGGATGGCGTTTAGTATGCATTTCAGAAGTGCTGTAGAGCCGTCCTTTTGGGGCTCGCTCGCCACCGCGACGTGGAGCGCAAGTTGGCGGTTCGAGTTGAGCCACTTGTCGAGTGCCTTGTCCATACCACCTCCTGACTGGCACAGAGCCGCGATGCGCTTATCACTTCTGTGTGCTTCTGCAAATTGCGTGTAGAGTCTCAAAGGTGCATTGCTGAGAAAGAAGTCAAGAGAGTCGATGTTGCCTTGAAAAGCCACAGAGAATAGGGGTGACTGTGTATCTTCCACAGGCCGATAGAACATCCCTCGTCCTGCGTCTGCCCAATCCTTACGCTTTTTGCCGTACACCGATAAGCCTTGGTAATATCTCGGCTTCTCTTGGAATTCCACACCAGACTGCGATACAAGAGACTGGAGAGGAATCCGAGCTCCAGTTTGCTTGATGATTTCGCGAATCATTTCGAGTCGACCAAGCTTTATCGCGAGATCGAACTCATCGTACCCAACGTTGTAGATTTTGGAGGTATTCTCATCGGCCTGCGCTCGGGTAATACTGCAACCTAGACCCAGTATGAACTTTAAAAGGGCAAGGTCGTTCCGGATGATGGCGAATCGGGCCAGAGAGTGACGGTTTCGATTGTCCTCGTTGCTTTGAACACGATTGAAATGGTCCTGGCTGTATTGTTTTTGCCATCCCCAGCAGCTTATGTCGATTTTGTTCTTTGGCTCGAAACTTGCTTTGGCAATATTTGAGGGTTTTTCGTAGAATCGCCATAATTGACAAGTCCAGCCCAGAAGGTCTGCAGGGGAAACGGGCGACTTTACTTTCTCGGCCAAATTACCTACATCGGCAATTGTGAAGTCCTCGTCCACAAGTTGATTGTACACTTCTATACCAGCGTCACTAGACACAGAGGAATCGTCGTCACCACTGTCAGCTGGCTGCAAGCGGTAGCGGATTCGGTCCACCTTATCTTCAGGTCTATATTGCAGGGTAGCAATGTCCATGACCGCCTTCGCACAATCCTTATGATCCCGTAGCACAGCAATCGAAAAAGGAGAGAAGCCACGGAGATCCTGCACTGCTACCTGCAAAGGTGTCCTGAGACCTTGTGGTGGTGACAAAGTCAATGATTTCACAGTCTCAACGTCTCCGTCCCAGGCTGCTTCAAGAAGCTTGAAGTAAGCGTCTTTCTTGGCTGGCGTAAGATCTGGAATAAGGAAATTTTGGAATGTCTCGTATTCTTTCGTCTTCGAATTCGGACTGTTGCTGTAGGGGTTCGTGTGCGCTGTTCTGTCTTGTGGTGGCTTGTAGTCTGGATGCATTTCATAGAAAGTTTTTGCTCCTAAGTCTTTGATCGTTTTCTCGAATCCTTCTAATTCCTTAATAAAGCTTTGCACTTTAATGAGCTTCTCCTCAGCGCCGTTTTCCGGCCATTCTATTTCTAAAACTTCTTTTTCGTACTTCTTCATAACAGATTCGAGACTTCCTTGGCTTCTTCAAGATCTCTATTGGCCAGCCAGTAACGGTATGAGCCTCGGGAGAGTCCTTGCAGATAGTGTTCGTCGTCTTGAAGCTTCGGTGGCGCGTCTGGAAGCTGCTTATCCGCCATGTGAAATTCTCTCAGCGCCTTCAGCTTATTCTGCACAAGATCGAGGAAGGCCTCATCCTTTCCTTGTTGGTAATGAGCGTTGGTGTTTTCCACTCGTTGATGGCCTTCTTTAGTTAAAATGGCGGGATCGGCGCCCTTGAGAAGTAGCTGATGGGCAACAGACAGCTGTTCAGTAATGACTGCTTCCACTATGGGCTGTTGGACTTTCTGGGAGTACATCTTTCGAATCTCCTCAGGATTATCCGTGCTGTGCTCAAACTTTCGATGCAGAGCTCGAGCAAACGCTTCCTGCGAAATCGATGGCTCAGCTCCAAGCGAGAGCAATTTCCCCACGACCTGCGGCTTTTTGGCTCGTATCGCTGTTAGTAGCGGGGAATTGACCGAAGGAGAGTACATCCATCCGGTAACACTCAAATGATTGACAGCTGTTCTCGCAGCTGGACCGTCAAATTTGACCAGCAGATCCAAAACCTCCAAATTGCCCTCCGTGATAACGTAGTGAAGAGCAGATATCTCATCCATATCAGCCTGAGAACAAGAGGCTCCGAGCGCTAGCAGTGATTTGGTGGTCTCAAGTGCTTGCTGTGAGGAAAGGCGCATTGCTATGACTAATGTCAAAATAGCGGCACGGGGATTTCGGTCGTACTCGTTGACCAATTTGATAGGAAGCATGACATCGGCACCAAAGTTTTCCACAAGTGTCTTAATAACTTCCACATGTCCACCCAATATTGCGAGATGAAGTGGGCTAACTGGATTATCCCATGCCAACACGTTAACATCGTACACATCAGGCTCATCCTCCACGTCGTCAGGGATGGTAACGCCTTCCTCCTTCTTATCCCGTATACGAACGAAGGATCCTTCAGTCATACGGTCTGAAAGGCCTTCACTTTCGTCAGAGTCAATAAGATCTTGATCCATAAGATCAATTGATCCGTTCTCGTCGTCTTCTGATTCGTCCTCTTCGATATCGGCATCCTTTTCTCCAGCGTTCACGCCTTCTCGAATCTCTAAGTCGTGCCCGTCCTTTCGCTTCAGCTCGAGTCTTCGGGCAGCCTTGCGTTCTTCCTCCTTGCAATCCTCTTCTTCTTCATTTTGTTCACTCTTTTTCAGGATCGCTTCTACAATTGAAGCATGACCTCGATGTGCAGCGATATGAAGCGCTGTGAAACCGTCATAAATTCGAGCAACAATACGTGCACCGTGATCGATAAGGTATTGGACAATTTCGAGTGTGCTGCACATGGCGGCCAGCTGGAGAGGAGTTCGACCCGTATGATCTCTTCTATTTACGTCCGCGTCTTCCTGCTCGCACCAGTCTTGCACTCCTTCAAGATCACCATCTACAATAGCTTGGCATAGGCGAGTGGTGTTTCCGACAAATGCCATCTCTGTCCAGTCATCGTCTGTTATTGGGTTGAAGCTTCCGATCGCCTGACGGCCGGGATCGTCCTTAATGAACTCAACATCACCATGGACGTAGATTTTGACTTCCTCCTCGGCCGCCGCCAAGTCCTCGTCTGTGGACGGCTTGGGGCAAAACCCACAACAGTCGCGAACGACGTCGTTAGCCGACCCGAAAAAGGCAGGGTGTCGATGCAGTGTTGTCTCCCTATCTTTTGGCCGGTTCCACTCAGCATTGAGAAGAAGGTCCTTCGTAAACAAAAGCTTCTCAATCTTCTTTGCGTTGTATTTCGGACCATATGGGACCGTGAATGTATGATAGTTGGAAACCTCGTCTTCTTCTACCCACTCTGCAACATCGTCTGGCTGCTGATCCTTCACATTCCCAGGCAGCTGGTGATGAAATCGAGAAGTCCAAGGCAGTTCCGGTCGTCCGCGTTCAGCACGCCTCTTGGCGAGGTAGTCATCCCTGTCACTTGGGTGTGGTAATTTTTCCAAGACCAGGAGTCTGGCTAGGCCCATTACGCGCGAGAAAGACCGCTCAAAGATGGTGGGATCAATGCGAGATCGGTCGAGCAGTGGCCAGTAGGCTTCAAACCCACGATGCGAGTACTTCGACAATCTGTTCTCGTATGATGGCGATCGGCGGCTTAAGTCAATGGTGTTAATTTGCGTCAAGAAAGCACCTATTGCCCTCGGTGTTGCCCACACCTGTGAACCGTCATAGACGACACTAGAGCAATCGACATCGAAGCCGGTGACAATTTCCGAGATGCTCTTATACAGGCGTAGGACAATTTGAACGTGACGGATAGGGTACTGTGAAGCTATCGTAATGGCATTCTTTGTCCGGACAGTTGTAGTTTCGCTTAGGATACTGTCTCGAATCTTGGTCTCGATTTGCTTAATTTTTTCGACTGCCTGCTTCTCGTCCAAGCCATAAATGAAAAGATCGACATCAGAGGCAGGAGCCAGCTTCTCGTGATAGTATGATCTGAGAACGTTAAAAAATCATAGGGACTCGTGGATGCGAATCATACCTCTGGGCCCGCTTGGACTTGTTGTGGGGATGCTCAACCGGCAGCAAAGCGGTGACGACGGAACTCCCTGCGGCAACGACATTCGACCAATCAAGATCAACGAGAGAAGACTCGGAAAACACGTTGAAGTTGTTTTGGAAGTCTTTAAATGATTTCACGGTTGCAGGAGACCCGTTCGCTTTCCGATCTTCGTCTGGAAGGGCTAGGAGGTATTTCTCCTTCTGGATTTCATTTTCTTTGGCAAGGTCGCGAGCCCGGATTTTTAACGTGTTCTGATGTCCGTCGAATATTGGAACTGTGTTGACATATGGATTCTCAGTGGCAGGATTGTTGCGTTCTTGTGCAAAGATCTCTCGAAGCTTGCTTTCGTAGACTTTGTACGGTTGCAATGTTTCCTCAACCGACTTTCCTGACTGGTTGGCAAGGTAGTTTAGGAGGTCGGGCAATGCCGCTGGGACGGAAGGAAGCTCCATGACTCCAGTGTTGGAACAATACTAGAGCCTGATACGAGCAAACGAAATGCAAGTACGGAATATTACAGTAGAAATCTAAGTGACAACTAGGTACCGGAGTACCTAATTGGCAGAGGTTGGTTGGTTGGATGCCTTACTCAAAGTTCTTCAAGACACGATCGCGACTGAGGACTTCAACTAAAGGTAGATGTCAAATGAAAAGGGCTCAAGAGTTGTTGAAGACTCTCGAGCCGTTTAATACTTTCGTTGCGAGAGAACGTTGCTAAGGAAAGACAAGGAAAGCACGTTGCACGTGAAAGGGAATTTAGGCTCCAAGAGGTCGCGCGCCAATGGATGGAAGGCGCGTCTATTCGCGTTAGGCTTCATCTCGTCGCTGCCAATTGATTTGCGACATGAAGGAGGTAGTGAAGCATTGGGTGGGGTCGTGCTTTCTTCGTGGGTTGTTGGACTCTGTTTTGTGTACCTAATGGAAGGCAGCCGAGGGAAGCCTGGCACTAAGTTCTCGAGAGTTAGAGTTCGGTGATTCCTTCCGCTTCTGGAGGCGACCAAGCCTAAGAAAAGGCAGCTGCCAGTGCCAAGACCGTTGCTTGGAAGGGGCTCCTGCTAAGAGTACCACGTAGAAAGGTCAAGAGGTTTATAATTGGAAGCTGAAAGAACTTTGTCCTCGACGGGAGTGAAAGTCGACACGGAAGGCCCCTTCGAGGACTTCGTGCGTTTCTTACACATTCAAAACTTGACCAAAATATCCAAGCCAACATCAACAGCGCGAGGTGCTCTATCCAGCTACACTGTTTCAACAAAAATGCCATGTAGGGTACGACAGATTTAGAGTCTACGCCAAATTGCAACGACAGAGTTGTGAGTTGCAACTGCTTGCCGCCGTCGCTCTTCAATTGTCCACATTCACAACTTTCCCAGGTCCTACCCCAGCAATCTTGCAGAGTAACATATATTGGCAAGAAGAAGATACCATAATGTTCCAACTCGTTGCACTGAATGGTAGATTTTTAGCCCAAGCATATGAGGCATTATTTGCGGTCCTAGAGATCAACATACTTCGAAGCAGACAAAGCTCACAGGTTCGAGTTTCGAGCTGGCTTCTCATAATATCAATAGCATTCAGAGAGACCACAGAGGACGCGAGAGAGAGCGCGGTAAATGTAGCGGGCATTATGGTCAGTGCAGTGATGCACATATTGGTATAGTGTTCTGTTCTTCTGTGCCATGGAGGATTCTCTTTGACAAATGAGAATTTCAAAGAACTGTCTTCGTACAACACCGCGGAGATCTGATGATCGTGCAGGATCCAGGCAGTAAATAACCAAATATCCCAGAAAATCGATTCGATCTGGTTCATATCCTTTGAGGGGTTATCTGAAATGTCATATAATTTAGCTTTTCCAGATCATGTTTGCATCCCACGGTCCCGGGGCCGTCTTTAGGATTGAGAGGACGCTAGTGCCTTCACAGTGAAGCTAGGCCCAATTCCATGTCCGCAAGCACAACCGATGAGGCGGAATCCAATTGACCATTCTCCGGTCTCGTATCTCGCACGGTCTGGAAAGAGGCTCAGGCATGAAACACGCGAGATCCACGAGTGGCTCAGGTTCGAAGACAAAGTCTCTCGGAATATCATGCGTTGTGGGTACGTGTATGGGAGCAGTGATCCGTAAGCTGACAAGTTCAGCATTGGACATGTATAATTTGTTTAGACGACGAATTCCATGTTTCGTGCTCCGTATTATGGATCATCATCTTCCTTCCTCTTAGCGTTGTTTAATGGCATGCTCTCCTCAGCTACGTCATCGTCATCTAGGTCATCTAACTCATAGCTGCCCGCATCAGCAATAGCAGCCTCTTCGTCATTCTTGTTCCGTGTCTCGTAACGAGCAGCCAAGCTATCTCCATCTCTATGTGGTTCGCCGGCGTGCCTTGACGTGAGAGAAGGATAGTATCGTCGATAAGCAAAATAAGCCATTCCAACTCCGAGCAGGCTTCCAGAGGTAACATCAATAATGTCATGCCTGTAGTCCTCAAGCCGAGAGATTGCGATTAGTAGAGCACCCAGTAGCGGGGATACCGCAATGAGCACAAAGAAGAGATTCGCCCGGGAACGGGGACGTAGGATTTGAAGGTGACCCGCTAGGAAGAAGGACAAGTATCCCAATCCGGAGAAAGAGAGAGAACTATGACCGCTCGGAAAGCTTCGCCACCCATCGTGTAGAGTATGATGATCTGTCTCGGAGCACACTTCTATGCCAACTAAATGATCAGCTGGGGTTCCTTTTTTAGGCTTGCATCTATCAATTAGATCTGGTCTTGGCCTTCCCACGGCATTTTTGATGACATCTGTAAGAACGCCAGTCAAGGTGAGAGCAACGAGAAGACCAAGTACGGTAACATGGATTTTGTGAGGCGACGGGTTCTTTGAGAGAAGTAGTACCGTAAAACTTGCGAGAAGTGGCAGAGCGATAGACAGGATCAAAAGAGAGTATGGTGGAACATGCTCGTGTAAGGCATGTGGGTAGGCTTTTGCAGGGTCTGAGAGCTTGAAAAGGCGGTGGAATGGAGTGATGAAGGCTTCGATCTGCAAATCTGCCATTAACTGCCGCGTATGGGCTGGGGATGTCATGAGGCATTGGGGCCGTTCGAAGCCCTGAGGCTTGACATAGAAGACAGACGTTCGAACTTACAAGAGCAAATGCAACAATGAGCAGTGCCACAGCAATATAGTCGGCAGCATAAGTCCGCCTCCAGAAGCGTGCTACCGCACCAAGAGCGCCATGACGTTGAGAATATCGAGATGCACGCTGGAGGGTCTTGGGGAAGTCATTGTTCGGCATGTCCAACTGAAATCGTGGTTGTTCATGGCCTCAAGAGTGAACGCAGCTGAAGAGCGTCTTTCTGTCGCCAGCAACGATACCAAAAACACTTGAGAAGACTACTTCTATGTGGTGAGTGAGGCGCAACTTCGGGTTCCAATGCGAGCTCCGGGAATAGGCGCCTCCGATTGGTCAGAGCTTCCACCTTGATTTGTAGAGCTCACAAGGACTATTGCTAGTTGGTGCATCCTCACGACTTGTTAAACTGTGATCATATTCTTCACCTGCCCTATACTCTTTTCTACTCTTCCTCGATACCCAGCAATGGCAGAACCGCCAACCCTCCCAAAAGCTCCATTCCCATACCCTCCTCCATATTGGCAGCACTTCACAATTGAGAACGCAAAACGCCTCGAATCAATAAAGCAGGAACGGCAACCTACTCCTAGCAGTTCCAAACAGCCCCACCAATGGAAACCATCCGAACTCCGCACTCTTGAGCTGCCAACAGAACTCCGCTATCTAATTCCTCCACCCCCGCCCACCGAACCAACCTACCGTGTCTTCAATAACGATGTCCAAGTATGCCCGCCCTTTTCCATCTGCCTCTTCCGATTTTGACTGACGCTGTTTTTTCTTAGCTCGAGCTCTCCTTTCCTGCTCTCCCAACTCTGCCCTCCGAACACCCTCTTCCCAGTAACCCAGCGGTAACTCTTCACCTTCTCACCAAATCCTTACTCCTCAATTTCGGCGAGCTTACCAGCCTGCTTGCTACTGATCCGGCCTCTGCGCACGAAAAGACAGAAGACATACAAACGCTCTATTACCATGTCCATGATCTGATTAACCAGTACCGGCCACATCAGGCAAGGGAGACATTGACAAGCATGATGGAGGAGCAGGTTAGGAGGGGTAGGAGGGAAATTGAAGAGTGTGATAGGATTATGGAAAAGGTAAACAGTCTGCTTGGAGAAGTAGGCGAGAACGCGGCGAAAGAATCTATACCTGATCATGAAGAGGCTAACAGACAGGCCAACGACGAGGATCAGGATGCAACTAAAAGAACCCACAGTAGTGCTCAGGGTAAGGAAAAGGATCAAGAGGCGCGGTGGCTATGGGGAAAGATCAATGAGCTTGGGAATGCTTGAGATCAGGTTCACTGGAAAATAGGGTTTGCGCGGATTTTGATGCTGCATTTGCCGAAGATACCCAATTTGCCATTGAAATGCTATATTTTGCCTTGAGTACGCCATTGTTCTATGTTGCCAAGAGCAACACAATGCTCGTCTAACCTATTCTATCGCCATTCTCGCCTTTCGTTAACGGCCAGTGTAGGTAGACAACGACGTTAAACATGCAGCTCTGCCCCACCCGCCTTCTCGATTCTTTCTTTGTACGGCTGCAGCGCCGCTTCCACCTCACTATCTAGGAATTTGACAACCTGCTCTGGCGCTCTCCCTATAAACGTCTTCGCATGCAACAACTTCTCCCATTCTTCTCCCCGAATAGGTTTGAAGAAAGGGTCCTCTTTCACCATTTCCACTAAATCATTGACCCCATCACCCCTCTTCACCCTCTCTCCCGCCTTTTGACTCAAGACCCTAATCCTTTCATGCGCCTCCTGCCTCGAACCCCCTTTCCTCACCACAGCCATAATCATATTCTCCGTCGCCATGAACGGCAGCTCGGCGCTAACATGCTGCGCAATCACACTTGGATACACAACAAACCCCGAAGTGACGTTCTGCAGAAGGATCAGGAGCGCGTCGGCAAGAAGATAAGCTTCCGGGATGTCGATGCGGCGGATGGCGCTGTCGTCGAGGGTGCGTTCGTAGAGCTGCGCCGCGTAGGTCTGGTAGAAGGTGGAAGGGAGAGAGGCGAGTTTGCGGCCGAGGGAGCAGATGCGTTCGGACCGCATGGGATTGCGTTTGTACGCCATAGCGCTACTTCCTATTTGATCGCTGTAGGCGGAGACTGGTCAGCGAGACGCCAGAAGGCGAACAGGTCCAGGATCTGACCTCTCAAAGGGCTCCTCGAGCTCTTTTATTGACTGCAGAGACGTTAACACTAATAACTCCTCTATTGGCAATTTCACATACTGCTAGGTGTCTGATATCGTTCGTTATCCGCTGACATGTCGCGCCAAAAGACGCCAAAGCGTTTGACACATCGAGATCGATTTTCCTCGAATAAGTTTGAGAGGAGATGATATAGGCACTTGGGAAACCAGCTTTCTCCGTCACAAGCTTGTCGAGTCTCTCTACCTTGTCATGATCTCCTTGAAAGATCTGCAGGAAAGAAGCTTGAGTTCCGGTTGTGCCTTTGACCTGCACGAAGCATAAGTATTTCTAAAGGTACGCTTTTTATATGCTTACTCCTCGAAACCTTAGGTCTGCGTGTGCACGTTCCAGATTCCGCAGATCCATTAGCAGATCCTGTATCCAGAGACATGCTCGCTTGCCCACAGTCGTCAATTGGGCAGGTTGAAGATGCGTAAATCCAAGACTTGGAAGGTCCTTGTATTGTAGAGCAAACACCGCCAAATTGTGGATGCAAGTTGCCAGCTTCGGTAGTAATATTTCTATGCCATCGCGAAGAAATATTAAATCTGCCTAGACAGCCTCAGCACACCGGCAAATCACATCAACGGAAAGCAAGAAAGTCAAACATTATCAGTAACATAGCAACTCGTTGCGCCCCAATGAATAATTGCCGCAGCAGCCGGTGCAGCAACGCCAAAAGCATGAACATGGGCCATAACATCGTGGCGTCGTCGTCTCTCTTCCACGGCCGCAACCTCAAAGTCCTCGTCCGTCATGATCTGGCGCGAGCGCATCTGAGAGATGGCCTCCTCAGAGACATTGAGACCCAGCTCGCGCTGCGCTTCGGCGAGCCATATCCAGAGCTGGCGCCATGTCGATGCGCGGTGACGGGGAGAGAAGAGATTCAGCATCTCCTTACCTGATGATCAAATCAGTCGGTGCTTTTGCTACGGAAAATTTATTTGTATTTACTAGCATATCTGGAGGCCAAAGGGCTCTGCCAGGCGTCGTAGTTCGACATTCCCCTGTCGTAAAAGCTAGAAGAAACTTTGGCAGCAATTAGGGGAAGGCTTAATCCTCGAATGGTGACTCAAACATGGTTTCGTATTTCAAAATCTAGGCGAAAATAAAATTACGTCTCCTAGATTGGAGAATGCGCACACAACACTACTAGTTTGGAGGTACTCGGCAGAAAAAGAAACTTCCTATCGGCCATTTCTCGGGCGGATGCATTGAAAGGGAGGATACTTTTGCTGAGGAATTGCTGTTTCTAACCGTTGATACAGCTACTTTATACCGGTTGAATGAGCTATGAGAAATAGCAATAGGCCGCTCCAAATAATGTGGAGTATATGAAATAGTAGCAACCTTTGACGTGATAGAAGATTTATCCATGATTCATTTCCTTTGTAAGCCACATGCACCGAGCGGAGTATCTCAACCATTAATACTTTAAAATCCCGAGAATCTTTTTGCACGAAACTTAATCGCACAGTTCTTAGTCTGCTTTCAAATCATCTCAAGCCATCTCAATTGTCCTAAATCATCATTCCGTAGAACGTAGTTGCAAAGATATCTTCAGCGGCACTTTCTGCCAAAAGATCAATGTCTTCTGCTCACTCCACTCCTGAATTGGACCCTCTGCCGGACTCATGTCGAAGGAGTAAAGCAACCGGGCGAGAGTAAGCCTCATCTCAGCCCATGCAAGTCTCTGCCCGACACAAGTATGCCGGCCAACAAGGAAGGGTTCAAATACTGCCATGTTATCGCCCTCGATCCCATCGGTAAAACGTTCCGGGATGAACTCGTCAGGCCGAATAAAGTTCGCAGAAGATCGGTAAGCTGGATATTGGTTGACGGACACAAAAGTGCCGGCAGGAACCCACCGTCCACTTATCGTTGCTCCTCCTGGAGGAACGACACGAGGGAAGGCGACTGCTGGGGGTGGAGCGAGCCTAAGCCCCTCTTTTATTACAGCAGTAAGATATTCAAGCTTGCCCACACTGGCAACAGTGATCTCTTCTTGCTCCTTGAAGGCACTCCTGACTTCACCTTCCGCCTTCTGCAGCGACGCCGGAACTCTCATTAGTTGTGTAAGGATAGCTGCCATTGCACTGCTCGTCGTCTCGCTTCCAGCAAATATCAACACCGTCATATTGAGTTCAAGTTCTCCTGGCAGAAGATATTTCCCTCCCTTCTCTTGGTTGTAGCGGGTGAATGAGCCAACATAATCCTGCGAATCAATCTTGTCTTGCATGGCCAATCTCTGACCGACCTTCTCCTTCACCAATTGTTTGTGATATTCCATCTTCTGCATTATATTTGCAGGTAGAGTGTATCGTAGAAGCTTATCAAGCGGAGAGAAAAAGTTGATCGAAGTCACAAACGCAATTCCCTTTCCAAAGTTGCATGAGATGTCCACCCATGGGTGAGCTCGGCCATTTTTCACACTGCCAAATGACTCTCCAAAGGACAGTTCGGCAGAGATGTCGAATGCTAAGAAATTTAGCCAGTCCACCATATCTACGACAGCGCGGCCATGTCCAGCAGTGACGGACTGTTTAAACTTTTCGATCATGAGTCCAACATTAAACTCCACTAGAGGAGCATGTTCACGGACAGCATGCTCTGTGAATGCGCCCATGATACCTCTGCGATGTCGTGCGTGTGCAGCTTCGTCCACGCTCACAATGGCGTGAGGCTCGCCAGGCTGTGGCCTGGCCCAGACACTGTTCTTCTCCAACACTGGGTGCCCAGTTCGCGTGCTATAAATATCCTTCCATGCTTGCGCGTCAATGTAAGAGAGCTCGTTCGGAGCAACCCTGACGACAGGACCATATTGATCGTGTAGCTCTTTCAGCCGGCGGTGGAGGGATCCAGATTGAAGGGAGTATGTCCACACAAGCCGAGCAGCAGCCCACGATTTTGGACCTGGGTAATGACGGAGAGGATGGAAGTAAGCATTGTAGACAAGAATAATGGCCAACTGTGTAATGTATTAGGATCTGTCGACGGCATGACGCTATGTTACTTTACCGTGAAGGCGAATGCTAGGATAGACCAAGTAGTGAAGCCAAATGCGAGATAAAGTAGCTCATACATAGCTTCTGGAGCCTTTTGATCTCATCAACGATGCGTATGGACAACAAGAATTTATTGTCCTCCGAGACTTTATTACTTGAATGACTCAAGGGCCGGATCTATCACCTTTCCGAGCTCCGCGGCGTATTGAAGAGCCAAGGCAGGCTATGATCGAGGGATACGATCAAGCACACAGACATGTGCCCGCAATCGGCAAGGATGGCGTTGTGAAACAGTACTGGAAAAGTCCAGAAAAGATTACCTCAGGGAGGAAGTGAATTTACACGATCAGAGAAATCTTAAACAAGAACAGAAATACATTTGTAGCGTCGATAACATGTGTGACAAGATTGTTCGTCGATAGGCTGAGGGGATTGAGAGTTCGAGTAAAAGGGAGAGACGACCTAAGAGAGAACAAAAGTTCTGTTAGATTGGGTGTGCCTCTTGGGCCTGACTCAGCTCGCTCTTCACGCTGGACGGGGATGGTTTGCGATATTTATCGTAATCTGGCGGCCCGAGAGATTCAGGCTCGGAATCCTAACAAGAATAGATGCGGGAGCCCAGAGATTATTTACATGAGCTTTCAGTAGCCATTACCTCAGTTGAAGCACAGTTTTGAGGAATCACAGAGGATTTGACATGATCTAAAGGTTCGAGACTGTTGGCGTCGGCGCCATAAATGAAGCTTGCTTATGAAACGGAATTCGCGATCGCCGTCGCCCCGTTGTGGCTCCCAATCATTTTGGCTAGAGACACCAGCCCTGTCAGCCTTGCGTCTCCTACTGAAGGCTGCCTATCATTCTAAACCTGAAGGCTAACATATCCTCTTACGCCAATTGAAATCTTAAATTCTGTTCATTGGAACTCTGAATCCTCTTCAATTCCTTGCCTTATCCTGTGTCTGGCTTGCTCCCAGAGTGTTTGATCTGAGCTTCGATCACCTTCGCATATTTCGGTCTTTCTCTTCCAAAGAACTTCAAAGCTAATTTTCATATCTGCCAAAGCCCAGCTCTTCAAGCATTAAAAGCGCCTTGCGAATGAATACGTTTCTAGGTACTTTCTAATACTTAGAACTCTTCTACGATGGAGCTTTGGTGACACGAAAAAAGAGCGGAGCGTGCAATACTTGAATGAAAAAGCTTCTTATCTTCTCCTCTATCAAATCTGGTTGGCTTGCTTCCAGCCTATACCTCTGTCTACATGGGGCCTATTAAGACTATTATAATTTGCATAATCTCTCTATCAACTCTGGTTTTTGTTGCTCTGTTTGGTAGGCTCCCGGCATTCCGGTAGGTTCTCCTCTCTGTCTTCCCCGTCCCCGAAACCGAACTCCATCTTCTACCTTATTCTATACTAATCCATTTCTCCAGCAAAACCCCTGTTGGTGCCCTCCATCGCCTTCTTCTCCTCCACATTCCTCGCGCCCTTACACACCTCGATCGATTCCTCACCGGCGGCCGTTTGACACGTACCCTCCACCGGACCGCCCACTATCTGACCTACGAACCCCATCCACTAGTCCTCCTTTTCTTCCTCACCCTCCTTGTAGCCGGGCAAATCTTCTTCATTCCCCCAGCCTGGCCTCAAGTATCCCCAACGCATCACCTTTTAATTCCCCTCCTGTGCTCCCTTCCCTACACTCTTCTCTACCTCGGCGCCACAACATCCCCTTCCATCACTCCCTCTAATCACGACTCTTCCCTCCGCCATTACCCCTACGACCGCACGCTCTACCACCCCGGCCACATATGCCAAACCTGCAATCTCCCCAAACCTCCCCGCAGCAAACACTGCTCCCTCTGCAAGTCCTGCGTCGCGCGCATGGACCACCACTGCATCTGGCTCAACAACTGCGTCGGCCGAACCAACTACCACTACTTCCTCCTGCTACTCCTCTCCACCACCGTCCTCCTCGTCTACGGCGCCTGGCTGGGCTTCTCCATCCTCCGCCGGCCCCTCGCCCCGTCCCGCACCTGGTCCGAAGCGTTCGGCGCAACGCTGGCGGCCATCTCCCTCCACCCACGCCTCGGCTCGGTGACCCTCCTCTGCCTCCTCGCAGCCCCGCTGCCGTTTGGTCTGCTGGCATATCACGTCTACCTCCTCTGGGCGGGCATGACCACCAACGAGTCCGAGAAATGGGGGGACCTGCGCGAGGACATCGCAGATGGGATTGTCTGGAAGGCGGACCGGAGGGCGCTGCTGAGGGATTATCCGCCGTTGCCCGGGCATGTGGAGCCGTTGGGACACGAACTCAAGTGGCCGATCGAGGCGCGATGGTGGGTTTGTCGGATGCCGAGTGGGGAAGTGCCCAGGAGGTGGGTGAGAAGGGAGGAGGCTGGAAGGAATGAAGACGGAGTAGAAGAGAAAGGTGGGGAGATGGTGGCTGGTGGGCCGGACGAGAGATGGGTTAAGGTGAGAAGTTTGACCGAGGTTGAAAATGTGTACGATCTTGGATTTTGGGGGAATTTGGGTGATGCTATTTGGAATAGGAAGATGTGAATGTTGAAATAGAGAGCACTTAGAAAATTTCAAGAAATCTACTTCAGGGGTGACGAAAAGACGATTACGGTAGATAGGGTCTATTTTTTGGCATTGACATATTTAATTAGAATTTGTTCATTTTGATGGAAGCAGAGTGGAAGGTAGTCGAAAGAAATGAGCAGACAATAGTAAAGATGGGGTGCGTGATCGACAAGGATGACTTCGAGATCTGATCGAAATGGCTTATACCCCTGTGAACTATCTAACAAAGCGCTCAATGATCAGCAAAGTGTCATATTCATCGTCATAGGAAGGGGATCTCCCTGCCGAGCTTTCATTTCTTCGCTTCTGTTTCTTCGCATCTCAGTCTTTTTCTTTAGTGCCTTTCGGACCATTGAGGTCAAAATCTAAGATGCAAGAGGATCAGTAAATGACCAACCACGCAATTTTACGAACAACATCACGCCTTGAACGCTTGCAAAATCTATCCATTGGCCAGCGGCCTTTCGTGTTCCATTAAAAACCCTCTTCGCCTTCCTGCTGATAGATATGCCTTGATCGTGTCGGATCCTTTCGCATCGCTTGGCCCGAGCCTGTAAATCCAACTTCGCAATTGTTAGCACTAGCCAACACACTGAAGATGTTCAACACCTTACCTCGAGCATTGAACCCATCCGGCGTTCTGAACATGCTTTCTTTCTTTGCTGTCTTTCCTGTTTTTCCTTTCGCCGCAAATTCCTGCCACTTGTTCTTTCCTGCCTCAAGCTCTTTGTTCGCCTTCACCTTTCTTGGAATCTTAGCCGGCCGTGCTGGCCCATCGCTAACCTTGCTAGGTTCGCTTTTTGCCTGTGATGCAAAGCTCGGATTGACCGATGCAGCAGCAGATATCACGCCAGGGTTTGGCGCCGGTGAAGCTGAGGGTGTCGTGCCTGGCGTCGACACGTCAGCCTTGCGTTTTAGAGATGCGTTGTTGAGAGGTTTGATGTCCTTAGCGTAGAGAGTTTCAGTGGTGTTGCTATAATTTTTGAATTTAACAATGTAGACTGGGTTAGCTTTGGAGCCAGTTATACTAGTTATTCTGGCGGTGTAGTATGCCCCGTCTCCTGACACCCATCGAGCAGATACTGTGTCGTTCACTGAGAAAGCTGTAGGCTGCTGAGGCTCTTCAGCAAGAGCTGATGGTTCAGGCTTCCTGTAGCCCGCTTGATATGCTGGGTGATTCTCTTTCGACCATTTTTCCTTGGGAGCTTGTGGGGAAGGTTTCTGGGGGGCAGCTACAGCTGGAGCGGGCTTTAGCTCTGCGATAGCAGTCTCGGTAAGGGTGATCACTTCTTCAAGCTCTATCTTGAGATTTTGGTATTCTGCATTGTCGGGGTCGGCTTGGAGCTTGGATTGTACATCTTCATGCTGCGAAGCTGTGTTAGCCTAGTCCAGTGTCCCCAGTTGTAAATGAAGAGGAAAATGTAAGGTTTACTTGGGATCTGAAATCTTTGAGCTCTGCCTCAAAGGCTGCAACTTCGGCACTCATCGCACTCTGGAGAAGAATAGTTCAATAGAAGCTATTCTGAACAGCGACGTGGGGCCAACCTTCGTCTAGGGCCTCTACGTGTCTGATCCGAGGAAGCAGTATGTTTCAAGTGTTTTGGAGAAAGAGATTTGAGAAGGTAGGACAAGAAGGTGATCAAGCAAGAACGGACGGAAGCACGACCAAGTATGTCCAAGGAAATGTCGCAAACGGTCTTGTATGACGATGTCCCGAAAATGCCAAGATTTCACTTTTGCACGTTCTGCTCGCCCGTTTCGGGCAGTAGGTTTTGCCGCTTGAAACTTAGTACTTTAGAGAATAACTCAAAGTGTAAAGAAATTAATTGTACCCAATCTCTATCTCAAGAAAGAAACAGCTAATCACTATTGGTAAAGGAGGATTCACATTTCGATGTTATGATCAGTCTCATAAGATATTACCAAAGACCTTAACGAGGGGGTTTAAGTCATTCTTATCTTGATGAAGGAAAAGTTCATCGTTACTTCGACAAGTCATATGTAGGTAGCCAGCATGCTTACTTAGCCTTTCTCAACTTCCCTTCGTGAATCGGTAAGACCGACATGGCAGAAGCATTTTGTAATACAGCAAGACAAAGCGGGGGATGGGATTGTTCTAGCCTTGATATCTAAATTTTTCATGTTCTCTGAGATCGAGTTTACACTTTTGCGTGAAGGCGACACTCACCAGAATTCGTGCTCGTCCGCCCACCTCCAGCTACTGAAGCAATATTATTGTGATCGCTATTTCAAGCTAAGTACAGGATGAAGAGGATCAACATTGGGTGCGCTCCGCGCCACCTCCCTCCTCCACACCACCTAGGAGAAGAGGGACGCACACTGTGGCTCACCGGAGCAAGTACCCAATTTTGGGAATCTCTGATATCTTAGCACGCCTGTTCCCCATCGAGGATGTCAGCCGTAGCCGAAGCTCGAGCGCTCTGGATTGAGATACGGATGCCTCTCGAGATTCGGGGTAAAGCGTGGGGCTGGCAAGAGACTTACGCCAAAAGCGCGAAAGAGGAGATCAAGAGGGTGGGGATGCGCGTTTCACTCATTATAAGATCACCGCCTCACACAGCCTCAACGCTCCTTATGGGTCGAGATTAAAGATGGTACTTCGGCTGCCTGCTTAGCATGCCCACGTTATCTACCACTTGAATATGCAAATGGATCTCCTTGCACCTATCCCCTCCAGCTCTAACAAAACTCGCAAATCCACTGGGCTGGTTGCGGCAAGATAGTCGATGTGGAACATACCTTGTGAAGATGAATCCGATAACCCCTTTTGATACGCAAACCTTTCTGACTCTCAATAGCACCGCAGCCGCAACTGTTCTCCCGACCGTTCGTAGTAGGTCCTTACAAAGTCCTTTTCTCAACATGTTCTTTATTGTCATAGGAAAAAATTATCTATTAAATAACCAGTACTGCAAGAAAGTGTTTTGAAGGCCGTCTTCACAAAATCCCCACCCCTCAAGATATCGAAAACGCTCGAACCGAGAAATTTATGACAAGCGACGATAGATTTCGTGCTCACCATGTATTCCGTGTGGACACTGTTTATGCGGTAAAATTCTCCGAGTTCCCGATAATTGCGCATGTAAGGCAGCTTTCCGCTTTTGCAGAGAATGTAATACAAATAAAATCATCTTTCTAGGAATCTGAGAATCTTTTGTTTCTTCAAGAGCATGAAGTTCGGACACCTAGAATATATGCAGCTTTTTCTCATAGAGGAGCAGATCCTCTGGGTTTAACGGTCAAAGGTGTCGGGCCCCGAGGTCGTCCGCGTCATCCATCCCAGCTAGGAACATACCACTACCTCGTTATGGACTACATTGATGGAATCACTCTCAACGACGAAATCTGGTTCGAGATCGTGCCTCAAGCAAGGTCCAAAATCTTCCAAGAGATCGCGGAACAAGTGAAACTGCTTCGTTCTATTCCCCCTCCCAACGCCACGTATTACGGCCGCGTACATCACCAAGCCTTCGAGGCCAACATGCCGCTACTTAGATGCAGCAAATCCGGGAACCTGATCCCCCGGTTGACACCTACGAAGACTTTCTCGCGTACCTGTACAACGCCCTCGGAGTCAGGGCCCCGGACAAGTTCACCTTCCGGCACGCGGACGAGGTCTACCCGGACATACAGCTCCAAGCCTCCCTCTTCTACAGCGGTTTCGACCCGTCCGCCAAAAGCGCGGCAGAGCCAAAGCCCTCGCACATGGATCTGCAACACCGCAATATAATGCTGAGAAGACCGTCGTCGGGGACAGATCCGTCGCCGGACAAGATCGACGATCACGACGTGGTCATCGTGGACTAGGTGTTGATGTGCTGGCTGCCGGTTTGGGCGGAGTTGGCGAGTCTGTGGTTCAAGGTCCCGTTTGATGACAAGGAGCTGGCACTGTGGGAGGTTTACAAAGAGGTAAAGCCATTTTATTATCCGGAGGTAGCTTTCTACCGTGATTGCTGTGCTGCGATGGGAGGGTGGATGATGGATTGAAGGACGTGACCTCGTGCTCTATTGTAATGCCAGGATGACGCAGCGTAAGGTGATGGCGTTGGCTACGGCGGCAGATTTATTTATTAAGTGCTGAGAGCCAAAAAGTGACTTGAGAAATAAATATCTCAACAAGAGAAGGGAGATGATTAGGAGGCTCGTTGAGGAGATAGGATGTATTGTGCATACATACCCGCAGTGGAAGTCCAAGATGTACCCTTCAGATGTGTGGGCAAAGGTACTATACAATGGACTTTGAATATGGCGCATCGTTACCGCAGGCCCCTGTCCGGGATGTTGTCATCCCAAGGCGCCGTAATTGGTGTCCGCAGACCAGGCTGAGGCTTTTTTGGCAAAATTAGGAAACGCTTCAGCGTCCAAGGCTGCCATCAGTCTCTAAGATTCGACGCACTCCTTGATTTCTAATCAGCAAGCTGGTCTTATGGCGGCGAAGCCGCTTATCCCCGGTGGGCGGCCCTCCCCCTCACACAGGCGTGGCTCGAGCCAATTGACAACAACTCTGGTCGCTTCAAAGGATTAAGCTTCGTCCGCTGCTTTTGCGACAGATCGCTCTCTGTACTTGCTCTGCCCTGCAACGGTCAATCGAGGAGTGGTCCAGAGCGAAGGTGGAACTACGGTGTCCTCTGTGCCCACATAGCGGTCAAGGTCGCGCACAAGCTCCCCTCCAGACAACATCCTCCTCCCATTTGTCCACCAGCTCTTGACTCCTCCGGTGCGTCATCGTCCTCAATTTCTCGTAACTTAGCAGAGCACCCGTGGTGTGACTCCCCTGGGCGGGCTGATACGGCTTGCGGGCTAAACCTTCTCCAGCTTGGAGCAGGCGGTTTGCGCTTCTCTCGTGGACCCCGCCATTTCACCTTTCTCGCCACACTCTACTGATCTGACACCCTGTAAGGGTCTGGCACCTTTCAATCCTACGCCGATTGTTCTGGAAGGGTTTCCCCCCATAAGTCTACACCATGTCTCGTCCAAATTCTCAAGTTTACAACCTATCTCAAGACCAGCAAGACCTCCTCATGGCTGCTCTATCGTCCAATCAGCCGTCCGGGCAGTCCGCCCGCAACCCCGCAAAGATCTCGAAAACTTCACCAGCTCAAAGCGGTGAAGCTACCGACGGGGATAAGACAAACGAAAAGCAGAATCTCTATCAGGAGAAGGGTTTCAATGGGAGCGATCTATTCGACTCGCCGAATCCGGCGCCTCCGGGTTCCAGCCAGCTTGACTTTGATGGTGTTCCAGACGACAGTCCCTTTCTAGATTTCGACCCTGAAGCTGACGACCAATTTGACTTTGACCTTAACGGACCGAGTTTGATCGGAGACCTCCCGGACAATACAACCTATGAAGAGAATGACCTTCATGAGAAGAGAAAAGATGTTGAGGGAAAGGATGAGGATGAAGAAGGCGGTGGGAAGCGTCGGGAGAGCGAAGATAAGACAGCCAAGAAACCAGGCAGGAAACCATTGATGAATGAGCCAACTTCTGTAAGTCTAGTGCCGAAATACCTTCCTCACTCCGAGTAAGCTCACACCAAAACAGAAAAGAAAGGCGCAGAACAGAGCTGCTCAACGTGCATTCCGGGAGCGCAAGGAAAAGCATCTGAAGGACCTCGAGACCAAAGTTGAAGATCTGGAGAAATCGTCTGAATCTACTAGTCACGAGAATGGTCTCCTCAAAGCGCAAGTGGAGCGATTGCAAGTAGAGCTTCGTGAATACCGGAAGCGTTTGTCTTGGGTTAGTAATGGTGCGGGTCTTGGTCGATCACCACCTTTACGCAGCACGAGTTCTGGAACAGGCGTTCAGAACGGGATCAATGGCGTCAACAACAATGATTTTCAATTCGACTTTCCTAAGTTTGGTGATCTCCCAAACAATCACATGCTCTCACGCAATTCCTCTGACCGTTCTGCGCCCCGGCCGCATGCAAGGTCCTCGACATCGTCGATGAATAACACTCCCGGAGTTATTGCACGAAACTCAATGTCGCGCCCAAGTCCACCATCGCAAGGGACAGGGTATGGACCAACAACAGCGTCGCCAATCGACAACACCTATTCAGCATCGCCAGAAACCACCAATGACAATCTTGGCAGCGTCAACAGTCTCAATGATCTCTTCAGCCCTTCTATACTTGCAGCAAGTCGTGGCGCTAATTACAATTACTTCCCACAAGAAAATTCCTTCGCCAACCAGCAGCGGTCATACACGACGAGCACGGATACCAATTCACAGCCACAGCCAGGTCTTTTCAGCACCAATTCAACGGCATCAAACTCAGACTCACCTAATTCCTCCACTGACTCACAGCAGCAAGGTTCCTCCATTGGTACCTCTCCAGAGCCGAGTCTTAGCTCTCCGAACTCGAAACTGAACGAGCTCGGTCTGAATACAATCAGCGAGGAAGGCACAGAATCCCAACAGCAAGCTTTCCAAAATTATGGAGGTGAGAAATCCTTCTGCGATAAGCTTGCAATGGCTTGTGGTAACATCCAAAATCCAATCCCGCGCGCTCTTTCCGAAGACTGCGGCTGCAATAAAGACAATGCTTCCTCTTTGACCACATCTGACGGCTTTTCTTCTCATGCAGGCGCAAATTCCGGCTTTGCAAACACATCTAGCGGTCTGACACCTGGAAATGAATATTCGTCCTTCAATTGGATGGCACAGCAAAACAATAATGTCTTCGATCCAGTCCTTTTCGGCGATTACCGCGAGCCGCAGGAAGCTGTGACGGGGCAAGATTTCGGAACATTCTTTAACGAGGCTTTCCCACTACCAGATCTTGGAAGCCCCTTCAACAATCTAGACAACGCTACAAATAACACGACAGTACAGCCCGCTGGAAGTCCCGAGGCGCAGCTCCAGCAACAGGTTCCGGCGAAAGTGGATCTGATGAAGCAGGTTGACGCTATGCAGAACGGGGATGAGGTGTATCCCGGTGAGGACAGGAGCAAGATGATGACTTGTAATAAGATTTGGTACGCTTTTAGCTCCTCTGCATACTGGGAAGTGATGCTGACTATGCAATCTTCAGGGATCGTCTCCAATCTATGGACAAATTCCGCAATGGTGAGATTGACGTCGATAATCTCTGTTCAGAGCTCAGGGCGAAGGCTCGCTGTTCTGAAGGTGGTGCTGTTGTCGAAAAGAAAGACGTGGATAAAATACTGAGCACAGCGTGAGAAATGCGAAAACACTTTGACGTTCATATGCCAGGGATTTGGAGATATTCGTATGGCGCTGGTAAATGGATCTGGGGCTCTCAGGTGCTCTCAGGCGCTGAATATCTCACAAGCCAATGGCGCTATACTTTCGGTAAATACGATGGTGGCGGATGTGCTGCGAATTTTTGCTCACTATACCAAAACATTGTTGGAGGATTGATACCGACCGCTCGTTGGTGCCATGGCGATACCACTGAACTTTACTCATAGTCTTGGTTTCTTTTTCCATTCCATGCCTGCTTGTCGGTCTAGTTGAATTGGCAGCGGTCTGAAACACACAGCTTGATATGACAATAGTTCTGCATCTGTAACTTTGGAAATTTATCTCCGCTACAGCTTCCATTCTTCTTCATACTGCAATGTTCCCTAACTGCTTACGAACCCCTCCCCCCGGCCGGGGTGACTTTTAGGATGTACATACGATTACACCCTTTCATCTCTTCCTTACGCTATTAAAAAGGACAAGTGCTTATCTCTTCCCAAGCGCACTCCACAACACACATGCAGATATCGCCAGCTCCACTGACATTGCCACGAATGAACGCTAAGATACAGGAACCTCACGATTTTTTTGGTGAGGACTACCACATCAATCAGCGCTCCCAAAATCAAGGTACAATGTAAAGCCACACATTTGCCTGCACTGTACCAGCTGTGTGATTGTGTCCGTAGTATGAGAATGGTTTGGAGCATTAGGAGCTGGACGAACGCCCGTGTAGCCTACACAGTTCGCGCGACGTTCTAAGGGGGTGTAGGTAGTGGTGGGAGATTGATGTCGTACCTGAAAGAGGAGAAAGAGGGCGATGAGATAAAAGGTGTGCGGATATGCACCGACTGATTTTGGTAAGGTATGGAGACTTCGACTTCCGCACCGCAGGAAATTCACGCTTGGAATCGCATTCATCGAGCAACCGTGGCTTACAAAACACATATTAGAATTTCGGGCTTGCTGCTACGAGGTAATGATATTTGGGCAGGCCCCAAGCGAGTTCCCTGCGCATCATCTACGGCAGATAAGTAGAATTGTACACAGCAAGAAAACGCCTACCCTGGTTGAAGCAAAGCATTATAGCAAAGCCAACCATCCCACATCCGCCTGCTACCAATAGTCGGTTGACAGCTGGATCTTTCGATCAAGGTACACCGGTTCGGTCGTCAGCAAGCGCTAGTCCAGCACACTCTCAAAGATACAAGCATCCGCGGGTCCCAAAACAAAGAAAAGATGTCTCTCAGGATTCAGTCGCAGCGGCCGGCTTTGGGGAATCGCTCCCGCCTTCCTTCCCACCAGCCTTGTTCTGGAAGCTACCGCGCCCTCCTCCACGCCCACGTCCACGGTCACCACCTCGTCCCCGTCCACGAAACCCACCACGTCCCCGTCCGCCCTCGCTGTCGCTCTGTCCGCTCTGGTATCCACCGCGCGTCGGCGTGCTTGTATTTGCGCCGCCTCGACCGGTTGAGCCCCATGTACCAGCATTACCCCCGTGCGGATCACGACGAGACCGATCCTCAAAAAACTTGACCCGTGGTCCATTGTAACCCTCTTTCTTTCGGTCCTCTTTACTCTTGTTCATGGCTCCCTCCAGTGCCGCCTTGCAATCTTCATGGTTTTCAAAATCGATCATCCAGCTGCGGTTGTTGCCCATCTTCTGGACCCTCTTAATTTTGGCTCGATGCTCCTCTTGCAGTACATCCCTTGCGCCTTGTTCTGAGTCGACGGAGGATACAAAGAGTGCCGTGGCGGGCTCTTGCTTGGGTGAGTCGATCGCCTTGGAAGGCGCGCTGGGTGCTGCTTTATCTCCGGCGACGCCATTAGGAGCCGCGGGAGCGGCCTTCTCGGTATTAACGGCGGGACTATTCACATTTGTGGATGACGGCTGAGGAGTGAGAGGTTTTGCTTGTGTAACAGGAGCACTCGGGGCCGGTGAGGCTTTAGCGGCAGGGGGAGGTTGCTGTTTAGCTGGTTGCGGTTGAGTTTGTGGTTCTGACGGGGGGGCTGGAGCAGCTGGAGCTGGTTGTGGGAAAGATGGCTGATTACGAGCTTGCGACGGACCGGTTGGTGTTTGCGCGTTCGGGGCAGGCGCAGACGGCTGTTGCATTTGCTGTACCTGGTTTGCAGCTGGTTTGCCACCACGATGAGCAAAATTGAACCCCTGGGCTCGCATCTCAGTACCAATGCGACCATTGTCAACTTCGAGAACCAGGTATCCGTAAGCAGCGTCAGCTAGGTTAAAATTCCACATGTTCTTGAAAGCGCTCTCATCAACTTGACCGCCGCCAACTCCTGGTCCTCCAAAGGGAGTTCCACCATTAGCACCCGTTGGCATTCGGTTGACGATGTCCAATGCGTTTTCCAGCATCGTCTTTTGACCGTCATTTGAACTGATAGCATTTTCAACTTCACCTCGTACAGTCTCCCACACGTCATTAAAGGATGCTTTGGATGCTGCAAGCTTGCCACGATAGTGATCTAATGTCGGATTGACACTGAATTCGTTGTAAGAGCTGCCGTATCGGAAGTGAAGACCGGCGGAGATCGAGAAGTCGGCTTTCAAGGTGACGGAGAGCTGGTTGAGCATTCCTTCTCGGGCAGGAGAAGCGTGGGTAATGAAAATTCGAGTCTCCGCAGGATCATAGACTCGGTTTGCGGTATCCACAAGCTCTCCCATCTGAAGGAGTGTCGTCCACATTGTTCCTTGCCCGCCGGCGATCGAGGTCTTGCCCTCACCATTATCGAAAAGCTTGTGCATAACAACAGCACCTCCAAGTCCAAGCAAACGAAGCCTAACCCCGCCAACGTCAAGTAGTCTTGAGCTTGCTTCGTCAATGATATGTAGCTTATCTATCTTGTATTCACCTGAACGGAACTTTTCCAGAACTCTGACGTCCTCACAAGCCCCCCATACTGTGTACACAGGAATGTCTAGCTTCATTTGACCGCTAAGGAAGGAGGGCAGCTCGGAGAGATTGAGATCCCGGGGTGAGAATTGATTCTTAATCGCGGTATTTGGAGGACTGTTGGCAATCTGCCGCTTGATTTGATCAGGCAGCAAGGGAGAGTATTGAGCTACATGCTTCAGTGTTCTATAAGATATTAGCTAAAGCTGATAATTTGTGATGAAATGATGCTCACTTATCTGCAATGCGCTCGAGAGAGGTATCGTCGTAGAAACCAAAATCACCGGTGTGAAGGATATGGTCAGCTCTAGCTGATTTAGCGAGATCATTCAAAGACTTTAGGTTCCCTGCATTACTTTCTATTAGCTCGGCCCGTTTTGATTCAAAGAAGGTCCTGCTCTTATACTGAAGTAAGAAGATGGACCCTTACCCCGAACATCGGCCACGCAGAGAATACGTGTTTGACCAGACTGAATGACGCGGCCACTGTTTGGAAGGAGCGGTGTCGCGCCAGGGTTTCCGTTGGGCAGATAACCAGGAGTGTTTTGGAACTGAGGGCGATTTTGCTGTGGAGCAAGCAGCGTTAGTGGTACTACTGGAACGACCATTGTGAAGATTGGTGGGGAAGAAGTTCGTCCAGAAAAGCAGGCAAGCAGGGAAGTGGAAGAGTATGAAAGGTGGAGAAAGACTCACAGCAGCCATTAGGCAAGTGCTTTAGGGATCAGGAAAGTCGGTAGGTGAAGGTAGGTGCGTGATCGGAGGGCGGAGTGAAGGTCGCGACAAGGAAAATGTACAGTAACACGCTAAATCCGAATGCCTCTGAGGGTAGAAGAGGCTAGGTGATGGAACGAGGTATTAGACTAAGGGGTAGAATAGAATCTGACGGCCGGACAAGGAGAAAGGTGTTGTTGAGCCGAGAGTTGTGTCTGTGAGAGCGACTTCGTGGTTTTGGGGAGCTGCAAAAAAGTTCGGAGTCGGAAAGGCAGTCGCTAGCGTGATGCCAAGACCCCACTGTCGATGCTGACCTGAATCCAGGTAAGGACTCCCTCCTATCCCATATTTTTGATTACACGTCGAACTACGCATACCAAAGTCGGAACGATTCTCTGAAGAGATCTATGCACCGATGCAGATCAACGTGACACGCTGGGACAAGTTGTGATTCCACAGAGGAAAGCCGTCTTGCGCTCCAATACGGTCATCGTCCTTAGAACCCGCACTACCATGCATGTATAGATATATATATATACCCAATCTCTGATCTCAAAACCCTCAAGTCTCAATAGGCTGCACCTGAAAAGTCTTCGCCGTATGGTCTCAGCCAGAGGGGCCGGTGTACATAATTTGCAATTGTCAAGCGGGTGACAGGTTCATCCATCTGCTTTTCGAGGGTAGGGACTTTGAAAGGTCTCAAATCTAGATGTAGTAGATATAGATCTGAAGAGCACTGGAGTAGAGTCCTAAGACTTGGCTATTCAAGACCCAGCACTTCTCAATCTCAATCCCGCAGCCTCTGAAGACAAGGCTGGGAGGTTGCCAAGTCGTGCCTGAGTAAGGCTGTCGGCTTTGGTGGAGACGATCGACGAGGCTAGACTGGCGCGCGCGTGAGGCCCGTCCGCGTGTCAGCCTTGCAGCTTGTTGGCCCACCCGGCTAGCTTTCGCCAGCTCCAGTGACATAAACACTGCCCTTACATGTCTTAGGCACGCAAGAGCCCAGAGTTCACCATCATCGCCATTCCAGATGTGCGTTCGGACCACTCACGATATACCGAACGATAGCGAGCTTCAACGATGCGATTCCTCCTTGCCGCCATTTTGGCACCCCTCCCTGCCGCTGTAGCCTCTAAGCCGACGGAAATCCATGAAGAAGGTCGCTGTGCGATCAGAGGTCATTGCGGTAGAAAGGGCTGGTTTGGCAAGGACCTACCGTGCCCCGACAATGGCAAAGCATCTAAGCCCTCAGCCAAGTTGCGCGACAAGCTGACCGACCTCTGCGGCTCAAAATGGAGCGATACCCCGGTATGCTGCGACGAGGATCAGGTCGACACCTTAGCCTCCAATCTCGGGACTCCGGAGAATTTGATCAATTCATGTCCCGCATGCCGAGAGAATTTTTTCAATCTCTTCTGCACTTTTTCATGTTCGCCCGACCAGTCCTTGTTCGTAAATGTGACGAGCACAAGTCAAGCATCCTCTGGGAAAGATGTGGTTGATGAGCTGGACAATTTGTGGAGTGAAAAATATCAGAGTGGCTTTTATGAGAGTTGTAAAGATGTTCAGAACGGAGCTTCTGGGGGAAAGGCAATGGATTTCATTGGAGGAGGAGCAAAGAACTACACGGAGTTTTTGAAGTTTTTGGGAGATGCAAAGCCTTTAATTGGCAGTCCATTCCAGATCAACTTCAGAACTCAGCCTCCGGAAAGTAGCGAGGGAATGCGACCGCTTGCTGAAACTCCAAAGGCCTGTAACGATTCAGATACCGCTTTCCGATGCCCGTGCAAGGATTGTCCAGTAGTTTGTCCACAGCTTCCCGAGGTTGAGGAAATTCAGGCATGCCACGTCGGAAAACTGCCTTGCGTTTCGTTCGCCATTATAATTGTCTATAGCGTATGTCTCTTACTCCTGGTGACCGCAATATCCGGACATGTCGCCTACCGTCGGCACAAAGCAAGCAAGAATGAGCGATTGCGACTTCTCCAAGACGCAGCGCCAAGCGACGATGAGGACGAAGGAGACATCGTGCACCATGCCGGCATGCTTGATCGACCACATCGAAACTATTACTTGAATGCTACCCTTGACCGGGTCTTCAGCAAGATTGGCAGTTTTTCCGCTCGGTTTCCCGCAATCACGATTGCTTTAAATGTTGTTGTAGTGGGTCTACTTAGCATTGGCTGGATCCGATTCTCAGTTGAAAGAGACCCAGTGCGGCTGTGGGTGAGTCCGAATTCAGCAGCAGCACAAGAGAAGGCGTTCTTTGATTCCAGTTTTGGTCCGTTTTATCGCGCAGAACAGGCCTTTTTGGTCAATGACACAGCGTCAAATGGACTCAACCCGGTGCTAGATTACGAAACTTTAAGCTGGTGGTTTGACGTTGAGTCTCGCGTTCGTCGCATGCGTTCTGTCGAATATGGGTTGACGTTGGACGATGTTTGCTTCAAACCGACAGGCTCTGCTTGTGTTGTTCAGTCGCTCACCGGATATTACCAAAGCGACTTTGACAATTTCAATCCCAGCGACTGGCAGAAACACTTGACGGAATGTGCAGCTTCCCCTGGTCTCGTCGCGTGCTTACCTGAATTTCAGGATCCTTTGAGGCCAGGACGCATTCTCGGCGGTTATGAAGGTCTAGACCACATCCTGGATGCTTCGGCTTTGGTGGTCACCTGGGTTGTGAACAATTATCAGCAAGACAGCGAAGAAGAGGCTCGTGCTCAAGATTGGGAAAAGATGTTCAAGAGTCAGATGGCTGCCGTTCAGGGCGAGGCGTCTGATCGCGGCCTGCGACTGTCTTTTAACACCGAACGCAGTCTGGAAGAAGAACTCAATAAGTCTACAAATACCGACGCTAAGATTGTTGCGATTAGTTACGTGATAATGTTCATATATGCATCACTGGCGCTCGGTTCAGCGAGTTTGACATTTCGATCGATTCTTAACAACCCTTCGAACGCATTAGTCCAATCCAAATTCACACTTGGCGTCGTCGGCATTCTAATCGTCTTGATGTCTGTCTCGGCATCAGTTGGCTTATTTTCCGCCGCCGGTGTTAAGGCAACACTCATTATTGCTGAAGTCATACCCTTCCTTGTCTTAGCAGTAGGGGTAGACAACATCTTCCTCATCGTACACGAATTCGAACGTGTGAATATCAGTCACCCAGACGACGAAATTGACGAGCGCATCGCAAAAGCGCTTGGCCGTATGGGACCCAGTATTCTACTATCGGCTACGACAGAGACGATTGCTTTTGCAATGGGGGCATTTGTCGGCATGCCTGCGGTGAAGAATTTTGCCGCATATGCAGCCGGAGCGGTTCTCATCAATGCAATTTTACAGATCACAATGTTCGTTTCTGTCCTAGCGGTCAATCAGCGACGAGTAGAAAGCTTACGGGCTGACTGCTTCCCTTGCATCAGTCTCAGACGTGCCAACTCTAACGACATGCTAGGCGGGCAATTGTATGGCACTGAAGATGAAGGCACCCTGCAACGTTTCATACGCAAGACCTACGCTCCTAATCTTCTCGGCAAGAAAGTTAAGACTCTCATTATTGTCATTTTTGTGACAATCTTTTGTGCTGGCATAGGACTGGTTCCAGAGGTTCAGCTTGGCTTGGATCAGCGAATTGCTCTACCCAGCGATTCTTATCTCATTCAATACTTCAACGATCTCTATGATTATTTCGGCTCGGGTCCCCCGGTCTATTTTGTGACACGAAATTTGAATCTCACAAAAAGGGCTCACCAGAGGCAAGTCTGCGGCGGATTCTCCACCTGTGATGATTACTCTCTTGAGTTCATCCTAGAGCAGGAGTCGAAGCGTCCTGAGGTGTCTTATATAAGTGGAGCAACTGCAAGCTGGTTCGATGACTTCTTCTACTGGTTAAACCCGAGCTCTGAATGCTGTATGGAGAACAAAAAGAAATGTTTTGCCAATCGTGACCCGCCGTGGAATATTACGCTCTGGGGCATGCCGGAGGGAATAGAATTTGTGCATTATGCGTCCAAGTGGATCAAAGCCCCTACTGATGCGGACTGTCCACAAGGAGGCCAAGCAGCCTACTCTAACGCTGTAGTCATTGACACTAAAGACGTTAACATCCCTGCCTCACACTTTAGGACAACGCATACTCCTCTACATAGTCAAAAGGATTTCATCGCTTCCTATAAAGCCGCTCGACGCATTGCGGACTCAATCTCGGAGGAACACGACATCGACGTCTTTCCTTACAGCAAGCACTACATTTTCTTTGACCAATACACTTCCATCGTCAAACTCACCGCTATACTGCTTCTTGTTGCCATAGCAGTCATCTTCCTCATCACCTCCATTCTCCTTGGCTCCCTTCTCACCGGGCTCGTCATAGCTGTCACGGTCACCATGACTGTTGTCGACATTATTGGGATTATGGCTCTCGCTGGCGTCTCTCTAAACGCGATTTCCCTCGTTAATCTGGTCATCTGCGTCGGCATCTCCGTCGAATTTTGCGCCCACATTGGCCGTGCTTTCCAGTTCCCAAGTCGAGTCACGCTAGAGAAGAGCAAGATGAGAGGGAAAGACGCAAGGGCATGGGCGGCGCTAGTGAATGTAGGAGGATCAGTGTTCAGTGGCATTACGATTACAAAGGCTATCGGAGTTGCAGTTCTGGCATTTACAAGGAGTAAGATATTCGAGATTTACTATTTCAGGGTATGGGTTGCGCTTGTTGGGTTTGCGGCGACACATGCCCTCATATTTTTGCCGGTGGCGTTGAGCTTTTTTGGTGGTGAAGGTATGACCATCCTTAAACATTTACCCTACTCAAAGTGATGGCGGTGTGACTAACAAACTACTCACAGGGTACATTGATCCGGAATCTGAAGGCGGGTTAGAAGGTGATCTAGCTAGTCGGCGGTATAGGGCATTGCTGCCGGAGGATGATTATGACTCTGATGACGACTAAAATTCTCTTTTAAGCCTGTTCAGTATCGATTTCTGCCGCACTAGATCTATAGACATACCTTGAGAGACTGACTTCTTTCCCGCCATACGTATTAGAAGCCATATGGCCTACTAAGCTGGAAGAACTCGAAGAACCCATCCCACTGTTGCATTGCTCTTGTAGGCTGTTGTGACTATGCGAGCATCTCTTATCTTGGGATATGATGAGACTACATCGGTGCAGCAATGCCCGGTGGGAAGATTTGATCGCCAAATATTTCGGCCACAGGGCCGCTTGTTTCAACTTCCTGTTCAGACCAAGTTTCGCCTACCATAAGGGGCAAGTGGAGCTCTCCAAAACATAGTAGGCGGCATCGACTGCTTTACAACCATTCTTGCACCTCTAACGTTTACTGAAGATTAAGCTTTGTTTAATCATTTAATTAGTTAATCGGAGATGGTGTTGAAAGTTGGCTGTCATTCTGATGCTCGGCTATCTCTATCTCTACATCGGCAGAACACTTCGGATTTGAAGAACATTCCCTAGCGAGTATGCTTGAGCCGCTACTTTCTCGTCCCTCATGTTTGACCGTCTTATGTTTTTAATGTTGACGGTGACGCTACGTTTTCCTGTCCGTCCTTGCCTTACCATTGGCGGCGAAGTATGCCATTATCTCGTCGATCTCGGTGTCATTTGTGCCTAGCTATAACAGAGCAACGTGCGACTGGATCACGGGACTCGATGATTTGGCAGGAGTTATGGATGAAGTCTAGTATGTAAATGCAAGACGCTCCATAGGCTAGACGAAACTGCGCAAAACTACTGGAGATCTAACAATCCGTGAGACGAAAGTACCAACCTATCATGGTACGGAGAATTGCCGGGGGCGTAAGAAGATAACAAAGTGCCTCAACAACAGACTGCCCGCGCAAAGCGACAAGTGGACGTATTTCCGCAACGTAATACTCCTGCTCGTAGCAAGCAGCACATGGACTAAGGCTTTGGGCTTCCATTCATCTAGCCCTTGTTGTCCAGTGAACGATAAAACGTTCTCATTTTTGAAAGATGATGGTGCGTTAGAAGGAGGCGAATAGGGGTAAGATCACGTGACTATATGCAAAAGTCTGGTAATGATTTACAGATCGTGCTATGAATAAGTGCCTAGGACGCTCTGAACAGAGAAGTGCCACGGAGTCGGGTTTATCAAATACTGTTTCCTAAGTTCTCGATCTTCGGTTCGCTCACTGAGACGTTTCTTTCAAGAGCTGGTCCCGAAGACCCCAAATTATGAAACCCCTTTTTAAGATGAAACAGATACGCAGTATCCCTCCCCAGCTTGAAACTGTAACGAACAGTTCTCCCCATTCGGCCCCAATACAGGATTCCAAGCGTACAGCTGCTGGACGGTGATACCTGATATACGTTTTAGACCAAGGCAACTTTATGTGTCAAATGAAGTCAATACTCACTATTTTCTTGCGCGAACAAGTAACAGTAGTCGCCCTTCTGAGCTACTACAATCTTATTGCAGTTAGAAGCGATACCGCTCTGCGTCGGAATTGTGGACGAGCTTGTGCTAGTTGAAGTTGTGGTGGGCGTTACCGATGTGCTGGATACACCAATACAGTAATCCACGCCGGCTTCAAAGAGCGTTCCGCAATTCTCTCCATTGGGCCCTAGGACAGAATTCCAAGCGTATAGTTGTTGGGTCGTGATGCCGTTATCACTGGCGAACTTGCTGCAGTAGTCGCCCTTCTCGGCATCCTTGAACTTGTTGCAGGTGGCAATGATGCCGCTTTGGGTGGGATATGGTAGCGATGTTGTGCTTGTTGACGTTGGTGGACTCGTAGATGAAGTACTGGGGCCAGTACCACTGCCACCGTTCACTTCGACACAGTAGTCGTAGCTGGACAGGATCAGAACACATTACTTCAAACATAAGCCGGGACAGGCTTACCCGAGCCAAAATTGGGTGGTGCAATTGTGGCCATCTGGATAGCCTAAGACAGGGTTCCATGTGGTCAAATCAGCCATGCTTATCTTGAACGATTGGGTGAAGCCGAAGCAGGTATCGCCGTCGCCGGCGTAAGCGAACTTGGTGCAGTCGGACGCTATCCCTGGTTGTGTTGGAGCGGCGGCGGTGCTATTTGTGGTGGGAACGACACCGACAGGGCCTTGACCTCCGCGGTTCTGGCTGGAAGCGTCGGTATTGGTTCCATTAATTGGGGCAGGGAGAGTGTACGTGCCGCCCGGTGGACTGAGAGGTGGTAAATGGTCAGAAAGTGGTCTTCTCTTAAATCATGGATGAATACTTACGAGGAGCAGACATATTGGCCAGTCGTCAGACTGTCGCAAAGGCCTAGAATATTGGAGTTCCAGGAGAGGAACAAAGTTGTCGTTACATTAAGAGTACTTGTGGTATATGCAGTTGCAAGGCTGTCACATGAATCTCCGCTATTGACTTGCTTGAGCGTGCATGGAATTGGTACGCAGATGGAATTGGATATATCGCAATCGTCTGAGTTTGTAGCCGCCTGAAGATCTCCTGTTGTTACCCCATATTTCTGGGATAGACTATCACAACCAGAACTTCCGGATGGTATGGTCTGACCAGTACAATTTCCGATGCCTGTACTTGGAGCGCTCGCGTTGTTCGCTGGGTCGGTCCCCGGTGGAAGAAAAGTGGCATTAGGAGCCGAAGCGTAGCCTGGCAAAGCCCGGACGACACTGTCGGGCATGCTGATTTGGCAAACGTCTTGAACATCTTGGTATTGTTCAATAAGATAGTCAGAGTAGTCAGTATCCGGGAGAAAGAGCGAATTAATCCGGTGCCACATGACTGTTAGAAAACAAGGGCTGCACATCTATCTTAGAGAGTTAATAACATTGCATAGAGCGTACCAGACGTGTTAAAAGTCATTAAGAGGGGCCGTTATCAGCTTAGACGTAGACATCTCTAAAAATGCTACCTTGAAACAGACCTCAGACACGCTCTCACGTGTAACTTCAGCCGTTTGAGCCACGACATCTACGTCTTGCCCATAAACCGGCAGTGTCCTCTATAAGCTTTCGTGGATTTACTTACAACAGTATCATAGTATAGATTCGCCTCGGATCTACAGTTAGCAGAATAGCAATATGTGGAAAATGTAGACATACTATTCTGTCCATAGAAGCCGGATCCGTGCAGAAAGCACTGGACGAATTGGATTCGCAGTCCACCTCAACATCAACTCCAGCCCAATTTTGAGACTCGAGGAAACACCAGGTCGGTCCTTGGTAATACGTAGGGTCGGTAATATTATCTGGGCCGTAAGGTAGATCTGTCCCGTCACTAGAAGGAGCAATATCATTTGGATCAAACAGAGGATTGCCGGTTGTGGCATTTGTCTGAGTGGTAGAGTTGGGATTGCCAAGATCACCGTCGACAAGGCTTGCGTCATTGACTGCTGGGTTACTGGTATAGTTGAGGGGCAAATTGCTAACCATCGCGTCAGAGCAACTCCCGATGCTTTCCAGAGGAATACACTCATGTACATACTCGGACTTTAGGCATGCCATCGTGATGCCCTCAACGAAGCGAAGTGCAACAGAGTCTGCTGGGACCAGCTTGCCTGCCACGTTGTAGGTCTGACCAACGCAAGCATCTCCAACATTGCCAACCCAAGTACTACTGTCATCAATGCAATTAGGAGTACAAAGAGACGTGATGTTCTCTTCGGACCAGTAGTAGTTATCAATCTGACCAGCCATGCGATAGAGATCTGGATCACAGCCTAGAGTTGCGTTCCTAGAGTATGATCAGCATTTTGTTGGATGCCTGTCGTGACCAATTTACATAGCTATTACACAAGCTTCTGTCCACCCTAAGTGTTGAGCCAGTCCTTTAACATCAATAACTGGAAACATGTTGAAGGAGACCGTATCTTGAGCCGCTGCATTGAAAGCCAAGAAAGAAACATAAAGGCTGCCCAACAAGCATAGAGATGCCATCGCGGATGAGTATAATCTGATACGGGAGAAAAAAGGTAATAGAATCTTCAGCTAGATTCTCTTGGAGACGGCGTAAGGCAAAGGAGGGGATCAGTCAGGATCGAGCCTGGCAAAGAGGGACAAGACAATCTCCCGTAAAAGTCTGATCAACCTCGGTCATTTGCTTTGAAAAGCCAAGGTTGTAAAGCACTGGATATGCAGGTACTTACCATATACAATCGGGAATAAGACCATTCATGATGCTCGCAACTTTAGGAGTGTGTACTTATACGGTCCTTGCAGTATAGTGTAGTAGCTGAGGCTATAAAGCGCCCACCGCTCTTTCGGAAATTTAGGTTCAATAACATTGGTCATGCTTTCTTGATGAGGCTTCATCCTGTCTCTGCAAGGTTCCATTAGCATTTGCAGGATGCGGGTACATTGGAAAAGGTATGTTGTGTAACTAACTCTCCTGATTCGTGCGTCGCTAGAACGGAAATGTAGACTTCCTTCTTGTTCGATGCGGCCAATCGGAACCCCAATTCTCTTCCTACCGTCAAGCTTTGTCAGCCACAACACCCTCGTCGATGCAGAAATCAAGCACATGAGCAATTCATGTGGGTGGTCAGATTGCAGCCAGTATTGCTGACCAGCCGGGGGCTCATGTGGTCGACTTATAGAGAGTGCCTTAGTGAATGCGAGAGATCCCATGTGAGCCTCGATTTTTTTTCCCTGCGCAGTATGGATAGGTTCAATTTCGGAAGTTGCAGCGGTGAGATTCAGGTTATTAGTTGCGAGGTATCCTTACTTCGGCACTTCATCTATTTCAAGAGTGCGTGTGTGAATATCATCTTCTCCTAGCCTTACTTGTGGAGGTTATGAACTGGACTCTTTCTTCTCCATTAGTTGTTTGACAGCTACTGTAAAAGACAGTATGATCAGTCTCTTATTCAGAACATTCCTGATCGGAGCAGCCGCAAGTGCCGTTGCCAGAGCATCTCCTATAGAAGATCGTTCGCTCAATCCTAACTTTTCTCTTGTCCCTCGAGCCCTTCCCATTGGGACTTGCGATTCTAATACGCCTTGTCCAAACGGTGCTTGTTGTGGCAGCAATGGCCTTTGCGGATACTCACCAGCTGAGTGCGGTACCGGATGCGCATCAAACTGCGATGCCAAAGCAGCGTGTGGTCAATACGGAAAACCTGGGCAGCAGACATGCCCTCTCAATGTCTGCTGCTCTCAGTTCGGGTATTTTTGACTGGGAAGACCTCGTTCTATGCTCCCTCTGACAATTATCTTAGGTTCTGTGGTAGTACCTCGGACTTCTGTGATACCAGTAAAGGATGTCAGGAAGGGTTTGGCTCATGCGGCGGTGCCCCCAAACCCTCCTGTTCAAGTTCAGGTGTGAACAAACGCACTATAGGCTACTATGAGTCGTGGGCGTCCACTCGGAAATGTCAAAGTGCAAGTCCGCTATACAGAAACTTGAACAAAGTATTATTCCTGACCTCGCCCAGGTTCAACCCGAGGATCTCAATCTGGCCGGCTTCACTCATGTCAATTTCGCTTTTGCCTTCTTCGACCCCAATAGCTTCCAGATCGCTCCTATGGATTCAAACTCTGCCACATTATACAACCGCTTCACTGCTTTGAAGGGGAAATACGGAAGTCTGCAGACGTGGATTTCTGTCGGTGGATGGTCATTCACGGATCCGGGTCCAACGCGACAGGCGTTCTCTAACATGGCCAGCAATTCTGCTAACCGCCAAAAGTTCATTTCCGGTGTATTGTCGTTCATGAATACGTATGGATTTGATGGATTAGACATTGATTGGGTGAGTATAATACCCCATTTGCCTTAATTGTATCACACGGTCTAATGAGTTTTCTAGGAGTATCCCGGTGCAGACGACCGTGGAGGTGTACAAGCTGATACCGCCAACTTCGTGACTCTGGTCCAGGAGCTGAAACGGGGCTTGGGTTCGAAAGGTCTGACTGTAACGTTGCCAACTAGCTATTGGTATCTGCAACACTTCGATGTCAAGGCAATGCAGAACTATGTGGACTGGTTTGTTCGCGCTTTGTCCTGGAAAACCTCTCTTACTGAGGAATCCTAGGTTCAACCTCATGTCGTACGACTTACATGGTACATGGGATGCCGATTCGCAGTTCGTTGGACCTTACATTGCACCCCATACGAACCTGACAGAAATCGACTTAGGCCTGCAGCTTTTGTGGCGTGCTGGCGTGGATGCATCCAAAGTCGTCCTTGGGCAGGGCTGGGTGAGTTCATAGGATCTACATAACCAAAGCCTAGGTGCTAAGGTATAGTAGTATGGTCGATCTTTCACTTTGAAAGATCCTTCATGCAACACACCGAACGGAGTCTGTCAATTCAACGGCGGCGCCAATGCTGGGCCATGTTCTGGTACCGCTGGTATCCTCGACTATCAGGAGATATCCGATGTCATCAAACAGAACAATCTTAATCCAACCTGGGACAAGACTGCTGGCGTCAAATGGATTACCTGGAATAGCAACCAGTGGGTGTCATATGACGACGATGATACTTTTTCACAAAAGAAGGTGAGCTTTCAGATCCAGAAGCTCTGAGACTCTGCTTACCATGGACTATAAAGTCATTCGCCAACGACCGATGTCTTGGCGGTATGATGGTGTGGGCCATCGATCAAAAAAGCCAGTCTTCATCAAACAATCTAGCCTCAGGTGTTACCCAGGATCAGCAGAATAGCGCCAACCAAGCCTCTGCGGATCAAGCGGCCAAATTAACGTGCTATACTACGGAGTGCAACGCCAAATGCAAGAAAGGCACGAATCAAGTTGCTCAGATGAACGGCCAGCCTGGGCAATTGTCCACCAAGTTAGTACCAATCATTCCTACGGGTCACAGAAAATTTTGTGGTTACTAGGATGTGGACTGTACTGCTTTATGTCTGACTAACGACTTGATAGTGACCGTTGCCCCAAAGGACAATACCGCAATCTCTGTTGCAACGACGGAACAACCATGGGCAAGTGCCAGTGGCGAGGGTATCGTGGCGCGGGATTATCATGCATCTCCGGTTGCGCAGATGGTATGGCGTTTTGCCCAATGGCTTGACAGTTGATTGATATGCTCATTCCAGGCGAAAGTGAGCTCGTTACGGACACGAACAACCGTAGTGGAAAGAAAGACCAAACATGTAACGGTGGCCTACAATCTTACTGCTGCTCAGGCTTCAAACCACCGCCTACCAAATCAGAACTCGAGCAACAAGCTGCAGATGCAGCGAAAGATGCAGCAGAGTCTGCAGCGGAGCAAGCGGCACTCGATCTCGCCGCAAAGGCGTTCTGTCGCGTTGCCGTTCCCGCACTGCTAGCACCACTCGAGCTCG
This sequence comes from Pyrenula massariospora, assembly GCA_021030905.1. Taxonomy (NCBI): domain Eukaryota; kingdom Fungi; phylum Ascomycota; class Eurotiomycetes; order Pyrenulales; family Pyrenulaceae; genus Pyrenula; species Pyrenula massariospora. The sequence goes on from JAGFMI010000005.1 coordinate 212,340, forward strand.
CTGAGGATCTTATCCCGTTTATCGGTAAGTCTCCTACAGCGGAATTAGTGCGCATTCGAGATGCTGACAGGCGTTACGAGGTTGGGTGGCTGATGCTGCTGAGATCGCCGCCACTCCAGCACTGATCCAGCTGTGCGTCAAAGGCATTGAGAAAGAAGGCAAGGCTGAGTTCAAAGTCTTCGGAAAGAAACATACCCTCTCCATGGACACCAAAACGGAGCCCGTGTCCAAAAGGCCGCCGCCCTCCAGCCACAGCTCGCTGCCTACGAGCTCTGCCAACTGTAAGCGAGCGGATAACGGTGACAACTGCGGGAGACCGGTGCGTAATGGCCCGGATATGTATGAAAGTACAGCGTCAACCACTGCCATGCCACCTCCGACGGTTTCTGTCTGCCGCGGCCGGGACTGGACGCAACCATGTCTGCATTATAGCTCTGTGATTAGTCGAAATCCGACTTACAAGACCTTGACGTGTCCTCTCCACAGCAGGGGAAGCCCGCCTCGTCCATGGAGAAACAGATGGTATGACGATCATAACGCAGACTGGTAAGAAGATTCTTGACAAAATTCATTCAAAGTACTAAGCTATGGAACTAGGTACAACGGTTTCATGCAACAAAGGGGAGTGAATTGCCAGGCCGACGAATATCCGCCTGCTGCTTTCTGGCAAGGTGCGATAAACCCGAAACAGTATATTCGCTTTTCTCCTGGAACTCAAAATACAGGGGCTGGATCTCTCTTTGGTTTGGCCTTCTGTAGGTTTGATGATCAGGGGAACCTTCCCGTCGAGAGAATCAACGTGAAATACATCAGCAATCGAGTAGTAGGAGGCTTAAAGAGAAGCGTCTACCATTACGAAGCGCGAACCACGCGCAGCGCTGTCAGAATTGATTTTGACGCCTTTGTTGTAGATCCTGACGTGGTCCAGGGGCTGCAGTATGTTATTCCCAATTCATTTCCCCCCTTTTTTGATTTATAAAGAGGTCGGATTCCCTATTCTGGCCCCTTTGAGACCTTCGTTTTTAATGAACGCTCCTATCCAATCCATTTTTATGAGAAAGAACCTCCACTTACTCTGCAATTTGGACAGTGATAACCCTTGCTGGCCAGAAGTGCTGCTCGAGGATCCAGGCTTCGCATTGCTGACGGACGACCGATATTACGCAGGCCACCGAGATGCTCAGCGGTATGCCAGGGATAATTACCCTGGTCTCATTCCTCGAGACGTGCTTGGAAATCATGTACCGCAACCAGGGTTTCGGAAACGCGATGATGAATCCCATGACTTGGACCCCGATGCTTGGGTGTTCAACGATGGAAACAGTACTCGACGTGTCTCGGACGTGGAGTTAAAGAAAGTGCTGGGTATTCTACGATGTAGTTCGGCTGATTGCCACGAAGAGATGCATAATTTGGGCATTGAGACAGCGGTTGTTGTGCAGTCCGAGGAGACAGGAAGCCCTGAGGTACAGACTGTGCTGGCATCCATGACACAGTTGGCGGTAGATGTGGTGGCCACTCCAACAGCCGGCGCTTCCGCTGGGAGCGGAGCTCATGGGGTTCTTGCACAACCACAGGCGACAAATTTATGATATACAGAGCTAGACAATGATTCAATATAGTGTTAATGGTTAGTGCCGACCAACACGCACATGCATCCGCAATTCAAATACTGGAATCTCACCCTGCTCTGCCATTAATTCTTAACAGAAAGGCTTGCTTCCCGTTAGGGGCCAGGGAGGGCTCTTAACAACCCTTGGCCGACGTATATTTTTTAATCGAACAGTGCCGCATCCGGATTCGCTTCCTCCATTCGCCGCCTCTCATCCTGATCCTTACTCTTCTCCAGCTCCATTACTTCGGCTCTGCATCGCTCCTTGTCGAAGGATACTGGCCATCCGTGGCGGAGATACATGTTGTAAACATCCTTCAAGATCAAATCAGCCTTCGCGCTATTCAATCGAGAGTCTCGAAGGCTGAAACCTACCGCTGCATGCTTCCTCTCCCTTTCCCTCGCCTCACGCTGCTCCCTATCGAGCTCACTTTCGTTATTATCAGAACCGGGGTCATGCCGAGGTCCCCATGCTTGAAAATTTTCTTGTCGCATAAGTTCCTCCTCCTCAGCCTTCAACTCGGCACGACTATAGAACCTCCCCGTCGCCGGCTGGCCGATCGGGTTCGGCACTAACATCCACACCAATTTTTCATACTTCTGTGTCCAGGTGTCCAATAGTTCCGCGATGGGTGTCGTGCGATGACCTTTCCATTTCTCTACGTCAGGTATAGCTTCATATTCTTCGCGAGGTATCGTAATATGTGATCCGACTGGAGAGAACTCAGTTAAGGTGCCTTCATCTGTGTCGAGAATCAATGATGTGCCTTCTCGGTCGATGCTGCGGGTGAAATAGATGCAGTGGGCTGGCAGAGGATAGATTTCCTCGCTGCTTTGGTTATCATAGTAACAGATTGGAACGGTTTCCCAATGAATGAGAATTCGTTTGAACGGATCCGCTGCGCGTATGTATGGAAGATAGCGGAGGAGGTCAAGGACGGTTTCGGTTTTCCCATGAACATTGATAGAGTCCCAGCCGTTTAGAGGTGGGACGATGAGCACGTTGTCCTCTAGATATGGGTGACGGACAATTTGTTGGTAGAACTTCAGCACAGCCTTGACAGTCTCATCGCGGGAGTACATCTTGAAATCGTAGATTGCAGAGTCGTCTGCTTTGTACTCATACTATGTACTCGCTGCTTGCGTTGAGCAAGATAAACGTGCTCTACTTCGCCTTTGTAGTGCAACCGTAAGCCGAGCCTTCATATAAATGTTGACCTACCTTGTTTGATAAGGTTTTCACCGGTCACGTAGATGGAGAATCATGAAAGGTTGCCAGCCAGCATTTATACTCTCCAGCATCGTCTTGTGGTTCCTAACATAAAGTACGTACTGGCATACGACACGATGTGCGAGCCAATCGCGGTGAAGAGTTTCGGTGGTCGTGGCGGATGAAAAAAGGCTTGGCAAAATTTGGGGAGGGAGAAAAAATTCCCGTTCTCATCCTCATCTTCAGCGACTCAGTCCGCTCAGTTCCTAATTAACATCACGACCGTAGCTATGTGTGATAGTCCTGCACGAAACATGCTAGGAAGAGGCCTGGACCTCGTCTTTCAAACCAACCTCTCGCCGCTAGCCAGCCACCTTTGCGCCATGACGCAGCACACTGTGGAGGTCAAGCAAAGCTTCAACTCTATTCGTGCGTCAAGGCACAATCTGCTCCATTTAATCGAACGCCAAACTCAGCTGAAAAGCTTGTTACCATTTTCGAGAGTAGAGCTCTATTACTAGGCTAGTCTTTCTCTTAGACATGCATGCCAGACGGGATGCTAAAGTTTCGACCGTAACCTAGTATCCCATCTCGGCCAATGTGTTTCAACGACGAAAGTCTTTCACCGCTTGCTAGAGCAGCCACGAAGCTGGCTGGCTTCCCAAAACAAATATAGAAGAGGACAGCCCCCCGCCATGCTAACCACGTGGGTGTACCTGAACAGATTCAGCTCGAAGCTATATCCGCTGTGGGATTCCTTTTTTCGTTCAGCATTTAATCTCGCATTCTATATTCGATTCCAATACTGCAATCAAAGATGAAGCTGATCTCATCTCTACTCTTCGTGCCCGTCACTTTTGCTGCATATCCTCTTGAGCTTCTCAAGCAAAGCTTGCTCGGACAGACTGACAAAGTATTTGAAGAAGGCAGCCTCGTAACTGATGCAGCCTCTTCCATCCGAACAGCCACCGTGCAGATCAAGAACAATTTCCCTGTCGACGCATGGCTGACCATTCTCCATTGGCGAGGTTCCCTAAGAGAGGAGCATCTCGACTCAAAGACCTTTTCCAACATCTCGTCCGGCCAGGTCAGCGATTATATGGGCGTGGTCTTCGATTCAGGTAAGTTTTGCATTGCGTCCCACATCACATATGCTCACACTGAAGAGCAGTGCGAAAAGATTTTGATGTCTGGAGTGTTGGCGTGCATTTCGGAAATGAATCATTGACGCTATGGACGAAGTACCACGAAGCGAACTTGGCATTAGATGACGCGCAAAGCAACTCTGTGTTTGAGACTGAGAAGTGGGGCGGGAATGTAGCCTTATCAGTGCCAAGGAGCTCCGTGAGTGATGGCTTCGCCGTACAAGCAGGACTTTGGCACTGACAGCTCGATAGGCACTGGTTTCATTTGAAAAGCCGGCCTCTGCCCACCCAGCACCAGATCTGACTTCTTTTGTATTCTTCTCGGTATGTCTCTCAGAGCAGATATATGAAAATTTCTGCCGTCTAATCAAATCAGCCGTATACACGCATCAAGGATTTGGCTAGGTTCAGCATCGGGCTCACTAACGACGCAACCGAACATGATATCAATCAAACCTACATCTTCGACACCTTCGACCCTGAACCTGAGCACGGTTACCATTTCCCATTCTATTTCTGGCCCAGGTCCTCGCAGACATGGACGATCTCCGTGCACGCCTATGGCGACTCGTTCAGCGGCGAGCTTGCGGCAAACTTCACATGTAACCTTGAGCCAGAAAGGCATGGGTCGTGGATTTTGGTCGAGTTGAATAGGGATGGATATGTGTTTGGAACCAACCTGAAGCGTGACAGGTCGTGCAGGGGTAAATGGGAGAATGGTACAGCGAGCTCGCCGAAGCTTTGACTACTCCATTAGTCCCTATAGTACTGGCTTCGGTGATCATGCCGTCCACGGGAGCTGTCCATCTACAAGAGACCTCTGCACTTGGTACAGGATGGTATAGTTCAAGAAGTGGCTGGCGGATAAGTCTGACTGGGAGGTAATGACGCTGGTACTAATGAAGCGACTCTTTGTAGAGCAAAATTTGCGAAACATACGTCGTAGTCCCAAAAGCGTGGCGTTTACACCACCGTCTGTATTCTTCTAGAAATCACGACTGCGACGTCGCAAGAGCAATGCAAAAATAAACGTCATTTACTATCACCCCTTGCCTTGAAAGCACCATAAAGCTACACAGTGTCTAACAATGAAACTATATGACCTGGAACATAATTGAAAATGGGACAACGTATCTGCATTCAGCAATGCATATCCAGAGCTGGGCATACTCAGTTGGGGATATACCCATATCCACAGCTGGGTACCTACCAGGTCTACAGCAGGGCTCCAACAGATATGTACAAAGATGCTCTAGTGGTGTCTAAAACACTCTGAACAACGTAAGAGGCTTCCAACCTCTCTATGCATGAACCAAGGCTATTATGGAACCTCCGCTAATTTTGGTCATCGTTACCGTTGCCTGATCGTCCATCTCCTGTCGTGAATTCATGTAAAAGGTCACTAAATTCGGTCGGGTCAGCAAATGGGTTCGGTGGGCCACCGGAGGCTTGCTCAGCGGTCCGCTGCTCATTATTGTCATCAATGGCGCTGAAGTCCACGGGAAAATTTGTAGTGACCTGGTTGAAGCTATCATTTGGTGTTGTTGAGTTCTGCAGCCTGCTTGGTTCACAAAGTCGAGCCGACCCTGTAGCTCCATTGACAGGGTCGAGGTTCGTCGTAGGTGCGTGCATAGCAGGATTGCTATAGAAGGATGCCAAATCTATACTGGGCAATGCCATCGCTTCGGACTGATCCTGCAGCCCATGACTTATCAGGTAGCTCATGAAAGTCCTGTTATGGTGCCACTTTGAGGCTAACGTCCAATAGGTTGGTTGTCCAGGCAACAGCACAGGATTCAGGTCTACACCAGCATCGACAAGCGCTTCGATGACTTCAGAAGAGCACCATTGTAGGGCTAGACCAAGAAGTGGAAGCGAATCGTCTAAGCGGACATCGAGGGCTTGTTGTTTTTTCTCAAGGCCCAATTTCTTCTTAATATTTTCAAGGATAATGAGCACAACGTCGTTGCGTTTGAGCTCCACGGCACGATATAACAGGGAACGATTATCCTCGTCGCGTTTGTCCAGAATACTGTCTGGGCTTCCTTCGAGCATTTCTTGAACGACTCTGACATCGGCATCATTTTCCACCGCATGTCGCACCGGATATCGGTTGGACTGTTGTCGAGCTTCATTGCATTGGGCGCGGTGAATGCAGTCCCATGCAAGTTCCCGAAGCCGCTTTCCATCTGATTGAGTGTCATTTGGGTGGGCAAGATCGGGAGTCCGTGGCGGAAAGATGTCAATAATCCTGTCAAAAAGCCAATACATCCGCTCTCTTCCGCATGGGTCTAAGTTTGCATTTACCAGAAAGTTCAAGGTGTAGTAGCTGACTCTTTCCAAGAAAGCCCAATGACTATATCTGTCGTTCTTCATGATTCTCATGATCTCAGGCCAACACCACGCAAAGCCGAGGACCTCAGCCGGCTGTGGAACTTTCAGAAACTCAACGTTCTGTCCAAGAGTTAGAAAGTCTTCCGTTTTCTTTTGAAGTTGCTGGATCGGGTCGCTGAGGGGAGCGGGTGGGCCCTTGTGGTGTAATCGGGACTCCAATTGGGAAGAAGCAGCTCTCGTGATGCATGCTTGGAGCTCTTCAATACTGCGACGCGTCAGTTTTTACTGTCGTGAACCTATGCTTTGCTTACTTTTGGCTTCGTGTTTCACGGCTCACCGGACTCGGCGGCAGTTCGTCCGGGCGGCACACCTTTCCCTTTTCAAGGCACCGGTCGCAATCCTTGTTTGTGTCAGTGCGGGTACACTGACTATAGTCTCAGCATTCATCTCGAGTATACTCAAAAGATAGTTGCAAGATCGATACCTTTTGCTTTGACTTTCGGCATTCCGGGCACATACGCTTTTGAGGCATTCAGTTTATCCTCACCAATAAGAACTGGACTGTGTATTGTACTAATCTATGTACTTCCTCTCTGCGGAGTTGGTGCATATACCTAGACAGTCATTAAATAATCTTGTTCCACCAGGTGTAATAATCTATGTAACTCGTGTCGAGCAAGCTGTTTCGCCAGAGATATGTGGATATAACGCGAGACTTGAAGGGATGCCTTGAAAACATACTTTAATGCCTGACTTGCGCCGGCTTGTAAATTGAACTCTGAATGACGGACTTTGTGCGTGACGACAATGGAAAGAAGAGGATCGAAATTAAATAAAGTCGCTAGCCCTGTACTATTTAACAAGCCCAAAAGGCGGCTCGCAGCTGCGCATCGGGGCGCAGCACGACCTCAGGCCGTCAGGCGGGATCCATATGCGCTGTGTCGCGATTGATCGCAGCCGATCGCAGCCGACCGCAGGCAATCGCAGGCACTCGCAGAAGGCCGCAAAAGAAGTGAGATCCAGCTCATGCGACAACTCTATAAAGGAACTCAGAAAGTGAGATTCCTCACTTGTTCCCCAAATATCTATATTCTCCTCTGTGGGACAGCATTGCTGTGCGTAATGAGCCGGACTCTCTGGTGCTTTTCTACGATGGATTGTGAAGATACTTGGAGCAAGGAAAGGAAAGCAACCAAGAACGAAGAATCCAGCTATCGCGACCATCGACGAGAAAGGAAATTCAGGTTATCAATGGTCATGACTGGTTTGCGCAGACTTCTTACTTTCACGACCTTGCAAAGTCGGGAAGACCAAATTCAATGGACTCATTCTGGACCGTAATGTTCTGCAACCTTTTTCATGGAATGATACTGACAATTCAGTCCGCAAATGCAACATAAGGTCAGTCGAGCGGTCTTAAATGATTTTTGCTCGGACGGTGCCTTTCCAAACCTCTCGAATAGCAGTTCTGCATGTCCTGCTGATGGAGCAATGAACCAAGTGATCTCGGACTCATGGCAAATCCGCGCTTGGCGCGAAAGCTCTAGATCAGAGCTTCTCTGGATCACAGGTGTGCCGGGTGCGGGAAAAACTCTCCTGGCGAGCTCTATTGTTCAGCATCTCATGGACGAAGACCAAAAAGTTGTGTACCTTTTCGATGATTCACAACACAAAACAGCCGGCAGACTTTTGCGGATGCGAAATTCAAGTCTTGTCGATCGCCGACAAGCTAATTCAACTTGGGATCTCCGAGACCGAGAACCCATCGAAGCTATCATAAATCCTTTGAAGAAGAAGATTCACGCCCAGGAAGTAGAAGCTCTTCTCCGGTCCGTTGTCGAACAAGATATATTCAGCATGGTATACTTGGTAATTGATGGACTGGACGAATCGGACGAGGCTGCTAGTAAACTCAGGTATATTAGCGAATTAGTCAAAAGTGGTGCGCACTTTAGACGTCCGGTCAAATGCTTGATAACCTGCAGTGATATACCTTACCCATCAAAGTTAAAAACTAACGAAAAGATACTCAATTTGTCAGGGTCGTTGTGCAAAATTCGCGTTGCCACCTACACTCAACAGTGTTTGAGAGATTTCACTTTCGCCCATAGCGGTGCGGAGAAACTGCTGAACCAAGAACTCGTACAAGCACTCGTCAATAAGGCTGAAGGTTGTTTTCTGTGGGTCAAGCTTGCAATAGACTGCATACTTCAGGACCATCGAGGTTTTCATCGAACTGAGCTGCTGACCGCTCGCCGTAACCGATCGACTATAAGGGCGCTTTTCCAGATTTACGAATACATGCTCAGCTCTGCACCAGATCAAACAATTGCGAGAATGTCACTCTTCTTGGTGGCCCTTGCGGCCCGGCCCTTACGCATTACGGAATTCAGGTCCATGCTCTCGCTACAGGCTCATCAACCTTTGATGACACTGGACATCCCCAAATCTTCTGGCGGTCTTCTGATGTATCACGAAGATAACACCATCGTATTTATACACCGAAGCGTGAAAGAAATTTTTTTCCACGACTCACCAGCTTCGAAGTCTCAATTGATCTCAGGTCATGAGTTGATAGCGCGTATGTGTCTTCAGACTTTGAAACAGGAGAGTGGGGAAGAGCGGCAGAAAGCTGTACAGGTCGACTTTATTGGCACCTATGCCATGGAATTCTGGTCCTTCCATTACAAAATCGCTGAAATAAGCAGCAAATATCTCCCGGGCTTACTCCATGAGGTTCTCAAAACGTGTCTCGAACAACGAGTCACCGATCCTAGTTTCCAAGGACCTTTCCAACTTTGGCCAAACGATCTTACGCTCAAACCTTCACGTGACAAAAGCAGAAGAATCGATGAACTATTGAGGCTGAGTGCATTCTATGGTTTTGAGCACCTGGCAAAATTAGAGCTGGACATGGGTGCATTGACTGATGCATGGGACGGTACATATGAAGAAAGCCCCTTACATCTCGCGGCAGAAAGGGGTCATCTGGAGGTAGTGCATCTACTCTTGAGTTACGGAATGGACCCCAACGTCAAATCACGAAGTGGTAGGACTGCCCTGGATTATGCTGTCGCTAATGGCCACATATCTACATCTGGATTGCTTTTAGAAGCTACAGCCATTCCGTCTGATAAGAGTCCTCGAGATTTTCCAGGTTTTCTTTATCATGCCCTTGCTAACGGACAAGCTGAGATGGTGAAAACGATGTTGGATAAGTTGAACAATGCTGAGGGGTCCCTCTTGTCGATCCCGGGAAAATCTAAATGCACTGAGGAGGATTCCCAACACTACAGTTCTTTTGAGAACGCTTTGTCTCGGGAACTTCTACTCTTAGGAACGGTTTCAAAGCCGTGCGTCAGATGTGGGATGGTCCAATCACGTTTGAAAGTAAGTGTAGGCGAACCATGTGTTTCTGCTCTTTGAATTGACGAGCACAGATATGTGACCCGTCCCTTCCCGAAGGAGAAGCGAAAGAGGCAGTGATTTCTGTCGTTGGCGAAAGCTTTCCAAGCTGTATTATAGATGATACACCACAGCTTATTTTTGATGGTCACAGAGACCTTCCCTACGATCCTTCCATCGGTGTGCGGAAAGAAGTCATCAGATGGTTCCCCGGCAAGAAGGTGTATGAAGCCCTCAAATCGGCTGCTGTGAATGGCTTCACGCGCTTCATTCGACTGCTAGTAGCAGCTGGCAACGACACCAGGCTGTTAGATCTGGAGAGAATGCATATGCTTTCGAAAAGCCTCATACTAAACCACCAGTGACCAAGTGCTGGTCCGCTATGACGGACGTTTTTTGTGACGTAGGCGGCCCAGATTATCAAACATTGTCATGTTGTCGAATGTGCTTGGAACATTCTCACTGATCCGCCGGAGCTTGAGCTCATTTGTCGTAGAAGACAGATTAAGTTGCTTGTCAGTACGCTGAAGATTGAGTCTCGCAATCAATGAAATGTTTCTCTTCGACCAGCTGTGAGCTTCAAGTTAGTAAGGAGCCTTGTGCTAGGATAGAACGAGCCATCAATGAACCTATCAGTAGTACATTACAGGCTCAAATAATCGTAGGTCCTATTATTAGCATAATCGGAGATAATACTCACGAATGATTCTATACTTCTTCACTAAGAGGTTCTATTTCACCCTCTTGACCGGTAAGAACGGGCACCACGAGGAGCAACTTTGAAGGCTTTTCTTGATCCGTAACACATTCTCACTTGGCTTTTCACGGATAAGAGTCTCGCGATTTAACACAATTCGCGCGAACCATTGCGAGGCTCCAAAGCTTCAAGTATAGTCTGGGGTGTCGTCGCGCGATTGATGGCTCAGACCTGCAGCCATCGCTATCGCAATGCGATCCCGCCACAACCAGAGCACGCAACGCTCACTGAAAAGGGAAGCGAGCCCAAAGCCTGCGGAAAGGAAGGAGATGCTTGGGCCTAGGAAAATACGTGTCAGGCTTCTTCCATGAACGTGGCATTTTCACCCTCAAAACAGGCGTGCAGTAAACAGAAAGGAACCCAAACTCGTCCAGGTTGATGGCTAACTTAGTTCCTCAATTTTGGGTGGCGTATATAGTGGGAATATGGTCACTCCCGCTGATGCCCATCGCGTTTCTGGCTTGGATGGAGACAAGGCGAGCAAATCGCCGTTTAGAGAGTAAGTAGCTTTGCGTTGCACGCTCTAATTACTGCTATGACTAAAAGACCTTAGGACAAACCGACGCCCAAGAGACAAGCCCATGTGATAGCCTTGAAATTGAAAACCTCGTCGCAATTAGACGAGAACTGCACGAATTGAAAGATGTCCTTGGGATCATCGCATTGAACGGCTCCAATGAAGTCCAGGGAATCGAAACAGGAATTTGCGGCGAGATTCGATCGAGCATAGCCGCGCCGAATGCAGCAAACATTGCTGATGAGGACCATCTCCCCGTCTGACCTAGGGGCTGAAAAGTGTTGCAATAGGTGTTTGGATACTGTACATGTCCTCATACATGGGACAGTGCTTTGAAATAGTGGTTGTCCACGAGAGATGTTTTTTTAAGTGTTCGATAGATGAGGCTATTCTGCTCTTGTGCAGGCGCAAGGGACAGTAGACGAATCTCAGGGCTCGCCCGGTACAATTCTTTACAGGCGTAAACCTCATCTATTCGTTTCAAGTTGAGAACTTCAAGAAAATCTAGAGGCCCTTCATCCTAACTTTCACTATCAGTGTCAGATATAAGATCATCCTGTGATATGCCGTTGGGATGGGTGAGTGTCTCCCCAGTTCCAGACGCAAAGTCACCATCGCTGTCAGATGGCGTGTACGGCCTTCAATTCTATTGCAACTTCGCGTTAGGTTCGCTTGAGGCGGAGGAACTTCGCGTAGCGTTTGGGCACTTTTCTCGACACGGTGGCTGGATTGGAGTGTCGCGATCTGATGACTCGTCTCTTTTCATGGTCATAAAGACCCTAGAAGTCTATGAAAGGTCTTTCATTGTCATTGAGAGCAGCGCAGAAGTTGATATTCATCTCCTACCAAAGGTCCGTAAATGTACTCAATCTAGGAGGATTCAATGCAATGCATCATTCACTAGCCTATCACTGAAAATTACCTTTGGATATTAAAGGATGACTTCTTAGATTCTCTGTCTCTCTTGAACAGTGAACGTTGTGAGAAAATTTTGGATAGAAAGATAAACCTGTTGTCCGTGGGGCTATCCGAAGCAGCATTACTACGTCGTTTAAAATGGCCACGCCGAATGATGCCTTGAAGAAGATAGTCTGAGTCTAGAACCTCGGTAAGATGCTTTGTCTAATATCTCAAGTTGACGAAAGCGTGAGCTGAAGCCTTTGAGATTTAGATCATAGCAGTATTAAGAGATAGAATTGGTTCCAAGTCTCCTCGGAAGAACTGCAGAACATTCGTGCATTGAACCTTTTCTTGGCGTTTAGGATGTCGTCATTTGTGAGGCTCGGCTCGGGGTAGATTATGTGAGCCATCAAGGACAGAAGCGGCAACAGCACGCTTTCCAACGCAGACTGTATAAATTTAAATCCAACGACAGAATTGATCACTGCACAAGGTGTTATGGAAGTGGTCGACGATACTTCTTCTACGATGGTGGGCGCGGGGCGAAATCGAAACACCTTGTCAAAAGGAAGTGGTCTGTCTATCCAGACAAACACAAATCGTATCTTTGCAGTGATATTAGGCTGCCTGAGTCTTAATTCTGCATAGTTTATCTGAGAACTCTATGCGTATTGATCACGATTAGCAGAGGGGACCCTTTCAAACCGTAAAGGCGACAAGAGATTATGGCGCGGACACGAAAAAGTGGACGTCTGACGGCGAATGGCGCGATGCATCCAAGTCGAGTTAATGTTCGACCTAGCAATCCAGTTCCAGATCTCTACCAGGATATGTTGTTTGAGGCTGTCCGATCGGGGGATGTTCCTCGAAAGGACGATGGCCCTGTGACGAAAAGGCGTAGAGTCGGGGACTACGCCGTTGTGTCTCCTGGAAGAGGTTCTCCAGTGTCTGAACCAGTCATTGATGATATGGAGAAGCAGGAACCTCAACTGCAAACAGCTTACAGGGACTTCGAGGATTCCGAAGACTCCGATGTTTTCGAAGACGTAGATCTTGGTGAAGACATCAGTTCAGACAATGAAGAATTGCCACCTCAAGATAAGGACAATGGGCCATTAGAAATCTCACTCAAAAGACCTGATGATTCCCAAATAGCACCAAAAGTTAAACGGAGAAAGCCGGTCGACAAGGCTGCGAAAGCACGTCGACTGGATGTCCACAAGTGCCACGTTCTATGCCTGCTTGGACACCTCCAATCTCGGAACCATTGGTGTAACAATGAGCAGATACAGTCTGCTCTTAAAGAAATAGTTCCTCGCAAAACCATCGATCTATTCCACCTGTCGGAGTCTAAATCGCAGTCTCAGCGCAATCATGCCTTCCAGGCGGGCCTGAAGGAAGTCTCTGATATATGGAAAGATGCGTTCAAGATCACTGTCCAAGGACTGAGACGAGCGTACTGGACAGAAGACAGTGAGGCTCTCAACGACGTAAGCTAGATATCTCCACCTGTGTAATGTGGCGTTGACTATGAGAAGCTCAGCGATCTCGATTCCGTTGGGGACTTTACAGGTCAGGATGAATTCATGTCAGCAGCTCTTAAGAAGAAAGGTTCTCGCGATGTTGGCGCACAGCTATTTTGCGCGCTTCTACGAGCTCTAGGAGTCGAGACGCGACTAGTCTGCTCCCTTCAGACTCTCCCATTTTCTGCTGTTGCCAAAGGCGTGCTTCCTGAGAAGCCCAAACCGAAATATGCACAGTTTATTCGGCATGCAGGTCCGTCTGTCCAACCCGTTTCCAGCCCCGCCCCAGAACCACCTTCGAACTCGTGGGACAATCCGCGAAGGCGGCTTGGTCAGCCATCCTTTAACACCTCGGACACACAACATACCACTTTACCCAAACCGCAGAAATCTGAAATCCATGATTCGCCATATCCTGTTTTCTGGGTCGAAACGTTCAACGAACCGCTCCAAAAATGGGTTCCTGTCGATCCCCTCGTAAGGCATACAATTGACAAACCGAGGACTGGATTTGAGCCACCGGCAAATGACCGCTTAAACAATATGTCCTACGTAACTGCTTTCGAAGAAGATGGATCTGCTCATGATGTAACGAGGAGATATACCCATCACTACAATTCGAAGACTCGCAAGCTTAGAGTCGAATCGACGAAGAACGGAGAGGTTTGGTGGAAGCGCACTATCGGCTTCTTTAGACGCCGTGTCAAGTTGGACCGAGATTTTATCGATGAAGCTGCGTTGGCCAAGAGGGAAGCGGAGGAGCCTATGCCCGACAATGTACAGGACTTCAAAGATCACCCTCACTACGCCCTTGAGCGACACCTGAAAAGGAATGAAGCCATTCATCCAAAGAGAGCTGTTGGCAAAGTAGGTTCAAGCAAGCAGAGTACGAACAAATCCAAGAACGCGAAACTCGAGTCCATCTACCGACGGCGGGACGTGCATTCCGTTCGAAGTTCTGATCAGTGGTACCGGCTTGGACGCGAAGTGAAAGTAGGAGAACAGCCTCTGAAAAGAGCTGTGCCTCGGAAGAAGCGTCCAGAATCCCCTCACTTTTCTGGGGAGGATGACGAAGAAGAGGACGAAATTGGGACCAGGCTCTATGCCGAATTTCAGACAGAAGTCTTTATCCCGCCGCCGGTCGTGAACGCAAGAATCCCACGCAACGCCTACGGTAATCTCGATGTCTACGTGCCAAGCATGCTACCAGTCGGCTCATTGCATATCAAACATCCCTACTCTGCTTACGCGGCTAGGGTGCTTGGTATCGATTATGTGGATGCTGTAGTCGGTTTTGCATTCAAAGGTAGGCGCGGAACTGCGGTCAAAAATGGAATTGTTGCGGCGGATCAGTACGAAAATGCGCTTGTCGCTGTTGTGGAAGGTTTAATTGATGCAGGGAAAGAAGCCGAGGAAGAACAACGAGCGCTCCAGGTAATGGCGTTATGGAAGAAATTTATGAAGGGGCTGAGGGTGAAAGAGCGGATTAAAGAGTACCAAGAGAACGCTGACGGTGAAGACCCATCATATCTAAGCGAGGAAGAGGAGGAGGAGGAGGAGGATGGGGCAGGGGCTGCAGGCGGATTTTTCTTGGAAGAGAATGATGGAAACATCGCGCAGCCTACTTCGAATAGCCTCAGCAAGCCCAGTCTGTCGAAAGCAGCGAGCAAGATCCCGTTCCTTCCTCAAGACGATTCACTGTACAGGGTGCCAATTCAGATCATCCGTTCGCCACACACGATTGCCGAACCGTCAGCAAGAACTCCCGTAGTTCCAGATACTGAACTTTTCGGGGTAGAAAATCAGGGAGGGGGAGGATTCGTCCCTGAAAATGACAAGCAAACCTACCATCCGCCTTCAGGAGGAGCAGGTGGTTTCTTAGTGGAGGGAGTCGATGCTAGAGAGGAAGCAAGCGCGGTATCTAGTCCGGGTGGTGGTGGTTTCCTCATTGAAGACGAAGTCGAGGACGCAATCTCCTCGGCTAAGCAAGCCAGGCTTCCAATCTCCGCAGATGAAATTGCAGTATCGAGAGCGGATCCAAAACAACAGGAGAATGATCGTGGTAGCACGGAAAAGAGGCCTGGAGACACTTTTGCGAAGAACGTGTCAAATGATGAAACTCCGCTAGTGACACAAGCAAGTCCGGGAAAAGGTGTTGACACCGCCACGAAGGGAGACGCTCCTGCTCTTGTGGAAGACCATGACACGGACATTCAATCGTTACTGTCTCACGACCCTGAGGACGAAGATGCGGATCCGGAGTGGTTAGTATGAACATTTTGGAAGAATTATTGATTGGAGATACCCATGGTTTTAGCCCTTAGCTAGATCTATTTTAAGTTGAGATTCTGCTTCGATCCTCACTTCTAGGGAGTGCAATGCCCGCTTCATCTCCTCAGAGGCTCGGGCTTCTCAGCACCGATCAGTGGTTTAAATCCCGGATCGCCCTTTTCCATAGCTCGCTGATAACCATCCCGTTCGCTAACCCTTTTCAGATAAGCGAGGATGGCATCATATCCCTCAAGACTATACGGAATGAAGAGTCTCATAGTGGTCAATGAAGTGACATTCATAATGTCTGCCGCTGTGAATTCCTCTCCCGCGAGCCACGTGTGCTTGCTCAGCCGATCTTGGAGGATTTGGAGAGATTGCTCGAACGCACGCCTCGCAAACACTGAACCCAAATCGTTCGAAGACAGTCCACCAGACCGTACGAGGACACCGTAGCGTAGGAGGGCAGGTTGAAAATAACCGTTTGCGAAGTGTAGATAGTACAAGTAGTCCGGGTAGTTGGCCGCTGTCGGCGGGACAGACAGCTTCCCATTGCCGTATTTAGTCAAAATGTACTCCACGATGGCACCCGACTCAGCCAGCGTCACCTCGCCGTCCTGGATGATTGGTGCCGCTTTCGTGGGGTGCCTAGCGTTGGTCAGCTTGGGAGAGCGCATGTCAACCATTCGATGAGGGCTCACAATGCCTGCAGTTCTGGAGGACACATCGCGGTTTTGGAGTCCCGTTGATATGTTTTAAGCTCATATGGAATTCCCAGCTCCTCACAAAGCCAAACGATGCGTTCGGATTGTGCTCGTTGAAGGTGGTGAACGACAAGCATGGTTACTAAGTTTGAAAGTTATCGAAATAGCGAAATTCAGTATTACCTATCTGGTCGAAAGTCAGGATTTCAACTTTCAGATTGCTTGCATATAAGTCCTGGTTGGACCAGTGAAGATTTATACGGAAGCCCAGCTTCACATCGATCCAATTCTTTATCGGGCCAGACCCTACAAATTAGGTAACCACATACGTAGGGAAGCCCAGACGGTGAAATCTTAGTAATCTAGAGCTAGGCTAGGACTTTTCTTGGGTAGGCCGAATCCTTTCATAAATCGGCCTCTATCGGAGACAAATCGCAACATTTTGGTCTACGCACGTATCGCAGCTTCAAAGCTTTACCTCCAACTTTTTGGGGCCCGGCGGGGAAAGCATGAATATCTCTCCAATAGCAAAAAACTCAAGCCTAGCTACTGATTGACCTTAGCGAAATAGTACCTTTTTATGCTAAGGCCCTTGATCTCCATTTCTGTCGTTGTGATCAAAGCTTAAGCGTACAGAACATCGGAGATCTATTACCTTGAAGCGCATTCCTCAGAGCCAGAAAGAAAGGTTTAGAATCAGTGTCGCCAGTCAACATATTAGAATTAACGGACTATTCTGAGATGAGCTGGCCCAGTAAAGGAGAGGTGCTTATACCTGATAGGGTCTGGGTAGTGGGCTCTGCTGAAGCAACTACTAACAGCATGCGACGCCAGCTCTTCCCGCAGGAATATCACGACGTGTTTTTCCCTCCTTCATTCTAGCCCAATCTTCCGCGCAACCTCTGTTGCAATCGTCTCAAAATACGGTGTTGCATGCTTCTCCCCGCCTCTAACCTCCTCCGCCACGACCGTAGGCATTCCCCTATCCGCGTCTTCACAGATTCTCTCCTCCAATGGCACACTCCCCAAAAACCCTACTCCGAGCTCCTCACACCTCTTCCTTACCCTCTCCTCCCCACCAGGCGAGAAGATCGCCGCCCTCCTCCCACACCCGGGACAAGTGAACCCACTCATATTCTGCACCATCCCCAACACCCTCACACCCATCTTCTCAAACATCCCCACCCCCCTCACAGCATCCTTCAGCGCCACGTCCTGCGGCGTGCTCACCACAACCGCCCCATCCATCTCCACCTGCTGCCCAATCGTGAGCTGCACATCCCCCGTCCCCGGCGGCAAATCCAGCACAAGCACATCCAACCCCCCCCACTCCACCTCATGCAACAGCTGCTGCAAGGCCTTCATAACCATCAACCCCCTCCACGCCACCGGCGCCCCCTCACTCGGCAGCAAATACCCCATACTCATACTCTTCAACCCATAATTCACCAGCGGCACCAACCGATTCCCCTCCGCGGTGAGCCTCGGCTCCGCCGCATCGGCGAGGTTGAGCAGCGTCGGCACCGACGGCCCAAAGATGTCTGTGTCGAGGAGGCCGGTGCGCAGGCCGCGGCGCGTGAAGGTCAGGGCGAGGTTGGCCGCGATGGTGGACTTGCCGACGCCGCCTTTGGCGGAGCTGATGGCGATGGTTTTGTGGACGTCTTTTATGCGGCGCTTTTGGGGGAGGCCGCGTTGGGCGCGGGGGAGGGAGGGGGGTGGGCTCCCGCGGGGCGGAGGGGATCGGGGGAGACCCTGGGAGATTTGTCAGTATAATCACGAGTAGGATTGGAATGGGAAACTTACGAGAGGGTTGTCATGGCTCAGACATCGTGCGGATGTTGTGAGACATCTGCGCATGGCGAGATCGAAAGCTTTGCGTGATGCTGGAGGAGAGGTATTTAGAGTTTTGGGGTAATTTTGCCAAGGGGAGGACTCGGGAAAAACTTCCCCGCACACGCCGGTCCCTTCGGCTCTCCTCGAGGCAGGATATCAGAACAACCACAAATACAAGCTTGCGGCGAAGCGGCTGTGAGTAGTTAAAAGCCTAACGCCGCGTAGACGCAATACTAAGACAGTGGTATCGTGCCTAAAGTGCTCTAGTCCAAGAGATCAAGCCAGCCCAAGCCCAAGGTTGTCCAAGTCGGTGTTAAAGATATAAGGTCGATCGAAAGAATAGTAGTTGATCTAGAGCCTCCATTAGCTTTCGCTGCTGCCATAAACAATTGTAATGTCCCTCTGTGATCTTAAAACATCCTGAAACCATCCTCCACTACATCCTCCTCTAGACCTTCCTCCTCCTCCTCCACCTCCTCTTCCCTCAACCCCCTCCCACCAAACAGGCTCCCAAAGAACTCCTTAGCCGCCCCATCCGTCCATGTTCCCCTCTCATCCCCACTCGCCGTGAAATTCAACAACTTCTCGTGGACATGGTAGCGCACTTTGCGTCCTTTGCTAGCCTTTGTATCGACAATTTTTGTTTTGACCTTGGGGAACTTGGTAGGGAGAGTGATGGAGGTAGCAGTAGAGGTGGCACGGTGGGAGATCAAGTCGCGGAGGAGCGAGGTGTAGAATGGGGTGTCCGTGTAGTGTTTAAGAGGGTTGGGAGTAGAGTTGGAACTTTGATTTATATGCACATTTGTATGGGAGTGTGTAGGAGTGGTAGATTCAGTGATCAGACGGTCTTGGGTTGCGGCGAGATGGGTGTCGATATGGGAGACAATGTTGGAGGGTTCATCGTTGGGGAGGAGACTCGCGCCGCGGTTAATGTTGGTAGCTGATGAGGAGGTGGCGTGGACGCGTTTGGACCATTTTTGAAGGATAGCGCGGCGGTTATGGAAGGCGGAAGTGTGTAGAGTTGACGAGTGGGAGAGGACGGTCGGGGATGGGGTGGACGGACTGGCGGGGGATGGTGGATCGAGTTTCCGCCTTTTGGAAGCCTGATCGGCGTCGTTTGTCGCGGAGGAAGTAAGGTCTAATTGGGCATTGAGAAAAGAGGTTCTAAGCGCTGTAAGTGTGTTATAGATGTTGAAGGCGGCGGATTCAGCGTGTTGTATCGCAAGGCGAGTGTCTTTTGAAACCGGGTTCGATGGTGGATGCTGCAGGGGCTCGCTCGCAGCCAGAGCTTCTTGAAGCTTGATACGAAGGTCAAGGAGGCGGTCGAAGGTCTCATACTGTCGCTTGACGGCGCGACCTTTCTTTGCGTCTACTGCGGCAGCAGCAGAAAGCGTCGATGCAAGATTAGACGTCGATTTGGCGAGGAGTTCACGAACAGCCGCTCGATCAGCAGATCGTGACTGACCGGCTGCCGGCGTTGCGGCATCAAGCTCGGCGATCTGCCCTGCCATCGTCTTTCTCTTTACTCTATCCCAGTGTTTCGTGTACGGCGATTCGGCATGGAATGTAACTTAGCTGTGCTGTAGCGTACTTCCCATCCTCATGCAGAGTGCAACTTCTTTCACGCCCAACTTCATATCAGCTTGACAAATTTAACTTCGAATAGTTTTGTAAATCTGATCGTTATGAACATCAAAAAATTTAATGTCAGATTCATTCTGTATCGATAAATCAGCTACAGGAATAAGCTTTTGATTTTGATAGGGTAAGTTTTCCTTCAAATGTCTGAACATGTGAAGTTTTTAAACTTTTCCGTTAGCGTGAGGTTGCGTAAGGCTGCAATACTTGTTCTAGCGTTACATTACAAAATAAGCTGTAGCTACTTCGTGAGGAGTAGAGCAATTGAACTGTCGAAAAGACACTTACTCTCTGCTTTCTAGACTATTGTATTGAACTGTTCGCCGCCACCGCTTACCAGACACTGTATGCGTTGAATGTCATTTGCCATGCGCTTCCCGGCGTCACGGTACTCCGTTACGCTTGCTTCCCTTGTATTGCTAACCATACACTTCTACGAAATTTGGAATCTTAAATTTCTAAAAGATCCTCGTCCTCATCCTCATCTCCTCCATCACCCCAAGCCTCTCTTCTCAATATCCTATACGTCGGCGGCCCAGGGAGACTCTCCAGAAGAGACGACCTAATCCTCCGAACACCATTCTTTAATATGGGACTTGACGACGGGACCTTGTCTGCTTGCTCCTCCTCCTCCTCCTCCTCCTCCTCTTCTTCTTCTTCTTCTTCTTCTTCTTCTTCTTCTTCTGCCGGCTCTTGGTCCATTTCCGGTCCAGTAGGATCCAGCGTTGACCACCGAGTTTCAGGTTCCTGGTTTTGACTGCTACAAACAGAATCTCTGCGAACACTCTGACTTGGCGACAGATTTGCACTTTCGCTCATTCTTAAGACGATATTTAAAGGTGGTAGCTCGGGTGAGCTATTTTCTGTCATCATCTCTGTCTCACCTCTATTCTCCACGCTTCGCCGCGCATGATATGGCGTGGCATCCAGATCCCCCTCCAACTCACCATCTTCATCAGTCTCATATCCCGGAACATCGCCAAGAGCAACAGGAAAGCTGCTGCTTGAGTCCTTGACCGTGATGGCGCCTGTGGGAGGAAGCAAATCCGAGCTTAGCCCTTGGGCTGTGGGCCGAAGGAGTGAAGATGGAGGTAGCTGAGTGGGGGACTGGGTTGAGACTTGAGATTGCCGGGGGAGGTTGAGAGGATCTAGAGCAGCAGGAAGGGTGGGTCCTTGGAATGTCGAAACCGAAGCAACGGGGACGGTCGTTTTATACGCGTGTATTTGGGTCCGGGAAGGTGTTGGAGTCTGAGGCGGTGGCTCGGTACGTGCGGAATCTTTGGTGCGAGTGCTGAATGGGCTTCCAAGATCGAAGATCTCGCCGTCATCGTCACTATCGTCACCTTTCTTCGGTCCAGCATTGGCAAAATTTGTGGCCGAGCGGCTTGAGGTTATTGGTGTGGAGTTTAGGTGCCGGGTGGGAGAAGAAGAAGACGAAGTCAATTTGTCAAAGACCATTTGCGTCTCCAGGCCAACAGAGAAATCGTCTTCCAGGGTTTCATTGTGACTTTTTGCGCCTTCAGACCTAACTTCGCTGACGTTGCACTGCTCGAGATCCGCGGCAACAGCAGATGGAATGGGCACCTGTTTGGGGGTAGGCCGTCCCAACATCTCTTCCATTGCTGGCCATGCATCAACGAGTAGCCTGCCTGATTGTCGCGGGATCGGGGGTGGACTCTGCCCCTTCGGACTAGAAGCGGTCGATAGACTAATAATCCCGCTCTTGGATTTTTGGGGTCTACCCGGAGTGTTTTGACTCTTCTCCTGAGGCCTTGTTTCTGTGGAAAGATCGGTGTCAGATTGCTCGTTTTGACTGCAACGGACGGTGGCTGTTCTTTTCATGGCTAGTCTTTTCATTTGAGAGTGGGATTTGGTGGGAGACACCATGGAAGATCGTTCGCTTATCGCGGACCTCGGGCTTTTGGTGGAGGTCGCTTTCCTCTGGGAGGATTTATTCTGCGTTGCCAGCAGAGAGGTCGGAACACGGATCGGCAATTTTACAATCAAGCTCCTCACCTGGTCCGAGGCGTCATTCTTCCTCTTCTGTAGGCCCATATCGTCGGCTATAGTTGCTTTAAAAGTCAGAGGGCTCTGTCTATTTGCTATTGGCCATGATGTATTGATCGATCGTTCTCTTAAGGGAGATCTTATCTGCTCCGACCGGATGATGCTTTCTAGACTGTGATTTGTGCTAGGCGGCAGGCTTTCGGGCGATTGACTGCTTGGTATCACTAGATCAGGCGGAAGAGACCTTCTCGGAAGTATCTTTTCCGGAGTCCGAGGAGTTGATGCTTCGGCTGTGGTGGTCACAGTTTCTCTTGTGTTATACTCGTGCGCTGGAGCCTCTATTTGGAGCCCAAGACTCTTCAATTTTTCCGTAGCAGCTAGCTTTGCTGGTCTTGATGAGCGTGGGCTTCTGCTATGTGGTGGCTCCGTTACAGATGAATCAACTCGTTCCGGTTGGGAGCTAGAGACTTCCCATGGATCAAGTCTTCTCTTTCGCTTCTTTTTTCCGACGGACGCTCTTGGTATCGAAGCCGAAATCGGTTTTTGAGCCGAGTCAGTGCCGCAGGGTGACATAGGAGTGCTGGGAGTTGGATATGCTGCGAGGATGCCCCTAGGTCTGCTTGTAGCGGACGGCACTGGTCCTGATTCTTCAATCTCAATACACTCAAGCTCCTCATCCCAATTTTCGCTGTCCGGGATTGGAGATTTCCTGATGTAGTCCATTTGGGTCAACGTACTCTTCTGCCGTGGTAGGGACCTCTTTCTAGCGTTTCTTCTGAGCCTTGAACGCGGCCGACTTCTCGTTATGGATCGAAGGTCGTCACTAGCTTCTCCATCATAGACATGAATATTTGGAGTCCTCAGGATAAACTGAATCTGAGTCAGAGTCTGCTGCCTTCTCATCGAATCTGCATTCAAGGCATCAGCCGATAGTTGTTCCTCGGCATGATCGTGGCGCTTTTTTCTTGTCGTAGTTGTCGGGGTCGATGTTAAAACGGTCATGTTAGGCTGCTGTTCTCGCGAGGAGTTCGATCGTGTTATGGTCGGACGGTGATCACCTTTTGTTGTTGCCTTGTATACATCAGCTGCAGTTCCTGAGGAATGTGCGCCTCGCTATCAGCCAATCGTTAGGTTCATTTAAAAGCAAACTTCATCGCCTTAATAGATACATCGAAAACATTGCAACAATAGGTGTACTCAAAAGTTGGTATGTCATTCGAGGAGCTACCATGCACACGAGTAGATGAACTGGCTCTTCAAGTTTGCTCTGTTGGTAGCCTTGCGACGCGTTTAGAGTTCGCGTTACGCGAGGCTGGATGATATCATTACATGGGAATGGTCTGTGCGTAGATCTGTTATCGATATCGAGTATTAGGCTGCACACCAGAAAATTCGTAATCTCATGGAGCACGCACGGATGCATCATCAAATCCTGCATTAAATTTTGTATGCCTGGTCCAAGCCTAGGAGCATCTGAGAAGTAAGAGAGGGTATCATGTCAATTCTGCAAGCCATTCCCTAAAACGCCAATGCAAGAAGCCGTCATGCAGCATAATGGTCGTAGCCCAATGTCGCTCTGAAGAGAGGGAAGAAGTCACATAGAAGAAAGAGAACGCTAAAATCGATAAGCCCCAAGAATGCATGATGCCTCGCCGCTGATGATACAAGCATGTTCTGCTCAATGCTTTTTTGCCCAAACCCATGACTCCAGCACGATTTGAATACAATTACTGCTGTCCAGCTCTTGCCCGTAAGAGCCGTAGCCTCGACTGATCATCTTGCATCGTCCTCGTTGCACTGTCGTTACTCGGAATGCGAGGCCTTTCTCTGCTGGCCTCTCTTGCGACATTTCCGAGGCTGTAGCTTCGCCGGACGTCGGATGGTTCTTCTTGAATTAAGGATGCTAAATTTGGCCCCGACCTTGATCCCGGTCCTGACCCTCGTATGTGAGCTTGGCTTGGCGCTTGCGGCATGCTGAGTGTTGGCTCGTCTCCCATGGAGTTATCCCTAGATGTGGCATCATTATAGGATGGCAGGTCATTAGATTGAGGGCGTCGAAACGGAGCCTTCACGGCTGTGGAGTAGCTCGGAATGCGTGAAATATCCTCGTATTCATTGAAGTACGGAATTGGCGTATTTGCTCCAGTATGCGCCCCAGAATTCAATACTGCATCTGCAGAGGAGCGCCGCGACATCGTAGCCGACGCAGGATCAGACATACTATGACTGCTAGATGCATCATGACTTCGGGGTTGAGGGAAATAATCACTATCTTGTGCATTGGGCGAGCGTCGAGGCGACGAGACATGCAGGTTATTCAAGCGATGCTGCAAAGCTGCCGCACTTACGTTTTCGTTGGCGACATTTCCTAGGCTCACAAGATTCTCATTGGACACACTTCTGCTATGCGGACCCACTGGTGTACCAGGCGTAGACAAGGCAGCGCCCGGAGTGCGATACCCAGTATGGTCAACATCAGAGTAGAGCTGATCGAATTGATGCTCGCCATAAAGCGGCGGGGCTGTTGCGTTGAGCTGATCCTCAGCCGTAATTCGTCCAGCCACGGGGGTTTGGTCAACCAAATCATTGTTTTCATTGATTGGCTTAGTAGGGGAGATGAAGAAGGCAACGGGAAGCGAGGCACGAAGCTTTTACTATTAGCAGACTCTCCACTAAAGGCGCATTGAGGCGCATACCTCAGAGACATGACCATCCGGATTATGCAGCTGAACGTTGAATTTCAACTTATGCCTGATTTTGATGCCTCGCGTTTCAGTGTCTTGAAGACACTTTCTCAACGTCTTAGGGAGCTCGATATGCCGTGCGAACTCATAGCCTTCAGCTTCTTCATCGAGAACTTGGGGTTCAGACTCGTCATCGACTATATGCTCGTCTTCGGCAATGACCTTCTGCGTTTTGTGGGTGTTGTAATACGTGGAAGCGCTTTCTAAATCCAAAGTGAGCTCGTGCGACTCGAGCACTTGAGTTGTGATTTTGCCGATACGGAGGCCTTTGAGGAGCGAGATAAGGCGGAAATCGATCCTGACCGAGGTCCCGAACACGACTGCTTTAGTAGGTGTGCTAATGGAGTACTGAATTTTGTTTGGCCAAATGTTTTCCACGGACTAAGACTCGATTAGCAAGATGCTTTGACAAGCTCGTGATTGAGACTCACCATTGCATGACTGAGCTCCAGGTTACTAGGGTCCAGTGTTCTTATTATTCTCAGCGGTTTCCTGATAATAATATCTTTACTGTATTTCCGTCCAATCTCGGCGCGGAAACGATATATGATGAAAGTTTCCCCCAGCCCTTCCACACTCTCTGGCAGCGAACCCTCGAGTACGACGTCAAAAAGAAATTCGTAATTGTCAGTCTTCAGGACTTCCGTTCTTCCTCTTCCAGGATCCCGGAACACCCAAGTCTTCTCAAAGAAGTTCTTCTCTCTCAAGGCCCGGCGAGAGCTTGTGCTGGTTGGGAGGGTCCATCTGAATTTCAAATTATCAGCACGAGACTGAGATAGAGGGATGGATGCTAGCGTACGCGACACGAGATATGCCGGTGAGTGTGAGTCGGAGATGTTTCACGGTCATTGGTTCGGAGAGGCAGAGCACGACACTGCCCTTGAGGTGTGCGCTCGAGGCCTCCTGTTCGTTTCCTCGAAACACGATGTAATCATCTTGCAATCTAACACGTGGGCCCGGTCAGCCATCTTCTTCTCCCACGGGTCAATAGGAAGACCCGACCTGATATCAAATAATTTAGCATTGCTAGCATGGCCCTGGCTGCTAAAGATGCCGGGTAGCATGAGGGGCGACCATGAATTTGGAGAAGACGTGTTTCGTAAGGATATTCGGCCTGCAGAATGATAAGCAACCCGATCATGAGGATAGCGGAGGAGGACAAGAGGACAAAGAAATAGGTAGAGGAGGACGATGACTCACGGGGGAGGGAGAGGTTGTTTTCAGGTTTCTGGCGGTGGTGGAAACACAATGTTTCCTTATGTTCGGGTGATAACGTTGAGAGAGAGGAAGGGGTGTCCCTGGCGCGCCAAAATGACGTGCCGCGTTGGAGAAGACCCGGTACCGGCGATCTGGGCCGCGGATAAGGGTCAGGGCAGGCCTGGGGTGGCCCGGGTGCCCTTGCAGCAGCTCGCCAATCCAGCATGCCCACTGTGCAACCTCAACGGCGACAAATCCTCCTCGCCATCTTCACACGAGGGGACGATAGTGATGAAGACAGAGTCACGTCCGAGAGTCTGGATCCGCATTTCACCCGAGCGCTCATCCTCTTTAACATTGACAGCCGCCGCAGCGCACAGTCAGCGGCCCCCTCGAACTTGTCAGAAACCCTGATCACAGCATCCGACCATCTCCTACGGCTGAATGCTCGCCCCGTCGTCCCGGCCCTTCCTCGTCCACACACAGGCATCCTGTGACCTGACTACCAGCGTAGCGGCAAGGCTCGCAAGTGCACCTGGTGAAGCCACGGCTTCCACATGGGGCATCGTCACGCTATCGACTTCCGCTTATCGTATCTCGTAAGGCACCTTCTTTGGGGATACGTCCTGCAACGGACGGGGCGCAGCTGTGCAGCCGCTGGCTCCCTGATACGCCGAAGCAGAGATTCCTTGCAACCTCGGCCATGATTTATGGTTCCGGCTTGCGCGTCGCAAAGGCTGAACACACAAATTCAAAGCCTTTTTGACGACCTCAGACTTCAGAGCAGTGTCCATGTGGACATTAGAGCCTGCCGGTGGCTGCTCCACTTCTTAGTCTAATAATACATAAGCAGGCCAGCAGGGAAGGTTGGGAGCCTCAGACAAGCATCCTTCGATAAGACGATGGCGCTAAAGGTGATAGACGGCCGGACTCCTGCTCGAGTGGAGCCCGTAGAAACGCCTGCAAAATCTCGAAACCTCTTCTCCAGTGTTTCACCGCATCCTTTTTTTTTCCTTCTGCATGCTTCTTGCGATCGGTGTGCTCCACAAAAGGGCCGTCTTCAGCCGAGATTTCACGTGCACAGAGGGGCAATATGCAAAGCTTGATGGCTACACCAACAACCACGCATGTGACCTTGAGTGGCTCGTCTCTGTGATTCGCTTTATGGTCTAATCGCTGTGGAACGTGGGGTTCCAACACGGCGTGTGACTGGCGTGGGATGGTACGGACAAGGCGAGTGATCGGTACATCTTCTCGGCTCCATGATGAAGGTGCTGGCATTGACGTAGTGAGAAGCACAATGTATCCTACTTTGCGCACGTAGTTGTCCTATGACATTGAAACGCTGGTTGATTTTACCCACTCGTCATTCGGGCAACGCGAATCTACGCGCGAAGGTGACCAAAAATGAACCTCGTTGCATCGAATAGATTTTTCACTTTGGCTTATAGCTGACGACACGCTTCTACCGTGTCACATCATACATGCAATAAACCCCAACAAAACGAGTGCGCATGATAATCTCTTGCTACTCCTGAAACTTTCCGCTCCACCCGACGCATTGCCTTGAGACTGACCTCCTGCGGCCGAGCTCGAGGAAGACGTCGCAGCTGCACTTGACGAAGACGTGGATGCTGAGCTGCTTGTTCCTTTAACCTGAAGCTTCCCGTTGACGAAAGTCAAGGCTTGTTGATTGTACTTTTGCGTATATTGGAGGTGGACAGCTGGGATATTCCCACTGGCACAGAATGGGTCACCATCATCACAGTATGACTGCATCTTGGGCGCAACGCTTGTGCAGAGCTGATTCTGTTGGCGAGGAAAAATCCCGTTTTTAGTAGCATTTCCAACGTCTTGCGGTTGGCCAGTTATCGCCCGTGGATCGCCCATCTGAATCATTGCAACAACTGTGGCAAATGTTAGCGACCGCTGAGAGAGTTGGGAATCTTGGTCTTTGATACCCACCTTTGTCGGCTAAGGAGCTGTTGACTGGCGGAGTTTCAGAGCCCAAGCCCGGAGCACCTCCGCCGCCGCACAATGTATCGCCCACCACTTGAGCGCCTTGAGAGTATCCTAGAAGCACGATTTTAGAGTCCGGGCAAGTCGATACGTAAGTGCTCAATTGGTCAGCCATGGCTGATGTTCCCTTGGAAGATGAAGAGGCATAATTTGCGAGCGTTGCAGGGTAGCAGACAGCTTCGCGCGTCACACCCTGATTATCATTTTGAATGAGTGTGGCCAAGGATCCGATCACGCCTTCTCCTGCTGGTTCGGTGCTTGCGCGCGCGGTTATGATGTGGATCGCCGAGCAATTTGCGGCACTAATTGGCTTTTCAAAATGGTGCGATGCGAGAACGAGTCCGACGATAGTCAAGACCGTGATAAAGGAGGTGCGCATCTTGGTCAGTTGCGGCAAACCAGGCCGCAATGGATGGTTGTCTTGTTCGAGTCAAGCTTTCAAGCAAGGTGATGCTTCAACTCCTATTTCAACTTAAAGGAAGTCCCCATTTAGATCAAGGTTGTCGAAAGATGTCCTCCAGAGTCGCAAAGACGGATTCCGCTTCAGAACATTTCTTCCACCTCAGACGGCCTCGATATGCGACGAATGGGTCACGAAATGATCATCTCATTCCGCCACCAAAGATCTATCCGAACCGTAGATTTGCAAACACTTGAGACTGACAGAAAGCTTGTCGCATGAAATGGGGTACTTGAGGCTTCAAATAGATCTAGTTTTGGCCCCAGTAGCAATCTACCAAACGGAGTGTGTTTCAGGCGGCTGCGCCTGGTCAAGACCCATCGAGAACCACACAATGGATTTTCAAAGAAATCTGGAACGGTCCGGAGGGAAAGAGGAACACAGAAGAAGACAACAATGTGTATTAAGTAGCATCTGTGCGAATCAGCTATTGATTTCGCGAAAGAGCGCTTGAAAAACGACGCAGCCTTGCCTGCGGAAGCAGTGCCAAGCGTGATGAACCTCGGCTGCAGCTACCCCTCCATCTCTTGCTGCTTCTGAAGTCTCATCTAAGGTAGGCAAGCTACAACAACGCGTTGCTCCAAACAACCGCCGCCTTCTATCAGCGACTCGTCTCTCTTTCAGTCCGCGGCACAATAGCAAGCAGCATCGGCATAAACAAAAGTGTCAACCCTCCGCAACAATGCCAAGGCGAATATTCCTCTGTTGCCCTTCTCGACAATTGGATTATCCATTTCGCAGCGACAATAGCTTTTCATTCAAGGGCCTCAGGAAACCTTGACGCTCTCAAGTGCGCTTGAACAAAGCGATTCCGTACCGCCCGTGCGCCAGAGCACAAGCCGGCTTATACCTCAGACACTTGACTTAGGAGCCCGTCGCTTGCAGCTCTTCATGATGAGCTTTGCTAGATTCACTATTGAGGCCATTTTTCGCCGCTTGTGTGATCTCAAATTTGTGGCGTTGATCGCCTGATGCTTGCACTTAGCCACGATGGAATCCTATGCCGTGATTGACTTACACGAGCCGACCAATTTCGATTGCTTACCAGAAAAGCCCCAAGATCGGACGAAGAGAAATCTGGAAGCGCATATGAGCAATCGAGAAGGCGATTGTATGGAACAGTGAACAAACAATTGTTGGACAACAAGGTTGTGTATGGTGCTCGATAACTGATTACGAAGGTCTGTATGGGATGAGATATATCTGAGACGCCGCTAACAGCAGACACTCCAAAGAGTATGTCTCTTTGATCGTCGCTTCGAAGACTCATCATTCAAAGGTTATTGACTTGCCGGCTCTGATTTTCTTCTTCTTTTCTACTTCAATTTTCTCGGACAAAAGTGCTATCTCTCACTGCTTTATGTCTTGGAGGTTCTAACCGTGGACGCAGGTCCCCCGGTGGGCAGAACCCTGACATCACATCATGGACCGGAAATGACCAGCAGGAGCTTGTGATACTCACCAGTTGAGACTTTACTGGACTTGCGCCTCACTTATGCCTGCCCTAGACCGATCGTCCATTTTCCCTGCCGCGTCGGCACGAACCAGCGATGACGGTCACGTACGTGATGTTGGGGGTCTCCGGGCTGAGCGCGCGGCTTAAAAACCCCACGGGCAGAAAGCCTGCGAAACCACCGGGATACCTTTCTGGGGCAGTCTCTCCAGGCGCTGAGCAGAAGCGTGGGGGAACACAGCCCAGCCAGGCCTCGACGCCAGATCCAGATCCGATGTGACTGGTGCGGAGAACCCGGCAGGCCCATTGGCGGGGGAGTCGAGCCGAGCGCCAGCCTTGGCACGAACAAGTCAGCTGCCGCCTATCATTGGTGCCCGGATAAAACTGCAATACCAAGACTGGTAAGGACACTCCCAACCCTCGCGTGCTGACCAGAGTACCGCGCAATCGGTGACTGGACAGCCTTTTGAAAGTGAGGCATCCGTATTTGGTTGTTTTTTCACATGTTGCCGCAAGGTCAACCGTCAGGCTGAAATCAGCGGTTTTCACGGCTGATTTTCCTCCACGACCGAAGTCGGTCCAATATCATTCCAGGATGCCAGCCGAACCCGGCGGCATAAGTACCTTCTGTCTCCAGGGAACAACAGATCTGATTTCACACACCCACAGCCTACTGATCTTAGGGATCAGATTGGCGGATCATCAACCATGAAGGCCAGGCCCTTGCGGCATGTGATACACCACCAAGTGCTCCGTGACCCGATGCGTATAACTCCCTGCCGGTTTCTTTTCGTTCGAGGCGGAGCGTTTTCGCCAGCTTGTGCTTGTTGAGGCCAGAAGTCAGGATTTTTCCCAAGTTCAAGAGTTCTTCGCGCAAAAGAGAAGTGTGTGATGAGCCTAGCTCTGAAAGACTTCTCGCATCCAATTGGCTCGGCAGACTCCGTGTCTCTCTCCAAAGTGACACGACAGAACCTCGACACAATCTTTCACATGCGTCCTGCATCAAGCCATGAACAGCACACCTTCCTACACCCCTCATGTTCGAGGATCTACGGCTCCGCCACTACGCCGCAGACTAAAGCGCTCCTCGGCTATGTTGGTCTGCCAATCCAGAATATACGGGCTCGCGGAACACTCGAACCGTTGACGATGGGCTGTGCACACAGAGACATCATTTCCGCTCACAAGCATCTCCATGACTTTCCATTCCAGGTTCCCGCATCTGTCTCTGGCTTTCGTGCTAGACAACGATCCGGAATTCCATCTAGGGACTCTCTGGGGTATTGTCATCGGAACCATCATTCCGCGATCCCCCTCTTCCCCGCCCCCCCGGTTCCCAATCATATATTCACACGCTCCCATCAGGCAGCCGCCTGAAGCAAAACATGTCTTCGGAAACGCGAGCCCATCCTATCTTCTCGTATTGCTCCTTCCCAGAGCCGCTAGCAGACGGCGCACGGCGACATCTCCCCAAACAGTGAAAAATACAACGCGAGATCTGATCGATATTGTCACGTGATAGTAGGGCTGTAGAATCTGGCAAGGCGTAGCGAAGAGACCTGTGCTGAAGATCTAGGCACTGCAGAAGACGAAATGAACGAATCAACTACAAATCATTTAACACACCGCTCTCAATCCCTGTCTTCCAAGCAAGCGAAAGTAGGTTTCCATAGTCACTTTGAAGGACCATTATCATTATCTATTTGTCTCCGATCGGAGTAGGTATACTACAATAGTAGCAAGCATGCCGCTTGCATCAATACACGCACAAGAATAAAACTGCTTCTTCCCTGCTGCTATGTGCATGCATCACAATAAGCGTAATAAGAATATCAATCCTTCGTTCGATCTCTCCAAACCCCCCAAGAGAAAGGCAAAAGCCCATCTCCAGCCCCGCCAGCCCATATCAAATCAATCAACTCTTCTCCCCCTTCTCATTCTCCTTCTCCCTCTCCCCACCATCCCCTTCCCTATCCTTCTCACTCTCCTCCCCCGGCCGTGCCCACCTCCTGACATGCCCCTCCAAACAACTCACAATCACCTCATCCTCCTCAAACCCCAACCAACACAGCGGATGCTCATCCACCGTCTTCTTCAACACGGGCGGAAGCTGCGCCGTCCTTGCCCTCGGCTCCACGGGGTGCACAATCTCAGGCTCGATCTCCGCCGTATTACTCCTGGACAGCGCCTCCGGTCCCGTGGCTGAATTCTTCGAATCCGACCTCGCCCGTGTCGTCGTGGCCGTCGTCGACTCGGTCCTGAACCGCTGGAGCGGCGCAGAGGAAGACACCGAAGCCCGCGACCGGCCCACGCCCGCCCCCCTCGGCCGATGTAGCATCCCCACGCTAAAATCCCAGAGCAACAATTTACAGTCCTCCCCGACGCTTCCGAACCGGTAGTTCCTCTCGTCGCACCGCCACGGATCGAACGCCACCGCCGTCACCCAGGAGTGATGGCCTTGACAGCGTGCTACGAGCTGTCGATCGGCGAGCGACCAGATGCTCACGAGATCGTCCTGGCCGCCCGTCACGATGTATTTGCCGTCGGGGGACCAGCAGACGCAGCTAAGACCGCCGTAGTATGAAGGGTAGATGTCGGTTAACCTTTGAAGATGTGTCAGTGAGCTTGGTATTTAGGTAAGGTACGAGGCAGGAACGTACTTCTCTGTGAGATAGTCAATAATGCGAAGGCAGCCATCTTCGGAAACGACGGCTAGATGGCGGGAGTCGGGGGAGAAGGCGAATTGATTGATAGGTTGGCTAGAAATTTTCCAGCAGGCGACTGGATTGGCTTTCTGGTTCTTGGAGTTCACCGATTTAGTGACATTGAGGAAGGGTTTGTCGCTGGCAGTAGTGCTTTTGAGCTCTTCTTGCGTGTTTTCTTCCGCTAGGAACGGGGCGTCTTCTTTCTCCTTATCGTAGACTATGAGGGTGCCGTCCATGTGGGAGGACAGGAAGAGGTTCTCAGAGCCGGGAATCCATTGGATGTGCGAGACCGGTGAGCTATTGACAACGCCGTTTTTGTTCAGGCGAGCATATTTCTGTGACATTGGCTCGTACCAGATGATATCTCCTGCTGAAGATCCTAGAATCAGGTCGACATGACTAGGGCTCTTGGTGTAGTCATTAATATCGTGACAGAGCATATGAGCTTTAGTGAAAAGTATCTTGGCCATAGGCTCCTGCTGGATGTTTGATGAAAGATCCAACCATTGCAAAGCTCGGTTGATATTACAAAATGCAAACAGTCCGTGAGAATCCCGCTCGGTCAGTCGT
The DNA here is from genome assembly GCA_021030905.1 of Pyrenula massariospora. Lineage (NCBI taxonomy): Eukaryota > Fungi > Ascomycota > Eurotiomycetes > Pyrenulales > Pyrenulaceae > Pyrenula > Pyrenula massariospora. The sequence goes on from JAGFMI010000005.1 coordinate 245,344, forward strand.
CGTTGTAACCCTTCATGTGGTATCACTCTCGACACGAAAGATGAATTGCTCTTGACGATGTTCGTTTTCGGTTTTCGTCTCTTCAGTCCCTCTTTTCCTTCTTTTCCTACCGTTGGACTTAGAGCTACGTTGCCCTCTCCAAATGCTGGTGCTGAAGTTGAAGGTGTGCTCCCATTAAGAGACGACGGCGGGTTGCCCCCTTCGCTTCCATCCGCCGAATGTCGGCTATCGGTCTCTCTGATGCTGTACGTCTGCCGATCCGAGGACGATGTGTTTATTTTATACAGCTGCGGCGGCGACCTCCTTGGGAGCAAAGAGACTAGCGAAAGTTTCACACCACACGTAGGAGGGGTGGGAGTAGTAGATAATGGATTTGGATTCTGCACTGGTGCTTCAGAGGGGTGCGGAGGTGGCGTAGCCAGGTGTAGGTCGTCACGGAGCACATAGGTCCCTACCCGGCACTCAGCAATCTTCTTCCAACCAGATCGTGGATTCTGCATCTCTACGTACCTTCACCGACCTGAAACTGGAACTCCGGTCCTTCGGGGTGCCTCAGCACATTATTTGTCTCGACGACCGGTACAGGCATCCCATTTGAAGCAGCGGCTGCATAGGCCACCTGGGTGGGATATCGCGGGGGAGGAGGTAAGACGCTGTTTGATTCGGGACTGCTGTCAGCTAAGTACTTCCACATGTTGATGCTCGGGATAGGGTGATGTGAGTGCGGGGATGTAGGTAAGGTATGCGGCATACAACATGGCTGCGGCTTTGGCATGAAGCGAATTGGACCCGGAGTCTCTGGAGAGCAGGTGCGATGAGCTGCCCAAGCTGCTGCGGAAGGATGTCCTCGCGGCCACTCCCAGAACGCGGGTTTCAAAGTACCGCCAAGGAAGCTTCTAGTCTGGAGAACGCACACAATTGATTCATCAACATAAATCTACAGGTCGTTAAAACTCCTCAACATCAACATGTCGGCCAGCCAGTTGGGAGGGAAGTCGGACAACAGCAGTTGATGTTGCACAGTACTCAAACCGTGGACTCGGAGCCCCAGCCGTGTGTGGAGCTGGTTCCTAGCGTGAGGGGCCCGGAGTCCGGATAGGAGCCCCTGAACCCTGCCTACATAACCTAAAATTAATCACTAAGGATCCGGGGACCCTGGAGCAAAGCACCCTCCCCCCGCATCACTCCAGACGGACGGATGTAGCAAAAGTCTAGACACATAACTAAGTGTTCAAGTGACGCGCAAATGAAAAACGGCCTGGAAACTCCGCACTGGAGTACAATATATCTAGTGATGACAGTAGAAGCAATACAAGTATATTCAAAGCCGCGGCCAAAAAGCCCCCCAGCACAAACGCTAATCGGCAAAACAGCACAACGGAGAGGATGGGTGCAAGGCTTTATAGATCATCCGGCCATCTAAGCCCAACCAACTGCTCCCTGACGATCGCAGACAAGTCCTCGCTCGTTTTCCCGACCACTTCAATCTTAGTGACATGCTGCCAAGGTGATGTCGAAGTTGATTTGTCCGACTGTGAACGAGCAGGTGATGAACGTTCCTCTTCTAGATCGTCGTTCTCTGGGTCGGGAGCCTGCGGTGTGTAGCCCGTAACCGCAAGTAGAATATGATCTCCAACAGATGTGATGATAGTGCTAGTCCCCGTACTGGGTGATTCGTACACAACGGACAGATCTGACTCTGCAGGCTGTGATGACGTGGAGATGGCGCCACCAGCGTTTCTCTTTGCGGATGCTGTGTAGGCTGCGGCGTATGTTGTTGCTTCAGTCCGAATTAAGCGCATGCTAAGTTCTGGCGTCTGACTGTAAGCATACGCTAATATAGAGCCATTTTCCGCAATCATCCTGGGCTTGTCAGCCTCAACGCAGCGAAATAATAAGTATGAATCTCACATTGCGGATGACAGGTCGGGATTTTCAGTCAGATGCGTCCGAACCAATCCGGTAAAGCCATCGCCGTCGAGCATGCCGATCTCGGGAAGGGACCCAGAGGCACTCATGTTCGTCCTCAGAGTAAGGTATTGGTTCTTCGTCGTTGATGCTGATGTCTGGTAGGATCAGGACCTTGTCGTTGATGGCAATGCTTGGTACACAGCACTCCCTAAGCCTGTCGGACACTGAACCAAGAATATCATTCACGGCGCTATCCTGACAGTTCTCACAGTTATCATCCGATACGGTATTGGGTGTAGTCGACGCGTTTTCCTCGTCGGAGTCAGATTCAAAGATTCGAAACTGGGTAATGTCCAACTCTGAGCTGTCTGTAGTTGTGTCCGAATCAGAGTCGCCACACTCAGCCTTGTCCTTGATGAGATGGTTGTCTGAATTTGCCTTGGTCTCTTCTCCCGCGCTTTTTAGTGCTTCGCAAGATACTCCGATCTCTTCTAGTACCCGCAAATCTTCCAAAACGTGGAAATCTTCGTCGTACTGCCTGTGATCGGTCACGCGTCTGAGTGGCAATTTGCCAGAGCTGGGATCTTCTTGGGCTTTTCTGGATTTGTACACTTCAGGTTTACCGGCTGGGTACCTTTCGTTCGCGACGAGATTGTCGTATAGGTCGAGCGCTAATCTAGACAAGGGGATACTGTTAGGCATGTTGAGGGAAATGAATTTACAGACTCGCTGATAGTCAAGCGAGTGGCAAGCCTCTAAATCGAGGCAGAGAGATGATATCCAAGCGATTGACTCGATGTTCTGCAATTGCAATAAACCGTGAACGCCAGGAGAACCCCAAAGAAAAATCAAAATACAATGTGACGCAATGACTATAGTGAAGGAAGGGGAGCTATGATGAGCACTTTCCCGATGAGTGCATAGTGAGTGTCTTTTACAAGCGCTTTCCCAAACTGTACTTTATCTCTAGGCTTTTGAAGCGTCGCTTTGATGGGATAACAAACGCCCGGACAATGACGGATGGGCCAAGGCTTCTAATTTGGGGGAGGCAACAATGAATCCTCTGCGTGAAAGAAATTTTGCTGACTTACAAGGAGCAGAGAGGTGTCGACCTTACACCCAGATAAGTCTCACGGGAGAACGTGGCTGATCATGTACTGAGTAACTCTCACAAACTCGGTGTTGGCAGACAAGAAAAGGGAAGCGGAAGATTTCCGCCCTGCTAGTCGGCAACTCTTTGTACGGATTTACTACAAAGAACAAAATTTAAGACCATGATCAGACCTTGATGAATTTTTGGCCTAATGGGAGATAGGTATTCAAAGAGAGGTGGGGCGTTATTTAGAGGGACAGGTGGAGTTCGTGTGAACACTTAGATGGTCTGCTCCTAGATCAACTACAAATGTCTCAGCCATCTTCTCCCGCAGCCGAGCCTTTTGCCCCATCTTCCAAATCAGTGTCCTCTTCTACCGAAACCACCGCCGGGCCTTTTGAACGTGTTTCCAGATCCTCGCCCTGTGTAGCTTCGAGGCCGCCGGAGGTAACAAAAAGGAATGCCTTCCGTTGGAAATTGTCCACGTGGTTGAAGAAATTGCCAAATCTGTGAACCAATCAGCACTGTAACAATCAGGCTATCCAACGAAGAGGCTTACACATTGTCCCTTTCCTCATCGTTATAAATCCTCTCGTAGATGGACTTGCGCTTGAACTCATCGATCTCTTTCTCGTAACCACCGAAATCGATCGGGTCCTTACCCAAGTCCTTACATCGCTTGTTGTAGCTATCGAATACAGGCCTTTCGAGCAGCAAACCCAGTCCCGGCGCTTTTGGTATTCCGACCCTCCGCGATCCATACGTCTGGACGATGCGATTCGGATCACAGCCACATCGAACGACCAGCGCCGCCATCGAAACCATTTTCCGGATTTGGTGCATCATAAAGCTTTGACCATGTACTTTAAGGCTGAGCCATTCCGTCCCATCAATGATGATCGGTGTAGGGTTGACGACAAAGGACTTGATTAATCGCTTAGCCGAAGGGTCCCGATAGCCCTTTCCGATTGTGTAATTATGGAAATTTTTTGTGCCTTGGTATAGTTGCAGGGCGTCTTTGATCCGCTCAAGGCGTTTCGGGTGGATCCGGTACGCTCGCTTGGCAGATACGTAGGCAGCTCGGAGCTCTTTGATGGCAGCTTGCGATGGGCTCGAAGACTTGGGAGCTGCCATAGTCGGATCTTCCATTGGAGAGGTTAATCCTGTGGAGGCACATCCGTTCGATGATTGGTCATCCTCCGCGTTATCTTCAGACTCGGTGTCGCTTTGATGCTGGGCACTGCCCTTCTCGACTGCACTCTCAGGCACTTTCTTATTTGGGTCAAGAGCCTGGCCAGAGGTGAAGTATGAAGCTTCAAAGCTCGCCTTCGCTTCGACCAGTCGCTCATCTTCAATTCTAGCAACTTCTCTGCTCACATCCTCTGCAGCTTTGGCCAGAGGCTTATCGGAAGTCTCTGGTCCAGCCTCCTGAGTCTTTTCCAAATCTTCTTCACTCGGGAAAAGTGCCGTGTGAGCAATCTTTTGGGACTTCTCATCAAGCTTTTCTAGTATCGGCTTAATGTATCTCTCGTCCACATCATTCCAGTATGTCTCGACCTCTTCTTGACGTTTATTCCATTGCTCTATGTCGCCGTTCTCCTTTGCACTCTCATTGACTTTCCTTCCAAGGAATGATTTTGGATGTGGCGGTAAAAAGGAACTGGTTGGAATGAGGTACTCGTACACCCTTGAATCCACCATTTGGTATGCGCTAAAAGAATTGTTTGTCCTTTGAATCCCCCAAACCCGGATCTGAGGGGTTAAATTCTCGTTAATTCTTGCTACAATGGCCGGATCCTCGACAATGAGCTTGAGGCTAAGCAGATTGCCAGCGGCATGAACGCCCTTATCCGTCCTTGCACATCGCCCAAAGCTCGATTTTTTGGGGTCATCTGCGTTTGCCTTGGAAATTGCGCCAGCCTTGACAAAAGCTTGAAAGATCTCGCCCTCAATGGTTTTCTGCTTGTGATCGAGCTGCAGACCTTTGTAGCCGCTTCCATTATAACCGATTAAGACAGCCACCTTTCTTTTCGGCTTCCGTTCTTCATTTTCGATCTCTTCTCTCGAATATTTTGTTGCATAGACTGCATTTTCGGGCTCGCCTTTGTCAACACGACGTCGCTTAGCTGCCCGCTCAGCGTCGTTACGCTCTCGCTTGTCTAGTTGGGTTTTGCTCTTAGATATTAGCCAGGAGTAGCGCCTAAATCCAGGACTCTGACAACGGGCTTCCCAGGTCAGAACCGAGATAAAAAAGCTTACAAATATTCATTCCGCCCCATACTTCTCTTCTTATTCCCGCGACTGCTGCCATGTTGCCTGCGTTTGTTGTTGCGTTCCATGTTGGATTGGGGACAGATTAGTGACAAGCTCGACTGGTATGTGATTGTAGTGGAGGTTGTGAGAGAAGGCGCCGCAAGCTCAAATTGTCTGTATATCCAATCGAGCGCCAGAAACTCAGTGTCATTGAGCAACGCAGAGCATTAGTAGATTTTCGTGAATTACGATAGATTTGGAGAAGCCATTATGCTGTCGAGGGTGTGCGGGGATCCATCATGCCAAGCCTATTCCCTCCGCCTCTGTTCAACTCGAGGCTGGGGGAGAGAAGTCGTGGCACCCTCTCCCCGCTAATAATCAGTCTGAGGGGGTGGCCACGACTTCTGTCCCCGAGCCTCGACTCGAGCCTGAATGGCCGATCTCGGATGCAATCCTTAGCGCTGGCGGACGTCGGCCACGACTTCCGCTGCCTAGCCTCACCTCTGACCTCGAATGTCTTCCATTCCCCCTCCTGAGGCTTGAACAAAGCCTTCGCCGCAAATGAGCACCACGGGTCCAGCAGCTTTAGATCAGCTCTGTCAAGGCTGTCAAGAGTTCCGCGCTCCTATTCAAAACCAGACATTGATAGATAACCCGTACAACCAATACCTCCGGAATCTTGCCGATGTACTAAAATCGGCGGCAGATGGTTGTCATCTCTGCAGATTCGTGACCAGGAGTCGTGCAGAATGGCACGATGAGAACCTTTGGGCCAGAAAGGACCCGAAATCTGCTGACTTGCTATACTTCGTGGCCACCAATACGATTACTGTATCACTTCAAGATGCTGGTGAACCTGGGAGCGGAGGATTTGGGGTACTACTGGGGGAATTTTACGAGGCAAGAGGTTCGTACGCTATCTAAAATCGTTAATTAACGGCTAAGAATAACTTTTAATAAAGTCGATAAGGGGCTAAGAGCTCAGCTTAGTCTTGAGACAAAGACTTGGTCAAGTGCTAGCATCAATGTTGTCAGACATTGGATTTCTCAGTGCGCTGAATCTCATGGTTATTGTAAAGCAGATGAGCCAATTTCCCGGACATTGCCAACTCGCTTGATTGATGTAGGAACTGAGCAAGATGCCAATGCTCGGCTTGTTGAGACGGAAAAGCTTCCAATAGATACTCTCTACACTACCCTAAGTCATTGTTGGGGTCAAAATGTTCGGAACAGAGTGCGGCTTTTGAGAAGCGTTGTAGAGAACTTCAAGAGTGGTATCCCTGTGAGTCGCTTGCCTCGTACTTTTGCAGACGCAATCACAGTCACAAGGCAGCTCGGTATCTTCTATTTGTGGATTGACAGCCTGTGCATTATCCAAGATTCAGAGGACAACATAGACTGGCAGAAAGAAGCGGCTCAGATGCGGGATTATTATTCAAATTCGTTCATTACCCTTGCCGCCACAGCAGCTCGAGATGATGAAGGCGGGCTTATTTTCGACAGAGATCCTCTAGCAATTATTCCCTGCGAACTTCGCCTTCATGGATGTGGCAATTCCGAAAGAGTCGTGAGTGTCTGTGACGGAGCTACTTGGCATTACCAGGTCAATAAAGCCCCATTATCGCAAAGAGGTTGGACGCTACAGGAAATCATGCTTTCGCCGCGTGTCTTGCATTTTACGCAGAATCAAATGTTTTGGGAATGCCGTTCCAAACCGATGATGGAATGGGATGACGGTACCTTTGACACCAGTGTCTACAGAAGAGAGATGCTACGTAACATCTTATGGCGAAGACAGACAAGTCATAATCAGGAACATGACATTTGCTCAGGTGACAACAATAAAAGTGTTCCGTGGCTTTCTGATTGGCTCTCTATTGTCGAAAATTTTCAGTCAAGATTGCTCACATACGAAAGTGATAGACTTTTCGCCTTGTCCGGAATAGCCCGCCGCCTGCATGAAACGGCTGGCCTTCCGCCAGGCTCCTACCTCGCCGGAATGTGGAAGCCTCTACTCCCACTTCAGCTTTTATGGGAGGGCGGCTCTGGATATAAAAAACAGGGGAGCGGAACCATTGAGACGAAAGACTATCTCGCACCGTCATGGTCATGGGTTTCAAAAAAGGGTAGAATTCACCCGTTGGATCCCTTATCCTGGCAGTATGAGCAGGTAGATATTGTGGCTGACATACTGGATGCTTGGACGAAAGCACCAGTTGACCCTTTTGGAGGTGTCGTAAGCTTCCATTTTCTTTCTGCGTTGTCCGACACCTGTGGCATTGTGTCGCCCATAATATTGATTACGCTCCACCAATCCACAACAGCTTCAATCTAATTTTACCTTTTGAGCAGATTGATGGAAGGATAGTTGTGCGAGGAAATTTATGCTCATTGGAAAACGGAGCTGAAAGTCCAGGATCGTACGCAGAAACAGATGTTACGAATCAAAATCTGAAAACGGACGACAAGCGACAAGCATCGCGAAGAGAGCCGTTCTGCCAGAAAGACAGATCTATTTTGCTTCATTACGATAATGCCCCATCGAAGTTGGTTTGTGGCACCGTAGCCGCAGATATCGACCTGCACTGGGACTCCCCTCCTCCCAATCTAGAAATCGACGGTGTCATGAATACTACGATCCTTTTAGCGATTACCGAGCCAAGCAATCGCTTGAAACAGGAACGCCGTAAAGGATTAGACATGGGAAGAGATCAAGAAATGAGAGATCACTCGTTTGCTCGCCATTTCCGCGGACTCATCCTACAGCCAACTGGCGAACAGCCCGGACAGTATAGACGTATCGGAATGTATCAATTACGAGATCTGCATGGCCAGGAAGGCCTGGAGCAGGCCGTCTGGACAAGCCCCTTGGAAAACCATTTCTACAAGGACTTTGACGGGGTGGACAAGTACACCATCGAGATCATTTGAGGACCACAGGATCAGTGGGAACAAGAAAACCGAGCGTTGCGGCAGCACAACCGAGACAGCAACATGAATTTTTGACTAGATTCTTAGCAGTGAGCTGGCGAAGCCGCAAGAATGGTATTGGTCGAGGCGTAAGCCCGCCTGATTCATACAAGGATGTATTAATGTCTAAACCGATACACGAGCAGAGCCCTGAATGTGCCAAGGAGTCTGAAAATGGCGGTTGTCTTTCACAGCTAATCATCCAATCCCCTCTTACACCCCAACACCGCCCAGATCCTTTTCTCCTCTTCCCTCAGCTCTGTCAACGCCAAAGCCAACGACGCCACCGTGACAGACGTCCTCGCCGCGTCATTCTACTCCGCAGAGAAGTCGCCCAAGATCGAAAAATACCCCTTCCCCACCAGCCTCGCAAAATCCACCCGAATCACCCCCTCCACATCCCCCTCGACCTGCGCATTGATCCCGCCCAGCCCCTCGACGTGCTCGATAAAGGTCAGCAGGCCCTGCGACCAGTGCAGCTTCCACCCGGGCCCCGCCTCGTCGGTGTGGCGCTGCAGCGCGGATTTCAGCCGAGATAGCGCCGCGTCGCAGACGGCTTGCTGGTTGAGCGGGGCGCAGCGGAATTCGAGGAGGGAGATGGCGCAGATGGTGAAGAGGTGGTGGGTGAAGAGCGAGACGTTGAGGTCGGTCGGGTGGTTGAGCGAGTCTGGTTCGGTGATGGCTTGCGCGAGCTGCAAGGCATACCCGAGGACTGTATCCGGGGTGAAGAGTGGGGAGGTACGGGCGCGAAGAAGGCAGGCGAAGAATATGAGACTGTCAAGGAATCGGGGAGGCATGCTTTTGGGTTCGGGAGGTAGGAAGTTCGCGTACGATTCGAGGAAGCTGCGGGTGTTATGGAGGTTCAGGTCTGTAGAAGAAACGTCGGTAGCGTCTGTGGATGGAACAGGAATTGGGAGGGTATGGGGAATGAGAGTTGCGACGTGGGGTGAAGCTTCTGGTTCAATTGTGAGTTGGAATTTCAGATAAGTGGACTGGATTGGGGCGACGCACTGTACAAGAATTTAACGGTGTTGTGGTTCAGCCAAGTGTATTTTTCAACATTAAGATTTTTAAGATATAGATCAGGACGGATAAGCTTTGTGGAGTTCCCGTATGCGGTAGAAAGCCAGGAAGCTAAAACGCTAACCACAATCCAGGAGCGAAGAACCAAATTTCGCTCAGAGTCAGGGCTGTTGTCGGTGTCAGACGGATCAGACGTATCGACGTGCTTCTCTAGAAGCGCAACGCTAATCTTTATCGCTTGGTTGAGATAATTGCTGGGAAAGTGCTGATATACAGAAAGGAGATCGTTTTCAGAGCGGAGAACCATAAAGATTAAAATCCAAAGCCAAGAAATATTCACGGAAAAGGAGCGGCTCTCGAAATCTGCTGGCGTTGCGCGGTGATGTGTCCATTGCTGGGTAATTTCCGCAAGATGCTCATTTACCATAAGGTCATCAACAGTGCGGTCTCCGATATTTTCCGGACGGAGACGTGCATGCAGGGTAGGGGCTAGAACCCATATGAAAGCGTTGTCGAGTTGCTCCTCTGGATTGGATGAAGCCCAGGTTCGCACGTGGGTAAGAAAAACATCAGGATCATCCGGCAAGGCAGGGAAGATAGGGGCAAGAGATTGTTTGACAGAGGAATGGCTGCGCAGATTTAGCATATTACTGTGTAAAACATGAGACGGGTCACTGACATTGCTTTCAACTCATTAGTGGCCTCCCTGAGGGCAATAATGTCTGCAAACCCACTCGGTCCGTCAGGCTTTTGTTGAAGCGAATTCAGGTACTTCTCTTGGTGCCAAAACGGCTTGATCGGCTTCGGAGCATCCCGGGCAGCGATGACGCTTTCAAGTGTTTGATCTGGTGCAAGAGAAATGGAGTTTCGAGCGTCGCTTTCAAGAAGTGGCTGTCCCATACGGCTGTCGCCAAGCCTCCAACCGCCTCTAGCGGAGTCCGGAAAACCAGGGCCGTACCTAGTGTGGTTCAAAGGCGTGGAAGTTTGAGCATCATGGAGCTCGGAAAACTTTCGTTTTCGACCCTCGTTCAAGATGTCGCCTTCGGAGACGTAGCCACCTTCAGGGCTGTACACCTTTGTAGTATCGCCAGCATCGAGTGAGGCGCGATAACCGCCGGGCAAGGAACCCATAGTCTGCATCCTGAGCTCCTGTTGTTGCGCCTGGCTCTCAATTTGCTGTACACGATTGGAGAGCTCTTGAATGTATCTGATTGGTTTTAGGACCTGTAGGAAGAAAAAGAAGGACCACCACCTACCCCTTACTAGGTCCACGCTTCATAGGCACCCGGCTGAACGCGCAATGCGTCTTTCCACGCTTACAATTACTGCAAGTATCAATCGAACCATCATCCTTCGCCGCATCACACTTGATCTGTGGGTCATACAGGTCAGTAACGCAGAGCTACCCATTTTGGGCAATACCGGAAAAAAGAATCAGCGAGGACGAATCATAACAGAAGCCAACCTTTTTCCTGCGGCACTCGTCGCACGCGCGAGACACCTTTGACCTTTTCCTCCTAGAGCTTTCATCTTGTGTCCCATAGTCGGCATTTGGATCCACGCTGCTCTGAGGTGTTGCGTCGACCATCATGTGCTGCTGCTGTGGTGTTGACGGCGCCGGCGCATTCCCCTGCAGACTCGAGTGGTAACCCGGTGGCGGCCGCGGTGGTCCGCTGTTATGTCCATTGCTCAGCGCCGCTCCATTGGAGTCGACGAAGCTGTGTGTTATGCCTCTCTCAATATCCGATTTATTGATTGCACGACTCATGTCCTGCTCCGCCATCAGCTGCAGCTGAGCTTGACTATCATAGGCCTCTCGCGCCATCTGCTGCGCTTCCGCCGGGTGAGGGTATTGGTCGTTCGGAGGAGGGTCAGGATAATGTGAGGGATCCATCTTCGCCGTCGAAATTTGTCCGGAGGGTTTAGGGGAAGTGGTGGTGGTGGCCGAGTCTCCGGAAGTTGAGGATGGGTTGTAGGATGGAAGGGGACGAGTGGACGCGGACACGGAAGCCATGATCGCGCCGCACGCCAAGCGTCGGTTCGGCGCCAAGCACGCAAGGCTTCTCGAGGCAAGACTTCACGGTCGAGGTCGTAATTCCAATGCCCAAAACATGTGCAGGAGTACGACGGGAGTTCTAGAAAACGCGGATCGATGTCTGATCACTTCCTCGTCTGGATTCTCCAAAGCTTTTAAGCTCCCGGAAGAATTCATCCCATCTATGCCCCGACCTTAACCCGGTCGCTCAAATGATCCGTTCTCAACCCAGGCACGGCCACTCGACCTCGTGTCGAGGCTGTGCAGACATGTTCTACCCACACATTTCAATTGAGGTGACGAGAAAGCTCCTATAGCACTGGATGTGGAAAGAGCTCCGCGCCCAACGACCCCCCAGAGGTGATGCGCAGCTGTCCAGGAGCTCCCCTTAACTTTACATACAGTTGTGCAACTTCGGCGTTCGGAAATGGAGGCTTCGTTTCATATGCTGTAGAGAGCACTGAGGTCCACACAGCACAGAGCCATGGCCAACATGTGTATCGGGTAACACAAACTGTGCTCCGACGCTTTCACGCTCAGATCTCAGGTAGGCGGTAACCGAAGATACCGACATCCTGGTTCGAGACTCACGGTAATTGTGGTACGGAAAATATAATCTCAGCAAGATGCAATTATGGCGCACACAGGCAATTAGCCATCCCGTGCTGCCGGCGCTTGATTTTCTCGAGCCGCCGAGTTGTGGAGACCTCCTCAAGAAACTTCCAAAGATGCTTACACCCTAAAGTGCATAATGCTTTATATGCCCTGCACTAGGAGACTGTCTGGTCATGAGAGTCGGCGTCTCCGGCATATCTCCCCGTCAGCCTACACGCGCAAAGCTTAGCCAGTCACTTCGGCGGGTTGCCTTGCCTAATACGGGTGAAGCCACATGGCTTCATGCCAGACGGCTCCAGCAGTCCTCCAGCAACCATCCTGACAGCAGCCTCGACCCCATGCTTTCGTGCTCCCCCGCGCCAATGTCAGCTCCAAGACCGATGCCGCAGCAAGCCACTTCTCCAAGCATAGCCACATTCTGTGGCATTCGTCGTTAACCGTTCCTCATTTCGTCAATCCCCTTCCCCCACTCCCACTTCTCTAGATATTCCACCAACTCCTTTTAAATGCGACTGCAGATGCAAAAAGAATTTACCTCGGTAACAAGAAAAACGACTTTTGAGCGTCCGAAATTTACCCTTTTCGGGTACGACGTCCAAGCCTGTATGCACAGTACACCATATTTCATTGACCTCGGTACATTTTGAGAAAGACAAACATTGTCGTAGTACGGAGTACGCCAGAACCGGCACAATGGTTTTCGTTCGAACGACTCCATCTATCGAAATGACGGCAATGAGTCAGGAGTGGTAGCCAGCAGATCAATGAGGCTGTTCACCAGACGTGGGCAGGTATCCGACAACGGAACTATAAAGATAGATGCATATGGAAGCAAGGCCGTTGTTTGAAAATTATTCAGCAGAAGAAAAGCTTTGTCATCGGAAATCAAGTTGAAATTTTTTCCACTTGCCGCCCATTACATGACATCTAGGGCAGCCTCTTCTGACCGGTGCGAATCCGGGTTGAACACTGATCGGACTGCTCATGATCTGGGAGACGCAGTCGCTACAAACTCCACAGATACACTCTGTGCATGCGAAAGAATGCTTGAGGAGCCATGGTCGTGAACAGCTTGCACAATAAATCTCAACGCTCGGGCCTCCCGAATCGCGATATTGAGACCGTGCCATTTGTAAATTACCCTGCAGAGGGCTGGAGTCTTCGTTCGTGGAAGCTGAGGTCGGCAATCCCGATGCTGAAATGTGAAAGTTTTGACCGGAGGCTGAGCTCTCCATGGATGACTCCACCGACGGGAAGGGTTCGGGATCGTTCACGCCTGGAGGGTCTGGCGGTGGCGGTGTCAGGGCGTTTTGCAGGGGTGATGCAGTATAGGATTGTTGTTGGAAATGGCCAGAATGCCTGAATCCGGGAGGTAATGAGGAACGATAACTGCCCGATGACGCGGCAGCAGCCATGGTATCGCGGTATAAAGGGGATTGAGGGACCTAGAATTGTGGCGAAAACGGTTAGCCAAGCCTGTACGAATTTGAAATTTACTCAAGTTTATCGATAGGAGGCGGGCCTAGAAAATTTTCAGCTACCCCAAATTTCTCAGCACCAACGCACCCCATCAGATGTAAATAAGGAGAGTCTTCAGCATTGATCTATGATCTTCAATTGTGACTTACCGGGGTTAATTCGCGGTCATCGTCTACTTCGGTTGCAGATGTCGCGGCTTCGATGAGGTCTTCCCAGCGTTTCCCCTGGACCCAGGCTGCCGTGGGAGGCTCTGCAGACATTGCTTTCCTACCGTCCAGACTTTGCCGTCGAGCGAACTCCTTAGATCTTGTTCTCTCATGTTTTGGTTTCCTTGCATTTTGTCCCACAGAAGGTTTCCTTGGCCTCTGTGCTTTGTCTTTGCGGTGCAATGGAGGTAGTGTCGAGGATCGGGCGTTCGGCGGTGACGACGAGAGGACAGAGGGAAGCAGTTCCCGTGCTCTTCCTCCTTGAAAGTGTGGTAAATTATCCTGCCTGAACTGGTCGCGGATGGAAGGTAGCTCGACAGAGTTTCGAAGACTTTCTCGCTTTATGTCCGGTTCGGAGTGAGCGTCCTGGCAAGACATTAGACTGTGACGGACAATTGAAGCTTCCAAAAGCGGCCGAGAATACTCACAAGCTCAGAGTCCCATTCAGACGTCAGGTTATGATTATGCAACTGGGCGAGTGCCACAGCCGCATTGGCAGCAGCTGGAAGGGCATCTTCGATCGCTCGAGGAGTTGCGGGGGCGCTGATATCAGCGCCATATGCATCTCTATCACTTGCATCGGCTTGCCGGTATCAGTTGTTGGGTTGGATGCTTGTTGGGAATGGAAGACATACAAGGTCCTCTTCGGCTTGGTGGGGCATTGGAAAGCGGTTGCGGCCTCTGAGATGGTGGGGTATTGACCATCAATTGGAAGCTTTCTTCCGTTGCAGGAAGCTTGGGAATGTAGTGATCTGGGTGGGCGCGACGGATGTGCTCTTGCATGGATCGGTATCGTTTCTCCTGCGGGAAGGTTGAGTGTCAGCTTGGTCACTGCCGAGGTGCAATGCTGTCGCAGGTGTCGGCTAGTTGGTGGACTCACCCCGAGACAGCGCTTCCGGCAATTGGAGCCATCATGATTGACGAGGGGACAGACGACCTCGTTGTTGGCATCGGATACTGAAAAGGAGCTGGTGAGAGACGATCTGGGTGGCATGGTCTGGGTCATGTATTCTGAAACGAGGAGCGGATAAGCAATGGTGGGAGGTATGTATGATGCGTGGGCGGAGCGAGGGGGCAGTTGTCAGTAAGGCGCAGCTGGATCATCCAGCTTGCGCATAGTCCTGGCTGGTAGAATGAACCCTCAGGTCGACACCAGAACAGCCCCAGCTATCGTCCACCAGCTCTCGAAGGAGAAGGAGCAAGAGATCTCGATAATTGGATGCGGCTGTGTGGGATTGATGATGATGCAGCACTTGGAGCTCTCCCAACTCGTATCGATAAGTGGCATGAATGACGGAGATGGGAGCATCGCCAGCGCAAATGAGGGGTGATGCAGCCGCGAGCTTGTGGTGTGTGTGGGTGGGCCAAAGCCGAGCTGAAGCCTGAAGCTCCGGGCGCCGCTCAGAGCTTGTTCGCTTAGGACTCTGCTTGAGGCTAGCCTGGCCACTCTCGCTCAACTGCTATCCAACCGCGCCCCAGATTCATCCATCCGCCATCTGGTATTCGCTCAGCAATTTTCAGGTACTGGGCCAATCATGCGCTAGGCAGCCTTGGACCGTTGTGTCTGTCCAGCATCCTATAGGTCAAACTGCTGTCGCCGTCGCCGGTCGTCAGTTAACCAGACCTGTCTGCATTGAGCCGCGAAACACAGAAACGCTGTCGGGGTCTGTGAGCTCGAATATCGCCGATGTCTGATAGCTTGTAGCCGAGGTGACGCTTCTAGCATGATACGAGTCAGACGTTTCGGCTCATTGCCGAGATAGCCTGATGGTTGGATTATGCACGCTATGTGACTGCTGCACCTCCATCAGGTCCGCAGCCTCTCTTGTTGATCTCGACCTCGAGATGCTCATTTGCTCATTCGGGATGCATAACAATGGTGTTATATCTATCTTCTATGCAGCAATCAAAGGGTGCTCCGACGGCGAAGGAAACTTTATGTCGCAAGCCCGGTAAAGGTCATATGACCCTTACCAAACGTATCTGAAATGCAAATTCTCCGAGTCTGTGAGGTCCTTGAAGTCTGTCTCACGCTTCATGGGTCTACCGTCTTTCTTTCCAGATTCTAAAGGACATATTCGATCTCGCCTCGCATTTTCATACCCGCACCAGGCCATATAGAGAGACAGGAATATGACGCTGCCGACGTAGCTCCCCAGGATCGCGCCCATGCCAAGTGCATACCGAGGCGCCTGCTCTTCTTTGAAGAACTGGGGGGCAATAATGTTTGACGTGCAATCTGTTGATTGTTCTAGTGTTAGCGAACATACCTCGACGATGACGTCAAATTAAGCCGCAGGCATGAACCAACTCACAGGCGATGAAAATGATTGCGTTGACAGTGACCTTTTTGGTATGGCCCGCCGTGTTTGCCGTAACCAAGCCCAAGCTTAAAATGTAGGGACCAAGGTAGAAATAGGACATGTAGAGAGCCGCCAATCTCCCATGGTAGTTGTCAAGCGGAAGAGTGTACAGAAACACTGAACTGGTCATCCCTACTAGGAGGCCAAACAAGCACCACGTCCCTCTGAGCTGAAGCCGGGGATAACGAAGAAGGCAAAAGTAGACACCAAAACTGCAAACGTAGCTAGATACCGTCTGAACAATTCCCACGGGCATTGTCAAAAGGACAGAACGCTGAGACGAATAGCCGAGACCCTTAATGATCAAAGGTGCAAAATTCGTCAGGCCACCATTGGGAATCGACACGCAGATGTTGAATCCGAAAAGAAGCCACGTCTTTGGATCAGCGAAAGCCTCGAGAAGCTGGCGGCGCTTGAAGGTCTTATTCTCGACACCCGTCTGGTCCTCACGCAGGCGCTCGGCGGCTATGGACTTCTCTCTGTTGCCAATGAACTTGGCTCTGACAGGGTTATCCGGAAGTAGAATTCCAACGATAAAAGCCCACAGGATGGTTAGGGCTGCGGTAATCCAGAACATGCCTCGCCAAGCGTTGTGTTTGTTGGAAATAAATCCAATGCCCCAACCGACCGGTCCAGTGATGAGCACCGAAAGACCTTTAGCTAGCGTATCAGTATCATTTCGAGAGCTGTACGCTAGCTCCGAACTTACCGGTGTACATCAATCCCGTCCTCACAGGTTGTTCTTTTCGAGTATACCACATAGCGATGATTAGAAGATTACCCGGCACGATGGGACTTTCTAGAGCACCCAGCAGTACGCGCAGAACAACAAGAGTGGTAAAGCTGTTGGCGAAGCCGGTAGCAATTAAAATTACACCCCAGACTATTTGTGCTGTAAACATGGTCTTGGCTATAGGTAACTTCTGTAGAATATGCGAGGCAGGTAGTGAAAAGAACAGATATCCGAACTTGAGGGTACGTCAGCTTCGCATTAAAAGCTCTTGACTTCACGGGGAAATATTGAAGCTGCAAAACGCTTGTCGTAAATCAGCTGCAGGTGCAGAAAAGGGGACTTACATAAAAAGCACTGCCGGCCCAGGCATATCGAGTCCCTGTCAAATGACAATCTGCCTTCATGCCATAGAGAGCCGCTGTCGCAGTGCTCACTTTGTCGACTGCCGCAAGCGTGACATTGAACCATAGAATTGGCACCAATCGGACGTCGAGCTTCCATCTCAACCGATTTTCTTCAGCGTGAGAGAACGTATCCCCATCCAGTCGATCTGCCAGCAACGCAGCCACATCAACATCTTCACTTAGAACCGATGGCGGTCGAGAGTCTTCCATTGCAGTGAACGAAGCAGGCTCTGCCTTGAAGGTCTGATATTCGAGCATGACGAATGACGTTCAAGGTATATATAAATGCCGAAACATAGGAAACATAGGAAAGAGAGGTCCCTTCCACGGCATTTTGGCACCACAGTACCGGATAAAATTGCTAATAAACAGCGCCATGATGAAACTTCGTGTTCGGGACACAGTGAGTCAGCGCCTCAGGGCAAGGAAAGATCGATCATTGTAGTGAGATACAAGCCTGAAAGTTTGATCTAGAAGAACCAACCACTGTCCACGATGTAGCGTGCTTGCACTCGGACCGTCTATTTTGCACTGATGGCAGACCGCAAGATTGTCGTGCATCACCAACATGACGGCTACGGATCTAGCCGATATCTGTCGGTCTAAGGCCTTGCAAGGGTTTTCAATTTAGGACAATGGTGCGGCTCCTTCGAGGTGACCGCCTCAAGAAAAACTTTAGTGTAGCGAATCGACGAAGGGAATATGATCCTTAAAGCGGCTTAGCGTGGCTTCGTGCTCCTCTTGCGCCTTTTTGATGCAGCAGCCGCCTATTTTCGAAGGACTGCACGCATGCTTGATGAATAATTTTCTGTCAGGTCTTCCCCAGTCGTCGTAGCAGGGGATTGTCAGCATCAACATTTCGCCAACTCGACGGTACCGCGCGGGATGACGATTGGCGTTGTGGCGCCTTTCTCTGTCTCAGGATCACCACTGCTCACCAAGAAAACTATAGGTGCATTGGACCTTAGCGAGTGATAGGAAATCACCGACAAGGCGAGTCTCTGACCTCGGCTCATCACTACGATGTCGACTCGATATGTGTTCTCATCATACACCGACTACTTGTGCCGCAGAGAAGCATATATGGCGCATCTGACTAATCGTGCTAACTCTGCAGTTTGCCACCTACATCACTGGTCAAGGCTGCGGCTCAAGACCTTTAACGATAGTTTCAAAGCGATGATAACGATGTAACAAGGCCATCTTCTAGCACGATAGTCTTAGTGTCATGGTCAAGCCGCCGGCCGCAAGGCTTCTTTATTAAGTGCTATGGGATGCACACCTCGGCTAGAGGATTCCCTATCCTCACGTCGGTATACTAGTCAACAAGATGACGTTTCCTCATGTACACCATAGCTGACGAGTATCTAGTCAAAAATTGACTCGGTCGCATCCGCGAGAGACTGAAAGCCAATACTGGCACTAGCCCGTCACGCCGAGTGACGTTGCTTCGAACTATTACTGCACTATTCCTCAAATCTCTCAATGCTATCTACAAGCTACCGAACCTGCACCGTCCCTGCATCAGCACTGTACCCTACCGTAAATCTTTTCGTATTCCTAGACAGACTCCGATCGATCTCAAAGAGTGTCTTTCTCCCCCACGACGTCGCAATCTCTTGGGGTTCTGGCGTAGAGTTCTGACTTAGGCGCAACGACAAACGCCATTGTGTTTCTACCGGCTTGCGAGGAATACTAAGGTAGTCTTTTGGTGGCACAGGAGGTGGTCTGTCATCATCGTGAACATCGCTCGCTACTGAGTCAGTGGTGACCGTGATCCTCGGCTTCGAAGTTAGCCTTGCTGTGGGTGGTCGTATGATTGGTGTCTGCGAAGCTCCCCCGTATCCCCATTGGCGCATCCACAGATTCATCCAACGTGAGTTGATCATGTCGAGGTCGGCGAGAGTAGGGCTCCGTCTTGTTGTACGCTTTGTCTCAAGTGTGACTGCCTTTGCTTTCGGAAACCTTACTGCTCTCTCTTTAAGCTCTTCGAAAAAGGAGATCAGTTTTCCGGCTGGGTTGCCGTCAGGATCGAATGTGTCGCTATCCGCACTTCTCTTCAACGCGTTCACCCACTCTGGCAATGTGACAACTTCAACGTCAGCTCCCAACCTTTCCCGGATACTAGGTAATAGCTGTGACCATGGAGTTGGCTGCGGGTTGACCACATGGTAAACCTCCGGTCCTTTCTTTTTCTTTTCCTGATCTTCCCTTTTCCCGAACAGCAACTCTATCATAATCTTCCCCAGCATATCGACTGGTACCCAATCCGCCGCATCCAGCGGCCCCAAACTCCCTGGAATTTTCTTCAAGTGACCGGAACTCCTGATCAGACTCGGCAACCACTCCTTTCGATTCCACTGCCCCCTTCCCTTATTGCCCACTGGGCCGGCGACCTGCCCGACTCGACAAACCATCCCCCTCATCAATCCCTTCTTGCACCCCTCCTTGATGATCTTCTCCGCTACCAACTTGCTCTGCCCATACGCCAATCTTGCAACCCTCCAATCTCCTACTGCCTCTTCGGGCACTTTTTCTCTTGAACCAAGTACCGCTCCCCAGTTTCCCACCGCCGCAACCGAACTGACAAAGAAAAGCGTCGTCTCCCCACCCCGGCACTGCCCCGCAAACTTCACCAGATTCCCTGCACCCCTCACATTCGGCTCAAACGCCGCCAAGCTCCGATTATTATCGAGCGGCCACGCGTTATGCACGACGTGCGTCACCTCCGCCCTCAGCCTCTCATAGTCTCCCTCCCCGAGCCCCAACCGGCCCTGCGAAACATCGGCGGTGAGGAACTCGATCCTCGCGGGATGCAGCAGCTCGATGCCCAAGCCGCGGCATTTGAACGCGTTCTTCTGCCGCTGTTCGGCGGTCGCGGAGCGGTTCAGGCAGATCACGCGGGACACGGTCGGCGTGGAGAGGAGGGAGTAGAGGAGGAAGGTGCCGATGTTGCCCGTCGAGCCGGTGAGGAGGATGACGTGCGGGTTCGAGATTGGGTGCGAGGGGAGTTGGAGCGGGCGGAGGCGGCGGGACGTCGGTGTTTGTGGAAGGCGGGCGCGGGAATTGGAGGCGATGGGGGAGACGGGTGAGGTACTGAGGGGACGTTTCGTCGTCGTTGGTGTGATGGGGGAGACGGCTTCAATGGGGGGAGAGGGAGCGTGTTTCGGGGCGGTTGGGAAGAGAGAGAGTATGTTGGTGATGGAGGTTGGGGACATGGTCGTTTCGTTTGGGAAATTGCAGGTTGAGGAGGAAGATGTGATTGAGTGATGGACGGAGGGAGGGGAGATTGGAGGAGATGTTTCAGGAGTTAACGGGTTGATCAAGTTCAGGTACGTAGGTAGAACGTGGTCTTAGCGTTTTCATATATGGACAACGCGAAAAAGGATTATGGACACCAAAGTCATGGAAATGAAAGGGTCAACCTTCCGGAAAACAATTCACAAGAAGAGAAACTATGGAGTAAAACATGCGCAAGTGGCTTGCAGGCGAAGAAAATGTAGATAATGCACAGTTAAAACATCTAACCCTAAGGCAGAAAAAGCACCGTCGCCGTAGTCGCCTACCTGTCATGTCTCCGCGTCGGCCTTTTTCGAGAAACCCAAGCCACAGCTGGCCAACGGGAGCCCGAATCGGTCCAACCTACCCACGGTATTGCCGCATCCAACAGCGGTGGTCGAATTCTTTTGGCGGAAGGGGGGTCAGTCTGACTCGACAGCACACTGAAAAGTCTTAGAGGGGCCACCGTAAACCCCGCCCCAAAATAGCAGCCTTATTACCACAAGTGGGCCGGAAATAAAACAAAGCCTGGGGCTCCGGCGGGATCTGCTGGCCCACGCGTTTTGCACGCAGCACGGGCACCACTGCGGCTTAGCATCGCGGCGCCGCTCGCTCCGGCTGAGCCTCGAGGCTCTGGTAGGGTCATCATTGGCCACAAGTTTGTTGCCTGAAACAGGCACGATTGGGAATCCTGCTGATGACATCGGAGGCGATTCATGAATCGCGCATACGTAGTGGTCGAAGAAGCAAAAGCCTCCGCGTTGGTGATCGGGTAGATCGTATCGGAAGGCTGCACTGAATGTGCAAGGGATTGATCACCTAATCGCCGCAAGTCTGACTGATAGCGCAAGAATATTTACCAGAGACACAGTAAAAGAGGTGTGGGGCGAACATGCAGGTAATTATTTCCAAACTGACACCCGGCAACGTTGGAACTTGGCTGAAAGAAGACAACATGGCGAGAGTCTGACACGCCGAGAGGGACAGCCTTAGGAACGGGTTAAGAAAAGCAATCCCGGGGCGAAGTGGGGTCGAGGCTGTGAAAGCGTTCGGCGGTCCGTGGTAGGCTGAGTTAGAGGACAAGGTTTTGGTTTGACAGCGTTTGGTGCGTGTATCACTGTTACGGAGACGGAATTCGTGTTGTGTGGCTAGAGACATCTCGAAATCGTGCACGGAGCGAAAGCGAGACGATGGTACTGGCACGAAATAGGAGTGAATGTCGTTGAGCATTCCACTTCGCATGGCCAAGGCTGAGTGGATAGCATTCTAGAACAGATGTGTTGAGCGTACGTCTTCGTACAGATTCATCCGATCCGCATTAAACAATTACTATGCGCAACGCTAAGGTGACTGTGACAGAATTCCATACATGCATTCCTTTCCCCCTCCTAAAGCCGGGTATCTTCCGTAGAATGAGTGCCATGCCATGCAAACGCCAAAGATCAACCAGAAGAAAAGTCCAAATTGGATAACGCCGTACCCCAGCCCAGCCGCTTCCCGCAGGCAAGAGGCGCCGGTCAATGCTATGCCGTAGTAGTATACATATGAAGAAATTTTATAAAGACAATGAATAATGGAATCGAAATCAAATAGCATCGACGTCTTCTCCACTCTTCTCAAACAGATCCCTCGCTTTTCTTCCTCTCCACGCTTCTCTCGCAGTCCAGGCGTATAATACCGTCGCACCAGCAAGCATGGCACCTGTCGAGACCTGTGCTCCCAGCCAGTCTTCTCTGTTCTTGCTTGCAGCGAAAGCGATAGGCGATCCGATCAAAAATCCCAGACCACTTGCAAAATGCATCATTCCCATTCTGGTGCCATAGATAGCCAGGTTAGAACAAATATATGGCAAAGCAGCGTAGGCAAAGGTCAAGGCTATGCCAACAAAGAGTCCATAGATCAGCAGCCAGGGGATGAGACCGCCAAGGAAACGAATGGCGGGCCAGGTAAACGCTATTGTTGCGCAAACTGCATAGGCGGCAAAGGTGATTAGTTCGCTTGGTGGGCGAGACTTCCGGAAGGATTTTGCGAGGTCCAGAAAAAGGGCAGAGGACACGCGTCCGATGACTTGAGCAGCGTTGAGGGTGGAGAGAAGGTCGGAAGAAAGGTTTCGAGAGATTATAAGGTGTTCAGAAGCAAACAGCGGTGTGGTAAAGTAAGGCACAAAAAGGCCGGCAAAAAGGAGGAATATAGAAGCCAGAAAGGCCAGGAACGAAGACTCGTGGAGGGCGGGAACGTCGATGAGCTGTCTAGATGGACAAAGACTTGTTGGACGGATGATGAGGATGGACGAACCAAGTGTCAAGAGAGAAATGACGGCAATGATGCGAATCGTCTCTGCGAAAGAGGTAACAAGAATGAGGTTGCGAAAGAGGATAGTGTAAATAACGCCGCCGAAGGGGCCGCCAGCAGATGCGAGACTTAGTGAAAGCTCAAGGCGTTTGGAAAAATAACGAGGTAACACCAGTGAAGGAATATTGAATAGAAAGCCCGAGGAAACGCCAAGCAGGATGCCTTGCGCGAGAAAGACCTGATAATACGATTTTGAGAGAGAAACCATCATTAGGGCAAAGAAGAATGTGAGAGTTGCAATGACATGGATAATCCGGAAGTAGCCTTTGTCGAAAAGTGGTCCAGCAACAACTCCGACCATCAGAAACAGCGCGCCTTGAATGGTACCGATCCAGGAAATCAAAAAAGCGGAATTTGATGGGAAGAGACGGTCTCGATAAAACATTTCAAAGACACCAAACGTATAAATCAAGCCCCAGGTGTTAAAATCTATCAGAAATGAGCCGAGAATTTGAAGCCAAGCTTGTGTACCTCTATCTTGTGGGATGGCGAATATTTCCTCGGGCGGGAAGAGAAGATCCTTTGCTCTTCGGCGTTGTAGCTCTTCATGTGGCAAAACTTGACAGACCGTGTCCTCGAACATCTTTTGCATCAAGCGAATGTGTCCATCGCCATTCACACTACTTTGCTCTTCGTTGAACGTGGTGCCCTTGTGCCCAGTACCACGGTGTAGAAATGTTGCAAGACTTTCAATAGTTGGGTTGTCGTATACAGCTCTTGGATTCAAAAGGCTCTGGACTCTGCCGGCGTTTATAGTCCGCACGAGATCGATCACCTGTAAAGAATCTATACCCGCCTTGAAGATGTCGTCTTGAATCCCAAGATCATGGAGGTGGAAGTCATTCTCCAGAATCGCATGTAGGGACGCCTGTGTCCGCTCGAACGATTCCATATTGAATGGTGTGAACGCAAACTTGCTTGAAAATAGCTCCTCTTGCTGGTAGATCTCCTCGATCTCCTCAGCAAAGTATCTATTATTGGGATCTCGCTGTATGGTGCCTTGGCCCGCCCTGATAAGGACTTTATCCGGTGATGTAAATAGTATATGGTCTCGCCTTATTTTGCCACGGTGGGAACAAGATTTATTGGCGTGCTCAATGTATGGCCATATTTCCTCCATCAACCGTGCTGATTTTTCAGCGGGATCCTTGGGTTCAACCAGCAAAGCGCTCTGAAATCTTCCTTGCCCGATCACCAAGCAGGCAGTGACCACTGGACAGGATGTGATGATGCTCTCCATGGTGACAGGATTCAGCTTCTCGCCATTGTTGAAGACAATGATGTCGTCCAATCTTGAGTTGTACATCCACAAATTTGGCTTTGTAGGGTGTTTGGTAAAAAGCTCCTTGGTACGATATTCTTGAAGATGTGGGAAGGTAACAAATACGGCTTGCATCAGGTCTAGTTTCCGATCTTTGACAAGGACCATTTCATAAAGACCTTCGCCCGTGTCCCGGAACTCGATGCCGCTGGATGTTTCGTTGAATCTAAAGTATTCCCAGTCCTCAGCCGTCTTTGGCAATTGTGGGACCGACAGATACTCTGTCGCCCCAAGGGCCGGTTCAAGCTTGGTATACCTTGAAACGATCTCGGCGGTGGCCCTCGGTAAAGGTCCGCCTACGTAGAGTAGATTCCTAAGTCTCCCAAGGGCCTCTAGTTGGCTTTCATTTTGGGTCATATCCATGATGATAGTAGGGGGAAGACTACTGCACTCGACGTGACCAAAGACATGACAGCCATGCGCCACACGAGCAGACAATGGGACCGGAGGAGGCAATACCACGGTAGAGTTGACCCAAACAGGAGCAGAGACTGAATAAACTAAGCCAGCCACGTGAGATGGGGGAAAGGGGATAAAGGTTCGCATGTTCCCCCATCGATGTGCCACTTCATTGATCACTAGACGAGAGTAGGCGTCAATAATGGTCGGGTAACCATGTTTCAGAGGGATGATCTTGGGATTGCCAGTCGAGACTGAGGTGTGCATAAGCACCCAAGGTTTCATTCGGTACTCATCAAATGACTTTTCAAAAGGAATCTCAGCAACCGGTGTTTCATCAAGGAGGTCCTCGAGCTCCGGAATAATGATCAAGTCCATTTGACGTTGGTCTAAGATCTCATAGACAATTGGAAGTGGTTGCGATGTCGAAATGAAGACATTTGCATCAGCTTCGGCTAAAAGCGACAAGAAAGCCTCCAACTTATTACTTGGAGACGGGACGAACGTCTACAGCTGCATGAGAAGAAGCGTTCAAAAGATTTTTGAAAGAGCAACATACGACATGACCGGTTTTGGCTGCTGCCATGCACAATATCTGGTACCGGAGATCATTCGGCCCCAAATATGTCAACGTTTCGAAACAGTGCGAGACTCCGACGGATTCTGCAATCCAGTGTGCACATCGATTGATCGCATTTGCAAATCTCCGGTATGAAATGTCTCGAAACCCGTCCGCGGCGTCCTTGGAAACAGGAATTGACGCAAACGGTCGCGCATAGTTCATACGCGCGCGCTCATCAATGGTGGTTAAGAGTAGACGCCTCCCATAATCTGGCGCCTGACTCTGGGCCATTATGGCCCTCGCTGTGCTGCGACGACAAAATTGAAATGATTTTCAAGAAGGGAAATATGCTTGCCAGGACATTATGCAGTATGGCCGTGCAGCATCAACATGGTACGAGCGTTTAAGTCTTGCTGATATGGTTCATAGGCGAGGTCAATGTGGCGATGCTATGGCGTAGCTTGGGGGAAGGATTGTGAGTCGTCAGAATCCTGCGGAGGTCAAGTTGTGGGGTTTCAGATGGTCCTTCAATGCTTGCAAGCGGCATCGCGGAAGCATTTCAACGTAGAATGTGGGTTCTAAGAAGATGAGAAAACCTTGAGCACGACAATCCCATGGTAGTCAATGAAGCTTCAATGTCGTCGAATTATCGGTAATCTTAAGTCATTTGGGCTGGAGCGTAAGCGTCTTATCAATGCACCCCAAATATAACTTAGCTATGAAATGACCGCTTTTGTAATGGTCAATACCTGAATAATACGCTGTCCATCCCGCGGGTCAGCCACACCACAGGCATCCGGGGGCTGTGGAGAGAACAACGAAATGAATCAGACACTGGCCAGTAAGTTCAACAAATCACTTTCTCATTCGAGTGTAAGTTCTGATGCTTGCCTTGGGGTCTCCAGCGCGCTAGAATTTCCGGCAGCTGAGTCAGTGCCGTGTCGAAGATCTGCGAGCAACTGGGCAAGTCTCCTTACGCCTTCTCCAATCTCGTCTGCGTTATGCCATGCCCAGGACAATCGTGCACCGTGTCCAAAGGTACTTTCTGCTCTCTGATCGCTACTGGGGTCCCCGGTAACGGTCATCATTTGACCGTAAGCAATTTTCAGTCGATACTCTTCCAGCGCCCGCCGTGCAATCTTATCGGCGGATGGTAAACCTGGTGGGAAACTGATATATGTGAAAAACCCACCTGCTTCGGGAATACGTTCACTGGAGCTGGTCAGTGCATATGGCTTTCCAGTCGTAACCTTTACCCCGAGGGGTACAAGATGCTTCTGGATAGCGTTCATCATTGTGAAATAGCGACTTTGATAAGTCGGAATCAGCACATTCTTGATGTGATCGTTCAAGACCCCAGTAGAGAGTAATTCATCCACGAACACTGAAGATAAGTGGCTTGGAGCACCTCCGGATTTGGTAGAACCAACTTTTGACATTTCATCTGCGAAACCTTCTGTTCCTTCTACCCAGCTTACCCTAACGCCGGGTGCAATGATCTTTGAAAAAGAACCGTTGCTGACGGCATTCCCGTATTGACTCGTTCCAGGCGACTGGCGATCCACATCAACCATGCGCGGAGGAGGGAGTCCAAGCTGCTGCCTTTGAGGCTGTGGGCTATTGGCTGGCCATCGTAGCATGTCATATACGTCGTCCGCAACCACAAGTGCGTCAAACTCTCGGGCAATACGAATCAGCTCTTGGCGCCTCCGAAAAGACATCGTTTTCGCGGATGGATTAGAAAATGTCGGGACCACGTAGATGACATTTTTGTACAGTTTCGGATATCTTGGCCCTGTCTTGAGTGCCTTTCCCCGATGTTCAAGATACTCTGCCTTAATGAGTTGTCTCCTAAGCCATTCAATGTCAATCCCCTCTTCGTCCTCCGGTACGCCGCGCAATTTCCCGACAAATCCGGCATCTTCGAAGATAGGGCACGCCAGGAAGTATGTCGGCTCAATCATCCAGATGCATCTGGTATATACTGGATCCGTGAATTTGGCAAGGATGTTCGCGAGGTTCCCAGAGGCGCCATTAGAGATGCAGATGCGGTCGGCGGAGACTCGTCCGGCAACTGGTTTGTAAAACTCTGTCAACCATCGAGCAACGTTCTTCCTCAGGGGTGGGTACCCAGGATCTGGACCATAAATCAAAGCATCAGCTGAAATCTGTTTGTCGGATAGTGTGGCACAGGTCGCCTCCAGGAGCCCGAGCCGAGGAAACAGATATGTGGATGGCCAGCCCAGCTGAAGATTCAAAGGCGTTTTGAATTGCATCTTGCTTGAGTAAGGAGGAAGAACAAATTGATCCCCCTCAAGCCGAATCTGTACCGTGAAAATCCAATAGCTTCGTCAGGCGGGGAAGTACGGCTGCTATGCCCCGGTCTGCTCCATTTGCTCAACAGCCCAAACCTCTTCCAACACAACAGAAATAGCCTAGTGCATGACAAGCAGTCTCACTTTGGCAATTGTTGAAGTCAGAACATCGCGGTGCTAAAAGGAGAGGCCGGAAATTATTGTTTGAGGCGCACGATGGCGTCGATCAAAATGAAAAAACACGACACGCCGCTGCCCGCCCCGCCCCAAGTCGGCCCAATGGAGAACGACGATGGACGCCACTCCGCGAGGGCGCCAGGGGGAGGTGCGGCCAGGGGAGGTCGAAGCGGATCTCCCCCCGCCAAAGACTTCCCTCCCCAACTGAAAAGCCCCGATGCCCATCACTATTTCGACCACCCCCCCTAGCGCCTTTAACCATTTCTGCTTCCAATGACCCTCGTGTTTCGCCTCCGCTGGCCGTGACTGGGCCTTTCTTATCGTGGGCCACCGATCTCTGAAGCACTTTCGGTATGCCCTGTGAACCTGGAAACGGCCCCTCCCCGAGTTCATACATCATCAGGCCGCACACGATCACTTCCCACTTCCTCTCTGGAATCCGGCTAGGCTGATAATCCTAACATCAACAGATCCATCCGCACTCTCACTTCTCACGGTGTCGAGAATGCTTACGAGGAGCCGTATGCAACCCTGTTCTCAGTTGGAGAGAAAATGTCCGTTACGGTGAAGCATCTCAACGCTGATAGCAGCTTCTTGTTGGTCTTTGAGCCGGATCAGACCCCATCGGAACCAGACTCTCACCTGCCCACTGCAAAACACACCAGCTACACCGTCCTCGTCGATCCTTGGGTCACGGGCGATTCCATTGTGGCTGCTCCATGGCTTGCCATAACCAAGCGTAGGAGACCGGCTTGCATCTCCCACCTCTCGGAAATCGAAGAGCCGGACCTGGTCATTGTTTCCCAAAACAAGCCAGATCACTGCCATGAAGAGACCCTGCGGCAGCTGCGACCAGGAGCAAGGACGACCATCGCAGCAGAACCCGGGGCTGCAAAGACGATCAAGAGCTGGAATGTCTTCGATC
The DNA here is from genome assembly GCA_021030905.1 of Pyrenula massariospora. NCBI lineage: Eukaryota > Fungi > Ascomycota > Eurotiomycetes > Pyrenulales > Pyrenulaceae > Pyrenula > Pyrenula massariospora. Next base: position 273,759 of record JAGFMI010000005.1, read on the forward strand.
CTGCAAAGATCCTGAGCCTCCCAAGATTCCGTTACAAGGATAGATTCTCCCTCTTGCGGTTCTATATTCCTCCACTATCGAGAAACGGACATCCAGGTGAAGTGACAGTGGCCTTTATACCCGCAAGGAATTATATGACAGGGTTGCACAATGCCATCGGCATCACGTACCGCCCACCAACGTCTGCACCGACGGATAGCCCTTCTAACCCGAAGCATATCTCCCCAAAGAAAAGCTTCTACAAATTGCCCTTGAGCCCCACGAGCCTTCCACCCAACATTGCCCCTCCTGCCCTTCCTCCTCAATTCGCTTCACCGCCGTCTAAAGAAGATGGCCCAACCACTACCGAAGTCGACGCTTACAGGCCACGCATTTCTAGAGTTTTCCGAGGAAAGCCGATCGAACTCATGTATCCCCAGATTCACGAGCGACAAAAGTCCCCACCAGGATCGCCCCCCAGCTCGAGCGAGATGTCAGGTTCATTCTCTACCATCTCATCTCCTGTCCTTTTGCAATCCTCTTTGTTGCCGACACCTCCATGTTCTCCGCGAACCTTCGATTCATCTCCAATATCCACATCCTTGGATCAGAGCACTCTGACGAACATCATGCCACCGCCTCTTCCAAAACCACTTTCGGTGCTATATACTCCACATGGCATCAATTTCGAAACAGACCTCCAACCTTACGTTCGTCATCATCTCGTCAAAACTGGATCCCTTCCTCTTTCCGTGCTGCTTCATTCTTTCGACCTAGTTCAGAACCCGTGGTACCTGGGAGGCAATGTGATGACTGGCGTCAGAGGCGGTGCCGAGATCGCCTGCGGACTGATGGCAAAATCATGGATCAGCGCCCACGACGAGGCAAAAAGCGACCGCGGTCTACTTGTGAGTAGGCTTATTACTATGCGACGTGGCGTAGAAGAAGCGGAACATGCCATTGATGCCAGTGACGAGGGCGGGCTTTTGAGAAAACGAGGTTGGCACTGCGATATTCAGAGCTTAGACGTTGGAGCAGAAATGACGATTTGTGGCGGGTGATTCATCACTGTTTTCTACATTCACATCCGATGTGTTGGTCGGTTACGTGTTCATCATTTGAGAGAAGTTTTGGAATATGAGCGAGTTTAGGTAGCATTTTCGGTGCAAATGTTTGTATAGGGCCGCATATATATTTCATGGTCAGCCGTCAGTTTTACGAAAGCGGTCATGGCATCTAATTACATCAAGCTCGCGGTCGAACAACACATTCTGACCCATAGATTGGCCACGATATGCGAGAACTTAAATACAACACGAATTCAGCGCAAAGCAAAACGTTGCACTAAAATATCCTCAGTCCTTACAAGTCTCGATGTAAAAGCGTGAACCATGTGTCCGCGCGATCCTATGTCTCTCCCGTATGCACTCCCTACAGCCTCAAACGTTCAGCCCATAAAAGTCCGTAACCTTCGCTACAACAACACTGCGCTTAATTCAGCTTCGTCGCTCATTCGATTTCTAGTCACAGACGCCATCGAGCGCCTACGCATGTTTCATATCGTTACCGTTCTCCATGTCAATAATTCGTATAAACTACTCTATCCTAATCTTTTAGTCTGCGTTGCTTGGCGAGCTGGGAGGCGTTGCTGCCACTTAGGCGGAGAAAATGGGTAGTAGCTATCGGCGTTCTAATAGCTAATCTGTCTCTAGAACTAGCGGCTGAAGGGAGTAAAGGGCCATCGTCACGGACGATAGACGTGTAGCGGATCCTGATTGTCGAATGGATGAGCTTTCCCGTTTTCTGTTACGTTGGGCTCGCGTGTTTGAGGCTGTTCTTACGCATTTAGGTGTCTCTAAACATTATCAGAGGCCTTTAGTGGACGTGGAAAGTAATCTGATTATTGTGGGAGAGGGTTGAAGGGGATACGATGTAGAGGCAAGCGGGGGATAATAGGCCGTTTGTCAAGAATAGTCCGGTCGAAGTCAATATTTGAAGCCGAGGACATTAATAGATCGATAACACTTGACCCGACACTTAGTAAAAGCAAGGTACTTGGCTGGTATTGGATGCTAGCATCCTGCTGCTTGCTGGTGCATAGTTTGGCGGGCGTAGTTTGGCGTCGTTGCCTTTCAGTCGGATATGTTGGTATCAGATGTGGCTGGATATTTGGCTTTGGTACTTACCGAGATTACGGTCAAATAGAAGTTGCTATTGAGATACTAAATAGCAAGGTAAATGAATACACAGCATTGGCTGGAGCTGCTGGTGGCGAATTGTACGTTTAGTAATGGTAGGAGAACTTCGTAAACGAGATGCTAGCCTAGAGTCAAGCTAGAAGTCTAAGAGGGCGGCCGAACTCTTTCACCTGTGTCTGTCGACGGTATTTGCCTGGTCTGACCTGTTCTTGTTCATCCTACCATTAAACAACTGTGAGGCTCCAAGCCAGCTTGGAAGCAGAAATGGGGAGATTGCAATCTCGGATGCTGTGCCTTTCGGTCCCTGTTTTGCGAAGGTTCGCAGACAACCGGAAACAAAGGTCAAGATATCGATGGCGGACAAGACGCCGTTCAAAATTCGTCATCTCAGTAGCTTAAGTAGCAAATAGAATAATTAAGAACTTTGTTCAGCATAGACGATTCGAATGCTAGATTGAGAGAGCATCCTTCGTCGTAGTTTTGTGGCTGCTCAACCTAGCCTTGAAAACATGACGTGACCACGCAATGGAATAGAGGATCGCAGACATTTCGTGAATTAAGTCATCGACATTGCAGGCTCTTGTGAGCTCGTCGTTGGTACGGTAATTCTGTGGGTAGGAAGCCCAGCAGTTGGACATGGTGCGGAATATGTTAATGAAATAGTGGATCGATCGTTGGTCCCTTGGCCAAAAGCGCGGATGCCCAAAGCTTTCCCTCCTTCAGACTCGTACATTGAAGCGTGAATTGCCGTGGCAATGGACATTGACTGCTCAATTCCATCCGAGAAGACATTGCAGAGGTACACCCCCATGACATCTCTGGTAGCAGCACAGCCGCGGTTGAATCTCGGATTCTATTTCGGAAAACCTTCCCTTCCTCGTGTTCCCGCTCTCACTCTTACTAGTATCAACCCAAGGGGGCGGCAGAAACCTTCCTCACACGTCTTCACTCTGTTTGTCTCATCTAATGCCACGTTCACGCACAATAAGCCTACGGAGACTTCTATGTTGTAGACCATCCTAAATTAAAGGTCAGTGAACATTCAATGACCAATCCGCCGCCCAATTATGTCATGAATTCCTTGGCAAGAAAAGTAGAGCAAAAAGGCCTGTTGCCGAGAATCGAAGGCTAGATCTTACCGCGCTCGTCACCTGACTTATTCCTAACGAACTTGGTGCGAGAGCACTTTTGAGGAACAAAATAAGTACCAGAAGAAGAAGTGGCAAGGTATCTCAAACGGGTAGGATGTGATTTATCTTTTCCTATCGAGAAGATCCATATAGAAAATTTGTCTAACCCAATTTTCTCCATGGAATATTCATAAGGGCACCCAAAAAAAAGGTGCAAGCCCCTGACATCTGTGTCGAACGCTGGTACCCGGGTTTACCAACTTATGCCACAGAAGCAGCTCATCCATGTCTGTGTTAAGCGTTGGGACTGGCCAACTAGACCACGAAGGGCCACAGGGAACCACTCCATCTCCCGTGGAGCTCGGGGCCCTCGAGCGCCACTGGAGGGGAGGGCGGTGGTAGGTGAGTTCCATGTTGATTTTGCCTCGATTTAATCGAAGTGAGTCATTCAAGACTTTACCAACTCCGCCATGGTCCAGAACTTGTTTGTGTAGGAAGGCTCACTTGAAGGATATAACAGCCAAAAATAGTCTTTTCACATGTCACTCCTTTTTCTGCTTCGTACAGCCTTCCGGTGTTACAGCATATCATACTATTTGGAACATTGCTACATTATACTAGCATTCCCAGTGTTCCTTCCCATATCAGTATTCACAACGTTAACAAGGTTTTCTACTCGTATGGCCTTCCGGTATCATAGTACATGCCACCATTTGCAACATCATCTCGTTATTTCGGTGTTCATGGTATTCCTTATTTCATAGTAACGAGTTTTCTATTCGTATAGCCTTCCAGTGTCATCGCAAATGTGACCATTTGCAACATCACCATGTTGTGCTGGCGCTTCCGGTGTTCCTTATTTTATATCAACATTCACACTTTTTGACACCATACACCAGTGTTTACGCTGTTCCTCATCTCACCTCAACATTCACATGTTTTGACAAGATGCGCCAGTGATGTGCGAATGGTTGTGCCATCACGTATCTCTGCCGACCTTCACAAAAAGTAGGATGTGCCAAAGTAAGTGCTATTCCTTATCTCTGCTAGCCTTCACAAGCTACGGTGTTATCTTGACTGCTGCCCTAATACCGCACGCATCCGTCATCGGAGCTTCGTTCCTTTACCTTTTCCCTTCACCATTGTTCGCCGCTTCAAACGAATTTTCAACCTGAATCAAAATCATGGCTCATGTAAACGCACGACAAATCGCTCTGAATCTCAGAGTAAAGCAATTTCAGTTGGAACACGTCACATTACGCATTGTCGATGAACACCGCCCAGCTTTTTTTAAGCAGTTCAAGGATTTCGTACTGTCTATGAATCACGGTGAACCAACGCACTTCACCCAATTTCAAGATGGAAGCAAGGAAGCACGTCAAGCGCTAGGCGCTGAGTTCATGAATTGCAAAGGTGACATAGTCTGGGGTTCAAGTGACTGGAGCAAGTCAACCCCGATGAAATGGTCGAACAGCATAGACAAGGGAGCGGTAGTCACATTGTGAGACCATTCCTTTGAGTTTGCGACTAAAGGTTGTGGTTGCCGTCAAATTAACCTGGACCTGTGAGCAGGCTGATTCAAGTTTTGGCTCAACTACTGGGGACCATGCACAAAATGGTGTGGCCAGATACGGTAACTTACCTTCAACAAAGCGACTACTTGCATTAGACTAATTACACTCAGACTCCAGTGCTGACACGAGCGCATCTGAAGTCCGCCAGAAATCCAAGGGCGATTTGTGAAAGCATCGGAGAGACTGAAAAGACTTTGAAAGCTACGCTCTCCGTGATAAAAGTACTTGAGAGAAAGCAGCTACCGGTTGCACTCCGCGAAAGTACTGGAGTACGGGGAGCTTTTGTCAAGAGTAGCGTTTCCAAATCTGGGTAAGTAAAAAAAGACAGGCTTAGAATGCATCAACCCCTTTCACTCTGGTCAACAGTCTGACCACCGGCAGGGCTCGAAACCCAAAAGGCAGAAAAGGACAGACAGCGCACAACGAACACCCACAAGACGCACAGAACGGTACCGATGACGAAGATGAATGCAAAGACTGTCAAGAAAGCGATGACTGCGATGAGAATGAAGATGCAGATGGTCAGGAGAGTGACGTGGAGGCAGAAGACGACGAGGATTACGTTCCCACCCGACGAGCTTCAGGCGCGGTTAGCAAAACTGTGGGATACCGTACCATCGCTACAACCAGGAAGCGTCGGGCAACCGTGACTTATGCGGGATCGTCACGGCCGACAAGCAAGCGTCGAAATTTGCGGAACACGACGGCAGCTCCAGCAGGGGAAACCAGCGAAGTGCCTGAGAGGAACGGAGTCGTTAGCGGTGCCCAAGCCAACAACATGCCGAGGCGAAGCCTTCGGCTGGCAAATCAAAATTGAGGGAAGCTTTTCGAGGCTGGAGGAGGAGGTAGATAGCGATACGAGCAAGCGCCGGCAGGAGTCTTGCATCACCAACGTTAACCTGCGTGTGATCTGGAACAGACCCAGCCTTTGTTTCCCTGGCGGCCATGACCAGCATGACCATGTCTTTACATATTTCACGTGGAAGAAACGAGCGGAGATGAATCGGAAGTATTCATAAATTGTCAATGCTCTTGATGAAAGCAATAAATTTTTGCCTGACAAACGTGCAGTAGTCGCTTTGCCCGTATCAGCTGGTCTCAAGCGAAGTCGAGCCTGGAAATCCTGCTGAAACTGATCATCTGTTGTGAGGGCGTCCAATGGGGCCAAGTGGTAGCGTTTGAGATAGCACCCCGGCAATGGGGTCCGGGAACCATGACATTGCGTCCGTTGAGAACCATGTCGACGTTGTCTACATGGACTGGTTGCACGATATGATTAAAGACGCTGCTGATCTCTGAGCTTTCAGTTGTGGTAGAACAGCATGGCACGATGGATTCTACAACCCAGGAGACTTATTTGAAACGCTTGTTCGCAGCAAAAGTTCATCTATTCTCTTTGTCTGAGACAGTAGTCTATCCAATCTCCTCACCATGATAGTACAGTAGGACTGCGATATAAGCATAAGGGTGGCCCATAAAGCGCTATCATCCCAGATCAAATAAGGCCCTTCTGATTACCAGCTGTCTCCTTTCCAAAACCTTAGATCTGGAAAAATCTTTAAAGATCTTGATTTATAGAGGCTGAAAGAGGATTTGAAGATTGGATAACAAGATGGTTGCTCTGTTCCGTACACACTGCTAAGTTTACCAACTTCTCCCCCACAACTCCCTGGCCGTATGACCTTAGAAATCTTCTGCTTATCAGGGTTGGTTTGGCCGGTTTTCCTGGTCGTTGCTCGGTGAAGGCGGACGCCAGGCTCGATCCGGACCGTTGTTGTCATTGTACCCTGGTTTGATTTCTTGCAGAGCCCTCCGAGGTCAGTTACAGAGGATGCAGTAATCGACACTCTGGTCTTGGCCATTGGTCTGGCCCTCTGTACAAACCCCACGGCAGATGCGATCTGGTTCCCACCGCTGACAGCCGCATTTGTAAGTCCTGAAGATCCAATGGCACATCGTGCTGGCACTTGGAACGGAGACGACTTCGGTCGGACTGTGAGGAGAGGAGCCGAGAGAGTAAAAGCTCTTGGCTTGGGAGGTAGGCTCTGAACTAGGAAGGTTAGTAATTCAGGGGTTTGTAGGTGAGGACACGTATCCATACTGCAGTGGTAGCGAAGAGACGCAAGGGGAGAGTCTATTGCTTCAGCAGGCGGCAGGGGAGCTCTATGGTCGCGAAGGGTCAGCTAAAGCTTTCTTCGGTCGATGCGAGATGATCGAGAACGGGTGAGTTTACCTTTACGGTGTCTGTGCTAGGAAGCAGTTCTGTGTAGCTTGAAATTAGGAAACGATCGCATTGAGGACGAAATGGTTTGTTTGGAAGGGGAATGGTGAATGTGGGAGTGGGCTTACTTCACGGTGGCCTCGCGTTGCTGCCGAACACAACTTCGCGGCGAGCCGTCCAAGTCACTACTACAGCGCGTCAGGCACCGCTCGGAACTCTGAAGGCGAATTTGCCCATCTGCTCCCGCCCTCGAAGCATTGGGGCACAGCTGCCCCATCCTTGCCACTTGTTCGTCATGATACGTTGCATGAATAACTAACAAAACTTTCAGCGCTGGAAACACATCGTCCTAGAAGGTCATGGCGATTCGAGCAAAAAAAGAGCAGCGAGAGTCGTCCTGACCAGGACTCGAACCTGGGACCTCTGGTTCTCTGACAAACCCGGAAATCAATCGGGGTTCTGCCGAATGATGAGGAACATCACCCGGTTGGCACTTAGGCACTAGACATCAGAGCAGAATGCTAACCACTGCACCACCAGGACGCTACTGTGTCTGCGTTGTGACGCAATACAGGTTCGCTCAAGATCGAGAGCACATGCCTGCAGAGCGTTCTAGGAAGGGCCAATATGTGTGCTGGAATTGAAGCACGAAGATATTGATAAGTCCTGCTCTTCACATGATAATGGCCTTTGAGTTGCAGTTTCTCTTTCTAGATCTCCCACTCGGATAAAAACACACTCCCCATGAGAAATCTCATCCCGTGACAAGTATTTTAGAGACCATTGCGCGTGTACCACAAGTCACAACCTCTAGGCAGCCATTGGAGGAAGCAAGTATCATTTCCCCAGTAATGAGGGAAACGAGAGAACGATTTAGCTTCATATCAAGCAGCACTGTCATGATGGATGATATGTGCCAACCCCACATCGAAGATGAGTAAGTAGAGGAAGAATTAGGGGAAGGGCTTAAATGGATCCCGGTCTCTCTCCGTCCTAATCCTGCTCTACTGCCCTGGAGTGAAGTAAACTGCGCTTAGCACGAGCGGCGGGTCGATACCATCACCGTTTTGGTATCCAAATAGATTAACCGAAGCGCAATTTCTGTGCGCGGATGGCTCACATGTAGACGTTCGGTATTACACACTGCTCGCATGGGAAATGGACCAGTAGGAATCAAAAATAAATGACGCTCCAGCCCGGAGTCGAACCGGGGTTCTCCAGCTCTCAGATAGACTGCCAGCAGTTCGTCCAGACCTGAGGACTCCTCCGCCCGCCGCCCTGTGTTGTAAGCACCGAGATCTTAAAGGCTGGTGTGATAACCACTCCACTACCGGAGCTGTCGTAATGTTAGAGGCAATTTGTTGATATTAGTAGTATCCTCATTCTGTGATCCGCATGTGGTGCTGACGTGAGTTCTGAAGAACATAATGTGCGAAATAGATGAGGGTCCTTTGCATATAACGAGGAATTCATTGGAAAATCCTCTACGGCTTATGTTGAGACTGCTCGGGACTCCTTAATTAGGTGCTTTGCCTGCAGATGATTTCTGAACGTCATCTTGGTATCGTGCTCTCTCAATAGTCTTGTGACCCCAAGATTCTTTGGTTTGTCACCTTAGACATATGTCTCAATTGAGCAACGTGCTATGCGGGTATGGATACTGTTACGACAGTCTCTGAGTGGTAGCTCAATCAAATGCAACTCTAGGTACAGATGATGTCCCGAATACTGCAGCGAAGGACTTGATTTGGGCTCGCTCTCCCTGCTCTCATCGGTGTCGAAGTCTAGGTGAACAACTCAATTCAAGAGCATCAAGTTCATGCGACCTTTGCAAGTACCTTTCGAGGCCCGTTGATATTCTAGGCACAAAGGTAAACGATTCAAAAAAGAGTGTATGAATCTCGCCCAGGAATCGCACCCAGATATACACCTGAACTTGCAGAATGGATAGCTATGTGTTGACCATTACGCCAATGAGGCTTCGCATTCTCATTGCAGGACATTTACATGTAGATGCTTAGCCTGGTAGGTATCAGTATAGCACACCCTCCTCGCGATGGGCCAGACCAGCATTGGTTGCAGTGAATGTATACCGTAGCTAGAAGACGATGAATCCATGCCTCCAATTTGAGAGCTATTACACCGTAGAGGCATAATGGCTACAAAATTGTGGTGCTGCGGAGATAGGTGGTGAGGGTGTTCTCCGGCGCTCGGGAAGCCGCAGAGTTCACGCACGAAGCCGTCTGCGCGACTCTTTCAGATGGCTGGTTGAAGCAACGACATCCTTTCAAAATGACGATGTCACATTTTTACGAGCTCATGATCCTCATTCTGCTCTGTTGAGGCTCTTGATGCGTCGTGAGGCTTCTTCATTGTCTTTCGCATTTCGACAGAGCCTAACGTTCTCCGCCCCACCAGTTATCGGATTTCGGAGCAGCTTCGCACTCCTATCGATGCACATTGCCGCCCATTAATCGAAGACTGTCCTCAACAGATCAGAAGTTACGACGAATCGCGAAAGAGACCGCTCATGGGACAGATGTGCTTGCCAGCGAACCTCTTTCGCAGCAGACTTCGAGCCAAGAACGGTAACAGAAGTAAGCTTAAGGCCCAAGAAGTATCTCATCCTTGCCATCGACATGAACCTTGACTGTTTTGAGACATAGAGCAGTCGTAGGATCTCCACTGCAGGGTATATCGAGCCGTGTGGGTCACATTCGGCGCTCTTCTGGGGAACCGCGGTATAAAGCAAGCCTCGAGAAAAATGGACAGCATCCGCATGCTATTGATTGTCGACTCAGATGGTCATTTGGGTTCTTCAGATCATAAAGCGCTAGGCCCTACAGATTTCCTTACGGCGCCGGCTACTTCTTTTCGATACTGTCGGACCTGATGGCTTGCGAGAAAATACCACAAAGGGCGACAGCAGCACACAAGAGAGGGAACTACAATGCAGTCATAGCTCCACCCAGATTCTACGCCGATAGTTCAAAAGTGTGAAACTTTGACTATGAACAAGCGTAGAAGAGAAGCGCCAAGTTCCGATGAACACGATCGGTTGGAGAGCAGAAGTTGAAGAGACTCCAAGACTCAAGGAAAAATAGTCATTCGAAATGAAGCTCTATTCGTCGAGACGAGCAGCATCTTTGGCGTCTTTCCACGACCTTAAAGATGGCCAGTTGAGTGAGGAACCGTTACGTGGCACAGATCCTAGCCGAGAGATGCACAAGGAGGAAGATCAGTCGTGGCGCAGAAGACAGGGATCCCCAAAGGCATAAGACAAGGCGGAGCTTTTGCATGGTCGTCTCGGAGGCGAGAATTGGGACCGCGCGAGAAATAATCCTGGACAAGATGCTCTAGCATGGGCTCTAGCATGGGCTCCAGCTTTGAGTATTTCGCTCGGGTTGCGCTATTGATTTCGAGAGCGACTGCGGCACCATCCTAGCCACGATGACCAAGTTGAGACATCACCCTTGTGGAGTCGGCTTAGACTTTATAAAAGACTAATCATTTGCCGATAGCATTCAAAAGATTTCAAAACGAGACAAGCGAGGAGATGAGCTATTGATACTGCAAAAGGTTGGCCACAGCCATGTAATAAGCCAAGATCAGGTCCACCCAGGTCGGTGAAATTTCTGACGATAGGTCGATACGGCGCTGTGGCAAAATTCCGTTCTCCGTCATCGAGCTAGCATTCGACAAGTTTTAGAAACAGATGCGTCATACTTCTTGTTGACAATTGATCGTTGCTTGTTTCTTGAAAGATGAATGTAGGAAGACTGCTAATGTTCTAAGTCTAGGCGTTGGCCCGGTAGGGCCATTTGCTTGTGGCAAGAATTGTGAACGGTCAGCGCAGTACCCTCTTATGACTGTTTTATGGGAAGGTCCGAGCATCTCATCGGTCACAGTGAGCACAGAGATAAGATCCGAAAAACTGCATCATCAACCACACTTCGTCAAGAAATCGTATTGCTGTTGTGTGCAATGAGCTGCAGCGCAGCGATATGATGTACGACGCTCACTCGAGGGACGACTTTGCTTGCGCAGGCACGTTCCAAACACATACTCCTTGCGCTCAAACGCAGGAAAGCGGATTTGAGGGAAGACCTGGCGGGAATTCCATGGATAGTGGTAAGAAAAGGCTCTAGGACAGTTGCATAACACGTTGGAGAGAGCTCGGTCGATCAGCGCAACTCCGAAACGTACTCTTAAAGCGAGAGGAGGTGCCTGCCCATCCCAATTGCTCGCTGGCAAGACAAAGGCATCGGAATTGAAGAGAAATAATTCCATGGTGCCTCGAAAAGCCGTCGAGAATCAAAGCACGTTCCACGGATGCTTAGGATCAATGAGTCCAGCCAAATCACCAAATTTTGAGCAAATCTGCACCATATGCACTTGAACGGACCTTCTGAGAGAATGCATACGCAAAAGATCGGGAGTAATCCTTCTGCTCTGTGTCGACAACGTTGTTCATAGAGAATGTGCGGCAGAATCCAAGTCTACCTTCCACATTGAGCAAGACGTTCCGGCCTAGGCTGTTCACGTGAACATTGCGGTAGGCTCCGGCGAAGTCTTCGACAAGCTAAGACCTCTTTGACACAACTATTGGTTGGCAAAACAATCGCAAAACTTTTGTCGGATATTCTGTTCGTTTGAGGCATCCTGGTCATTGCTATTACCGATGATATTTCTTAAAATATACAAGGGGGACCACGAGAAGTGTCCAGAAGACGTTGACATCCAACTATATCCACTGGCTTTCACGGCTCGAGGACTGGATAATGTCAACATGATTCATCTCATTAATCATCATCTTTTGGCGAAATTCCGGATCCGGTTTGGTTTGGATCGGGCGAGCTGATCTGAGGAAGTTGCTGTCGCAGGAAATTTCTAACCGATCACGGAAAGCCACGCTCAGACCGTGGTAATGAATTAGAAACGGGACGACCTCAAATTTTGTCGGCGTTTCTCTGATGGGTCGCAGAGATACCAAGACCCTTTATCGGGTCAACTGTCAGGATGTCCCAATGTAAATCTTAATACCGCCTCTGGTGGCATTTAAAGTCTCTCCTCAGGTGGCCGCAATCACCGGTCACTCCCAAAGCGCAGTGGTCCTTTCGATCCGGGATCCCAGATGTTGACACATGTCCCCACCGAAACACTTCTTTCAAAGGGTTGAGATAAAATGCGGTGGCGCCTCCAAGGTCCCATCTATGGTCTGCTCTTGCACGACATTCCCGAAGGGCTACTTTCACGGTTTCGATCCATGCCATGGAAGCCGCCAACTAGATTAGGGTAGCATGACAAAAGGGAGCCTTGTTAGTCACTCCCAGACCCAAATATCGGGGCTCCTCTTGGATGCCGTCATTGGCATTCCTTGCCTGATACTTGTTAAGATGCTGCATCAGATCCGTTTCTGGGAGTATTTCCATGCCCCGGCTAGTCTACACTCTGGCGGAGCACCTCTCCGAATACCTTACGCCTTCACCTGAGACGAAAGTCTTTACCCATCTTCCGATATAGCCATCGAACATAACGATACTATAACATAATGGATACCGTGGACGATTTCTCGTCTACAGATTAGGGGTAGCTGATGAAAAGCTCATGATTGAGATATCTTGAACGACGTAATAGTGGAAGCGACGCAGACGCAGGTTCGACATTATTCGAGTAGGGGTAGCCAATGTGGAATATCTTATGGAATGTCAGACAAGGTAGTCAGCTGAAGAGGAGCTGTGGTATGATGAAGCCACGAGAATTTTGAATATGGATCGGGCGATCGTGCATCGAGTGCAAAGCTTGACCGGATTAGATCTTTGATCGATGTCCATTAACGTCCTAGACGAGCAGGCTGCGTGGCCCGACGCTCTGAGCAACGCGACAAAACGTTTTCGTTCATGACAATGATCGGTAATCTAACTAGTAAGCTGGAAAAAATTGTTGAAGGAGAGTGTATCTGCAGCTACAATGAGACATGGAAACGAGGTTCTTCAGTACCCAAAAGAGGGCCTTTAAGCAGACGAGAGTCCCTCTGTCGTGCTCATGGCGCACGGATGTGATTCAGGGGATGCTAGCTATCTCGGGTTGTAGAATTCAAGAAGCCCATTGTGTTGGAACTTGAATTCAGCTCTAGTCCTTTGAAAGCTTCATGATAGTCCCTAGGTTTCGTGGCGTGGCACAAATCTTCTCACATCGAACTGCGATACGTCAAAATCCAGCGAAAGAGGTCGTAAAATCGATGTGGAGAGCTCCTTTGCTGATGGGAAGAGTGATAAACTGTGAGAATTGATGCATTCGCTGTGATTTGTGTCTGACAGAGACCTCATCTCCGATCTTCTCACATTCAACGCAGATCTACCACTTTTTTTATGCGAGACATCATTACTGAATGCAATGATTGCCGATGACTTTGAGCTCATATCAACTAACGAGAGCTGAGAGGTGTTGTGCAGGACCAGAGTCGCTATTCTGCGGCAGACCGGGGGCCGATGTTCAGCTTTTCACAGCAATTGGTGGTGTGAGAACTGTGCAGTCACGCGCGCTTAGGAAGCCCAAGGCGATCTACCATAGGAGATCTTGGGATCTGATGACGGTGAGGCAGAGCCGCAGAAAGATCTCCTCCAAGGCAGAGTAGCAAAAGCCCACATGAACGTCCGTGGCAGTAAATCGATGATTATTTGTGGGATGGTCGGCAGCATAGACCTCCCATGTTCCACACGGGCCAGATTCCAGACAAGTCCGAGGCCAGATCTTCCCCACTTTCCCACACACCCACCTTTGAGCCTTTGCCCTTGCCGTCTTAGACTTGGTAGTAGCACCGGCTGGGCAGCCCCCATGCTTCACCGTCGTCGTATACGTTTGTGGAGAGTCCTATGCTGCTGCGAAGCAGCACTGCAGCCCAACAATCCATCGAAGCTTGGATCCTTCCCTTCTCTTACACTGTTCGAAGACGTCCAGTAATTGCGGCCACTGGAATGGACTCTGCTGGTTTCCATGCTGCCATTCTGTGGCATGCGCGAAGCTAGAACCCGCGTCCAACATTGACGCTACTCCGAACGGCCGCCACTGAGACACCTGCCTCGCAACGCGTCCAATATTCAACCCCAATCGCTGACTGGCGACTCCCGGCAAATTGGCGATATGGTCAAAAGGGAGCAAGGAACCCGAAATGGTAGCGAGAGCTCCGGGGCAGAGACGGTGAGGGGCGGATTTGGTGGATCATTTCGTAACCCAAATATGAAGGTCAAGACTGGGAAACGAGAAAGGTGAGCAGAGTCTCATACACCCAAAGCCTTCACCACCGAGAAACTCGATGCGCTGTACTCGCCATATCGTGCATTGTTCGCGTAGTGGAAGCCTCGAGTTCAAAACACCTAGATGGAGTGCGTAAAGAACCTACAGGACGCTGAAATTTCGTTTATATGCGTGACTCAGTGCACAAGACTGTGCGAGACAGAGGCAACGACTCGAAACTGGGTTGCTCTTCGCATGTCTCGACAAATGGCTCCTATGCCGACCGATTCTCTTGAACGCACTTGCAAGAGCTAGTGTCTAATGTGTCTTAGACTTTGAGAAGAGGATCAAGGACTAATTCGCTGCTGTATAGGTCGGACAAAGAATCTCACTCGAATTTCCCGTCGAATGACCATGATCTTTTCTCCAAGTCCATGTTCCTTTCTTCCTCCCCAGAAGTCTCGCCAACTGATCAGAAGAATGCTGGCTTCAACAATCACCGGAAGGCGTTGGCCGTGCTGGGTGCTGACTCGAAATCGCAAGCCCCTGCTCGTAATCCCCCCTCTTCAGTTCAGACCAAGAGTCAGATAGCCCCGTGGGGAGAGCCACCATCTCGTCCTAGTATGCCTTCTCAGTCTTTCGGACATAGTTTTTACAACGAATCGTCGGAGAATATTGGTCAATTGTCGCCGTCTTTCAGGCCGGGCACGAGTAGGACAGGCACAAGCGAGTCGGCGTATGATGAGGACGCAAGAAGACCGTCGGTAGCTAGCAACAACACGGTTAGCAGTCAAGGTTCGAAAGCGAGTGCGGCTGGTCGGATACACAAGAACTTGAAAGGGTTCTTTGGCAACGAGTACGATGGAAATGATTTGAAGGTAGCTTCCGATCCAAGTGTCAACACTCAAGGCTCCCAGCCAATGTCGAGGGAGAGCTCAAAGCAACGAAATCGGACGGACTCGATTAACACCAATCATACGGCCGATAGTAGCCTTCGACCCCCTTCGCCTAGTGGCAGGCCACACACACCGCTTCCGAGTAGCGACGTGACCCCTTGGATGTATCAGAATTTCAATGTGAGTTGTTCCAAATTCCTTCAATCCTGGGATATCTTCGGCTGGGCTTACCGTCGAACTTGTGTGGGACTGTTGCTTCCCTTTCAGAAATGCTTTTTATCAAGAAAACTTGAGAGCATTCCATAAGCCGTAGGGAAGCGGTAAACGAGGTTAAGGAGACTGTCTAAATGCAGCACAACTTTAGACAAGCTACCCGCGATGCATGCTCTCTTATGCCCTTCTTGATGGAAAGTGATTTGATAGAGTACCTTGATTTGTAATTTGAGTGAAGAAAGGAGATTGTGTCTTGTGGGAGATGAAGCGCGGAGTTATGTGTGACGTGCTGATGAATACATTATAGGATGTTTCTCAGTTCGGAGACGCCCCCGTACGAACAGCGCCTACAAGCGCGGACAGCAGTCGCTACAATACAGTTGCACCTTCTACGAATCAAAAAGACCACAACCACATCATCATCACCGTGTTCTTCCTCATCTTCATCGGCATACACGAAGCAAAGAAGAAACCTCGAAGACCAAAGACCTGACCCCGACCTCATACCCCGCTAGGCCGACCACCAGTCGTGAGCATTCTCAAAATAATCAATCCTTTAGCAATGAAAATCCCTTTCCACCCCCTATGTCCTCCCAAGCAGCCAATCAGCGGCCAAGGGGGACTAGCCCAACTCCCAGCGGCCACAGCAACCATGAGAGAGACGGCAACCCAGACGGTCGCTCTGGCGGTAAACGCTTTCTCGATAAATTGCGGAGGCACAAAGGCCCACTGACCGACCTGAAGGGCCTCCCTGGGTCCAAAGCATCGCTCTCTGACAGCGGAAAGAGAGTCCCTCCCCCAGAACCATCTCCACGAAAGACTGGACGCGAAGCAAGCATTGCGACCTTCGATAGCGCATCGACCTTGAAACCATCAGATACCTTTAACCTCGAAAAATCAAGTACCCTCGCGTCAAAAGTCCCTGGGAAGTTTGGTCGACATCATAATAGGCGAAATCCTAGCTACGAGAGCAACACTACCGATAGAACCCGTCAAGGCTCGAATGCACAGGATGGCATGTTCAACCTGGACATGGACCTGGAAAACATGGAAGGCATTATCAGCAAGCCGACGGAACCAATGTCACCTCTCGACGCGCCCTTTACAGGGATACCCGGGATGGACGAGACAAAGAGGAATCCGAGCCAAGATTCAGGCGCCGCTGGATCTTGGGATGCTCCAGACAGCTGGGCCGTGAAAAAAGCTGGTGACGACATAGTCGCAAGGTTGCCCGAAATTAGTGAGGACGGGCTGCCACAAAAAGAGGAGGATGATGGCACTCCGTATTGCATGCGAGTCTTTAGGGTTGATTCCACTTTCGCTACAGTCTCCTCCAGTATCAACTCTACCGTTGCCGATATTCTACAATTGCTGGCGAAGAAGTCGGTCCTGCAAGATGCTATCGAGAACTATCAGCTTGTGCTCAAAAAACACGATTTACAACGAGCATTGGATCTCGGCGAACGCCCCATAGCTATGCAAAAGAAGCTGCTAGAACAGATTGGCTACACGAACGTTGACAAGATTGATGAAGTCGGTCGGGAAGACAACAGCTATCTCTGTCGCTTCACATTCACTCAGACAAAGATGACGGGATTTTACAGTCTTGAAAAGGATCCCGGCTTCAACAAGATGGCCAAATTTAGTCACGTTGACCTTCAGGGTCGCAGCCTGGTTACAATTCCCATCACATTATACCAGAAAGCCTCAGAGATCATTTCACTCAACCTATCTCGCAACCTAGCCCTCGACGTTCCCAGGGACTTCATTCAAGCCTGCATAAACCTACGAGAACTCAAATTCACGGGTTGCGAAGCGTGGCGATTACCTGCAAGCCTGAGTTGGGCAAGCAGATTAACTGTCATCGATATTTCCAATAACAGGCTTGAACAGCTAGAACATGCTGGGCTCGACAGATTGTCTGGCTTGGTGAGCATCAAGATGGCAAACAACAAACTATCACACCTCCCACCCTACTTTGGCAACTTCAAATTCCTCAGAAACCTAAACATGTCGTCAAATAACTTCAAGAACTTCCCCGATTTTCTGTGCGACCTCAAATCCTTGGTTGACCTTGATATAAGTTTCAATCAAATCACAGAGCTGCCCAAAATCGACAAGCTTACCAATTTGGAAAGATTGTGGATGACCAACAACAATCTGACGGGTCCATTCCCAGAGAGCTTCAAGAAGCTCGTGAATCTCAAGGAAGTTGATGCCCGATTCAATGGGATTACGAATATTGAAAAGATCGCACTTCTACCTCGTCTTGAATTGTTACTCTTGGGTCATAACAAGGTCGCAACTTTCAGCGGCTCGTTTGCCAAAGTTCGAATCCTCATCCTTGATCATTGCCCTATTACTCAGTTTGACCTTGACGCTCCTGTCCCTACTTTGACAACCTTGAACATCGCATCAGCAAAACTGGCCTTCATGAAAGACATCACATTCGACAATATGCCTAATTTGACCAAGCTGGTCCTCGACAAGAACCATTTCACGAATCTGTCGACCCATCTGGGAAGATTAACGAAACTTGAGTATCTCAGTATAGCGAAGAATCCGTTGAACACTCTGCCAGCAACGCTCGGCAGCTTGAGCGAGCTGAGACATCTCAATTTGCGAGAATGTAATCTCAAAGCTCTGCCGCCGGAAACTTGGTATTGTGCAAAGTTGGAGTCGCTTAATTTATCCGTAAATGTTCTAGAGAGCTTTCCAAAGCCAGGTGCTGCTCCCCCACCCTCTGCAGCTGCAGCTCAGACTAATGGAGCTCCAACACCCACGTCGGCGACAAATTCGTCTCCTAATTTCGAAGAATTAGGAAAGCTTGAGGATTTCGGCCAGAGAAGGCCTAGCAATGTCTCAGCAGGTTTATTAAGTGTTGGAAGCTCTCCAGTTGGGTCCCAAAGAAAAGGTTCAGTCGTCTCTTTGTATGGGTCAGGCGGCCGAAAGACGTCAGTGGTATCCAGGACTGGCACAGATGGGTCTTTAACGCCCGTTACACGGAAAGATTCAAACATCTCGGCAACACGCTTCAGTCAAACCTTTGCCGGGTCCCTCAAGCACCTCTATCTCGCAGATAATCGGCTAGATGACGACGTTTATCGTGAACTTGTCATGCTCCCGGAGCTTCGTGTCCTTAATCTTTCTTATAATGAGCTCACTGACTTTCCCCAAGGCCTGCTACGGCGATGGACGCAATTGACGGAGCTCTATATATCCGGAAACGAGCTGTCGTCACTGCCATCTGACGACCTAGAAGAGACGAGCAATTTGAGAGTGCTCCATATTAATGCGAACAAATTTCAAAATCTTCCGGCAGAACTATGCAAAGTCCATCGACTTGCTATTCTCGATGTTGGAAGCAATTCACTCAAGTACAACGTATCGAATTGGCCGTACGACTGGAACTGGAACTGGAATAAAAATCTCAAGTATCTCAACTTTTCCGGAAACAAGAGGCTAGAGATCAAGCCAAGTGCTTCGTACAACAGTGCACTAGCTGGCCAGAGTAAATCAGCCGATCTGACAAATTTCAATGGCTTAAACTTTCTGCGCATTTTGGGTTTAATGGACGTCACCCTGACTATCATGTCTAGTCTTGACCAGCATGAGGATAAGCGTGTAAGGACGTCTGCCTCACAAGCAGGGTCCATATTGTACGGCATGGCTGATTCATTAGGGAAACACGAGCACCTATCTATGCTTGACATGTTTGTGCCAAATTTCCGTGGGGACAATAACGAGATATTAATTGGCCTTTTCGATGGGCAAGCCATGTCGTCCTCTGGGTCCAAGATCTCAAAATACTTGCAGGAAAATTTTCGCGTGACGTTTTCAGAAGAACTTCAAAGAGTACAGAGAGAAAATGATGAAGCTGAGAGGCTGGGTTCTGATTTCAGGCTGTCCCCGGTCGATGCAATAAGACGAGCCTTCCTCGCCCTCAATAAGGATATTGCTAGTACTGCAAATCAAGCCATCGAATTGGGCGGTCGCCGTGACCAAGGCATGCCTCACCGAATCGGAAGTGTCGGTCAAGTTTTTACATCTGACGACTTGACCTCTGGTGCCACTGCAACAGTCATGTATGTTCATCGTACGGACCTCTACGTCGCTAACGTTGGAGACGCGGAGGCAATGCTCATTCAGAACAACGCACAACACAGCTTCCTTACCCGGAAACATGACCCTGCCGATCCTCAAGAGAGGGAACGGATCCGTGAAGCAGGTGGGTATGTTTCCCGTCATGGAAGGCTCAATGACATGTTGGAGGTCTCGCGTGCCTTCGGGTACTTCCCTATGATGCCCTGTGTTACTGCTAATCCAGACACCATGCATATATCCCTTACCGACAATGACGAGATGATTCTTCTTGCCTCCAGGGAATTCTGGGATTATGTTACGCCGGACCTTGCGATCGATGTTGCTCGACAGGAAAAGAGTGACCTCATGATTGCTGCTCAGAAATGCCGTGATCTTGCGATTGCCTTTGGTGCCACCAACAAGATCATGGTTCAAATAATTGGGGTTAGTGACGTACGAAAACGTGGAAGTAGCCGCTTCCGAGGCACCAGCTTATCTCTCACTCCCTCCCATGGTCAAGATGATACCATATTTCCGTCAAAGCGCGGTAGGCGAGCTCGTGACGGTCCAAGCGACTCGCGTCTTGCCCGTCTCGAAGAACCAGAAGCTCCCGTCGGCGAGGTTGCTATTGTTTTCACCGACATCAAGTCGTCGACAGCGATGTGGGAAATATTGCCTGTAGCAATGCGCTCGGCTATTCAGATGCACAACGACTTGATGCGGCGGCAGCTGCGCCTCATTGGTGGCTTCGAAGTCAAGACTGAAGGCGACGCTTTCATGGTCTCGTTCCCGACCGTCACTTCAGCGCTACTTTGGTGCTTCTCTTGCCAATCGCACCTTCTCGAGCTCTCTTGGCCTTCCGAAATCCTCGACACCGTCCATTGCCAAGAAAGATTTGACTCGGATGGCAACACCATATATCGCGGCTTGAGTGTCCGCATGGGCATTCATTGGGGCGAACCTGTGTGCGAAAAAGATCCAATTACCCGACGGATGGACTACTTTGGCCCTATGGTCAACCGCGCCAGCCGCATCAGCGCAGTCGCAGATGGCGGTCAGATAACTGTCTCAAGCGACTTCATTGAGGAGATTAGAAGGACGCTTGAGAACCACGCTGATGATGGGCGCTCCGGTTCGACAGGGAGCGAAGAAACCATGCACGATGATGCTCTTAGCAACCAGATTCGTAAAGAGCTCAAGCAGCTCTCGTCTCAAGGGTTTGAGGTCAAGGATCTCGGCGAGAAGAAACTGAAGGGCCTTGAGAACCCGGAGTTCGTGTATCTCATGTACCCTGCCTCGTTGGCCGGACGACTTGCCTTCATGGACCAGTCACCACCCGATGCTGACTCGGGTAGTGGGCAAGGGGCCTCAAATGAGCCAGGGCAGCTAAGCAAAAACTCAAAGCTGAGCATTGACCCAGATTCGGTATGGGGCTTGTGGGATATCGCGTTGAGATTGGAAATGCTCTGCAGTGCTTTCGAGCAGGACCGGGAAGGGGTTAAGAGCCTCAATCGCCCAGAGTTGAGTCTGCTCAGCAGGATGAAGAATCAAGGCGGGGAGATTACGGATGAATTCTTCATGAATTTGTTGGAGCATCAGGTTGTTAGGGTTGAGGTATGCTTTCCACACGTTTCTTTTTTCTACGTTGGATTTCACTGACCCACTTTTCACCCCCAAAAGAACTGCATAACAACCTTGCAAATCCGATCTCTTGTGTCACCCTTCAAGAAAGGTGATACTCTCGCCGAACACGCACAGCCCATCGGTGATGTCTTTGCCTCTGTCATGGCCGATATGGACGAATTTCTCAAGTGGAAGAGAACGGCTGGAGAAAGGGAGGCGAGGGAGAGACAGTACAGGGCTATGGAGCAGCATTTAGCGAGCCTAGAGGATGAGGAAGATGAGGATTACGATGGTGAGGATGCACTGGGTGATTGATGAAGTGAGACGATATGATGAGGGTTCCTCATTTCTTGTCTCTGAATTTTTTTTCAGCGTTCAAGCGGGACTCTAGGATCTAAGGTTCGAGCGGCACTGTGTCTGTCTATTTTGGTTACGACCATGATCGGTCGCTACGAGGCATTAAGACGAGATGGGTTGTCTCGCACGTATAACTGAGGTAGGGGATATATACTTCATCGTCTTTTGCATGCATATTTCTACATTTAGTTCTTCTATGAGGAAAGATTTATGTTCCAAAAAAGATTCGCATATCCAAATAGCCGATTCACTTATTCTCGAGGCTTATACGCCAAAATCAATTGGCACTTGCGCTCTGATTGGAATTGATATATGGTCACGGTTCCCATCTTGTGTGGTTTACTATTAGTGAAACAAACCGATACTCAACGGTAGATTTTCGTTCACTCTGGTTTAAACGTCTCATGTGATGCGTCCGACAACCACAGCTGCAAACATTGCAATATCAAATTTAGGACGGATTTTTTACTCAATTGCATATAATAGCAACTACGCCGCAAACTTCAAAGCACATTAGTGAACACTCCACCAGCTAGCTGGCTCGAGAACTTAGGATTAGGAGAAGATCGGATGCTCTGTTCCAACGAAATTACGCTCCAAAAAGAAAAGGATTTCGTGGTGATGAGTACACGTCAAATTTCTTATTTTGAATACAAACTCCTGCATCTTGTTCTGGCTTAAACAGTGTTCGAGTTTGTTTAATCCAGCGAAAGTCAGTGAAACCAAGTGAAAATCAAGTGACGTTGAAATTAACCTACCATACGCATCGGATAGGCATGGCATCCCTAGACACCCGATGCAACTAGCCGGTTCACTTTGTTCTTTCTATGAGACAATGGCTCGCTGAGAGCATCCAGCAATGTTGCCATCAGAGTAGAGCCATCGCGCCGCTCCATACAACAAAGGCAACATCTCCCAACAGGCCTCGTATTAACAATCAATCGATCCAAAAACGAGCGTCCCTCTCCCTCTCCCTCAACTTCCAGCATCTCCACCATGATTTACGACGGCGCACCCATCATCCACGACCCATACACATCCCCATCAACAGCCGTCTTCCCACTCAACCTCCCATTTCCATTCCCCCCCAAACTCTCCACACTCGTCATCCCATCCGCGCCCCAAACCTTCCAATTACTACTCCCCGCCCCAACCCTCTCCTTCCCCCTCGTCACCATCTCATGCCGACTCGTCGCCAAATACCCTTCCCTTTCCATAATCTCCCTCACCACCTCCTCCGCAGACTTCGGCTTCTTGTACGCGTAGCCTAGAAACGCGCCCCTCTTGCGCACCTCCAGTACTTGTTTCCCAACGGCTGGGTCACGCAGCATCTTGTCTCGGGGACGCTTCTTTTCTTTTGGTTTCTTGGTCTTTTGGCTCGAGTTCTCTTTTTCCGCTTCGGGAGTGGTGAATTGCTGGGCCGGTGAGCTGCACAACGGTGGCGTAAGGGTGGACGGAAGGTTGGGGAAGAGAACGGGAGATGGCCTGGCGGCATCGCGAGCTGGAGATACGGGGTGAGTGGTGTCGCTAGCGCCGTCCCCAATGGCCATGGGTTTGCCATTTTTGGGGATCGCTAGGCCAGTCGACACTGGATGAGGCTGTGGAGTGAGAGCACCAGGCGGAGCTTGTCCGGTGGGTGATGCTTGCAGCTTCACAGCCTCTAAAGTCTTATTCACAGGCGCGGTTGCTTCAGCGTATTTAGCCGCAATAATCTCGTTTGCCGATCTTCCTGCGTAAACGCCTCCGAGTTCTGGGAGGTTCGCTTGGCTAGGAGCAAGTGGGTTGGATGGCTGGATTGTCTGTCCTTCAGGGTTATGGGTACCGAAATACTCTGCTGCTGGAGCTGGACTTTGGGGAGTACATGGCTGTTTCTGAAGGTCTTGCGGTGAAGGATCGTTGTCACTGCTGCTCGAATCACTTTCAGAGTCGCTGATACTCTCATCATCAAAATATTTCGTGTCCTCAAAATTCTTGACCCGAGGTACGAATGGTGGCTTGCGTAGGTGAAGACTGTCCCACTTTATGCCTGTGAAGAACGCATGGGCTTTTATGTCTTCAGCATCGTCCGCGTAGACGCAGAAGCCGTTGTAGTCCTTGTGGGTCTTGTCTGCGGGCACCAAGCTCTGACGGATGAAAGATCCAGGGAAGTGGCCGTGCGGGAAGCCTGAGGAGCATCGGGCGCCGGACTTTGCACAACTCGACGAGCCCGGGGCAACAGGGACGTAATCATTCAGCCAATATTTCCGCGAACATAGCCTTTGTTCCTTGTCTTGCAAAAGCAGGATGATTAGGTCAACAGCAAAATCACTAACGTCTTCTCTGTCACCACCATATTGAGGGAATTGTAGCGTTTTGGCGTGTTGCAAGATCTTGACTTTGGTGTCGTGACGGTTCTCACACGCAAAAGGTGTATAGCCGTATAAGCACTCAAAAAGAATAATGCCGATGCTCCACCAGTCGCATCGACCGTCGTAATGCTCGCCGCGGATAACTTCAGGCGCCATATATTGCGACGTCCCAACGACAGACCGGGCAAGCTTACGGCATTGCTCCCGGTTACGCCATTCCAAAATACCTTCATTGGATCCAGGTCCTGACGAGGGTTCATGCTGCATATGATTCGACATTGGTTGGCCGTTAGACTCATTCATACATGCTGCAAGCTTCTGAGATTTCTCACGTTCAAGTGCCTCTTTCTTGTCATCATCGTCACCCTCAATCTTGACACCCAGTTTGTCTAATAGCGAATGGCGATGCTTGTTGAAATATTGCTGGTCGTGGGACCAGTGTCCATCGAAGGCCAGACCAAAGTCGGAGATCTTGAGATGGCCACTCGCATCGATGAGGAAATTGTCCGGCTTGATGTCTCGATGAATCCAGCGGAGTCGATGAGCCTCTTCAATGCATAGAACCATCTCGGCAATATACCATCTCGTAACATTCTCGTTCAGAGTATTTTTTCGAATTAGTAGGCCAAGGAAGTCTCCTCCGACGCAGTAGTCCATTACCAGATAAAGATTCTTGCTGTCCTGGAAGCTTGCCAGTAAGGGCACAACCCATCTACAGCCTTCAGATGCTACAAGAAAGTCTCTCTCTGCTCGCAAATGGCCCTCTTGACCGTTTCTAAGCATTTCAGCCTTACGAATAACCTTCATGGCATATACCTCTCTTTTGGGCTTATCTGCAGCTTTTGCTTTTCGAGGTTTAAGAGCCTCAATAGCATTAGCTCGAAGTTGCGCAAGATTGTTCACGCGAGATGGAGCCTTCAAAGGATTTGGAGGTGCTTCGGAGTTCGAAGTTGTTTCTGAAGTTGTTTGGCTAGTATTCGAAGTCTTCTCCTTGACAAGTCGTACAACACCGAAACTTCCCTTCCCTAGAACCTTGATAACTTCGTAACCAGCAACGGAGACACCCTTCACGTCTCGCCGAGTACCGTTTGATTTTGTATTGAGTACTCTCGTGTGGCGTAAGAATTCGGATTCTTGCTTTACCCAAGCTTGGCGGACTCTGTTTCTTGCCTCCACAGTCAAATTCATCATGTGAAGCCTTCGCTCGAGATCCCTTCGTCTCATCGATCGAGGGCGTGCGCCAAGAAGAATAGCATTGAAATGAGTCTCGAAAAAGATCTTGGCAGATGCAGTTGCTTCGACAGTGGCGACAGACGGAACATCGAGCGGTATAGCCTCCGCCTCCGAGATAGAGCTTAATAGACTCCGCCCAGGAGACTTTGGAACGTCGTGCGTATATACGGTCAACGATTTAGATTTCTCAAAAGGGCCGGTTGTTGATCGTGTTTTGACAGGGGATACCGGGAAGCCATCCGAGGTTGGATTTGTTGATGGCTGAGTTGGGCCTGAGCCACTACCACTATTTGTCTGACTGGAAGGGTCAGTGCTGACAGTAGTAGGCTCCTCGGGTAGGATTGATTGAACGCTTGGACGAGATCTTTGACTTGTTCTGTGGACTACAGTAGGATGACCAAAAGTGGAAGACCATGTGTGGGATAAGCGATGAGTAAGGCCCGGGATGGATTGACTTCTTTTAAGGTCAGAAGATTTTTTCAGAAGCCGTATTTCTTTCTGACTTGTAGCCCGCGAAAGCTTTCCGTGAGACATGCATCTTTTCTCACACGAGGAGCTACCAGTGGGCCTTTCATTGCTTGAACCACCAACGAGCGTTAGCTTTAGGGGCCGTTTTATGGTAGTCTCGGTCAGGGAAGATGAAGACGGATCCGGTGTCAGCATAGCTACATCTTGATGACTAGACGCCGGAGCCGGTCCGTTGGAACTGTCTGCATTTGCATTTAGACACATTAGAAGAATCAGAAAGACTGCAACATACCTGAGCGACCCCGAGCAAAAAAAGACTTGAACTTGTTACTGCTGCTTCGAATGCGACCCTTAACGCCAACTGCAAAATGGCGGCTGGGAGCATTGGCTTCTCCAGACGGTGTGCAGCAACTTGCACCGTCGTAGAATGATTGATCTAAGACGATGACTTTGTTGGTGCTCAGGTCAAATGGCCAAAGACCCCTTGGATAAGACAGTGGCCGCTTTTTTCGCGAATTGATGATTGGCATTGCGATTGCTTTTTTAAGGCGCGGATGGGGTTGAGAAAAGTGGAAAAGACGCTCTGGTAGCGAGTTTGGTTCGCAAAGGATTGGATTCTAGAGATGCTGCGATAACCGTGCATAAGATTGATGACTGATGATGAAAGGGGATCGAATGAATCTCTAGAGAAATATCCAAAGACAACAAAGCCTGTTGGTGTATGATAGGAAGTCAATACTTAGCGGAGACCACATTGGAGATTGAGATGGCTATTGTTAGTTTCTGAGTTACAGTAGAAGGAGCTTCTCTCATGGCTGAAAAGGAAACAGGTGCCCAACGATGTTGCACTTTCTCGTTGACTCACGCTTCGTGCTCCTTCTGTCTGCAAATGGTAAAAACCAATGTATGAATCATTGTGCAACTCCGACTGCAACTCCGACTTCAAACGAAGCCAAAAGAGACAAATGAAAATCGCTATCTTCACATATTCACCCAATCAATCGGTCCGTGACCATTCAGTTATCGAGCGATACTAAATATGTAAAACCAATCTGAGCTTGGCGCTTTCTCAAGTGCATCGCATCTGTTGCCTTTATGAAGCTCGAATATGGCGATCTGTCTAAGAGGGTGATTCGCCGTAGGCTGTCGCTTTTTCTCGATCACATTATTCCTTACGTGACCAGGCTGTGCTCATGGAACTGAAAGGCAGCCTTGACTCGAACCTCGATATTTCTGTCCAGTGTGGATTTTTGCGTGGCTTCCTTTGCACCACTCCATATTTGGCAAGCAGACCACTGCACCAAAAGAGCCGGCTCTGTGGCCAGTGGTAAAGCTGCTTATGTTCGACAATTCTGTAAAAGCATCTAGATTAGGACCTTCCAAATTCTCGACCGCTTGTATGCCGACGAACATTTGATCTGCAGCTTCATCTAACAGGAGCCTGTGTCTTGTAATTTTTCTGCGGCTGGTGGTATAGATGATCTTTTGATATTTGACGGTCAGAAGTCATCTTAAGCATAACTCCTCTTGGCCTCAGGAGATAGACCAGTATTTCAATGACAGTGGCGTTTGATAGGCATTATGTCAGCTGAATTCTTGACGATCAGCACTGGGCTCGGGTGACTCATTGCCAGAATATTGCTTGACACATATGTGAAACGTATTGTCTAGCACTAATGTTGTCGTTTGTTAAAGGCACAACTTCTCCTTCCCGTCTGTTGAAGTTGAATATCACCTCTCCATCGATTCTAGAAGTACCAAAAGGAGTTGCACAAGCTTCATAAGTCAATGAGATCATTATCTGTTATGATCTTGACTGCAGTGAGAGTACTCTCAACTCGTTCCTCACAACGTTTGCAACGTCCAAAGTCGTCAATCATTCTTACAAAGTCGCTTGTGTCGATCTTTCCACCAGCTTATCCAGGCGTTGCAAGTATTTTCAAGTATGCTTGCTCTGTATACCCGGACGTTGCAAGGTCATCTGCTGGTCGACATCGTCGCGTGAAGTACCGGTGTTCCGAGATTGCACATCCAATGTCCGGAGAGAGACACCAATCACCTTGAACAGTTAGGTAAGGTTGATGAATTTGGACAACTGAAGTTCCACCTATTTTTGCATGATCTCTGGAGACATCGACTAATCATCTTGGATTTCCAAGTTCTCGGTCAGGCGACTCAAATTATTGCTTCAATTTTAATGAATAATATACGGTTCTACCGCTTATGAAGGGTCTTGTTTACGATCTGAATATGATAAGTCGCTGTTTTCCGGCGTCCACACTTCATAAACGCTTTGAATATCGTAGATGAAAGATTTATGTTGTCTTTAGTAAAGACGAATTCGAATCAGTAGGATATTTTCGACAGCTTATCTAGCTGTTCGCGTTATGAAAGGAAAGCCGGTCCACTAGCCACAGCTGAAGCCTCCGCGTTTGGGGAAAAAGGCTTTCCGATTGGTCAGCCCGAAGTCTTACCGGAAGACAGAAGCCCGAATTTTTCCTTGTTTACCCACCTCCCTGGAGGCACTCTCTATCCTACAGGGCTTCATGGCCCTACTTGCAGATGCGCCCCGCATGCTCATCAATCTTTTGTCTGCTTTATCTTCTGATTCTGAATCACCTCAATCCAATAATCGTCAGGGTCAAGAACAAAAGCTGTTCAGTAAAAAGTCAGAGGCTTTGTAGAGCAAAGCAGAGTCAAAAGAATATATGTGGGTGCGTACCTATGTCCTTCTGTCTCCCATCAACCAATCTCTTCTTCCAATTGACATTCTTGTCCTCGAAGCGCTGGCATGCTGCGTCTAAATCATCTACGGAGATGCCTTGAAACATCTTTATCAGCAACACGAAATGCCGTCGCGTCAAAGACTAACATATGTGACCAAAGCCCTGTGGCTCGGTATTCCCGTTGTGATAGACCTGGCCGTCTTTTTTCTCGGTTCCGTAATTCCAAGTCAATTCCAGGAGTCCCTCTTTGCCGAACAGCGGATTCCCACCGTTAGGGTTTTCTGTTGTGATAGAGTCTCCGCCAGGATACCCAAGAAAGTATAGATTGAAGCCAGCTGATGCCTGTTCTGAAGTGCGCAACAGTGTCATTCCCATGACCTCTTGGTAAAAGTTCAAGCTCTTTTCGGCGTCCTTTACGCGGATCATGCTTGGCAAATTGTTAGGTCGCTCATGAACCCGACAGGCAGTCAACTTACGTGTGATTAAAGCGATAACCCTGGGTATTTGTTGTTGTCACACTCTCCGTCGTCTCTGCTGGATTCTGCCCCACAATTTCGACCCAGTAATTATCAGGATCAAGTGCAAACGCGATATGCTTCATCCTCCCATCCGTGAGCTTTTTCTGGAATGGATACCCAGCATCTTCAATTCGCTTGCAAGCCGCTTGGATATTGTCTACTGTTATGCAGATATGGCCAAATCCCCGCCCAGCATCGGCATTTCCATTTGCCACCTTGAAGTCTGGGTCAGATTCGGTGCCATAGTTGTGGGTCAGCTCCAGAACGCCTTCGCGGTCAGTCCAGTGATGTTGAGGTGAAGATGATTGCGGTCCGTCGTACGCGAGGAAATAGAGGTCGAATTTGTTATCGGGAAACGCGAGCTTGTTGATTTGAGTGAGCCCAAGATATTGATAGAATTCCAGTGATTTCTTTGGGTCTTTGACCCTGCAGAGGTTGTCAGTTTAACCCAACGGCAGGATCTGGATGAACGGCAATTTCACCTCAGCATGGAATGATTGAACTTATATTTAGTGGGATCCGTCGCCATGGTCGCAAAGTTCGCCAGCCGAAAGTGGTTGGGTTTTTGATATGGGGCACGAGAGGCTGTCCGATTCAGGAACTTCAGCATAAAACAACAAGCGATCGAGGTAAGATATCGTGCGCAGCACGTGGGTGTGTGATTACGATCGAAGACTCGTGGCAATGGTCAAGACATCACGGTCGATGACGTTCGTGTGGGGTGCTGCTTCGTCGAGGAAGATGCGGACGAGGAATCGGAGACTTCTTCAGCCGTGCTCTTTTTTCCGTGAGGGTGAGTCCCACCTGAGCCCGCCAATTTCTCACGCCCCCCGTCAAGACCTCAGTGCTTGCGGAATCCTGCGCTGCTATTATGTCTCTCCGCCGCCAAACGCCAATGCGCCGAAGATCGTGGCCCGACTTTCAATCATCCTCGGCCCACAGGCATGGAACGACCCCGCACTCCGCTTGAGTCGGGCCAGATCTTCCCCACACACGATTTCTGGGGAACGATTGCAAGTATCTTTTTTGGAGGACCGTCGCAAGCGGCTGTCTCCTAACCACTCTATGTCCAAGCGTTACCGTCGAGACTGCTTCTGAACAGCGATATCAAGGCTTACCGGTGCGCCCCATTGTCTCGGACTCTTCGTCGCCAATATGGTCCTTCCTGCAGTGAGAGTCGTGCCGTCTGCGGCCAAGCGAGCAGTCAATCTGCTTCGAGCTGTCCAGTTTGACCGTGCCCCTACTTGTCCTTGCCACGCCAATCCTTCTCATCATTATGGGTTGCCATCCTCAATCACGGATGCGCGGAGGCACCTTGCTACCCCGATCGACGTTACACGGCAGAAAGAATACGCTTTTGAAATGGCTGCATCTAGTATCCGTTTCGGGCCGGGTTGTACCAAGGAAGTGGGCATGGACTTCTCAAACATGGGAGCTAAGAGAGTTTGTGTTGTGACAGACAGCAACGTTCTCAAATTAGACGCCATGAAGCAGGTTTTCGAGGCTCTCAACAAAGAAGGGATCGAGTTTACGGTGTTCGATGAGGTAATGGTGGAGCCGAAGGACTATTCGTAAGATTCTCTGACACCCTACGGATTGTCGAGCCGACTCTGACCACCTCGCAGGATACGAAAAGCTATCGATTTTGCGAAGCCCTACAAACCAGATGCTTTCTTGGCTGTAGGAGGTGGATCGGTAATTGACACGGCCAAGCTTATGAACTTATACAGTTGCTATCCTGAAGCGGACTTTCTGGACTTTGTCAACGCCCCTCTAGGGAAAGGTCTACCTATTGCGAAAAAGCTATTGCCGTTGGTTGCTGTTCCTACAACAGCAGGGACCGGATCAGAGACCACGGGAACAGCGATATTCGATCTTGTGTCAAAGAAAGCCAAGACGGGCATTGCCCACAGAAATCTAAAGCCAACACTTGGTATTTGTGACCCTATAAACACGCGCACCATGCCTCCTGCAGTCCATGCCTCATCAGGTTTGGATGTACTGTGTCATTCGCTCGAATCCTGGACAGCGATACCTTTTAATGAGAGAGTCCCCCGCCCTCAAAATCCTATTCAACGGCCCGCGTACCAGGGCGCGAACCCCATCTCTGATATTTTCTCTCTGAAAGCGTTAAATTCCACAGTCAAATATCTACCACGCGCCGTCAGTGATCCCGGGGATTTTGAGGCACACAGTGAAATGCTGCTTGCTGCAACCTTAGCAGGTGTCGGATTTGGCAACGCTGGCGTGCACCTTTGCCATGGTATGAGCTACGGTGTAGCTAGTCAGAATCCCGGCTACAAACATGCTGGTTACGTTGTGGACAATCCAATAATTCCTCACGGTGTCAGTGTTGCTGTCACTGCCCCGACGGTATTCAAGTTCACTGGAGCGAGCAATCCTGAGAGACACCTGGCAGCCGCACAGGTGTTCGGCAAAGATGTCTCTAATGTGAAGAAAGAAAGTGCTGGCGAAGTTCTTAGCGAAGCATTAGCCGAGTTCCTCATTAAGTTGGGTGACCAGCCAAGAGGGTTGAAGCCGATGGGCTTCACGGAAAGTCACGTTGATGATTTGGTCGAGAGCACGTTGCCACAACAACGGGTCCTCATGCTAGCTCCATCTTTAAGCCGAGAGGTCGACGAAGAACGAGAACAGTTAAGAGAGCTTTTCAGTGAGGCCATGGAATATTGAAAGGATAACATCAAATATCTGAATTAGATGTGTCGAAACATTTCATGCATTGAAAGAGTCATTGGCATCCCTCCGGCGTTCTTTCTCAGGGAACCCACAGCTTTGTGATAGTCGAGGATCCGCCAAGCAACTACCACTCTTTGAGAACATACTTCGGCTGCTCAAGCTTCACTTTATGCGA
The DNA here is from genome assembly GCA_021030905.1 of Pyrenula massariospora. Lineage (NCBI taxonomy): Eukaryota > Fungi > Ascomycota > Eurotiomycetes > Pyrenulales > Pyrenulaceae > Pyrenula > Pyrenula massariospora. The sequence continues at coordinate 305,434 of JAGFMI010000005.1, forward strand.
CTGTCGATCCTCCTGTTGACCGACCATCAAAGCACTGGAATGATTTCTCCACGGGGAACAGTTTCCTAATAATCCGCTGCAGCTCCCCCGCAATCCGTGGGAGTGCGTTTTCCGCACTGGTTCCCAACCCCACACTTCAAGCGCGCCGCACATTTTGCTTACTAGTCAAGTTGTGATGAGTTAGTATACAAGAATCCTCTTTCCCACGATCAACTTGTCACCTCAAGACCTTTCTTCTCTTGTGTCAAGCCTGTGTGTAAAATTTATCCTAGCCAAGACACGCCCCTCAAGACACATTCTGAAGTCCGTCATTACTCCACCATGCCTGCTGTCATTCCTCCCAATCTGCCTAAGGTACTTGTCCCTGAGAAATTATCACCAGATGGCCTAGCCATCCTTAGCACTACGCTTGAAGTGCACGAGAAGAAGGGGCTTTCACCAAATGAACTTTTGGAAGTGATACCTGGATATGATGCCTTGGTCATCCGTTCAGAGACAAAAGTCACACCTGCCGTTCTAGCCGCGGGCACAAGGTTGAAAGTAGTGGCAAGGGCCGGAGTCGGCGTGGACAACGTAGACATCGAAACAGCGACCAAACTAGGGATCGTCGTGGTAAACAGCCCCAGTGGAAACATTGGAGCAGCAGCAGAGCACACGATTGCTCTCCTAATGTCTATGGCAAGGAACATACCGGATGCCTGTGCCAGCTTGAAAGCAGGGAAATGGGAAAGATCCAAATATGTCGGCGTGGAACTCAAGGGAAAGACACTTGGGATCATTGGACTTGGGAAAGGTACTCGTATGATACTTTCATGTGCAACTAAATGCTGAGTAATTGCCTTCAGTGGGGCTCATTGTGGCCCGTCTTGCCAAAGGACTTGGAATGAATGTCGCTGGGGTTGACCCCTATGCCACCCAAGCAATCGCAGCAGCGGCATCCGTCAACCTCCTACCGTCTCTCACTGCACTCCTACCTGTCGCGGACTTTCTTACCATACATACACCTCTCATTGCCAGCACCAAAGGCATGATCTCAACCGCCGAACTCGCTCTTATGAAACCCGGGTCCCGAATTCTAAATGTCGCACGTGGCGGCACAATTGACGAAGCTGCCCTCCTCCAAGCCATCCAATCAGGACATCTCTCTGGGGCTGCTCTGGATGTGTTCACCTCCGAACCTCCCCAATCCCACGACTCCTCCCACGACTCACCCCTTGCACAGCTCATCGCTCACCCTAGAGTCGTCGTTACACCCCACCTCGGCGCATCCACTCGTGAAGCCCAAGAATCTGTGTCACTCGACGTCTGTGAGCAAGTACTCTCTATCTTGTCCGGCGCTCTCCCCCGCTCCGCCGTCAACGCTCCCCTGATTCTCCCGGAAGAATACAAAACCCTACAGCCATTTGTCCGGCTCGTGGAGAAGATAGGATCGCTCTACACGCAGCATTTTTCCACTGCGAAGCCAGGAAGCACCTTAGATATTAGGAATCGAAGCACATTCGACCTGATTTACGAAGGAGAACTCTCAACCATCCATAACACGAAGCCCCTCTTTGCTGCCTTGATCAAGGGTTTGCTAGCACCTATCTCCTCCGAAGGTGGCGGCAACGTGAACATCGTCAACGCTGAGCTCATCGCCAGAGAACGCGGAATCGTCATCAACGAGCAACATTCCCGCGACCAGGCGAACCGTGCTTACTCGTCCCTTGTCACCCTCATTGCCCGTGCTCCAGGGACCAGCAGCCGCGCCTCTTCGGTCTCGCGCGCCGCACCAACAAAGCAGGAAGTGCAAGAGGGAATGCATGTCGTGAGCGGATACGTGAGCGGAGGACAGCCCTTCATCTCTAGAGTGTCACAGTTCGCGACCAGTTTCTCGCCCGAAGGCTCGTTGCTGATCTGTCACAACTATGATGCGCCCGGCAAGATTGGCGTCGTGGGAAGCGCTCTGGGAAGGGAAGGAGTGAACATCAATTTTATGAGCGTGGCGCCGGCGACCTTTGCGAATGACGATAGCGCTTCGGAAGGTGAGCAGCAGTTGCCGATCAAGTCTTCCGATTCAGGAGGAGGACAGGCGCCGGCTGTGAATGGGGCAGCAGCCCAGAAAGGCACGAATGAGGCGTTGATGATTCTTGGCGTGGATAGGGAGGTTAGCGGCAGGGTTGTGGAGGAACTTATTAGGGGAGGGGGTGTTTTGAGTGTCAGTAATGTTACTTTGTAGTGGGATAAACAGTTTTCCAGCTTGCCTTTGGTGTGAGATGACCACGCATCTCCTATATTCTCCGATTCTGAAAGCTTCCCTGTATTTGAAGGCTAGCTTTTGAAAGACAAAATTCCCAATCTGTACCTTGCCACTCGTCAAATTTCGCGCAGCTCATATCGAACAACCCTCCCGGCTCAAAAGCCGACTAGATAGTCTTCTCCATCACAATTCCAAGGAGGGTCCCAATTGTGAGCCCAAAATGTTGAAGCTGGTGTATGTCCTTTGGTCCAGCCGTCTCAATATTGAGGACATTCGGCACTGTCACTCTTTTCCCCACCAGGCTGTGCTTCAACGCCTATCTGCAAGGCACCTCGTGCACTTCAATACAGCTGAATAGCCCTTGTACCTCCTACAAGTGTTGGGGTCAGGCAGAGAGCCGTTAGAAAGACGTGTATGCAGGGCGCCGATATCGTAGGCATGGTCTTGTGGGGGCCGAGATGACAATGACTGAATCGACACATGAGTGTTTCCTTCAATTGACGATCATTAGGCACGTGAAAGCTTGATTGGAGACAAGCTTTCCCCCTGGCAACAATTATTGGTGGCGCTCTTGGGGACCCCGCAAGCTCCCTCCTGCCTTTACCACGGCTAGGGTAGCTTACAAGCTGCAGGAGCTACCCATACGTCAGTTCTTGATCTTGATGCTGGGAACCCTGTCAGCAGCAGGACTCGAAAATGTTTATAAGTCTGGCCAATGGCGGCCTCAACAACTTGGTCGTCACCTGGCAGCTGGCCCTCGCCCATTTCTTCTCGACGTCCAGTCTCCCGTCGGGAAATCGCACCAAGGTAGATATTTGGTTCCCATTTTGTTCACGAGAGCCTGGAGAGCAAAGATGGGGAGCTCCCTTGTCGTGATCCTCGTGCTGTGTCTGCTGGCTAAGGCTCAGCAGACCAATGTTGCGCCTGGTGTCGCTTCATTCACTGCGCCTACCAGATTCCCTACCACCGTATCTGCATTTAGCAGCTTCTATGTACCACCGGCGCCGACACGAGAGCCACAGCCAGCGCTCCATGACCCAGTTCTAAACATAACTTTTCCACTCAACTTGACAGATCCCGAAAACATACCAGACTTTGACGACGACGACATTGTGTATCCTCCAGCTCCAGACTCCCGAAATGTATCAAACCATACTCTCTTCGTCGAGACCACGGTTGGTGAGATCCGCAATATCATCAACGGGAACGCAAAAATCTCAGGGGGTAACTGCTCGAGATGTCTTGCTGCCCTTGAGCTTGGCCAGAAAGCAGCACGTGTGGCACCCGACCTGGTGCCTGACGCAATGGTGGCACTATGCAAAAGCACAAAGTTCGCGTCTAACACTACTTGCGAAGAGAATTATTCGGCTCACACTTTCGGTGCCATCTGGACCCAGGTACTTTCACTAGCCGACGTTGGTAACCTGGATGGGCATTACATTTGTAATGAGCTCAGCAGCACCTTTTGTTCTCTTCCGTATGTAACCCCGCTGAATACGAAGAATTTATTTCCCAAACCGAAGCCCAAAAACGCCCAGACTCCTAAGGCCAGTGGCAAGAGAACTAAGGTACTACACATGTCAGACTGGCACCTGGATCCTAGATACTCGGTTGGTTCGGAGGCCAATTGCTCTTCCAGCATGTGCTGCAGGAGCAATACTCATAATCCTGTGCTTGGATCTGGCCAAGTATCTTTGCAAGCCTCACTTTATGGCTGGTTCTCTTGCGATTCGCCATACTACCTCGTCACAGCAGCCCTGCAGTCAATTGGACCACTGACTGGTACATCGGACAAGTCTCCTTTCGGCTTTACGATCTACACGGGCGACCTGGTGTCTCACGATCCGCAAACGCAGCTATCCCGTGCCTATACCGAGTACGCCGAGTTATCTCTTTATTCGCTTTTCAACCAATACGTCAAAGGGCCAATTTTCGCCGTGCTTGGAAACCATGACTCTAATCCCGAGGCAATCGATGCTCCCCATAGCCTTCCAGGCCCTCTCGGACAGCAATTAAGCTGGAATTATGATCATGTTGCTGGACTGTGGCAGAAAGACGGTTGGATCTCGCCAGCCGCGGCCCAGGAAGCGCGCCTTCACTATGGAGCATATTCAATGAAAAATAATCTCGGGCTGCGCATCATTACTTTAAACACTGATTTCTGGTACAAGAGCAATTTCTTGAACTATATCAACACCGCCAACCCGGACGTGTCCGGTCAGCAGAAATTCCTAATTGATGAACTCCAAGCAGCCGAAGATGCCGGCGAACGCGTCTGGGTCTTGGGTCATGTACTCCCTGGATGGGATGGCACAAATCCTCTGCCTAATCCTACAGATTTATTCTACCAAATAGTAGACCGATACAGCCCCCACGTCATTGCTAATGTTTTCTTCGGTCACACGCATGAAGATGAGCTTATGGTATACTATGCAAATAATGGCACTGATAGGAGCCGTCACACTGCACAGACGCCTGGATGGATTGGACCGAGCCTGACGCCATTAACCAATCTCAACAGCGGTTTCCGCATGTACGAGGTCGACACGCACAGCTTCGATATCTACGAGGCTTATACCTTCTATGCAGATGTCAACTCCTTCCCTCACCTGGATGAAACAGGTCCAGTTTTTCAATTTGAATACTCAACACGACAAATCTACGATACGCCAGAAGGATGGCCAGCCACCGCACCGTTGAACGCAACGTATTGGCATGGAGTCACTGAGTCAATGGAGAAGAATCTAACGATGGTGGAGACTTTCAACACTTTCCAGGGGAAGAAATCGGTCAAGTCGCCGGCTTGCAATACAACGGCTTGTCAGACGGCTAAAATCTGTTACATGCGTAGCGGCAGCGAACCTCTAGGCAGGCAATGTCCGCAGGGCTATGGATCGGTACAAAGTGCTTTCAAGCCGCCGAAATAACTCTCGTGTTGGAGCATTAGTGAATGACGTTATAGTTGTACATAGATTGACAACTTAGAGACATCTTTATGAATGCTGTGGAACCTTCGCGTCAGATTCCCTGTCAAGATGTCGTCGAAGCTCGAGCCTTGCGATTTGACTTGAGCCTAGCCGAGGGGAAGCTGCAGGCCTTGGCGTAGCTTGGCATCGGCGAGCATCTTTTCTCCGCTTCCAGTGCAAAAAAGTCGAATATTGAATGCTCTTTGCCAAGCGACGAAGTAATCCCCTCGCCTCGAATTCGCCCTCCCATATCCTCAAAGCGATGGCTATTCGGTTGCTTGTTCACTTAATTGTTGAGTCTGTTTAATCGCGCGTGACCGTCGCCTAGATCTCGGTCTACCCGCGCTCGATTTTCTTGCTTCAAGGTAAGACTGAACCCACTGATGACTTTCTGAGATCCTGGCACTTCTAGAGACAGATGAGTGCTGACTGATCCTGTCCTCGACTTCTAGATTCTTGCTATACGATAATGTCTGATAGCGGCTTATTGTGAATCATAAAGGCAACCTCATACAGATTAGATTTTCAAGAATCCGTCACTAAACCTTGAACATACCTCTCCATCGACTGACCAAGACTACTATGTCCGAGGCGGTGATGAACGGCGAAGCTTCAGCTGCTGCAAGTCAGCCAATTACCGCTGCGGACCTACAGAAACAGCATGAGGAAGCTCACTACCACCGCCCAACCGTCGAAGACGCGGTGGACGAAGACGACCAAGCGCACCCTCGTTCTTCACAGGCAGCGAAGCAGGTGTCAAAACTCGATACTGAATCGGAAGAAGCATTCCCATCGCTCGGAGCTGCATCAAAGGGAAAAGCTCCTGTGGGTGCCGCGACAACATGGGGGGCACGGAAGCCCCCGACACAGTCGAAAGGCCCCTTGAATGACGCGACAAATGGAACTCAAAAGGCTGCCCCTGCCACGAGTCAATCATCGTCTCGAACCTCAACACCCGTGTCTGGCCTCGCACCACCTTCAAATGCATGGACTAATAGACAAGGTGGTCCCGCGATCATGTCTATGCCAGGAAAGGTTACACATGAATGCACACTGGCTTCTGAGGAGATCAACAAAGATAAGCCCATTAAACCACTTCTTGATGGCATAAGTAGAAAATTAGGAGTTGTGGTGACGACTCATACAAGCCCCGGAGAGGTCATATTCCGTGCAACTGGGTCAGCACACGCGGCTGATGACGCGCTTAAGCAGATCGCTCAAGCGTTGAGTTCGACTGTCGTTAGGAAGGTTCGTGTCCCTGCTGCCGCTAGGAAACACATCATCGGTGCAAAAGGTGCAACTGTCCAGATGATAATGAAAAGAACTGGAACCAATATCCAGGTACCAAAATCCCAAGGAGAAGAGGATGAGGCGACAGAAATCGATATTGAAGTTAAGGGGAATTCGAGAGCTACCTCACTCGCCATACAAGAGATCGAGAAGATCGCCTCAGAGCATGCAGCCAAGGCCAACCTCCAGATGAGAGACGTACCGCCAGAGTTCTTTCCTTTCATTGCCGGACCCAACAATCAGCGAATAAATGCCCTACAAAATGGGCAAAACCTTGATATCCACGTGCCTCATTACCATACCTGGTCCCACCAGCCTCCGCCACAGGCGCCTCGCCCAGGTGAACGTCCTACCTTCACTGCACATCCAGATCACGCTATACGAATCGCTGGGGAGCGTAGAGCAGCCCAACAAGTCCAAGCTCAGATTGAACGTGAGGTCGAAAGGCTCCGTCGTAATCTGACGGTCCATCAAGAATACTTTTCTCCTGGGCAACCTCAATTCATCGTTGGAGAGCGGGGCCTTTCTCTACACGATTTCTTAGAACAAACTGGCTGTGCTGTCATTCTACCTGCACTTGATGCACCGGACTCAGAAACCGTCACAATTGTCGGTCCAGCTGACCGCCTTCAGGCTGGTATTGAGAGGGCGGTAGGGCTCGCTTCGGAAATGCAATCAGCGAATATTCCGTTAGGCCGATATCATGGGAGCGCGCCTCAAGGCGCCGAAGCACATGCACGAAATTTGACTCGATACCTACAACGGCGGAAAATGCTGGAAAGCCTTGAACAGCAGCACAATTCGCATATTGTGGTTCCTCCAGTCTTTGACGGTCCAGTTGCCTGGAACATTTTCTCCCGAGAAGGTAGGAGTATGCAGCAAGCTCGTAGCGATATCATCCGGATCGTGGAAGCTCATCCGCCCTCGAGAGTCAGTCAAGTCAACGTCGATCCTTTCTTCTATCCTCACCTGAACAGTCAAATTGCTCGACCGCTGCAGGAGGAGCTCCACGTACATATGGTCGTACCTGAGAGCGATGAAGTGGAGCATCTTGTCCTCGTATACGAGGGTCCTGAGGGGCTTGTAGATCCGTACCAGGTGCCAAAACATCGCCCGACAGCACAGGAATTGGTTCAATTCGAGACGAGCCTGCAGCAAGCGCAAGACCGTATTATGAATCTGATCGGGGAGCAAGAACGTATCTCAGCTATTACCACTCCGGCTCCGAGAAGGTACGTTCCTTTATTTTAGGCTCGCTTTGCATTAACCCTATCAGGTATCATGATAAGTTACGGAGATTTGTGGATCGTCAACATCAGGCTCTACCCCCTGGCAGTTTCCCTGTGCAATTGCAATTTGCTGGACAAGGTCCTCACACCAAGACTGCCAACGAGCTGGGTCCTAACAACGTTCTGCTCCGGGGTCCTACAGGAAGCGTCGAAGATCTCAAACGCAAGATTGCCGAATTCATCGATCAGCAAGAGAGGGAGGAGACTGAGCGAGGATTCACTCTGTCTTTTGACTTCCCTTCGAAGCACATCAGCCAGCTCGTTGGCAGAGAAGGGAGCAACATCAACAAGTTACGTGACGACTACGATGTTGAGATCTCCGTCGGTGACGGCAAGGATGGCAAAGTCACCATTAAAGGCCCACAAGCCAAAGCTGAGAAATGCAAGTCTCACGTCATCGGTCTAGGTAAGAAGCTGGAGGATGAAGAAACATACGTCATAAAAGTGCCGGCACAATTCCACGGCGAGCTTATCGGCCCTAAAGGCAGCAACGTCAACAAGCTCCAAGACAAATACCATGTTCGGATCCAGTTCCCCAGAAATACAAACGATGGTGGGGCTGCCGATGATGCTAGTGAATCTGGTGTTCCGCGAAGCAATCGTCTTCGTCAAGCTCCTGATGAGATCACCATTCGTGGACCACGTAAAGGCGCTAATGACGCGAGAGGCGAGCTCTTGGACCTAAAGCAGTATATCGAAGACAATTCCTACACCGAAATAATTTCTGTTGCTAGGGCGCAAATTCGTTCGCTCGTGGGCAAGGGCGGCCGGGAGATTGAGCAGCTACGGCAGGAGACTGGAGCCATGATTGACCTACCCAGCCAGTCAAGAGACGACAACTCCGGCCGGGTCGACATTAAAGTACGAGGAACGAAAAGAGACGTTCAGAAGGCCAAGCAGATCTTGCAGCAGAAAACAAAATCGTTCGACGCCATCGTCACACAGTCAGTAAACATTGATAGAAAATACTACAAGGACATAATCGGATCTGGAGGTATACACTCTTAAAACTACAGGTTGCAAGCCTCACTAACGTTGGATAGGCTCGAACATAAAAAGGCTTGTACTAGAGGCAGGTGGCCAAGAGCAAGACGCGCGCAATGTCAAATTCCCTGAACAGAAAGATGATAGCGCATCAATCAAAGTTTCCGGCACGGAACCATTAGTGAAGAAAATCATCGCCAACCTCCAGACCTTTGTCTCGGAGCGTGCGAATCAGATTAAGGACACTGTTGACGTCCCCATCGCTAAAAGGCGCAACCTCATTGGGCGCGAAGGTCAGACGCGCCAGTCCATCGAATCGCAATTCAACGTCTCAATTATCATTCCTCGCCAAGGTGATGAGAGCACCTCTGTCGAGATCATTGGCTCCCCCGAGAATGTCGCGAGAGCCAAATCTCACATAGCAAATCTTACTAAAAGTCCTGCTGGGGAGACCATACTTGTCTCTCGTGCTCTCCACCATTCTGTTGCGGATAGAGGCAACCTCTTCCGTCGGCTGAAGAATGACCAGAAAGTAACAGTGGACCATTCCGGCGAGAAACCGCCTCCTCGCCCCGGATCCTACGGCCGACTAACAAACAGCGCCACTGCTCCTCTAATCACAGATGACCCTGCGACAGCCGCTGAGTCCCACTTTTGGGACCTTGTGGATCACAATCCTTCTGCCTCAGGTGAAGCCGGCTCCATACCTTGGGTCTTATCCGGCCCGTCACCCGACGCAATCGCAGCGGCGAAATCTATAATTGAGAAAGCCATTGCACGTGCAAATCAACCTATCACTAAGGGCTACCTTGTTCTCCCTGAATCGACAAGTTACGGTGCGATTATTGGCCCGGGAGGAAGTAAAATCAACGAGATCCGTCGAGACACTGGCTGTGATGTCCAGGTCCCAAAGAATGGAAGCAGAGAAGCAATCGAAGTTAGTGGTGGCAGGGAAGGTTGTGAAAGGGCCAAGTCTATGATTCTCGAAGCTGTCAGACAAGCCAGCGAGGGACGAAGGCGCTAATTCGGAGATCGAACCATTTTGACGGATAATACAGCAGGGCGATGAGATTTAAGAAAGATGCTCGAAAAGACAACGGGAGATTGAAGAAAATACGGGATCTATACCGTCTTAAGCTTGCGAGCTTTGTTCTAAAGTAGAATATTTCTTGTACAAAAGTCTTTCATCATGGTTACTCGCTGAATAAGTTCGCTCTTGCCTCTTGCGGTCGAGATACCACACTAGAAGCTCTCTGTTCAAGACTCTCGGTCCTCTGAGATCTTTAGATAACTACAAGCATTTCTCTTGGGATATTTAGAGGATTTAGGTGAGGCATCAATGCAAAATTGAGGCTCGGTCCCAAGCTTCTACCTTGCACGGCCGGAATCATCACAAGGCAACGTGCGGGTGGGGGCTGATGAACCAACGAGGCTAACTGAAACGCCTCGCTGCGAAGACCTGCCAACGATTGTTAGAAACGATGCTGTCGTAGCTTTGCGTCCACGCTCCCTTCTGCTCTGCTACCTGGTCATCTCGTTCCGGCGCGAACCGGATCTTGCTAACTCGAGAATTCGATATCGAAGATGCTCAAGTACAATGGCTCGACTTACCTCACCCCCCATTGCAGGGTGTTGTGTCGCCAGAGGCGACCATTTGGGCAACGCGGCCAACAACATCTGCTTAAAGCATGACCTGCCCAACGCGTTCTATGTCCTGTCAGACATGATTCCTTATTTAGCCCAGACAGGTATCCTACTCGCAAGTCTTGGGGCCCCAAACTTTACTTTCTGAGGACTGAAGTTCGTACTACCATGCAACCGTTTCTAGTGAGAGGAGGGCCTGTTGTCTGCCAACATGCCTCGCGAAGGCGCTTGGTGGCCAGTACATTTCCGTGCCTGCAACTCTTGGTCGTATTTAACCGCTGTATGAGAATCTTAGGGTCCACAATCGGAGTATGAACAAAACGCAGAACACGTTGGTTTCAAGAAGCTATAGATTCGCTTTTTGGTCTGGTCCGCTACTGTGCGATCGGGGAAGACTCTGGTAAACCACTGCAGAATCTCTTACCCTGACTGATTATGTGATCGTCCACATAAAGCGATATTTCCTTAGCTATGTTTCATTTGTAGATCCTTTCGAGATGACCAGGGTCGCCTAAGATAATTGACTTGTGAACCATGATCGAACGAGGTGATTCGCGTCTCGCGTCGTTGATCATCTTGTTTGCCGGGTTTCATAATGTTCACAGGGCTACCTGTCTTTTCCATCTTCTATCTACTTTCCATTCTATTGTCTATTTTCCTTTGCGTCTCCGCTGATCCTGTGAGACAAGCTTTACCACCAGAGCGGCCTTTCCTTACATACGACAAAAGCTGCGCCGATCATGAAGAAAATCTTAGAACATATTTCTCAAAGGCGTTCCTTCTGGCAGACCGTATGAAACATGGTCAGGCATTATCTTGAAGCTGACGAGAGAGAAACAGAAACAAGCTTTGAATTTGCCAAATCGAAATCATCACCAGCGCGAAACATGTATCGGGCGATGTTCAACACAGAGGAGACCTCCGAGAACGATGCCCTTGGCGAGACGGAAAAGGCTGATTTGCTGTACAATCATGTTATGCAAGATAGGATATCGACCTACGTGAAAGCTGGGAGCACGATCAACCCCGATCGGAAGAACTGGAACGCCTTCATTATAGGTAAGAAACCCCTCTGACAACCATTCCTGCTCCTTCAAAAATTTGATGGCATGGTTGTTATGGAATATCGATGCTTGAAAATCACTGGATCTTACAATCTGCAGAAATCTTCTTCAAAGCCGCCATGTTCGCAACGGACAAAGTGCCTTATGACACAACTGTATTCTGCGATTTGACTAGGTTCCGCAAGGTCACGTATAAAGAGGGCGGGAAATTGAAGTATTACATTGTGGATCGAACGTTCCCGAAAAAGGACGAGGCCTCTCAAGCTGTGATGAAGTTCAAGGAAATATCCAAGGAAAAATCTGTGGAGGACTCGGAGTGTCGTGAGACCCTCGCATTCATGTACCAGGGTTAGTTCATCTTGTCGAAGCCTTCTAGACCGGCATCATCTCTATTCGTAGTCAACCCATCATAAAATTTCACCCTAACTCAGAAAATCCCCAGGGCCGGCCGATTCCGAGTTCAAAAACCAAATCCGCATCAACCTCTGTCCCTCGTTCTTCGACGATGCCGACCCAAAACCCGACTACCGCCACATCTCTGAAATCAATTCTAAGGGCCTCCTCACGGGTCCTCTTCAAAACTCTCTCGACGGCCTCCTACCCCGAGAAGCCACCATCCTCCACGAAATAATCCACGCCATCACCGCCTACTTCAAAGACCAGGTCTCCTCCGTCCTACCCAGGCAACCTATCATCGACGACTACGCCTACAAATTCATGCTGTGTAAGAACATGCGCCGGCACCGCGGCGTCGCCACGTTCCTCAACGCAGCCTCGTACGAACACACCGCCAAGGGAATTGGGTTGAAAGGCCTCAACGCGGCCGCAGGCGGCGGCAAACTCCAGCGGAAGACAAAAGGCCCGGTGATGTGGGACGATGGGATCATCGATCCGATGACAGGCGAGAAATTCGACCAGTCGTGGACGGAGTGGACGAATGGGTTAGCCGAGTTCAAGAGGATGTATCCTTCGGATCCGGATGCGATGGTTATTGACAAAAGACGGTTCAACAGCGTTGGTGCCAGGGAGACGGCGCAAAGCACGTCGGGAAACCGATGCGATCCGAACCTCCACTGCGAGGACCTTCTCTGCGCAAGCGACAACGGGAAGACGTGCACTCACGACTTCTTCGCTCCCTGCCCGTGCACGCTGATGCACGATGATTCCAATGGCGACTCTGCTGTGTCTCTCCCACCTGGTGGCGACCAGGCGCTTTCGTCGGCGATCCAGGCCGTTTTCTCCCCTGCTGTCAAGACCGGGGGTAAATGTGCTGGACTGGCGACGTCTGAAGCGGCGACTGCGACCCCGAGCTTTTTGATCAGTAGTCTGAAGGAGACGTCTTTTAGTACGGTTGAGGTTCCGGAGACGGTGACTGCTTCTGGGTCTGGGTTTGTGGTCTCGTCTCCGCTCACCACGACACCCCCGTTACCGTCCCAGACAGTGTCTTCCGGTCCAGCAAGCTCGATGATTACTTGCGACGACAGCTGATCTGCATTCACCGTGCTTTCCGCTCTTGAGAGCGGGGGTGAGCTCACACAAGCATGCCAAATGACTGCCACTCCCAACATAAGAACAGACTCCGAAATATTGTTCACCAAGACAAAGCGGTCTTCTGTTTCAGATCTGTCTATCAGTAGAGCTTGCCAGAGACAAGACCCTCATCCTCAGCCTCAACGAACAAATGCTCGATCAATCTTACGTCGATATGACTAGTGGACTACATCGCGCGCTCCATCAAAATTTCCAATGGCGAAGAAGCACAAGGGCAGTCAGTCAAGAAGAGTGAGAAAAGGCTTTTAAGGGCAACGTGTATAGGCTAAGAAGTACACAATGTGTGCTTGATTTTGTGTCAAAATTTACGTCAGCGTAGGAATCATGGACACAGTCTAGTCTAGTTACACAAGACAATGAATAGACAGGCTCTTAGGTACCATTCGATACAGCAAAGTATATAAAACCTTCTGGTCTTTGAAAAAGTCACTCCCTCACGACACCTACCAGCCGAGATCACGCTCGCAATATCTAATAGACTTTCTAACACGGTCGACCCGTTTACTTAAAAATAGACGGTAGACTTAGGACATTGATCCCATCTCTTTCAAGCGAGGTAATTGACAGGTCATCCCCTTCTTCCGGCTCACACTTTGAGGCTTTAAAAGCATATTCCGCCCGTGATCGTAAGCTTCTGTCTCTCCCGCCTTTAGCTAAGTCCGTCCCAAGTCAGCCAGCCCGTCTCAACAACCTCTGAATCTCATCGTAGAGTATATATTGATAGGGCTAAAAGTGTACGAGCAACTGTCGTTGAATGATGGGTGAGCAAACAGCAGGACGAATTCCTTTGATCAGAGTTTGTTGCATGATAGAATTCTCATGATCCGGGTTTTGGACCGTCGCAGCCTGAGAATTGAGATCAGGCCCTGATCCGGATGTTGAGACTAGTAGTCAATTTGAAATGTGATATGTTCAGTGTCATCGGCCTCCTAAAACGACCTTGGGTAACCACACATCCCACTCACAAACCCAAATTCATGGTCATTTCTACACATCGGAATTTTGTCAATGTGTTCGGCGCCTACTATCCTTCGGTATTGCCCATTCCCAGCCCATTCGTCTTCCTGAATAGCGAGTTCAAAAATCGCACAAGGGACAGAGGCGACGGTGCCGCCTAGATCTAGGAAGTCTCTTGTTTGAACGGTCAACTCTTCTCCTGCACATTCCATGATTTCCAAAAGGTTCTCCACCGTCGGAACTTTCTTTTCCCTCAAACAGGTCGCAAGATGACGGAATAAATGGGTGAATCCCTGACGCATCTCCTTGTTTATGCCGAGACTTCTCTTCACGGAAGGGTAAAGGTATTCGAGCAAGTAGTAGAAGTCTGAGGTCCATTTGGAACCAGAGATAGACCTATAGCGAGTAAGATTGTCATATCTGGTCTCAGCCTGGTAGAGAAGAGCATCAGCCATTCGGGGGCTGAGAAATCCTTCAATGCACTGGCCGCAAGTGCATCCATAGCGTAGCGTGTCACACGGCAACCCCCTTAGTATCGCCAGGCATGAGGTAGATTTGGCGTCGTGACCTTCGAATTCATCAGATGTAGAAATCCACTGATGTCCGTCAAACCTCATGCTTCGCCTGTCATCGAGCTTCATCTGTAGGGTCTCCAGCGGCGTCTCTCCGGCGTCGTTGCGGACCGCATGCAACGAATGGTACGGGACATTTTCCAGAATCCAAGCCACTATTTTCGGATATGAGCTGAGAGCAGCTAGGTGGAGTATTGTGTCGCCGCTGTCGTCGACCGCAGACCAAAAAGGGTCAGGAGCTGGAAAACTCCGAAGCCAACGAGTCAACATCTCTGTGCATTGTTCTTCGTCATACTTCACCATAGCTTTCGAAAAGCTGTCTAGATGTTTACAATGATCATGAAATACTATGGGCGGGTCGAAATCATGATCTGCCGATAAAGAATGACACGCGTGGTCTCTGTCACTGGATAGGGCAAACCAGTCTGAAGAGCCCACTCGTCGAAAGCCTAGAGATCGAAAGAAGGCAATTGCAGCGTCGGGAGTCTGGTCGGTGTTTCGTCGTTCAGCGGCTCTCTTATCTTCCATATCATGTCTCAATTCATCTGTCTCAATGAATGTGGGACAAGCGACCGCGATGAAGTTGCGAGTCTTTGTTTCTACCTCGTCAAGTACAGCTTTCACCACCTTGCGCCCTAGCCCAAGTCGACGATAAAGCCAACGAGTACGGACTGTCTCAATGAGAAGTATGTCTCCGGTATCAAATTCGTCTTGCCAGAGTCCGGAACCCTTTTTCACCGGATGAGTCTTGTACTCAGAGCGCAGCCGCCCGTATCGATCAAACAATTCGAATGCAAGAAGGCCCGTCTGCCGACATGGCTTACCCATATTATGATGGAACATTGCTCTTATTTGATTTCGTCGAATCAAGTTTCCGTCACAATGACCAAGCGGTTCCTTTTCGGCTTTTGCTGCGGGCACATCGTCGTGGTTGACAAAACAAACCAGACGTTCCAACCATTGGAATCTAGCAAAGGTGTCGGGTGAAAGTGTATCTGAATCGCCTTCGTGACCATCCGAAGCTTCATTGATATTATCGGGATCACTTTTGATTACTTGATCGTACAATTCGTTTCCCTCTCGTTCATGTTCAGGAAATCCACCGGCTTTCCTGAGCTCTCTTCTCCATCTTTTAAGTTTTAGATCAATTTGCTCTGGTCCTTCTGCATTCCGGTTCGCTAACATCTCACTAAATCTCCTTTTATCTGTTTTTGGATCATTCTTGGACCCCTTCGTGCTGGAACCCAACTTGACTCTAACGGTGAACAGATCGGCAGGAATAAAGAGGGAATTTTCTTTTTTCATCACGCCCTATTACGCCTATATCAGTTCACTTACTCTGCTGGAAGCTCAGTCTCTGCACTCACTCCTGGATCGCGCTCCGGCGGTTCGAAGTGAACCTTCCTACCGCCGCTATCCTTCTGGATTTTCGAAGACTCCATATTATGCTTTTCAAAGGCCATGGTCATGAATAAGGACACGTTGAAAAATAAAAGATGACAATGAAACTTGACCTCTTCGGATGATCTCGAAATCGAGCTACAGCACACCAATTCACTGGAACTGACGCTGTACAAAAGTTGAAAGGAGTTTCACAGCATGAAGGGGGAGAGGAGTGAAGCAAGCGGAAAAATGAGGAAATCTTGTAAGTCTGAATATGAAGAATCACCGCATGATTGCAAATGTGCTCATTGGCAGTCGCGAATGCCAGATCTGGGAGACGTGAGTTCAACGAGAAATTACGGCAGAGGCCAGGCAATCGCCCATAGCACTTACCAAGAGATTCCGACAAAGTTCTATGGTAAAGGAAAGCCCGACATGATTTCTCCTTCTCAGTTCATTCCTCCTTGCCTTCCTGCCTGCCCCATGCCGCCACACCTCCACCAGCGAGCACCTTGGCATCACCACCTGCCTCTTCCTCCTTCTTCCCCTTACTCTCCCTATCCACCCATTCTCTTATGTACTCTCCCACGGCCTCCTTCACATCCACCCCGACAACCCCCAGCTCCCCATCCTTCACGCACTTATCCGCAAAATTCGCCACGCCTAACTCCTCATCAAACTGACCAAGAACCGTCAAGCCCCTCGTCGCCGCCTTCCCGTCTCCCCTCTCCAGCGCCTTCTCAGCCTCCTCTCTGACAGGGCGCAGATCAATCCTCTTCACCTTCCACTTGGTTTTCGTCTCCGCCTCGAAGGCTTCTAAGATGTTGTTGGGCGTAACGTTCTTGACGCCGCGGACAAAATGGCCTTTGTTGAGAAGAGAGGGGCTAGTTGGAGCGTGGATGAGGATGTACAACAAAGCCGCCGCGACTGTCGAGCGGGGCGTCCAGACTGTGCGGTTGTTGCCTGTGCCGTAGATGGTGGCGGTGTGGGTGGAGAGGTCGTAGAACTTTGGGAGCCCTTGGAGTACATCAGTCAATTCTCTTAAAAGATATCGAAGGGCACATTGCTGCGTATGAGTTAAAAGAAATACACGTACACATATCCCAAAACGGCCCCCCATTGACCGCTACCCATTTCATTGCTGTCCCCTTCTCCCTTTCTTGACCACCTTTCCCGCAGACCTCCTCCAAATACTGCCTAACCCTCACCTTCTCCCCCACAAACTGCGGCGGCATCCTCAAAAAAACCGGGTTGAACACATCCCCCACCCATTCATCCGCCACGTACAACTTCACGCCGGCCTCAATTGCCGCATCGACGACGACTTTCTGCTTGTCGAACTGCGTCTGCGAGCCGGGAATGCAGTTGACCAGGGTGTCGATGCCAGCAGAGCGGAGGGCGGTAGCAAGGGAGGCCGTTGAGGTAAAGTCCGCGTGGAGGGTGGTGACCAAACGGGACGGAGGGGTGTAGGTTGAGGCTGGGCGGACTATGGCGTACAAGCTGAAAGGTTGGGGAGAGGAGAGGAGAGTGTCTAGGATTGTGGGACCTAAATTGCCGCCGGGCTGGATGTGCAACGATTAATAAGAAAACATGTTTCGTATAGAGGCGATGATAAGACAACGTAAGAGATCTTGATATGGTGGCAAGACATGCGTGGTGTTCGCCTTTGATTTAAAGCGTAGAAGGGACATCAAAGGCAAAATCCATAATACATGAAATGAACTCACTCCTGTAATCGCCACGTTCTTAACATCCATTTCTCAGTTTCTTTCTTGAACCTCGTGTATTCAGGAGAGTAAAAGCTTCATCCAGACCCTTTGCGGAAACCAGTGTGTACACAAACGAAAGAATTTTGATATCTAAGGCCACCTGCCTTTCGATAAGTCACCACTCATCTCATCTCTCTAGCAAGCCTTTAATACTCCTCTTTCCCTTTCACCCCGTCCCTTGAATACTACCTACATATCCGCCCGCCCGCCGTCTCAGTTGGGAAATGGAAACGAGCTATTTGGACAGAAGAATCAGAAATAGGTCAGTCATACTGGGCGGGCGGAAGGTGAAGAAAAATATATCATACAATACATGCGGCGACAATTGGGAGGCGGGCGGGCGGGCAGTCTGACTCAATGTGAACCGTGCATCAAGAGATGCCTGACCGCTCACGTTGCTAGTCAACCGGGCCATCAACTACATCTCACGCCTTGGCTAACACAGCTGACTCCGGCATATTGGACAGCCGCTTCGTGAAGTAAATTCAAGCTTAGAGAAACTTCAGTGTCTTCGAAGCTAAAGGAGGCCGAGTCTAATATAGGAACCTAGAACCATGAAAGAAGCTAAAATTCTTTCGAGCCGTCACAAAGAAGAGCGCACTCTGTGTGCTGCGTGAGATCATCCCAACCCTTTCCTGCAAGAGTCCCCAAATCCCAAAACCAAACTCTACTCCCGAAACATGGGTATATCAACGAAGCAGACAGAGAGATGAAAAGCGTTGTCACCAAAATCCCAAGCCACACATCCACCTAATAGATTGGCCTTCCTTCATCCCACTTCCTGCTTTCCCTTCCCGCTCCACTCTTCCTTCCCCCCGCTGCTTCTCGGTATGCGTCTCCTTCATCATCTTCCGCTGCCGCAGCTGCCGCCAATCTTCTAGCCGGCGTTCCCACGGGCCCAATCCACTCCCAGGTCCTGAGATACTCTCCTGTCCTCTCATCTTCTCTACTATTCACCCTAACGTTTGAGTTCCCTTCCACCACCTTCCTGACTCTATCCCAGATCATCTCCCTCTCCTTTCTCTCGAATTCGGTCCGGAGAACATCATCCCTCAGCTGCCCAATGCTGAGCCACTCGTTCCCCCCTCGTTCGGCCGCGATGGCCGCCTGGGTTGCGAGGCGATCAAGCGCAAGCTCCACCAACTCCGGGACACGAGCTTTGGCACGACGTCGACGGATTAGGCGAGAGCGGCCATATGTGCCAATGACGAGAGTCAGGGTTAAAATGAGAATAGAGACTCGATGTTCGAGAATTTGCTGTCGAAGGCGCCGGCGGAGGATGCAGGCGTAGCTTGCTCGAGCGAGAGAGGTCGAGAAGAGGTAGAGGCGGCCGGTGCTGTTTGAACGAGGAGGGTACTGGTCAGCCAAAGGTTGTTAATATTAAATAGTCTTTTCCTCTTTTTTGTTGTGTTAGGTGCTGGGGGGCGAAGGGAGCATCTAATTCAGTGAAGCAAGAGAGCCTTGTGCTTGGTGATGGAGAAGTAAACTTACCCATCCCTGGAACTCAGAATCTCATCTTTGTTCATAATTTCCCCCAATGCTCCTTGGAAAAGCTCGCCAAATTCCTGATCTGACATCCCTTTCCTTCTCTTCTTACTGACGACTTCCTTTAGCTCCTCCTCACCAATCTCGATGGTCTCGGGGACTTTGCCGTCCGGGCCTGGCTCGTTGCATTCTGCCTGCGCCTTTCGGTCCCTTAACTCTTCGATAGCTCGATTCGCAACGCTGGTCATTTTCCTTAATTTCTCGCTATCTGGCTCACAGGTGGGTGGCAAAGGAATCAATCCGCCTAGACTAAGTGGGTGATCCTTGAGCACGAAATCTTTCTGGCATCTAGCTGTGAACTCTTCATAGCAATATGCATGTTGTGGACAAGGTTCGCACTGCGGCTGCAAATCGTTTGCCCAGGCTGGAAGTTGAGCGGTCTCGGTGAGCGACCAATTCGCTTTGCCAACTCCACAGTATCCAATCTCAATCTTTTCTTTTCTGTACCATAGGCCAAAAGACGAGAACAGGGTCAAGACCATCAACCACAAAGCAGACCTGGCAGTCTTGCTGGCCTTTGATTTCGGTCTTGACCGACGAGCAGGAATCATGTCCCGGCCGCTGAATCCTTGGGCAGCTCGTTCTCGGACGAGTTCGAGCTGCTCATCCGCAGTAAATTCCTCAGTTGGCTGTGGATCGATTACCTCTTCAGGTGGTGTTATCTTAGCGTTTGCAACGCGTGAGATTGGGAATTCGAATGTGCTTCTAGAAGGAACCTTCACATTACCATCTTGTTTTTGAGGTGTTGGTGAAATAGTGTCCCTCTTGCGGCTAGTACTCTTCCTTCTCTCTTCTTGATTCGCCTGTGAAAGTCGCTTCTTCCGATCTGCTGACCGTCTCCGATCTCGCGAAGAAGGTGAGGATCCACTTTGGAAGGGATTGTCGTCTGTAAAAACACTATCGTTACCTGCATTTTCCTTCTTGATGGGCAAGTCTGGCTCAGAAATCCTCACGTGAGGCGTTTCTTGCTCTCTGGGGACAGAGGCTGGCTGACTCTTCCGTGATTTTCTTGCTGATGGTCTGACAGAGGGCTCTCGCGAAGTCTCTGTCTCCGTGTCTGACGCCCTAGGATGCTTCGGGACACTTTTCCTCCCTGGCGTCCTCCTCACAGTCGTAGGCGCATCATCAGCGTCCGTCTTTGGAAGAGAGTCTTCGGTTTTCTTCTTCCTTCCCCTTCCAGGCGTTCTCGGTGGAGGCGGTGGCATCAGCTCTTTCTCTTCTTCGCTATCATCAATCGTGCTTTCTTGACTGCTCGGCACATCGATAATACCTTTTGACGTAGGTTTCGTTCTCGCTCTGGCTTTTAACAGCTTTTTTGCTCTCGGTAGGACTTCGGCCTCCAATATATTTATTAGTTGCGGCTTCTTCGCCGACGCTGGGTAGGGAACGTCATGTGATACTAGGATGGATCGGATCCTTGGAACAGTAAGCGAGCTCAGATCAAAGCCTGGCTCGAGGTAGGTAAGATCGTCGTCCATTGCGACAAGTTCTGAAGAAGCAATTGAACGGTGTAGGCCAAGGATCGTTGGAAGACTAAAGCGTGCAGCAAGCAGATGGCAGTTGCCTGCAGAGGGAACAGATCGAATCGAGAACTACCGACCTTTTCGACACTGTATCGAGACGATCGATGGTCAAGGAGGTCGCATGGGCCGGCGGTTGAAAAAGGGAAAGCAGTCTGGCGATGGCGAGGCACTTGCGTTTCCTTCCTTGTCAACAAATAGGCGATCAAAACATTGGCCGGAGCTAACAGCGGAGGCAACCGGCGGGGCTTTGGTCGGATGCCAAGACCTTCACCTTGATATATCACGTGATCGTCACATTGGAGTCACCGCTAATAATGGCAAGCTCACCAAGGCTCCAGTGGCTCCTTGGATATTCACGTCGATCCATAGTTGTATTGGTGATATCTCAAGTTCACTCGTGTCTAAACTTCTTCGCCTATGCATAGAATCGTGCAGAAGACATGATGGCTGCAGCCCAGAACGGAGATGAACATCGTCAATATCACGACATTGCTGAGGCTTGGGTCCTGCAGTTTTCTGAGCTTGAGCCACACGTGGAGCTGATCTCCAAAGTCGCGTCCGCTGTGGAGGAATTCATGTCTAGCTCCGAGTTTGACTCATCCCATGATTTTGCCCACATCCGTCGTGTTGTAGCCTTGGCCAAACACATTTATACCGCTGAAAATACCCTCTCGAAGAAGTCCGATCTGTCTCCAAATGTCCTCGTTGTACTACTGGCTGCACTTTTACACGATGTCGAAGATCGCAAGTATGTGACGGAATGGCCTCGCAAAACCTCTGTCCACTCAATTCTGAACCGGATCGGAGTTGATCGCACCACAGCCTGTACAGTAGAGGAAGTGGTGAAAAGTGTTTCATATTCGGGAGAGGTGCAAGATCCTGACGCGGTTCAGAAAGTGCTCCATGATCACCCTGAGCTGGCCTATGTGCAAGATGCCGATCGACTTGATGCCCTAGGTGCCATTGGAATCGCTCGATGCTTTACCTATAACGCAGCTAAAGGCAAAGGTATTAACAGCGCTGTGGCCCATTTCTCGGCGAAGTTGTTGCGGCTAGAAACCATGATGAAGACCTTGACAGGACGAGCAATGGCGGAAGAAAGGACCCAAAGGATGCAGGAATTCATGAGATGGTGGAAGGATGAGAAGAGCGTCGAAGATCAAGGACCGTAGGGTCTGTCCTTTTGATGTGCTGTATCCACAGTGCAGAAAGGACGAAGCTGTGCCCTCAACGGACATAGCGGCCAAGAGGAAGTTGGTGCTTGTGTAAGACAGTCTAAGATTCCAGTACGATCCATAGGGATAGCCTCGTCAACCCTCCCCTTCGCTCTCACCTACAGGCGCAGGACTTGAGCTCACCGCATCCACAGGTAGGCTCTCTTCGACGGTAGGAGGGGAGAAGATCTGCGTTGCAATAGGAGGCGGTGCCACTTTCGGTGGTGGCGGCGCCACACCAGGAGTCCCTCTCCTCGAAGACACAAAATCCTCATCTTTACTCTTCTTCTCCCCTTCTGCAAAGTATTCATCAATTGCTCTGTTCGGGCTGACGGCACCATGGTGTCTCTGCTTCCTTCCACCTTGTCTCGTGTTCGCTGCAGGGATAGCCTTCGGCGGCGGAGCGTTGGGGCTTGTCATCGGTGGTGGCGGCATGGCAGGTACTGCTTGTTGTGGGTTAAGGAATTTTGGAACAGCAGGCTCGATCGATGGTTGCTCATTGTCCTCTCTCCCGGGTGCTTCAAACATTGCTTCGCCTGGGGCCTGGACTTCTTCCCCTAAGCCAATGGGTAACCTATGCAGCGCACCGTAGCCCAATATTGCACCCAAAGCTCCATCTCCTCCCCAACCCCTCCTTGGCACCAGCTCAACCTCCCTCACAACGTCAAACTCGCTGTTATAGACCCAGAGCACCAAGCTGCGGTTAAGGTGGTCTTCCACTAGTTCCCCAAACGCGCCTTCACCTCGGAGGGTCCCACTGGGCGTCCCAAGAATGTAGTCAGAATGCGGCAATAGTCCAGCTTGATACGCAGGCGAGAGCGGCGACGGGATGCTAAGGATGTGCCAGATGTTCTGCGTGGAGGCAAGTGGAGCGAGCTGGAGAGTAAGGCCGAGTGAAGGCTCTGCGGGCGGTGCTGAGATGGGGAGACGAAGAGTATGTGTCTGCTGGCCTTTTGCGCTCCATATGTCAAGGCTTGCGCTTGCGCCGGCAAGGTTGCGGATTTCCTGGGCGAAGAGGTGAGGGTTAGGGTCTTCCTGGGCAGATATCAGCAACAGCGTCGTTCGAATTTGGGCAGAGGTTTAGCGAACTATCAACCGGCCATTGATTCCAATGATGAAGTCAAACCAAGGCTCAATAGGCACCTCTGTGTTCTTATTGCGTAGAACCTGAAAACCAAAGGAGTTCTCGACGTTGCCATGACTATTGTAACTTTGCGGCTGGGGCTCTGAATCAAGTCGAGAAATGAAACGGTTGAGGGCGCCGAACATGTTGCCGAAGAGGAATTTTACAACTCAGCTCAAAGGATAGGTATTAGGACCTTCACTGCAGCATCTTGGTACGATTCCACATCTTGAAAAAGAGGCTGTTCTTCTTGGTATGGTAGGGTCGACCGGAGTTGTGTTCACTCGCCCACCCCTGTCAGGAACCAAAGCGCCGCTTTAGAGACCCTTGCGCAGATTGACCGCGGTGGGCCCTTCGTTGACGACCGAAGACCCCGACTTGAAAAGCCTCGAGATGTAGACATCAATTGCTTGCAGACTTGATCAAAATGGCCAATCAGGTTTCAGGAAGTTCTCCCGAATCTCCCGAATCCTCTACAGAGCTCAGTGCCCAGTATCCTCTCTCTCAACCACCACCTACGTCCTCGACCTTCGCTGCGCTAAAGGACCGCATTCGACATCATTACGAGCTTGCCTCCTCATACTACTATTCTCTCTGGTAATTATCTCCTTCCTTTCTCTTACCATCATGCCGCGACACGCTAAATCAAAAGGGGTGAGCACATCCATCATGGGTACTTCGATCCTCCGACCCTCTCCAAAGAAGCGGCCCAGCAAAACCTCATTGCTCTCCTTCTCCGTCTATCCTCCCTCCCAAGAGGCAGCTTTGTCCTCGACGTCGGATGCGGCATCGGCGGCACTTCACGTTACCTCGCCAAAGAATACGGTTGCCGTGTCATAGGCATTACCATTAGCGGGACACAGGTGTCGATGGCCACGAAGCTAAGCCTTGAGGCCGGTGGGACTCAGGAAGGCGACACAATCAAGCTAGGCGAAGGAGAGGTCTATTTCGTCGAACTTGATGCTGAGACCATGGGCGAGTATTTCACGACCGCGCCACATGTGCAGGCCTTTGACGCGGTGTGGATATCCGAAGCGCTCAGTCATTTTCCGCAGAAAGACTTATTCTTCCGGAATGCCGAAAAGTTATTGAATCCTGGCGGAAGACTAGTCATAGCAGACTGGTTCAAGGCCGAAGGTCTAGATGAAGCGCAGACGGATGCGGATATCCGGCCAATCGAGGACGGCATGTTACTACCGCCGCTGTGTACCCAAACTGACTACATGTCTCTTGCTAAAACTGCGGAATTGGAGGCCGTCGTCGACCCGATGGACATCAGTGAGCAAGTGAAGCAGACTTGGTAGATCTATTCCTTTGCTGCGACCTCGAATCGAGCCAGTGCTGATGCTATGTTGATAGGGACATATCGTGGAACTTAATCCAGAACCCCTCCCTATGGGCCTTTGCTTTCACCCAGGGAAGGGATGGCATTGCATTCTTGCAGGCCTTCCGAGCAATGAGAAGAGGCTATGCGAATGGAACCTTTAGATACGCCGTATTGGCTTTCCACAAAGGTGGATCTGCTCAAAAGTGAAGCCGTATCTGAGTGTGCTGTGCGTTCAGGTGAGAAATTTCTGTCATCGAATCTTGCGCCGTGGCCTTGTTCGGTGAAATACAAAAGTTGGTCGGATCGACAGCTATTATTCAACTTTATTAATAAGTTTGAGGTTCGCAAGCGTATAATAAAGACAGTCGGAAGATGCAAGATAGCACAGGCATCAATTTGGAGATGAGGATAGACATGCTTAATATCTGGTTCCGGCAGGATCAGCGCATTCTACGGGACGCCCAGAAGGGCTTAACGGGTCTCTGAGAATTCACCTAATTCCTGGTGCCACTTTCATGTGGCAAACATTCAAGAAACTTCTACAACACTAAATTGAGGTTTTGAATGTTGCAGACGAGACTGATCACATGGCGAATTATTTCTGTTGCGCGAGCACTTTAGAAAGTAAGAGGACATTATATCGTAAAGCTGTAATCTGAATTTATGAAATATATGTTTATATAGATGAGAGTGAGACAAGGAAATGCTCAGGGCCGTCTCGTATGTTCAAACTTCATAGCAATTTCATCTTTTTCAATAAATTTCATATCGTATCATACTCGGCCCTTTCCCCTCACTTTTAATTTCCACCGTTGCCTAAGATCGCGTTAACAATTGTTGGATCGGGCGAGGTCCATATTTGCCCATTAGCAGTCGTTCCATAGTACGCCTGTCTGTCCACGTAGCCGAGCTGCTTCAACGCTGGCAAGGCCTTAGCCAAGAAAGCGTCCTGTCCTTGCCCTGGCGTATAACCACCATTTTCGTGCTTTCCGTGACCGTACTCTGTCAGCCAGATGGTCGGTTGTTTACCGTAGACATCATTCCATGCCTTAGAAGCGTCCTTGATATAATCCGTCAAGGCGCCGACTGCTTTTTGAATCGTGGTGTCGTCGCCATGAACTTGCTCTGAATACCAGTGGACCGCCATAAAGTCCACCTTGCAATCGGCGGCCTTGCATTTCCCGAGCCAATCTTTCATGTATTCCAGGCCAATGTTTTGGACGCCCTCTTGACTACAAGTCGCAATAGAACCAATGGAAGCGCTATAGGTTGGCTTGGCATTGGTACCGAAAACTGCAACGTGGTCGTCAACCGCTTTCTGTGCGTCAGTCCCACCACCACCAGCTTTAGGGGGTTGATCTGGCTCATTGATGGAGAGCATGTACTGCCCGGTCGGGTTCGCTTGCTTGAAATTGTCCTTGTTCGTGAAGTCGTGAAACTGGGGGACGTACTCAGCGCCTGTAAGCCCAGCTCCCTGTGGGAAACCGCCGGCGTAGTTATAATACCACTTGAAAGCATTGCCATTGAAGGCCGCTGGCGAAGGGGTCGTCACGAGACCTGGAAGAAGTGCGCCAGAAGGAGTGTTGCCTGTGGTGACAGTGCCTTGATCCCTCGGGTTATTGGGGCTACCATTAGGTGGTTGACCTGCAGGAGAGGCAGTGGTAGTGGAGGCCAGAAAAGCCAGCAGGGCTAATGATTGCCAGATCATTCTGATTCCACCGGCAGGGCTCAGTGAGAGACTGCAAAGAAGCTGCTGAATGAATGTATGTTGACTCACGAGCTCAAGCTCAAGTGGTCAAGGTATTGAACCGTTCGTCGGGAAGGAATGGAATTTGTGGCTAGCACGGCAAGAAAGAAAGACAAAGATGGGCTGTGAGGAAAGAAAAGAACAAAGTCAGGGCTGGAGGGGCTAGCTTTATCACTGCCATTATTGTCGGAGAGAGGCGAAGCTGACGAGGCTCATCTCTTCGCCTTAGGAGGCAACTCCTGGACAGATACTGGATATGTTGTGTCTTTCGTCGATTGAGATGCCAATAAAACCAATAGCAACAACCTGAGGATCAATGTGGAGCTTGGTGCGAATCGAATAGCGTAGAGAGAGCAAGACGTCCGGGGTTCAACGGTAAGCATTGGACAAAGAAAGCAGACAACTCCCTGCTCCAAGAGCCTTCAGCGTTGGGTTGAAACAGTTCAATAGCACAACTGATTCAAATGAATGGCAGAATGCGAACCATCAGGCATGGGCGCACCGTCGTGATGACCAGCAGATTATTTCAGCAAATCCTATTGCAGTGCCAACCGAATGTTCTGGACGATTGAAACACGCTGGGCAGTTGTAGAGGTAACGGAGACCTGGATCGACTGCAGGTAACTGATTGTCTTCGAGTCTGTTGGTACAAAGTTGCCTTGGCTTTCAACAATCGTCGTTCCCCTCGGCGGCGCACATTGCGTCAGGCTTCAGGATCAATATCATTTAGCTACAGCTGCTGCTTCATTGCTGGCGTTAAGAATATATCGATGAACTCCCAGCCTGCCTTCTTCACCACAAGAATCACATTCCCGTGCAGAGGGACTTTCCAGTCGTGGGGCCAAGCAAGGCCTAACGAGATCAACCTGGTACTGATTGTGTAGATGCTAACGAAGCTTCCAACTGTCCTGAGAGAGTGCATTTGATTGCCAGGTGTCGGAGAGGCAGTTGGCTCTTCCAGCCAACATGGACAAGGAGGCGCAACGGCCGAGCGTGTGGCACAGCCGGCATGCCAACTGCGAAGACAACGCTAGGCTGAATCAAGTTAGTTCCGCCAAGCTGTTCGTTGCCGACCTTCTCATCACGTGCTCGTTTCGGTCACTCTCTACGAGGGAGTTTTGGGGGAAGACGGGCATCTACCATAGTAAGACCTTACATGAATCCTATCGCACGAGGGGTCTCAGTGCTGGCACCAGACCACAATGTACAAAGGGTTGAGATTCCTCAGAGGTTGGTATAAGTCTAGCGCGTAACCATATCTTCGTTCCGTGCCCCAGACGCCGCTCCCAATGCAATGCAATGCCTGTTCGTCTTTCAGCCTTGCCGGGTGCTCCAACCCACCATACCCATCTGCTCCAGTCTGGACTTGAGCAATGATGCAAAAAACACAAATGGACATACAACCCTCCCAAATGCAATTATCGCGCAGTGACAAAAGGGCATGTCTCCTAGAATTCAGATCGTTTCCCAACCTCCATTGTTAACATCGCCTTCAAGCTTCCTACTAATCATGCTGCAAACGCCATGGTTCAACCACACATCCCGGATCAGTCGGTCGTACCTCTTCTGATTCAAGATCAACTGATGATGTTGTCTCAACCCGAGATCGACCTCTCCGTGCCTTGTTAGATACGGCGCATGGTACCAACTGCCGTTTTCATGATGCAGAAATAGAACCACGCACTTTCGTATATTCAAGAAGAGGCCTATCTTCCCACCACATTTCTTCATATGCGTACTGCACCCGCCGCGTCCTTCCTTCATGCAGCAGACAGCTTGAGAGCAGAAGAAGTCGCCGCAAAATAGGCACACGCTAGGATCACTGAGTTCTTTGCCCGTCGTTGGACATCTGCGCGCTTGGCACTCTTCCAGCAAAACGTCGTAGTATTTTGGAAGCCCCACAAGCTCGAAGATGGCAGGGTGAGGGAGAGATATGCCAAGCGGATGCCTAGTTGTCAGTGTCACTTGTCGTAGACGCGCCTCGTTACTCTGAGTAAGGTGATAGATCCACCCAGTGACCACATTTTTGATCATAGACTCCCCGGCCACAACGGTTAGGGAGTAGAAGACATCGGATATCGACGGCAATTTTAATGCATGTGTCAATCTATCAACTTCGGATTGATCCAGGTCGTTCAGACCCGTGGAGGGGAAGTCAACCCCGGATCGAATATGTAACAGGATGATGGACTTGCGCAGAAACGGGAGAGCATAGCTGCGGACAAGACGGTGGAGCACTTGCAACATCTCAGCATCTTTATGCCTCGCTGACACCTCAAATTCCGAGGCAGAAACATCGCCAAATGCGCGATGGACCTCCTCATAGAGCCAATCGACTGCGCTGGAAAAGCGTTGCAGTTCTGTGAGTTCTGCCTGCGAAGAAGTCGCATGGAGAGCTGCTCTCAAGCTCTCGTGTCCGAGATTGAATGGGTGTGTGAGGTAAGCCAGAATGACTTTCACGAGCTCGGCGGTGTAGCACAGTTGTAAGACATGATGTATCTCGATGCCAGCCAGCGGACAAAGAATTAGGGAGCATTCTGCCAAGAAACTGAAGGTGTCGACCGCAAGGATAGGTTCCACCGTGGAGATCTGAGGACAAATCTGTTTCGCAAGTGCTGTGAACACAAAGAGCTGTGAAAACTGTTTGTTATGCAGAAGACGCAATTGGTGATCCTTAAAATGAGGTCCAGCTCCTCTGAGGGAACCTATGGCAGCATAAGAAAATACCGTCTCGGCAAGAATTCGAAGATGCGTCAGGGTGTTTGGAGAAATTCGATCAAGCAACGTGGTCCCAGGCTGAGACTCCAAACCACGATGAGCAATTTCAGCAGCTGAAATAGAAACCCCAACGCAAGACGCTAAAGAGTCCACATATTCAAGATGAGATCCAGAATTTTCTGTGGGAGGATACCGCGCAAGATTATTGCTCCGAAACATGTTTCGAAGTCTACGATAAATCTGCATGAGCTCGGCCGCTGGGGTAGCATCCGCGTCAGGCCCACGAGAAAGAAAAGGAGCAGCTGCCGGAGCAGATGGCTCTTCTGTGGACGAGAAAAAGATATTTGATAAAGCCCCAGGCAGGCTTAGACGACCAAAACCTGAAGGACTCAAAGGAGACGTCGGACTGCTACTTGGAATTCTTTCCACCGACTTTGCAAGCCCAGGGATAAGCTCAGCAGAAGCGTATTCCCGGAATATATCCTGTTGAGCTGAACTAAGAACGCTGTCACTGTATTGTCTGTCGCGGGCTATAACTTCGGCCCGACCGTCCAAAGTCAAGAGTAAGTCTGAGACAGAAGAGCTTGGTTCAACGACACCTGGGTAGCTCTCTTCTTTTCCCTTCCATATAATAGGTAGGAACGCATTCCCGAGAGCTTTACAGAGGGGACAGACGAATTCAAGACTTTTGAGACGCTCGGGATGATTTCTCGCAATTTGAAGGGTTTGTCTTCGTCCGATGGCAGCGTAGTAGGTTTCAAAGCAGCTATAATGCATGATATGCCCGCAGCCGGTAGATACTGGGCCAGGTTGCACGTAAGAAGGTGGGAATCCTTTACCGAGTCCTTGCCTGTCGATGAAGACTTCTCCACGGTTTGGCTTGATCTTCCTGACTCGTTCGTGATTTTCTCCTGCAACTCCGAATGGTCGTAATTCCGCAGCCGAGCGATCTAAGTTCTCGGGCGTCTTTATTGCTTCCCGAATCCAATCCGGATCTTCTAGGTTCGTCTGTCGAACGACGTTGCTTTCCATGATCATAGCAAACGTACCGTATAGCCTGGAGTCATTTGTTTCTTCCTGACACAATATACAAACGCCGGTAGGATATTTCCAAGTCTTTGTCTCGCTTGTATTTACAGAATCCGGCTCTTCGTCGCTGAGATCCGTTCCCCAGTCGATTACGCCTTGATTGTCCATGAATCTCTGTTGCTGCTGTTGAAATTGCGCCAAGACTTTCTTTTGTCTCTCAAGCGCAAGCTTCTTCTTCGCTTCAACGTCGCTTTCCACTGCTGCAGGAGAACTAGTGTCGAGACGTTCATAAGGGAAGTCTAGGTTCGCGGTCGCAAGCTTAAATTCGGACTGCCTCTTGCGACAGAATAGACGTAAGATATGCTTGATCTTTGGACTACATGATATATAGCTATCCATTCTAGAAATTTGTTGAAGTTGGCTGATGATAGTTGGGTGATTCTCGATACGTTGTACCGGTGTGGCTTTTAAAGCGTGATAGACAAAAGAAACCATTGATTCCTCGGTAAAGTCCTCGAAACTTGTTACGTCCTCATGAGTAGCTATAAGGATGAGGTGCAGAACTACGTGCAGGTAAGCTTCAACACGAGTTCTTGGGACACTCGGTGTCGTCTTCTCTGCGCTTAGTGCGTATCCCAAAGCGTAGTACGTGATTTGAGCAAATAGAGGGGAGTTTGTAATGGACGAAAAGCCTTCGAAGGCACCGTGACGGACTGGACGAAGTTTTGGTTCCAGAACGATGTCTTCAGGCTTCTTGTTGGTTTTCTTTGATTGCCTCGACTTGTACAAGTTTTCCGCCTCATCGCGTTGATTTTTGTTGTAACTGACGTTGTATGGATCTAGAAATTCAAGGTACTCTGGTTTTAGTTCGAACATGCCAGTGTCCGTAAGACCCTCCGGGCCTCTGTAATTGGTCATTTCTTCAAGAACAGGTGAAAATTCTTCAAGCTCCTGATATCGCTCATGTAGTCTTTGTGCTAGATCAGAGAATGATAGAGGTTTGAAACATAATGTGTGAATGATGTCTTTCCGCATGGCAGCGAGTCGAGGGTTTGGTTCGTCTTCCAGAGTTAGTAACGCGTTCCGCTCCGAAAGGAGCACAATTAGAAGGTAGACAAAATCCTCAGCAAGGTCTACAAGCTGTGAATCTTCCTGTCCGGACCTGACGATGTAGGATCCCCGCATCCAATCATCCATTCCGAATCGGTCAATTATCGAAGCTAAAACTCGGCTTGGCTCGCAAGTCACTAATGCGGTCTGCAATGAGAATATATCACGTAAATAGGCGACATCACGAAGTTGGACTCCTTTGTACTGCGACATTTGGTGGCGAAGAGAAAGTCCGTTGCGAACCCACATTCCCGCCTTCATTTGAGCCAACCAGGCGCAGACTCGGAGGGGATAGTCAAACATTGCCATGAGAGCATCTTCCGGCGATTCCCAGACTTCGCGTCTTGTGAGCTTCTGCTGATCGCAAAAGTCCTGTGCCGCCTTTCTCAAAGTAGTCCTTAAGTGCTCCACAGGTCTAGATTTCCCGCATTCAATTAGCCACGATAATGTGTAATGCAAAGCGTGGTGAAAGCTAAGAGCCCCCTCGCTAACAACAAAATCAACGACACGATGCTGAACAGGCGATTGTCCGATCACCGGGTTTTCAAACTCAAAAGGTCGTAACAATTTAAATCTTGTCTGCTCCTTTATTTCTGACAGATCAAATCGATGCCTCTCAAGGCCTGAAGAGTTGATTATGGCAACTCGTGCGCTTTCATAGATCGCTTGCAGTACTGCGTCCGCCTCTTTACCATTCCGATGATGGTACGATTCCGCAAATTGGCGGCAAAGCTTGTTAATTTCCCTGGTGAGAAGAGACGCGCTAATCCAGGCGTCTGTCTCATACTCAACATGTTCACCCACGGCACGTACATTCGGGCAGATACCCTGACACAATTTTGCCAGGTCCAGAAATTGCAGGAGGTACTGTGATTCTGTACGAACCTTCCTTTGAACTGCTTCGGACCCTAGGAAATACCTCATATCCGAGAAAAAGTGGTACAATCGTCGATTAGCAACCGAGCCGGCATCAAACGCCAAGGTGCCATTTGCGCCGACATCTTCGGGATAGCCGACTTGTCGAGTAGTAAGAAAAGTGTAAAGAATAGCCATGAGATTAGTGAGAAAATTACCGCGCTCCATTACCTCTGACGTGATGGATTGCGTGGTCAGCATCTGTAAGGAAAGATTGATAATAGAATGATCTGGCTCTCTGTCTGCTATCAAATACAGCTGGGAAAGTGGAGTATAAAGTCCAGCAAATCGAAGACCGAGAATCCGCTTGAACGCCGGAATATTTACCACGGTACTGATGAACAAATCTCGAAGTTCAATTCTTGTCTTCTTCCATAGACGAAGATCGAAGAGAATCATCGAATCTAGGCGGATGTTCTTTTGTAGATCTTCGTGCGTGGGGAGCTTCCGGTCAATATTGTAGCCCTGGGGCTTGATTTCCCACTCTCGGAGAGAAGTTCGGGGATGGTGCTGAAAGTTACCCACTTTGCGCAATGGCGTCTTGGGAATATTCCTAAAGTTCTTGGAAATATCTGCTGAAACTTGGTGGCCAGCAAAGTTCAACCCAGACGAATCGTAGGGAAGTACTGCTTGACCTCGCGTTGGGGGGAACGGGGGAGGAGGAAATCCTGCCCGTGTTGCCTCACCAATCTCAGGGTCTTCATCACCTATATTCATTTCCTCGTCATCATCATCACTTTCACCTGGTTGTGCAACATCGATATCCATCTGATCTTCGGCATCAAGTTCGTCCTCTCCGTCGTGAAGCTCATCACCATCTTCTCCATCTGGAGATTGATCGTTGTCTCCAGGTGTGCCCGGAGGAAATTGAATGATGGCGAGACCAGCACCATTTTCGGTAGCCGTCTGGACAATGCGAGGTTCTCCCAATTGGCCTTCTAGATTAATCCTCCTCCGTCTTAAGATTCGTCGTGCTTGCTCCTCTGCTAAAGATTCAAGTTCTCTATCGTCATTTTCATGGTCGTCAAGCCCTAGCCGGCCAATGCGAGCGTTACTTGCGCTACTACCTATTTTCCAAGGCTTTAGCATTTCTTCGCAAATTGTATATCGCAGAATTTTTGAATCTAGCCCTACACTGCAGCCGGCAATATCAGTCAACCACTCAACGATTGTGCCGCACATTTGTTCGCGAAAAGTGTCGCGGGCTGAACGGATTGTTACTGTAACTTTGATTTGCTCAATTATAGCGGCCTTTTTTAGTAGGTCATCCAGGTCCTCTGACTGTTTCACGACAGCTCGGCCGATATCGTTCACCTCGTCGGCTTTCTGTCTACCAAAGGATGTTCGCGCTTTACAAGCCCTTTTGACTTGCTCCTGAACTTCTTCGATAGTATGCTTCTCATCGTTCCAGAGTACTAAAGAGTATCTAGAATTATTCACATCATCGCCACCGACCCCATATCGGTCCTGGGAAAGCCGAGAGCTGGCCTCGTCTTGTCGGATACTCTCAATAGACTTTTGCAGACGTAATTGTTCGGGCGAGCAGGAGATTACGTCACAGAAGTAATCTAGTGCACGACCTATGGTTGTCCTTATTGACTGCCGGAGATCCTCTGGGAGCATTGAGCCCGGCTCTAAAGTGTTGTCCTGTTCGACAAGTGTATGAATTGCGCAGTGGACAGGAATCTTCCATGCCTCGGCGTCTCCGCAGTCACAACAGCCTATATTGCCAGGAGATATTGAGAAAGAATAATTGTGGTTCTCATGATCACTGGCATCAAAGCACCGTGAGCAGAGGCATGCCGTTTCATCGTCCGAGCACGTCTTGCATTTGTATGATGCTTCCCCCTGTTTTAATATATGACCACAGGGACGTCCTCGCGCGGCTTCTGTATATTCGGAGCCATCTCTTGCCCCCTGGGCATCCGATAACCTGTAGCTTGGAGGGATTCCGTTAGGAAAGAGTGCTTGAAGGTACGCATCGTTGTCATTCGTAAGAGCACGGAAGAGGATGTCTAGGAAGTCCGCCCGAGCTGCGTCGTTGTAATCGTTCTGGAACTTTTGAGGGTGCTCTTGTAGCGCTTGTCCCAGCCGCTGGTCAAGGTCCAGCGTCATGGTATGGTCCCTCATCAGGGGAGATGACGACAAGACCTTGTCAGTGGAGATGGGAAAGGTATCAAAGGATGCTCGAGCCGATGTGGTGGTCTGAACTGGTCTGAACTGGTGCGACAGGACCAAGGAGTAAGTGCGGAGAGAAAGATAGGTATTTAATAGAAGAAGCTCCAGTGAAATTTCTCAGTTATCGCATTTCACAGCTAGCGCAGACCAAGATCACCAGAATTGAGGGTTGTACTTCAAGCATGACAAAACGGTATTTTGCCGTCTCTATCCTTGTCCGGCAGCTCCGCATTACGCCAAGGAATCCCGGTTATGGGATTAACCAATGTCCCTTAGCATTAACTCTTTACAGTGATCCTGGCCAATGCGAGGCATAATTACATGACCGCAAAGGGCATTTGCGGTTTACTATGATTCAATAGAAATATTACTTGGTATCTGGAGCCAAATGCCGCGGGAGCAGATTGTTCGAAGCTCCTGTCTTATAAATATAGCGCTCTTGTAGAAATTCTCCTTCCGAGCCGCACCTTGTCGGCCGTCAGCGACATAAGTTTTTGATATCATTCTTCGTCCTCTTCCTCCCCTTCTGGTTGGGTAAGGTATTTGTGCTTAATGTCCTTCCATTGTCGCTGTGAGGTAGAATTGAGCAAGCTAGTTATATCTGTGGTTGGAAGTGGTGCTTACACCCTCGTTGATTTTGTTCCAAACCCCGTCAACGCCCTTTGACCATCCACTATTGAAGACTTATCAGTATGATTACAAACATTGCGTTTAAAATAGGTAACATCGTTGAGGAGAGCATTGACGTGGACCTGGGCAAGAACTCACATTTCGAAAGCGAAAGCACCGACGAATATTGTGGAGAGAAATACGGCATTCTTCCGGAAGAATGTGCTGAGAGGCGTCAGTTCTGCGAATGGCAGTCAAGGAATGGTAAGTGTACTTGTATATGGTCTGAGAGATCTATCCCATCGGTTAGTGCAAAAGGTTGAAATACATTTGTGATCCACACATACGCTGGCCATCGTGACCTAGAACAAAACGCGACAAGACAGCCCACGCTGATTCCTAGAAAGTTTTCCCCTCTGCTGACGTGACAGGGGCTGTTTTTGGTGCGAATATAAGAGTGGTGAATCGGTTGGTGTCGCAGTTGAGGAGTTGGATTTGGGGTGGAAGTTGAGAGGAGCTCTCCCAGTCCGCAATTGGCAGCTTCTGGTTGGCTGGAGCTTTGCACGCCTCAAATGAAAGCAAACGTATTTTGCGACCACATAAACCTCGCATTTTTTGCTTTAAAATGCAAGGTAGCGGATCTTAGACACTTTTTAGAATCCAGCAAATAGTCATCGATAGCATTCTATTGCTTACGCAATTTCCGGTTTCTTCCAGCCTTTGGTCATGCCTCCTCCAGCGGCCGAAAGCGCAACTACGTCAAAGTCCGGCATCCAGACGAATGCGACAGGCGACTCTTATATCCCCTCCTCTGTGCGTGCAGACGGCTCCAAGAGGAAAGAGATTAGAGTAAGACCAGGGTACAAACCGCCCGAAGATATCGAGGTCTATAAGAATAGAAGCGCTGAGGCTTTCAAGAACAGGGGCAACGCTCAAGTCCCAGGCGCTGAGACGATCGTGAACGATCGTGACCAGCACAATGTTGAAGCTAGCAATAAGAATGCTAAACGACGAGAGGCCAGAAGGAAAGCTGCAGCGGCTTCTCAAGCTAGTGAGGGTGCGGCCGAGGTGGCAACTAAGAATATTCAACTTTCATCAGCCAAAGAGGAACCTTCTAATCGAGATCCAAGTGCTTCACATCCGACGAAGTCGATAGAAACTGTTGACCCTGATCAAGAAAGAGAGAAGAAAGCTCGAAATCTGAAGAAGAAACTCAAACAAGCGAGAGACCTCCGGCAGAAGAAGGACAACGGCGAATCTTTGCTGCCTGAACAGCTCGCCAAAGTGTTCAAGATGAATGAACTCATCCGAGAATTGAGTATCCTTGGATTTGATGCCGATGGGGAGAAGAAATTTGAAGGCAATGATACGCAAGATCGTGGTTGACACGTTTCGAGGCCCGTCTTTCAATTTCACTATCAATCAGTCTCCGGGTAATTGCCAATAATCGTTAGCAGCAGTGTTTCAGGTGGCCTCTAAAAAGAACCAAACGCAGCTCCACGGAGATAATTTTCTCGTGATATTTGAGTTGTTCAGGCGATACAGGAAGCTTGGACAGACTCTTGAGGCAATGCCAGCTGCTTCCGGGCGCTCGCATTTAATTCTTGTGCTTCATGCACCCTCGAATGTCTACATACAATACAGGATAACCTTTACAACCAAGCTCTAATCGAAGGCGCCCAGGACTCGGTCCACGACTCGTTACTTTGGTACAGCCATGGTAGACTCTCTTCGATTCCACAAAGCCCACTTTTTCGGGCGACCGAACTCTTCCAATCCGGTATTTTGATCAAACCCTTCTCTAATATCCAAAACACTCTTACGAGCCGCATTGATACAGGCATTTACACCGATTCCTTGGAACCAATTCCCGGCAACTTTGA
Organism: Pyrenula massariospora; assembly: GCA_021030905.1. Lineage (NCBI taxonomy): Eukaryota > Fungi > Ascomycota > Eurotiomycetes > Pyrenulales > Pyrenulaceae > Pyrenula > Pyrenula massariospora. Next base: position 342,063 of record JAGFMI010000005.1, read on the forward strand.
GTCTCCCCTTGTATGCTGATAATAGGAACTCATGGATCCTGCTCATTCTCTCATGATGGCCAACAGTGTATTGCGGAATTGCCTCTCGTTGGAATATCGCTCTTGCAACAACGGGCTTCGCCGAGATACTGAGATGGCGATGGAGCACATTCTGGGCCATCTTGATTGCAGATTGTTCGTCGGGGAACTCCTCGGTCTTGAATCCGTCCCACCAATGTCCTCCGAGCATGACCGTGAGTTTTGTGCCAGGAGCAGTGTCTTGGCCAACACTGGAGTCGGTTCCGAAGATTACACCAAGTGCACCTTCAGGGTTTTGCTCCCATGGTACACTGCTTGGGATTAGATAGCCAAATCCCTGCACAGGAACGATGTTAAGCTGAGCGTAGTAAAGATTTACAACCATTACATTCACAGCGTATAATTCACTTGGAAAACAATGCGCATGATTGTGGGCTTCAGAAGGTGTCGAAGAGCTCTCAGTACCGCATACAAGAGAACGTCGTAGTGCCGCTGGCGAAATCGAAGACACAATGTAGTCAAAACTCTCGGACCATTTCTGTGGCTCATGCTCAACTTTGGCTCGTTTCTGGGAAAAGTTGACTTTGAGAGACCCATCGGTTTCATTTTGTGATATTCTTTCGACCATATGATTTGTTTTCACGGCAACTAGAGGAGAGTCTCTGACTGCACTTGCAAGTTTTTTAGTAAGTGTATCAAGGCCATACTTGAAAGTAAAGACTGCTGTGTCAGCGTAGGCTGCCTCGGTTTGCATTACCTCTTCTGGTGAAAGGTCAAAGCGCCTCGTACTATGCAACTTAACGTCCGAGTATGGGACTAGCACCGAATTCGTCTTTTTCCAAAGGCTGAGCAGATTTCGGGCGATCCCAACCCCTTCATTTTGCAATTCAAGATCCCATAGCATGGGAACGAGCGTGCGTGCACTTAGCTGATAGATATCCCCTGCGTATATCCCATGGGCGGCGGCAGAAACGATATTGTCAGCAAGATCTCGATTGAAATTTCGTGTGACAAAGCTACCGAGCGATTCATCCTGAAGCGTACTAGGCCGCAAGAATTCATGAGAATTGAGCAAGTGGTGCAAGAGTCCACTAAAGAAGTTGTTGAATAATGGCTCTTGCCAGAGTGTGAGTGCGTTCCTGCTCAGATTCATTAAAGTGCTAGCCCCAGGGAGCAATCCTGGCAACCGAACGAGATGGTCTGGATAATAGACGTATCGATTTCTAGCGGCGGCAGAGTTCCTTGAAATATGAACTACCTGGTCTTCCAGACCTAAGAGCGACACCTGGACCAGATTTAGGATCTATTCCTCGGGACGAAACATACGTAAAACAATTGCTCACAAGGTCCCTGGTGATTGCTGCTGCCCACATCTCGTTGCGCAGCGTCCGTGGGCCATTCTCGAAAATGACATGGCCTCCTGTTACTTCCACTTTCTCTGATTCAATCCAACCTCCTAATCTCTTAGAACTTTCATACAGTGTGACATGAGCAGTCGGCAGTTGCTTTAGAATATGAAACGTTGTAGCTAGGCCGGTGATGCCGCCACCCAGTACAGCTATCTTCTTAGCGATCGGATTCGGCGTGTCTCTGCGAGAGTAAGAAGGATAGCTATCGCTGACGGCGTTACCTGTGAAGTCGCTGGCCCTGGCAATTGACAGGGAAAATAGACGGCAGTAGGTCCGTGACTTGAAAGATGCAGTGGCTTGCCACGGGCTGTAAAATGATCTCAAGGGCCCGTGGCGAAAGCCTAGGGACATTGCAAAATGCCTGCCTATTCACAATTTCCATGGAGATCAAGAAGCAAGATCCAATTGGTCGAACATTAGGTATCCTCGACTACAGTAGTAGACTTTGAATATCTAGAGTGACAATTTTAATAGATGTGTTTAGTTCGGGAGCCGATCGCCTCAAACACCAACGCCGATCGGGAATAGTCACCCTAGATCTGAATGGGCGAGCGCCGCATCAGGTGCAAAGTCGCCTCTACAAATCCAACAACGGAGAACCGATCGCAACTCTCTTACTTGAAACACAAATATACCCCTTGAACGAACCATTTTTCTGTCATTCTCGTGACCAACCCTTTTATCCATTTCAATCGGCAAGTTGCGCATGGGCAATGGCCGTCGAGGTGGCCTTGGGAACGCCTCTTGCAGAGACCTTGGGCTCTGTCGTGCAACCGAAACTCATCGATCTGGGATGGAGCAGCGAAGATGACTCTTCACTGGCGGAATACATAATCTTGATGCTTGTCAATGGAAAGACACAGGATCAAGTGGCCTCAGAACTTTCCAGCGATCTCCTTCCCGACGAAACCGGAACGGTTGACTTTGCGAAATGGCTTTTTGATCAGGTCTCAATATTAAGAGGTGGTTCTACACAAAGTGCCCCGGCTTCAGACTCAACGGCGCATCAGCAGTCGCAAGCACTACCGGTCCCACCAAACGCTGGTGGTTTGTCCGGCGAATCTGGGGCCGATGCGGAAATGGGTGAGGCTACAAATACTGGAATAGGAAGTTCTGTGTATGTCCCCGCTTCTTCACGCGTGAAGCTCCATTCATTAACAGGCGTCACCAGCCCTACCGGTCCTAAGGCGATGCGTGGTGCAAGAGCAGGAAGCAGAGGTGGAAGTGGACGCATGGTTGGTCAAATTAATAAAGCCATGGACCGAAGTGCGGACTCGGTATTACATCGCGTCAAATCTCAAACAGGCATAGAGCGAATTAATTCCCATGGTCGGGAACCTCCTCGTGGTCCAAAGGCCAGCACGTCACGGAATGTTCGCGGATCAATGGGTCGTGTAACCGGCGCATTGGGAACGGCAGGCTTGCCAGCAACGAACGGAATTCAACAAGGGCCGATGGCAACGATGACTCCACAACAGCAAATGCAATTTATGGCTATGATGGAACAGCAAGCGAGCATGCTAGCCCAACTGACAGGCATGGGCGCACCAGCCATCAACCCGTCCTTCCAAAACGGTAATACGGCCTTTCACAATGGTACACCACAACCGCAGCAAGGAAGATCGCTTTTTGACCGGATAGAACCAAAGCAACGCAATGGAAGCCTGCGGAAGCATAACCAAAATGGCAGGCCGACCACAAAGTCAGCAGGTGAAGATACTGCCATGGACTTGGGTGAAGCGAAAGCGAAGCGGGAAACGGAGCCTTCTTCATCAATGGAAGTTGAAAGCTCCCAGAACCAAGGCGAATCGAACCAAAATGCAGTGTGCCATTTTAACCTCAAGTGCACTCGGAAAGACTGCCCTTATGCCCATCAATCTCCGGCCGCTCCGGAGGGAACGACTGTCGATGTCTCGGATGTATGTTCTTTTGGCGTAGCATGCAAAAACTTCAAATGTACCGGAAGGCATCCGTCGCCCGCCCAGAAAGCCTCGTTCCAGTCTGAAGAACAGTGCAAATTCTGGCCCTACTGCACAAACACGAAATGTTCTTTCAAGCATCCCACAATGCCAATGTGCCGCAACGGTGGCGACTGCTCGGTACCTCACTGCAAATTCACTCATTTACAAACACCATGCAAATTCACTCCATGCCTCAATCCCAAGTGCCCTTACAAACATAGCGATGGACAGAGGGGGTCCTATGCGGATAAAGTGTGGACGGTAGATGGACCAGGGCCAGGGAACGAGGAGCATCTTAGTGAGCGCAAGTTTGTTGACGACGAGCATGCGGACGAGGAGTTGATCAAGCCAGTTGACGGGGCAGAGGAGGCAGCCCATGATCCAACAGAGGTAATCGCATAGGAGTGTGGTCAAGAGGGAGACAGCATTTGCAGGCGTTTCTAATGGTTTGAGTGTATACCACAAAGGCGCTTCCTAAGGTCTTCGTGAGGGTTACATACGGACAGTCAGATAGCTATGCCCGCAAAATTGGGCCATCATTCCGCCTTCAGACATTCGTCATAGAACTTCGCCTACATAGTAGTCTCCGCTGTCCAAGACACCAAAGCAGTAGGAAATTACGACCAACACAAGCGTCGCAAAATTGGGGCTCTTTTATTGATGTTTCTCATTGCGTAGGGAAGCCGTTGCTAGGATGTAGCAGGGGTTCCGCCGAAATCAGGTCCAAGCTTCCCCTCGACCCTGTCCTGCGTTCAGGGTGACGGCGGCATCAAGCGATTGCTGGTAAATCGCAGTCGTTATCGGTACCTACAAGGACAATCATGCCGCTCGATAGGCGCTCTTTGTGCAGCTCATCCTTCGAAGCGTTCCATGTCACTGCTCCGTCGCTCTACCTCTCTGCAGAGTCTAAAACATCCGACCCCGCCTCTTTGCCTCGTGCTCACTATCAGATTGGGCACCTCCTTGGTGCTTTGGCCAGATGATGCCTTTCCTGCATGCACGATTCGACAGGCTCTCCAATGTTATTCCAGCAAGCGACTCCATACAGTCCAGATCTCCCGGCTACTTTCCTTTAGGTAGGTAGCTTCACTACAGGGGACGCAGGAAACGTCCACGCTAGCAGATGTCACCCCATGGAGTCAGGGTAGCGTCTGCTGCAAGCATTCATTCACAAACCCTGCATCATCTGAGCAAAGTCACAAAACAATATCCATAGCGGTCCGTTGCTCTGGTTGAATTTGGAGATTGAGATCGCCCCTTATGCCGCTTGTGATGTAGCTACATCCCTGAAGATGTCCTACCTAGAGCAAAGCGAACACGCTGCATGTAACGTGCTCTTCATCTTCACGGCAGAGCTTCAAAAGCGTTATTAACTCTGCCCGGTCGTCTCTTGTGCTTCTTTATCTGCCGCTGAAGAGGTTTTTTGGTTTCACGGTTGGTGTCTTGAAGAACGCTCTTTTGTTCTCGTTCTACCGGCCGGTGAAGGCAATATGAAGGTTTTTGGTCTTTTCTTCTGGCTTGGTACCCTCTCCTCCTCATGCCTGGCAATTTGGCCGAAGCCATCGCAATCTTCGTATGGATCGACAACCTTGTTTTTAGCATCTGATTTCCAAATCTGGGAGTCAACGTCGAATTTCTCAACATCATCTTCATATCGATCCCAGAGGCATGCAGTGTACGTTCAATTGATAGGAAATCTCCATTACTTCATTACTCAGACCTTCAACAGCAGGGCCAAGAACGCACCCCGAGATGCCTCGATAACGGCCCTCAGCATTCTCCAGTCTGCAGTCGAGCGAGCACAAGCTGCAGTCAATACCAAACTCGTACCGTGGAAATTTCATTCCCGTACAACAGCTTTCGAGCCAGCCCTCAATTCGTCTTCTGCGACGATCAATTCCCTTCAAATCAACCAGCCCTCAGCTCCCAATGCGACAGGCTTTGACCCTGTGTCTTTCTTCTCCGAAGACGAGTCTTATACACTCACGATCTCAGAAAATGGAGAGGCTACAATTAACAGCAATTCCGTTCTTGGGACACTTTGGGCTTTGCAGACTTTCCAGCAGCTGTTCTATGCACATTCGTCAGGATCGAAAATATACACTCCGTACGCACCGATTTCGATCAGTGACTCACCAAAGTGGGCTCATCGCGGTCTGAACCTTGACATTTCGCGCAACGTATTTTCACCACAGGATGTCATGCGGACTATTGATGCGATGACCACGGCTAAAATGAATCGCCTTCATTTACACGCCACAGACGCACAGTCTTGGCCGCTACAGATTCCATCTCTTCCAACTTTATCTGAAAAAGGGGCGTATCAGAGCTACCTAGCTTGGTCTCCGAATGACCTTAGCGAAGTACAAAGCTATGGCATCTATCGGGGTATTAATGTATTTATCGAAATTGACATGCCAGGGCATACAGCAAGTATCGCCAATGCGTTCCCCAATCTAATTACAGCGTTCAACGAAACCGACTGGCAAACGTTTGCGGCCGAGCCTCCCTCGGGTGAGCTCAAATTGAACTCGCCCGAGGTGTACAGCTTCCTTCAGACTCTATTTAACGATTTGTTCCCTCGTGTATCTCCGTACACGACTTATTTTCATACTGGCGGAGATGAAGTCAATGCTAACGCTTATCTACTGGATGAAACGGTAAAGTCGAACGACAGCGCGGTACTTCAACCCCTTCTCCAGAAATTCGTGTCGAATGCACAGTCGCAGGCGCGAATTGCAGGGTTGCAGCCGATCTCATGGGAAGAGATGATCCTGGATTGGAACCTTACCCTACCCAATGCAGCCAACTCAAGTAGTGGTTTGGACACCATCGTCCAGGTCTGGCAGGATAGTTCACACCTGCAAAGTGTTGTGGAGAAGGGATATCGCGCATTGTTCGGGGACTACAACAACTGGTATCTCGACTGCGGCTACGGGGGATTTATCAATCCTTATGCATCAGGGGTATCGCCGCCCGGTGTTCCTTATGGTACTGATGGTGGAGTTCCGACGGTGATTTCAGCGCCGTATCAAGACTATTGTAGCCCGATGAAGACTTGGCGGCAAATCTACACGTACAACCCACTCGCCAATATCACGGAAGACCTGCAGTATCTAATTGAAGGGGGTGAAGTCCACATGTGGACCGAAAAGGTCGACCCCTCGAGCATGGACTCGGTGATCTGGCCACGAGCCGCATCGGCGGCAGAGGTGCTGTGGTCTGGTCCGCAGACTCCGGGCGGCCTTGTGGACGCAACGACCAGGCTTGCGGAATGGCGGGAAAGAGCCGTCTTGGATCACAACGTCCGGAGCGGAATGGTGCAGATGGCGTGGTGCCTAATGGAGGGCGGTTGCGAGCTGTGACCTGTAGGCTCAAAAAGAGAATTGGACGAATGTACAGCATGGGTGTTTTTGATGGATATTTCTGTTTATAACGACTCTTCTTTCGACGAACAATAGCCCCCATCTCGTGGGATGATGGTTCCAAGACCCCAAGACGCTCTCTGTACTCGTTGTAGCCAAACCCGAGCATTGGCGTGGCCCCTTTTGCGTGCTGGTGTGGCCGTTGTAGCCGTCATCACTTTATTGGCGGGTCGAAAAGGCGCCGTTTCTTAAGAGGCTGACACGCATGCTCAAGCCTCAACATCGATCGATCGCCCGCAGCGCCGTGTGTGGAGGGAGGAGGGTAACACGAAAAACGAGCGATACGAAGGCGTTGCGGGAGGGGCTTGATGCTCGTTGCTTGATCGTGGAGGTGTTGCTAAGCTTAAATCCCACGCGAACAGGTCTCTTTCTGCGGATAGACGAGTGGTCGTGGTAGGAGTCCTGGTGGGAGCTTCCCCAGCTTTGGGGCGTGTCAGAAGATAGCCGACAGCCGAGGCGCACCAGTCACGACGCGGCGCATCCTCATATGGCACATTTCCCGCAGCACCAATGAGCACAACCCCTCCCCATCGTTCCAAGTGAGCGTTCCTCTCCGTCCCGAGACTCCAAGCCTCCAAGCCTCCCAGACTCCAAACCCCCTGACCATGGGGCGCGCGTTGGCCGCTTTCTCTGCACGCATAATTTACCCTCTGGAGCCAATGCGCTCCAGCGCGCACAACCGGCCCGCGGGGTCTCTGGCAGACCTGCTGTCCGCTTGTAGCCATTTGCACGGAATTTTCTCACTTCGCCTATTTGTATTACTACCCTGTGTTCCCTGCATCAGCGCTTTATACGCAGCCCGATCCTGCCTCCCTCTCCCTGGATGCTGTGTTCTGCATTCAGATGCGTCCATGAGAGTGCAAACCTCGCCGGCTGGCAATTCGACTGGACGCAAGGAGTGTTTCTTGTGGTTCAGCTCTAGATGGCCCTACGGCAGGGCTGTCTCAATATGCTGGACCTTGTCCTGGTCCATTTCACCATTGGCCGCCTGATTGGAGCCATACTTTTCACCTACATCGTATTTGCATATCTTCGCGAGTTTTTCAAATACAAGGCCATTGCTGCCCTAGGCGCACGAGCACCAACTCCTCGTTATAAACTCCCTCTAGGTAAGATCTCTTTGATACGTCTGGCTAAGAGTATTGTCTAACCTCGCTGTAGCCATTGATTTTGTCTATAAAGGCGTCTCTGCTGCAATTGAACACAGAGGCCTGCAGTTCTGGACATGGATCTTCGAAAGCGCTGGCGGTGCTGCGCATGGCAATTACACGGCTGAGGCTAATATCGCTGGACAATTTCGGACGATCTTTACGGCTGAACCGGAAAATGTCAAGGCTCTCTTGACAGCTCAATTCGCCGACTTCGGAAAGGGCGATCATTTTCATGAAGAGTGGAAAGATTTTCTAGGAGATAGCATTTTCAATACGGATCATGAAAAATGGTCGGCTTCCCGACAGTTGCTACGGCCGATGTTCGCGCGGGAGCGAGTCGGAGATCTGGAAGTCTTTGAGACACATCTAAGAAAAATGCTGTCAATGTGCGGGCCTGGAGATGGGAGGGCTGTCGATATCTCGGCCCTGCTATTCAGATACACGCTTGATTCTGCAACCGATTTCATCCTCGGCAAATCCATGGGTAGTCTGGATGAAGAAGACAATGAGTTCGCCGCGGTCTTTGGCGAGGTTCAAAGAGTACAAAGTCTTATCACCAGAGCAGGGTTCGTTCACCAACACCAGAAACTGGACAAATCTACTGCTAACTATCTACGTCCCAGCCCCTTCAAGTTCCTTATCCCTCGAAAAACGTTCAAGGACAGCCTTCGCAAATTGAATTCCATGCTTGAACCATACATCCAGGATGTCATTACCATGTCACCAGAAGATCTAGAGAAAAAGCTAGCCAAGACCGACACATTCCTCCATGCACTCGCCCGCTTTACCCGAGATCCGAAAGTAATCCGAGACCAACTTGTCGCTGTACTTCTAGCCGGGAGAGACACCACCGCAGCGACACTATCTTGGACATTTATGGAGTTGGCTCGTCATCCCGAGGTGGTTGAAAAGCTTCACAAGGAGATCCATGCCAGAATCGGCTCGGATGGAAGACCTCCCAGCTACAGCGATCTTAAAGAAATGAAATACCTCACTCACATCATCAACGAAACCTTGCGTTTATACCCAGCGGTCCCATTCAATGTTCGCTTTTCTCTTGCGGATACTACGCTCCCACGTGGTGGCGGTTTAGACGGCAGCTCCCCAGTCGGTGTCCGCGCAGGCACTGGTGTTGGGTACAGTACCCTGCTAATGCAGCGAAGAGCCGACCTGTATCCGCCCATATCCAAAGAGTTCCCCTACCATCCCTCTGAATGGGCGCCTGAGCGATGGCAAACCTGGACACCCAAAGCATGGCAATACATTCCCTTCAACGGGGGTCCGCGCATTTGCATTGGCCAGCAATTTGCCATCATCGAGATGGCCTATACAATCTGCAGGATATTCCAGCATTTTGAAGCTGTTACCGACCTCGGCAACCGGACGATTTTGAAATCTGAAATTATCCTCACGCCGGCGGAAGGCGTGAAGGTGGGGTTCTGGCAGGAGAATGAGAGGTTCAAGAAGGCATAATATCGAAAAAGGTCGCGTATTGAGGTCTCGCAGTTTCGATGTTGAAGTTCACGATCCTACGATCCAGGTGCGGCGTCAGCGTTGATATTTTCCGAACGTTGGAAGGGACATTGTGCATTCGTGTATATAATTCTCCTTGCGCTCTCAGTAGGGCTGCTTGGACGTGAGGGATAATTAGTACATAATTCATGGGAGCATGGGTAAAGTGTCCCGCCGCCAAACCAGCGCCTCATCCTCATAATCAGTGCCCCGCCACACTCAGCTGTTGCCGGGGCATCGGACGAATCAACACGCCAAGAGCGCAGGTGGGGCAGCGTCCGTCAACCTCCCTCGCCTCCCTCTTTTCCACCAGCCTCCCGTATTCAGGTCACATTGCTTCGCTTACATGGTTGACCCGTTTGCGTTTGCATCCAATGGCGCTCGGAAGTTGGTGAGTGATGAAGGTGGTGCACGTATCCGATTTGCCGTTCTGGAATTTTTCGTGGGAGGTTGGTGTTTGCAATCAAGGCCGTGATCCACCACTGGTCTTTTAAAGTAGGCTCACGGCTTCTACCATTTTCCTACTGTAAACCTCGCGGTCTTTTTTTCTCCCCTGAAGTGATTCCTTTTTTTTTGTGCAAGCTTGAGTGGAGGACCGAAGGGGTTGTTGTGTGACGCCAACTGCTGTTGAAGAGTGGCCTTCCACGAAGGAGAAGAGCCTCTCAGGGCTTTCCTTTTCTCCTTCTTCTCCTTCTTCTTCTTCGCAGCTTGGGCGGCTGAGAAGATCACGCCGCCAAAACCCGCCATGTTCTTGACACTTGCGAAGACGACCCTCACTGCCTTCCTCTTTACCCAGTGCAATCCTACCTTTGTTGGGGCGCAGACATATACCACATGCAATCCCCTCACATCAGGTGAGTAGCTACATTGCCGGAGTGAAATCCAATGATCTAACAAATCCTTGCAGGTGGATGTCCGGCGGACCCAGCCCTCGGCAAGTCAGTCGACATTGACTTTACTAGCGGCGCCTCTGACTCTTTCAACTCCGTCGGGAATCCAACATACGATTCGAACGGGGCAGCATTTACAGTCGCTAAGTCGGGTGACTCTCCACAAATTGTATCAAAATGGTACATTATGTTCGGACACGTCGAATTCGTGATCAAAGCAGCACCAGGAACTGGCATCGTGAGCAGCGCGGTCTTACAATCAGACTGCTTAGACGAGATTGATCTAGAATGGATTGGTGGGGACGACAATCAAGTACAAAGCAACTACTTCGGCAAGGGACAGACTACCACATACAATCGAGGAGCTTTTCATCCCGCACCTGGCAATCATGACGGGTACATCACGTACGCCATTGATTGGACTGCGGAACAAATTGTGTGGCAGATAAATGGCAAGACTGTCCGAGCATTGGCGCAAGAAAATGCGGCCGCTGGTCAATATCCTCAAACACCGATGCAGCTTAAGATTGGATCATGGGCCGGAGGCGACCCTTCGAACCCACCTGGCACTGTCCAATGGGCTGGCGGCACGGTCGACTACTCCGCTGGACCTTTCACCATGTACCTCAAATCTCTGAAGGTTCAGGACTACTCAACAGGGTCGCAATATACCTACTCTGGTTCAGCTGGAACATGGCAAAGCATTCAGTCAAATGGGGGCAAGATCAACTCTGGTGGCAGCGCTTCTGACTCATCTGGTGCATCATCTCCAGCGGTCACTGAATCTTCAAACCCACCCTCAGGGTTTGGAGGCAACATTGCAGGTTCGTCCTCGTCCGGACAGCAGTCGAACTCGAATGTCTATCCCTGGATCCCCAGTGCAACGGCAACATTGGAGACAACGACCACTGTCCCTACAACTTATTCCGGGCTCCCGAGTGGTTGGAGTGTCTCTGACACTGGGAAGGTCATTCCGCCCAGTGCGGCTTCAGTGAGTGAGCACTCCCCAAATTCCCGCTCGGCGCATCCCGTGCCTTGGACTGAGTACACTAACATGACAGCAGACTCCGCCCCCATCTACGCCGTTGTTGGTTCCCTCATCACCGGGCTCGCCTTGTCCTGGGGTTGAGGTCACCACCGCATACGATGATAGAGGATTCCTCACCACTGCCACAGTAGCTGCAGGACCAAAATCATACGACGACCGCGGCTCCCTGATAACCGCGTTACCAAGCGGATGTCAACCCGGCGGTACTCCAGATAGTAGCGCTGCACAAGCCGATGGCGGGAGCACAAGCACTCCTTTAGTATTTGTGCACACTTTTAGCAGCAATTTCGCTCAACCAACAACTGTTGCCAGAGCACTCGGGGCTGCAGCAGCTATCGGGCTCTTGGGAGGTGCATTCATGATCTGATGCACATGGTAGACCGGCGGGATATTCTACAAATTGGAACGCTTAAGCGGGAGCTCTGGGAGAATTAGAGGATTAGGGATACATTAGGTTTTAAGGGGTGAACTGAGGTATGAGCGATGAGTGAAATGAAAATAGAGCCAATAGTAATATAAATCATCGAATCAAGCTCCCCGGCAACCCATCTTTGGACCATTTATTGAACCGAAAATACGGATAGCAACTCAGTCCAGAATATCGTTCTCAGACGAGGAGTCAGTCCCCGGGTAGACATTAACATCAGAGGCAGAGGAATATTTCCCCAAACAGATCTGCCTGGGTCTGCATACTGCGACCCCACGTCATTCAGATATCCCCACACCCCAAATCCTCCTCAGGGTCTTGGGGTCGGAGTCAACAATTAGGAACAGATCTTTCTAGCCTGCGAAACATTTCTTCTCTCGACACCTCCTTCCCCCATTATTTTTATGCTTTACCTACAACAAAGTGCTCGTTTCGACTGTGTCTGATTTATAATCTTCTTCGCCACCCCAGAATCTTTGAAGTCCAACTCTGGCATGAGGGGCAGCTTTCAATTCGCCCCACGTCTCTCCAATTTCTTCACACAATACGACTGCATATTCTCAATATGGACGCCGTAGGAGAAGGCGTTACAAATACTCACCCTTTCACTTGCAATAGCTGCCAAGTGGCCTTTCGCAGCAGTGATGCGCAGAGGAACCACATGCGAAGTGACTGGCAGTAAGTGTCCAGATAAGTTGTGATCATTCGATATCGTGCTCATGATTCTATCTTAGCCGGTACAATCTGAAGCGCCGTGTTGCATCTCTTCCCCCCATATCGGCGGAAATTTTCGACGACAAGGTCCTCACGGCCCAAGCATCATCCACCGCTGCTGCTGCCAAAGCCGCTTTTGAGCGGAGTTGCAAAGTATGCGAGAAGACGTATTTTAGCGAGAATGCATATAAGAATCACATTGGAAGCGTAAAGCACAAGGCAAGGCTAGCATTAGTGGAAAAAGGAGCCCAAAACGACGCCGATTCTATGACGGGATCGGCCTTTTCGTTAGGAGACCCGATCAACGTCAAAGCTCCGTCAGTGGCAGATTCTGAGGCTGAAGCCGAATTTGAGCAAGTCGTCGAGGGCTTGAAAGAGTCATCTTTGGGAGAGAGCGATCCGTTTTCATTGCGACCCTCAAGACCACGTCATTCCGGTCACGACAAGCGACGAGAACACCCACTCTCTCCTACCCAGTCAGGATCAGAGACTCCAAGTTCTACAGGACTATCCGACTTGCCACTCTCCCGCTGCCTCTTCTGCAATTACAATTCGCCAACATGGCTATTGAGCGTGGACCACATGACCAAGATCCACGGGCTGTTCATTCCGGAGAAGGAATACCTGGTGGATCCGGAGGGCATGTTGCGATACTTCCAGGCCAAGATCATGCAGAACCATGAGTGCATATACTGTCACAACTTGAAGACTACGGCTGGTGGAATTCAGACACATATGCGGGACAAGGGACACTGTATGGTGGCATTTGAGACAGAAGAAGAGTTGGTTGAAGTTGGTCAGTTCTACGATTTCTCGAGTACCTACTCCGATGACGAAGATGCATCTTCCGAAGATACTGCAATGGAAGGGACAACAAAGAGATCAGGAGGAGCAAAACTTGCAGATTCTTCCGACGTCAACGGTGCGGATGACGGCTGGGAAACAGACTCTTCCGCATCCTCGATTGATTCTGATGAGCTAGGATCAATTCCTGTAGATGATCATTCTCATCAGTATGCGAAGCTTCCAATGCATCGACATCATTCACATGATGATCCCCGTCCGCATCGCAATAAGGATGGATTCCACTCCCATGCTCACAATGTTCCTCACGCTGTCTTCCACTCGGATTACGAATTGCATCTCCCTTCTGGCCGAACTGCTGGGCACCGCTCACTTGCAAGGATATATCGGCAGAATTTGCATAGCTATCCGACCGTGGAGGAACGATCAGAACGAACACAGCAGACTATTGGGGCTAGTGAGACTGAAGAAAATAGAGATGCCATTATAGGAGATGCAAGGACGAACAGCCCGAGCAGGCAAGACAGTCGCAGTCAGGCGCTCGCCAATCGGTCAGAGGCTGGCATATTAGGTATTACTACCGCGCAAAGGAAAGAGATCCGAGCTGCAGAGAAAAGAGACCGACGTATCGAGTATAATGAAAGGAACAGGTACCAAGCAAGGTTGGAGAGGCAGAACAACAACCAAAAGCACTACAGGGTAAGCGCTTGCTGCCGAGCAGGCATTATTGAGCTGGTGCTAATATTAACTTCTCAGGACCCTTTGCTTCAGTGAACAGATCGCCATGCCCAGAAGGTGTCTCATCCAAAGAAATCTCGACGAGCTTTTTCCGGCTCCTCTTTCAACTACATCGTGATTATGCATCGAGCGTGGTACCTCTATCTAGCACGGTCAAGCGTTGATTGCATCTGGGAAATTGGGTACCCACAGGCGTAAACAGATACAGGCATAGATTCGACGGTACAAGACTCTTTCACTTCGTAAATCATCTGTCGTGATCAAAGGCTGTGCACCCCGCCATGCGTAGATACTAGTTTTCAAGCAATCCGCCGCCTCGGGAACGTAAGACCCCTGGATTGCCCCTAAGTTAGCCCCGGTGGGTTAGTTCTCCAAGCCGCAACCTTCTTGCGTCACGTCTGGGCATGGGCCAAGCTTCCTCGAAGACTAGACTAAGGAACATCTTAAGGCTGACCCAAGTCACCACCAATTATTAGATATTTGATCCGATCTAGGTCCGCCATATAATGTGATTTCATGAAATTCACAACATCGTCCGGGCGCTCAGGATGCGATCCGCACCCGCCTCGACAGACGTACAATCTCCTCGAGAGGGTAGATTTGGCTCTTCGCGACCGGCGAAGCTACCACAGAATGCCCCAGAGCTGGTCAAACGCCACACGATTACAATCAATGATCCCGAGGACATATTTGCATTCATTCATACACAGCGAGAGTCCCGTTTTCATTCGCTCGTTCGACGGTACGTGATGTTCACCCACCCAGGCTCTCCAATGACATGGAACCGACGAAAATGGCAGGTACATTAATCAGCTTGTCTATGGATGCCAGAACCCGCACTGTACTACCCCTACGTGCTACAGTTATCAAAAGAGACATGCAAAAACGCCGCTGAGGAAGTACACTGCCTTGAGTGCAAGGACCCTGGCTTGTTCGTTGGCTTCAGCGCCAGATCCCGAGGCAGGGCTCTGCTGCAATATTCCAGTTGTGCCTGCGGATCCACCATTTGATGCTAGGGGATTGCCTGTTAGGAGAACGAGCCCGAAAAGGACATCAGGAACTGGTGGCAAAAATGGACTACCGAGCGAGAAATACCCAGCACCTGCACGGCTTAGGAGAAGAAGCGCTGAGGATACGAAGTTTTTGGCTTCGAACTCTACTTTAAATCCTGCCGTTGCAACACCTTCACGTACTGGAATGGGGAGGAGCATGCCCAGCAAGTCCAAGAGTCATGGAGCTAAAGTACAGTCCAAGTCAGGGACAGGGGCAGCAGTTAATGAGCAACGAAAGGATCCACGATCCTTCACCCAGAATCTTTTTGATACTATTGCTATGAGGATGCTGGAGTGGCTTCCCACGAGACAAGCCAGCGATGAGTCGCCAGAGAAAGAGTCGAGATCCGCACCTAGATTTAGTACATTAAACGCTCCTTCTCCTCATGCTGCAAGACCGCCGAATGACGCGCGGAAGCAGAGTACAACGCCGATGACGTCGAAAATGAGAACAGGACCCGATGGCTCCACGGATAGTTCCTGCACTACGTCTATAGCTTCAACGGCATCCTCGCAGAAGACAGATCGCAGAAGGAGTAGCAAGAAGGTGGACCAGGACCGCCGACAGTCAATACATCGAACACCCTCAGACGCTGACGACGAGCTCACAGTTCGCAGCCATATGCATGGTCATGCAATCCCTTCGAAAGAGAAGGAGGACGCTGTGCCGAGGAATAATAGAATCACTACTTCTCATCGCCGTAAGCCGCGCGCAGACAGCCCCAGGCCATCGAGCCGTCTGCTTTATCCAGGTTCTGTCATCGAACCCCATAATAGCTCATCCACGCGCCTCGGAATCAATTCAATTACACTTGAACCGCCAAAGAAACGATCTCAGCAAATTTCCCCTAAATCAATCGCGGCCGGGAAACGTGCCCGATCCAACAGTCAACATGACTCCCGTTTGGAGTCTTATAAAGATTTGGTAGACTCGGCGGACACGCTGACATGCTTTGACCGACCAATATTGAAGGCTTTGCTTGGCCTAAAAACCGATTCCGAGGATAGCCTTTTACGTAGAACGGAAGTCCCCCAATTAGATACTCAGGCAGATCCGTCACAGTGCTCAACAGCCATTCAGCCATTTATCGAGCAAAGCGTTCACTATGTTTTCAAGGAACCTTCTCGATTGTTGGAATCATTCTCCTCCGAAAAGACCAGAAGTCCCTTATGCTTCCAGCATGACGACCAGCATGAAGACGAAATTCCAACAGGTCACCCAACCGTGGATAGCCAATTATGGGGTGATCTTGTACTTGCTCAAGAGATGTGTCGACCAGAACATATATGGGACAGTTTGTGGCTCGCATTAGAGCACACATTCACTCCTCCCGCAGACCTTTTCTATCCCCTGAGTCACGGGAAAAGGAGGAGATCACACCCGGGCATGAACTCCCAGACAGAAAGCGCAGAGGAGCGACCCGATTGGACAGGTGACGGCGCATACCTCAACAACGAGGAAATGGCCCGTATCTGTGGTATAGCCATGACGTCTCTTGCTGTTGCGGCGCTGCCTCCATCTAATGTGGAAAACGCTTCCATAATATGGAATATCTTAATGTTCATGCGTAACTGCGGCTTCCGTTGTTTACCTACCGAACCTGATGCAGAATTAGACTGGGGCGTGGATGGCCTTGAGACATACCTGAAGTTGATGGATCACTTCGATAACACAAGTGCTCTTCGGCTAGTTCGTCGCTTAGTCGTGACATTGAGCAATCGCGTTGCCTTTTCCGAGATCGAGAAATCTAAATCAAGGCGAGAGCGTCTGAAAGGAGGTGCGAGGGCTCCTGGAATCCATCGTCAGCTTTGGATACATAACCCAGGGATGCCTCAAGCTCCCATTGAGCGTTGCGGTTGCCCTGCACAGCTGATGATAGCGTGGATGAATACGCTCATCGCCAATGAATGGGATGGCAAGGCGCAGGTTCGTCGGTCAAGCGTCATAGGAGGATCGCTGCAAATGCTGGCTGCAATGTACGACATGCGGGTAGACCTCAATCTAGCCGATGATCAATTCCATCTCGGTTTGCTATCTCAGCTTGATCCTATGGAGGTGCCGAATGAATGGTTATCCTACAGACCGGACAACAAAATGCTGCACCTACTGTCGTTCCCATTCCTTTTTCATCCTGCGTCTCTGGTCAAGTATTTCCGCGCTATCAACTTCATGATGATGTCGAAGGCTTATGAGAATGCGACAGCGAAGACTCACATGGTACAACAATTTTTCAAAGAGGACACGGTGCCTATTTATAACGAGAGGGAACTTCTTCTCCGGCTAAGGCCAGCCATAGCAACCTTCTTTGTTCTCACCGTTCGACGGGATAACATCTTGGAAGACACCTTCAATCAGCTATGGAGGAGAGAAAAGCGAGAGCTGCTGCGGCCTATCAAGGTTCGCATGGGCATGGACGAAGGTGAGGAAGGTCTTGATCATGGCGGTGTTCAGCAGGAGTTCTTCCGTATCTTGTTCGCCGAGGCTCTCAACCCTGATTTCGGCATGTTCACGATTGACGAGAGAACGAGGATGACTTGGTTTCAACCTGGATCGAATGTACCGCTGTACAAGTTCGAGGTGTTGGGCTTGCTGGTGTCACTAGCTGTATACAACTCAATCACTCTCCCCTTGACGTTCCCACTTGCCTTTTACCGCAAGCTTCTTGGCCTAAAAGTGAAGAAGATTGAACATATTGAAGACGGATGGGCGGACCTCGCCAAGAGTTTCAAGCAATTAACGACTTGGTCTGACGGCGACGTTGGCGATATAATTATGCGAACCTATGAATTTAGCTACGAAGTATACGGCTCACGTGTCAACGTTGACATGGAGAAAGTCGGGCGGGAAGCTCCCTGGCCAAGAGGCAAGCGCTCCAAGGGCAAAGAGAAAGCCAAGTCTACCTCCTTCGACTCGTCCACTGAGATCAAAAGTGCCTTCAAAAAGGATGACCCCAAGAGACCAAGCCGACGCCCTTCCGCTCTGGTCATCAGTCCATCCGTCAACAACGGAGAATACTCATCCTCCATCCCGCCGCATCCGAACTCATTTCCTCTTCCAAAACCCGACACTCCTACCTCTACCGCCGCTGACGCCGAAACCGACCCCGACGTGGACCTTTCGCCCTCTGATCCCTCCATCGTCACAAACGCCAACCGCGCCCAATACGTGTCCGACTACATCTTCTGGCTGACCGACAAATCCATCCGCCCGCAGTACGACGCCTTTGCCCGCGGCTTCTTCACCCTCCTCTCCCCCCACGCCATCTCCATCTTCCCTCCCCCCGTCTTCCGCTCCGTCGTCGAGGGCATCAACCACCTCGACATCTCCGCCCTGCAGTCCGCCGCGCGATACGAGGAGCCCTACCACGCCCAGCACCACATTATTGTGGCTTTCTGGGACATGGTCAAGAACGAGTGGGACGAGGCCCAGCGGCGGCGGCTGCTGGAGTTCGTGACGGCGAGCGACCGGGTGCCGGTGGGCGGGGCGGGGAAGGTTAACTTTTGGATCCAGAGGAATGGGGAAGGGGATGAGAGGTTGCCGACGGCGGTGACGTGTTTTGGGAAGTTGCTGCTGCCGGAGTATAGCTCGAAGGAGGTGTTGAGGAGGAGGATGGGGAGGGCGGTGGAGGAAGTGAAGGGGTTTGGGATGGCTTAGGGGACGGGAGAATGAGGCACGGGGTTGGAAGATGGGGCGGTAAATCAGAGATCATGTGCGTAAGATCTCCTTAGTCCAAATCGTCGGGAACAAAAGGAGAAAAATGGAGAAGCTGACAGGTATTCCTTGCATAGATTAGACCTATTTAAATCGATATTGGCTTGTCTTCTCCATCTCCATAGGCATAGACACCTTCATCGCTGCGAACAGGGAGTGTGCACATCTATAATCAATCCTCGCAAGAGTACTAATGTTAGTACCCAAAATAAAAAAAAATCCTTAGCCTAATGCCGCGCGCTTTTACCTTGCCAGGTTCTTCCGCTCTAACTTTCCATCTCTTCTCCCTCCAGCCTACCACCCCTCAACCACCTTCAATCGGATATGCATCCCATCCCTCGGCCGCGCCGTAATCCCATTCCCAATCTGCACCTCCTCCTCAGGCTTCACCAACTCCCACTCAAACCTGCCCACGAACGGCGCCAGCAGGCACGCAAACTCGGACACGGCGAAGCGCTGGCCGATGCAGCTGCGCGGGCCGTGGATGAAGGTCATGAAGGCGTAGTTGCTCGACGCGCCGCCCGCGTTGTTCAGGTGCGGCGTTCTGTCGCTGTCGTCCGGGTCCGGGGGGTCGAGCCAGCGGTCCGGTTTGAATTCGGCGGCGTCGGGCCCCCAGAAGCGCGGGGAGAGGTTGAAGGCGGATTGGGCGATGATGACGACGGTGCCCCTGGGGATGGGCTCGGTGCCGATGGTGGTGTCGTGTGCCGCGATGCGGATGGTTAGGGGGACCGGGGCGAAGACGCGGAGGATCTCGGCGCAGACGGCGTGGAGGTAGGTGACGCGGTCGACGGTTTGCGAGTCGATGGGCGAGGTCGATGATGATGAGTTGGATGAGGGGGAGGGGAGGTTGGCGCGGACCTCGTTGCGGAGGCGGGTTTGGATGTCCGGGTGTTTGGCGAGGATGTAGACGGCCCATTGCATGCTGGTGGCGGTGGTTTCGTGGCCGGCGGCCAGGAACGTCATCGATTGGTCGACGAGGTTTTCTTCGGTGAAGACGCCGGATTCGAGGGCGGTGCTGATGATGTCTGGCGCAAGGGGCTCTTTGTTGGCGATTTGGATCTTTTTCTTTTCGATTAGGTCGCGGGAGATGTCGCGGGCGGCCTTTGAAGCGGCAGAAAGGTCGGCGTTGCGGCGGACGGGGACGTATTCCATCAGGTATGGAGGGAGGAACATCCTCAAAAGGGCGAAAAGGCGTTGTTCCCTGTTGGGCTTAAAGATCTGTTGGTAGGTCTTTGTGAGGGGGTTTGATGGGTCACGGAGGGCACCAAAGTCCTGGCCCATTCCAGCGACGCCGATAATGTCGAAGGTAGCGCGGGAGCTCCATTCCCCCATTTCGATAGCATTAGAAGAACTAGCAGAGAGGTGAGATTCAAGTGTGGTGATGAGTTCTACAGCTTTGGACCAGAAGAGGGGGTAAAGATTTTTAATGTGGCGGAAGTGGAACGCTGGCTGGAGGTTACGCCGTTGTTGCTGCAAAGCGAATTAGGTGTCAAGATTTCTTTGTGCTCCAATCTATGTTCATACCTTATGTTCTTCTCCTTCAGCGAGAAATATCCCGATCCCTAGGATCCTCCCAAGACTATACTTGAGTTGAGGTAGTTTGATGAAGGCATAGTTGTTCGATGTCAAGACTTCTCCCATCAGCTTCGGGCTTGTGATGAGAACCCTCTCTGAATTGAACTAAATGTGTTTCTTTGTAAGCCTTTCGCAGGTCTAGCAGCGATATCATCGGTGATTGCTGACCATCATAAAGTATCGAATTAATCCATCGTTCGGGATCGTCTCCATCCATTCCCCCTGAGGCTGCCCCGTGGGCTCATTTCTGATCTTCAGGGAATGTCCCGTAAAGAGACCTGCGCCTCCTGGCGTCGGTAGATGTCGCAACGGGCTGAAAAATTTGGGATAGAGGACGACAAGATACAGGAACTCCAGGATAAATATTGTCATTCCAGTTAGAAAATACGATCGAAATACGGAAAGCTGTGGAGCGAGTTTGACCAGCAACACTGATCCTGCAGCAGAGCTCCCCAGGAGGGGCACCCAGTCTATACTAAAGACTCGCGACATTGTTAACCCCTCAAGAAAGGTTAACTGGTAGGAAAGACGAAGGAGGAGAAATTTCAAGAAGCAAAACGAGAAGCGTTTTTAAAACGCTAAATGAATGACGCTGTGGTGTAGCTTGCGACACTCAATACGATTGTGGCAGATGTTGAAGGACCAAGGCTGGACATAATTATTAGCCAGACAGGCGCCATCTCAATCAGATGTGTGACGACTTCTGATACCAACCTCGGGATGATGCACGCATTGACCGGCGTTTGGATTGTTCCGGAAGCCGTGGCCAGAGCAGCAGCCAATCCACCGCAGTCCATTTCAACAGGACATTGGGACAAGCAGGCATCTCTCTGTTGATACGGTCAATACGACAGCTAAACGACGGTCGATGATTGGATAGGAGAATGACCATCTCACTGCTTGCAAAGTTAAGAGTCGAAAGGATTGCCAAAGGGCGCCCGCGGTCAGCATTCCCCGCTCGTCCGCCAGTCTCCGAATGCCCCCCCTTTCCTACTGTGGGTTGTCATGGTGGACCGACAGCTATCCACTCCTATCTACACTACTTACGCTAATCTAACACCTCCATGAATATCGAAGATTTGTTTCTCTTCGACCGTTGTAGAAATTGTTGATGCAGTAAAGAGTGAAGATGAAGGTCTCCCACAATAATGCTCGACACGAGGAAACAATCTTCGACATTTGGTCGGCCTTGATCCCCATTTGTAGCCCCTTCTCATTGTCTATCATCGGTTCCGCAAATTTTTGACAACATCCGTCTCAAACTCCAACCCACTGTCCTCTCTCACAACACCAAAGATACTCGTGGAATCCAGCCTTCTTCCTCTATTCCTCTCTCCCCATGCTTTCGCTGCAGTTAAATTCTGTAACACCAACTCTCCCACACGCAGCTGCACTCCCTTGTCCCGCGCCATCTCTACTCCATGCCCCACATCCTTGACCGCGAGCCCGACCTCGCTCCACGGCTGGCCAGAGGCGTACACTCCGGTTGTCATACGCCGCGAGTCACTATATATCACTGGGCCGAAATTCTCCTCTAACAGCGACTCCAGGGCGGAGGCGCTCAGGCCGGTCTTCTCGGCGAGGACGTGCGCCTCGGCGACGAGCTCCATGATCCCCGCCATGAGGAAGTTGCTTGTCGTCTTTAGCAAAAGGGCCTGTGAGGGTTCGTTGCCGACGTGGAGGGTTCGACGGCCCATGGCTGAGAGGAATGGTTCGATTTCGGCGATGGCGGAGGGAGGTCCGGCGGCGGCAAACAGGACACTCCCTGCTGCTGCTGCGGGTGAAGCACCGAAGACGGGTATTGCGACGTAATTTGCACCCGCTGCCCCGAGCTTAGAGGAGACCGTAGCGGCAGTAGATGGGTGCACAGTCGATGTATCGGCTAGGATCTTCCCAGAGACATTTCCGGAGGATATGAAGGAGTCAATTAGGGAGAGAAGAACAATGTCGTCGCTTATGGACGAGAAGATTATAGAGGTGTTCTGAACAAGTTCGGATATTGTAGTATAAGGCTGGGCACCGAGAGCTTTGAGGGGTTCGCCACGTGAGACCGTCCGATTCGTATAGGAGATAGGAGGAAGACCATGGTCTAGGGTGTGCTTTTGGAGGTTTGTGGCCAGACCGAGCCCCATGGAGCCAAGACCTAAGATGGGGATATGAATTGCTGGACTTGAATAGGAGTGCCAAAGGGAATAGGCGCAAAGAATTAGCGTTGGGTAGAGTTGCAAGATCCCTCTAAAGCTTCGCTCGAGAACGATGAGCAACTAAACAAGAAGTAGAATAGAAAAGTATACTGTTTTGAACTAGTCTAGTGTTGGCTCAACCCTTTAACAGCAACGAGAAGGCTCGAGTGTCCAATTCCAATACCAAATTATCACAACAAGAAAAGATCTAGCTTACCTATCCATCCAAGTTCCGGTAGCGAAGCCGTGTCCATATTGCCTAGACACAGGAAGCTAGGCTACTAGTTTCTAGGTCAATGGTGAGCGCCTAATCCACAACAGACGTCCAGAAAAGGCGTGGAAGTGTTGCACGGTATCGCTATGCGCTTCTAATGCTCGTGAAGAAAATTCTTGAGGGTATCTGATGAAAACACTGTTCTCCTCAAAATTAGTATCGTCCTGTCTATCTTTCTCAGACACCACTCAATTAAGGTACGGCCAAGTGTTCCCAGAACGGCCAATAGTCATATGTTGTTATGTAAGCCGGCGCAAACTCGGCGGCTTTAAGCAACCTTCTTGCTGTCTGCCTTTGAGCATTTGTCAGAAATGTAGCCTTGAAACTTTTCTGTACGCCGGCTGTTGACATTTCGCATGCATACTGATGTCATGCAGGAAATTGATGTGCCGCTGATACACTAATTAGGCGGATATCGAGATAGCGTTTCCCGATGGGTCGTGACTGGCCTGAATATGGCGTGAGTAAGGCGAACCGGGTGATTAACAATCTTTCATACACTTCTTAGGGAGCCGCTGCTAAAGTTTCATTTTCAATATAATTTATCAGTCCTCACTGTCTCTCTTGCTGTCTCAACGCTCAAATAAGTCTACTTCCCTCGAGATAGATCTTTCTCCTAGAAATATCAATACCAAGACAATATCTTTCAATCTCACTACCTTGCCCTTCTCTCTTCGTAGCATCATCTATTAAAGATGTCATCTCATAATCTCCATAAAGAAGCTACAGAGGCGGCTCCCAACTATCCGGATCTACCCAACAAAGCCGCACCAGGTATACCCTATTTCACTCCCCTCCAGGATCCGCCGAGTGGTACGGCTGCAGATCCGCAAAGCGATGGCTCGAAGCCTCCGAAACTATTCCAACCTTTGACGATCAGGGGAGTGACTTTTCAGAATAGGATTATGGTATGTGACCTCGTTCGGGATCGTCTTATTCCAGTGGTAGAGATGAATCCGATGGCATGCTAACGGGTAACTTAGTTGTCACCGCTATGCCAGTACTCCGCTCAGGACGGGCATCTGACAGACTGGCATCTCACGCATCTGGGTATGTCCTAAAGATGTCTTCCCGAGTCATTGGGAGATACGCCTGGGAAGAAATGCTAAAGCTAGCCATCTTCCAGGAGGAATCATCCAACGCGGCCCTGGCCTCACAATGGTCGAAGCGACCGGCGTAACACCTGAAGGCCGCATCACGCCCGAAGACTCTGGCCTGTGGAAGGACAGCCAGATCGCCCCCTTGAAACGCATCGTCGACTTCGCCCACTCCCAATCCCAAAAGATCGGCATCCAGCTCGCCCACGCCGGCCGCAAAGCGAGCACCGTCGCCCCCTGGCTCAGCGCCAGCGACGTCGCCCCAGAGAAGAACAACGGCTGGCCCACCAACGTCAAAGCCCCCAGCGCGGTCCCCTTTGCCAATCTCGTCACCCCAGCGGAGCTGAGCCTGCAAGAGATCGACGACTTCAAGACAGCCTTCGCCGCCGCCATCCGCCGCGCCGTCGCCGCCGGCATCGACGTGATCGAGATCCACAACGCACACGGCTACCTCCTGCACGAATTCCTCTCGCCCGTGTCCAACCGCCGCACCGACGCCTACGGCGGCACCTGGTCGAACCGCGCGCGGCTCACGCTCGAGGTGGTCGAGCTGGCCCGCGCCACCATGCCCGCGCACATGCCGCTGTTCCTGCGCATCAGCGCGCAGGACTGGCTCGACTACCCGGGCAGCCCGTACGAGAAGGAGTGCTGGACCGTCGCGGACACGGCGCGGCTGGCGCCGCTGCTGGCAGAGCGCGGGGTGGATCTGCTCGACTGCTCGAGCGGGGGCATCGATCTGGCGCAGAAGATTGTGGCCGGGCCGGGGTACCAGGCGCCGGCGGCGGTTGAGGTGAAGAAGAAGGTGAAGGATTCGCTGCTGGTGTCGACGGTGGGGACGATTACGAATGGGCCGCAGGCGCAGAAGCTGTTGGAAGGGGAGGGTGGATTGGACGCGGTGTTTGTGGGGAGGATGTTCCAGAAGAATCCGGGGCTTGTGTGGACGTTTGCTGAGGAATTGAACGTGGAAATCCAAGCCGCAAATCAGATAAGATGGGGGTTCAAGGGGAGGGCAGGGGGAAAGAGGGGAGGGAAGGATGCGAAGATCTGAGAGCTTACAGGAGGGGCGCAATGTTGAAAGCACTCTCCGACATTCTGATAGGTGCAGGCGCAGCGGCCCTCTCCTTTCTTCATCTCTCAAAATTTAAGAGTGAGACATGGGGGGGATAGAGCGGTCATTAACCTTTGATACAAAAGTGTCCTCGAACAGAATTCAGCGTCGAAGATAAAATAAGCATGACCATATTGAAAAAGTTCCTTTCGAAGTTCGAAGAGCACGAATATGTGTTTTTCGCATAACAGGCGAGGGTTCTCTCGATAAGTCGGAAGCGTTCACTACCAAGCTCAAGCAACAGATTCCCTCTAGCTCTCATAAGCTTGCCTACTTGGCCGCCTTGCCAACCGCTCCCCCACCGCGTCGCTTATATTTCCTCGGGTCTGTTAAATCACACTGTCAAATTTCCATGTACTTCATGAATAGAATTTGCTGGTTAAGCCCACTTACCCTTCCTGTTCATAAGCACCTTGTTGCGAGTTCCTCGACCACCTTCCCAATACCCATGCCCACGCTGGCTAACCAATGACATATGGCAGTGAACGCAGTCCTCAGGACGGTAATTCTGCTCCCGAGAGCAATAACCGCTGGCAAAGTCAACCTTGTTAGTACAAGAAAATGTCTTTCAGTAGAAGAGAAGCGTCCGTTGCTAGGGAAGCCGTGGTTGCGTGGGACACCGGAGCGTATTGAAGTGAGGGAAGTGAGGGAGTCCAAGAAAGTAAAGAATCTTATGACATGTCTCGAAACGAACACGAAACTCACCAAATCATCCTGTTAGCATGCTCATTTGGATGGTCCTCCGCCTGATCATGACATCTACAATACCCACAGTCATTAACCTTGGCATTTCGCTGGGAGGGGAGTTCTGGAGAGAAGTTCCCACCTGTCACAAGGAAAGACTTTGGCGCAGCAGCTGAATCTGGTAGTCGAGCCCGTTTGCGGCGGGTAATAGTTAGCGAATCCATAGACATGGAACAATTATGGACGGTTCCTGAGATATTGGGACTAGATGTTACCAATAGTAATGTCACGTACCTGAACCAGCGATAGCTCTTGGAGTAATGGGTGCAACGACCACGTTTGGGGAGCTCTTGACCGGCAGTGATGCCAAGGTTTTCTTTTGGCTTAAGAATTGTCAACACTGTGGCCTGACGCGCGGATACAATACGAAGGTGCAAAGGGAAACGGTGATACGCTGTAGAGGTGTGAATATATAAAATGATGCTGTATGACAATACCTTTCTTCTGGCCATTGGACGGTTAACCCTAACTAAAAGTGAATAGTTAGCGAAACTTCGGTATTTATCTCATGTAGAGCGCAACTAACCAGCCATGTTTTCAACCTTTAGAAACTTGACTTCTGGAAGCTTGAAATCTGCCGTGACGTATCAGCCGTAAAGCGTTCAGGCTGCGTCGTGTGATGAGCCTGTCATTGCACGAGGCTTACTCATCTTGCGATGGCACGTTCGACACACTGCCAAACTTGAGTCTCCTCTGACTGACACAACTCCAGGTTCAGCAACCGCATTGGAGCATTCAGAGCAAGTGGGAATGAAGTTGCTGCGTACAATATCAATTCCCAGTGCAGAAGAATCGTTGATCCTTAGGAAGCAAACCTTGGGAGCAGATCCACCACCGTACAACCGTCCAGATCGAGGTGCCCAGCACGTACAGAGCTTGTGTGCATCAACTCTTTCCGGAATCCTTATCATGTCAGCGACACCGAAAGTCATCGGATTTCTTATATTTGCTTACCAATCGACATCGCAGTTCCGCATTTACTACAGGTTTCATGACGCGTAGTATCACCAGCAGCGTGAGATCTAACATTTTTGATGTCTCGAGTCTCTTTGCAGCGGTCACATTTGATAATCACTGACAGTGTTGCTAATTCAAGGAGCTCAATGCCGTAGAGCTCAAGATTCGGGAATGAGACCAAAATTCCACGCTCAGGAGCAGTGTGGAGAGCCCCGTCAGGTATCTGCGCACCTCCCTCTTCTTCCTCATCAGAGTCACTGTATACTTCAGAATCAGAGCTGTCGGAAAATTGCTCGCCTTCGCCAGCCGTCGCCCTCCACTCTGGAGGGCGCGGGATGAATTGCACGTGTGGCCTGTCCGTTAGTTCCGAACCTACATCCAGCGTTTCTGCATATGATGGAGTAGATTTTGGAAACAGCTCCTTCTTAGGCGACATAGAAAATTCCTCAGAAGCTTTGGATTGCCTCAACCTTTCCTCTTCTGCAAGCGCAGCGGCATTCTGGATAAAGTAGTTGAGATGCTCCATTAAAGTCATGTTATGATGTTGTCTGCTCCGAAATTCGAACGCGTTTTCCAGAATGCGCACACCGTCATCCTCTGTGGTGTCAAAATGGATAGTGCAGGGATCTAAGTCATAACTCGAGGGAACAAATAGTCGCAGAGTATTAACATGTTGTAACGGCACAGGAAGACTCGCTGAGGCTCGAAACTGCACTGGTACTGTAAAGGAATAGCCATCCCCTGATTTAGCGAAAAGGGGTTGTCGCCCAAGTCGCGCCTCTAGCGACCGGACCTCAGCCTCACGCTTTCGGCGAGCATCCTCAACTTCTCCTAATGTGTTTTGTACACCTTTAGTCAAAGGTACCGGGCTCTGATCAGAAGATGAGTCTGGACGAACGTCGGCAAAATGTACCGGGGAAGAGGAGGCCTGCTGAGATCTCTTACTAGCGTTGGGGACCAATTTGATCGTCTGCGCCTTTTGGGTGGTCAGAAAGCTCTCCAGCTCCCGGTCGAGATCATTCAGTAGAGCCAGCAGCGTTTTATTGGGAGACTTTCTTACTAGGGCGTCCCACCCTTTCTCGATGTTTATCTGGAACCCTCGATCTATTTCCGGGTTTCCTACCTTGAGCGACGGTGGCTGGCTGGGAAACTTGGAGGGTACGATAATTGTGCACTCCAAGGCTTCGAGCTCAAAGGGGAAGTCAGGGTCGGTCGGTTCCAATCGAAAGAAAAATGAGTCGCCGTCAGCGAGTGCTGTTTCTTTCGGCCGAAATCTTCGACGCAGCTGGTTTACCTGAAATTCTCTCGGATTCTGAGATTCCGTTTTTGGAATGGGTCTTTGAACAGCAGGTCTAGGCGCTGGCTGTGAACCGCCATGGCTCCGCTGTTTAGGAGCATTGACTTGAGCATTGCCCTGTGGTTCTTCGGTCTGCCTCACGGGTGCTGCCACGAGCGCCTCGTGAATGAATGGACACGCATTGCCTGCTCGACACCCTGTCAACATTCGATTAGTCAGTGAAATGAGTGGAACCTAGATTGAAAAGCCGATAAGATTGTTGAGCGTTCTCCCAACATTCATTGTAGTGTGCAGACGTCAGGGAGCACCCATGACAGATCTGTCCCCTGCAATACGGTATCCGGAATACACAATGGTCAGAACGAACCTTGCTTTGTGTTGAAGAAACGACACTTCACACCACTTCGAGATTGAGGCGCACGTCCCTTGGGCGGAAGAAGCGTCCGTCGGCTACCGTGGTCACCTTCAGGGGCGCCATACGAGGATCCTGGAAAGGTTATTCAGTGCATCACTATCAAGCTGTGCGGATGACGAGATTGGTGCTAGCAGGACGGCAGAAACGAGGCTCGAGGGAAGCTCGGAAAAGGTAAGACACGAGGGGCTGGAGAAGGATTGCTATTTGCACATCCGCATTGCTTACCGGGTGCAGCGTCTTCGCTATTGTTCATTGAATTGAGGTGTGCAGGTTTGGCGATCGGCAATTGCTCCAGCTTCCGGTGAAATTCGTGCGGATCCGGAACGGAAAGTTGTATAGGGGGGGGATGCGGGGGAGCAGGGGGAGCTTGGGAGCTTGTGACACGCAATTTTTGCAGACTCGTCGCTTGCAGAAGCCTGGAATTGGCAAGAAACTCGCCGTGCGCTGGGGTCAGCTGTATCGATGCGATCCAATTAACCAGTGATTCGCGCTTCGTGTTACGTGTATCACCCTCGGCCAGCGAAAGGCATCACTTGACATGCTCTTATACCACCGTGATCGAGTAATGCTCGGGATGGCTCGCAGATGAGTCAATGCTGTGGTAATGGGAACTGCATCCAGTCATCATCACATCGTGACTCGAAATCTAAATCTGGACAGGCCCCTGCATGGCCATCCCACCACCAAACGGGCAACCTTAAGCCTTACACTCAGGTCCATAGAGCAAGGAGGGGAAGTCGCTGAGATTGCTAGTACACCCGGGACTCGCGATACTGGAAAGTGGTGGATCTGCCCATCGGCCTGGATATTTATTTGTGAGAACCACCTTGGGAAGCTCTAGATACTACCACCGCCATGGATTTTTTCCTTTCTGGACCGGACTATTGCGCAGCGGTGATGCTGAACATTGATTTCGACAGCACAGGTTCCGCTAGGATATACTTCGTACCGTTTTCGGCGATATACATATCAGGCCACTAGCTAAGACTGAAGCGCACAAGCAATATATTCCAAATGCTATCTGAATATCTAGAGATCAATTACTACAAGGTCGCGTCTTATTCGTTGGATAAAATGGAGTTCACGAGTATCTTGTCGCTCGACAAGACCATATCCGTCTACTATCAACTCCGGTTATGAAACCGGTACACGGGAGGGCTCTAGCGGACACGGAGGGGGCGATGGCTAGCAAGCTTTCAGTAAACACCTTTAGAGACAAGTTTTGCAAAACCTTTAGAGCAGTCAATTAGGTGAGGAGGAATGTTTTATTGCATAGGGGAACACTCTGATGCGTGGAGGTAATACTTCATCCGGAGAGAGTGGTATGTCGCAAGGGAGGATGCTTCATCGACAGGCCACGTTAGATCGCGAGGGTGAATACTCTATCGAGAAGGAATGCTTTATCACGAGAGGGTACTTCCTTGCGAGAAAACACCTCATCATGGATATCTTTCTTAGTACATTCTGAACCCACGTCCACCCAAAATAGATGGAGCTCAACGAACCGTATAGCTAGATGATCCCCATGGCTTTCAATTTCACCATACACGTATATCCTGAGACGTTCCAGCCCGGATCTTTTCGTATCTCGTCGACATTTCCTTCTTAGCAGGGTCTTTTCCCCATATCTCAACAAGAAAAATCTTCCCATACCTTTAAGGTAAAGGAAAGGCGGATGGGACGTAGGCGAACACTCGTCATTCGCTCAGTTTGCCAATGTATTAAAATTTCTGGCCTCGCTACAGCGAGAAGTCGCTGAGTCCTTCCCATGATCCTAAACTGACGATACTTTTCGGTCATGCCAAAATCCCCGGCCTAAACACCGCACTATTCACGGCAGTGGCGCTTGTTTCTGTTTCAACGTCCCCCCGCAATTGGAACGGCCACTGGACGGGCTCTGGGGCAGTCCTGATGCCGAGGGATTAAAAGAACTGCCGGGACGGAATGTATCCTCAACTTCTAACGGGGCCTGTGCTGCGACAATACCATGCCATCGCTCTTGGATAGATCCATTTGCGATTTCGATTAGAGCCGTTCTGACGATCGCGCACGAACATGTGACGTCGTCGCCAACTCGACCGTCTCAACCCTCGGCAAGGTTAGGCAATCCATGGGAAGGATGATATTATCAATAGCACAATTACCAATACATGTACTGTCTGTACGGAGATTCTTTGGTTGTCGTGGAGGGAAATCGGATGCATACGCAAGGGGCCAATGGCATTGACGTTCCGCCTTTGCCATCACGCCCGATCCAGAATTTGGAAGGCTATCGTAGATCCTGAGCCTCAGGTTTTTTGTGGGTACGGCCATGTACGATCAGAGCCAGCCAATCCCGGGAACATGGTCTATGCTTCCTGCGCGTCACGATGTGACTCTATTTGCCCAGAAATCCTCCCTGCATGCCTGCCTATCGAGAAAGTGATGCCTTGAAGTTGCAAATTGTGAGAATTGGAGCTCTGTGAAGACGCCTCGGAGTCTAGACCCGAGGGTGAGAGTGGACGGTCTTTGGACAAGTAAAGTTGCAGGTTCGTATATCGACGGGGGATGCCTTGGACAAGGCAGTATACAGACATTGGGGGAAATTCTCTCCCGTCCATCCGAAAGAGGCAGTCCGCAAAGCGTTCCATGGTTGAGTCAAAACTTTGGTCATTGCTATTAGACCTAATTGATAGAGTGGGCGACGGTCCATCCCTGACTGTACCTAAATTGAGTGGGAGATAGCCGCAAGAGGTGGAGGGGAAGGTTGACTGTTGGGGCCCCGGATCCACCGACCGTGAACAAAGCCATTATCAATTCACGAAGCAGGTCTTGAGAAGATCCGGGTATCTAGCGAGCCATGCGTGGAAAGCCGAGAGGTCGCTGATGACGAGCTCGACGGCACTCCGGCTGCTGCGTCAGAGACCCGGCAGGCAGGTCATGCCCACGCGATCTCGACAATGCAAAAGGGCGCTCAGAAAGGGTCGAGGAAATCGTGATACGAGATAGTACATAGCAAAGGAGCGGTCAGGTCGCGGAGGTCGACGGCATTCGCTCAATTCCAGGTTGTCAGGTCACAGGCACCGGCTTGATGAGTTGGCAGTTTGGCGCCCCTCCGCCGCCGCAGCTCGCCCGCCTCCTGGCCCGCCCGGTCGCTGCAGGTCACTCCTGTCATGAGACTGCCCTCTGCTGTTCTTGTCGACGCCGCCCCCGTTCATGCTGGACTTGCTTCTGGGGACAGAGGGCATTGCTGCATTGGGCATCGAGATAGGACTTGGCCGATGGTCAGGGAGACGCTCCGTGGCGGTCGGAGCGTGCGCCGTCGTTGCATTTGACGGCCATCATCCACGCTGGTCGCCGGTCGATCAACGCAGGACATCTTCCACGTGAAAACCCACATGCAACCGCAAAATTTCACTGCAATACGTATCGGACGACTCCATTTAATTTCAATAGTTTCAGGACATAATGTCGCCTGCAGGCTTACAACAAGGACGTGGTCTGTAATTGTGGATACCAAATAATTACAACGGCAGCACCAGAAGCTTTGCTCTCCTCGCTTTCCCTACCGCCTGACTCCTATCCTCAACGGTGGAGTAGCTGATATGTCTGGACTCTTCGTCTGTGGAGCTCACACCGACACAGCCCACCGCCCCAACCAAAGACCCGCACTTGCCACCAATATTTGATAAGCTGTGAAAGTAGAATACAGTGAAGCTTCTTCAGTATAAGGGTATCAAGCTGTAAAACATCAAAGAATACACCAGCCAAAGGTACTGCAATGGTAGGTGATGCTGGACTCGTGTCACCCATCTAAAAACGCCGAGGTTTCATAGCTGGTCCCGTCCGTTCGGCTCCATCGTTGAACTTGCCTCAATTCTCAAAATTGAACCTCCATTAGAAAGTAATAACCTTGATAGATGGTCGTTTTCGTAACGCCCGTGAGGGCTGTGCTCCTGGTTGCACATTATGTCATAAAATGCGGCCGTTTCAACACATGACAGACGTGCCATCTCCCGAATCGCTAAATGCTGCAAGAAATAAGGAAGCTAGTGTAACAGAGAAAGGAGCGGAGGTGGGATGATGCGATGCCGTCCTGGAGCAATTCCAAGACTGCATCACCATCCCTTGGTATGGTATTCCCAAGGCCCATGTTCGTAACAGGTGTTCCACGAGTTGTTTTTGGATGAGTCCTTGGGCCCTTGACCGCCAGGGTAGTCCTTGAGATTTGCCATGTCATGTGCCGTGTGTCGACGCTTGTACACTGCGTTGGCCGTGGTACTCTTCTGTTGACGTTCCCACAGCAAGTGTCGTCTCAAAGACTCAGTAAGTTCGGCGTTGAGCATGTTCCTTCGGGTGGTCCGAGGTGAGAGAAGCGGAGGATGGATGTTAGATGTTGTCACAATAATTGGTTTTGACCGTGGAACGTCACTATTCTTGATTTCGAGGACCTTATCAGCATCTTGAGGAGAGCCAGGGACGGAGGGACCAGTTGGTGAGGAGTTGCGAGAGCGGCGAAGAACCGGCTGTGATTGCGATGCTGCGTTAGCCAATGCTGCTGCTCTCTGCGGTTCATGCATCAAGGTCGTTAGCATGGAGCGTCTGGACACCAGGTTCGGTCGGGAATCAACTCGCTGAAATAGGGGCTTCTCTTCGACGCTCGAGCGGCCACTTTCAGTGTCAGAGTCTTCCCAGTCTTCTTCGTCTTCGTCTTCATCGTCGATAGCACTATCAGAAATATCATCGTCGCTTGCAATGGCATCTTCATTATCCTCTCCGCTCTCTTGAATTGTTCTTGACTCTACAATGTCGCGGAATGATGTCTGCTTCTTCCCATGAAGCGGTTTGCTCAATTCCTCAGATAAGGAACTGCGTTGAGGTCGGAGGGATGCCAAACGTTCTTCAAACGAGCTCTCGTCATCCTCTCCAGAAGACGCTCCAAGAGTGAAAACAGCCGGTTTCTTCTTGCATACCTCGGACCTAGCAGGTGTTTTTGACTCGACTTGGAGTGAACGTGTTTGTGCGAGATTGGTCTTGGACCGATAGGAGGAAGAAACATGTGAAGGAGAGAAGCCTCGGACAATGGAGGATGACTTTGTCACCCCTGCCGATGATACGCTGGTGTCAGAAGTAACACTTTGTTTGGTATCGTTGCTTTCAACGGTCGCATTCGAGTAGCAAGAATCCGAAGACCTCTGCGAATGCCTTTCGGCTTCTTCTTGATCTGTGGTTTCTGTTGTTTTCGACGGGGGACTGGCAGGACGCGGCGTGACATCTGTAGTTGTAGGCTGAGATTGCCTTAGCCTCGGTGAGAGGGGTTCCAACTCTTTCTTATCCCGTATCGTCGCCACCATCCTGCTGAGGTTTTGCGGTGACAGATGCTTCTCGGTTCCCCTACTTTGGGCGATCACTGAATCTTTCCTTTGAGATCCATGCGAATGCGGCGAAACCTTGAGACCAATATCTGACCTACCGCAATCGGTCGAGTATGAATCGACGCTTGCGGACAGGTCGGGTACCTCTCCTGCTGGAATTGGTCGAGAGAGCGGAGTCGTAGGGGATCGAGGAGCACAGCAGAAAGTCTCCCGGTTCCATAATCGCCAGCTTAGATTCTCTAGTCGCTTTCCACCTTCTATCGAGTCTGCGCATTTCGAAAACACTGAGATACGTTAGAGGATTTCTCTTGACCAGCCCACTCTACTGTAGGCGACCTACCCGACCACATTCCAAAGAGATTCTCCGCATTCCCCAAGTAGACATTGCTCAATTTTTCTGCATCCACATAAAGTACAGGCGCGGCTAAGCGCGAAGGCATCTTTGCAGGGTGCACAGTAAATTATTACCGGTCGCGTAAATCAGACATGTATGGGATGGTTGCGCCGCCTCGAGTGCTTGACTTAGAAGATACGAACGGAAGACCTCGTTGATGGTCCTTCAATTACTAGATCGCAGAACCAGCCTTTTTCGTCATTAAATTTTGGGTGCGGATTATATTCGGCGAGTATGTGTAGTGTGCGTGTAGTAGAGAAAGGTCGATAGAAAAGGTGAGGGATGGTTATTTCCTGTAGCCGATAGCAAGCCGTGAGATCGTGTCAAACGCTCGAAACTAGTTGAAAGAAGCAATTCTGGGCAGGTGTAGGAGGGTGGTGCGAAGCAATGCAGGTGCTAAAGTTGCGTTGGGACAGCGAGGCGATGGGAGAGGTAGATATTGAATCAGATGCTTGGGGCCGAAGTGTCATTGGGCATGGGTCTGGGCAGGTATTCTTGACGGACGTAATACCAATAACCGCGTTACGATACGCCGATGAGCAGAAAGTAGTGGGCGACAATTTAGGGCCAGGAGAGGGAGGGGGGGCAAAGTGTGGTGGACGACGGCCGAGGCGGCTTGAGGCTTGCTGGGGGGTAGGGAGCCGGGCGAGGGTATGGAGCACGAGTGGGGAAGGGAGCATGACCAGGGCTGGACTTTGGGGCAGCAGGGATCGCGAGGCCCTGGGGACGCCGCCCGCCATCGCCGCCTTCAGCTGCCCAGTTGAGAAAGCCCCTCTACCTGTTCCAACAGCCTGTTCTCGATTGGCGCCTATACGCGCTCCCAAAATCACATTGTGAATTATGCTTCACCGTCCAATCGTGGCTCCTTCCGACATGAACCTTTCCTGCTGCCAATCCTCTCTATCAATCGCCTCTTTGCCGCTTGGCCTCTCCACTGCCGTGCTCGTGACTGGCTTTGGTCACTTCACTCCGGCTTGAGTCGGTTTTGCCTGTCGAATTGAACTGGATCTACTCCGTAGACAGCCTCATTTTATCGGGCAAAGGCCGTTTCTTTGGCCAATCCTGAGGCGTGATCATGGAGGGAAAATGTATCCAGGGCCAAGGTCTAATCGGATCTCAGTTGTTGTCACACATATCACATCTGGTCTCTGTCGGGCGACATCCACCACTGACGCTAGGTCGTCTCAGGATGAGGCCCTGAACTGACTGGCCCACTTTCTGGCCACCGCCCAAACAATAATGCTGGATTGCTGGAATAATTGCCTGCTCCTTACGCTACCACCGGGGAACTGGGGGGTGCCTCTACCTTTGCCAGCTAAGCTCAAACCTCTCTAGACAAAGACTAACTCCAAAATGAACGTTTGTGAATTTCCTTAGTCGCTCTTCTCGGGATGGCTCCGCAGATTCGTGGGGGAGCATGGCAATCGAGACATATCCATGTGAGGGACCTCCGGGGAAAAGTCTTGTACCCCCGCGTTTGATGGCCACGGCTGAGGAAGGCCATGTGCCCCCCGCCGGAGTCACCGTTCGGACACGCTCCCGCAGAGAGGAGCACATCAGGCTTGCGAGAGGTGAGGATACTGCAACGCTGACGCTTTCTCGTGCAACAAATCAAGAGAAGCATCCGTGGTCAAAACAAACGAAGCAGCCGATCTCAGAGTTCCAAAACAGACCAGAGCTGAGAGGCTACCCACGTGCTCTAAGTATGTGTTCGTTGGGGGTAAGTCTCGTTCGTAGCACGGCCAACAAAGCGTATTCTATGCCGTGAGAGTCACATCCGGACTCGCATGGGATCGGAAGAGGATAACGTGAATTCACATGATCTTTTGGTGCATGAGCTGGCGATCACCTGTCCGCGACTTCGCGCCTATGCGAGGGGGAGCGCTGCCCGCTCCGCGGCTTTCGGCCTTTTCGGGGCACATCGCACCGTACCAGAACCGGCTACGGATCTATCTTTGCAAAGAAGACATCGACCAGATCTTTTTCCTGATACTTTCGCGGATCCGGTACATCGAAGCTTATCCCGCTACGTGGACTGTCGCCGGTGGAATTCCCAGCTTGTGACCTCCATCCAGGCCTGCCCCAAAGGCTTTCCTACGTAAACCTTGGTGGCCCAAACAGCGGTGACGAAAGGTTAATTGGACATACCAGGGACCTCAGATGATGGGGTTCCGGGGCATGAGCCCTTGACCTGCTATCGGGAGCCTTCACGATTCCCCGCGCGCCGTGTAAATCCTTCGGCTCACCAGGCTCGGCGGCCTTCCACCTCAGCCAGGGCGCTCAACTTCAAGGATACAAGGGGCTTGGGGTATGAGACAACCAATGTGCTGCAATTTGCAGTATTCAATTGTCATGGCTTTAATAAACACATCGTAGAGTATCTTGGTCGGGGTTGATACCCATCGACGGCCTCCTCGCCAGTTACGAAAACCGAGCGGTCGCCGTGAAGATCAATAGATTAGGGTTTGGAGTCTGACACAATAAGAACACGGTACCGGAAATCGGATTACGACCCACGATATCTTTGAAACGATCCATAATGCCCACATCCAGTAATAGAGCCTATCGCCGCAAGACGCGATTCCCATTGACGGCAGCTCAAAGAGGATTCTGCATTAGCGACGACCCCAAA
Source organism: Pyrenula massariospora (assembly GCA_021030905.1). NCBI lineage: Eukaryota > Fungi > Ascomycota > Eurotiomycetes > Pyrenulales > Pyrenulaceae > Pyrenula > Pyrenula massariospora. The sequence continues at coordinate 378,954 of JAGFMI010000005.1, forward strand.
CCAGGTCACAAGACAAGAAAAAGTCGTGCGTTGTTGATTATGGTTGCGTGGGCTAGGCATTGACGACAGCCTCGCCCGCTGACCACCACTGCGATGCCTGGCCCCTTCATCCCACCGCAGCAAATCGCACCGGGGCTCAAAATTAGACACAGAAAGCTCCTAAGGGACTGGAACAATGCAGCATATCTCGTGACAACCCAACAACAGCGCGACCTACTGCCTCATCGTCGACAAGTCGTGGCAGAAAGCGGTAGGCTTCCACAGTCACTATCTTTCTGAGGCGTTCAATGTGGCAACACATTCACAAAATCCAGTTACTGTGACAGTTCACTGCCCATCATCCTCCTTGACTTGTCTCTCACCAGAAGATTTCCAGGTTGCACATGGGCCGCGAATTTCACATAAGAAAAGTGCCAGCCTGTTGCTACGGCTGAAATTTCATTTCCAATGATGTTGGCTATTTCGTGGGAAAGTCAGCATTGATCCCAGTCACCGCTGGTCGGTTCCTGAGCCTGTAGGGCTGCTGTGTAAGTCCAGATGACAATATTGCCGTATCGTGTAAATCATGCTGCCGCAAATGGCAAGTGTCGGATTGAAATTGCAGATACGAAGGCGCCGATCTACCCTCCCTTGTCCTTCATTACACAATACTTCAGCTCGAATTGAGACTCTGGAATCATGATTGGTCCCAGCTGAGCCCTGATCTGGTCTCTTCGTGCCATCCTGGTCTTGCTTTCGCAAAGCTCTTATTTTAGAGATGCCTAGTTGTATGCGACACGTCATGCAAGTGTCACTAATGACAGGATAAGATAGGTGGCACAGCTATGTCTTGGAGACTGATGAACAATGCCGAATCAGTATTGTTGGAAACTGATAAGGCTCTCTCCGAGTCACTTTCCGATGAAAAACCTGATGAGAGGCCACCGCTGTGTGCTTCCGACCTGTATTGCGTATTGTACTGACGCTGGAGGATTGTTCTCGCTGACGCCAAGGTCAGGGAGCATTCTTTGCAGTATGATTCCGGCCCGCACCGATGGCGTCCGTGAGCATCGGGTCCTTTCTTCCCTGAAATAAGGGAGGATCTGACGATGAGAAGGTCACCATCCGTCGGTCGACTGCGCCAGATAGCGGAGATGTGTGCAGAGGTACACAAGTACCGCAGGATGTTCTCCCTCTGCCTTGATGTTATAGGATAGTCCCTAGCCATACAAACTCAAAACCGGCAATCATCTCTCCCACAGGGATGGGCGCAAGGGACCCAGATTCCACGGGGGCGGTGACTGTGGGGTTTGGACACGTGCGGCAACGGCAGTCAGAATCAGCGTCCATGCACTGCCGATCGGAACGGCCAATTGTACAGAGTCACAGGGTTACAAAGTTACAAGATGGCTGACCGTGGCCTCGGCTCGCACCATGGGGGCCGAACGCTGGTCATCTGCCCACTCCCAGCCGCGCGCCATCTCAGCGCCCTCGAGATCCCTAAAAGAATACTCCAACTTCTGGGAAAAGCAATAAGGTGCTTTTCCAACATGACTCGCCTCCTACACGTATCTACAAAAAGCAAGTGTGTACTGGGACTTTTATGCCGCTTTAGACAAGTCACATCACAACGAGGTGGAGCTCATCCCACTTGTCATCGGGGGCCGAACAACAACAGATCCCACGAAACGTGGATAGGAGAAGTGCTGTTGACTGGATCAGGGCTTAAGTTAGATCCTTTACTGCACACATCGCACCATTAAGGGACGCTAATCTTTGCTGGAAAAAGCCTCGGAGCTGGAACGCCCCCAGTTCTCCCGTGGCAACAAGGCCAGTGATGATGGAGCGGACCGTTCCCATTTGCTTCACGGCTGTTGGCAGGAGCCAATTCAACCGGAATCCTTCAGGAGACAGATGACACGAAGTCGGAGGTTTGCACGCATTGCCCACTAAGAGGGCTAGATAGATTGTTACCACTTGACTATAGCATTGGGGGAAATCTCGAAGAAACGTACACACATGTCGATGGCCAGGCTGTTCTTCAGGTCGCTTGTCCCTGTGCCAAGGTAGCTGGGTACCGGATTCTCCGAGAGAGAGAGAGAGAGAGAGAGAGAGAGAGAGAGGAGCTTGCGGCCTGGAGGTGTAACATTACCGTTCGCAACCATCTTAGGCTAACAGGCGGCTTCCCGTCGACCGCGGACTTGGGTGAGATGGTGTGCATCAAGAGGCCTGTAAGCGAGACGGAATGCGACGTTTTGGCTTGCACGGGGAGACATGGGCTGCCTCTTCCCCGGCGGGCACTAAGCGTGAGTCCGGCTGGCGTCTGCTTCCGGCCGATAAGCAGCCTTCTTTGCAGCCGTTGTTCATATCTGCCGAATGTTCTAAAGGATTGCAAGGGCGGGTGTAAATGCGCGTGGCGGGCATGGGCTGCATTATCCGATGCTTTGCTCTCTAGGCTGGAACGATCTGCTACTGGAATTGGAGGATGGCGATTTCTGATCTCCGACGCAGCGATACGGGTTGGGCGGATGCAAGCATGAATAGTACGCGAGTCGTGAGTCGTGACCAATTTCTGTTCATGATCGAGGGCGGGATGCCCTTTCCAGCCTGCTGCTACGTATTCGCCGTTTGTCAGACTCGGAGCAGTCGCCATTTTGGTCTCAAGCTTTCCGACGGTAAAATTCAATACCATTCAGGATACTTACAATGTACCATCTTCGCACGAGCGATACTTGGGGGCCGTGATGTGAACGTGACCGTGGGCCTGAGCTTGTTCCTTAATTGTAAGGTTCAAGATAGCTGCTTCAAGATTATCTCGGCGACATTCTCGGTCCCGAATAGCAGATGACAACGATCGATGAAATACTGGGCTGCCCTCACTCTCTCATCTTAATAATACAAGGCTGGCTCGTTGTCCATTCATCGGCCGGACTCGAAGACTATTAGCAGCGTCGCCTCTGGTGCATCCACAGCACCCAGGACCGAGGTGTTGGAGCGTACCACCAAAGGCCCTGCATGGGCTATTCTAGATAGTAATTTCCTGGCGCCCACGTGTGCGCCTGCGTGCAGCTGCCAGGCGTCAAAGCGACCCTTTTTTAGCTTTGACTGCAGGTCTATTAAGGTTCAATGTCCCCAAGCTCAGCCGCGCCTCCAGACTTCGATTGCTACCAAGGCCGACGATCCGGCTGTGCATCCAATAAGCCAAATCGCAATTCTAGCCTTCTAATCGATCGCCGAGAGACTACTATTTATCGATCGGTCGTTGTTGCCATTGTCTTTGCGATATCCGCCTCAATTACGGTACATGTCTCGTTCTACACTATCTGATTCCGAGTTCACCGCTCCCCCTCTCCGCGAAAGTGGATGCGCTTTCCGATCAAACAAGCCGGCCGACATAGCGCTGCCAGTCCATGTATCTCCCTACAAATTTCGGGGAAGCTTTCCAGAAACCCAGACCCACACAAGCTCTTTGTCCTCTTGACTCGACAAAGATCCATGGAAAAGCCCCTTATCACAGTGGATTGGGTGGATCCAGTGTCGGTCAGAGCCCTGCTTTGAAGCAGACCAGACCTCGCCCAGAAGCCCCGTGTCCAAGGCGTGGGGTCGCCTAGGGGATATCGGGTGCACTTCCGGAGCACCTTGGTCCCAACGTCGTTGCATCAGGTCTCGAGTACTACTATGGGCCTTTGTCCGATTTAGGACTCTCGTCGCAAAATGGTATTACTACTAACTACCTATATGACATATTAAGTCTGTGCTTGAAGATGGCGCTGGGACTAAAACAGGCAGTTGGCTGCGCCTAAGCCCAAGCACAATGCAAAGACGACCGAATATCGCCGGTCTCTTTCCAGTCTTCAATGATTGAGACTTGAAGTTGCGCGTGCCATTGCCCGAATGACCCGGGTAAGACTGCCTATGCTTACGACTTGGAGCGAACGCATATCCTTCGACATTATCTATGTGTGCGCCTGTGAGTTGTGACGTCTCGCTCGAAGTTCGGCTGTTTCTTGTTCCTGAATCATGCCTGAATGGTGGTGCACAGGGGGCACAGGTAGGTACGTCACAGGCCCCTCTTTTACACGGCCGCCGCAGTGACGACGCCTTTGATCTCAATCTCCCAGAACGTTCCCGGTATCAATGACGTTTTACCGAATACTAACCCAGTGTTGGTTACCTTATAATTCTCGTGAATTTCGAGCCCAAGGGCAAGTATGTATTTACATTTCATTTCGGTCGTCACTTTATCACGAAGAGATCCCGGAGCGTTGGGAACGTAGTGCTCTTTACATCCGAAATGTATTCTCGTCGGCAATTAGGGGAAGGAAGGAGTATCCCTGCAAATTCGGAATTCATTCACAACGCTTTGACAAACCTGTATGAGGACATATTGGCGTATGGTTTGGTTAGACATCAACAACCGAGATGGCTTCGTAAGCGCACCTAAGCTAAGTACCAGGCATAGCTTGATATAAGCCAAAGACATCGGCCTGTCTTCGCATTCAGCACGGAATTAGAAGTCAATTTAGAGCAGGCAATGTCTATCAATAGATGTTCCTGACTTAAGAGTTGATGATAGTTTTGTTGAAAATCTTCAGTCGTGTCAAGAAATGCGCAAATAATATCCGGGAGGGTGGCAGATACCAAGTTTTTGAATCTGGCGTTTAGATTCCTGCGCCCACTAATGCCATCAGATGCGAGCGCTGGTGAAGGTTGAGGTAGAACTCAAGCCTTCTTGATTGTCGAGTATGACTTGTCGATAGCGGTGGCATGTGACTAAGAATACAATTACCCTTCTTGTGGCTGCAATTCAGAGCAAAAGATTCTTGAGCGTGGTTTGTCGTAGATACTCAGACGGCAAACGTCATGGATTTAACATTTGTTAGTGTCGGCGATTATAATGACACGACTGTGGACGCTTCGGAGTATCGCAAGGCCTTGGAGCTGTAATATGAGGGTCGAGAAAGGGCAAGATGGAGAGAAACACCCATCGAGAAAAGAAGAGCGCGAGGCTCGAGTGCTCCCCGCTCTGCTCTAAAGATGCAGGGCTGCACCAGGATTGCGTGCTTCTCCTGTACCTGATCCGTTACGTTTATGAATAAACGGCCAATGTCCTCCGCTTGATTGCATTGCAAATGAGCATGTCAGACATTAGACCGTGCAGTCAGCCTTGTCCATCTCTACCCTTTGACACGGGCAACTCATATCATCGCCATCCACGCAGGTCGAGCCAGAATGCATTGGCCGAGTCTCGAAGTATCTGAGTGAAATAATCGTTAGCTCTTCCGTCGGTGAGAGTACTGATTCTGTCCTTTCGTACTTAATCAAAGCGCTGGAAAAGCGGTTTTCAAACATTGCGCCATTAAGGCACATAATTTGCCTCAGCAAATGTGGAAATTAATCAGCTAGTCCTCAGCAATGAATGACTCCAGCAGCTCAGACTCTGAGCCCGACAATGACGATGCCAGGCCTTCAATCATTGACTTGACATCAACTGACTTAGCCCGCTCTTCTGACACCCACTTTCCGCTCGTCCATAAGCTCTCAGCCAGCGAATCCGTCCTCGTGGTCGAAGTTGACGACCACAATCTCTACGCTGGCCTCAACACTGGCGAGATCAATATCTGGTCCTTGTCAACTGCACGCCTTACCCATGCGATTCAAGGTCACGAAGAGGCTGTTCTAGCGCTTTGTCTCTCCGATGATCAGTCGAGACTGTTCTCCGCTGGGAGCGACTCGACGCTTAACATTTGGTCGACAAATGAAGAAGCCTTGGACTTACTATACTCGGTCAAATCAGACCCTGGCGTAGGTGACATCTTTGCTATTGCCTGGTCGCAACCCAGTAAGACGGTCTACTGTGGAGCTCAGGACCATTCGGTGTTATGGTTTTGTCTCGGAGATGAAGACGATGAGAAATCCAAACCAATCTCACCCGTACAGGTTAGGACTCGCCATAAGTTCTTTGACTCTGAGACGCCGCTCGATGAAAAGATCGGTGGACAGAAACGGGGGAAGGCAACAATTAAGAAAGCAAGGCACCGCAGGTATTTCCAGGCACGAAATGTTAAAACATTTGCACATAGCGGTGCGATTCAAAGCCTCTTATTGTTGAAGGAGTGGGACGTGCTTGTGACGGGTGGCTCTGACGGAGACGTTAGGCTCTGGGATCTAAGAAAGCAGGGAGATAGAGACGCAGGCATTGCGTGTGCAACTAAGCTTCCGAATTCCAAACGGCCTATCTGGTGTATGGCGAATGCTGGGGATTTACTCTACTGCGGAGGCGGCGACGGATACGTCAATGTCTTCAACTTGCAGTCAAAGCAGTTGGTCTTTCCAATCTACATCGGACCAGGAGATATCATGGCCTTGCGAGTCATCGATGGCAGCGTCCTCTGTGGTACCGATACAGGTCTTGTAAGAGTAAGTAGAGCCTCTTTCTATTACCCTTAGATACTTATGACGGCAGCGGATCGACCCGAATGTTACGAGCGTTAGTAGCTGGCAGTCCAACAATGGAAAAATTCTGGCTTCAACGATAAGTGGACAAGGGTCACGCACAGTCTTCATCACTGGAGGGAACGACAATCAGATCTTGTTCTGGGATATCAGCGCAATCTGCCAGGCCCCTAAACAGCAGCCGACATGGAACGGTAGAACTCGATGATAACCTTCATAAAACGAGTTGCTAACCTTGAGTAGACGAGATGGTTGAGCAATTAGGCGAATTTATCGGTTACAAGACAGTATCCAGCGATCAGAGCTGCAAAGCTGCCTGCAATGATATTGCAACTAGCATGAGAAAATGTTTCATTCAACATGGAGCAGCGGAGACCTCGCTTCTCGCTGCAGAACCTGGCATGAACCCAATCGTTTTTGCTCGTTTCGCAAGCTCAGGAGGTTCAGGTTCGGCTCGTCCAAAAACTCTGGTGTTCTACGGCCACTATGACGTGGTAGACGCAAAACAGGATACTTCTGAAGAAAATGGAAAGTGGAAAACCAACCCCTTCGAAGCAGTCTCAATGAATGGCTACCTCTATGGTCGAGGTATGACTGACAACAAAGGGCCCGTGGCGGCCGCGATGTTTGCCGTTTTCGAGCTTAACAAAGCTAGAGCACTGAATTGCAATGTCGTTTTCCTCATAGAAGGCGAAGAAGAAGCTGGATCTCGCGGCTTCGCAGAGACTATCCGTGCCCACAAGGATTCAATCGGACCAGTGGACTATATTCTTCTGGCAAACAGCTACTGGCTCGATGACCACATCCCCTGCCTTACGTACGGTATGCGAGGCGTCATTCACTCTACGATTACTGTCCAGAGCACCTTGCCAGACCGACACAGCGGTGTTGAGGGTAAAGCTTCGGTCCATGAGACGCTGAAGGATCTAACTGTGCTCCTGAGCCGCCTCGTTGGCCCAACGGCAACAGATATCCGAATTCCCAATTTCTTCAAAGGCGTCCCTGAACTCACATCTACAGAGAGGAGACGATACGAAGCAGTCACATCCGCCCTCCAGCCGGGTCATCCTGAGATCAATGACCCAGAAGCCTACACCGCGTCGCTCATCCAGCGTTGGAGCAGACCGAACCTTACTATACATAGCATCAAGGTTCCCGAGTCGAAGAACACAGTCACGATCCCTAGCGTCGCAGAAGCCGCTATTTCTATTCGCATTGTACCCGGCCAGCGCGCTGACAAGATTGCTGCTTCATTGGAAAATTTTCTGAAACAAGGTTTTGACCAATGGAGCAACAATCATATTGATGTTGTAATTCAGAGCAAGGCCGATGCCTGGCTTGGAGAGCCTTCGAACGCACTCTTCCAGACGCTTGAGCGTGCCATCACCAAAGCGTGGAGCGGCGAAGGGCGGCGAGGACACGACACTATCATTGGCACAGAAGTCAAAAGGCACGGAAGAAAAAGCAGCAAGACTATCAAAGATCCCTCGGGGAAACCACTCTACATTCGAGAAGGAGGCTCGATTCCGGCGATTAGTATTCTGGAAAAGGAGTTTAGGGCCCCGGCTGCGATGTTTCCTTGCGGGCAGGCGAGCGATAATGCGCATTTGGATAATGAGAGGATGAGGATTGAAAATCTGTATGCGGCGAAGGAGGTTTTCACAAGTGTCTTTACAGAGCTTTGATGGGTTCAAGAGTATTGAACTGAACGGCAGGTGAGAAGGGGAAGATTTGATTATGAGGGACTCTACCGCTTACGCTTTTGGTGGCGTTTATCTAGATTGTAGTACCGGCGGCATGGCACTGGTCGAAGGATAACAGCGCGAACTCCCGTGGCTTCAGAATTGAATAGGAGCCGGGGAAAAAGTCTTATGGGTCTCATTGGCGACTGTGAGGGATGAAAGGATGCACCTTGAGAGAGTTATCTTCGTTTGATCTACTCGAAAACTTGGAACATTCAGGGCGACAACAGTCTACACTGGCCTCAAAAACACCTCCTAACATCTTGCGCCTGTTAGCCGAAACGGTTCCACCGAGCCTGGTCAATGGTAAGCTGGATAAGATAGATGCTAGTGAGTTCGGTTCACGATATCTATCCTCACTAAGCTAGGGTATGTAGAGCTACGTGGTGCCCGGAAAACGCGGCGGCTGTAGCATATCGGGACGAAGTGTCGAAGGTGAAGGTAAGGCGATCTCCGCCAATTCTACTCGGAGCGGCGGCCGCGTCACCAAGCCACAAGCCTCAGCTCGAGCGATCCTGATCTAGATGCACCCGCCACAGTTCTCAGCGTCATCCAAACCAATGACGCAGCACTCGGTGGGCATGCACCGCCACGATTTCGAGCTAACCGCGCACCTGTGCAATGGGGGGTTGGAAGCTCGCATCGAATCCATCGATAGTCCGCCTTGATATTGAAACGCAGCAATGGGATCGTGACCATGGGGAGCCCGCTTCCCGCTACTGCCCGATCTTCTCTTCGGTCACCCTACGTCGCTCTCTTTCTCCTTCTTGTATATGCTTTCACCGGGCACAAGAAAATCTAAGGCACTTGATACCTCCCAGCCATCCACCCAAACCAGGCTCCATGAGCATTTGATGCCCGAGCAAATGCCTCACACGTGCTAAGCACAAATCTAGCCCTTTGGGCGTGTGGCGTGAATTGTGCCTGTCTCATTTGCATTGTGTGACCAGAGTAGCTCGCGCAAGTTTTCTTTGTTGATTTCCTTTCTCTGCCTCTTAGAAACTTCGCTCACCGCCTGCCTGCCTGAACCTGAGCTTGCTATTCATAATACCCAGATCCGCCACTCTCGAGCCAAACACAGGATAGAACATTTTCCTCATTGAAAACACCTTTTACATCGCTTCGACTGAAAATATCGAAATTTGTCAAAATGGCCGCACTCGTCGGACAGACCATCGCCGTGGTCAACAAGTCGGAGAAGGTGGTTAGCACAGTATGCACTCCATACCTACTCTTTTTCATGACCAATTACTGATTACCATGGCAGAGTAAACAAGTAATGAATGTTTTTAAAGAGGCAAAGACGGCATATCGAGAACGCAAGGCAGAAATTATTGCAGAACGAAAAGCGGAAAAGATGGAAAGAGCAGCTCGGCGGGAAATAGCGGCAATGTCCATTGACGACGAAACACGCTCCTCCCACTCTTCCCGTCGCCACAGTCACAGCCGAGGTCAGAAGCTAAAGGTTCGCCCGCCCACGGAAAGACATGCGTCAAGCTCTTCTAGGAGAAGCTCCTCCAGTGCGTCGCCTGTATCGCCCCGTCATCGACAGAACCACGAGCAAGACTTGCGTTCGCCCACATCCCACCAAACACCAGCTGAATACTGCTCGGCCCCAAGATCACCTGTTGATAGACGTTCCACTGACCTGGTTCGCCGTGCCACCGACCAGCAGATCGCAACAACACAGGACCGCCCACGCCATCCCACCCGCTCAAACTCCGCCTCGGCTGTTGATATGGACCTCGCCTATGGGGAATATCATCCAGGGTCGCTTGCTCCTGCACCGCAGAGGACTTCTGACGATCCCGAGTTAAAAGGTCTTGTCGCAAAGGTCAAAATGCTCCTTGACGAAGCAAACTGTGCACAGCATAGTGTCAGCGCGATCATAGCGCACCTACAGAAGAATCCCGATGCTATGGCTGCGGTGGCGCTTACTTTGGCCGAAATATCCAATATCGTGGTCAAAATGGCGCCTGGGGCGCTGGCGGCTCTGAAAGGTAGCGCTCCGGCTGTCTTCGCTCTCTTAGCTGCCCCAGAATTTCTCATCGCTGCGGGGGTCGGTGTAGGTATAACGGTGGTCATGCTGGGTGGATACAAGATCATCAAAAAGATCAAAACAAAGCAGGCATTGGAGAAGGAAGGAAGTGTGGATGAGATGATGGAGGTGACTAATGATCTCGACCGGATCGAGCAGTGGCGGAGGGGCATCGCGGATGTGGAAGCTTCGAGCCCGGGCACAAGCGTGGACGGCGAACTTATCACACCCATGGCAGCGAGCATGAGGGGCATGCCTGTGCCTGAGAGAGTAGGAGATCTGAAAGGCAAGAAGAACAAGCGTGGGAAGAAGAGCAAGAGCGAAAAGGGTGGGGAGAGTGAGAAGAGCTCAGCGAAGAGTGAGAAATCGAGCAAAGCGGCTTCTTCCACGGACGGGGAAGGAAAGCAGGTGGTCAAGGTCAAGAAACCAAGCCCCTTGAGGATGATGTTCAAATGAAGGACAGTGTGCGAAGATTTATTACATATCGCTGCGCATGAGTACTGCTAAGCGTTGAGCGAATTCTGAGGCGTTGTTGGGAATACCATTGTGTAGTTGGTGGTCATTTTCGTTAAGATTCGATTTATACCAAGATTATGAAAGGACATACCACACTTTCCAGTTCGTATTTAACAAAACTGCATCTTATTGAGACCTAGATCTCGGATATTGAAGATCTAAAGCGTGTAAGCATCAACAACCCTTTTGGCTTGTATTATACCAAGAGGATTCTCTGGTCAATAGATGGTTTCTGCTGCTTTTCATTGGCGTCATCCAGTTCAAGCCTCTAAGCCCGATTTAGCATCGGAACCAATAAAAAAGTTCCCTCAACATCATTTTGGCCTCTGCGGAGAGCCCTTTCGCGAGTCGCTGCAACACGACCGGCTCTGCCCTTAAACTTCATTTCCTTCGATTCATGTCGAGCGTCAAATACCTCATCTATATATCTCTGGATTCTTTCTAATCATTTCAAGCTTCAAATCTCACCCCGCCTCGCCTCGCTTCTGAACCCTTCTAACATTCTCTTTCCTCGCTTGAGACTCCCTCTATAGTCTTGATCTATCTTACGCACAAAAGCTCTCGATGGATCATTCCCGCGACCCGTGTCCCTGGGTCGCGCTGAGTGATTTTGGCGGTGCGTTCACAATGGGAGTGCGTTTTCCACGCTTGATTTCCTTTCATCAGCCTCTAATCTGGGCCTCTCATCTAGGCAATTGGTGGTTCTATCTGGCACGGCATTAAAGGCTTCCGAAACAGCCCATACGGCGAAAGGCGGATTGGCGCCATTACAGCAATCAAGGCTCGGGCTCCCGTGTTGGGAGGAAATTTTGGTGTCTGGGGAGGCATGTTCTCGACATACGACTGTGCAATAAAGGGAATCAGGAAGACGGAGGACCCTTACAATGCTAGTATGTCCACTTAAGTCTCTCCAAGGCAGAAGAAACCCCTCTCGAGTTACTTTGATATGCTGACAACGTGGTGAACAGTCCTTGCAGGCTTCATGACAGGAGGCTCGTTAGCGATTCGAGGAGGGCTGCGACAGGCGAGAAACTCGGCAATAATGTGTGGAATTTTCCTGGCGGTGATTGAAGGGGTTGGGATTGGTTTCCAAAGGTTAATGGCGGAAAATACAAGATTAGATGTGGGTATCCCCGGCTACGCTTCCCTTGGAACTGGTTCTTCTTTCCGATATGATTCCACCCATGAGATGGTGCCTGCTTGTCTAAACGGATCCACGATTTCTTTGAGTGCTAACACTGAACTCGATCCAGGTCCCACCACCACCCTCACCAGACTCCAAACCTATGATCGCATGAGACGAGCCTGAAGTCCAGATTAAAGAGTTCGACATCCCTCTCCTTTGATATGGACTTCGCCCCTCTCAACCTTTCCATACCGATCTCGACGCCATATACGAGATATATCTCCCCTCTTAGCTTCTTCCTCATTCTGGCCTGGCGTCTGAAGTCTGGATTTGAATGGCCTCCTTAAGCAGGCCGGCCGAAATAGACTGGTACAAAGTTTACCTTATTTTGATGCATAGCGAGCGGGAATTCAGAATCCTGAATATTTTTATTGTGGAGACGAGACAAATGGCAGGACGAGAAAGAGACGGAGCCAGCATGACCAGGCGAGCACGACTGTTCAGGCTCTGTTGTTTTGATGTACACTAGAGCGCGGCTTCGATATGTACTTGGCGACTTGCGAGGTGCGGCGAGTCGATGGATAAAAATAAACATCATTGCATGGCAGCCGAATTTTCTTGACTAATGATGTATTGATTTCAGCATCGACGTCCGGCTCTACTTTGAACCCTCCGCAAGAGACCAAAAGATCATGCCTCCAACACCACTTCTACCGTGAACACCCCCCACCCATCCCCCTTACTTTCTCAATCATCCTCCTCCTCCCCCCTAAAAACCAACACCCTCTCCCCACCCCCCTCATCCACCCACGCCCTCCACATCCCCCCACAATTAAAATCCCACGCCACCCTCCCCCTCCCCTCCCCGTCGTCTTCCAGCACCTCGATCCCGATCAACCCCCCCTGCCCCTCCCCCGTCGTCCCCCATCGGTCTCCAGCGCTGCGCTGCAGTTCCCCGCCCGGCCCGGCGATGGAGGTGATGGCGGAAGAGAGGGAGGGTGAGTGGGAGGAGGAAGGGTTGGAGAAGCGGCAGAGGGCGGCGGCGGTGCGGGCGGCGGCGGTGCGGAGGAAGGAGTCGCCGTTGCCTGTGCCTGAGAGGGCGAGGGCGCGGCGGCGGGGGGGCTGAAGGGGAAGGGGGTTGGATGGGGGCTGTTTGGGGAGGAGGTGGTATGAGTAGGGCGGTGGTGGCGGTGGGTTGGGTGATAGGGAGCGGAGGAGGGAGGGGAAGCAGGAGGTGAGGGGTGGAAGGGAGAAGGGTCGGAGAGAATCTTCGGTCCATGGGGATGGTGGTGGTGGTGGTGCGGTGTGCATTTCGAGATTCGGGGAATGGTAAGGGGTGGTTTGCTTCTCACTGCCGTCGTAGCTGGAGAAGGTCTGGCTGGGACTTGGGCTCTCTTCTTGGCTGTGGACGTCCCAGCTCTCGGCCCAGAATCCTGCTCCCAGCGTTGGCGTGTCTCCGATACGTCCAACATTCTTGTTCGTTAGACCGCCGGTACTCGTCGCGACGGCGAGGTTGCCGTATCGATCCAGACAAACAGCGCCTACTGTCCCTTGGGACATTCCGCGCCATTCCTCATCGTCCTCTTCGTCGTCGTCCTTGTTTTCAGAGCCTTGTCTCCCTGCACCAACCCCTGATCCACCACCTTTCAACCCCTTCAAATGCTCCTCCCACCTCCTCTTCGTCCAAAACCACTCACTCCCCTTCCTCTCCAACCCCCGCTCCTCCCACCCCCATCTCTCAACCTCCTCCCCACTCAGCTGACAATGCATACTCCCCCCCTCCCCCTCATACCCCACAAGCACCTCCCTCGCCAACTGCACCGGATGCCTCGTCCCCCTAACAAGCATCACCCCCGCACCCCTCTTCCTCCACTCACTCCCCAACCCACCCGGCTTCACCGTACTCACCATAACGCTAGCCTCCATCTCGATCTCCCCCGCGACGGTGAAAACGCTGCCCCGGCCGCAGTTGAAGAGCGGGTCGTCTTCCATGAGGGACACGGCGTGCACCGCGGCGTCGAGGGCGGTGGCGCCGGAGTTCAGGAGGGCGCGGGTGGAGCGCAGGTAGGCGGTGAGGGAGGCGTGGTATTGGGCGTAGAGTTCTGCGGGCAGGTGGGAGCGGGAGATGGCGCCGGCGCCGCCGTGGAGGATGAGGGTAGGTTTGTAGATTGGTGTGGAGGGGGGCATTGTGAGGGTGTTGATGGCCTTACTCCTAGATTAGGTCGGCGAGGTGGAAGGTGGAAAATAGACGGTGGTAGGGATGCGGTCTGAGAAGAGTAACTTGGGGAAGGATTTTGTCGTAGCGAAATGAGAAAAGAAATTGGGATTTTCCAGGTGTGTATTTTAACGAATCAGAGCTCTCAGGAAATCATCTTGGAAATTCTGCTCGGACTTTGAATTGGGACTTCGAGATATTTGTGTAAATTGAGACCCTTCAGTTTTCATTGATGACGACCGAAGCCTCTGAGCGTAGAATTGAGAGATGGAAATGGGAGTGACGAACAGTTCGTGGACAAACTAGAAATTCAGATAATGCGCGGCAATATTCATCAAGTATAGAGAGCAAGTCTACGTTGAAGCTCTGTTTAGTCTACGAGGTCAGAGATAAATGCTTCAGATACATCGATGATCTACCTGAATGATAGCACGAGCTGATAGCTCTCTAGCTCGATTTGGAAGGTATGCTAAACATTTGGGCATGGGCAGATGCGAATGACACAGGGCCACTGGTAGCAGTAAAAATGTCAAAACTGCATCTGAAATAGAACCGAACATAATGGGGCCCACCGAGGTGTCCATTGTGTAAATTTCTATGCTCCTGCAGTGGAGACGTGACTCTAGGAGGCTGGCTATCTTGTATACTAGTTAGTGCTTGCGCTTCTTTTCTATAATCTAGCTATTTGACTTTATTTTACTGCCGTAGAGTAATTGCTATAGACATGGAACTAGCCGAATTCCTTTTTAGCAGCATCCAACAAGCTCTTATTAGACATATTCCCACTGAGCGCGCGTACCGAGTCCAGCCTGGCGTTCACATGCCATCTGGTATTAAGGTGATTGATTGACTGTCTTAGCTGAGATATCTGGACAGGAAATCCGGATAGATGTTTTGCCTTTGAATTAAAAGCGAGAGACAGGTTCGAATTGCATGCACGAGTTCGAAAGCACACGACAGCGAGAGAGCAGTGCTGACTCGGCTGTTAGTAATTCAAAGTCCTCTTGAGGGCGTCGTAGATCCCTGAGAGTATCGTCAGCTAGCTGTGATTTCATAATGCCGGGTCTAGCACTTACGAACAATATCTGGCATGTTAAATTTCTCGTAGACCAGTCCAGGATGAACAGCCCATCCAGCCACTCTGGCGACCGGAGCTTCGAGCTTTAAAAATGAACCTTCCTGAATTGTAGCTGCCACCTCTGCGCCAACACCAGCATTTGTCATGCTCTCGTGAACAACGACTGCTCGGCCGGTCCTGCTCACGCTTTCCAGGACTGTTTGTCTATCCCAGGGGTATATACTGCGTAGGTCGATAAGCTCAATGTCCGCTCCGTTGATATCCTTTTCAATGGCAGCGATTGCGGCAGAACAGAGGTATAGAGGGTGACCGTAGGATATGACGGTCAAGCTTTTACCATGTTTGATCACATCTGCCTTATCTAGTGGTAAGGAATAGCGATCTGACGGCACGTGTTCGACAGCTGCTCGATAAAGTATCTTTGGTTCCATAAAGATGACCGGATCGTTGCTCTCGAGAATCGATGCTATCAGCAAGCCTTTAGCTTGAGATGGCGACCTAGGCATGATCACTCTCAGGCCAGGAATATGCGTGAACAGAGCTTCCGGACTTTGGGAGTGGTAGAGAGCACCATGGCCAACGCCACCGCACGGCATTCTGACGACCAGACCTCCAGCATGGCCACCTGTGGTTCCTTCCCGATAGCGGAATTTGGCAGCTTCGTTGACCAGCTGGTCGAAAGCAGGATAGACGTAATCAGCAAATTGGATCTCTGCCACTGGCTTCATGCCCTCTGCAGCACACCCGATCCCGAAGCCCACGATACCTTGCTCGGAGAGGGGTGTGTTGAAGACTCTCTCTGATCCAAATTCGGTAGCGAGGTTCATCGAGCATCGGAAGACGCCACCGAATGCAACATCTTCGCCGAAAAGAAGCACCTTATCCGACTCTGCAAGGGCAGTACGGAGAGCGGCATTGATCGACTGGAAGAGATTCAACCGTGTCGCAGACGTATCCTTTGGCAAGCTTAAGGCAGCTGCAACAGACGTTGCGGATTGGTGAAGTAGAGAAGAAGTTCCATAGTCAATTGGTAGATTGAGCTTTGCTGTAGGGGGGGCTTGACTTGAATAACAACGTCTCCATTGCGTTGGCCGTCTGAGGTGCCTCAGGGAATATGTCCTCCAAAATCCCATCACCGACCTGTAGATATTGAATCGAGCACCATTGCCTGAGCATCAATGCATTCGAGCTCTAAGCAATCTGGCCTGGTCACAAAACATGTCCCTGAGCAGCGGAGTCTCCTTATTTGTAAGAAGGATGACCGCCGTGAATAACCGCACACGCAAAACATCTGCTGGTCCAAGCTTTCCCCGGCTTCTCCACTTCGCGTTTGGCGGCCCGTTGAGGCGTGGAAAGACCGGGATCAAAGCTTCAGCTTGTCGAAGCTCCAATTGATCTCTCGAGCGTCAAGGAAAATGTGCGTTCGTGGCTGAATGGTACCACCGTGCCACCAAATCGAATGAAAGCATCATCTATCTCTATCGTTATCTCGAGTTCACTAGCTGCACCCCCCATCTTTCTTCACCTTGGCTCTGATATGCCCCGGCACAGTTCATCGCATCATCGACGAAACCTCCTGCGTCTCTGAAACTTCGCTTGAACCATTTCATCATCTCATGGAATCGGAATTGAGTAATACGGTCTGTTGACAGCAACCATGAGACTCGTCGGAAGATACTTGGTGGGGAGGTCGCTCATCGTCGCAGTGGTAAAGATGCTCGCCATGATGATCGCTCAAACTTCCTTTGCTCATGCGTGGCCCCTATACGTTGGTGACCTACTCCATACTGTCCAAGAAGAAGATCTACCAAAATCTCCTGAAGACGCTAGTCTATGGCTCTATCTGGGAGTCGCAGGGGCTTTGGTCCTGTTGGGAGGGGCTTTTGCAGGTCTGACGATTGCTCTAATGGGCCAAGATGAGATCTACCTTCAAGTGATCAGGACCTCTGGGGAAGGCGCTGAGCGAAAACACGCTGCTAAGGTCCTGCGACTCCTCAACCGCGGCAAGCATTGGGTTTTGGTGACACTGCTATTGAGCAATGTCATTACTAACGAGACATTGCCCATCGTCCTTGATCGTTCACTGGGAGGAGGCTGGCCAGCTGTCTTGGGATCCACTGTACTCATTGGTGAGTGGACATCTCTGAAGCTACATTTGGGTCTTGACTGACTATCTTCTAGTCATCTTCGGAGAGATCGCCCCTCAATCTGTCTGCGTGAGATACGGCCTTCCTATCGGCGCCTGGATGTCGCCATTCGTCCTAGTATTGATGTATATACTTGCACCAGTGGCTTGGCCAACTGCCAAATTGCTCGATTACTTACTAGGCGAGGAGCACGGCACTGTTTACAAAAAGGCTGGTCTCAAAACATTGGTGTCTTTGCATAGATCATTGGGAGAAGCCGGTCAACAGCTCAACGCTGATGAGGTAACAATCATCAGCTCTGTATTGGATTTGAAGGACAAGTCAATCGGAAGGATCATGACTCCTATGGACGATGTCTTCACGCTCTCTCTGGACGATGTTTTGGACGAAGAGACTATGGATCTCATTCTGTCTCATGGGTTTTCGCGAATTCCAATCCACCAACCGGACAAGGAAGAAAACTTTGTGGGCATGCTTCTGGTAAAAATGTTGATTACCTACGATCCAGAGGATGCAAAGCCTGTCCGAGACTTTGCGCTCGCCACCCTTCCAGAAACGAGTCCTGAGACCAGCTGTTTGGACATTGTGAATTTCTTCCAGGAGGGCAAATCCCATATGATATTGGTTTCAGAGGATCCTGGGAGTGACCACGGTGCTCTCGGGGTCGCCACGCTCGAGGATGTAATTGAAGAGCTGATTGGAGAGGAAATCATTGACGAGTCAGATGTGTTTGTTGATGTCCACAAAGCTGTCCGCCGTATAGCACCAGCCCCTCGGATGCGTATGCCTCGTCCCAAAGTCGTTACTCGCTCGAAGGACGACGTTAGTGAAATTCAAGAAGGAAATTTAATCGACATAGCCGAAGGAGAAGCCCTTTCACCAGAAGAATTGCAAAGATCAAGGACAAAGGACGTCGCACCTGTCAAAGCAACTGCCAATGGAGACCACAGCTCTTCGCCCAACAACGCAGCCACCTTTGTCCGGCGCCGCTCCAGTGCGGGCGGCAGCCTCCACGAAGGCGGCAGCCCTATGCCGCCACGTGCAAAACCAGAGATGCTCGAGCACTTGAAGCACCTCGGCCCGTCCAACCTAGCAAGTCGCCCAAAAGCCACTCGCTACATGTCTGTCAAAATCAAGCCCGGTACTTCAGCCGACTCTCAAAATAAGGATAGCAGTCTGAGACCTGTGCCGCCCAAGGCATCGCGTTCCGTCTCCGATTTCAGCGGCGGTATTGGTGAAGGCCTTGTCGCTTCAGGTGGTATACCTGCCAAAGACGGCGTCCAAGCTTTACAGACCGGCTATGGCTCCCTTGAGCGCAGCAAGTCACCCACCGAACACCGCCCAAGCACCTCTGCCACAGTTGATAAAGCCATCCAAACACCTCAGATCTCAACAACGCCCGCCCAACACGGGGAAGATGAAGAAAGTTCCCGAAAACCGCGACGCGAAGAGGCCGAGACCCGGAGCCGAAGTCGTAGCACGATCCGGAGTCTACGGGCTCGGAGCACGGAGTCGAGGACGTATCAACCGCGTGGCCCGGCGAGGAGTGGGAGTATCACGGAAAACATCGTGGACATGAATGGGATTAGAAAGGTAGTGCTTGAGCCGACGAGCAGCAGCTCATCCAATGAAGATGATGAGACTGGCGAGGCGAACAAGAGATCCCATCATAGTCCGGACGAGGTTGGGGGTAAGGAGAATCAAAATGATCTTGGCAGCTCGGCAGCAAATCTGAGAGGTGGAGGAGGCGAGGAGGCAGAGGCCAACGGCGTAGGTAAAAAGAAAGGAAAGAAGAAGCGGAGACGGAGGAAGGGTCAAGGGATTGACAACGGAGAGAGGGAGCCACTTTTAGGGAAACGATGAGTGATGTACGGATCTTATCTCTATGGCAGTCATCATTGGAAGAAAGCGAGGAGAGCGGTAGGGTGAAGCTGTGACTGTGATTCTTGGTCTGCCTAGGTAGGTAGGTATGTATAACAGTTCATGAAAAGCTTGAAACAAATAATCATCGTAATGTTAGGTGTCATTCAATTATTATGCCAAATGTAGAATAACAAGACATGTCTCTTTCATTGTGCTTTGGTCTTTAATGTCGCCGTGATACATGACGCCTCTAGTTAGCGTCGCGTTATGCATCCGAGGATTTCTGACATATCACTGGGATTAACGGACAGTAATAGCCTGGCAAGACTTCTGTGCGCCAAATGTGATACATTGAAATGGCGTTCAAATGGAAGGGATCATCTACAAAGATGAAGCTCTCTCAGTCCTTGGCAAAAGCTTCCTAACATCCGAGCGGCCATCGGTGCCATCGTTGTCGAGGCTGGGGCACAGAAGTTGTCGCCAAACCTTAACCCGGGCATTAGCCGTAGGGTTGCCACGACTTTTGTTCCCTAGCCTGGTGTTTGAGCGGCCATCGATGATCAAGCTTCACAGTGGCCGTGCTGTCTTGGCCAAAAAGATGGCCTAAGAGCGCCCAGCACCACGTCTCGGGTGCAAGCTAATTTTGCGGTGGTCTTTACTCACCTAAGATAGGTGAGAATGCCGTCAGCCGACGATAATAGACTGCAGCAGCGAGTAATCGTTGGTAGTGCCTGGGTTTGCCGGTTCCTGCATAAGCGCAGCTGGTGGGATCAAAGAGTGTCTGAAGTGCTGGCGTGGGCTGAAAATAGCGGGATGCGAGTGGGCGGTCCAACGACTTCCCGAGCCATGGCGCTGCGAGTGCTGGCGCTAAACCGTGTTGACGGCGCGGCCTATTCTGAAACCAAGGGGGTCGCCCAGCGCTCTCCTCTCTCTCTCTCCATCCACCACGGCTACAAACACATTCACTGGCACCTCTCAATCGTCCCCTATTCAGTCGCTATTCTCAAACATTTTCATTCTCTCCAGATTCATTCTCAACCGTGTCGCATTCAGTTGACCGTTCTCGCTTCCTTTCGTCGGGCTCGAAATTTCCTCCATCCCAAACGGTCAACAACACCTGCTGCGCCTCGGACGGCACTGCTAGGCTTATCGACCCAGCAAGTTTGCTCATCCTACCATGCCCGATCAATTGATCCAACAATGAACTGCATCGAGCCTCGCGGATGAACCCTCCCTTCAGCCACTTCGCAACAACTCTTACCTTATCTTGCCGCCGGCTGGCCCGGACGAACCTACTGACGGCCTCTTCAAGACTCGATTTAGACTTCCCGGCACGACTTCTCCTCCTAGAAGCTACATGCCGATTTTGCTAGTCGCGCGGACTTCGTGATTGGCGTTTGCGAACAGAGTTCCTTCTCGCAATATGGGATGCTGCGGTGACCGCGAGAAATTCGGCGAGGTTAGGGCCGAGCAGAAGTGGGACTATATTGTAAACAACCATGATGTTGGTGATGGCACTTCTTACTGACTGTGACCAGAATCTAGATGACTTCAAGTCGAATTCGTGTTTTACGC
Source organism: Pyrenula massariospora (assembly GCA_021030905.1). Taxonomy (NCBI): domain Eukaryota; kingdom Fungi; phylum Ascomycota; class Eurotiomycetes; order Pyrenulales; family Pyrenulaceae; genus Pyrenula; species Pyrenula massariospora. Next base: position 399,689 of record JAGFMI010000005.1, read on the forward strand.
CGATATCATACGGTATTTTGTGGATCTCCCTCTTCATCTCAGTCTCTGTATACGCTGTCGACACATTCACCGCAATCAATCTCCTCGCCTTCGATAAATGGTCTGGACAAGTTAAGCCCGCAATACCCATTGAAATTTCCCGATGGATCTTCGCTGGGTGCATCATCTTGTCGTTCGTGCTACTTTTCTACCGATGGCTCCGTGCAATTCGCGTCATGAAAGCAGGCGGCATTGCTCAGAGCTACCTTGATCCGTTGGCTGTGCGTATCCAGAGCGCTCGTGTCGGAAAAGAAGGACGGGGCTGGAAAAGGTTTCTACTTTTTGCCGATCTTACGAAGAGCAAGAAGGGAGCAGATTATGTGGCTCTTTTCTCATATTTCTCTTTTGAAGGTATATGAGATTCCTGTTGTGGCTTCATCAGCGCTGACTGTTCACAAGCATGGCTTCGAATTTGTTTCGCCGAAGGGCCACGCCAGGTGGTCAATGCTATTACCCTTTACTCAGTGTTGAAGCTCAATCTAGTTCCGGAGGGAGAACACGCTGCAAAGGATGGGCACACACCGATTGTCCAATTCTTCGTCAACATTCAAGCACTTGCCGACAAAAACAAAGAGCAAGCTGTCATCCTCTTTGGTATGCTCTTCACTCTGATAGTCTGGGTTATCACGGCCATCAACCTGGCCGTCGCATGTCTTCTCTATGTCCTGTTCCTTTGGCATCACGTACCTAGCAGAGATAAGGGCCTTTCAGGATACTGTCGACGGAAGATTAATGATAGGTTGGAAAAGATTATCAAGATCAGGATGAACAAAGCGATGAAGAGGGAGAACGAACTTCGAGCGAAGCAGGATCGCAAGGATCTGAAAAAGCAGCCCACTCTGCCCACTCTTCCACATCTCGACACCTCCAGCACAGATAAGCTTCCGTTGATATCGCGCACAACAACACAGAACTCTTTGCCTGCCTATGCCTCCAGGCCGGACACCCCTGGTTCCCTATCGTCATCACCACCGGATGCCAGGCGACAGCCGACTTTACCTGACCTTGACTTCGGGTTTGGAAGACCTGGACCTCCAAGCCGCAACCTTACACAAGCTTCTGCCATGTCGACCGATAGCTACAACTCTAATGCACCACTGATGGCAACGGCGGGAGAAATGGGTTATGGCCCACCTGGAAGAGCACAAACACCTTCCATGGAGCCAAGGCCCGATTCTCCCTACACTGGCGGAAGACCTCCACCGAGTAGGAGCGCAACAGGCTTCTCACAGTCCACGCAACGCTCATACACCCCCGGTTTCCGACCACCTACGGCGCAAAGCCGGGAAGCACCGAATTCGTACGCCATGGGCCCCATTCCCCGTCCCGGAACAGCGATGAGTGGCCCTCCGGGGTCAATGGGTCGCCGCACACCCGGCCCACCACCGGGTCGCGGAACACCTGGTCCAGTAAGCAATCCTTATGGTCCTCCCATGGACAGCGGTCGCTCAACTCCAATGGGCATGGGCGGTCCACCTTCTCGCTTTGGCACACCAGCTAGTGGCGGATACACTCCTTTCAATCCTAACGCGGCAAGAGGCACGCCTGGACCAAGACAAACCCCAGACTACTTTAACAGCAGACCTGCGGGTCCGCCTCGCGCTGGAACGGCTCCACCGAATGCAAGTGTAGGGGAAGGATATGAGGATATTTACGATAGCTATTCATCGGAGTCTCCGCAGAATCAAAGGCCGATGCCGCCAAGAGCGCAGACAACGACGCCTGGTGGTGGGGGTGGAGGCGGTGGAAACTATGGAGGCTATGGAGGAAGGTGGTGAACTTGAAAGAAAACCGTACCGGCTAAAAAGGCGTTTGTTCTGTACAGTATGATGGCTAATGATACCCGTTGATAAAGACGCGTTCTCCGCTGGATAGACAGACGGAGAGCAAGGAGATTTTGCACGCTTAATGAGAAAGCGAATTTCATTCAGATTTTGAGCCCCTTATGACGTGATGTCTACGATCTGGCTTTGGCCTGTGAATTGAAGACGTCTAAGTTGCGCGGTTCCTAGCATTTTCTAGATTTCATTTTATTGCCACTGTCTTTCCTCTGAAAAATTTTCCCTTTTCATGTGGTGTCTTATCAATGTCGACGTATGTAGCAGCGTTGGAGGTAGACTTCTGTAGGCCACCATGAACGCGGATTCTTCTTTCTACTATACGTGCTAAGATTTACCTGGAAAGCGCCGAGTTCATGGGGATGACCGTCTGCTTCCTCTGTCTTCACTTTTTTATCTTCAGAGCTTGACGGTCGGTTGCGCTACTGCCTCGCATGGCTTCTGCTCTGCGTACCTACTGAGGTGTGCTTTGTTTCTATGCAGTAATCGCCAACACGCTGAGCTGTTTTACCGAGTTTTGGCTTGTCATTTGAGATACTTTCTGCATCTGGGGGGCTGGTTAAAAATTTTCAGGTTGCTTGAGGTGCTTCCGAGTTTCTGAGTGAAACGCTTATGGGGTGTTTGCGCATGCCCCCTATTTCAATGTAATGGAATGAACATAGAGTACGGGGTAATGATCAAGTATGAGGGCAGCTTCTCAACTTGGCCTTTTTGGGGTTTACCAGCCAGTGTTCACAAGGGACCTACTCTACCCTAGTTGTGGGTGTTCCATGGCGTTCAGACTACTATGAGCATATTATGCTGGTAACAGCGAAAACATCTGTTGTACTGGTACATCTATGCTGCGGTGTGATGTGGCAAGGGGAGGTTGACACCGGATATGAGCCTTGTTTGGCTTGTTCTGGTGTTTGCTACGGATGCTGAAGTACTTGCTGCTGTCTCGTAGTCAGAGATAGTCGAGCTAGTATTATTGATCATGTCGATTGTTGTGGATGGAGATGTATATGGTGGCGGAAGTTAGTCGGATCTGAGGGTGGAGTTTGATGTATCAGTATCAAGTTAGGCAAAAATGAGGGTGAGAAGTTAAAATTGAGTTAAATGGCAAGATTACTAGTAGGCCTAAGGCTGGTGGAGTTATAAGCTTTAGATCAAAAGGTCAGACAAATAAGACAAAAGGCAAATATCAAAGTTTATCTGATTGTGTTCAGACATAATTGTCATCTTTCTTCACTAATCTATTAGGCTTTTTATATCTCGTCAAGATAAGGTAGGCCGTGACTTCGTTCCAAATGACTGCGCTAAAACGCATTGGACGTAAACAAGCACGAGATCAACAACACAACGCGAAAGAAAGACATGCTAAGATGTCCGTATCCAAAGGGAGAGAATACCGCTGTACGTAGTCGCCGGCCAAAATGCTCAAGCTGTATCGTAGAATCATTTCCTAGATATTCATAGGTCATCAACCGCCTTACTCACCGGCACTTGAAATCTCTTTCTTCCGCTTATAAACCAATCACTCAACGCAATAACGATAATGGCCAACAACAACGGTCCCGCATAATTCATATTTACGCTTGTTACTGGTCGAATGGTCGGTAGCGCCACGAAACTCAATGTAAATAAAATATATACAATCGAAAAGGTGTTGATGGGGATGCCCCATCGGCCGAGCTTGAAGGGTCCATAGCGCTGCTGCTGGCCGCGCAGCTTGCGTAACAGGAGGAAGGTGATGGGCAAGAGGTAGGAGACGTAAGTGGTGATGAGGGGTAGGGAGATGAGGGCGTTGAAGGCGGTGGTGCTGCCGATGTTTATGAGAGAGAGGAGGGCGCAGATAATGCCGACAAAAATAAGCGCGTTGACAGGGATGTTGAATTTGGGATGGATCTGTGATGGTAAGTCTGATTAGCGAGCGACTGAAAGAGATGGGAGGCTTGGAAGGCTTACGTAGGAGAAAAACCGGGAAGCGGGAAGACCGTGATCTTTGGCGAAGCACCAAGTGAGACGGGAGACGGAGGCGAAGATGTTGAAGAGCGAGATGAAGAGAATCAAGGCCATCATAGTTACGAGGATATTCGTTCCATGGCGGCTTTTGGTGGCTTCCCAATAGACTTCGATGATGGGTAGAGCGGTAGGGGTATTGGTCACTTTGTCGATGTCGCCGATAGTGTACATAAGACACACCATAAATGCAAATTGCAAGACACTGTTCATGGCCACGGCGGCAATCATGCTGTGAGGAACACGCCTTCGGGCTGCTTTGACCTCGTCGCCTAGAATTTGTTGACATCATGAAAACGACTCGGGCTTCAAGAAGAACTTACTCATGTGTAGCACGCTATCAAACCCAGTAACAGGGAAGGCAACCGTTAGTAAGCCTAGCCCCCAGGCGACAGTCGGATTGGTCCAGCCGCTCAGGTCGTGCGTCAACGTGTTCCACACAAAATCCGATGTACTTCTTCGGGCGCAGACAGCCAGCGTGATAACAGAAACAATGAAAAAACCAACATGACAAACACCACCAACCATTTCCAGCGTATTAAGCATCCTGCGGAAGTAAAAATTCCATAGGACTGGAATGAGAATAAAACCCCACATGATCAATGTTGCGTGCCACCGCTGTGGAACATAATCGGGGTAATTAAATATGACGAGCCCTTGGACAATATTTCCGAGGAAGAGTGGCGACGCAGCGCAACATGTTATCCAGGCAAACATTGTGATCCATCCTTTGCGAAGTTCAGTACATGTACAGAGTGAAACGATTAGATGATCTCTCACCCTGGATGAGGCCCCAGAAGGCATTGTGTGAAGGGGCAAATGCTGCAGACCATCGATACTGAGCACCAACCACAGGATCCCTGCATTTATCAGCTACTGATGCCACATCGCTGGCTGTCGAACACTGACATTGACGCCATCTCGGCCAAGGAGATAGCGACCACCGTAGAGCCGATCCCGGCGAACAAACTTCCATATACCAGTGATGCCGGACCCCCATTGAGTAAGGCAAATTGAAAAGAAGTACCAGACCCTTCCCAGGCTGCTTGAAGGGTAAAACCAAAATTGACAATGGCTTGCGTGTTGATATGGCGCTACAATGGGTTCAGTGTTCGTATCGAAATGATCGAAACACCAAGAGCAAAAGGTCTTACCTTCAAGGTTCCACCTCTTGAGCCGTCTACGAACTCAGAGCTTGGTTCGATATCACCCTCAATTCTCGCATCTCGTCGGTTCAAGGCTTTCTCGTCAAGATAGTGTGATACCGTTTCTCCAGATTTTCCGTGCTCCATTGTGCTGAATCTTCTGTGGGGTAATGATAGGAGAGATATGGAGGAGATCCGGGGTGCTGACGGTTTGCGCAATGAGAAGATGATGGAACATGATGAATTGAAGTCTATTATCGCTTGCCATACCAATTGCCGCGGAGCCAGCGCGTGGCAGCCCGGCCCTGCAGGGCTCTATGGCAGGATGATAGGGGCGCGCGAATTGGCAAGTCTGGAACGTGGTGAATGTACTGGGGTGAAAGACCACTATGGTAAGCGTATCCACTCTCGGCACGGGGAAGACGCACCAAAGTTCCCCATCGACGGTCCATGCTCTAAGAGATAGAGGCGACCAATTGTCTCGAACAAACAAGCATGGGTTCCACATACGACAAGTTGACAGCGACATCAGGCTGGTTTGGCACAACCGCAGCCGGACCGGCCCATGGCGGCACAGCGCGACAAAGTCTAATTAGACTTTCCACCACTTCTATCCTCCGGCCATCACCCACGCCAAGCCCCTTCTCTCCATCAACGATCTTGCAACGAAGCAAATCAAAGGCATAATGTTCGGTGGACCCGCATTCAGGGATCCAAATCTGATTCGCTCATTGCCGGCTCCAAGATCAGAACGTGGCTGAGGGTCACGCCCTATACCCAATTCTGGGAGCTCGAGGCGCGCTCTTGTCTGAGGCAAAAGACGAAGGGGCAGTCAGCTTTGGCGTTGCTGTTCCGAATTGCAAATTCGTGAGATGCTTGGATTGCCCCACAGCTTATCTCCTCGCCGTCAATGGTCATCGAGATTGAGCAGAAAGTAATGCCTGCAATAATCCACCTAATGCTGGAGCTGGCTAAGCGCCCTCCTCAGTTCAACAATGCCTTAACTGGTCGACTGGATCTCGATGGCAGTCTAAAGATTCTATACATTCGGTCGTCTTTCGCGATTGACAACGCTAATAACATTGAGTTGGAAAGATGAAAGGGCAAGATACATGATATTCAGCTATCAATGTGGGAGGAGCTGTTTACATTGATATAGGTAACAGCTCCAGGCAGCAGCCTATAAGTGTGATATGGTGATGGTGCACAGGTGAAGGTGCACAGGTGAAAGGTCAAAGTGCACGGGTAAACGGTCCTTGTGAAGTACTCAGCGCTGACCAATGAAGATGACGAGTATCCCCCAAGACCTGATCTTCACTCACAATCACACAGTCCCCACTGGCGATCGATTCGGTGGTTTCAGACAATCTGGCACTTGAAAGCTACCATCGAGTCCTACGATCCGTTGCAGGGTTCACCTCACTAGTACGCGCGGATCCCGGATCTTTGTTCCTAATGATCCTTTACTCTGTTCATGGCTCTCACGATCACAGCGCCTTCAATAGGAATATGGAATGGTGACAATTTTTTTTCCACCAAGTTTACGACACATGAGAAGAGCCTTACCATAACAGGGTTTGGATCTTGCCAGCATCTACCTCCTTGCTTCAGTGTCCCACTTCAGACTTCTCGCTTGGCACTGGCTGCGTCAGAACTTAAAGAGAATTCTGAGTATGGTGTCTGCCACTGTTTGTAGCCTCAACCAAATGTCTAGTGGATTTTGAGGCAACTTGGCCTGCAAACAAGCAGATAAGAGATACCTTTCAGACTTTGACATGCGGGAATGGTTACATACTAATATGGTGCACAATGTGACTTCCTAACATCAATTGAGACGTCCTCGCGCTGGAGCAAAAAGCTTGCACACTTCTGTTCTCGCTCCTTGTCCCTTGACAACAACTCTCCATTATTTTCGCCAACATCATCTCGATCCAATGCAGAATGTCTGGCACATTGCCTCCCTTCCATGAGTTCACACCAGAAGACCAGTCGCCATTCGTTGTGATTGTTGCCTTCAGCTTCATCGTCATCACAATAACGATATCCATAATCCGTGGAATCATATCCCGTCGACGAAGGATCGAGTTCCAACCGGACGACGCAACATTTGCAGCATCTGCGGTTCGTCGTAACTCCTTTCACTGCGAAGAGCTTACCAGCTTACACTTTCATGAATTAGTTATTAGCCATTACAACCTCTGTGATATATTACCGTGCTGTTCTCTCTGGGCTTGGAACTCATCAAAGCACTCTCAGTGATGGAAAACTCGAAACGTATTTCAAGGTAGAACCCGGCCCTCAGAAACACTATTCACTGGCTTATATTGATTCAGCTTATATACGCTGCGCAGCTTTTGGGAGTTGCAGCGATGTTTGCAGCGAAAACCTCACTCGTCCTACAATACCGACGTATAGCACCCTCTGCGAACGCGATTTTCCTCGTGACAATAATCATTGTATCTGTGTGGTTTTTTCTGTCAACTTTCCTGTTCGCCTTTCAGTGCCAGCTTCCCAAGCCTTGGATCTTTGTTCCCAACCGATGCTCGACGCATGGAAAGGTACAATATCCCGTTATCATCCTTAACATTGTCTCGGATGCCGTCCTCGCCATTGGCCTACTTCCAACCGTTTGGAATCTTCAAATGAGGAAGGAAATGCGAACGTCTCTTGCACTGCTGTTTGGATCCAGGATTGTGTGGGTCTAGATCTGCCAGACGCCTGAAGAAGTGAATTAACAAGTATACAGCGTTTCCTGCGTTGCGATACCACAAATGATCAGTGCGCACCACGCAATCCACTCGACGGATCAGACTTGTGCGTTCCTCCTTTATTTCTTGGACGAGATAGGCAATTAATGACTTATAGGGGCAAGACTTGGACTCTCGATTTGGGATCAGTAAGTCTTAATTTCTATTGCACTTTATTCGACGAGGACTTCGTAAGATCGTCGACCGCTGACTTTGCCACTCTTCTAGGGTTGTCGTCCATTTCTCTGTCATAAGTGCCACCATGCCACGCACTCACAAATTTTGGGCAAGCTTGGCGACCGCCAGGGCAACCGCGAAGACCTCACAGAGCGAGTACGAGCTGAGCGGACAATCTCGAGGGCGTTCTGCAGATGCATCTGGTACATTCAAGCCCAAATTGAGCAAGAAGACGCGTCAGCCATATGAAAAACACCCAGAAGCCGACACTACCGAGATCGATGTTCAGATTTATTCCACGAGTAAAGCCAGAGACGCATCCATAGATGAAGACAAAGGTCGGTCGATGGGCTACAATATGGATGAGGAGACCAGCCAATCTAGCCTTAAGGATCATGAATATGGCGTCTGGAAAACGACGGAAATCAAGCAGATCCAGTCGATCAACCCTGCTACGCAACGTACTGGTAGATGGAACAATATAAAATAGCGGCGGCATCCGCTACTTCGCACCTTGGGAGGCATCATTGTATTAAGCTATTAGACCTTATGCCTTCGCATAGTCACCTGCTTCTTTCCGTGTGCCACTGTTCTTTTCTGCTAGGTGTGTTGGAGAGGCCCGTCGGGCTTAGAGTATTGAAGCTTGCAACATGCAGCAAGGGACCGTGAAGCTGAATTGGACAAGGTCTTTGGATCTCATCATCCGACACAGCTGCGGAAATATAAGCTACGGCTCTTCCTGGAGTGCTCGTTTATCTGGTCTCTACACAGCTGTTCACATTTAGCATAAAGAGGAGCGACTAAGATTAGGCACGATCTAACCTGGGACATATGTTAATAGGTCTCGGCAAAGACTGATGTTGACGAGGTATCTTGCGGGAGACTGATATGCGGCATGCAATTTGCTGATTGGAATTCTGAAGGACTTGCCTTTAATAGCAAGACTTGCTTATGGCTGTTGAGCCTTCATGGCAAACTTCGGCTTGATTTGCGCTGTGCAGTTGCTCGTCTTACCTACACTTTCCTTTGTGGCTATTTGGAGCGAGTGGCAAAGCAACGAGTTTCGCGATTGACTAGCGGCATCTACGCAAATTCTTCATGTGTGAATGTGATACACGCTCGCAACAACCTGCCTCCAGCTTCCCTCGCAATGTTTGACGTTTGGCTCTCCAGATCTTTCGCGAGGTTCTGGTGGAGATTCTGATGCACTGCTAGATTCCATCAGCAAAAGCTCTTGCATGACGCTAAGCCGGGCTATCAAATTGGTCTTGCCGTCTACTAGTGAGAAACCCAGAACCTACCCCTTGTCTACTCCGCAGCCGTAGCCTCCAGATCCCACTTGCTAGCACCTGCAATCCTTTAGTGTGTGGCATAGCTGCTCTATCGACTAACTATGAGGGGTTGCGATACGACGTGGACGACGCCCGTCCAAGCGCACATGAGATTCTGCGGGCTGCACGACGAGTTGAGATAGCCAGAGCAAACCCTTTACATATGAGAAGACTGTGGAAACATCGTATATATTTTGCCCAACTGAAAATCTTAGGCAACACGTCGATTTCTCCTGTGCTTGTCTTACGCATCTGAGGAACTATGGGGATTCCACAGGATCTTTACAGCGTTTTACCCTCCTGGCAGAGCTCCCTCGCGATCCTTGTGGGCGCAAGCATTGCCTATGTATGAGACTTATAAGGTTTGAGTAAACACAAATCAGCGCTGATTTCCATCGTAGGTTGTGATAGTCTCCATTTACCGGGTTACCTTGCATCCTCTGGCGAAATATCCTGGTCCTTTCCTTTCAGCCATTTCCGACTGGCCGCTTGTGGCAGACTGTTATGGTGGAGACAGGCATCTGATAGAATACAGGAATCATCAGAAATATGGTAGGGTCCTGTGCCTCTGCCATGAAAGTGAGTATCTCTGACTGTTCGACAGGGAAGATTGTACGATATGGACCCAATAGCGTAAGTCGAGGTAACCAAAAACACTGATAAGCAACTCAATGATATTTTACTCCTAGTTATCTATTGCCACGCCTGCCTCGATGCAAGCAATCCACAGTGCCAAAGCCAACATCAAGAAAGGGGAATGGTACAAGACCCTCGACATTTCAGCTGGGGCTCCTAGCATCCAGATGACACTCGAGAAACAGGAACATGCTAATCGCCGACGTATTTTGTCCCCCGCTTTCTCTCAGCGAGCCCTCGACGATGCCGAAAATCTCATCAACATCCATGCCTACAAGCTTGCGGAGCATGTTGGCGCCCTACCAAGAGATGCCAAACCTGACCGCTGGAGCGAACCCCACAACATGGCTCAGTGGTTTACGTACTACGGCTTCGATTTCGTAGCGGAACTCGGATACGGAAAAACCTTTGAAATGATTACTTCTGAAACCCATCGTTGGATCCCTAATTGTCTCAAGTCTGCCAGCAGGTTTCTTTATTACGTTGGTTACCTGCCTTTTGCGGTACTCGTCCGTCCCTTAATGGGCACATCTATCCAAGACTATGTTGGCGGCCAGTCCGCCGCCGACTCCTTGAAATACACACACTTAGCCAACGACCGCCTTGCCTCCCGCATTGCCGCCGAGAAGGCCCTTGACAAGTCCGCCACACGACGAAAAGATACCTTCCACTACCTTCTCAACAGCGTTGACCCCGTCACTAATCGCCGCTTCACCGTTCCCGAACTTCAGGCAGACAGCGCACTCATCATTGCCGCTGGAGCGGATGGCGTTGGCCTTACCCTCGCCTCCACCCTCTTCTATCTCCTGCGCTACCCGGAGACCCTCGCCAAGTTGACCGAAGAACTCCGCTCCGCCTTTCCAAGCGCAGACTCCATCCGCCAGCCTCGTCTCGGCTCCCTCCCCTACCTGTCCGCCTGCATCGACGAAGCCATGCGTCTCTGTCCACCAAAGGCATCCACCCTCCCCCGCGAGATACTGAAGGGCGGAATGATCATCGACGGCGAGCATTTCCCTCAGGGCGTCTCCGTCGGAACACCCATCTATGTCCTGCACCACGACCCGGATGTTTACCCGGAGCCGTTTGCGTTCCGGCCGGAGCGCTGGCTGGACAAGAGCACGAATGCTGCGGCGAGGGAGGCTTTCTGCCCGTTCCTGATTGGGCCGATGAATTGCATTGGGAAGAATATGGCGTATTTGGCGATCAAGTGTGCGTTGGCACAGGTAGTGTGGAGGTATGAGATTAGGAACGTTGGGGATTTCTTGTTGGGTGGTGGAGGGAAAAGCATGGGGGAGGGGAGGGAGAGGGAGGAGGAATATCAGATGGTGGACTGGATCATGGGCTTCAGAGATGGGCCGGTTGTTGAGGTCAGAGCAAGAGCTTGAGGAATATTTTGGTATTTTAAGGTTCGAATTTTTCGCCAGTGTTGCAGATTCTTGCCTATCACTGTTGATGACGAAATGAGTCTTGGAGATTGATGTCAACAGCAGATGCGATTCTTATGATATTCTCGAGTCTGAAAAGCCCGCCACCAAGTGTTAGGAAGCGAATCCCGCAGTGAAGTTTTTCCTATCGCACTTTCTAATCCATCAGAGCCGGCGTAGCGGCCGTTCATGCTCCGAATCTACTCTGATCTTCTACAAGACTGCTCCGTAGAACAAATCTGTACACTATGGAACGTGAAGCTACTCTGAAACAACGGAAACAATGGTTTAGGTGAATTGAAATGGAGAAAGTTGCTGATTAGCCAGTACTGGCGGCGATCCAGGTGATGCAACCAACTGGGTAGCCATAGCAACTTCACCACGGTGTTGATATTTCTCCAGGTTTTCGGGGTGGACCTATCCCTGAGACGTTTTGCCCTTCGAATCTTCTCGTATTCCTATCCCGCAGTACTGTAGACTGGCCTACGACTTCCCTTAAACTACTAGTCTTGCATATTCTAAGTCTTCACAATCTCCTTTGCCATCAAATTCAAATGTTTGCTGACATGGTAACGCTCGCCCTTGCTGGCATCATCGCCATGTTCACCTTTGAGTACTTTCCTGAGTCTATTTCGTCAGTACCTTTTAAAATGAACACGTTCATTTTGATCTGCCTTCTCGTCATCTTCACCATCGGTTTCTTCCTTGGGATCGCTTCATCATCGTACATTTCCAAAATACTCGACTAGATTGACACGCCGGATCTCAATTTCAGACAGAACATTAATCAAGACCTACCCACGCCTCCTAGAGCTTTTCCAGCCCGGACAGACAACGAAATTTGTCTGGTAAACAGCTTGATAGAAATAGAAACGCAGCTTGAGGTTACAAGAAAAGAAGCTGTATCAGCAAAGAAGGAGCTTGAAGCTGTCAAGAAGGAAGCCGTTCGTACTAAGAAGGACTTGATTGCAGCCAATATTGACGTAGAACGCAGAATATTAGAAGCTAAAATAGCCTGGGATTGTGTGGAAAACAATATGGAACAGAACAACTAGGCCCTTGAAGAAAATACGAAAAACATAACTGAAAGACTGGGTAAAGAATTCGAAGAAAACACCAAGGATGTTAGAGAAATGGACGCCATGCAGGCGAACATGAATGGCATGAAAAGGGACCCCCGCCTCGTTACTCGTGAGGCTATTCAGGACAACGTGAAGCTTTTACAAAATCTTGCAGAGAATTAGGCAGAGAACGCCCGGTTGTATAGAGAACACAAGGAGATGAAAGACTTATTTGAGCCCGTTAAGAGCTTCAGCACTGAGCTGGAATTTCGCGTCCGAGATCTTGAAAGGCGGAAGGAGGCTGACCCTGTCCAGCTTCGTGCAAAGTTATTGGATGAAGTATGGAGCGACTATTTTGACAAGAATGTTATTCCTCGAGATGTCGAAAGTCAATCTCGGGAGAAGGACTTAGCCTCAGTAAAGGAACAGCTTCACTTCTGGCATGTATACAGTGACTTCTGATACCCTTCAGGAAGCTGACGTGCTTGGTCTACCTAGGCACAGACTTGAGAAACAGCGCCGCGGCGGCAAGTTTCATCCTAAACTCTGCTCGGAATGTTATGCGAGAGGATATAATAGACCTATCCGTATTGCTCTATATTTCGAAAATGAATAGGATGGTCGAGAAGGATGATTTCAAGGGGAGGTCTGCAGTCGAGGCTGGGTATGCAGAAGACATAGGAACGCACTCAACTGTCAGGGTTGGCGGCCGTCCGGCTAATAATTAGGCTACCCTGCGTCGACTCCAAGATGGATTGAGATCTTCCGGATGCAAGGTGGACCTCGGCAACTTCCGAGCCGGATCTACAACTCCAGCATTCCTGAACCATGGATGATTGACTATTGTCTTCATGATCTCAGCGACCAATATAGTCGTGGCGAGAATGCCACGATGAACGGGTACACTAATTTTGCCAGTGATGGAGCCTCTCATGACCCCGGCGGCTCTGGAGAAGGCCATAAGAGAACGCACAGCCAAGCGGAAATAGCAGGCCTCCAACACCAGGACAGAGAAAAAGTCCTCAAGCTGTCCTCAGCGAAAATCCACGAACTTGCCTCATCACCCGAATCCTTCCCCATTCGTGTGCTCCCATCCGAGGGACCACAACCATTACAAGAAAACGCCAATGGCCTACCATCTCTACCACCTCCAGCATCCAAAACGCCGTCGCGGCCCATTAATAACGGGTTGCAAGAAAACATGTCATTTGGGTTGGGCAATGGAGTCGTCACTTCACCTCTACCAAAATCACCTGGGAAAGAGGTGTTTGAAGCTTCTTCTGCCGCACTGGGAGAAGCTCCGAAGTCATCAAAGCCTCCTGCGAAACCGCGACCATTCCAAGTGACAAGAGCGTTGTCCACCCCTTCTGCCGTGCGCAAGAAAGAAGAAGCCATAGCCAAAGCAGCTACGAAGAAAGTTCCGTCTCGGCTGAATCTAGATGCGAACAAATCACCAAATAGAGCCAACCCTTTTGCTCCAACCCTACCATCTCCAATGCCGAGCTCAATACCACTCCCTCCTATCTCCCTTGCAACATACCTCCAACTTGAGCTATCGTCCGGGCGTCCTTCACCTCTCTTCATTCACCGGTCCGCTACAAGCGAATTCCCTTACGAGTCCTCGAGGGTCAAGCTTGAACGCTTACAAAACTTTCTACTCTTGCCTTTTCAACTGGAACAGGTCTTGTGGTTTGGCGCGCTGGCTTGTCTAGACTCATGGCTTTTTTCATTTACAATCTTGCCGCTTCGCTTCTTGAAAGCCGTTGCAATACTTGGTCAGTCGTGGCTGGCAAATATCGCGCAAGAGGCGCAGTTTGTTCTAGGTTTCATATACAATGGAAGCGGTCGATGGTGGAATCGGATGCAGAACCGACGCGATTCGATTTCCTCGCCTCCGAATGAAAAGGAACAGTCAGTGAACACCGAAGACACGATCAATTCTACCACTATGTCTGTACACGAAATGCCTACCCCTCGTGATAAGCCGTCTGTGAAGACTGGAAGGCCAGACATCGGTCGATTTCTGAGAGGCGACAGAAAGCACCGACGGGCTAAATCTGTGCCTTCACTTCTACTTCCCGACGACAAAGCTGACATCTTGAGAGGCCTTCTCATCATTTTTACCTCCCTGATTATCATGCGACTGGACGCGAGCCGCATGTATCATTGGGTTCGCGGGCAAGCTACAATCAAACTCTATGTCATCTACAACGTTCTTGAAGTTAGCGATCGCCTATTGTCAGCCCTAGGGCAGGATGTGTTAGAATGTTTGTTTTCCCGGGAGACTTTAGAACGCAAGCCAGACGGCCGCAGTAAGGTCCTGCGGCCCTTTTGGCTGTTCCTGCTCGCTCTAGTCTACACTACTGTGCACGCGACGGGACTATTCTATCAGGTCATCACCCTCAATGTCGCAGTAAATTCTTATTCCAATGCTCTCTTTACACTCCTCCTATCAAACCAATTTGTCGAGATCAAAGGGACGGTTTTCAAAAAATTCGAGAGAGAAAATCTATTTCAACTTACGTGCGCTGACGTTGTAGAGCGGTTCCAAATATGGCTTACACTCATCATTATTGCTTCACGGAATATCATCGAGACTGGCGGATTCAACATCAACTTCGGGGCGCCGAATTCTAACAATCCGACCTTTTCTCCCACTAATACCAGCGATGGCTCGGCCCAGCAGGCCTTTCCTCCTCGATCTGCGGCTTCTGTCCTCCCTCAATCCTTTATGATAATTCCGACACTGTTCTCCTCTCTTACCAACTATGCACCGACAATCGGCCATGTTCTAGGGCCTTTCATCGTTGTTCTAGGATCTGAGATGGGCGTTGACTGGTTAAAGCACTGCTACATCACCAAATTCAACAATACCAGGCCTTCTGTCTACTCAAGCTTTCTGGACATCTTGTCCAAAGACTATTACGTGAACGCTTTTGCGGATCAGAATTTAACAAAACGTCTTGGTCTTCCGGTCATTCCCTTGAGCTGCCTGTTCATCCGAGCCGGGGTTCAGAGTTATCAGATGCTTATCGCCTCGTGGCAGCCGTCACCAATATCTAGCTCTTCAACGTCGCTAACGAGCGTCCATGACTTTTACGAGGAGGCTTCTAGCGAGGCGACGGCAAGTGCGCAGTCTTTTTATCAAAAAATCGATCAATTTGTACATCAAATACCTTCGTCCTTGACTGGTGCATCCACCTACTCCCGCTTCGCCACCCTCCTCGTGTTCTTAGTATTTTACTTCGCTCTTATTGCCATAAAGCTTGTCTTAGGAATGGTCTTGCTACAATATTCTCGCGGTCGCTATCAGAAGATGAAGCTTCGCGAAAAGCAGCCGACGCACCATGTTGAAGGAGGTAGAAGGGTGGGTGGCTGGGGTGTTGTCGAGGTAGACGAGGATAAGCGCAGAGCCATATACGAAGACGACCCGGATGGTTTTAGAATCCTGAAAGAACGGGAGGCTAGGGAGAAGGAGAAGAGGGAGAAAGCTGAGGACAAGGCACTGGATGGAGTGATGCGCTATGAAATGGCAGCCAAGAGGATCTGGTGAGGTGATTTTGTGTTTAATTCCGGGAACGTCTGATTGGGAATGGGATTTGGTGATGGGCTGCATTAGGTGTTTCTCTTTCCGCATGGCATCATGGCATTGGGCGTGGTGTTCCTGACAGGACTGGTCGGCATTAGGCCGTCATTCTGCATATGATACCATGGGCATTTGGGAGGCGCAGTGATGAGAGACTTTTGAGATCAGTCTACATAAGACTCCGCCTCCAATCCAGTACGCATCATTACATGAGACATGTTCGTTCCGTGTTTACAGATCTTTCTGCTGCGCGAGCTAGATGGCGGGACCGGCCCGGCAAGCGTGATTGCCTCGAGCCTATGAGACATAACGCTCGCATTGACCTGGCCCGGGAAGTACGCAGCGTGAGGCATGTTTGCATTGCAAAAGTGGCGATCGACTACGTAACCGGACGATCTTTACTGCGTGCGTGATGGGCAGCCTTCCTCGGATCATGAACCTGACTCTAGAAGCATTCTGGAAAGGGCATGATCGGGCCAAAGATGAAAGAAAGAGACCCCAAGCCGTGGATCAGATAAGGCGGCGCAGGAATGACACAAGGCTCAAGGCATGGCAATGAAACCTGCCGTATCCTGCTGGTTCCTGAGCCTGGCAACTCGGGCACTGGCGGCGTTTTGGCGGCAGGTGCACGGCGAGGATTTGGCGATTTGGGTTTGTGCCTTTTCTTAGATTCCATCGTCGGGACCTGCGTTGGAACAATGCATTGAAGGTCGGAAGGGAGCTGCGAGCTTTGTGGGTGTGGTTTCACTGCGGGTGCGCGCACTGTCTGGCGGGGCTCGCACCAATGCACCAGCAGCCCAGGGCTCTCTTGGGGGGTCGGGTTGCTGTCTTTGTTCATGCTGTTGGAGCAGCTTTTAATAATGAAGGGGGGAGTATGGGCAGGGGGGGCCGTGGGCGCTTCGGGCAGGCTGGCGGACGCTGCGGAGATGCCGGCTGCTGCTCCTTTTGGGCTTGGAGTTCGAGCTGAAGTGGCTGTGTCGCAGAGGACAACGTGAGCGGGCGAGCGTTTGACTCGGCCTGGCACGCACATGGTGTCCGTAGGAGAGACAGGCTTTATGACAGATAATCAGACACCCTTCATTATCGATTTCACGTAGACAAGTGTTGGGAAATTTGCACGATTGCCTGCTCATTTTACCTTTACCAACAAGGCACCGGGGGTGCATGCAGCGGGTGCTAATCGGTGCATCCGCGGACAGAAGCCGTATAGACTGCTGGTGGAATCGGTGGCCGGGGCCAGCAACAGCAGTATTACGCTTCGGTGGATCGCAGAGCGTGGGAAGTACCTAAATGCCCAATCAAGGCTGTGAAATCCGGCGCTCCAAACGCTCTAGAGCCTTATTTCCACGTCGCCCAAGTCAAGTCTGCAGAACCACTGTTTCTGCCAAAACACCTCTCTGTCCACCGAGCTCCTCGTCGTGAAGTGCCAACTGGCGATGCAACAGACCGTCGCTCAACGTGTGCTGCGTGGTCCTTGATCTGTCGACACACCGATCCACCTACCCGGCTCTAGCCAACTCGCTTCACCGACCTCCTGATTCCTCACTTGCCATCTCACTTCTGCGTCGGCCGAAGCGCTGATCATTCGTCTCTCACTGTCGAACTGGATGATAACTATTTCACCATCATACAGCATTCTCTCTGCATCGGGCAAGCACGCCTCTATACGCACTCAGCGACCACTTCCCCGCTGGGCAAGCAGCCCTTCTTGCCTTAGTGGAGATTAGTGGCGGCGGCTGCAGCGGCCATGGACTTCAATGAAGAGGCAAGCAGCGCAGCGCAGAACAACCAGGATCCAACATCGATAAGGAGCAAATTCAGGTCGTCAACAAAGCTTCACAAGGAGCCTCCACCTCAACTGTCGACTCGATCTTCTCTGCGATCACCGCAATCCAACGCCTCACTGAGGCGCCACCCCTCTGCGCCGGTTTATAACCGATCACACACTCCGACCTCAGGGCGCGATCCACATTCCCGAACACGATCCAATGCGTACAACTCCTCCAATTCTTCTCTTGACCAGATAAGCGCGGGCCCATCACCTGTGCTGGGTAGCTCCGCCTTTGGTCCAGGCGGCGTGTCGTACCCAGACCAATACCCTGGAACCTCGCATTCGGCCACCAATGATCATCGAACAGACGACCTCGTCGGCGCTCCTTTTGACGCGAATGGTATTATTACAAGTTTCGATTCCACCAAGGCGAGTGGTTACCAGAATTCACTGCGACGACCTCCCCCTCCCCCCCTGTCCCACACGAGCCCTGACCCACGAAACCTCATCTTACAGCGGCAGTCGCAAAGCTTTTCTTCTGAGAAGACGATGGAAATAACCCCGCCTCGGTCAGACACGGGGACCTCGAGCCCAAAACGGTTTTCTGATGAGGCAGGAGGTAAGATACTGCCTCCCACTAGGAAAAAGAGTGGGTTTTCGCAGTTCATGAGCAGCATGTTGGGATCGCCGAGAAACATCAAGATTTCTGCGCCAGAGAACCCAGTACACATGATACACGTAGGATATGACAACGAGACAGGTCAATTTACGGTAAGCGCTTCCTTAAAGATAAGAACCCCGTCAAAACTGGATTGTGCATCGCCTGCGCTTGAAGCTTCCTTGACATGCTGAATGTGCTCGGTGATTATTCTGCTTGGCAATGACTGGTATGGCTTTCCAGATTACGTCGC
The DNA here is from genome assembly GCA_021030905.1 of Pyrenula massariospora. Classification (NCBI taxonomy): domain Eukaryota; kingdom Fungi; phylum Ascomycota; class Eurotiomycetes; order Pyrenulales; family Pyrenulaceae; genus Pyrenula; species Pyrenula massariospora. The sequence goes on from JAGFMI010000005.1 coordinate 418,356, forward strand.
TAACTTTGCGTGACAGGGTCTTCCCAAAGAATGGCAGAGGTTGCTTCAGGATAATGGCATTTCTAAGAAAGAGCAGGAGCAGAACCCACAGATGATGACTGATATCATGAAATTCTACCAAAAGAACATGGGGGAACCTGATGAGGAGGTATGGCACAAATTCGACCACGCACAACCAACATCGGATTCTCAAGCAACGACTCTGATGGGTACACCTGGTCCAATGTCTCCTGTTGGGGGTGTCAGTCCAAATACATACACATCCGCATCCAGTGGCATGATATCACCCCCAGCCAGCCCCAGATTTCCCCAAAATCATGAAACAAGCTTCGAGAATCCAAGAGCTCCACCTCCTATTCCTCCTCAGAGGGTGCTCACGAATCCTATATCACCAGCAACATCTTCATCAATAGGTAGCATGACACCAGCACGGCCAGCACCGAAACCTCCAGCTCCTGTTTCTGCCAACTTTGTACCCAATCGAGCTCCACCACAACCTCCGGTTTTAAAGGAGCTTCCCGTTGGTCAAGGTCGACCCAGTCAAGAGGCTCCCAAAAAGCCGTATGTGCCACCAACGATACCAGAATCTCAAGTTACCTCTCCCGATGGTCCGCGAAACCGGTCCAACACCGCGCCCACAAGCCAAGCATCTCAACCCGGTGGTATTAAATCGCCCGTTCAATATCAACAGCAGCAGGAACAAGCTATGATGGTTGCTCAACAAGCGATCCAAAACAAGCAACTAGACAGAACCAGGAGCGTGAAGCAACAACCAACGATTCAGACTCAGCCGGAAATGCAGCAAAAGGCAGCAGCTCCTCCTCCTCCTCAGCAACAACAGCATGCTGTCGATCCGTCAACGATACCTCACCCAACGCAACAGGCGCGCACTGGGCCAGTGGCAGGTGCCCGGCCTCGTCAACGACCACGTCAGAGCAATGGCATCGATATCAGGGCTCGGTTAAATGCTATTTGCACAGCGGGAGATCCTACTCAGAAATACAAGAACCTTACCAAGATTGGGCAGGGTGCCTCTGGCGGCGTATTTACGGCGCACGAAGCGGAAACGAACAGTTACGTTGCTATCAAGCAGATGAATCTGGAGCAACAGCCCAAGAAAGACCTCATTATCAATGAGATTCTTGTCATGAAAGACAGCAAACATCCGAACATCGTCAATTTTATGGATAGCTATCTCCACGACGGCGACTTGTGGGTTGTTATGGAATATATGGAGGGTGGTAGCTTAACTGATGTCGTCACGTTCAACATCATGAGCGAGCCGCAGATTGCTGCTGTCTGTCGTGAGGTGGGCTTCTCATCATTATTCAACTACGGGAAAACGATTGCTAATTGGATCAGACACTCCGGGGGCTCCAGCATCTCCACGGCAAGGGTGTCATTCATCGAGATATCAAGTCCGACAATATATTACTTTCGCTACAGGGCAGTATTAAGCTGAGTATGTCGAGCGTCATTGATTTCTCAGTGAGATTCTAACGAGCTCCAGCCGATTTTGGATTTTGCGCTCAGATCAACGAATCACACACCAAGCGTACGACGATGGTCGGAACTCCGTATTGGATGGCTCCAGAAGTTGTCACGCGTCAGGAGTACGGCCGGAAAGTCGATATATGGAGCTTGGGGATTATGGCGATTGAAATGCTGGAGGGCGAGCCGCCTTATCTAACAGAGTCGCCGCTTAGAGCTCTCTATCTTATCGCGAAGTTTGGTACCCCGGAGATCAAGAATGAGGCCGAATTGACTCTCCCGTTCCGAGATTTCCTGCATAGTGCCTTGAAGGTGGAACCCGAGAAGCGGGCATCCGCAGGCTCTTTATTGGGTGTAAGTATTGCATCTGTCCCATTCTTATCCTTGCTAACGATCCCTAGCATGAATTTTTGCAGAATTGCGCACCGTTGCCGAGTCTGGCGCCTTTGGTAAAGTCGGCGAGGCAGAGTCGTGCTCAAGAAAAAGCAGCTCGCGGTAGCTAGTGATTCAAAATTTCAATATACCCATACTTTTCGGGAGCAATGTCATACCCGATTGCAGTCGGTCCGCATTCAATGCCAGGTTTTGGACATATCGAGAAAGCAGCAACTGTGGCGTCCTTCCCTATACGTACGTCTGACTCAGCATATACTCTCCACAATAACCTGCATGCAGTGTCTTTCTAAGGGTCGGCATTATAAGAGATCTTGCATCAATTAAGGACGAAATCTGTACACCTGGCCGATGTCCTGCCACGAGCAAAGGCTTCCAGCATTACAATTTTAATTTCTGCGTGCAATACACTTTGGACACATCGACGGGTTTGGAGTTGAGCTGCTAAGCGGTCACGTTGTGATGGGACAGCTTCAAAGCTTCCCGTTTCATGTACGAATCATCACTTATTCTGACGCGCTTTACGGAAACCTCACTTCTGGTTTATGGTCAAGATCGTATGATTTCTCCTTTCTCTGTTCCAGATGTATCCAAGTTCGAGTTTCATAGCTACCTGTCGTGTTGGAGAAGTCCCACCAGCTGAATAGATCGTAAAGCTTTGAAGCGCGATTAGAAGTTGAGGGAAGGTAGACAGAAAAGTAATCACGAAGAAATATATATTAGCCTAGAAGACCACCATGATGATTTAGGGATTGTATCGAAAGTATAAGGCTGGCGTAAGATCATTGCGTAGGCTCCCGCAGATCCAACGTACGCAGCCTCGTAGATTCCAGACTCCGGGCTGACCTACTCCGTCATAGCTTGCCCGCATCTTGAACCTTGACGCCTAATAACTTCACAAGCATTCGCGCTTAGGACAACCTCAATATCACACATCTTGTCTACCTAAAGAGCCTATTTCGATCGCTTACTTCTCACGCCCTCTCTACACCATGTTTCGGGCTCAGGTGAGCCCATTCGACGACGTCGTCGGTAGGCTACTTTGCGAACCTTTACTGTGCAATGAGTAGTTGACCTTCTTGTAGGAAAAGCGACAGACGAAAACCTAACGTCAGAAAATTGGGAATACATACTAGTGCGCATATCGAAAGTGCATCGATCTCTGCCAGAGGACTGACACTGCTAGGATGTATGTGACAAAGTGTCGACGTCGGACACAGGGTTGGTTTGCTCAAAGTCCTGCATTTTGGCTGAATTCGAACTTACGACAGCTTCAGAGCTAAAGATGCCGTGGCCGCGATGATCAAAAGGCTTGCGCACAGAAATGCAAATGTTCAGTTATATACTCTTGAGGTTCAGACTCCCGATCCCACATACGATGTCTACAGGGAGCTAATGGGGTAGCGAAGTTGGCGAATGCACTCTCGCAGAATTGCGGGATCGACATGCACAGAGAGCTGGCATCGAGGAGCTTCACAGACGCTCTCTTGAGACTTGCGAACGATCGGGTAAGAGAATCAACCTGGAGATAATAGAGGGAAGCTGACGGAGCGTCGCAGACAACGCACCAGCAGGTGAAGTCCAAAATATTGGAGCGCATGGGAGAATGGACGACTATGTTCAGACAAAATCCAGAGCTCGGTATTATGGAGCAGGCATACATGAAGCTCAAGTCTCAAAGTATGCTTTGTATGTTGTGGGTTAGGGGCTGTTGTCTGACGAATACAGATCCAAATCTGCAACCACCCCAGGCCCCTACGAAGCGACAGATAACTGAAGTCGATCGGCGGAAGGAGGAAGAGGAGTTGCAAATGGCCTTGGCGCTGTCAATTAGGGATAAAAAGGAAAAGTCAGCGAACAGCCAGCAGCCAAACGCGGCTGAGCTTTCAGGCACATCAGCGGCTTCTACCCAGCCGGGACCGTCGCAACCAGTGCCTTCAGGTACCACTGCCGCAACTGTATCCCGTGTTCGAGCTCTATTTGATTTCCAGCCCTCCGAAGCTGGCGAGTTACAATTTAGGAAAGGGGACGTGATTGCAGTTCTAGAATCGGTTTACAAAGACTGGTGGAAGGGCTCATTGAGAGGCCAGACTGGAATTTTCCCCCTCAACTATGTAGAAAAATTGCAAGATCCTACGCAGGAAGAATTGCAGAAAGAGGCGCAGATGGAATCGGAGGTATTTGGCGAGATCAAGAATGTCGAGAAGCTGCTGGCTTTGTTGAGCACAAGCAGCTCAGAGCTTAACGTGAGAGACAATGAGGAGATAACTACGCTGTATCATCAAACTTTAGCAATTCGACCGAAGCTGATCGAGTTGATTGGGAAGTATACTCAGAAGAAAGGCAAGGCAAATTCCCAATTCATCAATGACATGTTTGCTAATTTCAACAGACGATTTTTCTCAACTCAACGAGAAATTTATCAAAGCAAGGAGAGATTACGAGGCGTTGCTTGAGACATCAATGGCGCAGTCAGCCCAGCCGCCATATGGCAGACCTGCGCAACAACCTTTCGGATATGGTGGAGCTCCACCACAGCAAGGCTATCCACCTCAACGGTACTATAGCCCAGGTTCGTCTTATCTTTGTGTACTCTTGAACGCGACACAGCTGACATCAAAAAGAACCTGCTGGTCCTCCACACAATGGTCCGATGCCATTCCAATACTCCTCTCAAAGTAGTCAACAGCTACCATATCCAAGCTCTCCAGACCTTCGCCGCCGTACACCTGTGGCGGCTGGCCCTTCAGCCCAGCAAACACAATCCGATCAGTACCAATCTTACCCTCCTCAACACCAACCTCAATCTCAGCCCCAACAACAGCCGCCGTCTGACCCGCAGCAATACCCATCATACCCGCCACAGCAACAGCAACAGCAACGACCCCAAACAACCCACGACCCTCACCCCCAAGAACTTGGTAGCTCCGCATACGACTCCCCAGTCGACAAACCCGTCCGCCGTCAATCCTTCCCCGCTTCCCAGGCCCAGTACTCTATGCAAAACCAGAATCCAAACGCAGAATATTCACCCTCCGTCTACTCACCCGAAGACCAGCAACCGCCCCCCACCCAACCACAGCAACAACCCTACCCACCATATCAATCACACCCATCGCAGCCGACCCACCAACCCCCCGCTCCGCCGAATCAGCAGCCCTCCACCACACCGCTCCCACAGAACAGTCCGTATCCCACTCTACGGCCAGAGAGCGGAATGGGCAGGCCCGGCGGCGGCGGTGGAGGGTATCAGCCCTACGGCGGCGGGAGACCGCAGAGTTACGCGGGCGGACCGCCGCCACAGCAGCAGCAAGGGTACGGCGGGCCAGGGAGACAGCCGGCTGCCGCGGATCCGGCTGGGTTTTACAGGTGAATATCATGTGTCAGGAGGGTGGGTTGGGATTGGTCGCAAGGGTGGGGAATTTGGGATGAAATTGGAATGTGAATCGTCGTTTTAAATAATACTCAAGGGGGTTCTCAATCGAATCCGCTCGTAATTGTCATGAATGGGAACTTTGTTCATGGGACATGGCGCTTGGTCTGCTGGAGGGGAAAGCTGCATTGTCCTGAAGTCACATAGCAAATGGTGAGGCGAAGAGTGAACAGCGAATTTAGGCGCATATCTTGAGAAATGCAGCATTTATCGAGCAGTCAGAGTTTCTAGGATATGCTCCCCCTTGATTCTACTAAGACTGTCGTGATCTGTTCGTTTCTATCCATAATCGCACTCCTCTAACAGGCGATCCTCGCATATCAGCTTCTTCATCAGCCCCCATTGTGCTGCATGTCCGATTTGACCCCAAGCACCTCCCACCTGGCGTTCACGGCACCATCCCCGTGCTTCTCTCTTAGACCTTCCATGTCCTTCGCATCGGAGCCCATCAGAACCTCGTCATCCTGCTCATCCCACACTCCCGGGATGTCGTCTGGAATGCCCTCTCCTTTGCGCAGAGCGTCGTAGACAAGGTCAGCAAGTTTTAGATCTGAGGAGGCGTGGGTAGTGCTTGTGGTAATGCACTCAAGCGCCGTTAGAAGGAGGTCAGCGGAGGCATACGGTGTGGCGCGAAGGTGATATTCAAACCATTCTGAGGGACTCGTGTAGGTTGGACGCTTCATCTTAGCTGCGGATACATCGTGAAGCTCGCGAGGCTCGCTGTCGAAGGCGGGCCATCCACCTTCCGGCTCAGGTAGGGCATAATCGAGGTCGTCAGGAGCAGCTTGCGTATTGCTGTCAAAGAGGTTCTGGGTTTCGAGTCTAGAGTTGCGAATTTCGGGTGCGGTCTCGAATATTTCCGTCGCGTGGACTGGAGCTGTCTCGTACGTTTCGCTATCAGATTCGAGGTCATCGTCTGAGTCAGCGGTACCCTGAACCCAGTCTTCAATACTTTGGGATGTATTCTGGGAACCATGAGGTGCCGGTTGCTTGATGTCACCATCCACGTTCTGTGGGCTACTGGCCCGCTCGTCGCTTAGGAGCCGCACATTAAGAGGACTACTAATGGTTCTACGAGCGCCAGCAGAACTAGAGGGAGGTGAAGCTATCTCGGGACGAGACCGAGGGAGAGAATTCTCGGCCATAGACGTGGGGTCGGGTGTGCTTGGAATTTCAGGTGATGATAAACGCCGTCTCTTCCGCGGTTCTGAATGACCGTTTCGGATAGGGCTACTGGTGACTTGCAGGGATCCTGACTTGTCTCTGGAATATCTTGATTCTTCACTTCTTCTACGCTTGGAACTGCGAGCGGCCGATGAATATGGGATTTCTCCTGCCTCCGAATCAGAGGTGTCAGACGGCAATGCGCTTTGATGGGAGGCTTTCAAAGACAATTTTTGAACTTCATTTGAGTTTTGAGTGGCTTGTGACCGTGCAGGAGGCGGTGTTCTAGGCGTTGGGCTCTGTGGTTGCCATGATGGGCTTTGCTTGCGCGGATCTTTCTTTGTGTGAGTGTCGAAATTGATAACCCTGGGGACGTTCGAGCTTGACCCGCTCTGAATTCGCGAAGTGCTCGGTGGCTGCTCCCAGTTCACCTTTTCTTGATGAAGGGGCACGATCTTGCTGTGGAAAAAATTCTTGAGCGTTGTGGCTGACATGACAGGATGCTATGAGTCTCCAGTTAACACTCAATGGCAAGCGATCTGGCATATCGGTCCTCTCACCTTAGCGTGTATGTGGTCCCAATACCTGTGTTCTTGTTGAGGTGAGAATGACAGGATTCGTGGAGCTGCTGCTAGAAGTTCGTCTACCATTTCGTCCGCATTACGATCCCTTCCCGTCGAGGTCTTTCTGGAAACCATTGTTGGAGCTCTGGATGCTCTATCCCTCCGAGACTCGGATTTGCTTGTTCCTCTTCTTAGCTGTTGGGTGGGAGGCGGATCATCAGCGTCGGAAAAAGCGTCGGCTGTTGGTATGGGCCAGTTGTTGTGACAAACGTACTTTAACCAGCGGTCTCGCCAAGACTGCCAGGTATGATGAGGATACTGTGAAATTTGATGCATCAATAGTGCGACTCTTCAAGAAGCGAATCCAAGAACACGAATACCTTCTCGGCTAAATGTTTGTATATCTCATTTCCCCTTATGCTCAAGCCCTTGGACTCCGCAGGCTTGACCCACTTCCATAATATCTGGTCGTCGCCTGTAGTGAAAGGTCGTCTTGAAGACTTGGCTGCTATTGACGTCGTTCCGACAGGTCGGGCCGAGGAAACCACAGTACCGACGCGATGCTCGCCTAAGTCTTCCAGCTTGCCATTCTTCACGGATTCCGTAATGTAGCGCCAGGAATGACTGTCGACGCGATTAGTGATGCCCATGACCGCCGAGTTCAATTCACGTACGTGCCAGCTCGCACCTCATTCTTCCTTGCATGATCCACGATCACGACATCTGCCTGCTTTTCAAGATCTACAACATCGCCTCCATTTGCCTAAGGTGTTTAGATACTACATCAGGTATGAACATTACGAGCTTCTCTAACCGTGATGATGCCCAGAAGATGCTTCCGGTCCGGCACTCTTTGAGAGACAAAGATTTTCTGGTCCTTGAAAAGGCTGTCTGTTGAGCTACGAGGGGCTTGCTCTCGAGTAATGCCATCGTACACGATCGGTGCCATGCAGTTCGAAGGGGCTTGACGGTGCGAATTGAGCAGAGGGCGTCGGGGGGGTAGTGGTAGGGGAGACAGGCTTGCGCCGCTAGGTAGGGCACATCTACCAGCACCAGATCTGCTGTATCACCGCATTGAAGACGAGTGAGTGGTGAACGACCGTCCGTGACGCGAGTCGCGCCCCGCGATTTCACGTGCGCGAAACACGCCATTTTGGGACGGAAGCTTCCGCGGGCGCCGGAAAGCTCGAAAAGCTCCGAGCTGGAGCGTCGGTAATAATCATATCCGTGGGTTGCTATTGGCTACTCATTTGCTGATTGTGTTCATCCGGATAATCTTCAATCTTTTCTCCATCTAGCACAAATCTAGCCTCGTGCTCTTTACTTCTATTATTTATCCCTGAGTCTTGACCTTGCCGGCCGTGGCGCTTGTCCGGAAACAATTTTAGTCCACACTGAATCCCATCTCGTCCAGCAGATATCCACACTTATCACCAAGATGTCGGAAGAACTTACATATACCCAAGTGTCCGAACACTCTACAAAGAAAGACCTCTACCTCGTGATACATGACAAGGTCTACAATGCCTCAAGCTTCGTAGATGAGCATCCGTATGTCTATCCTCGTCCATGATTCGCACAACCAGGCTATAAAACTACCCGGGTCTGATTTTGGTCAAGAAATCTTGCCTTCACCTGTCACCTCAATACACATGTTCTCCGCTAACAGATATTGATCCTATACAGTGGCGGCGAAGAAGTCCTTCTCGATGTCGGCGGTCAGGATGCAACCGAAGCCTTTGAGGATGTTGGTCACAGTGATGAAGCACGCGAAATTCTAGACGGGCTGATAATTGGGACATTGAAGCGTCAGGTAAGGGCTTCTCGACGCACCAACTGACCGCCATGACTGAAATGTGATGATAAACTAACCAACCTCATTCCAGCCTGGTGACCCACAGCCTGCTTCCACTTCTCAACCTACTGCAACCGCTCCACCTACAAAAGACTCGGCAGCATCTCTTGGTATTGGTCTATACGCAGTCATCTTGGTCGGAGGCGCACTTGCCTTTTTCGCATACAAATACATGCAAGCAAACGAGAGCAAGTAAAGAGTTTCAGAGAGGCCATTTGGTAGTACACATTTTCAACAAGGTAGACAAGCTTTAATGGTACATTCGACTCTTGCCATCAGCAGCAACGCTGGCAATATGACGCCGTAGATTTTGCGTGAGCATTCACCTCTCGTACACAAAATTCAGCAGCGATTTGATATCTGTTCTCCACCTGTTTTAGTCAAAGAAAGGCGGCGTGGACCCAGATTTTGCATGAGAGGTCGCGGAGACATAGAAGCACAAAGCGCCTAAGCCAGGGCTGTCGTAATTGATACTTGTTCCATATGATACAGTTTCCACTCTCCCGCCCGCCCAGCAACTTCTGTTCTTGCCCAACGGCTTCGATGTAGCGTGCTCGCGAGAACACAAAAAGCACAACTCCTAAGCTTTATCCATGATCCGTAGAAACACCACGCCAAAGACAGCAAATAATGGAAGAGGCCCCCACATCAAAGATTGAAATGAACCACTATCCTTCGCAAGCTCATAACATCATGGAAGGGTAAGTTGACCGGTCGATAGTCACAGGTCCGTACCCCATGATTTCCTATCTTCATGAACTTCGCGCGCTCCAGCCGCTCCGGTATTATTTGCAAGCAGGTCCCATTCCTATGATTCCTTAAATACCCTAGAATACCCTGTCAGCTAGGTTCAGCCAATCGCGCATGAATAACGCAAAGAGGACTTACAGATGCGACTCGTAAAACTTTAGCATCTTCATCGGGCACTTCCTATAAGCCATATCAATGTCCACCTTCGCCTTCTTCCCGTTGGTCCACTCGAGGAATGCGTGTAAGGTCTGTGTCCGGCTGTCCCGTTCAATGGTTTGTACCTCCTTTACGTGGTCCTCCCAGCTCTTCCCTGGTGGCATCCAACCGCCTTCTTCGTCGCCGTTTTTGCTCTTCCGCCCGCGCTTGGGTGCTGATGCATCGGCTTCTTCTTTCAGACTGGGATTCGACTTTCGTTTCTTTGTTGCTCCGTTTGTGACTGGTATAGGCATTTTATCACCTTCTGCTTGGTCTGGGCGCCCGCCGATTGAGCCAAAGTATTGCTCCAGAGCAGCGTTATCCCTGTGGTGATCATAAGGAAAGAGTACTTTGAAAAGGGGGGGACGGCGCATACGCTAGATTCACCTCCGGCTCCATTGTGTAATCTTTGGGGTTGTCATATCCTTTCCATTTTACGTAGAGAACTAAAGATTTCTTCTTGCCCTTTCCGTGCCACTCATGCCCGAGAACTTTCTCCACGACGTATCTGAAGGTGAAAGAATAGTTAGAGGAAAGACGTTGATTTGTGTGAAGTGAATGACCTACTCCTCACCATCCTCATCGTCGCCATTCTCATCCACCTCCTCATTGGCTGTTGAGTCGACATCCTCCTTCTCTTCGACTTCGTCAGATGTGTCGGGCTTTTCGGGTTCAGCGGCTATCTCGGCGTCTACTATAGAGCCATCTTCGCTCATGTCGACGTCGTCTAACCCTGCGAGCCATTTAGCTATGCGCCGAATGAGAGTCATGACCAGGCGCAGCAGCAATCAGTTAGATGGAAGCACGATGATCAAAATGACAGGGGTTATGAGCTTTTAGGCATTGCAATCAGAACTAGTTTGACTTACGAGGCATGGTGAGGATAGCTAGATGTGTAAATGAGGACTGAAAGATGAATGAGAAATAGTAGAAGGAGGGTTCAACTCTCTGATTTAAGCTTCGCAACTCTTGCGATGTGAAGAGATATATATGTAAGTTCTGTTTATGATATGCGCAATGAGGGTAATTGAAGCGCAATTAAAGAACAAGCAGAGGCGCGTGAAGGTCACGCCTAGAGCGGATTCGCGTGGAGAAAGCTTGGCGCTCCGCTCCTTTAGCTCCGCGAGATTTGGAGAGAAATTGTCGGCCGCACTAAAATTGAGTTGGAGGCAGAAGCTCTCAGGCACAGCGAGCGGCTCATAAGAATCTAGAGAGCCACAACTACGCCTGAAAACCCCCCTCCCCGTTCTTCATCTGCATTCAAATCCTTCTCTAAGCTTTTACAATTCCGATCCTGCGCTTCCAAGCGCACAGACAACCATGGCAATGCAACTGGATATGTCGAATGCCCAGGTGATGAAGGATGAGTCCGGCAGACCTTTCATTATTGTACGGGACCAAGGAAAGAAGAAGCGGCAACATGGCATTGATGCCGTCAAATCCCATATCCTTGCAGCAAGGACTGTGGCCAATATTGTGAAGACGTCTTTGGGGCCTCGCGGCCTTGACAAGATCCTAATCTCGCCAGACGGAGATATCACAGTAACAAATGACGGCGCTACCATTTTGGCTCAAATGGAGATAACGAATCATGTTGCAAAGCTATTGGTGGAGCTTTCAAAGTCTCAAGATGACGAGATCGGCGACGGGACAACGGGCGTTGTAGTGCTTGCGGCAGCATTATTAGAACAGGCGGCGGACTTGATCGACAAGGGCATACATCCAATCCGGATTGCGGATGGTTACGATCAAGCTTGCGAGGTTGCAGTGGAAGAGCTGGACAGAATAAGCGATACGGTTCCATTCACAAGAGAAAAGCAAGAGAATCTGGTCAAAGTTGCAAAGACAAGCCTGGGGAGCAAGATTGTTTCCAAAGCACACAACCAGTTTGCACAGATTGCAGTTGACGCGGTGCTGTCTGTCGCAGACTTACAACGGAAAGATGTCGATTTCGAGCTTATCAAGGTCGACGGTAAGGTGGGAGGATCTTTAGAGGACACCTTACTGGTCAAGGGCGTGGTAGTGGACAAGGATTTTTCACACCCTCAAATGCCAGACGAAGTGAAAGACGTGAAGCTTGCAATTCTTACCTGTGCGTTTGAGCCTCCAAAACCGAAGACAAAGCATAAGCTCGATATCACTACTGTGGAGGAATTTAAGAGGTTACAGGCCTACGAGAAAAACAAATTCACTGAGATGATCGACCAAATCAAAGCAACAGGCGCAAATCTTGTGATATGCCAATGGGGTTTTGACGATGAGGCCAACCATTTACTACTCCAGAACAAACTTCCAGCTGTAAGATGGGTTGGTGGCCCAGAGATTGAGCTTATTGCCATCGCGACCAATGGAAGAATAGTGCCGCGGTTCGAGGACTTAAGCTCGGAAAAACTCGGTAAGGCGGGAATTGTTCGAGAAATGAGCTTCGGAACAACACGAGAGAAGATGCTCGTCATTGAAGAATGTGCGAATACCAGAGCTGTCACGGTGTTCGTACGAGGTAGCAACAAGATGATAATCGACGAAGCCAAGCGATCGTTACATGACGCACTTTGTGTAGTGCGCAACCTTGTCCGAGACAACAGAGTTGTCTACGGAGGCGGTGCGGCGGAGATCGCGTGTGCCCTTGCAGTTGAAGATGCCGCTCCGAAGAGTTCGGGGTTGGAACAATACGCAATGCAAGCGTTCGCGGAAGCCTTGAACTCCGTGCCCATGGCATTGGCCGAAAATTCTGGTCTTAATTCTATCGAGACCTTAGCCGATATCAAGTCCCGGCAGGTCAAGGAGAAGAACTCGCGATTAGGGGTTGATTGCATGCAGACAGGCAGTAGTGGTAAGTGTCTCTCAATCACTGTTGGGGATTTCAACTTATATACCACACAGATATGCGAGAACATTTCGTCATTGATCCCTTGATTGGCAAGAGGCAGCAGCTTCTCCTCGCAACGCAACTTTGTCGGATGGTATTGAAAGTTAACAATGTCATTATTGCGGGCAATGAGGAAAATGAATTTTGATTAGATACCCGGGCTCATGAAATGGAAATTGCGGCATAAGGGTGGCGTTCCTTGCATATAAAGAGGCAGGTCAAGATTCATTCAGCGCAAGCGAGGCAGGGATGATAAACATGCTTTTCGTTGATCTCATAAAAAGCTATCCTCAAAGTAGAGTTGCGACAACATCTAAGTGAATGCACAAGTTGGCTCTTGAAGCAGCAAGGGCCGCCTGAAAAAGAAGCAATATCAGGTCTCAATGTTCCCCTTCACTTCGCAATTCCAATCTTGCTTTGGCTCAGCACACTGTCTCTCTGCCCGCCACCCTCCGCCCCTCTCATCTGCTTCTCAACATCAAATTCAAACGGCGCTCCCAATTCCCCAGCAACGGTCACTGACGGCGGCGTGTCACTTAACCTCCGAAAGGTGGTGAACAAACGCCAGCCCCCACGCTTCTGTTGCGAACTATCCTTGTTGTTGTTAGAGGAAGATCTCCGCGCGGTGAAGCTCTTGCGGATGGTGGAGATGAGGCCAGAAGGATAGACTTTGAGGAGCCATGGACGAGATACGATCAAGCAAACGGTTACTATGGCGAGATCGAGTTCAATTATTGTCCAGATAGTAGGAGGGATGAGGTGAACTGGAATTAAGGTTAGGGAATGTTAGTAGAGTAAATCATGAGAGGCATCAAGCGAGTAATTCAAGAGCAGTAGATTTTGGAGAAACAAGGCTGAGCGTTTCGGCTTTGGAAACAGCAGGAAGCTTGGGAATGGGTCGTGGGAAAGAAGAAAAGCTCAGAAGTAAAGGTTGTACTCACAAGTGACGTCGTCAGGCTCGTAGAAGAGGAGAGCATAGCGGTAGCAGCTAGCAAAGGTAGCACTGCCAGCCTTCTATCAGCTATTGATTCCCCAATTAACGAAATGAGTGAAAACTCACAAACCACCTAACAGAAACAAGCATGCGATTCCGGCTCGCTGATGCCGAGGCAAGTGCATTTTCCATACCATAAATATCGGCATGGCCAAGACGACAAGGTCTGTGACGATCCATGGAATTGGAGGTATTTTAGCAACAAGCTGTTTGTTTCCGCAGTGACCTGGAACAGTCGGATTCCAATTACGTGCGACAGGGATGCAGAGCAAATTGTCTGCAAGGAGGGTCCCTATCCACCAAAACACAAGGACAACTCCCATGACTTTTACCCACAATCGAAAGGTAGGAGTGATAAAGATTCGGTGGTAGAGAATCAGCAACGAGGTTTTGACCAAAAAAAGGCCTGTGCACTGAAGCGAGCCGACTGCGAACCAGAGCTTTCGATGAAATGTATTCTTAGCTCAAATATTTTAATTCCGGATCGGGCAAGAACTTACTTTGTAGAAATTCTCAAACTGAGACACGTTCAATGTCCACAGGTGTCGTCCTAGACCGAAATTTCGTGCTCCTAAAGAGCCCTTTAGTCGCGGCAATTACCCCTAGTAGCCTGGTATATTCGTACCGATACAGATGTACACAGCTTGGGCGATCGAAATGACCTGCGCATCAAGTTTCAGATAAATATTCACGCCCTAGGGGAAACATGACCGTCTATACCAATGCGGCTACTATGAGGCCATCATCGATGCCGAATGTCACTTTCTTCATGTGTCTCGAAGTGACTCTCATGATGACAGCCGCTATTGCTAGCGCCGAAAAGACAGACGCGTAGGTATACACCTGCACATCATGGTTCTGTCCCCGCTGGGCAGCAATTTGCTGCGGCGACAGCCCTTTGGTAAGTTGTGCTATAGCAGCGGTGGCAGAAGCCATTGTTGGCAAAAATGATTAAACCAATTTTCAGTTTTGCCGATTACGTCGCACAGAAAAAGCAACCGAGGATGTATCTGTAGCAATGTAGAAAGCTCAACAACGAACAGAAGAAACAGAATGAGATAGTGTCAATTGATGAGAAAGGTCACTCCCTCCATTGCCCTACGACAGACTGACGCAGCTGGCCGCCACATCCCACAATTCAAGAGTCTTGTCCTTACTCGCTGGATTACGAGCTCAAAGTATCGGGTAAATGCTTTAGATCGAAGACGGTGCTTCTACTTTGCGTATCTAAAGGGGGCCAAAGGAGCGCAGCGAGGAGCGGCCGTGTGGGCGTCTCGCTCTGCTCATGAATTTCCAGTGTGTCTATCGCGTCAATGTTGGTCATCCCACGGGAGATAAGCAGCCATTGACCGCATTCAACATCACAATGGGAAAGGTCATCAGGGGCCAGCGAGACTGTCGTACATTCAAGAGACGCTAAGACATAAACCGGTCGTCGTGCGACTGATGAGTAGTAACGTCCTTACGGCGACTCTAGGAAGAAAAAGATGCAGTTCGTACGTCTTCACAACGTAGCGCACTCGCACTAGTCAAACATGCTCTAGATTCGATGTGCAGATCGGATGGGGCCGAGATGCGCGCACGGCTCAGGTGCTCGGCAAAGCGGCCGTCAGCAATGGGCCGTGGAGACTTGTTTAAGGCGATGAGCAAGTTCTAGTCGTAGCGTTTGTTCTTTGTAAGCAAGTCATTGATGTCACGGACGGAGATCCGGACCGCACGGTAGCAGCTTGGTAGCAGCCGATCACCTTGATGCTGAGCTTCTAGAGCAACAGGCGGTTCGTGGAATTCGTGACGAGAGGATCTCAGTAACGGGAGTTCGATGTATCTTAATGGTTGAAGTTTGAAGTATAGCTTCGAAGGTATTGATAGAAAGTAGTCTCTACCAAGCCTCCCTTGATCGGGATTAGCGCCACACGTCCTCGATCATGGCGTTCCTGCACCACATCAGCCACCAGACACAAAACGCTCGATCCATCTATCAACCATGGGTTCGGAGGCTTGTTCCGTTGCAGTGGTAGCCTCCCATTGAAGCCATTACGCATATGGATACACTATTTTGCGATCCGTGCTATTCCAGATCGAGCAGCGTGCTGCGCAAGTACAGTACTACCACAGGTAGGTACTGACAATATTGAATCAGCCTTGCCAGTATCTGCATCATGACGTGCAGTTTACTTGCGCGAATTGCTTCTTTCGAGTTCTCATAGCTCTTGCTCCATGATATTTGAACTTTTGTATCATTGCCTTCGTTCAAAACATTTAAACCCTGTTAGCAAGAACCGCCACCCATTACGTAGGTATTGTAAGGCCTTTTCCAGACCCATGACACTGTTTTGAAAACCACCGAGTTTAGAATTCGACCACGTGGTACCTCTCTCTTACCCTCGTTACGGACCTTTCTTAGGTCTTGGAAGCTGCCACCACATTCTCGGCTGGAATGCTGCAGGCTGTATCGGTCTCGCAGGTTTTACCTATCCTTGTCGTGATAGTCACCGGAGTTGGTAACCTCTCAACCTTAACAGTGAAGGCGTACATGGCAACTGATCAGTTTCCAGTATCTTTGGCTAGCAGTAATCCATAATCTCTTTTTTCATGCTCTCTCTCGCTTTCCGGGCCCGCGACTTTGGGCCATATCACGTGTTCCTTATGCCTGGACCCTGGCGAAAGGAGACTTGACGCAGCGGACTCAAGAACTACATGAACGCTATGGGCCGATCGTCCGTTTGGCTCCCAATGAGCTCTCTTTCATCGAGGGGCAAGCTTGGCATGATGTATACGGTCACCATCAAGGAAACCCAAATTTCCCCAAAAATCCCCTCTGGATGGCGCCAGCTGAGAATGGTATTCACTCCATACTGAGTGCCAACGACGCAGATCACAGTCGCTATCGTCGCCTTCTATCTCATGCTTTCTCTGAGCGAGCTCTCATCCAACAAGAGCATTTGTTACACTCTTACATAGATCTCCTGATCAGTCGGCTGAGAGAGCGAGCCTCCTCATCAGATACGGCCGTGGTCAATCTCGTGCAGTGGTTCAATTTCACCACCTTTGATATTGTTGGCGACCTTAGCCTAGGAGAACCATTTCATTGTCTTGAGGATTCTCGCTACCATGACTGGGTATCGATTTTGTTCTCTCAATTCAAATTTGCCGCTCTTTTTGTAGCGATCCGCTTCTTTGGGCTTGACAAGATAGTGAAAAGGCTGCTCCCAGCGAGCGCCCTTAAAAAAAGGAACGATCATGGAAAAATGGCTGATGAGCGTATCCACCGTCGCCTCGACCAAGGTAAGGTAGCCGATGCGCAGAGACATGACTTCATGGCCTACATTCTCCGCTACAATGACGAAAAAGGCATGACTATTCCTGAAATCGAACAAACACTCCGTGTGCTGGTGATCGCTGGTAGCGAAACGACAGCAACCGCTCTGTCCGGGATTGTAAGAAATCTCCTTGTGAATCAAAGTATTTCAAAGAAACTGGCTGCAGAGATACGGGGGTCCTTCCGACATGCGTCTGAGATCTGCGCACAACGGGTCATGGCATTACCGTACCTTGGAGCCACCATCGAAGAAGGCCTCCGCTTGTGTCCTCCAGTCGCGTTAGGAATGCCTCGTGTAGTGCCTAACGGCGGCGCAGAGGTCTCTGGGCATTGGCTGCCAGGCGGCGTACGTGCACCTCTCTTTTACGCTTATTTTCCATACCAAAAAGCTAATAATATTTAAATCAGACCTTTGTTTCTGCATCGGGGTACTCCTCCAACCGCTCTCCTTTGAATTTCCCCGAATCTCCTTCTATCTTCGATCCCTCCCGCTGGTTGTCGAAACGATCGGACGGAGTGTCCGTTCTAACCTCCAAGTCCCCATCGGCGTTTAATCCCTTCTCTCTCGGCCCTCGTAATTGCCTAGGTCGAAATCTGGCCTACCTCGAAATGCGGCTAATCCTTGCTCGGTTGCTCTGGGAATTTGACTTGGAAATCCCCAATGGTGCAGGAACAGAAGCTGTGGGGAGATGGGAAGAGCAGAAAAGCTGGATTCTCTGGGAGAAAAGGCCGCTGATGGTCAAGCTAAAGACCAGGTGATGGACTTCTCCTGGGAATAAAATCTTGAGTCTGGTATTTTGAAGTCGGCTGTCATGATTCTGCCATGGAAAGAGTCGATGTTAGAAGTGGAAGGTAGCCGTGACTGTTACCATAAGCGCTTGAGCCGGCTCTACCCGATACGCCGATGTTTGGCCGTCTTCCTCATGGCTGGCACCCAATCCTGCACTTTAAAATTTCAACGTGAACAAAACTATGGGAACTCGCGGGCCATCACCCCCCGAGACGCATGTTTAGTTGCCATCACTGCCTTACGTCGGCAGGTGCTTCAGGATCACGTCCATCGGTAGGCGAACAAATGTACAACTCTTCGTTGTTAAACCACTGTCATTCTTTTACGCGCGGCATGTGTAGACTCACTACCTCCGAGAAAAGAGTTTTTATTTCGGCCAGGGTTGCGTGAATAGAGCAACAGTCACCCTTGGGACCTCAGTGCACCTGCTTCACACCGCTATTCTTATCACCCACTGTTTTTGTAGATTTCTACAATGTCGCCCATGCTTCATTGTGTCCGCCACGCCCAGGTATGTAACAAGCATACTGTGACGAAGATTCCTCATATGGCGACTGACCTTTTGAACGCAATAGGGCTTCCACAACCTCTCGACTGCAAACCATGACATACTCGATCCTCTCCTCACTGAGCATGGCAAACAGCAATGCATCACCCTCTCCGAAATCTTTCCTCACCACTGCAATACTCAGCTCCTCCTTTCCTCTCCCCTCCGCCGCACTTTGTACACTACCATACTCTCCTTCCAACCGGTCCTTAACAGCCACTCCGACCAGAAAGTCATCGCCCTACCCGAATTGCAAGAAACAAGCGACGTGCCCTGCGATACTGGGTCCGATCTATCGGCGCTTAGACAAGAAATAGAGGATAATCGCCTCCCTGTTGATTTGAGTCTCGTTGGAGAGGACTGGACTGATAAGCGTATGGGGACGAAATGGGCACCGAATAGCTCGGCGATCAAGGCTCGCGCGGCGGAGGCGAGAGAATGGATACGGGAGAAGATGAAGGGTCTTGATGGGGACGTGGTTCTGGTTTCGCATGGAGGATTCTTGCATTATTTCACCGAGGATTGGGAAGACAGTGGACTATATAACGGTAAGTAAATGCGCACCTGTTTGATGAGGTTTTTTTTGGAAGGACTACGGCAGCTCCCTATAGGAGGCACCCTGACCAAGTAATCCAGGCACCGGTTGGTCGAATACTGAGTTCCGCACCTTTACTTTCACAAAGGAACCAGGGGCTCATTTGACCGAGACACCAGAGTCGCGCGTACGGCGAGGCAAGTCCGCAGTTCCTCCGAGTCGAGACATGCAGGTCAAGTTCTTCGAGCTCGCGATGCAGGGCTGGGAGAATCAGGGCCTCCAGAATCCATCCAAAATGGGTATTGAGAAGCCGGCCAATGCTCGGTTTTGAACAAGCGTCGGATCCCAACCAGATGGGTGGATTGGAACCAAGTGAGATGGAGACGCCGTTTTCTTTTTTTACATGTTGCTTTGGATCAACACGGTGGGAATAGAAAGAACAATAATGATTAATGGGGCGGGAAACGTGGAGAGAAGCGGACGTTATGATTTTAGACCCTTTGCATAAAGACGCCATGACAGACAAGCATGGAAGGATAGACTGGAGTACGGGGATGGACGAAGCATTCTTGTCGATGGCATTACCTCAGGCGATGAAGAACACGCCGGATACACCAATAGATTCTCAAAGAAGAAGCATTTCAATTCGTAACTTTCATTTAGTTGGTAGACCATAGCGAAGTCACTTCACATCTTCGATGCACAGCTGACGGACGTCATTCAGTTCCCCTCATCTCCAGAGCGTCTGATAAGATGTTCCCGTCTCAGTGGCCGACCTGGACGCGACAGCCGCCCCTGGACCCTGATCCCCCGCAAAAGGCAACGCTCCCCCAGGTCTGGCTGAAAGCTTGACGAAGCTTGATTCTTCTAGGCAATGCACTGTGACATGTAGATAGCTTGAGCCTGCGTCATTGGATAATCGCCGTTAGACGCAAGACACGGACGCGTGATTTGTGCTGAGCCCGAGCTGCGTCTTGTCGCATGGATACTTATTGCATTTGCGCAGACCATTTCATTCGTCCGACTAACATCCGCTCAGTCTGTCGAAAGATAACGTTTTCCCTACTTTCTCCTCGTCTGCGGCCAGTCCGTTCATAGTATTGCATTGCTTGCGTCGCTGTGAGTTGCCTCCGCTGCCTTCCTGCAGCTATTCTCCACCTACGTCGCCATCTTATCTCTGGTATAAATCACTCGAAATACTTCCGTCTTGCCCAAATGCGAAGATCTACAGCAACCCACACTTCCACCCCGACCGCCAACCCTCACCCCACAACATCTGCAGTAACACATTCTGCAATCCTCTACTCTCAACCTCCCGACCGCGTCAACAGCGAAGAAAGCATCCAGCCTCTTATCCACCGCAGAGACCCCTCGCAGTCACATCAACAGGAACAACGACCTGGAGGAGGATCGGAGCCGAAAAGGTTCTACGTCAGCAGCACTACTGGGAACATTATCGAGGCACGAGTCTCCGAGAACGGGATTATGACGGGAACCGATGGGCATGAAGAGGCTGTCGTGGAGAGATGTGTGAGCTATGGGCGGGGAGGGGCTGGGAATCTCAGTTAGTCTTTCTGCGCGCCCAGTTTCCGCCCTTTGCCTACGGCGGTGATCTAATTCTTTCTCATCACAGGGCGGCCATCCGTCGTTAAAGAAGTAGAGATAACCAAGGACACGGAGACCGGACAGGAGCTTCGTCGCAGCAGCGTCTGGTCGACTTCGAGCGCAGGGTCGCGCCGGGCTTCCATTATCAAGCTTGCAAGCGGGCTCTTTGGCAGGAAGGGCTCTGTTTCAGACGCAGAACACCATGAATCAGTTTCAAAGGAGTAGTACGTGGGGAGACCTGTGGGACAGTGGAAGGATTGGAGCTCGAAATTGTTTTGTTGTATATCTGGCTGAATCTCCTTTTCGAGGTTGCCATGGACGACCACGACGGAAGTTTAAAGGGATTACATGGACGATTTGGCTGTGTGCTCATAATTGTATAATATCAATCCAAGTTTGTGAGATTTCAGTCTGTTCTATGCGTTACTGTTGGAGGCTCAATTTGAAGGAACCAAGAAATTGCATATGCAAGCAATCGCCGGATTAGGTGAGGTATAATGGAGCCAATCCGATTGAAAAAAGATTCTGAAGCAGGCTTGACCTCATGCTGTTCATCATAATATCTTGGCAGTGCTGAAAGAAATGACAGATATTGAAAAAATGAGAAGTCACTGAAGGTTAGCAGGCGAGAGGAAAGTTTTTAGTTATAAAATATGTCGGCAAACCTGCCTAGCATGTCCCCAGGCGCCTCCTGAATATGTACTGTACCTTGAAATTGCTCACTCTGGAACATTTGTGTCAATCTATAGGCTGCCTAAGCTCTTGAATAAACCATCTTCAGGGTCAAAAATTGGATATATCAATCGAGATAAGTACATCTTATCTCTGCCTTAATGGTGATTTCTCTTCGAAGCCGTCAGCTGCTCTAAGCTAGTGAGTTTCTTGACCTTAAAGTCAATCTTCGACGCTCAATATGAGGATGAGTGACAACGTTCAAGGACCACAGCGGCTAGCTGTGCTATCTTTGAATTGCTGGGGCTTAAAATACATTGCTAAGAATCGACGTGAGCGACTCACGGAGATCGGCAAGCTCTTAGCGACGAGTGACCCGCCGTTGGACATTGTTGGTCTCCAAGAGTGCTGGACTCAGGAAGATTACCAGTCAATACGCCAGCAAACCAAACACCTCCTACCGCATGGCAAGTTTTATTACAGTGGCATATTTGGAGGCGGTCTTGCGATTCTGTCAAAATGGCCCATCGAAGAGAGCTCAATGTTCAGGTATCCCTTGAATGGTCGTCCAACCGCATTTTTCAGAGGTGGTGAGTAGTATTCATAATTGCGCGGTGATACTCTACATTTTAAGCTTTCTTAATATTCCCTCGAATATGGAACACTGATTCGTAGTAAATTACTAGACTGGTTTGTGGGTAAAGGAGTCTCCTGTGCTAGGATTAGACTAGGCCCAAGAAATCGAGATGTCGCAGAAGTATTTTGTACCCATCTTCATGCTCCATATGAGCGCGAGCCAAATGACTCTTACATTTGCCATCGTACCGCTCAGGCATGGGAAATTGCCAAGCTCATGAAAGGGGCAATCGAGAGAGGACATCTTGCCATTGGACTGGGTGATTTCAACATGATCCCCCTTTCATTCGCGCATCGATTGATCACTTCGCATGCCAAAGTGTTGGACGCTTGGAGGGTTCTCCATCCTGATTCTTCGCTCGGAGCTGCGAACGACGAGGCTGAGAAGCAACGGAAAGTACCAGTGCCGACAGCAGGATTTAATCTGACAGAAAACGGCGCCACTTGCGATTGCGTGCTCAACACGTGGAGATGGTCCAAGGAAAGGAGCCGCGCACTGCAAAAAGGCCAAGACGTTCAAGTGCCCGATACCGAGAAAGATCCAAGGGCGAAAAGACTGGACTACATCTTCCTAGGGAACACTGCGCAAGATCCC
Organism: Pyrenula massariospora; assembly: GCA_021030905.1. Lineage (NCBI taxonomy): Eukaryota > Fungi > Ascomycota > Eurotiomycetes > Pyrenulales > Pyrenulaceae > Pyrenula > Pyrenula massariospora. Next base: position 440,762 of record JAGFMI010000005.1, read on the forward strand.
GTTACTGCAGCACCTTTTCCACCTTGGCGAGTTGAGGCTATCAAATTGACTATGACAGAGAGGCATCCCACCCTGAGATGCTCTCTGAGTGATCACTTTGCTGTACAAGCCACATTGGCGCTTCAGGAGCCCAATTCCCACGGCCTCGAATCCCTCAAAGATCAGGAGGCAATCGAGACAAATGCGATTTCGCGAGCCTCCAAGAACGAGGATTCGACGACAACGGCGACCCAAGATGATTCTATGGAGCTTTTCTCGAGCATTCTACCCATGATCTCAAAGTACACACTGCGTGAGCGCAAGCAGCGCAGGTGGCGCTTGTATCATTTCGTTGCTTCTGTTCTTATCTCAATTGGTTGTTTCGTAGCTATCTGGTGGTCGCCTCACAATTATGTGGCTTTCATTCTGAACGTACTTAGCACTTTGGGACTAGTCGCAGGCGTTGTTGATGGATTAATAGGAGGTCTTTTTGTTGGTTCAGAGCTGAGAGCGCTTAAGGAGTTTGAATGGGAGATCAGGAATGCCTTGCAACTAAGCGGCGGCGAAAAACAGGAAGATATCCCGCTTAAAGATTGGTACGATTAATTTTCAAATCTAATGGTGGTTCTGACAGCAGTGGGCAAATGTTTGAATATCAGAGAATCAGCTATTGCTATCCGTTCCGCAATACGCCATTGTCTTAGAAATCTGAATTCAGCATAACAGTCTCGCGGCCATAATTTTGTAATACCGACATTGGGGACATAGAGTTGGTTTGCAGTGAGCATACGACCGACCCATGGTATGCTCACCGCTTTCATCAGAGTGACTCCGATTGGCCATTTTCTGCCGCCAATGTTTTGGTGACTTCCACCTGCAGAAGCTCGACAAGCTTCACAAAGGAATTGACTTCGTACGCTCAAGTCAGTGGGAATTGGATCAACATCTTCTCCTTTGAATATCAAATATGATCTCTACAAAAAGTCTAATAAGATCCTGATGTCCTCGCAAAGCCCATCCCCAGATCCCCTGCCAGAGGCCCGAAATAGCGACTCTCCGCAATTATCCCCCCTGCCCAGGCGCGACAGCTTAACAATCAGGCAAAAGGCCTACGACCAGCTCGATGGCACTCAAGATAATGATGAGCTTGATAGAGAAGAATACGAACGGTGGCGACGGCGAAGATCCACCACCGGCTCCCGCAGTCGATCTCCGGGCCAACGTATGACACCTAGCGGCAGCAGGTCCAGCTATGATAGATATGATTCAAGAAGCCCTAGACGAAGATCTCCCCGGCAATCGCCTCCTCATCGTGAACCAAAGCACCTGAAGTTTCAGCCGCTTGGCCCGCCACTTCAAGGCCACCTCCGGGGCGTTTCTGCAGTCAAATTTTCCCCTGACGGCACCAAGTTTGCAAGCTGCTGTGAGCACCCTCTCCATTTTCCCTCTCTCTTTCGTCAAATCACCATGACCAACTAACATCCTCTAAGCCGCCGACCAAACCCTCATCCTCTGGACACTCCGTCCTAGTCCCCAAATTCTACACACCTTCGAGGGCCACCTAGCTGGCCTTTCTACTGTCTCCTGGTCCCCAGACTCCCGCAGTCTAGCCACCGGCTCCGACGACAAATGCATTCGCCTCTGGGACGTCCCGAGCCTGACTCCGCATCCTCACCCTCTGATCGGTCATCACAACTACGTTTACTCCCTCGCCTTCTCGCCAAAGGGCAACATGCTCGTTTCAGGCTCCTTCGACGAAGCCGTCTTCCTCTGGGATGCGCGCTCAGGCCGCGTGATGCGGTCCCTCCCGGCCCACAGCGACCCAGTCGGCGGCGTGGGCTTCAGCCGCGACGGGACGATGGTGTGCAGTTGCGCGGGGGACGGATTAATACGGATCTGGGATACTCAGACGGGGCAATGTCTCAAGACGTTGGTCCACGAGGATCGGAAACCGGTCACGAGCGTGCAGTTTGTGCCTAATTCGAGATTTGTGCTGGCCTGGACGCTGGATTCGTGTGTCCGGCTCTGGGACTATGCGGCGGGGAAGTGTGTCAAGACGTACCAGGGGCATGAGAACACGAGATATAGTCTTTCGGGGGCGGTCGGAAGGTACAGGGAAGGCGGGAGAGATGCGTTTGTGGTTTCGGGTAGTGAGGATGGGAGTTTGTTGGCGTGGGATGTGAGCAGTAAGGAGGTGCTGTGGAGAGCGGATGGGGCACATGAGGGGCCAGTGCTTGGGGTGGATATCTGGAGGGGAGAGGACGGCGAAAGAGCGTGGTTGGTCTCGTGTGGGCTAGACAAGACGGTTAGGGTGTGGAGGGAGGTTGGTGAGAATGGAGAGGAGGAATCGCTCGTCAATGGGAACGGCGCTGGCGAGATGGATGTAGATGGCACTGGTTCTGGTCAGGTGAAAACAGAGCCTGAGGATACGATCATGGAGACGGTTGAGGAGTTTCATGGATGACGGTTCAGCTGCAACTACATGATACCCTGGGCAGGTTAGAGCATTAAAGTGAGGTTTTGAATTGAGTATAATTTCTACATTGCAAAACAAGCTTACTGTTTCAATTTTTCAATATGTTTGTACTAAAACATCACTTACGTGCTAGAGAAGAAAGCTAGAAGCCAGCTCCAAACAATTGCGGTTGATTTGGTATCTAATTCACCTAGCATGCCTATACTTCCCCTTCTTCTGCTCCGCTTTCAGACTTTCCTGCTGACTTGGTAATGGTGCCCGCTTCCTGACCGAGCCTCCACTACCACCACCGGTAGCAGCCCCATTACCATTCGTCTCTGGGCCTCTGCCAAGTCCGGGAAGTCCGGGGAGACCGCCAGCCTGCACCGCACCGGGCGGGGGCGGCGGCGGCGGCGGCGGCGGAGGGAAGCCAGCGGGCAGCTGAAACCCGGGCGGTAACTGAAGCTTGGAGAAGTCGAAATCTGGTGGCAGACCCCCGGGGGGAGGTGGTGGGGGAACGAAACCCGGCGGCGGGGGAGCACCCTGCTTGCCGCTGGCCTGAGCAAGGAACTGGACGAGTTGCGACGGATCGAGGGGCGGAGGTGGAGGGTTTGCAACAGCTGGTGCTGGGGCCAAGCCTGGGAGGGACGGCGCTTGCTGAACCGCGCCGGGAAGACCGGGTATCGGGAGCCCAGGGATACTGAACGGTGGCTGTTGTTGCCTGGCGGCTTTGTCCTGGTCGATGAGCCCCTCGGCTTCGTCTTCGGATTCTTGTTCTTCTTGCTCCCGTTTCTGGCGGAGACCGCGGCGGGCGTCCCAGGTTCCCTGTGCTTCAGCGCCTTCTTCGCCGAGATGGAACTGGTCTTTAAAGCAAGTTATCTCGCCGGGACGGGCGCGAGACCAGAAGCGGGTAAAGTGATCGTTGGAGCCCGAGGCAAGGATGTGGCCAAGGGGATGCCAATCGAGCGACCAGATGCTTGATTCGTGGGCGTGAGATATACGATGGGCGGGGTAGACGGACTGGGCGGGAACAGTGTCGGGATCAGAGGCATTATAGGGGGAGATCTCTGTGGTAGAGACGCCGATTGGGGGATTGGGTTCGTCGAGGAGGTAGCTGTGAATGGCGCCGTCTTCGCTACCAGTAGCTAGAAGATTAGGGTGGAAAGGATGCCATGATATGGCCGTAACGCCTTTTTCGTTACCCCTTAGGAGACAGACGTCACGCATCATTCGGAGGTCGAAGACTCGAGCGATATTGTCGCGGCCTGCTGTTGCAAGCAGCTGGTCGCGGAGTCGGGAGAAAGAAGTTTGGGTAATGGCATTTTTGTGGGTATGGAGAGTAGTGAGATTGCGAGCAGTACGAGGATCCCACAGTTTGATGGTGTGGTCTTTTGAACCTGATACGATCAATCCTTTTGTTGGATGCCAATCACAGGCTTTTGCATCCCAGCCGTGACCGGAAAGTGTTGCTTCACAATTGAGAGAAGCAAAATCAAAAATCTTAAGATTTGAATCATCTGAAGCAGTGACAAATTTGGCGTCTGAGGGAGCAAATGCTACGTCTCGGACAGGCATATCATGAGCGTCGAAGCGCTTGACCTCTTGCAAATTTGGCTGCCATATCCTGACAATACCCTCATCGTCTGCTGAGAGAAGCCAGTCACGTGCATTGGACCACTCTGCTGCTCTGATAGGGGAGAAACCAGAGGCAGCCATGACTGTCTCGAAATTGAAAGCCATTCCATTCCACAGCATGAATTCCCCATTGTGTACTCCGGCTAATAATCGTCGTCCTTCTGGCATCCATCTCACTACTGTTATAGGCTTCTTGGACTTTCCAAGGGAAGTATGAAGATGTCGAGTGGGTATAGAATCAGCCGGGTTGTCAAGATTGGCGGCTGGGGGTAGCATGTCTACCACATAGCTTGCGCTTGGTCTTTCTGCCTCCAATCTATGAGATCCTTTGTATCTTGGGCGCCTCGAGCGCATCCACTGAACGAGCGAGGAACCATAGTCAGTGACTGGGCGCGGCCGTCTTCTAGCAAGCCCGCCAGCTCGTCCGCCTCCATAGCCTTCGGTAGGAAGGTCCTCGTAAGACATGACTCGAGATCCTTCTCATTGGGTTTGATGCGACTCTATGGTGTTCAGGGCAGGTTGTACAGCAGGCGAGGTCGAGTAAAGCTCGAGGTGTCAAAGGAAAAGCAGTACATGGAGATTGCAGTGGAGGAATGTCACACTCTGCGCTCAGGTGAGTCCTGGTGAATGTGGGTGAATGTCAGTGAATTGTGGACATCAGCGACCAGATCGCATTTATTCGGCTTGTCATCGAAGTGTAAAAAAGATGTCGCGTAACTGCTAACGATTCATGATCCCCCCTGGCTGCACATCACTTTTAGCTCTGCGGCTATGGTCCCGCCCGGAAGCTTCCGATCCTTTCCCCCCGCCGCTCTCGAGAGTTTCCAATTGCCTCCTCCCCCAACAATCAACCAAGCTCGATGGAGTTCCCGCCGACACCAAAACTTCTCGGTCCATCTCACCTCAACAGAGCTAGAGCGCAGACTTGCTTTCACCCATTGTCTGCACGATTCTGGGCTCTTCACAATGGTCTTGTTCGAGGGAAAGGTGTCTTTCCTCGTCCTCAGGCTTGGTGCATCTTTCAATTGGGTCCTTCCTGGCCGTCCCTGATCTTCTCTCCTACGTTCCTGGACAGACCTTAACAAATCTACCCCAGAAAGAATGGCTGAACAGCACTCGTATCACACGTCTGCCTCTAGCGACGGACACATAGGGCAGTCTTCGAACCCTATAGCACCAGAAAGCCAAAGGCCTGCATCGAGGAAGAAAAAATATCGACATGTTGCCGCTCCCCATTCAAAGTCTCGCAGCTCTTGTCTTAGTCACGATGCTGACTCAACGCCCAGCTTTATTGGCTTCAGGAACCTCATGGTGCTGGTTCTGATCGTCATGAACCTTAGGCTGGTCATGGAGAACTTCATGAAATATGGGGTGCTTATCTGCATTGGTTGCCACGAATATCGGAGACAAGACATTGTACTGGGCGTATTTCTCTACTCATGTGTGCCAATCCACCTTTTCGTGGCTTATTTGGTGGAACTGGTCGCCGCCAAACAAGCGTTGGGGGTCATTGGCCGAAGAAAGAAGACAGATACAATCAACAAAAAGCAAGAGAAGAGAGCCTTCTTGACGACATGGCGTCTGATTGCCTCGGTGCATACTCTGAATGTAACCCTCTGTCTGTCGGTGTCAAGCTACTTGGTATTTTACTACATCCACCATCCCGGCATTGGCACTATGTGCGAGATCCATGCGGTAGTAGTTTGGCTCAAGATCTGCAGCTATGCCTTCACGAACCGCGACCTACGTCACGCAATGCTTTATCCTGGTCCAGATTCAGATGTCCCAGAGTTATATGATCAATGTCCATACCCACGCAACATCACTATCCAGAATTTGACGTATTTTTGGTGGGCTCCAACGCTAGTATACCAGCCAGTATATCCTCGGACTACACACATTCGGTGGGGATTCCTGCTAAAACGATTGTTAGAGACAACCGGTCTCTCAGTTTTTATCTGGCTCGCTTCGGCACAGTACGCTGCCCCGCTGCTGCAGAACTCTGTAGGAATCATCGCGCGGCTGAATGTGGTTAGTATCCTCGAGCGGCTAATGAAGCTATCTACCATATCCCTTGTGATTTGGCTCGCAGGTTTCTTCGCTCTATTTCAGTCTTTCTTGAACGCGTTGGCAGAAATCATGCGCTTCGGTGACCGGAATTTCTATGACGACTGGTGGAATAGCACAGATCTTAAGCAATATTGGTCGACGTGGAACAAACCTGTTTATTTTTTCATGAGGAGACATGTCTTTTCACCACTAGTTGGGCGCGGCTGGGGTACTAAGAAAGCAGCTGCCGCTGTATTTATTCTGTCAGGCTTTCTACATGAACTGTTGGTCGGGATACCAACACACAATATACTGGGAGTTGCTTTTGGCGGCATGGTCTTTCAACTCCTGCTGATAGCTGGTACTGAGCCTCTTAGACGGCTGGAAAATAATACCGGCAAAATCGTTGGGAATTGCATTTTTTGGGCCAGCTTTTGCTTCGTTGGACAACCAGCTGGGGCACTGATGTATTTCTTCGCTTGGCAGGCGAAGTTCGGTAGTGTAAGTAAGGATCTGCATGAATAGAGTAACGTCATGTTATACACATATTCCATCTTCGACAAACCTGCAATTAGATACCGACTTAATCGCGCAATTCCTCATTGACCACACGTCTTGAAATCCTATTGCTGTGGACTTTAACGCCGAAGCTCGAGCCGCCACACTCTTAGTAAGGGGATCCAAGGCGGTAGCATCAACAGGGACATGAATTGTGGGCCTTGAACATCTATATTATACCAATCGAGGCTCTCATTAAATATTGTAAAGCTATCAAATGGTCATCTTAGAGACCCTGAACGAGTGCAAGAGAAGAAAAATGGTGAGCCGAGCCATGTCATGCCAAATCAGATCAGAACAAGCCGTCCAAAAGAGTGCTCTTGCGGCATTTAAGAGTCGCAAACATGAATTTAGATCTGTGCCGGGTAGAAAGAGATGGTATCAAAGACAAAAGGAGTCAGGACACAATACCGACAACACCAGGCCGCTGAAAGATATCGTACATGTTTCCTGCTGACTTGTAAAGAATGGATATGCCACCAACGCCCTGCTACATAACCAAGATGCCTCGCCCATTCGAACCCCGAACAGCTGGCTTTGAAGTCCGCCGACCCCTATTTCCTGCCTCGGATCAGTCAGTGTCACTTGATCGATCCAGACGATTTTCTTTTCGAAACTTCTTCTCTTCTATCTCTATGTTTTCGACCATTGTATCCAATTGGAAAGCGACGATGTTCGGAATCTGTGGCCAATCTCCATTTACGGCCCAATCATCCCAACTTTCGATCAGAACGTCGGCAAGGTCCACGAGATACATACCACCATCTGCTACACTCTTCGCGGCAATCAGGATCTTTCTAAGCTCTTTCGCCTCCGCGTTCTCCGGGTCCGGATTCTTACTTCCAAAGTCTGTTGGGGCTTTCCGGTAGCGCTGCTTGAAGCCACGGATGCGTGTCTTCAGGCTTTTAATGACGTCGAGTCGTACATCAGAACCCAGAAGACCATCCACTTCGTCCCTGTTCTCGGGAAGCCAATAGTCTCTCTCAAGTTCTTCCAGAGGTGGAAGCTCGACTTCTGCCGCGGTCATGTTGATTGTCAGTCAAAGTACTGGCTTGGGCGCTTGCCGGATTCGGAAGTGAGCAAGGTCGACTAATTGGTTCGTCTAATAAAGACGTTTTTGGGAACTAGAAGTAGGAGAAAGTTGATAGAATGTTGGGTAAGCACGGTGAACAGATAGTAGGGTTTGATGAAGACGAGACCAGAGTTTCTTGCGTGTGTAGAAGTAGAATTTATATCTTCGACGCATCCTCGATGACTCTTCGGGGACCTTGGAGACTGTCATCAAGACTGCTGTCGTGAATGCCGCCGTCAACGATAGAGCATTGAACGCAACCATCGAAGTGACCAAAAGCATGCAGGACGACGCCATCAGAAAGCATCCGCGCAGACTTGAAGATCAATAGAGCAGCAAAGATGCTTGCAATGAGCAGGAAACAACATGAAGGTTCAAGGTCATGCCCGAATTGAATAAAAATGGGACGCAGCTGACTTCCTGCGCTTAGGGACCAGGTTCCTCGTGAAGACGTTGCATGTGAAGCAAGAGAGAAGATTCATACTTAGCTATTTGCACACGACTAAACTCCGAGAAGTCACGTCTTCCGTGAAGCAAGTAGGGACATTCGAGTCTTCCAAGTGCAATTTAAGTCACGTAGAGGAATGAGAGTCATCAAGTCACCGAAACCAAAACCTTCCTCCAGGGAAAAAGCCACCGATGAGGTCCCACCCAGTCAGTTCCAAAGCCCACCCTTTCAGCGTTCAACTTTCTGGGTGCTTGCTGTTGTGATTACGTCGTGCCCATCACTGCCAGTCAACCATGAACCGTTCTCCACCTTGTCTAGTCTGTCGTGGAGGGCTTCGATCTTCATAAGCTCATTCTTAACATTTTTGACATTCCACTTCCAGTCTTTGGATCCGACTGACACTTCATACCATTTCGACGGATAGAATTCCCTATTAATATCGTCGGCGATATCTTTCATATCGTAAGCGTCGGCCAGCTGTTCGAGATTGTACCAATATTTCTTGAGCTCCTCCCGATCCAGACGCTCATCGACCTTTCCATCGACATTGCCAGTCATCAGGCGGTATTTGAAGTTTCTGAAGCGCATCTGGAGATTATGAAGATAGGAGCCTCGACGTGTAGGGTGGCGACTAAGAAGCGTCAAGTGGTTTTCGGCGTAGTCGTCGTCCAGGATAGGGTACGTTGCTTCAAACGCTCGTCGAGCTTCTGAAGGCATACAGGCTAGAGTGCGGAACAGAAATGTGTTTAAGCAAGTCAGCCTATCCAACGAGTGCAAGTTGATGGAAATAGGTAGCCAAAATAAGCAAGATCAGGAATGAAATTTAGAGGTTTTCATTGCCAGCAAGAGCGTTCAATCGCTAAGGGGTGATAGCTTTAGCCAGATTCTACGGAGGAGCAGATATCTATAGGCATTGCAAGTCACGTTTAAAAAATCACCACGACAGTCATGTGCCCAATAGCGACAAAACGAGTGATCTCTCAAATAGCTCGCAAAGATCAGCAGCATGATCATTCCTGACCATGATGGTCTCCAGACAGGGAGGTTCGCCAGTGAAGACAGACGAAATCACCGACTTCTCTTTGTCGCATATCCTCGTTGCGCCATCGGCACAGCGTCACTCCTGAATAGTGAGCAATAAAGGTAGCGAAAATACTTTGATTCCAAAGATTGTCCGAGCCTCACTCATTAAGCCGTACACCTGTTGTTCCTTTATTTGAGTAGCGTGCATACTGCCCTCGTGTTGCAGAGACAGGGAGATCCAGACTGTGGACTTCAATCTTCCTCTGCACATGATACTTCAATTTAAAAAGATTCAAAAGCTTGGGATTTTAAAGACTGGAATACCTGTAGCCGAGTATCAATTAATAGGATCGTTTGCAGCTCTCCACCAAGATGGCGTGCTTGCCAAGACCGGCGTCTAGCAGCGCTTACGGCGCTGAAGGAAGCCACCAGGTTGCCGTTTCTACATAAATCTTTTGCGGCTTTTGCCGGATGTTGCCGGTGTTTCTTTCTTTCTTGAATCTCGCGCTTTATTCTCTATCTAGAAATCTCGTACATTTGGATTGGGAAGAGTGATCCTTGTGTCTGCAAACGAGCAATAATGTGACGCACTAACGGGAAGATTTACCTCCCGAACTCCGGCTGTTTCGTCCGATTTTTCCTACGTTGCCTTCCCCGTTCACCGACTTGAGCATTGCTTTTCTTCTTTCAAAAGTTCCCTTTCTCTCTTTAGATCTCCTCGCCATCGTACCCGCAGTGCTCTTTGACCTTTGCATTGCCATTCTCTATCCAGGCGTCCCTCACCAAGATGTCAATTCAGATCTCTGTTCCGCCGCAGTATGGGTACGTAACAAAACCCGATAGTTCTATCCTATGTCCCCAAGAGTGAAGTACAAGCTCTATGGGCAATTTTCCAAGCCACTTAAGCTAGCCACTTTTCTCTTGCCCGCAGCAAGCTCTACCTTCATCTCCTTAGGCCTCCCTCCAGTCAGCAACAAATCTAACCTCGTTCGTCTGCCCCAACAGATACGTCCTCGGCCTCTGTACTATCGGCTTTCCTCTCCTCGGCCAATTCCACGCCACCACAGTTGGCCGCTTGCGTGGCCCAGCTAAAGTTCCCTATCCAAACGCCTACGCCACGCCCGATCAGGTCAAGGCCTCCGCCGAGGCTTACAAGTTCAACTGCGCTCAGCGAGCCCATGGACAATTGCTGGAGCGTATGCCCCATACCATGGCGATGATGTTGGTCGCGGGGCTGAAGTATCCGGTTGTCACCACGGGCCTGGGTGCCGCGTGGATGTTCTTTAGGGCGCTGTATGCCTATGGATACATAACAAGCCAGCCCGGAACCAAAGGTGGGGCAAGGAGAATGGGGACGCCGTATTACTTTGCGGAAATCGGCTTGATGATTCTTTGTGGGATGACGGCTTATGGGATTGCGATAGGGGGTACTTAACGAAGTCAATGGTTGAAGTATAGATATGGGAAGAGTGGTTTAATGAGCTGGGAAGGACCGTATAGATGGAAAATTTGATATTGGGTGTAGCGAAACTCCGTCGTCTAAAGATAGGCCACTAGTCAGATCATCCAAACTGCAGTCGCTATGCCGTCACACCTCCCAAGCCTTGCGCTGTAATGCTGCAAAGAATTATCTATCTCGAGACTTAAGGCAAGCCGGAAAAGCATTTGCTTTTTCGAGACGTGCTCAATTTTAGCGTGTGCCAGCGCCGAAAAGCAGCGGCCGCCAGGAGTCGCACGACCGCGAGTTGAGCCCTGAGAAGGACCGCTCCACTCAAGTGAGCAAGTCACTAGCCTTATTCAGCCGTGTCCATAATCGCCATCCACCAGAGGCATTTCCGGGTGGCCCGCCAGATCCTTTAGCGCATGAAAGACTGGCCTCTGAGAAACTGCCCGACTTTGTTCGCCCCCTACGGCCTACGGATGGGATGGGTCTGGTCGGCTGTGGCCCACCATCTGATGCGAAACGTTCGGTACGACTACTGCAAGGCATGCTAGGATTTGATTGTGCGGATTTAAACCCCGTGAGCATCAAAGCTTTCCATTTTGATCTATAGTGCGGCACGTTCTACGGCTATGCAGATGCAGATGCAGCTCCCCATGCGCCTGGCCATAGGTGCTTTTTCTCACCAAATGAAAGAGTACACTTTTTCTGAACAAGATCCCGAAATGAGTTTCAATGCAAAGTCTACATGATGACCTCGTTGGCAACATCCTGTGCACAGCGTCAGACGTTCCAATGGAAAATAGATCAATGAGGAACTTACCCTCTTCAGCTCCTTGTTCGGCAAACAAACGCAATTCTGCACGCGCACCTCGTCCGCGACGCCGCATTCCTTCCCAAGGATGGTGATGCTTTGCACCTTGACACCATTTTTGATGATGCTGGTCGTGTGGGAGCTAACAGGAGTTGGAGTACCCTCCACTCTCGCCCAGGCCCCAACTTGACTGTTCCATCCAATGATTGAATGCAAAACGCAGGCATCGTGCTTGATCTCCGAGTCTTCAAGGACGATCGAGTCTTTCACACGTGCGCCTGCACCGACGATAGCTCTAGGGCCTATGGACACGTTCGGGCCCAGTTTAGCGGTTGGGTCGACCTCGGCTGTCGGATGGATGTACACCGGGGGTACAATAGTAGCAGAAGGTGCAGCGAGCTCTTCGGACTGAGATTGGAACGCTTTCTGGAGGTAGAGGGCATTTGCGGGGACGGCGGAGCCGGCAGTCTTGATCTGGCGCCAGAAGTCTTTCGTCTCGAGAACGTAGAATCTATTAGAGTCTGCGAGGTCAGACAGAATGTCTTGCTCCAGTCTTAGAATTTCGTTTCTTCGTCCCTCTTCATCCGGCTGCTCTGCGACGAAGGATGATTCAAGGTTTTCCGATGATGGATATGAAAGAATTCGAGGACGGTCAGTACGCCGATTGATGGCGCTGCGGATGGAGGGGAAGATGCATTCGGTTGCGAAGAGGTATACACCACAATTTATGAGGTTGGAGATGTGTGATTCTGGCTTCTCCACGTAGTGGAGAACTCTCTTTGTTTCAGGGTCGGAGACCACACACCCAAAGTTGGTGGCGGCCTCGTTGCTGACGCGAGTTCCAAGAATGACTGCCTCTGCCTCCTTCTCTTCAAATAGCTTGAGCATTTCTGTAAGGGGAAATGAGCAGCAAACATCTGCATTGAGGACAAAAAATCGATCTGGCCGCCCCTTGAGAATGGCATCGCGGAAGTGGTATAGACCCCCTGCAGTGCCCAGAGCTTTGTACTCGCGGAGGTACTGCAAGCGTATTTGGGGAAATTCTCTGGCTGAATCTTTTATGAAGTCTCGAAAGACGCTCTCTTCGTAGTAGCCGACCAATATGACCTCTTTGATTCCTGGCACCTTGGTCACGGCTTTTAAGCAGTGCCATATGATGGGGTGTCCAGCAACGTCGAATAGCGGCTAGAAAACAACGAAAGGTTAGATACGAGCTCGAGTTGAGGGACGCTGGCATTCTGCGCATACTTTAGGAACGTCAAGAGATAATGGTCTGAACCTGGTTCCTCTCGAAGGGCCCCCGACCTATCGTATACATTAGCCATAGAGCTCGCTGGTGAGAAATTCTGCATACAAGAATGACAGCTTTCGTAGCGGCTTGAGCGCCATTGCGAACTGGAACTTGAAGCATTTCTGGTACACTGCATAAAAATTCGACAATATTCGATACCTTCTTGACGGTTAGAAATATGAGAGAGCTTAAAGCCTTGTAAGAAAACCATGGGACAGCTGTAAGAAAGTCAGGTCCAACACGGGGTGGGGCCGGTTTTACGCGCCAAAAGACCAGAAAGAAATCTGGATCGACTTTATTCTACTTTAGGATCAACATGAGGCCGCTTCATGCTCAGCTGTATGATTTAATGTATATCCTAACACTTACGGTCGATCTTAGTTATTTTAAAACGTAAATATTTTATTGCAGGACAAAGAATATAAGATACATGGGCTACCGTATCTATAACCGTCAGGATGGCGGAGGGCATCCTGCGACAACAAATTGTTATCAAGCCCGACTTATTCAATACACTTCAATATCATTGACATTGCTAAATTAAATTGCCTGCAAATTTCAGGGGAATCTTCGGCGATGATCGAGAGCAAATCCCTATCCTTAACGGAGATGGCACAGGTTGCTGGCTACAGTGCTCGATCGATCAGACGAGTTCGCTCAAACCTTCGCGCCTGCGAAGTGTCCAAGGCTCAAACAAATCGAGTGAGATGCCACCAATCGATCACAACGCTGATGCTCGACGCTTTCCGTGGCAGCTTGCTTGAATACCTAGAACAATAATACCTGGGAGAGATAGGAGCCTCCTTGCGAAACAACTTCGATATCGAGGTGGCTAGGTCGAAAATCAGTAAGAGTCCTACTAGTCGGACCCATCAATTTCCCCTGTCATAAGAGATGAACGGACGGCCACGGGGGCCTGTACTCCTAAGGCAAGTTAGCCAGGCTCAACCAGGAAAAGACGCAGCATATGTCCCTATATGTTCGACCCATAAGACGGACTTGGGTACTGTCTTCTGCGCCGTTTGCTTGGTCGATGCAGAATACTCACAGCTTCCCCGCCTTCCGGTTCCTGATGAGTCAGAAACCGAAAGCCATCTCGCTCTTAGCAGTAAGTCATGTATAACATAGCCGTTAAGCTAATTGAAGGACAGCGATCTGATATGGCGCCTTATTGGGACTGGAAGTGTGATACATCTGACACCAGAAATGAGCCATAGAATTTGAGTTCGATCTCTGCCTGTCCCGTTCTATGATGTGTATTTAGGATATTCCCTTGCTATGTATCGGCCTCTTAGAGCTGACGGAGAGGCAAACTTAGCCGCGTTAGAGGATCTTCCTTACAAACTCATATCTTTGACTCCACGGGCCTTTTATCACCTTTAGACCTTGGATGCTCGCGATCCCACTTTTCCTTTGACATCCTCGCAGTCTCCGACTTCTTCGTGAAACCATCGTATAGCCTCTGCCAACCGCCCCCGACTGTGCGGATATCGATCCGTCGACCGGTTTTAGCATCCATGTACACTGAGAAACCCTTTACCTCAGCGACAATAGCCTGCTGCTTGAGTGAAAAGAGAGATGTTGTCCCATTATTGCGATCGGGATCAATGTGATCCTGTCGATATGCCGCAATAAGCTAGTTCTCAATCAGCAAATCCGCCCATATAACGTAAGTTGCTCTCGCTCAGTTCGTTGTCTATTACTTGTCCCACCCCAAATGAACTACTGCTCACGATTGAGGAAGCGAAGAAAACTCACCGAGTCGGGATACTTAACCTGCCGCTTAATGTCCAGCTCATATTTACGGACCACTGGCATCACGCTCTTACCGAGAATCATGTCGTTGTACTCCTGCTCGTTCAGAAAACCGTCATAACTCTCCATGACCCGGTGGAAGGCGGTGCCGAGAAATTGCATGTATTTGGAATGCGTGACGTGGTTGAATGGATCCTGATCCTCAGCCCAGAGTACTCCGTGCTCAACCATAGTGGCTGGGTCGTAGCCCATAGCTTCGAGGGTAGATAGGGCACGAGCGCGGAGAGGCGCATATGGGTCTGTATTGGGATGGGGGCTAGGAGCTCCGGTGCGCGAATAAGGGGAGTTGTAGGCCGACTCGGCCAGGCGAGAGGGAGAACATTTGGCAGATTGGTCGTTGGCCATTGATGAGAGCAGCACCTATGCTCGGTATTCGGTTTGCAGCTGGCGATCCGGGTTGCTGCAAGTAGGCTCAACCTGGATGTTTGGTGACCAAGGGCGGAGAATATATGAAGACATCGCCCTCAGATTATGTCTCAGTGATCAAACTAAATAATGACCAATGCATCGGCTAGCATTCTTCTGCTCCAAGAGCGTCTCGCCGACGCGGCGGCCTTGGCACTTGTATATGTTTTATTTCTGCGTAACATATGGGAAGGGAGAGACTGTAATTCCTAGTATTCTCTTTATCGGAAGGAAACGGATCACGATACAGCTTGTGTGCTGCAGAAACCTCCTTAGAGATTGCTACTAGAAGTTTGTCACATACTTACCTCCCTACCTACCTAGGTGTAGAGGGTCTATTTTGTAGGAAGATACCGACATCCCTCATGACAATTTAACCGATAGTAGAAAGGTGCGGGAGAAGTCCGCTTAACCATTCCAAGACAAGCGTATGCCATTATTGAGTCAGGTACCGCACAGTGCTGCAGCTCTCCGCGGGGAGCAAAGAAAGCGTGAGATGAGTCAACCCAAGGGGTAGAAATAGCTTTCAAGGCCGCCATCACCCTCTCAATCCTGTCTAAAACTCATTTGCAATCATGGCAGAATCTGGGGTGGCTCAAAATGCCACTAACATGCAGAATTTGCACTTGGATGAGGTCACTGGGGAGCGCGTGTCCAAATCTGAATTGAAGAAGCGGATCAAGGCGCGCGAACTTGAGGAAAAGAGGCGCAACAGGCTAACTACTAGTGCTCCTAAAGCTTCTAGTAATGATGTCCTGAGCGATTTAACTCCTAACGTAACAATATCTAGCCTGGCTAAGCTTTTTGCTAACAGCTACAGCAATATTTCGAAATTCGAAGCGCGAAAATCGACAGGCTACTGCAGACACAGCAGCCAAACCCGTACCCCCACAAGTTCCAAGTTACCGAGGACATACGAGATTTTGTCAAGAAATACGAATCGCTAAAGACGGGAGAGCACCAGAAAGAGACCATAGTCCAATTGGCAGGACGCATATATACCAAGCGCGCCTCGTCATCCAAGCTTGTGTTCTATGACATTCGAGCTAAGGGTGTCAAATTACAGGTCATGTGTCAGATTCAGGAAGCTTCTGGAGGCGTTCCATTTGAACAACAGCACGAGCATCTGCAGCGAGGAGACACCATAGGCGTCATTGGCTTCCCAGGTCGGACATCTCCAAAGGGACGGCCAGATGGAGAACTATCAATCTTTGCACAGAATGTTATATTACTTACTCCTTGCCTACACCAGATACCATCAGAACACTACGGCCTACAAGATCAAGAAACCCGCTACCGTCAACGGTATCTTGATATGATTATGAACCCAAACTCGATCGATGTGATAAAGACTCGCAGCAAAATGCTAAAGTTCATTCGCCAATTCTTTGATGAACGAGAGTTTTTTGAAGTGGAAACGCCGATGATGAATGCCATAGCAGGCGGAGCAACCGCTAAGCCTTTCATTACACATCATAATGACCTCAACAAAGATCTCTTCATGCGGGTCGCTCCGGAGCTGTACCTCAAGATGCTGATTGTTGGTGGCCTTGACAAGGTCTATGAATTAGGAAGACAATTCCGAAATGAAGGCATCGATTTGACTCACAACCCGGAATTCACCACCTGCGAGTTCTACTGGGCTTACGCCGATGTACATGATGTGATGAAGCTTACAGAGGAACTCGTGTCAAGCCTGGTCAAATACATCACTGGAGGCACAGAGACCACCTACCATACTCTAACTGGTGATTCTTACCATGTGAACTGGGCTGCTCCATGGAAGCGAATTGAGATGATCCCAGCGCTGGAGGAAGCTGTCGGTGAGAGATTCCCGCCAGCCACAAAACTACATACGAATGAGACAAACGAGTTCCTCAAGAGAATATTGAAGAAAGTTAATGTTGAGTGCACGCCGCCAATGACAAATGCACGGATGTTGGACAAGCTGGTGGGAGAGTTCATCGAAGAGAAGTGTATCAACCCGACTTTCATCATCAATCACCCTCAAATGATGTCGCCTTTGGCCAAGTACCATAGAGACTACCCTGGTCTTACGGAACGATGCGAAGCCTTTGTCTGCAAGAAGGAGATTGTCAATGCGTACACCGAGTTGAACAATCCCTTTGATCAACGACTGCGTTTCGAGGAACAAGCGAATCAAAAAGAACAAGGCGATGACGAGGCCCAACTAGTTGACGAGAATTTTTTAACAGCGCTAGAGTATGGTCTTCCACCTACTGGAGGGTGGGGCATGGGAATTGATCGCCTTGTGATGTTCCTAACCGACAACTACTCAATCAAGGAGGTTTTAGCCTTCCCACTCATGAAGGATGACAGGCCGATTGGCAAGGACAAAGAAACCGCAGCGGAAGTTGTCGGTGTTGAGCCTCAACCTGAGGAGGGTATTCCCCACAAGTGAATGGTAGAAATAGAAGCAGTCGCGCCAACTGGGCTTCTACCCCAGTTCCGGAGAGGAGCTCGACTTGTCATGATAGTGAATGAGATACCCCCGTGGTGACAATCACCAGGTCATCGTTTCACTTTCGCACCAAGAAAGCAACGCGGTGAGACCAAACCTATCCGGTTTTTCTGAAATCCCCTTAACACCAAACAGTGAGCAATGCTCAGGTGCATCGATGATTTGTCGTAGTGAGTCCGCCACGGTCATTTACAACGATCTCCCACTAGAAAAATTGCGTTCCAAGGAGTTTGTTCACCAAGCTCACTGAAATGGTCACTACTCATCCTGGGACCTGCTTCACCACGTCTCCTACCGATTTCAATCTAATGTAAACAACGCGTCCTCACTTTTAGTTGTACCTACTAGTATTTATATATTCATTTTTAGCTGGTCTCATTAATTTCTCTCAACTTTCGCTTTAAACACCACTTTGCACGTCTTTGAATTAGCTTCGAGACTTACATCGTCTATTCTGCAAACCCCCCACTGCACTCATCCTAGAGACGCGTACGCGTCAACCTCTGACCAAGCGACTAATCTCTCGAAACATATCCTTTCC
Organism: Pyrenula massariospora; assembly: GCA_021030905.1. Lineage (NCBI taxonomy): Eukaryota > Fungi > Ascomycota > Eurotiomycetes > Pyrenulales > Pyrenulaceae > Pyrenula > Pyrenula massariospora. Next base: position 458,770 of record JAGFMI010000005.1, read on the forward strand.
TCCCAGCAGACTTTCGAGCCTCTTACCACCATGAGCCTTAACAAGAGGTCTCCTACCCGCGGCACTTCCCCTGATGACTATTTCTACTCCCCTGACTCCGATACTGGGCCTCAGAAACCTATGACACCTCCCGCTCGTCCCTCAAACAACGAACATAATACCAGGCAAGCCGTGAAAGACACGCCAGGCAACAATAACAAGCCCTCTAAACCAACCCATTCTCCAAACTCTAATTCTAGGGCTGACACACGACCGGATCCTTTGGCCAAGCTGCCAGTGCATCCTGGAATTGATATGAGCAGTCCAAGTCCCGCTCCGAGACTTAGGCCTGCATCGGCCGGTGCTGCTCCTGACCCCGGGAGTAGGAGGTCAAATGCTCTGAGGGATATTACGAATCTTTCCAAATCGTCAGTAGGCAAGAAGAAGCCGTCTTCAGCTGGCGTGAAGTCCACAGATACCAAGTTAAAAGTTCCCATTCCTGGTACTACCCCGGTGGGCTCCATCAAAGAACAGTCCAAAATTTACGAAGATGGCACAAATAATAAGCCTTCTGTGACGAGATCCAACCAGCCGTCTGCTGAGGCCGGCGGGGCAAGTACCTCTCATGGAGCGACCAAGTCCTCCACACCAGCGGACTCTAGCTCCTTCCTAACAAAGCCCTCCGCAGACACAGACACCAATGCTGAACCCGCGTCACCTCCCGCCGCAGCTCCCCTCGCCTCTTCCAGCTCCGTCCCTCTCGCCGACTCCCTCTCAGACCCGCTGAAAGCCTTCCTTGCTCTCCCCCTCCCCGCCGTCGCCTCACCCTCCCACAACTCCTACCTCGAAATCCGCATCCGCACCGCCAAGTGCGACACCTGCGGGATCAAGAACACCGACCGCATCTACCGCTGCAAGACGTGTTCGGCGCAGATCTGCCGTAGCTGCGTTGCGGAGACTCTCGCCGAAGGCGACAATGGTGAGGTGGAGGAGAAGGCTCAGTGGAAAGACGAGATACATGAGAGTCTGCGCGAGTGGGTGAGCTGGGATGTGTGTCGGAAAGTGTTGATGGGTGAGAAGGGGCGTGATTTGGACGTGACGGATGGCTTGAAGATGCTGGGCGATGCGCCGGCGGAGATGGAACTGCAGGTTGTGTCTAGGGGAGGCACGGGGAAGGCAAAATCTGGCGTCAAGAGAAAGGCGAGTCAGGTTGATCGGGACGGCGAGGTAGGAATGAAGGGGTCAGGGAAGAAGAGAAAGAGGGCGGGGGAGAAGGGCACAGGCGCGGATGGAGAGAGTGACAATGGATCCATTGGCGCAGCAGAGAAGAGGACGATGGCGGAGCTAGAGGGAGAGAATGAAGACGGGGACAAGGCTATGGGTCTGGCGATCGGTGAACGGGGGATTGTAGACGATAACCTGGAGGATCGGGAAGAGAGTGGGACTCATCCTGGCTGATGTCATGAATTGAGCTCTGTACGAAGTCCAGGATGATCATAGGGATATAAATTGCGATGTTGAATAACAATTCAGTTGGAAGTATGAGGAGTAGCACAGAAACGTTGAAAGCTGCGCATTAGCACCAAATATATCTTGATTGAAGCGGTAATTTGGCGTAGAGGCATGCGAGATCAGCTCAACTTTTCTGATGACTCCTAGCCTAACGTCTTTGCGCATGGACAAGCTAGAAGTTCGGTGTTAGAGTAACAGGGAGGTTACTGAGGGATCATGATTTTTTTCCGATCCTGCTCTGGCAATTTTGCTGACGCTCTATAGATCACGCAAATGCTTCTGTGTTTATTAGCTGTAACAAGCTGAAAGTATATTTTTTAAATACATCCTTTCAGCAGCTGCCGAAGCGCCATGGCGAATCAAGGATATTTCGTGGCCCCTATTATGAAAGTTTCAAAAGGCTACACATTTTCTAACCCTGCTGAAAGGCGTGGAAGGCCGTTGTGTATAGCGCCAAATACTAACTTAGAGCATGACGCTAATTAAAGAACAAATAAGACATGCTTTCGAAGGCTGATACTAAGATGCTAAAGCAGATGCTCGAAGAAGTGATGTCACAGGTTTCACAAGCTCGAAGGAAGAGAATGGAACGGGAGCCTTGCACAAGGCCGAGGAGTTTTCGACGCCTCCTCTTTATGTCGAGTGAAGGAGGTGTGATTTCTATTTGGCAATCTATCATCCAACTGCCGGCTTACCTGCTTGGTAAGGCAACGGCATGCTGGGCCTGGCCCCGACTGGCATGACGCTTTCAGAAGGAGACCCAAACTTTGCGGTGGTTCCGGATCGCTGACCGATAATTTTAGCAGCCCGTTGAGGAAACCGAATCCTCGATCCAAGCACGATCGTCCAAGTTAGAAGCAACAAGCTACCAGCCTGGTGAGCGGATGCCAGCGGAATTGGAACTAGATAAAGCAGAGTACAGATCCCTAGGGCAGCCTGCATCCACACAAAGCCTACGACGCCGTGAACGCCCTTTCTCGCCGCGGCAGGGAGAATAGTCTTGATCATCGGTGAAAGACGGGAATAGGCCCATAGAGCGTGGACAGCAGTAAAAGTAGTTGTAGCAAGAATTCTGTGATCAAGTTGAACCAGAGATGGGTTTTCGAGGAAATTGCGCCAGATAAGATCGCTTCGATCTGCTGTGCGCGAGTAGAAATCGGAAAACAGTTCACTTTTTGGCGGAGTGAGCCCGAGGCCCATTTGAGGAAATTCGTTGTAGATAAGCCCAGCATCTAGGCCAGCCACTAAACCTCCAGACATTGCTGTGATAAAAATCAGAAGACCTAAAGCAAGGACAGAGACCTTGAAGGGCCGGAGCGCTGGATCCGCAAGCTTTGAGAGGTAGGCAGTCGATGTTTCAACGGAAGCATTGAGGAGCTTGTTTGTCCTTAAAATCGAAAGCCCATTCCACAACATTGCCACATAGCATGCAAACGCTGTACCCAGATGAGCAGTGAGCCGGTACTGGCTCACTCTTGGATGGCATCCAGGGGCAAATAGATCGTCCTTTAGTCCAGACTTCACCATCCACCAACCTATGAAACCTTGGAAGCCGATCAAGCCTGCGATTCCTCCGATCCGAAGAACTATTGGCTTTGACACTTTGCGCTTCACCATAAAGTAAGCGGCAGGGAGGATAAATGAAATACCCACCACCCGTCCCCAGATGCGATGTATCCATTCCATCCAATAAATGGATTTAAACTCTTCAAGTGTCATTCGAGGATTCAATTTTTGGAACTCTGGTGAGGCTCTGTACTTATCAAATTCGGACTGCCAGTGTGAATTGTTCGTTGGAGGAAGTGATCCGGTGACTGGGCGCCATTCGGTGATGCTCAGACTGAAAAGACTATTAGGAGAGTTTGCATTCATTGCAGCAGCCTACTCACCCAGACTCCGTCAATCGAGTCAGTCCACCAAAGACCACAATACCAAAGACACTAGCAGCGCTGCCCAAGAGCCAATATGCCACCACATTGGCACTTGTTTCCGGAAACCGCGAAGATTGCTCTGGCGCGGAGTTGTTTGTCCTTTTCCATGTCGATGTGCTGAATCGCATCGTAGAGCCATACTGTCTCCTCACAGCCTTTAGTTGTGTGGGCTTTCTCGCCGGTAACCCTTTGGATGACCACGGGACCCCGTTCGCTGACTTGATAGGAGCCCGAAGTGGTGTAAGTGTAGACAGTTTGGGCGAGTTTCGCTGGCACGCAAACAGCTGTTGCGAGAGTTTCGGAGCAGCTCTTCGCAGAAGGGCCATGAATGGGCTTTTCGCGGCCATCTTGTCTCAACGATCTCAAGACAAAATGTCGCAAAAGAGCAAAACCAGCGGAGAAGATTTTAGGTTACCGGAGTCGTTCCAGGGAAGACCCTGATCTGAAGTTGGGGGTTCAGAAGGGCCCACTGTAAATCCACGGCACGTCAAAGCTCGCACTCGAAGTGTTAGATGCAGCCCATCATGGCTTCACAATGATTTCCAGCTCCAGAGGTCTTCTCTTCACGGCGCCGAGCCTCATGGGAGGCGTGCCAGGCGTGACCGGTCGCAGCAAAGATCATCAGAACCCCCTGCGCTTTCTTCTCCGAGACGGCTGGAGAGGGGCAAGTCTCCCACCAACGCCGTATGGGTGATCAGATGGGCTCTGACCAGATCATACAATCCTTTTCCACCCTACATCTCTTCTGCAGCGCCTGCGTCTCGTTGCAGCCAGAATCCAAAGCTATTCTGACGCCCCTGGATTATTGCTCAATCGACGCACAATCCGCTCTGTGCTCCTGCAACCCCACCCAACCACCAACCCCTCGAGTTATATCATCTGACGCCCACGCTACAGGTCGGCCGAAACCTGGCCTTCATGATCTGATCAAGCTCCCCCCCACTGTCCCCCTTACATTGACTGACAAGTGATGGCCACTGGCGGCCATGACGACGGAGACTCTGGGGGCACCCTACGAGATATCCTGGCGGACTTGACGGCAGCTTCTAGTAGACGACCTGAATCACCACATGCCCCAGATCCTGTGTGGTCTTTCTCGTCTCGAAGCTCATCAAGTTCCACTCCCCGTCAAGCGCCAGCGCCAAATCCTCGCACTAGCTCAACTGGACGTCCATACCAGCAACAACGAGCCCTCTCTGGCGGTGTTGTACCTTCACTCGCGCATGGGGATACGGTGCCTCAAAGCGGCTTGTTCAATACCCCTGGGAGGTCAATATTTGCATCTGGCCCTCCAACGTCCTCGATCTCCGCCAATACTGCCCAGGCCTCTATGAGCCCTGCCCTTCCTTCTTCCAGCATTGCCCGTCCCCTTTCAGTCTTATCTAGTCCGCATAGCAGTACATCGAGAAAAAATAGCTCTCGTGGAGGAGCAGAAGCATCTTCAGGGTCGCAGGCTCCGTTGAGGAGACGAACAATCCAAGTGTCTGAAAAAGATATTGACGATCCCGACACCGTTACTTCAGCAGAGCAAGACGCCGCTCAGACCCCCGTACCGACAACGCTGTCGAAGCTGTTTGCTCCGCCAGAGCATCCTGGTCTCTCTCGACCCGTTTCGCATATTCGGTCGGGCAGCACGACTGCTACCGGGCGAATCGTGGCCGAACCAAGTAGTCTAACTTCCCACTTACTAAATCGCGGCTTACTCGATGGCCGACATTCGGACATCTTGGTTCACGCCTTCGCAAATAGCTATAAGCTTCATAAGATCATCTTGGATCGCGTCCCTTTCTTTAGGTCTGCATTCTCCGGTCCATGGGCTGAAAGCTCGGCGAAAGAGATGGCGCTTCATCCGGAGCAGGTTGATAACAATATCACCCGCAATGCCTTTGAACTGGCTTTGAAGCGAATATATGGATCTAGTCTGCCCATGGAGGAAGATCAAGAAGCAATTGGGTTGTTTGCCACTGGTTGCTGGCTTGACATGGCTGACCTCATCGAATCGAGCTTGGATGGGATCCTCCGACAATTGCACCCGAGTAAGCTTGGTGAAGTCATCAACATAGTAACGACCAATTATTACGGGAAGCCGGGTGAAAGGATCCTTGCATCTGCCAAAGCGGTCCTCTGTAGAGAAGGTTGGGAAATGCCCTACGAGTTCTGGGACGACATACCTGCAGACATTATACGAGAGGTCGTTGGCGGAGACCCTTTTTACGTACCAGGGGAGTGGGAGAGATGGTACTTAGCTGTACGATTGCTGAATCGCAGACTAAAGGCTAAAGCTGTGGATGCTGGCCTGATAGCCCCGGACGGGCAATACATAAACCCAAAGCCCACCAGTCTTAAGTTTTTCGCTGTTCGCTTCGACACAGTCTATCGGAGAGATTCCATCATTGGCGGCCGAGCTGTGTCAGAAAGGGATGAGGCTTGGGTGTCGCTCTATACGCATCCAGAAATAGCTCCTCTACTTGTGTTGCTCGACGAAGGTATCCATTACGTTCATCTTCGTTTCGAACAGCTTCAGCAGATACGCGATCAGAAAGATATTTTTGGCATCCCGATCATCCCGGAGAAAGTCATTATGAATGCGCACTGGATGTCAATGGAGCTTAGACAACGAGTCGTCAACGCCTCAGAATCGGACTTTGAGCTGGGTCTCACACGCGAAGGGGAAGACTATTCACTTCAGGACCACTTAAACAAAATAGCTGATTCCAAGGGTAAAGAACCGGAGGATTCCACGGCGCGAGAGCAAACGGACGAAATGGCCTCTGGAAGTTGGGATGGAAACGGCAAACCCCGCAAATTCTGGATCCCTGGTACAGATTCGTCTTCCGTTATGGGTGGAACCAGTGAGGCATATATGACTTCAGCTGCTATGGCAACCTGGACGCCTCACATGGCGAGGCTGTCCAATTCATTCGAACCATCTGACGCCCTGTGGGCAACCGACCTGAGTGGTATTGAGCCAGGGAAGAGCCATTCTCGCGAGAGCAGTAATGAACAGACCGCGCCGCAGTTCAGTCACTTTCCACCCTTTAGATTCTCCGCCGAGTTTCCGAATCCTAGGACTCTCAAAGAGAAGAAACGGGTATATTCGCAGACTGTATGGTACGCTGGAAGCATGTGGAACCTCTACATACAGCGTATCAACACCTCTAAATCACACCAACTAGGGATCTACCTCCATCGAGCAAAGGAACGAGAACCTGTCGACGATCCTCTAGCCCAGCTGACTCACACGCCAGTTCAAGAGCAAATTCGGCAAGTTGAGCGCGACATGAGAAAGAGTGAACGTCGCAGCCGAAATTGGAACACCTTCAGTAGCGGTGGCGAGGCGGAAGCTGAAGATGAGAGTGGGTCAGGGGCAGACGTCGACGGAGGTATGTTCGGTGGCGAACCGCAAACCTCCACCCGCCTCTCTATGCTCAGACGATCGGAGGGTCTTGTCAAGCCACATAAGACTTCCGAGATTCCTCTTACTCCCCAGCAACTAGCTTCACGACCGCAGTCATCGGCATATGTTCTCGACTCGGATGAAGAAACGGAAGAACTCGCCAGGGCCAGCAAAAGATCCAGCGTTTCTGCAATGCCTCTGTACACAGATGCGAGACCAGCGATAAAAACGTATTTCAAAATATACTCACCAAGCAAAGCGGGCCGGATGCTCAGCATTTATGAGAGCGCGCCGGACCGTTTCAACTTCAGCCAATCCTGGGGCTGGAAGAGTTCGAGTTTTATTCTCGACGACGGAGCAGCAAGTCCAGAAGGCACCAAAGGAGGCAAAGATGGAAAGTTGCGGTACATGGTTGTGATTGGCAACGTGTAGGTAGAAGCCTGATTATGGCACCGTGAGTAGGCCTCTTTGATAATCGTGTCCCTTAGCGGGTGGAGTTGGAAGGGGGCAAAGTCTTTAGTTTCGGGTGCATATTCTCCTGCAGTCGTAGATCTGACCGGGCCACACCTTAATATTTATAATCTTGCCTCTGCATGCAGCATTTCAAAGGCCTATCAAAGCCTCACACTCCATGCTTAGAATGATCACCACCGCATGCCTGCTCACTTCTCGAGCAGGCAACTCGAAGCGTCGCCATCCCCCATGCTCCATCAATATCGACATGACACTTGGCCGTCCCACCGCGCGGTTCAGCCGCCCTGTTTACTTTTCTTGTTGAAGCCGATCTTCACCCAGGTGAGAAAAGTGCTTGGTCCTTGCGAGTCTTTAGCTATGCAAATCACGACTGCGCCTATCTGATAGCTGAGGGTCAGCGCGTCGGCCCCGTCCCACTGACGACCCTTGCAGGCCTTGCCACCATCCTTGTCGAACCGGTCAGCCCCCGTTGGATGGCCTTGACCGGTACCCCAAAATTCAATGGACTCGGTCGAAGGCTTTCCTAAAGCAATTGCCTTTTGTCTAGGCAATGACCACGCTCCTTGCAAAGACACAGCGGCGTCGTCTGGCTCATGACGCCCGAAACACCGTGATCTAAAAGTCTAGGCCCGAGAAAAGACTTCATTCTCACCTTTCAGGTCTTTGAACTCCAACTCAGCTTTGGGTATTACGTTCGTATAGGATGAACATTTTGCTACAAGGGGCTTCTCGGTGGTTTGGTAGGCCCAATGCTTCAGATTATTCATCCTTTTGGGACCTCTCAAATCATGATACATCGCTTTTAAGTGGTCAATGTCATCCACGGAAGCAATTCTTGGCTTGCTCATCGTTGCGACGCAGATAGGTTACGGAAAAAGATATGGACAATGCTTCCAAGGACTTTATCTTCGTTGGACCGAATATTTTCAGTGACCTTGATCGGGGCACACAGAAAACAGCGATCGAAATTAGCAGAACACGGTCGCTATTCCTGTCGCTAGCAATCCGCAGGCGGAAGGCAGAGAATGCGCGACGGCTTCAAATCTCTGTGGATTCTGCGAACTCTCAGGCGCCTCGATCTTCCCGGCTCGCTCCTCCATCTTTAACTCCCCTCTCCCCAGGTCAGGGAAACAGGCAAGGCCATCAATTAAGCGCGACGCTACCATTGAACCTGACAACATCTTCGCCAATCTCTTCTACTAAAACATGTACCTGCTCCAAACTTTGGTGTACAAGGAGATGCGGCGCGGATTCCTCTTGTTCCTCGGCTATTTCGAACCCGTTGTCAAATGATACTCCTGATCCCGGTGTTCTAAACAACAGTCCAAGCCTGAAGCCGCCCCTTGACCTGGATCTCTGTTCTCGGGAACAATCTCTTCTCCTTGATTGTGGGGACCACCAACAGATAAATTCTTAACTACGTATTGGCTAATGACTCAATAGTCCAGCATCTTCGGTCTCGCCAACAATCAGCCTTCAAATTCTCTGACAACGATATCCATAAATTCAACCACCTTTGGCTGCTGAGCCAGGACTTTGACAACGCAGTCACCCTAACAACATGCCTCTTCATACTTCAGCTCAATAGTGACCGTCGACGTCTAGGTGGAGTCCTTGGTGCCCACAACAACCCAGTGATGACGATGGACCAGTTGGCTTCGAAGCAAAGGGCTATACAAACCATTACTAACGCAATACAAGGCGTTTCTTCAGCGCTCTTGACAGCGACTCCTCGCAATCTTCGTTTACTCTGCTTCAGCATCTTGCAAATCGCCTACGCTGAGGTAAGCTACATGCACATAAAGTTGATGAATTATCTGATCATTCTACAGGCTCTTGTTGATAGTCGTGAAGCATACGTGCATCTTCGCGGTCTGGGAGCGCTAATGAAGCGTCTTGGCGAAATAGATCAAGTGCCTTATTATCTGGTGTTTGCATCCTCCTAGTGAGTATTACTCTATATAGTTCCTGGTTATCTTCTTCTTATTCCAAATAGCATCGCGTACAAGACAGGTCTTTATACAGAGCAGCCCCCTCCTCTTAAACCGATCCCACCGACACCAGTGCCTCTCGGATATAACATCTCCTTTGCACCGGATGTGTTTTCGCCACCTGGATGCGAAGCCCGCGTCCAAGAGATGTGGGAGAAAGTGAACACCTACGTCAATTACTCTCGCTACCGAGCAGCAAACAGCCAGCAATTCTGGGACGGATCGCTCCAATACCACAGCGCCTTTGGTGCCCACCTAGAGGCGCGCATGGAATGCTACCTCGCCGAGGGACTGCCTGATACGCTTGCAGCGTGTATGCTTCTAAGCATTGCCTTGGTGCTTCACACCGAGCGCTATACCCCAGAGACGATCCCGTCTATGCTATTCAAGACCTTGACCCAGCTAAAAGATCGCTTACAAGACTTTGAGCCGAATGCTGAGCTTTTATGGATTGACCTTGTGGGCACATCACTCTCGAGAAACGACAGAAATTTCCAACATTTCTTCTCCTCACGGCTATCCAACTGCCTGAAGGTCTTGAACATCGCGACCTGGGAAGATTGCTTGGCGCAGATAGGGAGGATGCTTGGCGTTCAGGCGAGATTCAAGCCAGAGTTTGAAAAGGCCTTCCGCCGCGCACGATACGGCCAACCTACCGCTACGAGTCACGAACAAATAGACTCTTCGAAGATCAAGTTCAAAAATTCGACGCTCGAAGTTCCGCCGTTGGCTCGACCAAAGCGTCGCCGGTCCCCGTCGGATCAACCAAAACCACCAGCACCAAGCACATCGCCGCCGTTTTCAAAGATCAGCCGGAAAGAATCGGAATGAAGGAATTCCATAACGGTTTCGGAAAATATTTGCAAATTGAACTCATATGAGGCTGATGCCGCTAAACCTTATCTCTACCTTCCGAACGCTCGCCCATACCCGCGGCTCCCACCGCATAGAGAAAACGGCGAATAATTCCCGATCAGAGCCAATATATCTGCACAAGAAGATCTCGAACGATGCCGATACTTCCGTCGGGACCCCTGTTGCATGCAATGCATGTCAGCAAAATATAAGCACAAACGAAGCCCTCGGAACGTGGACGCTTCCCTCTGGAGTCCTTGATTGTCAACGAGCGAGGAAACAGTACGGAACGAGCGTGGCCGGAGCAAAAACGAATGCTGGTTGTGCAGGCAGGAGTGACGGCGGGCGGTGTAGCTTGGGTTATGCAGACGAGGGATATATTGCATCGGGAAATGGGAGTGTTTCAATACCCGCCGGCCGCTTCGGGCATTCAAATGGGTCAACCCTTCTCCCTTTCTCCATGCTTGCTCGGGTTGTGCCCTTTCCTACGTTGCGTTGTGTCATTGGGTATGGAGTGAAGGTGCACATAAATTACAAAAAATAGCGTGAACGCAATTCTCAGCGAGGAAATGATCCGGTTGTTTGGCGCGTTAAGGGGAGACAATCAGATCTCATTAGTAAGGAAAGCTTCGCCCGTCTCGAGGCTTCCTCCGTCGCTAGATTAGATATTGCAGTTTGAAAAGCATCGATAGTAATCGAATAGCCCGCAGAGGGCGAAACAAATGGGAATCCAACAATAAGGTACCACGTCAAACAGAAAGAGAGAGGATGATTCATCACCTCAGACGACCGAGACTTCGAAGACCCGCGGCGTTAGACCTCCTTTCCTCATCCAGAGGAACCATCCATTCATGACCACATCATCGACAGCTGATGCGCGTCCTAAGCCACCGCCGCCGTCCCAAACTTCTCAACTTCTTTCTCCTGCGCCGCCTCCCTCTCTTCCACACTCAGTCCCTCCCCCGTCGCGGTCGTCGACCCCACACTCTTCGGGCTTAGAACCGTACTCCCCTCATCTGTGGCTAATGTCTTAGCCTCGGTGCTGACCCCCGTCCCCACCTCCTCCCCACCGGGCATCCCCGTCGTGCCCAGCTGGCCCGCCCTACTAACGACCGGCTCGAGCCGGGGCTCCCAGCTGCGCAGCTCCTCCTCGGCGTCGTTGAGGACCTGGCGCGCCTCGCTGCCGTACGCGAAGGGCTCGCGCGTGTCGCCGGGGACGACGGGGGTGTCGTCGAGGAGGTTGAGGAGGCGGCGCCCTTGCTTGGCGAGGATGATTTGTTTCTCGGCGCGCTCGATGGTGGCGGCGAATTGGATGTCGTAGGCTTCTTTGAGTTTTTGGCGGGTCTGGCTTTGTCATTAGTATGCTGTGTTCAAGAAGGAGTAGCGAGATGTAGAGAAAACTCACGATATTGGTCAATTGCGCTTCCGCAACCAAGTTCTGCGCCTCTGAACGCACCAGCTCCTGCTCCAGCTGTGGGAGCTTGGTGCTGCTCGGATCTTTGTACTTCAGCTTCGCAATCTCGTCCGCAACCTTGGCCTTGTGATCCCGGCTCGGCTGCACGCTGCTCTCCGTATTCCTAATCGCTTTCAAGACAGATCGATACTCCTCCAGGTTCTGCGCAAAGATATCCTCTTGCTCCCCAATCTCACTCAGAAGCACGCCAATTTTGTCGGCGATTTCAGAGAGGGTATCATCTTCGGTGCCCTCGCCCCAGTCGGAGAGCTGCGAGGCGATGGAGAGACGTTCCCGGCTGGCGGATTCATAGGCGCCGATGACGTGGTTTTCGGTTTTGATGAGTTTGAAGAGCTTCTTGGAGAGCTCGGGTTGGCGGGTGCCGCGCAGGGTCGAGACGGAGAAGGTGTGTTTGGGGGCTTCTTTGCTGGAGTCCTTTTTGTGGGAGCGGATGGATAGAGCGCGGTTCCTAGTCGAGGATCAGTCGTTCGGCGCCTCAGATGAGATTGGTGAAAGATGGCTTGAGGATGATCGAGGGTGGTGGAGATTCACAGGATGCTTACATGTTGGCTTAACGTAGAGGTCTTCTATCTGAAACGACGATGGAGGGTTGCCAGCAGCTATGGTTCGGGTCAGTGCTAACCCCGCGATAGCTTAGATAGAGCGCAAGGCTGGATTAAAGACTCGCGTAATGTTAAACATACATGTCTTTGGAGGCTATTCTGTCGAATATTATGCGAACCAGTATGGATCTGTAGCTTGCTGATACACTGTAGGAGAGCTTGGTAAACAGGGATTGCTGCAGTTATCAAGTGCAGAGAAAGCAAAGAATGGGCTGACTGTGACGTAGCAGGCGCCGAAGCTCCCGCTGTCTAGACCCAAAAGGAGCTGTCAGAAGACCTGCTTTGGGGAAGCAGTAACCAGAGTCTCTCTCCTAAACAAGGCTGGAGGCTCTTCAATTATTCAAATACGTCAGAGGCTCTGATCAACCTTCTTTAAGTGTCTCTGCTCTCCATCGAAGGAATTGTACTAGAAATGAGGTAATCCATACCATCGTTGCAGATAAAATGAACGATATCATTATAGCAACTGAAGCAAGTTGGTGCCCTTAGGGTATTCTTCAACTCGTTTTATCAACGTATCGACGAATTTCAGAGCAACAGCAAAGGGTGATGAAAAGAGCGTCTATCTACACCTTTGCTGCCATCCTCGTCGGGTGTTGACATTCGTCCTACTCGGCGCACTGCTTCTGCCTCATCTCAAACACCCCAAGAGCCTCTTCAGCAGCTTTCACGCCGCTCATGACCATCGCACCAAAGGTAGGTCCCATACGATTTGCACCATCCAATTCAGACAATTCCATCCCACCCACAATCAAGCCAGGGATAACCTCGCGCGTTGCCTTGACAATGGCATCTTCGGCGCGGTTCATGTCAAGCCCACGCATGCCGCCGAGCTTGTCCACAGCACCCATGCTTGCGAGCCGTTTAACGGAGAACGCTCCAAAGGGGCCATCGTGACCTGCAGTAGAAATGACAATAGGAGCACGGATGACGTTGGGGTCCATGCAGCTATGGTCGTCGTGGTGCTCAGTGACCAGCGCCCAATTGGTCACTACACCAGTGATTTGAAGCTTGCCGCCGTCGATTGGTTGAGTAATGAGATCTTCGACCGCAGTGGCGTTAAAGAGTTTGATATTTGGCATGGCAAGGACCTTGGACAGAAGGGTTGACATGAAGAGAGCCGCGTGCTTGACGACGACGAAATTTGGGCTCTGGGAGTCAGCCTCGTAAGGGACACCGAGGTCGTCCAAAAATTGGTGGGCAGGACGACGGAGGACCATCGCGGAGAATAGTTGGCCACCCAGCCAGCATCCACCTCCTGTACCGGAAATCAGAATTTGTGGAGAGATTTTGGAAGTGATGTACTTCACCTGGAGAAACAGAAGCTTCAATGATTGCGATTTTCAGGTCGGGGCGAGCTTTTCCAAGGACATAGGCTGTGCTTAGGCCGCAGGAACCAGCTCCTACAATGACAATGTCGCTCTCGGCGTAAGTGTCAAGATCGCTGAAATAGCGGCGAGTCATCGCACGAGAGACCTGGCTCTCACGGATGGGGGCAAATTTGAAGTCATCCCAACGACCTCCAAAGTCTTGGAGAAGCTTAGCCTGGCTTCCTTTCAATGTGATCTTTCCATCGTGACCGTTGACTGGTTTGATTGTCTTCTCATAGACGCTCGGCGCCGTCACGGTTTCGGTCTCGGTAAACAAGGCTGCTGGCGGAGACATTGTAAAGCTAGTTCAGATTAGATATTATGTTGGCAGGGAGGAAGGCATGATCCTTTCGCTGGTATTATCCAGATCAAGTTGAAACCGTATAATCTCAGAACGCTTTGGTATCATGGAAGTTGCCCATCTCTCTTCGAGAACTAGCTGCGAGAGGTGGATGGGCACGAAGCTTCCTGATGTGGAGGCAAAGCGAACACCGGTTCATGCGTGATTTTTGTAAAATACCTTGATCATTCTGACAATCTGCCAAACGAAATGGATGCATCCTTTCCATCATTAGCGAGATGTACCTCAATTCGGTCGTGTTTGTTTTCTGTGTAGCAGTTAGTATTCTTGTAGATAAGTGGAGAGACCGAGGGGCAAGCGATAGATACCAACGGCTGTGAGTTTCACGGAAGATATAGCGAAGGCAATTGATGAGAGAGAATTGAGTGAGGAATTTGGGAAGACGAAAACTCGAGTCAAATATCACAGCAGATGAGGGGCAGCAGACTTTTGGCGGGCGATGCGGGGCAGAGACGGTGGGGTGAAGCAACAGCCGGGGAAAAGCGGATGGAGAATGATCAGCATGAAATGCATGTCAACGCCGGTAGACGCTTCTCATTCGACAAAAAGCTAGAGAGTTTGCGACAGTGTCGCTTAAAGCTACACAATCAAAGTCAATTGCGCTAGAATAGACCGACGATCCGGACGAGACACCCAGCCAACGTACTGAAGAGTTGCACAATCCTTCAGCAAAGCTCAAAGAATTTGAGTGGCCGTCGATCCGCACTGTCATACTATCAACAGACATCGTACGTACATCATTCGTAAAGAAACAGTCGCTGTAGACTTGACGAAATACCCATAATAGTAAGCCGAATAATCCAATGGTCGACGCTTCTCGTGCTTCCAACCGAAAACCATGTCGACGGCGGTTGTGATTGAAGACCCGGCTGGCCGCTGCTCGCCAAACTGTACATCACCAGTCTCATGTAGGTCCAAGAACCAAACACCTGAACATTTGCGGAAGCCGGGTCAAAAATAGCTTCTCCGCCGCGTTTCGGTGACGACCCTCGTGCTGCTATGGCGTGGTTGGGTGCGAACCGTCGAGGTACTGAAGCGGGTACGTGAACGTCGATGGGGAGAGGTGACTGTGGTATAAGCCGGTGGAGAGGAGGTAAGGAAAACTGTGGAGTGGCGCCGTGGTCGACGTCTTCTCTCGTTGACGATCACGACCGCCGGTTCGCTGTCGTAGGATCCTCCGAAACACATGATGGAGAGGGATCAGCGTAACGGGACAAATATAGAGGTTAGGTGTGATTGTCCGACTTGGTAGAGGGAACCCCTGTTGTGAGCGAGGGACAACGCTTTGGGTGCTGAGAGCTACGACGATAGTGTGCTATAGAGTATCAACCAGACAGCCACCGAAGGAACGCACACATTCAACGCAACCGTGACCGGTCAGGCACTTATATAGAAAGGATTGCGGCGCGGGAGGGGTTTGACAAGGCGGAAGGCTTTCGGGAGACCCCTGGCAGGACAGCCAAGGTCCGAGTCGAGATAATAGCGCCTTAGGCTCGATAACCAAGGCTGGTAGGCGTCCGAAAGCCAGGATTTCATACTATTCTCATGCTTCACCGGCTCTGATTTGATGACGCTTTTGCATCGGTCATTAGTGGGTCTTAGATTCTAGAGTCGTGGTGGCTGGGAGAACCATAGATCTTGCCAGGAACATGCTCGTCCCTGGCAGAGCCCAGCCACCATCTCCGTACCTATGATGCCACCGATTGACTCGACCTGCTTTGGACGATCAGAAGAACGGTTTCTTATGGACTAAAAGATTCTCGTACTTGTTTTGTAGTCATCAGCGCTGCCCACCAGAGGATTCTTCGCTAGATTGAATGCACTCCGCCAATCCGATCAGTGTAGTCCCTAGAGTAGCAATGGTATACGCGAATAAATCATCTATTTGATACGAGCATTAATTTAGACTGGTCCTGGGAATCTCCAAACTAAGACATTCCTGCCTTCTACGGCTAATTTGTTCATAGACTTATCGGTTGTATTTACATAGGTTCACAAAAAGTTGAAGATAAGTTAAATGTACATTGAAGTAGATGGCTGGAACCAAGAAACAATGCCTTGATCTTGATTCTCAGCGTACAGGCACTTTCTCCAAACTCCCCTACTTTCTTCACTCCTGCTCTTCTCCTTCTCAGCAACTTTCTGTACGTGCCTTCCTCCCATCACATTCAAAATGAGTCCCCATCTCTTTTTCCAACAACCTACAGGCCAGCAACACCTTGGTTGAAAGCATCTGCGCTTGCTTGCCCCGTCTGCGCCTCAGCCGCGGTTGCCGCGGATTGGCACTGAGCCACCTGCGCAGCACTGGCCTTGCACTTATCCTGCAGCTGCTGGCAGATGAAATCTGCAACGACCTTGATGTTTAGTGCAGACCCATGGTTGAAGTTGGTGCTGTCATTCGGAGCGAACGCGGGTTGATCACGGCCGTCAAGACCATCGGCGAATTTGACGGTTGGGTCGGCGTTGGCGCAGGAGCCGAGGGTAGTTCCAGCGCTGGAGGATGCACCGCCAGCTGAGGCAGATCCTGTTGCTGCTGCAGCGCCGTTTCCGGAGGCTGCTGAGCCAGTTCCAGAAGCGACGACCGGGGCAGCCGCTTCGCAGGATGAAGCGTCCGCTCCACTAGCAGCGGCGGCACCATCGGCGGCGGTTCCGGACGAAGAGGCGGCGCCGGCAGCATTCGACGCCGCAGTACCGGTACCAGCGCTTGCAGTTGCACCGCCAGCTACAGCAGCGTTGATCTCATCAACGGTCGCATCCTCAACCAAGAGGTTCTGCGTGAAGATGCAACCGACGGGGTCGTTCTGGTCATCGCAGGAATTGCCCTTACCGGTGTTGTCGTTCGGGTCCCCAGGGGCAAACGTGCCAGCTTTAAGAGCAGTGGTCGGATCACCGCCAACGCTAGCAATTTGCTGGGCGAGAGTCAAGGTAATTTGTTTGTTGGTAGCAGCAGCGTTGGCGGAGGCGGGATCCTGGTGCTGCTGGATGGCACCAATTTCAGGATTCGTGGCTTGGATGCTGGTGCACAGGGCGGAAGCTTGGCCGACTTTGCCAGTATTGCGCTCGAGAGCTGCGTAGACAAGGGCATCGGTCATGCCCTGGACGTCGCCGGCCGCCTGAAAAAGAGAATTAGTCCCACGGATCTAGTATAAAAGTATGACTGTTAATCCTAACCTTAGCATTAGTAAAGGCTTGGTCTGCTGTCGCTTGGTGGAGACAAGCAACATCGGCAATGTTCCCTTGCCCCCCTGCGGCTGCTGCATCACCCAATAGACCAAACACGGGATCCTTGATACCATCTGGGTTGTTGACGTTCAAGGAGGTGCGGACCGAGGTCAGGAACTGCTCGTGGGAGTGTTCTTGAGGAACCTCACGCTTGAGAGGGCGGGCCGAAGCCGTAGCCATTAGGGCTAGAACATGGATAAGCTGTTGGGTCTTCATTTCGATTCGTAAAGAGACTTCGTGAAAACTGGGTAGGTATGATAAGACAGGTTGGTCAAATATAGAGTAGAAAGTGTAATGTTAAGAGACCAGCTCGGCCGTGATAGACAGACTTGCTGTGTATTTGGAAATAGAATAGTATACAAACGAGTGAATGTGGAAAAGAATGAAGAGGCTAGCAATGCTTATGCTGAAAGATAGGAAAATCCAGAACGGAAGGAAACAAGTGGACAAGCAGGAAATATATGGAATCGTGTGGACCGAGGTTTGCCTCTTGAAATGCAATTTGGCAGCTGTCATCTCGGCGCCAAAGTGGATGCGGCGTTTTGATCGCCAGGAGCATACATTGTTGCTGCCGCATGATGCTGTTTGAAGGGGATGCCTGAGATTGAATGTTTTTAGCCGAAAGTGGGGGAAAGCATCCAGGCCAAGCCAGAGAGCCGCATTACGACTGACAGAAGCTTGTCCGGGACCGATTTTGGATGTTCTGAAGCAGCCGGCGAGGTCATCATGGGTGAAGGAAAGTGGTGATGGTTGATGAGGCAGTTGATGTCTGAGATTCTGTCACAGAGTCCTGGCTCGGCAGCATCCGAGATCGATCTCCGCCCCGCAAAAGGCTTAGCGAACCCTATAGACCGAGCCTTTGGCCACTGGAACGACGACAAGCGAGATGCAGGTACACAAGACTTGAAATTGGGTAGCTCAAGAGCTGATCTAGACATGTGCATTCGATAACATTGTCCGAAATGCAAACCACCATGGCGGCAGAAAATGTACGCAAACCTATCGTAAACCCCTTTTCCCGAAGCGCAATCCCTTTGTGACAAGATTCTAGCTAGACAGATCGCCAGTAGATGTGTGTACTTTCATCGTAGAGATTGCATGAGGGGCTTAAGCGGACTCATGTCCTCGAAAGGCTCCGACCTCCGAAAACTCCGCCATTAACCTCCACGGGAGCACCACATTCCCCTGAGAATCCCACATGTTTATGCCATTTCCTGAGCCGCATAACCTGTGCTTGCCCCAGGCCTGATAACCGCGATGACATAATGTCCCCACAAAATCATAGAGACCTTGCGCCGGGCCACTTGGTGTTGCTTGATCCAAATTGGCCAACTTCCATTCCGAACTTCTCCGGCTGTGCAACGCCTTTCCGTTGGGACGTTAGAATCCAAGCACGTCGTTATGACCCTCTCCGGACCTGAGAAAATCTCGTCGAATAAATTTTTACACAATGGCTTTGTTGACTCTCAACTGCCTACCGGCTTGCGCCCTGGTTGTAGCAGACTTGGTGGTCGGTTGATCTCCGGCTCTAATGGAGGAGAAGGCGAGTGGTGAGCTGGTTGATATGTTGATGGCTCATAAGCGGTACTGGTACTCTGAGAAGGCGCGTAAGAACGGTAACTAGGCTCAGACTGTGGCTGCGGCCTCAGCCCACCACTATATGGTTGCGGTGCTGGCTGGAAGAAATCTTGCGACTGATACGGCTTTGGAGGTTCGTGAAGCTGCTCTTGCGATTGGTATTGATATGGGTTTTCCTGAACTCGTGGAGGGTTGCCATAAACTCCCGCAGTTGCAGGAGTAGGGGCGGTTTGAGGTAGGGCGTCTCCATATCTTTGGGTCCCCAAATCAAACGCCGGATTTTCCGTGTCTGCTCCTCGGTAACTCTGCACATTCTCGCCATAGGGTGCGCTTGCACCACCTGAAAGTTCTTGATAACCACCTCTTCCGCTGCGGCCAGAGGCGGGTACGGCGCCTTGCGTATGACTTGAATCCAGTCGGCCCATCTCAACATCGTCTTGGGTTTGATCTTCAACCTTCCGGGTACTTGCATTGTCCCAACTTGGCATCGCAGGTAACGAGTCATCCTTTATCTTATCCCCTTTGCTAGGTGCGTCGAATTGTGCAAACCGTGGAGATGGGTCGTATTCGGGCTGAGCTGGAGGAGGTCGGTACCCACCATAACCACCACCGTAATTTGAAGGACCATCCGCGAATTTTGACCCTTTACTTCGTCTCGGTCCAGGACAGCAGCGGTTGAAACACGAGCATATACCACAGCAACATTCAAGACCGCAGCAAAGACAACGTGCACAACACCATATAATTGATATAACAATGATAGATCCGATCACAATGCCGATGATTGCTGGCCATCTGGAAATAGGAAATGGTGTCAGTTTCAAAGGCCTCGATGTTAGAAAATGGCTTCATACTTGCAGTAGGCTTTGTGCATGCAGCTGTCCCAGCTAGAGAAGGTTTGCGGCGCGCCTTTGATATCGTCCACCGTGTTGCGCGCGATGATTGGCATTACACCCATTTTGTTGACAGGCAACTCTCTGAGCAAGTTGTGCTTGATGTGATCAGTGGACTGCTTTTTCAAAAAGTTGACACAGGGTGTCTTTTTTGCAGTCCAAAGCCGGTGGGCCGGATCCAAAAATGGCTGAAGTGTTGGAACAAAGACAGCCAAGGCAGTCCGAAAGGCGCAGCAGATGGCTGACGTTTGATCAAAGACCCAGCCACAGTCGATCACGATGGTCGCCTTGGCTACCTCACCTGGCACTTGATTCGTGAGCACAGCGCAGTTTATAGAGCGAGCGACGAGAACGAGAGGGAGAAGCGCAGTTTGCTCGCTCTACACCGTCATTGTCTTGGGCTTCCCTGAAAGGGGCGGCGAAGATGAAACGGCCGCCAAGGCCGTACGTCATCCGCCCAGCGAGCGTCACGCCACGTTGCAGGGGTTACAATTGATCACCATTGTATAGAGCTCTAGTTGCAAGGAACATACCTGTTGATGCCGCTCTTTGATTCGCGAGTTCAAGACTCTCCACCAAATTTCGGATCCGAATGACACATTCCCAAACAGTGCAAGAAAAACTGGACCGCGAGCTGCAGTCACGCCAACCTCGCTGCTATGAATCTTTTACTCCAGGAAGCTTACACACCTTGTTCAGCACAATGACAGTATCAAACCTTGATTCCCCGCTTCTGTGACAAGACAAAGTTCACTCAAAGCACATATCTAAAACCTGGCCCATAGTTCTCCGCCGCAAGCATCTGTGCGTCTTTTGGTCGTTCATCTGTGGATTGATCTCCCCCCTGAGCTTGCTCGCCTCGTTTACCGTACTTGGCATCAAGTTTACGATTCTCCCATTGTAGCAAAGTTCGCAAATTGAGAGCCAGGAAAGCGTTGAAGCCCATAAAGGCGGCGCAAATGGCCTGTCCCTTGATAAAACGCGGCCCATCGTCTTCAGGAAAGACTCGGGTCCCGAGGATGGGCCCAACCTGAGAATATCAATTAAGCACTGTGCAGTCAAAATGGATCTGGTGCTTTTACCTGACCGATCAAGTTGAGAATTACGATCCCCATGCCACGACGGGTGTCAGAGCCCTGTTTAGGGTTAGAAGAGACGTGTGACACCGTGAACTATGAATCTAAAAAGTCCCGTCACACATATTCGTGAACCTCTGTGCTTACCTGATTGTTAAGAACCCACGGTAGAATATTAGCTATGGCAGGAAATACACCAGCAGCCGCCAGGAACACCCCGAAATATTTCGGTCCCACGGAGGTGCAGACAGCCAGGAGGATGTACCCGAGCATGCCGACCAGGCTCAAGAAGATTATCACCAGAGCACGCTGCTGTATCCGGTCTGCGATGAAAGCAGAGCCAATGGTGATAAGAAAGCTCACAAAGTAAGGAGGGGCACTCAGACCTTGCGCGTTGATACTTGTAAAGCCCATTTCCTTAAGGATTGTTGGAAGAAATACAGGGAGAGAAGCGAAGCTGCTCCTGTATTAAGTAATGAGGTCGGGGTAACCGCGGAAGGGTATCTTACCTGACATTGCAACTGAAATACATCAACTAAACGTGTGAGGCCATAATCACGTTGGTGGTAGAGATTTGGAACTTACAGAAGTTATCCAAGCCTTCAAGTCAAGTAATGTACGGCCAATATCCTTCAGGTCAAGAGAGCCAACGCGCTCAATATCCCCAACCTGGCGGACGCCTCTTGCCTTGGCCACTAACTTCTCTTCCTCTGTGAGAAATTTTGCCTGGGCTGGTGTGTCAGGCAGGAAGAAGTAGGCTACCGGTGCGAATAGAAGGGTAGGTATCCCCTCGACCAGGAAAAGTAGCCTCCAGTTTGCAAGCTTCGAGTGACCACTGGTGATGCCGTATGCAAGCGCTCCAGCGAAGGTGTTCGCTAGTGGCGCTGCAGATAGGAAGATACCACATCGAAGACCCACTTCCGCCCGTAAATAGAAGAAACTTAGCAAGAACGGGACTCCTGGTCCGTATCCAGCCTCGAATAGACCCATTAGGAACCGCAAGGCCATCTCCCCACTCCAGGTCTGCACGGCAGCTTGGCAAACCGCAATGATACCCCTAGCATCCCGCATCAGTTTCATTCGAAAGGACTCAGATTGAGCACATGCTGAGGCAGCGGTCCTTACCATGCAGTGATGATCATGGAAGCCCAAAGATGCGGTGGGACAATCTTCCAGCAAAGTCCTTGCACCTGGCCAATGATGTACGAAACTATGAATAGAATATCGTTAAGAAGGGGATAAGAATTGACAAAAGAGCTTAAGCCTGTGAAAGACGTTGCAGCTGCTGGACTCACTATAAAATATTGTTAGAAACCAGTCATAGTTGTCCCCTAAGCATGTATTAGCAGCTATTGCAGCCTAGTGTCGAGCGCGATACCCTTGAGCTTGAGATCCTTAGTCATGCCGGCAATCCGAGCGTTTCCGATGTTTGAACGGTCCAAGAAAGCCAGGAGATAACCGGCAGCAACAAGGACAGGAACTCTCTTGTCCAATTTCGAGACAACTCGACGTTCGACCTCTGGGTGCAGGTGTGCAGTGGGTTGGGTCGGGTTCTCATCACCAAGTGCAGCGGCTTTCTCTGGGTCTGATGCCGCCGTCGGATCGTCGGAAAGACTCTCTACGTAGTTGGTTGCCGTGGGAGGTTCTGCTTTTTTACTAAAGAGTCCCATGATGTCCACGCAATGATATTAGATATCCACAAAAGTGAGAGTTACTTGTTCGGATCACGTTCCGAGTGTCAACACATCAAGACAGGGAAGATTCAAGCTCGTAAAGAGAATCGTGCAACAATGCACTCAACAAACGGAGTAAGAGATTTGGAAAATCGTGGAAGGTTACACTTCATATCGCATTTATGTATTGCGGCGTTTGTGGCGTTTAGGGGCCTGCTCCATAGAAGAACGAGAGGCTTTCCTCGGGTAGGAGAACACACACATGGCCCCGGGGGATTCCCGCCTGGAAGCGTCATGGAGCCGCTCCAAGATGGGAGAATAATGGACGAATGGGGGGTCGCATCCACGCGTCGTTCTCCCGACAACGCTCCGCTCGCTCTCCTATGTCCGCCGACTCCGACCAAGAGAGTGAAGATCCTACCCACTAGGAAAGACTCTCCAGACATCGGATGGAAGGAATCGTTGACCACTTGTGGGGGAAAGGCTCCGGCCCTCCTCCAAAACAAGAAGAAGGTCGGGGTCAACATAAAATTAAACGCTGTGAGAAAATGAAACGTTTGCTGACATGGTCCGATATCGGCGCCGTTCTAGTTTCAGGCGTCCAACAAGAACAACCTCATGGTCTAACGGTACAACCCACCTGCCAGTATAGTTCATATAACATGGACAACTATTCACTACCGCTCTGAAGATTGTCATCTGCAACTAGTGAAGACGGATGATCGAGGGTGAATCCTGACAGGTCAAAAACATAGCAGCTAACTGTCTCCAGTCCCTAGTCGCACCAGCGTCTAATATCCACGGTGAAGACATAGTCGTTTGATGGTGGTCGTCGCCTCGACCTCAAAAACCTAAACCTACTAAGCGTAAGGTAGTACTAGACCAGTCTAGTGTCAGAGGTCGTGGCACATCCAGGTATCGGCCGGATGGGAACCAGCACTAACAATCATATGCACCACGACTTCTGATACTCAATCTTGAAAGAGGTAGCCTCTCATCTGCGAACTGTTGGGATCTGCTTGTAATGTCTAATTTTTACAGTAATACAAACGAGGACTAGCATGTCGAGTGACTGTCATTTTAACGATTCTTGCCCCCAGCGTTTGACTGATCCACATCCGTTTCTCGTTCTTTCTTTTCAGGACTTCTGCACCTTACTTGTATCTTGAACCCATAACGCTCTTTCTCTCCGACCCAATTTTTCTTCTTTCCCAGTTTCTCAACATTCTCCATCAACGGCAGAAACACTTTCTCGCCGCTCATAATTTCATCTGCCTCGACAAGCGCGACTTGCAGCTCTATGCTTATTCCAATGTCTTTTCTGACCCATGACGAACGAAATGTAATTCTCACAGAATCCGCCCTCCCAGCAGGGTAGACTGCCCCGATTATGGCTGCCACACGGCCAAAGTACCTTGTCCACCACTGCTCTGCAGGACTGATTAGTTTTCCAAGATCACTTTGGAATCTTTGATCCCCTGGAGGCAGCTCGTCATCCCATCGCTCACAAAGTGCTATAGCCAGCCGTGCTCTGTCCTCGTGCGTGAGACCATGCGCTGATGCTAACACGCCGGTAGCCGTTAGATGTAGCGCCGCCGGCGAACTAATGCCCTTGGGATATTCCGAATGGAAGTACATCATATTTGCTAGAGAAGAGAAGAATGATTGGTCGAAGCATTTAGGTATTTGAACTCTTGTGGGTTCAATGCCTGGGTTGCGTGGCATGGAATCAAATAGCAGATTACTGAACTCCAGCGGAGACTCCGGAGCATAGCGGGCAGTGGCCGCGACAAGAGGATGCATCTTCTTTGAAGATTGACTGAGCAATCGAGAAAGATTACCTTCACGGACACCTCCTTGGCAGAAGCGAACATCGTCGATCAGCGGCAATGCCTTGACAACGTTCTGCACAAGAAAAGCCACAGCCGGGACTTGTGCAGCGCGTCTTTTTGAAACGCGGAACACCTTTTCCTCCTTGACAACATTCTGGACAGCAGACACCTGCTGAAATTGTTCCGATCTGACCCGGAAGCCGTTGATAATTGGGATAGGATAAGGCGAAACCTCAGACTGGCTCATGAGGATGAACCCGTAGCCACGATATCCTCCGCCGGAAAGGTATAGTGTCATCCCACCTCTCTCCTCCGCTCGCGAGATCATCTCATGCGGAATCTCCAGATCCTCGTACGCCTTGCGAAAATTCTCCTGTACCTCAGAAGCAAGCTTAGTCTCCGCCATGGAACCCCCCTTCCTCGCCTCCTCCAACCTCCTCGTCAACGCCGCAGCCCCATACGGAAAACTAAACGACCCCTTCGGGCTCGTCTTCACCTCTCCCTCTCTAGAAACCATCCACGTAATCTGCGTACTCCCACCCCCGAGATCCATCACCAGCCCATCCACCTCCCCCAGACTACTCGCCACGCCCAACGCGCCCACCCTCCCCTCCTCCTCTTTCCCCAGCACCTCCACCTCCCACCCCACCCTCTCCCGCACGCTCGCAAGAAACCCCGCCGCGTTCACCGCCTGCCGCGTCGCCTCGGTGGCGAGCACGTGCGCGCTCCCCGCCGGGACCCGGAAGTCCGCACACACGGTCTTGAAGTGCAGTAAGGACTGGACCACGGCGTCGATGGTGGAGGGCGGGATGGGGACTTTGGCGCCAGAGGAGGACGAGTACTGGGCGTCGTAGAGGGAGATCGGGGAGCGGGATTGGAAGAGAGTGGGGAGGCAGCGGGCGGTGGGTGGGGAGAGGTTGGTGATGGAGAAGCGGATGCCGTTGCTGCCCATGTCGACGACGGCGTGGAGGTGTTGGGGGTCTGGGGGAGACATTGTGGGTGATGACGGGGTTGGTAGATGTGGCTTCTCAGAAAGGAGAGTCTTGGTGGTGTTTTTGAGCAGGTCGGGACACAAGACTCTTTAATGTGTATTAATTCATAGGTTTTGCAAAATTCAGGCCCAGTATTATTGTCAAGCGAGAAATAGTGAGATTTAGGTTGACCAGTTTTCGCTTTGACGATTCGCTTAGGTGACTTTTCATGAATTGATTCAGAACCAACAAAAGTCAAAGAAACGTTATAAAGAGCAAGCGAGTTGAAATAAAAGAGCCGCAGAAGTAGGGATGCTTGCAAACTTCAAGACAAAAGAGAAAGTACTTACCCCAAAGCCTACAGAAGAGTTGAGCATTTTTTCACACGTGTGGCTGCCGTGGTTCAGAAAGTTGGAGACAGAAGCGACTCGGGAAAATGGCTATCAGCGTACTTTCTGGAGAGAAAACTACACAGAACTATTCTTCGAGAATATAATCACTATTGAGAGTAAAGCTTAGAGGGATTTAGGGGATATAGATCCTTGTATTTCGCCCAACTCAATCTGCTGTCCCCAAGCGCCTGTAGCATGCATGCAACGGAAACCGAGCTAAATTACATGAGAAATACAGAGCCAGAACCTGTTTCATGCATGTCTCTGAGTCTAACATGACTTTCAGCTTGGGCTCGACGAATCTTCATATGCATTCTCCCATCCTCAAGCTTGCCTTGATCTCCTTCCGCGTCTCATCTCGGCTGTAGCTTCTTTATATCAACTCGCTCGTAACATTCGAAAACTCGCCCTTCTCCAGCTTCGTCTTCCAGAAGATTGGGTTCGTATCACTGAACCCATGCTTCACCCATCCTTCCTCCTTGACATGATAGAGGTTGATAAAGCCACCTGAGAATGCATCACGATGTGTCGCGGCGAGGATACTTCTTCTTCCCAGCTCCAACGCCTCCTCATCCTCCAGATCATACTTGTACTCTGCATCTAGCACGCCATAGGCAAAAGTCTGTCCTGAGCCGACACAAAACAGGTTGCCCGCCAACCGGGTGCCGTCACTGTCGATGTAGTAGAGCGCTGGTCCTTCTTGGGGAGTAACGCCAGCGCACATGGTGCCCATGGAGAGACCCATGCCTTTGTAGGAGTAGACGAGGTTAGCGAGGATTTTGGAAGCGGCGGAGACGGATATGCGGTGTTTATGTCGGAGTTCGTGGAGGCGGCATTGGATGCCTAAGTAGGCGAGCCAATATTGACAGTCCTGGTTACACGAGTCAGAGTAGGGATAAATTCGAAGCAAGATAAGGTGTCTACTTACGGCAGCGCCTCCAGCCATCGTCCCTAATAAGCAGTCGTTGATTTCGATTACTTTCTTGACTGTTTGACTAGCTATCCAGTTTCCGGCTGTGGCTCGTGAATCTGTCGCGACGATGATGCCGCCTTTGAATCGAAAGGCTAAAGTTGTTGTACCATGCGCGAGTTTGATTGGGCAGTTAGGATTCGAATAGTCGTCGGTTGTTGCACGGAGGAACGCAGAGGGCTGAATGCATGTCAATTTCATGCCGCTGCATTGTAGCAAAAGACGCTATGTAAAACTTACTCGAGCGATTGGCGGTAATGAGAATTTCAACGATAGTGGTGGTAATGAGGCTGTAAGATCCTGTTCTTCCGTAGAATACGCTTCATCCTCGAAGGCAGGGCGACTGTACCGCGCAACTAGCGTGTCCATCTTAAAGAAGCTGAGAAGATAGACAAGGAAAAGAAGTTATGGTGGAAGGCTGTTATACAGAGGAAAAGAGGAAAAGGTGAGGCAGTAGTACACAGATGAGTCTTTCAGAAGCCGGACTGTGTAAAGAGGTTGCTCCTAAAGCTTACCAAAAGCTTGGGGCTTGCGCTCGTCACCAGTGAAGCCTAGGCAATGATCACGTGATCGCTGCAGCCACTGTCGCTACCAGTACCGTCGATTTTTATTTGATGTCGAAATTCACACAACATATTTACCTCCCTAGGCCAGAACGTTCTGGACGATGGAGAAAGTCTACTTGTGCAAAATGACGAAGCTCATATTGACATGGAAACGCAGGACATTCTACCTAAATTCAGTCGGAAGGAATAGCTGGACGACGGGCTCGCCTAGACGAGGTAATCATCACATCATAAATATGTAGATGTTCGCGGAAAGATGATCAGTATTGAAAATTTATTGGCTTTCACGCCCGGTCACACCTGATAGATCCCTTGCTTGTATGTCTCCTGAAACAGTTTCAAGAGGCCACTTTTTCGTATAGTAAAAGGAGCTCGAAGGTAGAAATGAATGCAATAAAATATGTACTTCTTCCCGGTACAACTATCGCCCAGCCTGCAATCACTGTCCCGCGCAGAACCCCATGAACGCCTTGCCGCATCATCAGATATCGCAAAACGGCTCCCTATTTCTTTCCTGGCGGTGGCCCAGCAGGCGGGTTATACACGTTATCCCCACCTTGGTATGAGTGCGGCGGTTGCTGCAGCTCGACGTTCTGACCACCAAAGTAACCTTGGTTCTGACCACCATAATATCCTGCATTCGGAGTGGACGAATACTGTGGCGGACCACCGTATTGGGCATTTTGATTGGCACCGTATTCCGGGTTGTATTGTGCTTGGCCGTGGGCGAACGGAACCCAACCTGTTCCTCGGTAGGGATTGCGGCCCATTCGTCGACGACGGCGAGCGGAGATGACGCTATACCAGAAGTCAGTGACCTATTGAATGAGGGACGGCGTAGAGTGTTGGCTTACGCAAAACTGAAGAAGAGGAGAAACGCAGCGATGAGGATAACTGCTAACGCAACCCAGCGGCCCCAGTCAGACCAGCCACGATTGCAATTGTAGACGCGACCGAAGCTGTCGTAACACCTGGCCATGACGAAGAAAGGTTAGAGGAGTTTTCACTGAGCACTTAAGATTCTTTGGTTTATGGAGATGTGATGGACGAGTTTGAAGAGAGCGGAGAGAAGAGCGCGTCGAAATATAGATCTAGAAGACAGAGAACACCGCCCTGGAGATTTGGAAGGATGGACGGTCTAGGTAAGGGATGGCGTAACGTTGGGAAGAGTGCTTACAAGTATCTAGGTTGTAGGCCCGCCATTGCTCTTGCAATCCACACGTAATCTCTTCAATGATTTGTATGACGTTGACCAGGCCTGCCAAGTAGAGTGTCGGGCCGGTGCAGCTCGGAAGATGGTTGTGGCAATGTAGCGACAAGCGCAGGGATTGGATGATGGAGAAGAGAGATGGTCGTAGCTGGTCGAGAGGTTTCCAAATCACAGGGTTCGGTGGATGAGCAGTGGATTAAGAAGTCTTGGTGAAGCGGCACAGGCAGGGAGTACTCACTGCACGAGATGA
Source organism: Pyrenula massariospora (assembly GCA_021030905.1). Classification (NCBI taxonomy): domain Eukaryota; kingdom Fungi; phylum Ascomycota; class Eurotiomycetes; order Pyrenulales; family Pyrenulaceae; genus Pyrenula; species Pyrenula massariospora. Next base: position 487,349 of record JAGFMI010000005.1, read on the forward strand.
GGGAAACGGGGCGGTGCAGCCACGGCTAACTGCTTACCTCCGTTTGGTTAGGCGGAGCGTTAACCCGGATATCGTAGTCAAAAGATTCAACTATCCAATCACGTCTTGTTGACCGCGGACATACGAGAAACTTAAGCAGAGACTGTTTTCTGAATGCTACTCCTAAACGACATTGCTAGCCTTCACATTGTGCCCACGCCGCGCTTGGTGAACTACTCGTCGCATAGCAACTCGGGTTGTGGTCTCACGAACCCGAAAGGTTCCTGGGACTGTGAGAGCGGCCCTTGCGGCGCTGAATGCCGCGCTTGGAGCTTGGCATCTTACTGCGCCTCGGGTCCAGCGTCATCCGCCCTCCAAAAGTCCATGCGCAAATTAATCCTGCGCGAAGGCGCACTCTGGGCGGCGTATATTGCCTGGATTAAATTATAACCCTGGAGACGCTGAGCAATATACCATTCTCCTTTTCCATGTACAGGTTCGACGCCATATTGGTCTGTGGCTATCACCCGGACCTCACCAAGCGTTCGCAATAATAGCCTTATCTTGTGGGCATTGCACCCACCTTTCCCTCCTCGAGGCGACATTTCGCCTCATCACGTCTCGGTCGGCATTTTCAATGTTTGGTAGCTGTGCAACTTCGCCTTCACGGCTTCAGCCCACTATTTGGCGATATTGGCAGCGCCGTACAAGATTGAGACCTTCACTCTAGAGGCGCACTGAAGGCAGCACCCTCTGAGCGAAACCAAACAGCAAGTACTTGGTTCTTCCGAAGACGGACTTGCCTGATCGTTAGAGAAGTGTCGATTTTGCCGTCGTGGAAGTCATCGAGAAGAGCGAGCGATGAGCCACTGCAACACTGCATCCAGATTTGTTTCTTCTTTAGCACTGATCCCATAACAGCTGATCTCCCGATGCGTGATGCTCTTGAGATTGAGCTTCTCAATCAAATCATCCACAGGGAGCTTGTTTGGAAGGTCAGATTTGTTCCCAAGGACCAACAACGGCGTGTTCTCCAAGCTCGGCTTTGACAGAAGCATGTGGAGCTCTTCTCGGGCTACGGGCAATGCTTCTTTATCAGCAGCATCTACCACAAACCTGTGAATCTCAGTGAAGAATTTCCCAAATCGCTGCAAGTCTCTTACACGATCGCATTCACATCTCTGCAGTATCGCTCCCACATAGATCTAAACCTTGGTTGACCGCCTAGGTCCCAACTAGAACAAGATAAGTAGATGAGCGACACAGGATACTACACGCATATCCTACCAGACAAGAGTAACGTGGCCTTTCTGAACCTTCTTTTGGCCCACACCGATAGTGGGGATGGTGCTGTGAAGATGTCAGTGAGATGGGCAGCGCAGATTCTCTTTTGCTCAAAACGTACTCAATTGTGAACTCACCCCCCTCATCGCTTGTGATTAGTATGATAGACTCCCGTTTTCGAGTAGGTAACTTCACTCACAGACATCACCCTTAAAAGAGATGTTTTCCCTGCATTCTGAAGGCCAACGATCGTAATGTTTAACTCAGTCGACCTTATGCCAAAACAAATCTTAGATCATCGCCATGGAAAGCATGGGTAGAAAACCCGGCGAGTTCAGCCTGTATGTGGCTGGCAGATCCAAGGTCGCTTACCAGAATAGTTTCAAGAAAAAATCGTAAATCCAACGAAAAAAAGATGCCATTCTCAAAGTATGATATTGAACGAGCAACTTATGGAAGGAATGCGGCTCCTCGACAGAAATTCAGCGGTCAAACAGGTATTGCAAGATTTCTTTTAATCTTTCATGTTTCTGCTCCAGGATTTAACTCTTCTATAGATATTTTTGAAAATGAAAGTCCCGTAGCGATAAAATGATGAGGGGAAGACAGGAACTTTGTTGGAGTCGGTATGCAGGCTGCAGATGATCGTCAGAAGTCTCACTGGCCTGTGCTTTAGCGGAGAAGCGCTCGGCGGCCTTTGCCGTTCTAGGTCATTCTAATCATCACGTGCCGATAAATAAAAAGTGGATCCTTTTAGATATTTTGCGCCGAATGAACGTCCCTAGTGTGCAAGACCATCGTAATTGCAACCAAAGAATCCCAGCCTAACTAGGGCCTCCTAGTGGACTTCTTACCCATCATAATTCTCTCATAATCTACACCCAGAGGATTTGCCCTGAAATTGCCTAGCTCTCCTTGACCATGCATTTGCAGACGCCATGCCTTCCACTACAAGTACGCAATGGTCAGTGGAGTATGATACACTTCGACGGCAAAAACTATTCTCAGAACCACCGAATGACGGTACAGCATATCCTGCCCTTGCACAGACCATCAAACCTCACGTTGAGTCTTTCAACGCTCTCTTCGAAGACGCGAAGACATTAAACGCTGGTCTTCAGGACATAGGGACGTACATTGTTACAGATGGAGACATTAAAAATGCAGCTGGAGAAGTGGAGTCTAAGAACAGATTGTCTTTGCGGCTGCGAGAAGTTACCCTCGAGAGACCTACAATACCACCTTCCAACAAGTTTACGACGACGAACCGCAATATCTATCCTGCAGAATGCCGAGAACGCCATGTCACGTATCGTGGAAAATTACGCGCGAGACTTGAGTATCAGGTCAATCATGGTCCATGGAAAGAATCGATCCGGGAATTAGGACAAATGCCGATCATGTTGAGATCGAATCGGTGTCACCTGGAGAATTTAACTCCACATCAGCTCGTTCAACGCAAAGAAGAAACGGAAGAGCTCGGTGGCTACTTTGTCATCAACGGGAATGAGAAGTTAATTAGATTGCTGGTTGTCTCGAAGAGAAATTATCCTTTAGCAATTAGTCGTAACGCGTTCTCAAAAAGAGGGCCCGGGTTCACGAGCTATGGCGTACAGATTCGGTCTGTGAGACCGGATCAGACATCTCAAACTAATGTACTCCATTACCTTAGTGATGGAAATGTGACTTTCAGGTTTTCATGGAGGAAGGCTGAATATCTGGTCCCTGTCGCCATGATCTTGAATGCCCTTATCGAAACAAACGACAGAGAGATCTTTGAGAATCTTGTGGGCTCTGCATCGTCAAGTGGCGCCAAAAACACATTCGTAACCGATCGAGTTGAGCTGCTCCTCAGAACATACAAGGCATATGGACTCAAAGGGAGCGCACAGACAAGAGCTTATCTAGGAGAAAAATTCCGGCCAGTGTTGGGTGTTCCGTCTAACATGCCTTTTCAAGAAGCAGGAGGGGAGTTCTTACGACGAGTTGTGCTTCCACATCTAGGCAATCAGGACGTTACAGACGAGCAAGATCGAGACAAATTCAATCTGTTACTCTTCATGATTCGCAAATTGTATACAGTGGCTGCTGGTGATTGTTCGGTAGACAATGCGGATGCCGTCGCAAATCAAGAAGTTTTGCTAGGGGGTTTCTTGTACGGCATGATCCTCAAGGAAAAGATTCAAGAATATTTGTCGACCGTTGGGGCTCAGGCAAGGCAATGGTCAATACAAAAAAATGGTCTACGATTCTCGGACCCTGCATTTGACAAAGATTTTCTGCCCCGAATAGTTCGTAGGACGAATGAGAATATTGGCGGAGCGCTCGAATATTTTCTATCGACGGGCAATTTGAACAGCCCATCAGGGTTGGATTTACAACAAGTTTCAGGTTTTACGGTTGTTGCCGAGAAAATCAATTTCTATCGATTTATTAGTCATTTCCGGATGATTCACAGAGGCAGCTTCTTCGCTGAATTAAAGACAACCACAGTTAGAAAACTCCTTCCCGAAAGCTGGGGATTTCTTTGCCCTGTACATACACCTGATGGTGCTCCTTGTGGATTGCTCAACCATCTCGCCCACCAATGCAGAGTACAAGTGAGAGCAATTGATGTTTCGAAAGTGGAGACTGCGCTCAGGAGGCTTGAGCTTTCTTCCTCGCCTTCCGTTGATATGGACGAGAGCGTTTCAGTACAGCTAGATGGTAGGATCCTCGGATACTGCAGCCCTCATCAAGCACGATTTATGGCCCATACACTCCGATTCTGGAAGGTGAAAGGAGAAAACGAAATCCCGTTAGAATTGGAAATTGGGTATGTACCCAATTCCAACGGTGGACAATTTCCAGGGCTATATCTATTCTCGGAGCCAGCGAGAATGCTTCGGCCCGTCAACTTCCTACCACTTGACAGGGTTGATTTGGTAGGTCCCTTTGAGCAACCTTACATGGAAATAGCGTGCCTACCGCAAGACATCATCTCCGCCGTAACAACCCATATCGAGGTCGAGCCTACCAATATTCTCTCTATTCTTGCAAATATGACCCCATTCTCAAATTTCAACCAATCCCCTCGAAATATGTATCAATGCCAAATGAGCAAGCAAGCCATGGGCACACCAGGGGCCGCAATGGAATACAGAACGGACAATAAAGCCTACAGATTGCAAACTGGCCAGACGCCTATAGTTCGACCTCCTATGTACAATCAATATGGCCTTGACAATTTCCCCAACGGCATGAACGCAGTCGTAGCTGTGATTTCGTATACTGGGTATGACATGGACGACGCGATGATCATCAACAAATCTTCTCACGAGCGTGGGTTCGGTGACGGTACGATTTTCAAGACGAAAGTGTATCCTCTGGAGGAGAAAACTCGAGCAAGAAATACGAAGACAGACATCAAAAAGCTATTTGGCTTTGCTCCAGGCGGACTTATTGAGAGCAGATGGCGTAACTCTCTAGACGAAGACGGCCTGCCCTATATTGGAAATCAGGTGAAAGACGGCGATATTGTCGCTGCTTTTCACAATGTTATGTTCGATCCGGAGAAGAATAAGTATATCAATCTAGATGGGCGAACCCAATTTCTCAGGTACAAGGACAATGAGGAGGGCTACATCGACCAGGTGCGGCTGCTCGGCGCAGAGACCGGCACTGATCCCTGTCAAGTCATCAGTATCAAATACCGTATACCTCGACGACCCGTTATCGGCGACAAATTTTCTTCACGCCATGGTCAGAAAGGAGTTTGCTCCCAGCTGTGGCCCGCCATCGATATGCCATTCTCTGAGTCTGGCATTCAACCTGATGTCATTATTAATCCTCATGCCTTCCCTTCTCGAATGACAATCGGAATGTTTATTGAATCTCTTGCCGGAAAGGCTGGGGCTTTGCATGGCCTTGCTCAAGACTCTACGCCGTTTCGCTTCACCGAAGACGACACGGCAGCAGACTATTTCGGCCATCAGCTTAAGACCGCAGGCTTTAATTTCCATGGCAATGAGCCTATGTACAGCGGCATTACAGGCCAGGAATTCGCTGCTGATATTTATCTAGGTGTTGTCTTCTATCAGCGCCTACGCCACATGGTGAACGACAAATTCCAAGTTCGTACCACTGGGCCAGTGAACGCTCAGACAGGTCAGCCGGTCAAGGGTCGTGCGAAGGGAGGGGGAATTCGCGTTGGTGAAATGGAGCGCGACTCACTTCTCGCACATGGCACTGTATACCTCCTGCAGGATCGACTGATGAATTGCTCCGACGCAACAAAGGCTTGGATTTGCAGAGCGTGTGGTAGCTTTCTCAGCACCCAAGCGGCGGTCACTGGATTCAATATGAGTATCCAGAATCGACGAGGCGGAGCAAGAGGTATGCTTCCGAGCAGCATTGTGAGGTGCAGAGCCTGTGCGAGAGAGGCAGGGTACAGTGACTCTAAGGCTAGCGTGTGGGAGGATGGGCTAGGGAGAAAATATGTCGGTGGCGAGGACACGACGGTCGTGACAGTGCCAGGAGTATTAAAGTATCTAGACGTGGAATTGTCATCTATGGGAGTGAAGATGAAATTTGGCATTTCGCCGTAAAAAAAAATAACAAAAGCTTTCGAAAGTTCTATTGTCTACAAAATTTTGATTCGAAGGGTGAAGTAAGGAATTGGTGTTCGCTTTGCACATGAGCATTACAAGCCCGACTAAGAACCAGAATTAACATTGAGAGTCATAAGAACAGTGTACAGCACAAGTTGCAATTCTCTCTCAGGTTTTTGTGCCATTCTGGCGCCTTCCTGCGAGGAAAGCATATGCAAAGTGGATTTTGTAGACCTGCTAATAAGGTGACGGCCGCTCGTGCACGATATCGTGCCAACGGAACATGAATTTTTTTTTTATTTGCACGACCCGATAGTCTTTTCGGAAGAATTAGAGTTTCTAAAAGTTCGGTAAGAAATTAAACAAAGATAGGCCAGATTGGAAACTGGAGGTACTATATCACGCTATACCTATTAACAGGAAGCAAAATAGTATTTCCGCTCCGATGCGGAACACCTTTAAGGTACTGCGCGCTCAATACAAGCCTGCGCGTCGACAGGTATTGCAGGAGCCAATATGCACCAGACGAGCCCGAGGCAACTCAACTTGCTTGGATCGACGTTGCTTCAAGATACCGATCTGATTGCCGTGTGATTACCCTCCATTCTTTAATTGCTCCGAGATGAATACCTGAAATAGCGAACTTGACTCCACCAACCTATCATCATGCAAAACATGGCAGATCCAGCGGCAGGAGTAGCGCAACAGCTAGTAAGATAATCTTAAGCAAGCCATGGTGTAAATCTGCTAACATGTGGCTAGCTTCCGCACGTACATCTAGTCTCAAAGTATCGCTATCCAACCATCAACGCCCCTTCCATCGAAACGATCGTGAAATACCTCTCTGAAGCGCCAAAGATTGTTAATCTCCAGCCTATGTACTGGACGTACCTTGATGCACCTGCAGATGGAACATTGATGCTGGTCTGGCAGCCCTTGAATTATCTTAGTACGAATTTTGCAAGTGACGGTTATATTTGGGGCGACGTTGAGCAAGCCTTTTCCTCAGAGTCTCAGGGTTACGTGAGTGAAGTCTTTCGAAAGGACCTGTCAGTGAAGGCTCTAACTTATGTCCAACAGACCGTAGAGCTCTACGCGCATCGCTCAGGGTTTCGACCTGGCGAAACGGAAGCTACTCATTCCCGCAAACGTTATCGCTTAACCCCCAAAAGCGACAGGCCCCCATGCGATCCTTCCCTCTGGCTAATACACTACTCCCGAGCCGACCCACGAGATCACACGCTCGCGAATAGAATACCCATCTTGCCGCCGGTGCAAGCCATCCTTTCTCATCGCAGGACACTCCAGCAACACGGCAGCCTTCCCCGCAAAGAATTTATGTTTAACGACAAGAGCAATTGGCCAGTCATCAACATGCCAACGGGTTTGAGTGGCCAAGCATTTCCTCAACTCAATAATATGGCGAACACGTTACGCCAACAACAGCAGGCTTTCATGAACCAAAGTGATAATTCTGCCATGACTGGCCCCTCCCCTAATAGACCCGGCGCTATCCGAAATCATCTGCGCGGACCCAGTGCCAGCATGCCTGCTGCAATCGAGGTGTCCCTTGAAGAGGAGGAGGATGTTTCGAGGGGAGACATAATGGATTTTATGACGCCAAGGGATATCGCTCTTACAAGGTACAAGCAGCATCACGAATGGATGGAGGAGATATTTGCATCGCCCTACTCCACCAAATCAATCGTACCTACTGATCTCGGTCTTGGCCGAAAAGGTGAACTTGAAGGCTTCACGAGAGGTTTCTTTCATGCACCGGCCTCACGAGACGCAACCTCCACCAGTGATCAATTAGGAGCAGATGGAGAGACTACTGCTTGGGTGAAAGTAGGGAAGATGAAAGATGGAAAAGCAGAAGAATTTGGAAAGCGGGCCGATGACCTGCTTGCGAATACGCAAGTGGAAATCAAGAGAATGAATGAAGCTCATGAGCGACGAATAAGGAAGCTCAAAAAGTCTGACTTCTTTGTGACTGCAGCGAAAAAGCTTGAGTCTGCGCCATTCGCAGCAGAGAAGTCTACTGGTGATGATCGTGAGACATACGAGGATATAGTTAAACAGGTCGAAGATTTTTATGATGTTAAGGTCTTTCCGCTCGACGAACTTGACCCTGTGATGATCCAAAAAGGCGGTTCGCTTGACAATCCTGTCGAGTTCTCTACTCCAAACGGCGACGCTGAGAATGGCGATGATGGAGTCAAAGTTCCTGATGCCGTAATGGATGGCATGGGCGAAACATTCGCGGAAGAACCACAGCCACCGCAACAAGAAGAACCACAACCTCCAGCAGAACCCAACGTCTCCACCCCACAGGCAGACGTTGCGATCGAAGCTGACAGCACTATACCCTTACTCGAAGACCAATTGGCAGGAGATGCCGAAATGACGGGGCTCGATATTACGCCTACAAACGACCAATCCGCCGCTCTAGTAGATGATTGGGTTCTCGTCAATGACAGCCCTTCCAAGCCATCCTCAAACCACCAAACGCCTACTGCAGAAGCACTTCAAGATCAGCAAGAAGAACCGCCAACTCAACTACCACCGGCCGAAAGCACTCCGCAACCAACAGCCATCACTGGTCTCACCCCGACTGCAACTGGTCTGACCCCTACCGCGACTGGAGAGCAAACAGACACCACGCCAGCGGAGCTAGGCGCGGATTTTGACATTAGCGCCAATTTCGACTCAGCGGGAGATGCTTTAGATGCGTATGGACAGGAGCATGGTGGAGACCATGCCGACTTGGAGTTGGATGACATCGGCATGGGCGATTTGGATGATTCGGCGTTTGGGCAGGCGTTTCATCCGCCGGAGGAGGAAGGTTGACCCACGGGAGGACTTATACACGTTGTTTAGTCAAAATCGTTTTGAGATTATTAGCATATGCGGCGTTTTGCAAATACCTTTCTTTGACATTTTTGATCAGGATGAGTTCATGTAAGCCGTCTAGGGAAAGAGCAATGCTGGCTTGCAAAATGGAAGAACGGCATCTATTTTAGCGCTCGGATACTATCCGGTTAGGAGGTCTAACTGTGCTGGCAAGGTCCATGAGCTAGATATATGAATGGTCAGAGCATGATATGATACAGACAATGGATCAGAGCGATTTGCGTCTGCTTCTCGGCCCGGGCTTGATTGTAATAGGGGAAAGGCGACCAGGCGCCAACAGCGCGCCTACGGTGAAGCCCACACCGCAAAATCGAAAGGCCATCATGGGCAACCCCCATCAACTAATAGGGGCATGGAGCGAATCCCCCAGATCAGCCTACTATCTAGGGTTAGTGAGTCCGGAGCCCGAAAGTTCTTCGGTTCTCTGTGCTCCCTGGGTTAGCCCCTGGGCATGGCCGCTTGGGTGTAGCCGCCTAGATGCTCCCCTGCCAGCAGGTACAATTTTCCAGACGTAACCGGCTGCAGAGTAGCCTCACGTTTGATAATAACCCCTTAGTGAGTATTGAATTAGAGATGCTAAGTACTATTCCTCCGCCCACAGATGCGTTCAAAGGTATCAACCGTATGCTTCCATACCAGCTCCCCTACACCGTCCTTCATGTATTCATCTAGTATTGCTCGGTTTCCGGTAGGGTTTCCATTCCAGTCCAAAAGATAACCACCGCTCCCTTTGACACCATCACTCCCGGGTGCAGATGCGCTGTTCATAGCCCCCCTCGCCGAGTATACCTCGCTTGTTGCCGCAAACAGATGTCTCTGTCCACTTTCTTCGATTGGGATGACCCATGGTCTCAACAGTACGTACGCTAAGTTCATGAGCGGACGCGAGAAGAAACCAAGTCCCTGCGAGATATTCGTGTGCACCCAGCCTGGAAACGCGTGCACAAACCCAACATTGGGGTGCTTGGTTGCAAGATAGCCAACCATGAGACTGTTCATTGTCGTCGCATGGTCATGAGCGTGGCGCAGCGTGTAATTGCTCTCCTTCTTCAAGCTTAAATCGTCCAGGATCAGCTTACCTTCTTTGCCAGCGCTTAGGACAGACAGCACGCGGGCGGTCTGTCCACTCGCCGCAGCTGTCTGCAACAGAGGTAACAGATTCGTCACAAAACGCCAGCGGGAGTAAAAGTTGAGGGCGAGCTTCTTGTCGAGCCCTTCAGGAGTTTCATCGCGTCCGCGCGTACTTAGAAAGCCTGCACTGAGGCAGAGTACGTTGACCTTGCTCTCCTGAGCACAGATGTCGGTGCATACCTCGTCCACATTTTTCAGTATCGTAAAATCTCGAGCGATATGTCTGATAAAGCTGGATGGGTTGATCGAGCGCAGCTCAGCTGCCACCCTCGCCGCACGTTCATCCTGCCGTCCTATAATGTAGATCCTTGGCGAGACCGTGTGTCGTGCAAACTCTCTAGCAGTTGTCTCCCCGATGCCACTGCTAGCGCCGACTGGGCGAAAGTCGTCATTACTAAGTCATTCCAGTAGATGAAAGAATAAGGAGGTGCAACAGGCTCGGTGAAAACAAACGCTTACCAAACACACCGACAAGCCCTGGACCGACATCTTTGAGTCTAGCGTTTGAAGTTCGGATGAAATCAAGAGAAAGTGGTTTCGGTGCCATCAGGAATATAGAGCCTACAGCTTCAACTCGACCATGCGATTCAAGCAGAAATGTATAACGATGCTTTCATCTAAATGTGATGCAGGTCTGGTAGACAGTGTCATACCAGCTGCAGGACCTTCGGACTGAGGCCAGGCCGCTCCTCGCCGCTCCGACTCCGCGTAGGCCATGCTTGCTTATAGCGCAAGTTACTCTATTAAACCACAGAGACTGTCGTGTAGATGTCGTTGGTGATATTATGTTTCTAGTTCTACATTTTCCCGTGAGACCCAATACATCTCAAGTAGGTGACGCCGCTGTCTAAACTATCAAGCGCTCGAATCCCAATAAGCTTTCAGGAGTTTTGGCTTCACCCCCTGCATCTTCCCAACAAGAGACAGACACCGTATTAGCGGCTCGAGAACAGCCCACCGCTTCCCACAAGGCCGCACGTTAGCCATGACCACCATTGTACAACCCTGAAGCAGGCATTTTGGCTGCGCCTTGTCATCTAGCTTGCCGTCCCGGGCCAGCCCGCATAGGATGTATAACATCTGCTCGAATTCTACCCTCGCAGGACGAACCAGGACCTCGTACGAGATAGCGCGATCACTCAAGGGATTCGACCACGCATGCGGTTCACGTGGACGAATTGTCGTCTCCTCGCCCGGCTGCATCACTCGCATCCCTTGCTTCTTCGAACCGAGATGAGCGCCCAGCGGGTCGATGGCCTTGATTGTCTCACTGAACTTGCGGCAGTAATGTCGGTTTGGTGGTGGAGAGGAGCCCGTCGTGTTCGGTTCAATAGTGAACTTGATGTGCGTGTATTCGCCGTTGGTCTCGGCACCGTATTTGAGGAACTCGGCATGGATGCGGGTCACCGGGTTATAGATGATGCGCTGCTTCTCATCTCGTACACCTGGTGGGAGTGTCCCGGTCTGCTTGGCAGGTGACTCTGTTGGCCCATCTGCACCCTTCGCAACCTTTTCCTTCTCCTGATCTTGTGCCATCCCGACGGCTTAAAGTATAAGCTGCTTTGGGAGATGAGCACTACAGGTAAGGGAGGACGAGCAGAATTAGAGGTCCGGATAGAGAAAACCAAAACAAAAGAACTCTCGAGAGACAAAAAATAGACAATGTTTGTAGATGATTGTTGCCTTCACCCGCCCAAGGCTACTACGTAGCTTAATCTGCTTCAGCGGCGTCTTCTCCGTCAGCGGTCCGCACCTCCCCGAGCCCCCAAAATGAAAGCTCACGCCAAATGGTGAGCGCAGAAAGGAACTGAAAGCCCAGGTCCATCTTTGTAGTTTCGTTGATGAATCATTGCCCACTACTTTATGATTACGATGAGCTTGTAGTTCTAACGGTGTGAAAACTGCACTCCAGAAACTCGACACAAACAATCTTCTGGAAACCGGGGCACGAAAATTCGCTATGCTCCATTGACCCTTGAGGCCCGAAAGGCATGGTAGCGATGGTCACCATTTTTATAAGGAAAGTTAATAAGCTGCAGGAAAGCAAAAATGATGCTAGTGCCAATTTATTATCTCAAAGTTTTCTCTTGTGTAAAGAATAGCATTAGAGCATGCTGGTTCATGGGTGATGATAATGGAAGTCAATTCTATTTACTGCTGCCGCGGGGCCGACCATTCCCAACTTAGAAATGTCAGTCTTGGCAATTCCCTCATCCGTCAACGGTAATCCAGACTCTCACCCAAATAATCAACAACGACCATTGAGAGTTGGTTAAGGCCAACCGGCTACCCCAGATATTGCTTATCACTGTTAGTTCGAGTAGGTGCCAACACAAACCATTCTCTAGTCGCGACCTTTCTAATGTTTTTCTTCCATTTCTTTCGCCGACGATGAACTTGCGGTTTCGGCTAAATCCCCTTTCTCACGTGCAACCTCGCCAAGAGATGCCGGCTCATGAGACTCAAGGTCGGCCTGCTCACGCTCTTCCTTCAACCCGAAATCTGTTTCCAACGTGGTTCGAAGTTTTATCTCCTTGATGATCAGGGCAAGTGGAACTCCAGCCACGGTGAAAGCGATGAGGACCTGCCACACTCGCTTAAGTGCTTGGGTATAAATGTGGACCAGCGTTGCTTTCAGCACTGGATCATTGTTGAATGACTTGATGAAGTCGGCGGTCGCATGTTGGTACGCACCGCCGGATGAGAGGAGGGCCTGGATCTCTGGATTGCCAATTTGGTAGGATAACTCATCGAAACGAGAATTAAAGACCGCCGCAGGGATAGCGCCGCCCCAGATTGTGCCTAGAGATCGCACGAATGACCAAGTTGCCGTGGCAAGGGCAACGTCTTTCTCGGGCAATGCGGCTTGGATGGCCGGAATGGTGGTAGTTAGGATAATACCGCCCCCTAAGCCACCGAAAATCTGAAAGATGATCCAGCGAGCTGGCGAGGAGTTACTGTCAAGAAGAGTCAAGAGGCCCGCAGAAAGAGAGAAAAAGCACCAGCCCAGGATTAAAGGAGGCTTGTATTTCCCTGTTATCGCAATAAACCACCCACCGGCCATACCAGCTGGCATCAGAGGTATGACAATGGCGAGGAGATAGACACCAGACAATTCGGGTGTGACCTCAAGCAGTACTTGGAAATAGAGCGGGAGGAAGAAGCTCAGCCATGCCTAGAGATAATCAATTAACATATTGCTTGGGTGAGAAAACGATTTACTGACCATGGAAGTACCGTGTAAAAAAGTCATGACATATCCGATGGCCGATACACTGTTACCGAAGAGCCGTGCAGGCATAGAGGCACGTTCCTTGGCGAGAAATATTTCATGTGCCCCGAAAGAGAAGATGCCTGCGAATCCGATGAGGAGAGGGACCAAAACATGGTACGAAGACCATTTATAAGTCGTACCACCCCAAGTCAAGGGCACCAGCATAGAAACCACTGAGGCGATCAATAAGGCATGTCCAAGAAAATCAATACGACGAGTGCGTTCAAGGATCGTGCCAATACGCCTATATTTCAGCCTCAAGAAGACAAATAGGAGTACGATAGCAAGCCCGGCAATTGGAAGATTGATGTAGAACACCCATCTCCAAGATGTGTGCTGCGGACTAGCAGTTAGCTCTTTAACGTGATATGGAAACAAAGGGCCTCGAACGTACCGTGACGATTGCTCCGCCGATGACCGGGCCGATAAAGGTTCCTAACGCAAAAAAAGACTGAATTATTGACATACTAGATAGTCGTCAGTGATGTTCGAAAGTACGTGGAATGGCAAGACGTACAACTTCTGTCGATCACGCAAGGCAACAAGGTCTGCAACGATGATGGACACGAGCGAAAAGATACCTCCGGCACCAAATCCTTGGATGATGCGTGCGACGATCAGCATCACGGTCGAAGTAGCACCGCCGCATAGTCCACTCCCAAGCGCGAAGAGCGACACTGTTAGAAGCATTGGCCATCTTCGTCCAAAGATATCTGCCGCCTGACCGTACATCGGCTGAACCGCTGCAATTCCCACGAAGTATCCATTGATCATCCAGATGAACAGTGATCCTGAGTCAAGCTTGGCTATAATCGTTGGGAGAGCGGTAGCAACTACGGACGTGTCGAGCGCTGCCAGGAGCATGGAAAAACAGAGACCTGGAAATACCATCCAAAAGCGCCATCCTCGCGTCTGCTTCTCAGGAGCTTTGTCCTTGGTGCTAGCTTGCTTTTGTAAAGGCTCGATGACGGGAGCTAATTCGTTAGGCGGTGCTGGTGTCGACATGATTGGCCTTTCAACAGCTACAAATCTGGCTGTAGAGGAAACTCTTCCTCGCCATCTATTTTCAAACAATGGGCTTTCAACCTGGGGAGGACCTTAAGAGAACAAATTGGTGCGATAAGGGCGTGTAAGACGATACGAAGATAGATAGCTGGTGATTGAAGATCGAGGGTTGCGAGTGAAGAATCAGAGTTGATGCGATTGAAGGAAGGGTCTGAGACAACCAGCCGGCGCGGCGACATTGCCGTCCATCGTGCGAATTTCCCGAAAGCAGACGTAGACGCACGAACGGGGAAGAGAGAAGAGTGGAAAAGGACGAGATCAATATGTCGGAGAGACGGTATTGAAATGAAGGCAAAGGGCGGGCCGATGGCCGACCAGTCAGTTCGAGGATGATGTGGAAATAAGGCTTGCTGCTTACAAGAAGGGCTAACAACAGTCATGCGGGATAGGGTGACTGAATTGAGAATGACGGCATTTAGTCGGTCAGAACAAAGCGTATCAGACTTTAAAAAAAACAAGATGTCTGCATTCCTGTTACTAATAGTGATTAGAATGTAAGTTTGCTAATGTTTCGGCATCTTTGCAACAGGATTGTCGGGTGCGCCAATTTCCAGCCACGCAATAGAACATGTAGTAGCTGGATCTGGTTGGTGTTAAACAAAGTTTCTGACAGTCATATATACATGTTCGTCAGGGATACAACATGCGACTTTTGAGGGGGGCGAAGGCTGACACTTTAAAAGACACTCCTTTATCTTAAAGCCACGCACAATCTATCCTCTTTCACGCCCCCGGCCGAGCTTTTAGCTTTTGACTTCGGGTCGATCCCGCTCGCGGCCGCTGCTCTTGTATTTGTGGCGCAAGCCACCATTCAGGACGACCGTTACCGCTGCCGCAATATACACAAGGATCACGACGGCGGCTCGTACCCGCTGTAGTACGAATCGTAATCGGAAGCAAGGATTACCATGAGGGATCGTACTCGCACGACTTCGCCGATGTATACGGTATCTGGGCACAATGTCGGAATTCAGGGCGTTGAATGGCCGATTTGGGTAATAGTTGGACGCCTCAGCAGAATTGTTGTCACGCTTACGCTGAGCATTTGGCGCAATTCAAAGACGCCGGAAAAAGCTCCATTGGTGCTACGTAATTGACAGGTGGTCCTCCAGCGCGGTGCCAGTTGTACCAAGACGACCGTTTGAAGGTCGGTTGTCTCCACCACGCCTCAAGCGTCTGCGACCTCATGATAACTAACAGACTAGAGGTGGGTGGTTCTTAACCATCCAAAAATAGGTCCTCTGCAGCTCCTTCAATGATTTCAAACGTCCAAAAGTAAGCTGAGATGAGATGTTCTAGATGTTACAACATATAGTGTCTGGCCGCTCCAACATAGAATCATTAGCCGGAACGGTATGGGAGCAGACGGTAGGTATATCTACGGAGCGGGAAAATCTTGCTATCAGCCCGCACTCCTCCGATACATCCTGTCAATCAATGAGTGGCTTTGCCCCTTACATATTGGTTGTTCTCACAGGTCGCTTCGGACCCCGACCAACGCAGTTTACCCATCAGATGGAAGCGCCACGTGCGACTAACGTAAGCAGCCATGAGAAACCTGCATACTAACTATCCTGTGCCTTTGTGAGCGGTAGCGGTTTTACTAGCCCTGAGCCAATGACTATAGGTGGAAGTCCTTACTCAACCGGAGCTTTTTTCTATTCGCTGTTGCAGAAGTTCTCTGATCCCCAGAGCCGTTTTCCTCAGAGCCGTTTTTCACCTGTGAGGTTTCTCGATGATTTCTCGTGAAAAATTGCTAGCCATTAGGTGGGAACGAAATCAATCTTTTTGGAATCCCTTGGAATACAGCTATCATCATTGATAAATAGAGGCAGGTATTCGTGCCCTGAAAGGTGTCAAATAGGTGATCTTGAACGAGGGACCACTTTAAATCGGTTGATGTCCCGCTTCCTTCTCGGCCACCTCGCCGGCTCGGGTACGCCTCCAGCAAGCCGTATCTATCTGCGAGCGTTTAGCCATGAGCGATGGCGTATTTTGTCTCTACAGCCTCAGCCGGCACTAAGTAACGGGATGAGGGTGGATCCTTGCTCCCGCAAGAGCCTTTACCCCATAAACAGTGCCTGCAACGTCTCTTGAGCAACAGCATTTGCTGGATCAGGTTATAGGCCCATGAAGTCCCTGAATGAGCGACACACGGGTCACGACCTATGTCCGGCCCCTACCAGCGACCAATCATCTCTCAAGAAGTGAAGCCATCGCGCAATCGCAAAGGTTTGTACACGAGTAGGAGTATTTCTTTCAATAGTTCTTATCGCTTCTGTCTGTCTGGGAAGTACGCACGGGTAAGAGCTGTATGAGTCCTTCTTGGACACGAACGGGGTGACATCGAACGTGAGGCTGCATCACACAGCCGCTTAGGACTCACTAGAGGCATGCTTCAGGCAGCCGCCCGTCTATCTTACCTCGATAGGTAGACTTGTGCTGCACTTGAGATAATCTACTCACCCTCTCACTGCCATCGTATGCGCAAAGTTTATCGATCTTTTCCAAAGCTACTTGGCCCCCAGAATATAAGCTTTACTGCACGCGACAATACGCGAGGCGCATCCACAACAGTCCATGCTGACCTCCACCCGCGTCCCCCACTCTAACGTCCTCCAGCCATCTTTTCTAAGGTGCTTGGAGGCAGCCGTCAAGAAGTCCTAAGACGGGAAACTCAAGCGAAGGCGGCCTGATACAACACAAGACCCTGCTAAAGCATCCCGCCTGCAATGAAACTGTTGTAACCCTATAAATGCATCAACCCTTCGGTAGCAATATTTTTATCACTTTCCCTGCGCGGTCTCCCACGTGGATCTCCAGGGGAGACCTTTGACCCTACGGCTGCCGATCCCGACGGCCGTAAGCGGAATGCCGTGAAGCCTACTATGGCCCAGATCAGTTCATCCACCTCTCCACTCTCATGGGACGAAGTAGATGTCAGCGCTTGGCTTAATGAGAACGGTGTCGCCGAAGAGCCTCTGGCGGCCCTCGAAGCAGCATATAGCGCCGCCGAAGAGCCTTTGACCGCCCTCAGGGAACAGCATATACCACAGAATACAGGAGGCTTTGGCATCAATACCACTCCGCCAACTTCAAAACCTAGACGGCTGGCGTGCCTCGCATGCCGACACAGGAAGGTTCGATGTAGCGGTGGAAGCACCGGCTGCCAACGATGTACCCGATTAGGCCATGAATGTGTCTATGATAAGGGCTGGAACTCTGCTTCAGATCCCAAGTCCCAGTCTTTCGAACAGATGAGGGCTCGGCTCGGTAAGTCGGCATGCATCGGCACAGAGTGTACTAGTAGCTAACGATCTGTAGATCAGCTTGAGAAGCTCTTCTGCCAGCAGAATTCACGCAATTCACCGGTCCCTGCTCGTCCAGCAGGAAGCGAAGAAGCCATCGTGCACATGACCCTATCTGAAAAGAGTAAAGAACATGATCCGTCACTCGATAAGAATGTCTTTCTATCCGCAGTCGCCGCCCTGGACTCAAACTACGGTCTTCAAAATGGCACCTCAACTTATTTAACTAGAACCTTGGGTGAACAAGATGTGACCGGAACTGAATCTAGCCCTGAGCTTGCAAATTTGGGTTCCATAACACCACCAATTAGTTCAGACCCTTCTAATCCGTTTTCTATGCAATTGCCTCATGTAGAAGGCGTTGCTTTAAGAAGGAAAATCTCTTACGGTGGGAGCTTAACCACCTCACCGCCACTTTTAACACTACTACAAAGTGGCTGGCATGGTTTGTAAGTTAAGCTTATTCTGGTTGAAACCAACAAACTCACAATCCACAGTCACCAGAAATACTTCGAAATTGTGCATCCATCCATACCCATACTGGATGAGAATCACTTCCTCACAAACACTGCGAAGGAGCCTGTCGACCCCTATTCCGACCTCACTGCGCTTTGTCTAGCTGTGCACATGCATGGGGCTATGGTAGCAGATCCACAATCCAAATTACACGTACACTATTACCAATGTGCGCGGCAACTTCTTGAGCGACTAGAAACCGACAGATGCAAGATCGGACTCGCAGCAGTCCAAGCGTGGGTTCTCATTTCCATATACGAGTTCAGGCAGCTACTATTTTCAGAAGCTTGGATAAGCTCTGGAAGAACTTCACGCCTAGCTCAAATGATAGGTTTGCATCGACTTGATTCTGATGCAACTCAGAGAATGGAAGTGGATTCTCCGCTAGCTCAGCACGGTGATAGCAACCAAAGTCGTCAAACCTTCGCATTTGTCTTCATCCTGGACCGGTTCACCAGTATTAGCACGGGTTTGCCCATGGCGTTAGTGGAGAAACAGGTACAGTGTCTCCGTGGTCAGAAGTATCCTTGCATTTGCGGGCGGCTAACTGTTTTTAGATCACTACTACGCTCCCGTCACCCGATGGAAGCTATTCATATGGGACTATCTGCTCTTCTATCAGTACCGGTCGAAACACCAAAGAGATCCCGGAATTCGCTCACCTGTCACCGGTAGGAAAGATGGTCATAATCGCAGAAGTCTGTGCACGCGTATGCGAACATGCAAATACACCACTCAACCATGTCACATCAAGCTACATCACCTCCCACGAGTACTGGTTCGGCCACTATCACTTCGACCAAGTCCTTTCATCTCTCGCTCAAACCATGTCCTCCGATGGGCTTCCATGCCGAGAAGAACCCATCTCCCAATTCATCACGATAAGCATTCACGCCGCCGAGATCCATCTGCAGAAGGGCGCCATTGATCACGGCAAGAAAATCCCCAGCATGGAGGCGCTTGTGAAAGAATCAACGAGGAAATGTCTGGAGGCGGCATTGGAGATTGCAAATATTGTCCAGATCATGAAAATCACCAAATCGACTCCGGTAAGGGGCACGCTGTTTGTATCTTCCCCCCACAGTCCCGCTGATGACCAGTATAGATCCACCCCTTCTTTCCTTGGTCAATCTATTGCGCTACGAAAGTCACGTCGTACTTTGTGTCCAAGGATCCGAATAATTTGGGGATTTTGGAGAGGCAGAATCTGCTTGTTGCCGGTTTGACGGCCGTGGGAGGCAGGGTAGATCGATTGGACGGCCCACAAAATTCACCTTTCACGGGAGTGACGCAGCGGATATGCTAAAAGTCTCTTTGTTATATTTTCTCCCGGTAATGCTATTCTATCTGGTAAGAGTATAGAGGGGAAAAGATGTAAGCGACTATACAACACGCCCTAGCTCACCCGATAATTAATATTGGCGTCCACTCAGCTGATAATCGGATGCGGTTCATCTTTTGATATAAAGCCTTGATTGCTATGGTATTGCGAGCAGGATTAAATTGCACTTGTAAGATAGAAATTACCATATTCAACTTCACCCATGTCTCGATGTTCATAGTCTCCGACCAGGCCATTGCATCGGTTCACTCATCAAGCGCGAAATCAAACTCCCTAAAAGCTTCCTTGAACGCCGTAGCGGCAGCTTCCTCCTCAGCGTCTGCCTGGATCACAGTCCGCCAGTCCAGTCGCTCATTTAGCTTTAGCAGGTTCGCCATAACCTCGCGCCCGAATTGGATGTTGAAGCTTTGCTCGGCGGGTATAGGCATGAACATGGATGATTCTTCGATACCTGGATTGGATTCTACGCCATTGGTCGGTGTGATGGCGGCATCGGTTGAGGGAGACGGTGGCGCAGCGATCCAGATGCGGAAATAGTCTCCCCTCTCTGGCGAGATTTCCTCGTCAGGGCCGATGGCTTCAAAAGGTGGAAGATTCGAAGCCTCAGCTTTGACGCGGAAGGCGCCATCGATAAGACCCTTCGTGACGTATGTGCCGGGAACGGGCATCCACTGCCACGCAAAATGGCGAACGCCACTGCGGCTAAGATCCCAACAGACGCTCCCGAGTTGATGCTCGTGCTGGCTATTGCTGAGATTGTGTACCATCGCTATCATGGCTTTTCGATAGCGACACATCTCAGTAAAGGTCTTCACTCGGACCTCAGGGTCAGGAATGGTGGATGCAGTGGACGAGTGTGCGAACGGGATGATGAGCATGTGCCCTGGAAATTTGCTGTTGAGGGATGTGAATGTGGTCATCGTTGGGAGAGGACCGCGGGAGATGGTTAGATAGGAGTCTTCGCCAATCGAGGTTACAAGATGCGTCTTTATGCTAGGGTTGGAAAGGCAAAAAAAACATGCTTCAGGGCCCGCAGGCGCAGGGCGAGGACCGCGGCGTCTTCCATTCTTCTGGCGGCCGTCGAAGTGCGAATAGGAATCTCGTTCAATGTTATATGGGGCTCGGCGCTTTTGCGAGGGCGGAGCGAAAGGGGTCGCGGTTGTGCCAGGAGGTAAAGGGGTGGCGATTGTGGGGATTGACTCGGAAGGGTCGAGGCTGAAAGCATAATTGAATTTTACTCCTGCAGGATTTTTGTAGGAACCCAAACTCAGGAAGCGAGTTATCGGTCGGGATTCTGGACCTGCCTCGTTAGGGTAATGGAAGAATGGCTCCCTTTCGAAATAGGTTGATGGAGATGTGGTAAAATGGTAACGTGGTCTGAGGGTCGAGCAGAGAGTGGAGAGGCAGGCTTGCGAAGCTGGGATAGACTCAGGTGTGAATTTGTCCGCCTCCTTCGATCCAATAGTCACGGATTCAGGCCATTCACTAGTTAACAGAATGTCGCATGAATGAGCGCCATGTAGCACTCTAGTGTCGTTCTCCGTGAAGAAAGGCACGAAGCGAGATTGAGATTTTGTGACGGGTGGATCTTGCTGGACGTATGAGCCGCCGATATTAACTATCCGAACGCCCTCAGATGTCTTGAAGGTTGTCCTTCTCCCGAAGTAGCATAAATTGTGACACAATTGGTCGTCGTTCTGTTCTAGCTTCTCCAAAACTCGCTGCGGAAGAGAGCGTCCTCCAACTGTGAAGTAAGTCGGAAGTGGGACGGAAATTTCTCCATTAAGCAATGCCGTCAGTTCATTGTCATCTGAATCTGACACTTGCTCTCCGAAAAGATCTCCTAGAAGTATAGCGAAAGAAAGATTGGACTTGGCTTGAATTTTTCCAAGTCTGTTGAAAGCGTCTTTGAGAGCTCCATTGACAGCACCTATGACAATACTAATCAATTGGTTAGCCGGAATATGAGATCAAGGTAATGAGGACTTGATGGTAGTCGTGAAGAGAAACCTACATTTTAGAAGCCATGACTCAACGTTATGGCTCGGTCGATAGAGGTACGTCTTTAAATAGTATTTATCAAACCAACCCAGAACGCTGAAGAGCGCGCTTCTAGAAATTAGATCATGGTAGTCAGAAAATGCCTGAGGAACTAAAGAGAATTCTTGGGGTAGAATGCTTCCAGATCAAAGCTTGCTAAAGGCAAGATTGATGTCGCAGACGAATTGTACCTGAAAGGAAAATGAGGATTTATGTAACCTCCAACTTTGTAATGACAAAGATTAACCACAGGGGCATTTGGGGGGTTGAGATGCTGCGTTGGGGGCTCCCAGGCGCCCTTCGGCCCAAAGGCCCAAGACTCCGCACCATGCACTCCGCCAAAAGAAGGCTTGCCAAGGCGTTCAAGAGGAAAGTTTCAACAAATATTGAGGGTTTATTAAATATGTATCATGAATTATGTTATGGCTCTCCATTCCTCGAATGCTACCAATTGAATGCGCTACAACTTTTTATACCCAGGTAACGATCTGTGCTGTCGTAAGGTTATAAGCAAAGTCATTTCAATTGAATATATAATATCCAAAAATACCATTAGCAGGATCGCTAGGTAGACTGAATGCCTTGGAGCGAGAAGCCCATTGGACTTGGTCACTGTATTGGCGATCGGAAATTTCTGCACTTGCCCAACCGAATTTTGTCAGTATTAGAACTGACAAGTACGAGCGAGTATCTTGAGTACCATGGGAGAGTGGAGGTAGAGGAAGACAATAACTGCTAAAGTATCACTTTAAGACAGATGACTACTTTAATCGCTCGCAGCCTGAGAAGATCTTGCCCTGTTGCTGAATGACTAGCTCCACCTCCTCTTCCTTACTCGAATTTAAGAATCATAGCGAGAATTCCAGGCACTTCAGAGCTTTGGTCCTCCAGGCTAAGATCATGACTTACCAGCCAAATATTGAACGCAGGCCTATCCCTCATCGAACACAAACCGGCGTTCAAGTTTGAATAGCGGCCCTGATACGATCAAATGCGGAATCGCCTAAAATCAATCCCTAGAAAGTCCCATAGTCCACGAGTTGCCTGAGAATGTTGAGACAATTACTGAAATATTACAATTTGGTGTAGAAGTGCATTTATTTCCAAGCCCTACGACAAAATCTGGCCCGAACGCCTCCTTTCTATCGCCTTCGGTCTCGGCAGCCGAACGTGTCAAAACTCCACGGTGACCTTGAAGCAAAGCTAGCCTAGCCATTACGGCCTGGTACCCCTATTAACAAATCGTAGAATGTTTCTGACCATTTGTTCTAATCCCCATCTAGATCTCGCTGTCTCCCTTTAGCTCGGCAGGCAAGAGCGTGGAATTCAATGCGATCCTTGAGGAGAGCGATTCCAAGGGGGCATTGCTCAAGATATTGAAGACTGAAACATCGGATTTGACCTCCTTGAAGACCCAAGCGCGTATCTCCACGGCGACCAAGCTGTCGACACCATAAGCATTAGCAGGCCGACCAGGATCTATGTTCTCAAGCTCCATCATCATTGCCTTGGCCAGCTTCCTTACAAGCGCCTTACAGACGGCATCCGTGGCTTCATGTAGAGATTTGGCGTTTGTGATAGCATTTTGTAATTCCTCTGCGTTCTCGGCTTGCTGGGTCGTGAACTCTTGGGTGTCGTAGAGCCGAAGGTGGGCAAAGCGTGCGTCACTGAACCAATACGGTGGTTCATGTCCGTTCTGCTTGATCAGACCGCCAGTAGACAATCCAGCGAGGATCTGAGTCGGGAGTTTCCCGCCCATGGCCGATTGGACGATAGTAAGCAATTCAGTCTCTTTGACACCAAGCATCCATCCGGTTTTGAGCAGGCCAAGAGTTTCGCTTCTCTCGGCAGTGATGCCCACACCCAGAACAAGCCCAAGGTTGATGCTAGTAGCTTTGAATCCATTGGAATGACGATAATGCGCCAGAGCATCTTGATAGGTGTTGCCTAACACAGGTCAGAAATTTGAATGTCAGAAGTGATTATATCTACTGACCAGCATTGTAATTGCCTTGTCCTCGTGAGCCGACAATGCCGCCCACGGAAGAGAGGCAAATGAAAAACTCCAGATCTTTAGGGAGGAGATCATGCAGATTCTTGGTAGCCTGGACTTTGGGACGAACAGCAGCCTTGAAGTCATCGACGGTCATGTTCTCAAAGAAGACATCCTATAAGATGTTAGCATCATTCGATACGATTAACAGGCTTTGAATCACCTGAAGATGCATGGCGCAGGTAAGCACTCCGCGAATTGGGGGAAAGTGATCCTTGACCTGCTCGAGAACATGTTTGAAATCAAGGACATCGCTGGTATCGCACGCGAAAGCTTCAACATTAGCACCATGTTTTCTGAGATCTTCAATGAGCTGTTGCGCCTCTGGTCGCTGTGCACCAGAGCGCGAGGTAAAGACCAAGTGTCTGGCACCTTGATCTACCATCCATGCAGCGATTGAGCGGCCAAGCCCACCCAAACCGCCAGGCATAATGTAGGTCCCATTGTCTGAGAAGTTAAATGGCCGAAGTTTCTCGGGCACAATCTGAGAGACGTAAACATTAGTGGAAAAAGGTGAAAGGAACAAAACTCACCGGAACGAGGTCGTTATCTCCAGCCTTCAAGACGATTTTTCCAATATGCTTACCACTCTGCACAGTGCGAAACGCCTCTTCAATCTGAGAATAATCTAATACCGTCACTGGATATACCGGCTTGATCACACCTTTTCCAACAAGATTCATCACGTCGGCGATGATTCTTGAGAAAAGCTTTACATTCGTGCGGTAGACATTGAGCATGTTGACACCAGCGAAAATTGTGTTGTGCATGAATGGAGCCATATCGATACCCGTATTCCCGACGATGTCACGTTTCCCTACCTCAATGAAGCGACCAAACTTAGCAACACACAGCCAGGACTGGCGGAGGGCTTCGCCAGCTAGCGAGTTCAAGACCACATCAACACCCTTTTGATCGGTCATTCGCTTGATACCTTGGGCGAAATCAAGGTTTCGGGAGTTGAAGATGTGATCCTCGTGAATTCCATATTTCTCGATCAGAAATTGCTTCTTGGCATCTGTAGAGACGGTAACAAAGATCTCGGCTTCAAGGTGCTGAGCAAGTATGATGGCAGCTTGACCAAGGCCGCCAGCTGCTGCATGTATCAGAATTGTTTCTCCGCGTTGGAGGCGGGCCATATCGACTAAAGAATAGTAGGCCGTCGTGTAAATGCAGGGAATTGACGCTGCGTCCTCGAAAGACATATCATCTGGGATCTTCTCACACATGTATTCTGAGTTCCGGTAATATGTGCGATAGCAGCCAATGCCGAAGGTGATGATGCGATCGCCTGGTCTAAATTTGGTTACATTATGTCCAACGCGGGTCACCAATCCAGAACATTCAACTCCCAGATCGACGTCAAATATCTGTCCAAGAGCAACCATGAGATCGTAGAAGTTCATGCCAGTTGCCTTAACTTCAATTTCAACCTCATCACCCGCAAGGGGCTTTATATGTTCCTTGTCCTCAACAAATTGGAATGTGTTCAGCATTCCAGGGCTGCGAATCGAAAGACTGAGGGCACGACCTGGTTGTTTGAAAGGCTGCATAATTGGTTGAGGGTCGGAAGTGCTGGACTCAAGGATCTCGTCGAGAACGATGTCTGGGTCCAGGCGTTGAATGCAGATTCTATCCTCTCGGACCGCGTACTCCCAGTCTGAAATTTCAATATTCTTCCCTTCAGTACAAGATCTGAGGACTTTGAGAATGGCCTTTTCGTTACTTTTTGAAGTGAGAGCCTCGGCAGGATCGAGATCAAGCGTGAATAGTTGGGTTGCTGGACGCTCTCCTCTGATTGTACGGCCTAGGCCGGCAATCATGTTGGCTTCAGGGTACTTCGTGTCCATTTTTGCACCTCGGGTTACCCAAAGGGTGCTCTCAGAGCCGAGAATCATATGCTTTACGGCCTCGAAATCGTGGGAGTTAATTTCAGATAACAAAGGTGATTCTGTCTCAATTAGTGATATGCAGGTTCTATCATTGAGATTCATTGACGCAAGCGCGTCGAGAGAGGCTGTCTGCACCTCGACGCCGCCTTTGCTAAGGGATTGCGTCAAATCCGTACGCAATTCACAACTCTCTGTAGTATCTGAGCGGCTCACAACCACGACCTTCTCTGGCAGTGATGAGTCTGGAAGTGGAAGATTCGACGAGACCATAAGTGAGACGGAGAATAGTTTAGGATCGTCGTGGTCGCGGAAAGTCAAGTCGAGGCCGCTGAAGCCATTCGCTCTGAGTCGGCGATCCCATTCCAGCTCCGACATCCTTGGGCCGTACTTTCGACCATCATCCTCGCCTTCACGAGTTAGCATATGATCGTATCAAGTCAGGATTGGTAGGCTTCGCAGGACGGGGATACGTACCATTCCACCATCCGCTCAAAGTACCGAAGATCATAGGAATACGAGCCAGTGTGCATGTAAGCTCTCCTAGAACAAGCACGCCCCCGCTAAAGATAGTTAGAGAACTCGTTGCTCCCTAGAATGAGAGGGGAGACTTTACGGTTTCAGTAGACTCTTACAATTCTGTAAGCAGGCAGAAATAGAGCTAGTTGCGTGTAGTACATTGTTCGCAACTACCATGTCGTAGACACCGAGCTGCACGCCTTGCTTTGCCACATCCTGCTCAATATTGACAACCTTGTACTCAAGAAACGACTCCCAGGTTTTGAAGTCCTCTGAAGCAGCTTCGAAAAAGCCACTACTGATATCGGTGAAAGTATAGGTATGTAGACGGCAGGATGTCTCGTCGCGGTTGCCGAGGGCTTCAAGAATAACCTTGGTCGTACCACCGGTACCAGCTCCAACTTCGAAGATTTTGAGTTCGGTTCGTTTGTGAGCCAGAGCCTGGACATATCTTGCAAGAACAGGGCCCCATTTATCGGTCCCAATAGCATTACGGTAGTAATCAGTCAGGACGTCGTCTTCTCGCATGATCTGAAGAGGTTCAAGCTTCCCAAGGAAAATTTGTTCATAATTAGCTCCTAGTTTGACCATGAGCTTACCATCTACCGTTGTATCGGCAACACGGGCCAGCAATTCGTCCCCAAAAGAGTCTGTCGTGTCTAGCCAGTCGTGCTCCAGGCTCTGGCAATCAAGTTTCATCTGAAGAGCCCTGTCATATTGGTTCTTCATGTATTGATAGAAGAGATAATGGTGTGGAGCGAATTCACTAGCATCTTCTTCGCTGAAGCGCTTCAGAATGCGCTTGCACAAGATGAAAGAGGCTAATTCAAGCTCATAGACGACTTTGGAATCAGCGTTCTGAATTATGTCTCCAAATCTTTCGAAGTAGGCCTGACTCTCGACTCTCTCGAGATGGTCAATATCAAGGTCCCAGACAGGATGGGCGCCTAACTTTCGCAACGACTTTTGAATCGCTCCCTTCTCTGCTCCCTCGTCACCGGAGCCCATGGTCTCAAGCTCAATAATTCGACAGCCTTCGATCACGACTAGTGGTTCTTCCCAGTGTTTGGTCGAAGCAACCATGGTAGCAATTGACTCATTGAAGCCATAGGGTTGGGCTTTTGAATATCCGTAATATTTTGTGCCAGGTGTAGGGTCAAACTTCGAAGACTAGATGGAAGGTTAGCTGAAGGCAACAAGTCTCATTCATAAGGACCTACGATGTAGAAACTCTCGATAAACCTCGGAATCTTCGCCTTTTCTAATGGTGTGTTAATTGGGGTAGACGAAGGGATCGTCATTTGGATGACGGAATCGAGACAAGCAGGATGTATGGTATGGGGAT
Source organism: Pyrenula massariospora (assembly GCA_021030905.1). Taxonomy (NCBI): domain Eukaryota; kingdom Fungi; phylum Ascomycota; class Eurotiomycetes; order Pyrenulales; family Pyrenulaceae; genus Pyrenula; species Pyrenula massariospora. The sequence continues at coordinate 514,596 of JAGFMI010000005.1, forward strand.
ATTCAAATCCTTCTGGCATCCATTTCTTTGTGTCAGGGACTTCCAGAACACAGTGCGCTTCGTAATTGCCTGAATTAATAGCCGTGAGAGTTGTAAATGTGGGTCCCCATTGAAGGCCTACTTCACCCATCGTCGCATATATCTGTTTTGGATCTTCCACGGGCAAGTCTGCATTTACCAGTCGGTGATATTCAGACCTATGGTATTTGATTGCGGCGGCCTTCTCGTCTGAAAAATCCTTGTTGGATTCTGTCTGATATCTTATTGCCACCAAACCAGAACAGTGCTGAGTCCAGACTCCTTGCGCAGTTCTGCAAGAAATCGTGAATTCTGTCCAGTGAGACGTTGGCAGACGTGTGCCCATTCGATAAGGCCTGCGCGCTGCTTAGTTCCATGACTCAATCAAAACAGAAAAAGAAAATAAAAAAGCAATAGCAACGTGAGTGAGCCTACCGGAATTGTAGCTTGGTTTCTACGGGGTCATCTGCAGGCACAATCATAGCCTGAAGCACAGCTATATCTCGAAGCCCGAAACCCTCAATCGCCATGGTCTTATCTGCAACCTGCTTTGCAGCCTCGATAACCATGACAATCATGCCAGAAAGTGGATAGAGAATCGAGCCTTGAACCTTGTGATGCTCCATCCAAGGCATTTCTTCAACACGGAGATAGTTTCTCCAAGCAGGCTCTTGACTAGTAGAGTACTCGGAAAGAGCGCCTACCAAGTCAAGACGTGGAAGTTCTCGGTTGCGATAAGCCTTGCCGGCTGCTGACTCATACCAATAAGTCAGTTGTCTGTTCCACGCAAATGGAGGAAGATCAACCAATGCTGAAGTGTGAGAGCTGCCATCGATTCTATTCGCAGCGCTGACATGAGGGACTACTCCTTGGAGAATGAGTTTACCAATAGCGTCCAGTGAGCTCCTAACGGCATCGACACCCCGATATAGCATAGAGACATAGGGTATTTGGGCGCTTTTCCCTTCTTGAGCATCGAAGATTTGCTTCAAAGGTCCTTGGAGTGCCGAATGTGGGCCAACTTCGAGGAAGACGTAGAGATTGGTGTTCCTGGTAGTACGGCGCTTGCCACCTGAATATGACATTGCAGCTTGCACTGCCTGCGAAAATTTGACAGTCTTCAACATATTCGATATCCAGTAATGACTGTCCATAGCTGCTCCATCGATCAATTTTCCGGTGACGGATGAGAACATCAGTGTGCCATTTCCAGAAACTGGCGCAGAAAGATCTCTCAGGGAATAGAGGTAGTCTTCTGCTACCTCCTTCATATACGCAGAGTGATAAGCATTCTTGACCAGAAGCTTTCTAGCAAAGACCTTGTCTGTTTCAAGCATGGAGAGGATCCGGTCGATACTTGAGACATCACCTGAAAGGGTAACGCTAGAAGGGCTGTTGATACAAGCGAGAGTAACAAAGCCATTATTAAGTCGTTCCAGATATGGTTGAACGGCAGTTTCTCCCAACCCAACGGCAAGCATGGCGCCATCCGAAGAGACCAATGAAGATACTCTACCACGGTGATAAGCCACCTTCCAGCCATCTTCCCTACTTATTGCGCCTTTGGCATAAGCAGCTGCAATTTCTCCGCTTGAATGGCCGATGACCGTAGTTGGCTTGACACCAAAATCAACCAAAAGCTCAACCAAGGCTATTTGAATAGCGGTGCAGATAGGCTGGCTTCGACTTGGCTCGTTAATTCTCGTTCCTTTAGCATCATGGGTCAATTCGGTGATTAAGTCCCAAGAACAACCCAAGCTTCTGAGATAGATAGCTGCCGCTTTCAGAGACTTTAGGAAAATTGGATAAGCAAGTAGTTCGAGCCCCATCGCATGCCATTGAGCCCCTTGCCCTGTAAATATGAATGCCAATAGAGGAACTTGGGAGGACCGAACAGCTTTATTGGGCGGCTTCTCTAACAACATTTTGAGCTCATCGATCGTTGAGGCTATACCGAAGGTTTTCCAAGGGAGACGACTACGCTTCTCGCTCAAAGTGAAAGCAAGCTGATCGAGAAAAATATCTTCTTCGGTGAAGGAAACTTCATGCTCAGCAAGATATCCTAGCATAGCTTTCGAGGAGCGAGTGACCCCACTTTGCTCGTTTGAAGACCAAACGAAGAGTCTAGGTAAACCCACTTGAGGGTGAGCGTCGTGGCCATGCGGTATGCCATTTCCGTTGGAGACACCATTGCCGTTGGAGATATTGTTAACATTTGGAATGCTGTTGCCATTTGTCACGGCATGGCCATTAGATAAGTCGTCTATGGCAGTATGATGAAGATGGTGATCCATGATAGTTTTGTGGTAGCCTGTAATACTTCGAGACTCCAAATAATGGCCTGCATCATCTAGTATAGTGTGCGCATTCGTTCCTCCATATCCAAAACTAAATCATGTTAACGGATTTCTTGAATTAGGGAGAGGGGGAATGAGGAATGGAATTAGAATGGATTTTCTGAACAAGACCCATTGTGGGTGATGACTTACCTATTGACGCTAATTCGACGTAGCCCTTGTGCCGGCCAAGGCGAAAGGCTGGTTGGGATATCAACACCCCATTCTTTGAGATGGATGCGTGGGTTAACCTTCTCAAACCACAAATTTGGGGGAACTAATCCTTGCTCGAGCATTTTCACCGCCTTGATCAAACCAGCGAGACCGCTTGCTCCTTCCAAATGACCAATGTTCGTCTTGACTGAACCAACAAGCAAGGGCTGGTCGCTGTGACGCATCTTGCCAAAAGTTGCCCCAATAGCTGACATTTCCAGAGGGTCTCCGGCGGCGGTACCGGTCTGTCGCAAGGAAGTGGCATTAGCATAAAATAAGCATGTAAACTCCAGCTGAGGATATGCCGAAGCAATCGAAATTATAGCATACCCCATGAGCTTCAAAGTAGTTCGTGTCCTTGAAGTCCAGACCAGCATTTTGATAGGTCGTACGAATCAATTCCTCCTGAGCTTCGGCAGAGGGTAGCGTGATACCAGGTGTCTTGCCATCTTGGTTCACACCTGTACCGCGTATCACAGCCCGAATAATGTCACCATTTTTGATGGCTTCAGCAAGCGGTTTCAAAATGACTACTGCTGTGCCTTCTCCTCGCGCGTATCCATTCGCCCGGTGATCAAACGAGTGACATTTGCTGTCTGGGCTAAGGAAGTTCAACGAAGTCATTCCACTAAGACAACAAATCAGTGATCTATCCCTTTTAAAGCGCACACAAGTCTGTCCTGCTGCTCGCGTGTTCATAGCACTGCCTCACTTCCGCTTGGCGCTAGGTCTGTCAAAGGGACTTACATCTGCATCTCTGGCATCGTGATCACATTGGTTCCTCCAACAATGGCTTGTTTAGATTCTCCAGTCCTCAGGCTTTGACAAGCAAGATGTAATGCCACCAGACTCGAAGAACAGGCGGTATCGAGACTCAAACTCGGCCCCTTCAAGTCGAAGAACCAAGATATCCTGTTACTGAACATCGCAGCCCCATTACCTGTGCCTTCATAGCGAGGAATCCACTCTGGATCCCTAGATCGCATATTAGCATAATCACGAGTGAAGGATGCCATGTAGACTCCTGTTGAGGAGCCTAAAATATCCTCCATCCTGAGACCGGCTATTTGCTGTTAGTGAGAAACTTTAAAAAGCCATGATAATTCTCGAACCATTCTCCAAAGCTTCATATGCAACTTCGAGACCCATTCTCTGTTGCGGGTCCATAGCCTTCGCCTCGTTTGGGGTGATATTGAAGAATGGGGCATCGAATGCTCCAATATCTTGTTTCATATAATGTCCCCCGCGGATATTCATAGTCCCAGAACGCTCCGCATGTGGATGATAGAAGGCATCTATGTTGAAACGAGTCTTGGGCACCTCTGTTCGCGCGCTAATGCACAATTTTTAGTACAAATGATTACTAAGCTTGGATCAAAGGTAAAACAGAAGAAGAGAAGAAACTGAAAGAGAGAGGATTGGTGGAGAGGGCTGGACTAGGGATAATATTGAAGAATATGTTGAAAGATACATAAGGTGAATACCTTGGTCTTGTTCTGCAAGGGGTATAAGAAAAATAACTTACGTTCTTGCCTTGATAATGAGATCCCACAGTTTCTCTGGATCAGATGCATCACCTGGGAAGCGGCCTGCCATTCCTATAATAGCGATTGGTATTGTTGCATCATCTTCGACAGACGAGATATTCAATTCATTGTCAGGAGCGCCGGTCCCATTGGCAGAATGGTAATCGTCGCCATTGGCGACAAGATGTCCGTTTCCATTGGTGACGAGGTTTCCGTTCCCATTGGTGACAAGGTGTCCATTCCCATTGGCAGCAAGGTAGCCATTGCCATTAGCAGGGTGGTGACCATTGGTGCTTCTACCAAAATCGGACGAGTCAGAGGAAACCATGGTAGTGGTCGTGGTTGAGCACAACAAGGTGACGTTAACCTTAGGATGATACTTAGCAAGATGGGCTTCAGACTTTCTATCGGGTATCCATGGGTAGGCATCTCTTAGCTTTGAAGTGGCTTTCCTGTCTAATGAGCTATAGATAGTCATCGCCTACATCCTAAGTTGGTCGTCTCTGCCGTTCGGAGCGGCGAAAGCTCCCCGCCATCTTGGTCTTTTGATTCTGAAGATTCATGAGGCAGCCCATGTCAGCACGGCAACTCGCCACCTCTCCTAAGTTTCGGCGAGCATCCAGGGCTCCATACCGTCAGAAGACGGATCGATAGACCGCCCGTCCCGGAGTGGATAGTGGAACAGTTGCCAAAGCCCAACGTGGATACCAAGCCACACCGAGAGTACCTTGAACTCCACAGAAGGTTACGGCAAACATAGATGCCAAGGTTTGTTCACGTGACTGGTTGTGAAATAGATCCTGGCAGGTACCAGTCACGTGAATTACAGGGTCCAGACCGGTCCACCATCCCACCATGAATACATACTACTCCATTAGATGAGTATTAATCGCTTAGATCGCCGCATGAACTCCGTGGGCGGCGAGGTGGATGGCTTCAAAACCGAGCCGCCCGCCTTGCTTCGGAAACCTGCGAGTATCCGCTTTCGAAATCAGTGATAAGGTTGCTTGTCAAAGATCCTTATGAGACACGGCTCGGGGATTGACGGCGTCGTTCTGCTCCATACAGGACGGCAACTGCAAAGTGAGCCTATTCCCCTTCAGGTATCGTACTGAAGAAGGTAACAACGGTGAAACAAAAGCCTGGCTGAGTAACTTTAAGGATGTGATCTGACACCAGCTTAGAGCATGAGGCGATACGATGTTGGAACGAAGCCATCGCGCAGAGTGGCTTGGGGCTAGCCCCCATATTTGACTTCAATCACTTGCTTTGAAGCGCGAGCGGGTCCGGGCCGCAGTCCGGCTATCTTTTTCGTATTGATATTGCTCTCATATTCCATTCCGGGCCGCGCAAGATCTAGCTTATCGTTCTAAACTAAGTCTTGGCTGTAAGGTATGCGCGTTCTTTAGGTGGGGAAAGAATGACCCTAGCGGATTCCTCAAACGGCAGATAGTCGGTCTGGAGTGACAGTATTCTTAGACGTCAACAACTCAGAGATTTTATCTTTAACCTTTGAATCTTTTGCTCCGCTATTCAACATACTTAGCTCTGTCCATTCGATTTCTGGACAAATTGCCCGACATGAGGTTTCTTTGTCTCCACGGTCATGGCACGAACTCGACCGTTTTAGAAGCTCAATTAAGCCCGATTCGGGCTCTTCTTCCAGCAGATTGGCAATTTGAGTTTCTTGATGGAGAAATGGAGGTTCCACCAGCAAGTGGTAAGCTCGAAGGAGAAACGCATCGTTGATTTGACGTTGACTTGTCAAGGTATCGATGCCATTTTTCCAGGCCGTAAGTTTTATTCAACAGTTCAGAATATGAATGTCTTGGTAACAATTCCAGCGTTTCTTTGCTATCATGGCGAACCGATTCCCGAGGATGTTCAGGCCGCATACGACCTGGTCATGGATGTTGTTCATGAAGAAGGGCCATTTGACGGAATCCTTGGGTTTTCGCAAGGGGCTGCCATTGGAGGAACGATTATGCTCACCGAGGCTCTCAGGAACCCTGGGAAACAGCCATTCAAGATGGGTGTATTCCTGAGCAGCACAATGCCATTCGACTTTGGATCCGGCATTCTTCGGCTAAAGGATGATGGGGTGAATGGATTGATGGCGACTCATCTCGACGACAATTTCCGAGAATTCAATTCCGAGAAGGGCAAAGTCAACTGGATGACCGATTGCAGGTCGAAGGGCGTTATTGATGAATTTCAGGCTCGACGTCAGTCATATCAGCATCTCCGAAATGGGAGTGTTGAAGTTGACGTGCTCTTACGTTACAATCCGACCACACACGCGCAAAGGCTCCGTCTGCCTACCGTCCACGTGATTGGCACAAAGGATGATTACGCGGATCATGGAAGGGATCTGTACGGGATGTGTGATGCTCGTCAGGCAACTCTCATCAGTCATGACGGAGGGCATCAGCTGCCTAGGCATACAATATCCGTGGCAAAGATTGCCGACGCTATCATGAGAGCCGTTGAACAGGTGCGATGCCAATCATAGAATAGCGCTCAATTCTAGAGAGGATCCCAAAGAGGCCGAGAACGGAATGAACACGTATTTGGTCTTTGAAGATAATAGACCGTCTGCCGTCTAACTTAGCTTTGTCCCGAGGAAGTTGACATGATGGTGCTGTAGTTTCCCAGATTGGAGACGTCCAAGCCTTGGTCTCATTAGTGCCATATTTAGCATCGGCGGCCGACTGGCTAATAATCAGATGGCGAACCTCTTCTGATCCAGCCCTGCCAGCGTTGTGCCCCACTTAAGACGCTGAGATCATTGGAGCATAAAGTTTCATACACAGGCGCCAAGATTCCTGAAGCTAGCTAGGGAGTGCCGCTCTGCCGTTATCTCTGGAACATCTGCCGGTAACTGGGAAGGCGCATTCCTTGTTCTCCGACCGACGGTGCTGGCGTTAATACCCCCTTTCAGCAATCAGCGGCGCTGACTCGCTGAGAGCGGGCCTTTGCGGGGGCGGTCGGCCTCCTGCGGCGAGCATTCTCGGGGCGCTCTTCCGCGCCTTTTCCGGGCCGAGGCCGCTTATTGCTAAAGGGGGCCATTCACCAGGATAAGGGATGAGTTCTCATACATTTTATTACGATAGCTCCACAGTCTCACCTGCGTCCACGCCGCTTGCCCGACATAGCGGGTTCTTCCCGTCTGTTCGAAGTAAGAATTCATGGGAACCCAATTTGGAGTCGTAGGTCTGGCTCTCAGATGCCCGGCGCGCAAGATCAGTCTACTCTTTCCGTAGAGTGACCAGGCAATTTGTTCAAGTAGATGGAACGGTCGGCAGCTCTTGCTAATCTCCTTCAAACCTTCTCTCTTCCACTAGACAACATCGAGATCATTAACGATGGATAAAATAGAAGGGCACATCGAAAGGCAAAATAGCGCACATCATTCCCTAAGCCGTCTCCTGCCCCTTCTTACCATTTCAAATTTCCTAGCATTCGTGGCTTTGTTCCTAGTTGTCTATAATGTAGGCTCTGCTATCTACAATATCACTTTCCACCCACTCGCCAAGATTCCTGGGCCTAAGCTCGCCGGTGCCACCAAATTGTACCAAACTTTCTGGTCTGTTTACCAAGGTAAAAGCATATATTACTGCAAGATTGAAGATTTGCATCAAATATATGGCGAGTTTGGACTCAATGGACGTCCCAGATCTTTTCTAACTAAGCACAGGGCCAATTGTTCGCATTACACCGTCCGAGGTCTCCTTGTATGATCCAGATGACTACGAGAAGATATACTTTATTGGCACCAAGTACTACAAGAGCGCTGAGCATTATGGACCCTTCGGCGCTCCAACTGGAATGTTTACCGCGGTCGATAATTCGCTCCATGCAAGAAGAAGAGCGCCGATGAATCCGTTCTTCTCAAAAAAGGCGGTGCTAAAAGTCGAGAATGTGGTCCAGGAAAAAGTCAAGACACTTTGCGAGAGACTCGAGACCGAACTCAGCGCTCATCAAGTTGCACCTTTACATCACATGTTCAATGCACTCAGCATTGATGTCGCGTCTGATTACGTCTTTAGCCGCAGCTTCGATTTCCTTTATACCCCAACATTCGCAAGAGAGTTCACAGTAAGTCTCTAATTTTTTTTGGGTACCATTATGAATCATCGAAGTTTGTTTTCAATCGCGATTTGATGCGATACTTCGAAACATTTTTGAATGGTCTCACGCTCCGTGAAAAACGAAAAGGTTTCCCCAAACACTGACTGAGAACGAAGTCCATGATCCGTGATGTTCTACGAGCCTTCTGGATCATGGTCTTGTCACCTCTCGTCCGCGCAGTACTCATGGGGTTACCTCATTTTATTACAGATATCCACCCCTCCATCAAAGGCTATCATCAACTTTTCAATGTAAGCTTAGTTTCCAAAACCGAAAAAAAGCAAAACCCTCTAACAAGTACAAGGATACGCATAAGTTGGTTTTGAGGGTGATTAATGAAGTTGACTCTGGCAAAACACCTATTCAACGACTCTCAATATTCCACACTCTCTTGGATCCGCCGATAACAGACGAGTACAAGAAACCAAAGGATTATAAGAAACCATCATCCATGCAGCTCACCGATGATGGAGTGAGCATCCTGGTTGCTGCGGCATTCACTACCGGAAACGCCATGACACTGTCAGCATACCATGTGCTGAATGACAAAGCGGTCTATTCTCAACTTCGGGACGAGCTTTTGCGCCTTTTTCCGGTGAAACCGGAGAAGCTCGATTATCAGTCCGTGGAAAAGCTTCCATATTTAGTAAGTCATTGATCAAGCACAAAATCGCGCGTGTTGGTGCTAAGAAAACTTAGACCGGGTGCGTCAAGGAAGGGCTTAGACTCTCATATGGCGTCATCGGCCGTCTTCCGAGGGTGGTACCTGCTGGTGGTGCTGTGTTTAATGGATATACTCTTCCTGCAGGATGCAAGGTCGGAATGTCTAGCTGGATGATGCATCGGCACCCAAGAATTTGGCCACAGCCTGAAAAGTTCGATCCAACACGCTGGACTGATCCTGCAGAAGCGAAGCGACTTAACAAATACATGGTCGCGTTTGGAAAGGACAGTCGCCAATGTATCGGTATGAAGTAAGTCTCCAAGATTTAAAGTATGGCTTCCGGAATGGTACTGATTTCAACTTCCAGCCTCGCTATGTGTGAGCTGTATGTAATGATTGCGACTCTGGTCCTTAGGTTTTCTGACCTCGAAGTCTATGGAATGAGTGATAACGACCTTGTCTACGACGATCATTTCTCTGGGTACCAGCAGAGGCAGTGCCATGAGCTCCAAGTCAGACGGGCACTCAGTGCTTGAGAAAGTGTTCAATTCAAAGACACTCTTTCGAATGCGCGGAGAGTATCATCTGCACATGGACTAAACTGGGAGGAGATAGTGAGCAAACCAAAAGAACGATCGAACGCCATGAAAGTAGTCTTAACAGATGGTATTATTTCACGCTTGAATCCGTATACAAAGTGAGAGTTCAGTATAAGCAATCTTTTCAGAGTACAATTCAAAGGCTTTCAGAATCGCTAAGGCTCGAACAAACCTGTCATTAATTTAAAGGCGTAAAGTATATTGTTCCAGGCCGTCAGGCCAAGTCAGCGAGGCCATGCATGGCGATGAGAAGTCGGTGGAAATCGAAAGCCGCTTGCTCCTTTCAAGGCTTGACTGGATCCATACCAAAAACCACTGAATCCTTACCTGTGTTGCTTTCGATAGTCCTGGATGCAGCGGCCAAAGAGCGGGCTGGCCCCGTTGCCTAACGGCGCCCTTCGGCCTTAGTACCCGGCGCGGGTCCGGGCTGGGCTAAGAACGTCTTCGCCTCCTTCGAAGACAAAGATCAAGCCGCTGAAGATGAGGCCCATAGAGCATTTTCCTAAAACTTGTCCGATGGGGGAAAAGCTGCGTATATACCTGTGGTCCAGCCCTTCAGCCTAACAGTCTTGGCTGAACCCGCCAAGTAAAGTATTCCTACCCCCCCAAAAGATCCCACTCGTGATACAGCGTAAGCTCTTAAGGATGCCTTGTAAGTCTGATCATTATTTCATTGTGCCCTTGCATATTTTCAGGTGGAAAGACTAAAGACTGGACTTGCTGTTGAAATAGTCTTTGCGACATCCAGCAAGCTGATCCATCGATTCTCACTTCCACCGACGGCATCCTTTTCTTCGGCCATTGCCATCCTTCGCGACCATGACTGGCTTATCCGTCTCGACCCCGAGCTCGTTTCATACACGCTCTCCGATGCTTCCAACTTCAACAACCCAGCAGCAGAGAAGGAAGAAATCTCAAGGACGAAAATATACAAAGTCATAGATCACATGAGCGGGATTCCCAAATCAATCTATGACGCAAAAGTCAACATTGAGATACAGATCACCGACGTGGACGATGGAGTTGACTTCCTGGTTCATGCACCGATGGGAGTGGTACAGAAGGCAAAGTGGCGGGTTGTTAATGACGTTGACAAGCCAGGGGTGTGGCAGCTCAGTATCGAGACAGAGATAACATGCTCGAGGCTGTTGATGGGAATTGTAAAGGGCAAAGGTGAGACGAATGTGCCTATTATGGGGCAGACTTTGATAGAGTTATTGGAAAAGGACAACCGGGACTAAGAAGAGACAAGATAGTATCGCTAGTAGTAGCACGCTTTTCCAAATTCAGTAGCCGTCAAGCACGTCCGTGACGCAAAGGCGGTCTGCGGGGAACTTTTTAATTCTGCCATCTCCACAGCTCTGAATTTCTGCAAACGTACCCCGATGTTGTGCAGACCGAAACGCTGCTCTTCTCCCATAGCTGCGACTAGTTGACCGCGATATGCCTTCTGTCATTCCACTATGGTGGCAGCCACATCGAAAAAGCCCTCGAAGGCTTCCCTACATATCAGAGCTGGCGGTACCACAACCAAGAAGAATCATAAATTTGAGCCCTTCTCTCAGCGCATCGCCAGATTGAGGATCGATCCTATCCATCGCACGAGGAGCAACTCGCTTGCGATCGCTAATCACGCCAGCGAATCTCATTTCAGAGCCTGCCTCGACCATTGGAAAGACCTCAATGTCACTAAAACATTCACCGAGTTCTGTCGAACCGCCAGTCCACTGTGTGAAAGCCTGCCGCAACTGCTCTACCACGCAGATAAACTGTATCAACTTTTGTCGGAATCCATTGGGAAAAGAGATGTTCTAGCTGCGGAGCCACTGTTTAGCCTGCTTGCAGAGTTCGCGCACGACCTTGGTGCGAGCTTTGAGAAATACTTTCTAGAAGCAGTATCTTTAGCGGCGTCGGTCGCAGCGAGTCACGATGCCCCAGAGGTCATTAAGTGGAGCTTTACATGCTTAGCATGGATTTTCAAATTCCTGTCAAGGCTCCTCGTGCCCGATCTTCGTCCACTCTTCAATGTAATGCTTCCATACCTTGGCAACGTTCGGCAGAAATCACATGTCATTAGATTTACAGCCGAGTCGATAGTATACCTACTGCGTAAGGCTGCTTCAAAATATGAATACAATCCAAAACCACTGGATAATGCCGTCTCTTTCCTACTGGAAGCTCTTGCCAATGTCCAAGATGGGCGAGACCGGCAATCCTTATCTAAAAGTCTTATGACACTATTTTCCGAAGCTATTTCTGGCGTTGAAAGCAGCCTGCACTCAAGCGGATCTTCTCTGTTCAGGTGCTTGCTTATTCAAGCGTGTGAAGATGCGAACGCCGTTCCCTTACGCATTCCTGTCATCAAAGGAACGCTTATCAATCTCATCCACAAATCAAATGCGGCAGGCATTCTGCCTGCAGCGGAAACAGTTTGGAACTATTGTAGCCAAATTCGCATATCCGATCAAAAGCAGCTATCTTGTCTAGTGGAGCTATTGCTTGTACTGGTTGCCACTCGCAAGGGCTCGAGAATTGGAAGCTGGAAAGCTTCGCATGAGAGTGTGATTATGATCCTCACCGCGTCACATAAGCCACTCGAAGTATCGAAAGAGCTATTGGCAAGGGTTCAAATACTGGTTGCACAATCGATAGTTGCATCTCCTATGAGCGACCTGCTTCCAGTGCTGAATGTTTATGTTGATGCTATGTTAAGCGAGCATAATTCAACTCAGTTCCTGTTTTGCGCCAATTTGGTTGCTGACCTAGACCAAGAACGATTTCAGAAGCTCCTGCTATCTCCTCTGCAACAATTTGTCGCTTCCCATTGGCAGGACAGCCCGATCGGCCTATGTCATTTAGTTCGGCAGCTGCAAACAGCTGAGACTCTAAATTCACGACACTGGCTTTCCTTCTTGAACCAAATCCCATCAGCTTGGGAAGACTGGATGCTACAGATCGTTGAGTCAAGTGTAAGTACTATGACTGAGGTGGCTCTACAAGATACACTGCTTCATAACCTCTGTATCATGTCTTCATCAAAATCGTTGCGTCCTCGTCTTTCGCGCATCCTCCATGGGAGAATTATATGTGCTCTGGCTTCGGCTTCCTGCAGGAGTCTTGAGAATGACTTTGCCGTAGGCCAAGGGTTGAAAGCTTATATTCGGGAAGCCATGAAACTTGCATCGCTCGACAAGAACTTATTCCACCCGTTAATTGATGCGGCCTCTGGGTGGCATGACTATGCCCCATTTCTAGAAGGTTTAGCGGAATACTTCGCTGCAGTTTCTGGTTATGATGTATTAGCCAGAGACCGGCAAGAGTCTCTGGCGAAAGTTTTGATTGAGAACCTCCTCCGGCCCGAGTTGCGGTTGAGATTGTCATCATTGGAGCTTTTGAAGAGGCTTTATGGGAAGGACAATAGCCCAGTCGAGGAGGCGCTCTCGACGGCAAGCGAGATATTGAATACTCCTTATAGCCTTCACACGGTTCGTCAGACATCAATGATGGTGCGGAGACTACCTGCTCTGCAAAAGCAGATCGATCAGGGATTGGCGGCACTCAACATTATTCCTCATTTGTGCCTTGGCATGCTGACAAGTAACGTACCGCAGTTGGTTGATGACATATGTCAGGTTATTTCTGCTGTATGTGAAGAGAGGGCTACAGAAGATGCGGTAGCTTCTGTCGTATTGGCATGGTCAGCCGCAGATCCTCAGGTTAGCATACTGAAAAGCAGTACTGCTCCAGAAGCAGCAGAGTCTGAGCCGCAGGAACTATTGACTGAGTTTCAATGCTTCAATCTTGAGCGCATAGAGAAAGCAGCCTCTCGTCGATTTTCAGAGTACCATAATATCGACCTGAGCCTGGTAGCTGCGTTTGAGGTAGAAAATCGGGATTCGATCACTGGAACTACCTTTTTGAGATCGGTTGCTCTACGTGTACTCAATGCCTTACCAAGTCTAGCGGAAAAGAGGTCTAAAGTCGTCGTTCCATTGTTATTATCATCAATCTCTGATGGTCCAATTGAAGAGGAGAGAAGCAACTCTCGAATTAAGCCAGAGATGCGAAATGAAATCAGCAATGTCAGCCCGTGGACTCCGGTCGACAGAAAAGCCATTCTTCAGGTCTTTAGTCAGTTTGTCAATCCGAAGGCTCTCTATCGATCATGTGACGTCTACCACTACCTCCTCAATTCTCTCACAACGGGAGATAACGAAACACAGAAGCTCGCGCTCAAAGCCATAGGAACCTGGAAATCGGCAGCTGTGAAACCCTATCAAGAGGAGATCACTGACCTTGCTGACGGGGCAAAACTTAAAGAACAGCTAACAAAGCTGCATGAAGATAAAATTGGAAGCTCGTTCATTCAAGCAGAGCACCGTGAAGAAGTAGTTCCCATCATCCTCAGTGTGTTGTACGGACAGATGCTCAACAAAGGCGGTGCTCGAGGTAGCAGAGGCGACCAAGAAGACAAGCGCAAAGCGATTCTGCGTGCAATTTTCAGGATGCGGAATCATGACATCGAGCAATTCATCTCTATTGCATTGGGTCCGTTGGCCAATCAAGACATTTCTATAGACGCTCCTACCAGGAATACTGATTTGAGACGGGACTTACTTTCGAATCAACAACAATATGGATTGCTCAACATGGTGCTCTCTATTCTCGAAACACAGAAAGCAAATATAGCTCAATACAGTGAAAGGCTTTTGAATGCTACTCTGTACTGTCTCCTGCAAGCTTGCTGGACTTCATCAACGCGTGGCGGAAATACGGTTGACAAGAACAAAACTTCTGACAGTCTATCCCGAAGGAATAGACGTACAGGCATACAGTGTCTGAATCTCTTGTTCAAGACTTGTCCTGACCTTAACTGGGAGCGTTATGTGCCTCTTATTTTCTCTGAGCTTGTCACTCCGCGACTTGACGACTTCCCCATCGAGACTGCACAGGGCATCTCTGGACTCCTACAGCTTTTTTCAACTTGGGCCTCTTCCCCCTCCTATTTCCCTTTCTTAGCAGAGTATGAGACTTCGCTTTTAGACGTCCTGATTGACTGTGTCCTCGTTCCATCTGCGCAGGACAGCGTGAAAATCTTCATACTCGACCAGATATTTACCCAACTGGCCCACGGCCTGCGTCAGTCATTGCAAGAGTCAGACCATATAGGAATTTCAGGTTCGACAGAAATCTACAATAATGTCCTAAATCCGCACATGGGACACATATTAACACAGCTGTCACTACTCATTGAGAAGGCCGAAAACATTGCGCTATTGGACTCTGGTGTCAGCACACTTTGTTCATTAACTCATTTCGCAAACGCTCCATCTGTCGCCAGGAAAGTCTTAATTATAATTCCTAGACTTCTCTTACAGGACTTTCGGAGAATCAATCCTAAAATTAAGACGTTTCTTCTGCAAGCAATGCGGAATCTGCTTACAGTGCCGTCAATCGACATCGGACCGGAGTTACGGAGGACAATACTTGAATCTGTCTCGGTTTCATTTGGATACTTGAAGCTATATAGCAGCCGGAGCGTGTTGTGCGAAATTCTTACCCTCATCGCGGAAACTTCCCTCGACGCTAAAGCTGCTGAAATATGTGCTGATCTCAATGCTCTGTCCACGGCTCGCCTTGACTCAATTGACTACGATAGAAGACTGGGCGCGTTCAATACGATCAATAAGGCCGCATCCGATCTGATTGCGTCAGCGCAATGGTTGCCAATCATTCAGAATCTGATTTTCTTTGCCAAAGATGCGGAAGATTTTGCCATTCGCTCTAATGCTATTGCTACTCTGAGGTATTCCATTGAGTACGACTACTCTTCCTGTGATAACTCAGCGGTGAATCTTATGCGAACGGTGCTGATGCCTGCGTTGAAGAAGGGAATAAGAGAAAAGTCGGAGACCGTACGTGCAGATCATGTTGGGCTAATGGGACTTCTCGTGTCGAGGAGATCGGACTGGCCAGAACTCTCCGACATGGTTGGTCTCCTAGCTAATAACGACGAAGAGGCCTCTTTCTTTAACAACATCTTGCATATACAACAACATCGTCGTCTACGTGCTATACGTCGACTTGTCGGAGAGATCGAGCAGGGAAAATTGCGAAGCTCCAATATAACCTCATTCTTTCTGCCCCTTTTAGAAAGATTCATCTTTGACCAGGAGCTGGCGGAGAAGGATCACAGTCTCGTTGGGCAGAGTATTGAAGCTATTGGCATTTTGCTGAAGTGGGTCGAATGGCATCAATTCAAAGCTATCTTTCTGAAGTTCAAAAGACTCATGTTAAGCGAAGATCATGCTGAGAAGAACACTGTCAGGCTTGTGACCACTGCAGCAGATGCCCTTCATCACGCTATCTCTTTAAAGCCACAAGGAGATTGCTTAGACGAAGAACAAGTAGATGTGAATCCATCAGTGCCAAGAAGCCATTTATCGCTAACGTTACCGCCCATCGAGAAAATTGCTCCAGAACTCATGAAAACCATCATACCTGATCTTGCTTCGTTCGTGCACCACAAGGACGAGACGGAACTGAGTCTTCGAATACCAGTATGCCTTGCACTAGGGAAATTAGTAGTTGCACTGGATGCCAGCCAACAGGATCAGGTTCTACCTCCACTCTTCCTCGACATCGCTTGCATCCTTCGGAGTCGCTCTCAGGACTCCAGAGATACAGCACGGAGGACTCTTGGGGAACTCGTTGGAATTCTGGGGCCGTCATGCCTGTCATTTGTCCTAAAAGAGCTTCGAACCGCCTTATCGAGAGGATATCAGCTGCACGTCCTTTCATATACAGTGCACTCAATCATAGTCTCCAATGAGCAGCGATTGCAGCCTGGAGATCTCGATGAATGTCTTGAATCATTGGTGGCTATAGTGATGGATGATATCTTTGGCATGGTTGGACAGGAGAAAGACGCAGAAGAATACACGAGCAAAATGAAGGAAGTGAAAAGCAGCAAGAGCTTTGACACCATGGAACTGCTTGCAAAATCCATTACAATAAGTCATTTAGTCAAGCTAATTACTCCGCTTCGATCATTACTGACAAACAGTCTAAGCCCGAAGCAGTCTCGTCAGATAGACGAATTATTTCGCAGAATAGGTGTCGGACTAACTCGCAACCCTGCAGCTGGAGCAAGAGACTCGCTTATATTCACGTACCAGCTCATCCAGACCTCTTATACATATGATACTTCTGGAATCAAAGGCTCATCTGCAGCAAAAGTGGTGAACGATCAACGAGTTCTCGCTCCTGTGGCATCTGATCATAGACCATTGAGTGGTGGAAGTAATATTGTTCCTCACAAGCTAATGCGCTTTGCACTGGACACAGTCCGCTTGATCCTCCAAAAGCATGAGGCTCTCTGCACCGCCGAAAACGTCCATGGTTTCATCGCCATTATCGGCGATGCGCTGATGCAGAGCCATGACGAAGTCAGGGTGTCAGCAATACGTCTCCTCTCGGCTATTATTAAGTTACCTTTACAGGAATTAGACGACAATGCCAAATTATTCATTATTGAAGCTGTCAAAGTCGTGAAAGAGTCGGTCAGCACTAATTCTGAACCAGCGCAAGCAGCTTTGAAGCTTCTTGCCGCGTATCTCAGGGAAAGACGGCAAGTCACCATTCGCGAATCGGATTTAGCATATCTTTTGCACCGAATCACGCCGGACCTTGAAGAGCCTGATCGACAAGGAGTAACATTCAATTTCATTAAAGCAGTCCTTGCCCGGAAATTTGCCTTACCCGAAGTATATGAGTTGATGGATAAGGTGGCTGTCATGATGGTCACTAACCATTCTCGTAACGCCCGAGACGTTGCGAGAGGCGCTTACGTGCACTTTTTGTTGGAATACCCCCAGGCAAAAAGTCGATGGGCTAAGCAAATCAAATTCTTGGTGAAGAATCTTGAGTACGAGCACGCAGAAGGGCGCCAGTCTGTCATGGAGGCAGTCAACACTTTAATGTCAAAGTGCCGGGGTGAGGTCGCCAACGACATAATTGACGGTCACTTCATACCTTTAGTTTTGCTACTATCGAATGATGAATCACAAAATTGTCGCGAAATGGCCGGAACCTTGCTTGTTCTGTTTTTGGAACGGTCGGGTGACGAGAAATCGAAAGTTTTGATGAACCCAATTCGCCACTGGCTCCAGCAACACGAGAACATTGCGCTTAGGACGGCCGGCATGCAAGTCTACAATTTGTTCTTTGATGCGACCAATGTCAACAAGAAGTCCGAAACTCTGTTTGTGCGATCGTGCTTGTTCGACATAATTCGTGCACAAGCTGTTATTGAAGACGAAGGAGCTTGGGAACTAGTTTTCAATGCTCTACAGTTGCTGTCGAAGCTTTGTACCTCTGATCCAGAAATGATCATGGATCAGGACTTTGCAGGTGAATGGTTCAGGATAGGAATGCTCCTGAGCCACATACATCCATGGGTACAAGCCGTTGCAGCTGGCTTATTTGGTAAACTATTTCACGATTTGGCTAGAGTCAACGCGAGTGCTGGCCTTGGCTCCTTGCCTCTTGTTGGATCCGGCGGCTTGCGGCTCGATGAGGAAATGATGTTTGATGTATTGCGTTCAAGTGTATCCGTTCTCCAGAGGAATTCGCTCAACAAAGATTTGTCCTCGCAAACAGTTCGAAATCTGGTGTTTTTAGGCCGTTGCTTCAAAGATAACAACTTAACGATGCCTGCCGTGAAGGAACCGGCGCAGTTGCCATTTGAAGACCCTACTAACGGATCCGAAGCAGAATATAGCAGAGGACTTGCACTTCATTACCTGTTTCATCGAGCAGCGATTGTCTTGAGGACAGAATCAAGCGTGTCCAAGGCCTCTGGATTTCTCCCTCGGATCTCTGGTTTGCAACTGCTTACAGCGCTGTGCCATCACACTGACGCGGAGCTGCTAAAGCCCTGCCTACATGAAATCCTTCTCCCTCTGCAACACCTGGCTGATCCATCAACGCCTTCACCAAGTTCCTTGAATGAAGAATTCCAGGCGTCATACAAGGCATTGGTGGCTGGGTCTCACGAGCTGCTCGAAAACTTGCAGAAGAAATTAGGCACCACAGAATATATTGCGCAGATGAGTGAAGCGCAGAAATCCATTCGAGAGCGGAGAGAAGACCGCAGGACGAAGAGGAAGATCGAGGCGGTGGTCAATCCTGAGAAGCATGGCAAGGATAAGAAGAAGAAAGCAGATAGGAAGAAGACAAGGAACAAGGAGAAAAGCATGGAGTTTAGGAGTAGGCGGAGAGGGTGGTAGAGTTTGTACTTTGATTTTGGCGGTTGCATAGCGACGGCGTACAATCTCATGGCACGGGTGGAAGGGCTTCAGATAGAGAATTGCTTTTGGACATGAACGCTCGGTAGCGAAGAAGACCTCAGTATTGACGCACATCATGATTGACAAGGTTGAGTGAGGTGTGAATCATTCGTTTATCTATATTCGACAAAGGTAGCTTCCCGTAGGAAGAAAAATCAACCAGTTCTCCTTTTTCCACATTTCCCACAGAAGTCAACAAACAACCAAAAAGCCATGCCTATTAAGTCCCAACGCCAAAAATGCGTCTTTTAGCCATTTCAAGTACAAAACTGTCAAAATATCTGCCCAGAAGTGTAGAAGAATCTCAAGCTCTTTCATGGCCCAATCTGCGCCCTCTGACTCTCCACTTCCTCAATGCCACCCTCTTTCACCCTCTCCGTCTGCGTCCCATCCTCCCAAAACTCCACGTCCTTCCCATCTTGTGTTCCCAGCGTTCCTTTCTTCACAAGTTCGCCATGTTTTTTCATGATCTCCTCCAGATCTACCGGCTCATCCATGAAAATCTTCAAGTGGTCGCTGATGATATGCCGGCTCTTGCATGAAGGGCAGGATATCACGATGGTCCCCTTGTGATAGCCATGTTTAGAGATCTTGTGCGAGGAGCGCACCTGGCAAGGTTTGCAGGTGAATGTCAGTTCGTAGTGGTCGGTGGTAGGGAAAGACTGAGGTTTTTGCGGAGATGAGGTGGAGGTACTTTGGGAAGGAGTTGATGAATCTTCGGATGATGGTGAATTGGAAGGCGCGGATGATGGGGAGTGGTTGGAAGATGAAGATGAAGATGAAGATTCAGGATATCCTGTGGAGACGTTCGCCTGGAACTGGGAGGTTTGAAAAGCTCGGGAGATCAGTGGAGGGAAGGGTGGAGGTTTTGGAAGGTTTGCGGAGGGAGCGACGGAGCGGAGATTCCGGCGCGATTGCGGTGGAAAGGCTCTGGATCGGGCGATCAGAAATCCTTGTCGATATGTTGGCCTGAGTGACTTCATTGCGAGTAGAAGGTGGTTGAAGTTGAACTTCCAGTGAAGCTGGTGAAGTGCGAAGAAATGCGCAGGCAAAGAAAAACGGCGCCACTGACGCCACAGTTGAGGCTTCAAAATAAGCTTTTTGGAGGCTAACCAGATCCATGGCTGTGGGGGAGCCTGGCCGTGGACTGTGGAGACGTCGTTTCGCCGCACATTCACCGAGATGCTGATTTGAAGTGAGGGAAGAGGAGGAAGCTGGCTCACCGGCTGGCATCCAAATCATGAGCTTCTGTATAGATATGTTTAGCGCCGTAGCAGCAAATGTTCACTGTACCTACCAACAAGCTCTTCGACCACCAGCCGCCCTTGAATGATCGACCTCTTTCTGTCCGAAACATTGACTTTGCCCAGCACACGCAGCGAGGCTCGCAAACCGATTGATCACATATAATTGGAAAAAAAGAAAAGCTAGCAAAAATGCTCGCGCAGAGGGGGCGTGGGAAAATACGGGCTCCCAAGAAGGTAAGTGAACGGCCAGGTCGAGTGAGCTCATGTGTAGTTGGGTGTGGTGCGATGAATGACTGAGGTCCGAATTCACTCTCGTCTCACTTCCCATTATAAGGCGCCCGGTCTCGTATTTTCCTCGCGGATATATGTCCACATCGTCTCTCTTGAGCCACCAACCCCGAGCTTTGAATTCTATGCAACGTTTCTCACTGCTCTCAAAGCTCTCTCGCTAACATGTTGTCTTGTAAACAGAGTCTCGTGATGAGAAATGATGACGTGGACCTCGAAAAAAACTGGCAGGAGCTTTCAACTGCCATTGAAGAAATCCATACACAGAACGCCTCGGAATTATCCTTCGAAGGTCTTTACAGAAATGCTTACCGCCTCGTGTTAAAAAAGATGGGGGACGAGTTGCACTCACGTGTGGTACATTGGGAAGAAGCGTTTCTTCAGGACCGAGTGCGGACCGACATCACACAAAATATTACCTCTAGTATTCTGCTAGCTGCACTTGGAGAGGCAGATATAGCGACGACAGAGAGGAAGGATGCCGGTGAACGATTTCTCAGGGCATCAAGAGGAGCCTATTCCACGCACGCGATTTGTATGGGGATGATCACAGACGTTCTGATGTACATGGTACGAAATCCACGTCAACATCCCGTTGTCTTCGAACAACGAGCTTCTATAGTGCAAACAGGCTAAAATCATAAATCTTAGGATCGCGTTTGTTGTCGCGATAGAGGCAGGCCATCCATATACACGACGGCAATGGACTTATTTCGACGGAAAGTCCTCAACACCCCTATTAATGCGAACACCCTCCTTACGACTATGGAGATTCTGCTGTCTGTGATCCTCAGTATGGTGCAGCTTGAGCGCAACGGCGAAATTATAGATCGTACGCTCATTAGAGGATGTGTGGAATCATTTGAAGGGCTATACGAATCTCTCTCCGAAGACGAAAACACTAAAATCTATCTCACCGTTTTTGAGCCAAGATTTCTAGAAGCAAGCGCTGAATTTTACAGCAACGAGGGGCTTTCTTTGGTGAGAAGCGCCGACGCTGGAACATTTTGCAAACATGCCAAGAAACGTCTGAGAGAAGAGGAGGAGAGATGCAAGCAAACACTTTCAATGGTGACAGGACCTAAAATCCAGAAGGTAGTCGAACAACGACTGATTGGCCAACACATTAAAGATGTGATCGAAATGGAAGGCACCGGTGTGAAGCATATGCTAGATACGGAACGTATCGATGATCTTTCCAACGTGTTTGAGCTGATTTCAAGGGTGGACGCAAAAAAGGAACTTTTGAGAATCGAAATGCAACATTGCATCATCACTCTAGGGAAGATGATCAACGAGAACGCCGGCGCAGTGCTCAGTGCACCGCCAAAATCTGCTATCGACACAACAGCAATCAACGGTGCCAAGAAACCTGCAGAAAAGCCCCTCAATCAGCAGACGGCCGCTGCGATCCAGTGGGTGGAAGATGTATTGAAACTTAAATCAAAATATTACAGCATATGGGCACGTGCATTCAAGAGAGACACCCATCTTGAGAAAGGCCTTGAGATCAGCTTTCAGGAATTCATCAACGCAAATTCTAGGAGCCCGGAGCATCTTTCGCTATTTCTTGACGAGTATCTGAAGAAGGGTGTAAAGGGCAAGACAGACGACGAAATTGATGTCCTTCTCGACAACGGTATCACACTTCTACAGTACATTGCGGACAAGGACCTGTTTGAGACGTATTACAAGAAGCATCTGTCTCGAAGGTTGTTGATGAAGCGGTCTGCTAGCATGGATCTCGAACGTGGAATGATAGCCAAGATGAAATTGAAGGTCGGAAATCAGTTTACGCAGAAATTGGAGGCAATGTTCAGAGACATGGCGACATCCGATGATTTGACTGCCGGCTACAAGGAGTATGTATCCAGCCTTGGTGATCCCGATCCCACCCGGATCGAGCTTGAAGCCAGCGTTCTGACTAGCACCATGTGGCCCATTGAGCACATGGTGCGTGCCGAGCAAGATGGTCAGCCAAGGCAGAAGTGCATATTCCCCCCAGCTGTCGATCGTGTTCGAGAGGGATTCGAACAATTCTATCTCCGAAAACACAACGGAAGAGCTCTTTCATGGCAAGGCAATATGGGAACGGCAGATGTTCGCCTGACCTTCAAGAAGCCTGGCACCGAGAAGACCATTAAGCACGAGCTTAATGTATCAACGTTTGCCATGCTTGTACTCCTGCTATTTAACGACCTGCCATCCGATCAGTCGCTCAGCTTCGAGGAGATCCAAGCAAGAACTGGCATTCCCGAGAGCGAGCTGATCAGGAACCTTCAGTCTCTAGCCCTGAATCCGAAGACGAAAGTCCTGAGAAAAGAGCCGAAAGGCAAAGAAATCGAACCATCAGACCGGTTCTTCTTCAACGAAGATTTCCACAGCTTGTACTATAAAGTCAAGATTGGTGTCGTCAGCAACAGCGCCAGCAAGCTCGAGAGTGTTCAGGAACGGGCCGAGACAGAAAAGAGAACTAATGAGGAGCGCGGCGGTGCCATTGAGGCTGCTGTGGTCCGTGTAATGAAGTAAGTGACCCAACTCTCTTCCTTTCCCCAATTAGACGGTTGAACAATATTTTTAGACAACGGAAACATCTATCGCACCAACGTCTCATGACAGAGGTCATCGGCCAATTATCGTCTCGCTTCCAGCCTGACGTGCCGATGATCAAGGCTAGGATTGAGAGCCTGATTGAGCGGGAATACATTGAGCGGGCTGAGGATACGGAGCTAGCGTCGTACAACTACCTTGCTTAAAACTAAAGGATGGAATTTTGCTAAATTGTGTGTTGTCACTTGGTGTGGAAAGAGCACATTTTTGGGACTTCTGGCAATAGGCGCAACCATCTAGGTGGGCATCTGAGAAAGGCTCATTGACTGCAACGAGGACCAAAAGCGCGTATCTTGTTGACGTTCGAATTTGATAGGTCACGGATCGGCGCAGGTGACACTGCTGTAGATGAAAAAATATCCAGAATCCATGACAACTGATATGTCAATTCTGATTTTGTCAATTTGCACATTTGCGTCCGGTTTTGTCCAGATCAATAATTGGCGTGGAAGCCTGGCGGATGGGCTGAGCCGACCACTTTGTGGCAATACGTATCCAGCATCCCCGAATGCCACCGGGCAGCAACCCCGATCCCCTCTACCTCATCTTCGCTCTCCGCTGCATTATTTTCGTCCTCCCCATCAGCCGCCATCTCCTTTACCTACGCAGTAAACATCCCCACCAAGCTCTTCTGCCCCTTCTCCGTCTTTTCTGCTTTCTTCTTCCTCTTCTTCTCAGACTCCTCTACCTGTTTCTGCACTTTCACCCTCTCCGCCTTACCTTTGTCACTCAATTCCTTTTCCAGCCTCTTGAACTCCTCACTCTCGACATCCATGCCCACCAAACTCTCCAACAATTTGATCTCTCGTGCCCAGACATTCCTATCCTCCAACGTCTTCTTCCCCTTCGCATCCGACGGATCGGGCCTCTCGCACGGCGTCTCCAGAATCAGCGGCATCCCCTCGAACCGCTTGTCATTCATGACATTGTGGAACGCGCGGAGCCCGAGAAAGCCCAGCCCGATGTTCTGGTGCAGGTCCCGCTTGCTGTCGAGCGGGGCCTTCGAGTCATTGATGTGCAGCCCTTTGAGGTACTTGAAGCCGACCGTCTTGTCAAAGTCGTCCCAGACGGAGGCGTAGGTTGAGGGGGAGCGGAGGTCGTATCCCGCGGCGAAGGCGTGGCACGTGTCGATGCAGACGCCGATGCGGTCGCGGTGTGCGGGCTCGATCTGGGCGATGATGTCGCGGAGGTCGGAGAAGGTGGAGCCGATCACTGTGCCCGAGCCGGCGGCGTTCTCGAGGACGGGGATCACGGTCTTGGTGCTAGAGAGGGCCTTGTTGAGCTGCCCGGCAAGGCGCGAGATGGCGGAGGGGAGGGGTGTGCCGCATGCGGCTCCGGGGTGGAAGTTGTAGAGCTTGATTCCGAGGGCTTCGCAACGGCGGAGGTCGTCGAGGAATGCGCTATAGGCCTGCTCGGCTTTGGCGGGGTCTTGTTGAGCGAGATTGACAAGGTAGGAGCCGTGGGGCATGACAACACGAGATGCGTCGTAGGATTGTTCTTTGCATCGTGCAACGAAGGCGTCACGGTTTGTGTCTGCGAGCGGCGGGTTGTCCCACTTGCGCTGGGACTTGAGGAAGAGGGCAAAGGCGTTGCCGCCGATGTGGCGGGCATTGGTAATAGAATTTTCGACGCCTTTAGCCATGGAGACGTGCGCTCCGACAAGCATGCGCATCCCAGAAGAACGAATGCCTAGAGGCATGGCTTCCGCTTCTTTCTCTTCCTTGGTCTTACGCCGTTTCTTGGGGGTGTCTTCAACGTCTCCGTTTTCTACATTGTCAGAGCCAATGTCACTCTCTTGTAGCACTTCCTTCTTCCTAATAGCCTTTTTCCCAGGGCTCGTCGCCTTCTTTGCCTTTGGTTTGACCTCATCGATGTCTTCATCTATGGCATCATCGTGCTCACCAATACCGGACTCGGCTTCTGGTCTCTGAGGGGCTTTTGGCTGGCCTTTCGATCGCTTAGGCGTAACCTGAGTCTCTACCTGGTCTGTCACTTCAAGCACGGTCGCACTAGCTCTGGGGACACTGTCTCCAGCTTTGAATGTGGTGTGTTGTTGGGCTTTCCGAATTTTCTTGGGGGTAATGGACTGTGGAACGTCATCAACCCGCTGTCGCTTTCTCTTTGTAGGAGAGACCAATTCCGAGGCTTCGGTGACGGTCACGTCGGCGTCAGAGGCACGCTCCCGCTTAGGTCTAGGCATGACACCGAATGAAAAGCTAGGAAAGTATTAGACAAGATCAAGTGTTTTGACTAAAGTCGTAAATTAGGTCTTGCGTTTCAATTTCACATCCATGAATCTGGCAGTTCCAAGCGGACCTTGGCGACGCGTAGAAACGCGACACGCGCCCCTCGGCCATTTACTTCAGAAAAGGCCGACCAAAGTCTGCTCACGCTTGCGACCTTCCACATCACGAGTCTCTCCTCGAAGTACTTATTCTGATCGCCACCCTGGCCCCTGAAACATTGACCCAAGGTTCATGTAGATTCCAATATCCTCAAAGTGTAGAAGATTGAGAGCAGCTATTGAAAACGAAAGATGTTGAATCCATAGAAAAGAATGCACTTCTAATCCGTTCCTGTTCATATCAACCGGACGAAGCACCTTCTGAGATCCAGCAACTACGCCGCGATTCCCACATAATCTTCTTACTCCATATTTATCGCGTAATGCTACCCAACCCAGTTCCAACCTTCACAATTGGCGGCTGTGCCAAAATCGGCGCACAATCACTCCTCGCCTTCTCGGCCCATTCAGACTTTCCATTTTCCATCATTGCTTGGAGGCTCGTCCATCTACATCCTCCATTAGCCCTGACCTCAATCGGTTGGTTAGGATGAAGGGAAAGTACTCCTGGAAGATGGCGATTTCGCCCTCAACAGCGCTCTCTGTCCAGCCCTTTTCAAAATTGGCAACATCGAGGGTCTTGGTGACACTCAAACCAAGACAGTTGGGAGCAGATTGGTGGTGACTGATGGAGTCAAGGCAGATTTTCTCGAGCTGGAAAAGTGAGTTAGCAGGACCAGGTAGCGGTTTGCGTTGCAGTAGCCTAGGAAAGAGGGCTGGTTGGATAGGGGGATCACGTGAAGAGATAGGTTATGCACTAGAATGACAGATGAATGCGTGCATAGGACATACTTCGGCCAACTTCCCCGGCTGTGGGGTCATTATGATGACGGCATGAACCTTTTCAGAAGCCATATCGGAGAGTTTTGAGCTGTCAGGTAAGGTAACACCTATTCTGAGGGTTGGAGAAAAGCCCGAAGGTAGTTAAAGGTGGTAGAGATGGTAAGACGACAGGAGCTTGAAATGTGAGAGAACAAGAGAAAATTAATATGAAAGAAGGGGTGAGAGTTTATCTTATAAGTTCTTTCATTGTTGGGTCTGGATCCTATGATATTTTCAGCAACGCGAGCACAGACGATAGTTTGCTCACTTGGGACCTATCTGACAACGTCCTTGTCGGAATGGGACGAAGCATGAATCTCACGGGCGAAAATTGTCATTTGATTGTCAAGATCGCCGAATATGTCAGCGCTAGGATTAATGTTCTCCAGTGCATGAACGTCGGGCTCGGATTGAGAGCTTAAAACGATGTTAAAAGGTCTTGAAGCTTGATACGGGAGTTAGTAGGATGACACAGCTGGATAGCTGGATCAGGATTTTGCGTAGTCACGATCTCATTGCAGGCCGGCCCGTTCCGTTTCCTTAATGCCAGAGTCCAGGAGAGCATTACGACGCTCAGTCAGCGTAGACAAGCATAAAATGTTGGAGCTCGTACTTCTAGCAAGTATGCTGAGCGTCTGATGAGATATCCACAGTCTTCAAGCCCAAAGGCCGGGTGGTTCAAGCTCCGTCATGCTCCGCCGATGGCAGACGAGACATCTTACATTGCATCGCATTGGCGGGTATCAGCTTCAAGATGGATTGTGACATGGCCGTGATGATGACTTTGTCGGCCAGATACCCCCATCGAATGCGTAAGGTCTTGCTCACTGAATTGATTCGAGGTTGTCAGGTTGTCTTGTACATGTACTAACCGCAACAAAGCCCAGGTCAATTATTGCTAGAGCGGAAACAGCTACGGAAACCCTTAGTACCTTCACCCCACACCCCACTATACAACACGCACCCACACATGGACGACATTGACGATATCCTCCACTCTCTTGACCCTGTCGCAGACTTCTCTTCGCCTGAATCGACCACCCAAGACTATGAAGCCCTCACGCGCTTCTGGGTCGCTGAGCGCGCAGCGCCGGAGGTCCTCCATTGGCCATCCGAGCTGATGGAGCGCATGCTCGGACGCGTGAGGAAGCAAGTGAGCCTTACAGCCCACAAACACATCTCAACAAATTCCCCAATTGATTAACCATTCCTCCAGATCACCAAAATCGAAGACCTCACCTCCTCCACCTACGACCCCGCCACCACCAACCCACCCCCGAACCTAAACCTGACCCTCTCCATCCTCCAAACAGACCTCTCCCGCACCCAGTACATAATCCGCTCCCTCCTCCGCCAACGCCTCGCAAAACTCACCAAGCACTCCCTCCACTACCTCAACAACCAACACTCCGTCCTCTCCCCGCAGGAGCAAAACTTCCTCTCGCACCACCAAGCCCTCTTGTCAAACCACTACCACGACGCGTTCCTCTCCGCCTTCCCGCCACAACTCCAAAGGCTGGATGACAACGCGGGGGGTTTGAACATGGTGGAAGGGCCGGACACCAAGGGGGCGGTGTTCGTGAGGTGTTTGGCGGGGCGGTGGGATTCCGGTGGCCCAGGCGGAGGGTGGGATGATGACGAGGAGGAGGAAGAGGGGTATGAGCAGAGTGGAAGGCTGAGGATGAGGAGTGGTGAGATTTGGGTGGTCAGGTGGGAAGAGGTCAAGAAAGGGGTCGAGGGGGGTAAATTGGAGGTGTTATAGTAAAGTTCGACTTGATAGTTGCTACCTACTCTATTTACGAGGTGCTTGATTGGGGTAAACGGGCACCGTGAAAGATATACGTCCTAGCATAGATGCTCTATTGTACGGAAAGTTGAGGGTCGTGATGTGGCAAGAAGGTAAAAGTACATGCTTACGAAGGCGGTTTCATGGATGAGGACAGGGGTCTATAGGCTTCGACATCAAAGCATGATGTACGCCACCGGAAGGCAGCACGAATGATGATGATGAGACAAATTTCTTCTCGATTCAAGGCTCACTGCAAGACATCAATCAAAGTCAACTGATGTCGCCCTTCACCATCCCATTTTGTGCCCTTTTTCAAGAAACTTGGCACACTAAGTGATGAGTTTCTCCACCTCTGACTCAAAAATCATGCTCATCGGCCTCTTTTTTCACCACAGACTATGCCAATGCGTACCAAAGAAGTGTTCGACCGCATACGCAATGCCACCAAAAGCACCAAAAAGTGCATGAGTAGAAGACGATGACGGATTCAAGGCAAGGCGAGGATCAAACTCCATGATTAAAATCACGTATGCTGAATGTGCGGGGCAAAAATGATCGTCTAAGAAGACGGAAGGATGGCGTAGATATGTGCAGAAGCGCTTGTGTCGCAAGTCTCTTTTCGCTGTCTGCTCCTCTCTCGCTCCTCTAGAAAACGAAGGAAATTACTGCTACGACGCCGTAGCCAAGTAAGAAGAGCGCATTGCGTGGGCAGTCACCAATGCTCCACTTCCAAAGTGCGCGCCAGATGTGTGATGGTATTCAGTGAGTGTAATCGTGTCAAACGGTGTATCTGGTATCCTGCATCTGGCCCTGCTTAGATGCTAAAGTTTCTGTTGTACAGGTCGCGTATATGAGGGTATCGAAGCTCAGCTCAAAATTCACAAGCGAGTTTCACCAAGGGTCCAGTTTTAGAACCATGGTGGTGCTGGAGATAAGTGGTTCCAAAACAATTACTGACACATGGTCGTATTCTTGGTGGCTGGTAAGAACGAGTGGTCAAGACATTGGTCATGATGGTCCAAAACTGGCGAGAAAGGGTATTATACGCGCATTGGCTGAACCAAGGTAGCCGGCAGCTCCAATGCTAGTGCGAATTCACTCGATTGGACGGCCGTCGAGTGGCATCCAAGAAAACCAAGTCTCTGGGAATAACTTTAAGGGAGGGGTAGTCAGGTCCAAGATCGAGATCCATTTCCATGGCAGACTCTGCCTTTCGCATTCGGCTAGGAGCTGTTGGACTATCTTCCATTTGAGGCGAGGAGTGCTGGCCGAAAGCAAACGTTTGAGCTCTGACCAACTTCGACCGCTGCTTAACTTTGCCAAGCCCTCGCTCGCACGCAAACTCATGCTCCTTCGCACCCATTTCAACGTAGTTTTGAGGGAAGCATCGCTCGCGATAGTGACCAAAAAAGGAGCTATAACCGCCGTCTAGAATGTACAAATCAGGATACGTAAGATTTGGATAGTCATTAGCGTTTACCATCCGATCCTTCTGACGGATGGAACGAGCCATAATAGGAGCTCGATGTGCCGAATACTCGCAATGAAAGATGAGTAAGGCTTTTTTGGTTGGCTCGAGATCGAATAGCTGAGCTGACAATTGCTCCTTGTCATTGAAGTTGACAGCGCCTTCAATGTGGCCACCATTATACTCATACTCAAATCGACAGTCGACGACGACGAATTTGTCATATGTGTCGCTATACTTGTTGTCAAGGACATCGACCAATGTCTGCTTACTGATCCGAGGTAAGTTGTCCGACGGGTCGTTGGACATGAAGTGAGGCAACTGCGGTGTTTGGGCTTCGATGTCCGTAATCGAGGGGAGACCCGAGGTAAGACATGACTTGTCCTCCTTCATGACCTCATCAGGATGCTCAAACATGCTCAGCGACCGTCGAAACTGTTTCCGGGGCCTCTGGAACGGATTTGACGGTCTCCTCACATGACCTGGCGAACCATTGTTGCGACTGCTACCAACTGCTGCTGCAAATGGCTGTTTAGTACGGATCGGACCCATCATCCCAGTTGTATTTGGGCGAGGAATCGTCTTATCCTGAGGGGGCGACTCAACAAACGCCTCAGCGAGTGACAGATCCGATGAGCTCTGCTGCTTTTTAAACCCGTTGCCAAATTTGAACGGAGGAGCTTGACTTTCCGGTGAAGGTCGCACAGGAATAGCGCTCGCAGAAAGATTCTTGTTACGGAAAAGAGATGGACGAATAGGATTGGGTTTTCTGCGCCTAGTGTCTCGTTAGTTTTAATCAGAACGCTGGATCGAGCATGCCTACTCCGGAAATTGCAGGTTATCAAGAACCTCGAGTGTGGGCTCGGCCACAGGGGACGAGTCGGTAACCATGGACGAGTCGGCCGGTGTGAGGTCGGGAGTCGGTGACTGGAGCTGGACTTCTACTGTTGTGGCAAATGGCAATTTATGAGGCAACGGAGACATTTCCATACAGTCACTCGTAGGACCAGGAGAAGACGAAGGTGGCGGAGGCGTGGACATTGATTCTGACCCAGACTCAGCGAACGTAGGCTCCCTATAGACATATCACTTACCACGAAAACCAGGTCTAAAGACCAAGGCTCTCCTTGGGGTTGGAAGCTGGGGACTGGACGCCGTCAGAGAAAATAGTCAAAACCCGCGTGTAGACCATACCTCTGGTCAATATGAAAGTTTTGAGAAAGATCAGCTGCGAGGCTAGTCGTTGGAGACGATCCTCGCACAGGCTTCATACTGAAGTAGTCTGGTTGAGACTTTTTCATGGAAAGATCCCTGAAGTTAAAACTGTTCTGACCAATTTGCTGAGAGGATGCAAAGGCAGGATAAGAAGTAGGATATTCCGCCTGAAAGCCACAGCCTTTGACATAATTTGTCGGATGCCGCAGAGCAGCTAACGGCGACGAAGTCTCCATTGGATTATGTTTTCAGATGAGGGATTGAGGGATTCGTCCAAAATTTTCCAATTAACACGCCAAATCAAGGGCTGTCCCGCTGACTCTTGTTTTCCAATTGAGAATCGTGTAATGAAGGAAGACCAGGCTCTGCCACGCTACGGAGGTGCCTCCTCTTTGATCTCTTGATCTCTTGATCTCTCGAGCTCGAAATCCCTGTGGCCAGCTTGCTGCGTGGTACATTCGGCGGTCTGCTCCTAGGCTTAGAACATCGTGCCTTGGAAGAAGACTCGGCTGGTCAGCAAGCTTTGTGCGAAGCGAGTTGCATTCTTGGGGTTGTCGACAGGGAGGGAGACTGTCGACAAGAGTGTCCGGTGGAGGAGAGGCGGTTGGATAGGACGACCCGTGAACGAGTTGAAGGGAGAGAAGGTGAGAGGTAGGTCGAGGAAGGTGAAAGAGGCGTACAGTCTCAGAAGTTGAAGTCTTACTGTTGTCTATAGCAACACTTAGTTAACGGCAAGGGAGGTGGGGGTGACCCTGGTCGCTGTAGGATGCCAGTCGGGATGCTTCAAACGCTTTAGCGAGAGGCTAGGATGCTCGCACTGTTCACATACCTAGAGATTAATGCGCGGCCTGGACTCTGGAGCCTCAAGCGGCGGGTCCTTAGAAATCTAGGACAATAGGAATTGAGCTTGAACGTGGATTGACCTCACGACGGAGGAGCAATTTAAGCTACCCGCGTCAAGACAGGTTTGTTTGCTCTCTAGAGCGGTGGAGATAGCAGTGGTGTTTTCCCCCAGTTCTCGCTGCAGGGGTCTGGCAGCGGCAAAGCGAATTGGCGGTTACAGCAAATGCGGTACGAACGGTGTACTTCCGCTATGGTACTGGGTTTGCTGGGAGGGGGCTACGGAAAAGCAACGACACAGGCAATTCTGATTCAGCCTCGGGAGATCCAAGATCACCTGAGTTCCCAATTGAACCGACCCTCTACGCTTCCGCTGGGGGCCGCCTCAAGCCCTTGCTGCCGCCCTCGTAAAGCCTGAAGGGCTCGTCAGAGAGGCGCCCCAATCATGGCTTGTACTCGTCGCTGCCATAGCGTTGCTCAGGAAATATCCGCCTTACTCAGACCGTCGTCACAAGCTGTAACACCTCCGCCCCGATGGACCTGGGGATTGTCGAAGCGATTAGACCTCTCTGGCGACCTGCTCCGCCCGGGCGACAATATTCCCCTCTGATCTGCTCGCATCCTTTAAAAATAGGAAGATCCTACAGATGCTCGCCAAACAGAGCCACCAGTCAATCCACCAAGACCGAATGATGTCTGAAGCCTATCTCAAATGCCGAACATGCCCGAAGACCGTACATTCCATAATTTTTACGCATGCTTTCTCGTCTTCTAGAAGCCGAACAAGAATGTGGCGTGCAGGCTCAATGCAGCTGTCGGGACAACTCCAAGCTATGAGCATAAAGAGCTTTCATCACCCCGAGAACTAGAAAGCAGATTCTATGCTGACGCTGGCGGGGTGATGGGAAGCCGGAGATGACCAAAAAGACTCTTCATTTTGTCGGATCTTGGGGCCGACGAGGAGACGGTCTGTATCAGCTTGAGCAGGGCCTGGGCTGGCGGCGTAGGCTTGGATCACAACCTTGCATACGCTTGAGAGCGCCGTCTTTTGATATCTGCAACCAGAAAATCCTCTTGGAGCAAATCAGAGTTTGCTGGAGACCGCGGTGGAATTCGACGCGTCCACTTTGGGACGAATATGCCAACAGCGCGCCTGGGTTTGACTTCTCGACCCGGACAGGATCATCTCTGGTGCAAGCCATGGTTGGCGCACTTACTCTACGCTAAGCATGACGAATTCCGGCTCTGGTACGGAGTACGTACGCGCTTGACTCTCCCACGGGTTGAAAGGTGAGGCTAACTAGTGAACACTACCACTCACTGGTGGTCTGTGATCCTGCGAGATTGGTGGGCCGTCGACAGTCAAACCTGGGAAGAACCCCGCGAAGCACGGTGTATTTTCCGATGATCCTGCACATTTTCGATCTCATCCCTCCCCCTTGATGTCATCGAAATCTTACGACTTGCATTGTTATTGCAGAATTTTCTGTGTACGGCATCTCGTCACATCACTGGATGGATTCAAGGGTAGGATGCATAGGAGACCTTAGACAGCAGATTTCCTCGACAACAATGGGCAGACTGAAACAGATCCACCGCCACATGGTCATTGTCAACACCAGTCATCTGAACATTCCCACAAAACCTACAAAAACGGACCCCTACTCGTAGCCATAGATCCTGTGATTGCAGTAACGGTTACCGCGTTCTCTCCCGGGCTACAGCTCCTTACGGACACATCAACCATGGTCGAGGCAAGTAGAAAAATGTCCACGATGGCGTTTGGGAGCTCCTCCACGTGGTGTGACTTTGAAGCCGCGCGGTAAGAATCTAGGTGGAGGGACATGAAGGAGAGGCTGAGGGTAATGCGTCAATGCGACCGCGTCAGTGACGATTTGGGAAAAACCAAAACAAAGCGAAATAGTCGCGCGGTCCCGTGACTGCAGGATCGCGCATTGGTTCCTGACTAGGCTGCTTTGGGCCGATTGCGTTGGCGAAAATTCTATCGGGGAGGACCTCATGTCGGTCATGGCGCCCAGAACACAAACGAATCAGGTTTTTCTAGAATGCAATTTGGGAATGAGACAGCGCCTATTTTTGGCGCACATGGAAAGTCTCGCTTTGGCCTGTTTCTAACCCTGCTGCACGCTGGCAGACGGTCGGAACCTTGGTGGGGTGTAATGTTTTGACCATCCAGCTTTGGGAACACGGCCGTGTCGATTAGAGACTTACCAGCACAACGACCTGGAGAGTTAGAACCGGTGCTCCAAGGCTCGGCAACAGTCCATGATGCTGAACTACGCAGGGAAACCTTCGGGATACTTGTTGTCTTCCCTGCTCTCAGATCTGCTATGTTCTCAAGTAGCATCATCAAGACGTTCCCAGCGTGCTCTTAGCTTATCATATTACACGGTGAAAGATGGGTTCACATGTTAATATCTATAAAGATACGCCGGTGTCTTGGGTTGCCACAAGAAAGCGTTCCTAATTCTCACATTTGAAAGGAGAGGCTATGTCAAGATGTTGCTTTTGACCGTGAAATTTTACTTAGAAGCTGTAGCTTAAATTAAGCATACAATTGCAGGTGTTATCAACCTGACTCCGCTATTAACATAACCCCTACAGTGAAATTCCGCCCTGCAGAGAAAAAATAAATCAATCTAACTCTAATGAATCTTATGCAGCACCCAGAGTCCAGAATTAGACAACGTTTAAATTAGACATTTGCACCCTGAACCTACATTTCAACGTCTTTGCAGCGATCCAGAGCTCCGTGGTCAACGTGCGTAGGGCCGCAGCCAAGATCTGAAAAAAATCTGTAGCATACCCACGACCACTTCTCCAACTCAACCAATCGCCGCACAAAACATTGCAATGTTTTAGCTTGGAAGACTATCCCTTCTGAAAATAAAGCAGAGAATTCACCCATGTCTTAAAAATAGTCATCGCCGGTGAAAAGGATCTTTGCGTGCGCGATGTGAAAGACCATGAATAACAATACTAAAAAAAGGCAGCGCGAGGAGTCGGATATTGACGTTGAACTGGTAGAAACTTATGAAGATCTTTCCAATGAGGTCGAAGACATCAGACTAACAGCTGTACGCCGCCTTTGCTCGAAAGTCTTCGATCCAAGTTGTGTGAAAAACGCTAGCCAAAGTACCGTCCTTCCGCGTCTCTTTAGAGGATTATGCAGTGGTCGAAAGGCCGCTCGAGTAGGTTTCTCGATTGCTCTTACCAATCTACTATCCCAGAGATTCTCAATCTCTAGTATATCGGATGATCTTACGATCAAAATTGTTTTTGATTTACTTGGAACGCATACCACATATAAAGGGAAAGTATCGGGGCAGGTACAACATTCACTGCTTTAAAGCTTCGTAGCGAGCTCACACGATCCAGGATGAACGCGATCATGCTTTCGGAAGGCTCTTTGGAGCCAGTGCGATCGTGGAGTCGCGGATACTCCTGGGAAAATCTGCATCCCAAGCAGACGTAAAGGCTCTAGCGGATGTCGTCTGTGACCTTGCTTTGAGAAAGCCATGGCTACGAGAAGCTTGCGGATCCATATTGATGAATTTTCTGATCTCTACTGAAACAAACTGTCAAGGCTACGCAGAATTGCTACTTGATACCCTTGCCGCCCGGAAGATGGTCCGTACTCCTGAAACATTGGCGATCTGGCTGCAGACGAAGCGACAATATCCAAAGGCTAGGTTGCCCGCCAAGGTTTGGAAGAACGACGACCCTCTTCATCAAGTCAACAGAATCCTTCTTGCGGAAGTACTCAGAGATGTTAGGCCAAAGACGGAAGAAGATGACGTCCAAGACGAGTCCCGAGGGAAGAGCGTCTGGAGCGCTCAACTTCATTTTGTGTGGGATCATGTTCTGAATGAGCTCGAGGAGCTCGAGCAGACATCGAGCAAGCCGCAGAGCTCTGCGGCTCATGAGCGCCGGATGAACTTTTCCTCTTTCTGGGCAGAGACTGTCGAGCGTATGTTCCGTCATTGTCTACGATCCCGAACATCAACTAACATCAGCAGGCGGGCTCCTAGACGCTAACAGTAGTGCTGAGCGCAAGCATTGGGGAATGCTCTTGCTCGGCAAAGTGCTAGGGCAGAAGTCTCCGAAAATGGTGAAATATGTCTTTACGGATAACGTGGTATCCACTCTCATGGCTCAGCTCGCATCTCCTGATCGCAATCTGCACCACGACGCATCGATGGTGATAAAGACTTTGCAAAATCGAGTTGAAAGAGACCCGGACTTAGCAGGCGCCCCTTTGCTGGGTTTTCTCGGCCCAGCTGGGTCCATTGATTTTGACCACACAACCAATACGAAAACCATTGAAAGCTTGATCAACAGGGCCTCCGCTGATGCTGCACGAGAGGTAGCCCAGTTTCTCATGTTGAAATTTCTGAATTCTGGCACTACCAGCGACAAATCTACGGTCGCACAGAGGCAAGGTATTGCAGATTGCCTTGCATCTTTATTTACATTGCGGAGCCTCGAGGAGAAAGACTCGCAAATCTCCTCAGAGATTCTACAATTCTTCATCCGCTATGGGTATTTCTCACCAAAAGACTCTGTGATCATGGCCGAAGTGGTTCCTAATCCCTTGGTAAACGACAACACTAGGACCAAGCTCCAAAGCGCGCTAGCGACTTGTTTGGAACATCTACTTAAAGGTGACGCTCAACCAGGTGCATGGCGTCTATTTTCTACAATCTTAGAACTCAGATCTCTCGAACAAAACCAAAAGATTTCCATTACTGCCATCGCCCAATTCGAAGGCGAGATTCAGTTGTCCATCGACAAGGCATGGAAGACCTTCCAGCGGGTCCAAAAGCGAGTAGCATCAGACGCTGCCTCTCCATTCGCCGCTTTAGCGCTGTTGTATAGTCTAACATTTCTACAAGCCTACAGCGGAGACACGGATGCCATCTCAATCCTTGACGACCTCCAAGATTGCTATGAGAAGCTTAGAGAACAGGAAAAACGTGACCAAAAGAACAAGTCAGAGAAGTTATTGACAGACGCTAAGGAACTCGAAGCAGCGGATACCATGACCGACATACTCTTAACCTACTCCTCTAAACCTTCGAAACTATTCCGCCGAGCGACTCAGCATGTATTCCAAACTATTGCTTCCCAGATTACCCCTGCCGGTCTGGACTCACTTTTCGGAGTCCTTCGAACGAGGGAAAATGTTCAAGGGCAGCGCGAGCTCTTCGATGAGGTGGACGAAGACGTGCCGCTAGAAGAGTCAGATGAGGATAGCGAGCTAGGGTTCGATGTCGAGATGGTTGAACCAGATGCCGATGCTCAACACGGAGACCCGGAGAGCGATTCCTCCGAGTCCCAATCAGCCAGCCACAGCGACAACGACAGCGAAAGTAGCTCTGGTACAGAAAACAGCGATGCTAGCAACTCTAGTGATGCCGACCTCGCAGCCTTCGACGCCAAACTCGCCGCCGCCCTCCGTACCAACCGATCCCCCTCTTCCTCCAGCTCATCAACACCCTCGTCAATGTCCTCCTCCCAAATGGAAGCCCTCGACTCACACCTCTCAACCCTCTTCCGCACCCGCCTCTCCTCCTCCACCTCCACCGCAAATCCCGCCCGCCAAGCCCGCGATCATATCACTTCCTTCAAAAACCGCGTCCTCGACCTCCTCGCAATCTACCTCCGCCCCTCCCCCAAATCCTCAGATCCCAACCCGCACACCCTAGCCTGTCTCCCCTACCTCCTCGCCGCTGCCCGAGAAACACGCGTCAGCCAGATCCGCGACCGGACGCACGCTCTCGTCGAGGATTTCTGCCACAAGGCGAAGAAAGGCAGGACACCGCATTTTCCGTCCATGGAAACAGGGATGCGAGTCCTGCGGGACATCCACGCCGAGGCGCAGAAGGCCGACGCACATCGGCACTCAGAGGTGTGCGGGAAGGCGGCTGTGCTCGTTGTCAGGGTGTTGGTTGGCAAGGAGGAAGCGGGTGAAGGAGCTTTGAAGGGGGTGCTCAAGCGGGTTATCAGAATCTACGACGAGACAGGACGGGCGGCGAGGGAAGAGGGTATTGTGAAGGAGGAATTCTTCAAGCCGTGGAGAGACTGGGTGGGCAACAACAGGAGTCGGTGGCCGGGCCTTTTCGAAGATACGGAGATTGGCTCGGCGACGACTGGTCAAGGGAAGGTGAAGGATGTCAACGGGGAAGGTACCATGCATGGGAAAATGACGAGAAAGGAGAAGATGGCGAGGAAGAAGAGCAGGAAGAGCGAGCTGAATCGGCGGCGGAAGGAGAGGCTGAAGAAGATGAACAGCGGGGTGGGAAGCGGTACCTAAGATATTATTCAATTTTAACATCCCTCTCTCTTCTCAACTAGGAGTCTTTAGAGATAGACCCTTCTCGGCGGTGCGACGAATCTTCGCTGGCGTCTTCCTTCTCTGTTAATGTTGTGAAACGGAATATGTACCTCGAAAGGAGACAAAAACAACCATAATGTAAAAGCCCCCAATTGTCAAAATATCGGCTGTCAGGTCAGAGCTGTGGTTGCTGTCTGACAAGTCAAAAAGCAGACGTAATCGAAGACCATTTCAATTGAGAACTTGACCGCAACGGACAGTCTAGCGACGACTTCTATTCGACATCTACGTTTAAATCAGGGTACATAATCCATGATAGAACCTTATACGCCGCGTAAATGCTTATAAGAACGTTTTTTCCCTTCAATTGAGAATATCAACTCACACCTGGACACCGTCTAAATTTTCATAGGGTAGAGTAAAAGAGCAGAAATTTCCATACATCGTGAATATCTATGCCTAAGCATTCTATCGTAAACTTGAATACCTAAAAGTGAATCCCAGACCAGACTCCAAAAAGGGGCTAGTCAGACGCGACAATGCCGACCTCCCGCGCTCGCGTACACCTTGTCCATCAAAACACATGGCACACCGGCGCATGGCGATGAGAAGCATAATTTCAAGGTTATACGCGAGAAAACAGCAAGGTCTCCATAAATGGTGCGTCCAGCCCATCCGAACAAAATCCTCTCCACAAAATCTTCCGGCCGCGCCACTCCCCCATGCAGCGGACTAATGGACCCTAATGCGTGGTCGCGAAACGAAATCTGGATTTCTGAGCGCTTTTGCCGTGATCACATCTCCTTCATTCATATAGTCTCATGCGGCTGAACACCCGTGGAGGCCGAAACGACGTGGCGCGAAGGCAAAACTGTCAGAAAAAACACAATATAAACCTTCGTTTCAAGGCTTCGGTCATTCACAACGTCAGAAATCATCGCCAATCCTCTTCGTGCAACCGAATTTCAAATTCCTGCCATAATCATCCATCGAAAGCATAAAATCATAGAAGTGCTGTCGCGCCTTCGGTGCGAAGCTAAAGAGATGAACTACTGAAGGTAACTCCAAGCCAAATTGAATCACCCTGAATATCCGAAGAGTTTGATCGGCAAACTTTTTTCTTTTTCCATATTCTCTTATGTTCATTGCGCCAAAGGTATAAAATCTTCGAAGCGGATCAACATACAAAGTCGTGATGTCATGATATAACTGGTACAAAGCTTGGTGGTGAGCGATGCTGTTTACGACGACGCAAAAAGCAAATATGCAGACTAATGCCGCTGCCGGTTGAATAGCAGCTGGCGGATACGGTCAGCGTCGGAAAGGTTGTTGAGGGCCTTGTCGCCATTTGCAGAAGAATCAATCTCGGACGACGCCAGCCTCTGCCCTAATGAAGAGGAACCTTCCGCCCTCGAAATAAATGGAGTGCTGATGAACGGATCGGACATCGATGGTGCGTGGCGCGGCGATCGATTCCGGAAGCTCTTGTTCTTGTCTGGTTCAAAAGGCGAGCCCAACCTCTTCTGATCTTCTGTGGATGGTGGAGCTAGGCCTGCGTTCTCATCCAGAGCGAGGCTCCCACTGTTTCCTGGACGACGGGGAGTGGGAGTAAAGAGGTGATCCAAGCCTTCGCCGCTACTGAATGCGCCCATTGTTACTCCTCGATTTCGAAGACGGACGCGTCGATGACTGAGGTTGCCTTGAGGATTGCCTGAGAAAACAAGCTCGGGGACATTTGGACGCATAGAGCTGCCCCCAGGGCTGAGCTCATCCTCAAGCTGAAACTGAGCTCTCCGTTTATGGGCATTCGAGAATGGATCAATGTTCACGGGAGACAACAAGCGAGAGCCGGTTGCGTGAATCGTGTCGAAAGAGTTCAACGCTGGACGAGTCTCGCGCTTTTTGCTCCTGGTCGGGCCCCAAGTATTGTACATAAAAGGAGATCCTAATCGTGGAATGTCTCCGCCAACATCGACTGCCTCCGTACCATGGCTTTGGATCGACGGTTTATTTTGATAATATCTAGAACTGTGGACTGGGGTGTTGTTGAACCATTCGTCTGTATTTTCACTTTGTGGAGAGTCTTCAACAGCAAGCTGAGAAAGTACCCCGGTCGCTCCGCTCGCGACAAGTGACACGTTGAGGTCTCTTGTTAATGACGATGACGATTGACGTGAAGATCTTGCTAGAGATCCGTGTCGAGAAGAGCGATCCATGAATGGTGACGGGCTACGAGATTGCAAGAGGCGTTGGTAATGTGGTGCGATAGAGAATTTGCGCTTGCAAAGTTCTTTGAGACGCTTCCGTGTCACGTTCTCCTTGGGCCAAGCCGGTTTTGATGGCTCCCCAAAGATAGCAGTGGGAGTGCTACTTCCACTTCTATTGTGAGTGAATTCTGGAGACACGCTGGAGACAGCGTGAGCATCATCGTAAACGTCGCGCAGCGCTTCTCTTGCAGAAGCGGAGCGGCTGCTCTTGGAGGCTTTTGGCCATAAACGTTTGGCTTCTCTAGCGACTCGATGGCAAACACCGAGTGGAGGCAGGCTACCAGGAATGGTTTTGAATGGAGTAATAGTCGGATCTTGAAGGTACATCTGGTAGGTGTTCCAGAGGTGGTTGTCCATTTCAGTCGTCCAGTTCGTTCTTGGAGCGAAATGGATCTGGCTGCCTAGAGTGCGGCTTTGTCGAGATGGAGTATCCATCACAAAGCTCATGGCTCGAGGTTTCTGGCTATCTTGGATATCACTCTCTGGACTTGTGCAGCTTCCGCCAAAAGAAGGCCGCGATGTGAACGTTTCGCCGGAAGAAATAGAAGAATCTGAGATGTTAGAACATGAGGAAGACGGCCTCTCCAATACCCATGCAGATGGAGCTTTTAGCTCGGGTTCTGAGGGTTGAAGCTGAGCAGGAGGCGTCTTTGGGGCTGGAGAACGTTGATACGCTGAAAGGTGAACGCGCTCACATGGGGATGGCTCATTGGTTCGATGTATATGGGATATTCCGCCGTCGTTGCTGTCCTGAGGAACCTCGATAGACGGTATCGGAATATCAGAGGCGAAAAGAGAGGGCAATTGAGTATTGCGAGGCATTGTACGATCGAGCCGTGGCCTTCGAAACCGACATGTAGAGTGGGGAGGAGGTGGTGGGAGCTCTATTTCATCAAATGTCTGATTTGGAGTCCTGGGCTCGCCATCGCCTTCCCAATGGAATGCGAAATTCCGTGGCAGAGTAATTGATAGACCGGTGCTTCGTTGAGCCATGGTTGGGTATAAAGTTTGGTACTAGAGGCTGGGTGCGGATCGTATCGTGAGGAATAGATGGTATCCTACGACGGCAAGGTCCAAGTGAGGTTGCGAGAGCAAAGTTGCGTTGCTTGAGACTAAGCGGAAAGAAGGCCAATTTGTTTCCCGAGAGCGAAGGTGAAGTGCTCGAGTCCAAAATCTTGTAGTCTGGAAATCCCTAATGACGGCTCGCGTTGGTCATGTTATCTGGTCTTCATTCCTCGACCCGTATCGCTGCCCATCGATAGCACAATTCGAAGCTAGATTTTGCGCAACCTTGAAGCAGCGTACTCGCCAGGTGTGCGCCTGCCGGTCTCGTGAACTTTGAAGTAAGGCGTGCGACCAGCGGAGCGACCAAATGGAACAAATGTGAAAGGAGCGTCAACGTCTTGGGGTTGCGACAGCCCCAACGCGCTGTAAATTGGACGAGGGCTGGCGACGCAACGCGGATGAAGTGAACGAAAGCTTCGGCAACGGAAGGGAAGATCGAAGAGGTTGGAAATGGAGGGTGTGGTGTCAGGCGACCGGGGAGAGAGGTCGATAGCGCGAGCGCGAAGGCGATCGGCACTTCACAGCAGCTAGCTAGACTGGGGCCCTCTCGGTCCTGACCGGCGTCAAGAGGGGGCAAGTCGGTGTGCGATGGAAGTCGAAAGAGGAAATGGAGCAGTGATGAATTCTGGAGGGACGCTATCAGATTCAGGGGAGAAGGTGAGGTCGAGAAGAAGCGGCCTGGGAGGGTGTGCAGAAGAAGCTTTTCGGCCAGTTGGGAGGCGGGCCTGGCTCGGGGGCCCGCGCTACCACCAAACAAGACCGCGTCTAAATTCTCGCCGCCCCAAACAGTGGCGTTCTTTAGCCTCTCCCCCCACCGTTGCGAAGAATGCAAGGCCAGCCGTTGTGCTGGTCGTTTCCCTTTTACGACAACGAGGGACGAGAATCGACCGTTGCAAAGGTACCAAGGCAGGACCAATTCTGAACGCGCAGGGCCTGACGATGCCTGGCCTTAGACACGCCGAAAGGGGCTGTTTCTCATCTGATTAAAACCCCAGCGAAAATCATCTTTCCCCACGTTTGGACAAGAGGTCACCGAAGGCCACTGGTGCCGTCTTGCTTCCATTTCACCCTGGATGCCTATGCAGTCTGGAACTCTACGAAACCGTGGGTTTCACTACTATTGCTCGAGCACACCGCTCGTCGCCCACCAAGACCTGCATCGCTCCATCTTCCGCGCCTCTTGTCTTGGAGCGATCGCTGGGAATGTAGCTTTCAACGCGACAGCGTCACAGACGCGTCGTGCCCTTCCGTGCCGTGAACTATTCGGCCAAGGGCTATAGCATTGAAAATGAAG
Organism: Pyrenula massariospora; assembly: GCA_021030905.1. Classification (NCBI taxonomy): domain Eukaryota; kingdom Fungi; phylum Ascomycota; class Eurotiomycetes; order Pyrenulales; family Pyrenulaceae; genus Pyrenula; species Pyrenula massariospora. Next base: position 557,040 of record JAGFMI010000005.1, read on the forward strand.
ACTCGGCACTCCCTTTGATCTCGATTACTGGAGAGTTAAACCGGTTCAGGTTGATGGAGAGGGCGAATGATAGAGTTGGCGGACTGCACGTCGCGCTTCCCTGGAGCGGGGACGCGCTAGAGGCACGGTCAGGGGCCACCAACTGAACAGGGGATAGGTGCAGCGCGTGCGAAGGTGGGAACGGTGTACCGGACTTTGCGTGCAGCTACCACGGAACCGGAGGTACAGGTCGCTGTGCATACGATTTGACCGGTGCAACGCGCGTCGGGAGGGCCAATAAGCTCCCTCAACATCTATCCTCGCGCCCTGCACGAAAAGCTCGAGGTCGCGACCTCAGAATAGCGCGCTTCATCGTGAGTTCCCGTGACGCTGCAGCCGCGGGGTGCCCACTGGTCACCGTGAGTCGGTTGAGATGCCACTTGATGCCTCACCTCAAGACACGGAAGCAATGATGCCTGAACATTCTGCAGTTGAGACTTTAGTTCCACTCGGCGAAGACGAACAAATACTCTGATTGTTGGCGATTTGCAATCCTACAGCTTCGTCTGTCAAGGCTACTACAATTTGGTCATAGAGGTGACATTCATTCCTGTGACCTTAGCCCCAGCGTCCGTACGGACAACGTCATGGCTCTCATTTGGACAACTGCCTATCAACCGCGCGTGGTCAAAGTCTATATGCAATGAAAATGAGGATGCGCCTAGTTAAGAAATCCGTGGGCACTCAAACATGTCAGGACGGATTCCCTGATCTTCAATCGAGCTCGGAGAGAACCCGGTCTCAAGAACTGCCCTTTCTCGTTGTCAACATGCCCCAAAGGTCAAGAAGTCACCTATCCCCATTAACGAGTCGATCGAACCCGGCCCTTTGATGCTGTTGTAATACAGTGGCCATTTGACTAGCTATCTCCAGAGTCCTGACACAGTACCCATTATACGTCCAGACTTCATGGTCAAAATCCATCGCCATTGGCGGCGTCCTCAGCGTAAGCGATTTCTCTTACATGTTCCCCAAGGTCGCTCTCAGTCCCACTAGCTACCATAGCTCGAATCAGTGCGGACGCAACCAGTGCTCCTTTGTCAATCGTCGCCTTATCTGACTCCCCGGGAACGTGCAGGAATAAAGCCTTTTTAGCTTCTGCTCGAATTTCCCTGGTTGCCAAGCTCGTGTAAAATGTGAAATCACAGAGATATCTCCCGGCATCAGTGCTGACCCTGACATCCGTTCTTTCGTCCAGATGACTCTTCCACCGCGCAAATATCTCTTCCACATTCAGGTCCGGCTTCAGTATCTCCGAGCATTTCGCCTCGTCTTTCCAATATTTCTCCTCCGCTGTCGGCAATTTTCCGTCGACGTCTTTTATTTTGTAACCCTCACGGTGAGCTTGGGATTCGACGCTGTAATATTTCCGACCGGCGGCCATTCCAATGCTGAGAATGTAGTCAATCTGGATTGGAAACGCGGAAAGTGTTTGCGGGATGAGTTCAAAGACGGTGGAATATGAAACGCGCACTTCACTAGGGTGGACGAAAACATGGATCGTTGGCCCGACAGCCCGGGATGGATCATTGGGATCCAGTAATGGAGGGAGAATTCGCTCTAATTGTCGGGCAATGAGCCATGACGTGTTGACCTTGAAGTCCTTGAAGGGTCCAAAGCCTAGCACAAGGACGGTGACGATGCCGGGGGATTGTGCATCTGTTCGGGTATTGTCAGATCCGTCCCTGCGCGCGCCTATATCAAGCGACGTTGGACGGAGGTCGCCCATCAATACTCCTGGGCGCCTCCTTTCGACGATGTGAAATGAACGTTTGAGGGGTCAGGATGCAGCTTGCATTTGTATTCTAAGGTATGTCTCCGAACCCGCTCCAGATCTCTCGATGATCTGGTGGGGCAGCGCGTCTACTGGTGGGGAAAGTGTCCCGACGTGGGGTGCTCTCCCCCTTCGCTCGGAGCGAGGCCGAGATGGAGATACAGAGTGACCAAATAGAAGACGTAAATCTCTCGGCTTGCCTCCTAAATGGAAGCCAGAGAAGATCGAACGATGCGAACGCTACAGAGACTCTCGTCATCTGACATAGAACTCAAATCAAACGCTGACACAAACGATTTCCCACGAGAGACAACACCGCGTCATAACTCTCCCGACCACCAGGCATACAGAATTGTACGTGAGTATGGAGGTGGCTAATCAGCAGCTGGATGGAGAGAAGGATCCAATCTGTTTAACTGGTTGACAAAAACAAAAGACGAGGCCTCTATCCTGTTGACTGAAGCAGACATCCATTGGACTACTAGACCCAGTCCTTCCACCTCCCAACCTTGAACAGATCCGTCCAAATCGCCGTACGCCAGGAAGATGCGCTCAAACGCCATTCATGCCTGTCGAGATGAATTCACATATCTTGCCAGCCTCTCGTCATTTCTTGTTCTTCCCATAGCTCGCAACGAGCACCTCACATCGCCTAATGGCTGCTCGCAATCCCTTCCTCTCCCCCTCCTCTTCCAACCACTTCTCCATCCTTTCCCTACATTTCTTCATCCCTTTCAACAACGGCATCTTCCTTCCCGCCTCTCCCTCCAACCTCTCGTCCTTGGTGGGATTCAGCAGCATTTCGAACAACTCGTCCCAAATCTCTTGCTGCCAATATCTCTTGAGTCGCTCTTTCAGCCGATACTGTTTTTTGGCACTTAAACCAATCCCACATCCTGCGACTTCTACCGTTTCGATGTACTGTCCGTATAGCAACGTGTAGATCGTTCCCGCAAGACCGAAATAATCGATCTGCCAAGTCCAAGGCTTCATGCTCCGGATCTCGGGACAATCCTGAGGACCCGTTTCCCAGTCAGCGATGAACGCCACATCATCGCGGAATCTCCGCATGTCGATTCCTCTCCCGAAGTCGATGAGCGTAAGACCCTTTGACGCCCAGCCATTTGCACCGTCAGCGCGATACGGCTGAGCCAGCATTCCATCAGACATTGAATATGACCCGTGGTCGGGAGTCAGCAGGCGCACAAGACAATTATCAGCCTTTAAGTCCCCATGCAGAACGCCAGCTCGGTGACTCTCCTCCATGACTCGGAGAAGCTCAACGGTAAAGAACATGGCCAGGATCTCGTCCATCCCCTCACCCGGCGCCTTCCCAGCTTTCCTCCGCTGCTCCGCAAAGTTATTGACCAAGTCTAGTAGCGTGCCTTGGTTGCAATAGTCGAGGATGAGGTAACCTTCGTTAGCAAAAACATGGCATTCATGTGCGACCACGATTGAATGGCTAGCCCGGGTTGACGAGCCGAGACGGGAGCACAGCGTTCGAATGATATAAAATTCCCAAGGTTGGGATGTCTGTTCGAGCTTCAGCGCTTCAAGATCTCGCCGTGGTATAGTAGACTTTGAAGAGGAGGCATGGACGGAATCTGCGCCAAGGTCTTCGCTATCGACAAGGTAGACTGGCGCGAAAGCGCCTTTTCCTAGTTCCCGCTTGATGGCATATACCCTGCTCGCGCCTTCGAGTTTGATAATTGGGGGAACGGCTTGAGTATGTGTCCGCTCTGGGTCTCTACTCTTCTTCGTATTCTGATTCTTGATAAATCTTTGAATTTCTTGGCCTTTGCTACCACTAGAGCTTGACTGGTCGAAGAAGCCAACAAAGGATGACATTGGTGGGTGTATGTTCTTCAGTATCGCACCTCGGATTCCTTCATGCACTGGGTTGCACTGGACGTCATGAATGATTGGCCCCTTAATAGGGGCGATTTTAGGGACACCAGGATTAATAACCGCTGAACTTGCGGGTGAGTGCTTCGCCTTCTTCGGCGGGGAATCTTCATCTATCGATCTCAGCCTGTTCTTATTCTTTTTCGGCGTGCTCAGCTCAATGAATGGGCTGCTGTCCAGCAATTCATCAAGCTGCCGCTCAGCCGTACTTGCTGGACGAGACGGCGTCTTAGAATCGAAATAGCTCTGTTTCGTCAAGGCACCTAGTGACGACTCTGTCTGCTCCACGATCGGCGTCATGAACGGTAGCCGGTTCTGCGCGACCATGTCTGGATCCCGATACGGCCGTGTGGGCGGTTCATAGTCCTCAGGTGGAATCGGGATGAACCGTGGTCTGGAGACATCCTCGATTTCTTTGGAATCATGTTGTTGTGTGGTGGGTGTATGAAGGTCCTTGTCACTCTCTTCTTTGACATCGCTCTCAACATTCTTTGTGTCAACGGACAGCTGATTGGTGCCATCTCCCGTTACGTTTGCCACGCTCTCCGAAATGTCAGTATTATCGGTCCCTTTCTCTCTTTTAGGCATCTTGCTCGCAGTGAATGAGGACCACTCCGACGCACTGTGTGTTGTCAGTGGCGCCTCACTAGACATTGTCGTCTCCTCGCGACCGAGTTTCAGCGATCCGCTCGTTGTCCCGTCAAAATTCTCGGTCTCGTCAAATTCGCCATCTGTACCTGAGATCATACCCGTGCCGGTACTTTCCCCAGCGCTTGCATACTCGTCTTCGTCGTCGTCACTATCACCTCCACTTTGTGTGTCGTCTTTGGCGGCCGTCTCGCATTTCAATGGTTTGTTAAACATGTCGTAGATATCCTCCATGGCGGCCTTGCTAACAAAGGTCATGGTCGGCTCGGCGCTGTTTTTGCGCTTCACCTTGGATCGCGTGGGGGATTCGAGGTTTGTCTTCACTGAACAATGACGTTAGCGCGTGATGAGACGAAGTTGAGCTTAACCACAACACGCAATATTTTGCATTCGCATTCCCGATTGAGGGAGATAAGACATACCGGTTTGCGGCTCTTGCCTGATTTCCCTTACTTTCATCTTTTTCGCTCTGGTCGGCTTAATCTCTGCAGGCCCTTCTTTGATGTTGATACTAGCCGTTGTATCCTGTGATCGGGTAAGATTTTCATCTTCTACACTTTGCTGCGATGCTTTTGAGTTCCCGTCTACAATCACCTTCTCTTCTAATGCTTGACTTAGCGATTCAATCTCAGCTTCTGTGGTGGCTGGTCTCGGTTGCACCCAGGCATTTCCGGCTGTCTCTCTCAGAGCCTTTGAAGCAATAGGCCGTCTTCTCCAGTCTTTCTCAAGCCATCCTCGATGAATGGCTCTCAGCTCCTCAAAGCTTGTCTCTTCTTCCGCGACGCCGTTGTTGCCGTACACGGCCTCGAGGTTGACAAAGACGCGCTCTTTCCTGCCGCTTTTGGGATTTATGGTCACTTGTCCAGGGTGCGCACTCTCAGTCATGGGTGCTGGGTATGAAGACAATGATGAGAATTCATTACTTCGTGAAGTCTATATATCAAGAAAAATTTGCGCCAGAAATTAGTCCTGCGAGCGTAAATATTTGGAAAAAGAATGAGATGAGGGGGGAAACGGAAGTCAAAGCTTACCTCGTCCTTGAATATTGCCATTTTGGGTGCTGCACTGGCTGGCCTCCTCTCTGTCTTCAACGTCTCTCCAACCCACGGCTTCGCCTCTATGGCGTTTTCTTTCTTGCGCTCTTTCAGCGACCCAATACTCTCCCATCCTTTTGTGCCACTGCCTGTGACCGCTGGAGGCCCTTCTGCACCATTGTCTGAAAAGATGGCCATCTTTGGTTTTCCTGACCTTGACGTATTCTCAGCTCCACTCCCGCTCCCTGGCCTTTGAATTTGCTGTTGTTGCGTCGCTACTGTTGGGCTCGCTGCTGGTGCAAAAGGATCTACCTTCACCCCGAGCGCCTGCCTCACAGGCCTCAAAGCAGGGCTATGTGGCCCTTCCCCTTCTAGCCCCTCTTTTGCCTCTCTCCGTCTCCTCATCTCTTCCCATCTCCTCCCCAGCCTCTCCACCGGTCTTGCTTCCTTCTCAACCCCCAGCGCGTACACCTCGTCCGCTTGCGCCCAGCGTCCTTGCCCCTCCAACCATCCCGCGAATTCTTCGTAGAACAGTGCCAAGGATTCACCGATCTTGTGGCGCGAAAGGAAGGAATATGTTTCTCTCGGGGAATCGGAGAAGAGATGGATGTAATGCAGCCACAGCCTCAGATACCGAATGTCATTTTTGTAATGCGGAGAGCTCAAGAAGGTCTTGGTGGCGCGCTCCAGCAGCGGCTGTAGCCCCGACTGTGCTGTGTTCTGCGCGCTCGGGTAAGCCTGCAGCGTCCAGCGGACGTACCGGTCGAATATATCTATTGGGTCGTCACTCTCGCTCAGGGTGAGGAGTTCTTTCTCGTACTCGGAGCGGATGGCGGAGTTGAGGGTTTGCGTGTCGCCGTCGGTGCAGGGAGATGCAGGTTTGCCCGTTGATGGGTTTGGGGAAAGGAGGGTGGCGAGCTGTTTCGCGCTGCGGCCAGAGGGGAGGGATTGGATGTTTTCTTTGCTGGACTCGATGAGGGACATATCGATGAGGGGCGCTTCGGGTTCCGCCATTTTGACTGATTGAGGCGGCGGTGTGGTTTGTTGCTAAAAAGTCGGTCGGCGTCGAGTAATTGAAGTCTGCGATTTTGTTTGTTCGAGGAGTTCCCTGTTCTAGATTAGGTCGGTTGCTGGGGTAACAGCTCCTCCTGCAGAACATCTTTGACAACCCTTCAATTCAGAGCGCCATCAGATGGAACATTAATGCCTTCAGCCGTTTCAATTATTTGATGAATGTGATACAATTTTACCTCATTGTTATCGCCGACCAGTACCAATGGGCGACGAGAAGGCTAGCATTTAGGACTCTTTTTATGATGTGCTCAGCGAAACCTTTTTATACCCCAAGTGATCCAACGCATCCTCGACAGGATTTTTTCCGATCACTGTCGCCTTAAAATGGCATGGCCATCTTCGCATCTCTCAAATCCTTGAATATTAAGTTCGCCGCTTTCAGATGCGGAAAGATATCAGTGACGCTTCACGGCAAGCCCGGTGACAGCGTCGACTGAAGTCATAGCTCCCTCGAAGTTCCTTTACAGCGAAATACTTAGGTTCCCGTTGCTAAGAGACGGTCATGATCTTACAGCTATGGTGGATGAAGATGGCTCCTCTCTCCTCCAGGCGTTCTCAACCCTTAAGCAATCTAGAGCAGCAATCGGATTATACCTATCAGTATACCATCCCTACATAGCCGTTTCAACCATACAACATAGCTCTTTGCATATCTCCAATTGAACCCGAAATATTAACACCCGCCCAGCACCGAAACACGCCAACAGCCCCTTCTGATTCCATTGCTAACCCTCTCAGAGCCCAAGCGGGTTACCACCATCCTGATCCTTCCCACCCAACCCCTTCTTCAATTCCTCCTTCTGCTGCTCACTATTCGGCTTCCCATACTCCTCCTTTGCCAGATTATTAAACTCCGATCCGCTCTTCATGATTCCTCCCACAATGGGCTCGACGAGGCCGCCGACGGGTTTTGTTGCGAATCCCAGGCCTTTGCCGAGGGGCTCGCCGACTTTTCCGAGGGTGCCTTGGATCTTGTCGCCGGCGGCGTTGCCGTATTTGCCGAGATAAGCGTCTACGCTGACGGTGATTAGTCTAAGAAATAGGGGGAAAAGGACGTGAATATGGAACATGTTTGGGGGTAAAAGAGGAAAGGTGGAGCAGGAACAGGACATACCATTTGGATCAGGCTTGTCCTCCTCACCCCAGCCTTCAGGTAAGATGCCGCCCTTCTGGACTTCTTGAGTGTCCTCAGTTGGTTGCTGAGTCGTCTGTTGCTGCGCTTTATCTTGCGATTCCGACATTGTTGTGGACGTGAGAAGGGTCGAGAGAGTTGCTAGGATGATCAGGGCAGGCAAACAGGTAGACGTTTATGTTAGATGATAGATGATGGTATGCAAGAAAGGTTACCGCGAGCAATTCAAGTAACATAGAACACTTAAAGCATGTGGTACATGACGACGAGCTTGGGGAGGCTTAAGCCTGTTCTGGCGCGGGGAGAAATGACGTAGGTGAAGCATACTTGAAGGGGGCCACTTGGGCTGGCGGGAAGACATGACGCGCAGATATCTACAATGCTGCAATCTATTGTTGAGCTTTTCGTCGGGTGGAAACTACTGTAGTAGTAGATCTGTGCCATAGTTTATCACTATTCATGTTGAAAAAACCCGTTCTCAAGACTGTTGGCTCAACCGGCCTTCATCTCCCTCTCTCCCACAATGACCTGTGCTAGATCCTCGATACTCGTATTCGACTCTAACATTTTCAGAAACCAAACCTCCGCCGAGAACGACCTGACGAACCAGGACCGCAGCTCACTCCAATTAGACTGTCAATTCCGTAGTCCGCGACACATTTAGACAGGTCAATGGTCTTCGCAGGACCGAGCATCAGACCAGTTCAATTCGCTGAAAGTTTGTCATTATTCACACACCGTATTGAAGGTTATTAGTACCAGAGCCGCTTCGAGATGTAGTTGCAGACATTAAACATCTTACAATCAGCGACTAATAACAAGAGAAGCATTTGGCCTTTGCCAACAAATTAGGAGCAGCAACATGCGTCCTTGTCCCCTAAGGATTATATCAAAAGTAAGTAGCAGTTTTTCATAACGCAATTCCAACATCAAGATTGGCCTTGGGAACCTCCTCCCGAAAAAGAGCGAGTGTCTCTGTCCACAGCCGCTCCTGCGCTTTACCCCCTTCCGGTGATAGAACAAATGAAGAGGGTCTGGAGTTAAGCGCATTAGCGATACTTTGATAGAGAGTATAGAATCGGCAATGTACTGTACGTATTCCAGACAATCACGAAGCAAGGGACACTTACGGTTTCATGGTTTGTTCGCTAAGGTAGCCTCCATGTGTATTGGCTTGCTGAACGGTCAGTGCGTCTGTAAGACAGTGCCCACCTTGAGCTGCGCTCCATGCCAGGAGCTTGACGATAAAATTGAAGCCACCACCACTCTCATTACGATGTAATGAACTATGGCAAAATCCAGGGTTTACCGTGTTGACCACGATCTCTTCACTCTTCACTTTCGACGCAAGTTCGCGGGTCCACAAAACGTTGAGCAATTTGCTGGTACTATATTTCTCCGGTCCCGGCTTGACTGAATCTTTCTCATCCAAGCGAGCGAGGATGCTTGGAGATTTTTGTTCGTTGAAAGGGGTCCAGAAGTGGACTTCTGAAGACACTATTGTCAACCGCGAAGGACGAGAGTTGGTTTTTGCTGTGCTGCGAAGCGCAGGAAGCAATAGAATGGAGAGGAGGGATGTTCCAAGGTGATTGATCTGCACATTGCTTTCATGCCCAGTCGGAGAGGCGGAGTATTGGAGATTTTTGACGCCGGCATTCAGCACGACGAGATCTATTCTATCGAGAGAGCTGGCTCGCTCTGCAAAAGTGGTGATACTATCGAAGTCTTCATAATTAAGGGGCCAGACTTCGACCTTACAGGTTTGGCTGACTCGCTGAATCTCCTTCTTTGCGTCCTCTCCTTTGGAAAGGGTTCTAACGGCGAGAATCAATCTTTCAAGGCCGTGAGCGGCCAGCTCTTTCGCGGCCTCAAGCCCGAGCCCAACATTCGCTCCCGTGACCAGCGCAGTCTGGCCTTGTAAATTTATACTGGGAGGTAGTGGCTTCGGCTTGAATGTAAGCTGTCGATAAATGAACCCAAGCATGCCTCCCATAGTGTCGCCAAGAAATTTTGAAGCTTTAGATGGTAGGCTGAGAGGAAGGCTAGAATGAATTCTAAGGAGTGAATAGCAGAGAATTGTACGAAGCAGACATACACTCCGCTATCGGTGTCGGGTGTGCTAACATACGAGGATGACTTGAGCAAATATTAAGATATCTAGATACATGCTGCGTCGTGGTGCCGTTATTAAGCTCTATATAGCTCGTGAGTGGCAGAAATTGGTAGATTTGGGGGCCATCACCCAGTTCCAACTTTGGTAGGTAGATGTGCTAACGGCGTCGTTCTACCCGATTCTTCAAAATCTTTTGATTGACTTGCATCTCTCTCTCTCCCATCCTTCCCTGTCCCTGTTGAGCCACGCTGAAGATACCCTTCTATGGCTGGGACATCATCCGAGACTTGACGCTAACCGATATCCATACATTAGGGAGCTGCAGGACGACAAGGCTCTTCGTTCCTTTCTTCCCCGGATTGGTCGCATATAACGGCGCAGGCTCTCCACGCCGCTCATAGACAGGTTTCACACTTCACATCCTCCAGCAAACGCCTCATGAACTAGGCTGAGCCACCCTTCGCCGCACGCGCGCATGGGTAGATGGTGAAGGTGTCAGCAAGATACCTGCAGATCTCCCAAAATCATTGCCTTGCAAGATCAATATTTGACCCATTGACACGAGGCATATCATATGAAGCGTAGGTGGTACATTTCGGCGTTTCCTCTTAGCCTTCTCAGCAATGACTCTGTCATCCTCGATTTCCTCCTTCAATATAGCTTTGGATGCTACTCGTACCTAGCCAGTTTTATCTTTTCAGTCATCATGGCTTTAGAAACCGGCGATACGTTTTCGTTGGCATGCTTGTTTGCAAAGAGTATATCACTATGTCTACAATATCCAATTCGGCTTCTAGCTACTCTCGTATGCCTGTACATCTTGTTTTGGATAGCTCGTGCAATCTCAAGAATATTTTTGCATCCCCTATCTCTATTCCCGGCCCCAAGGTTGCCGCAGCGTCGGTGGAGTGGTGGGAATGGTACTGGAATTTTCACCAGCAAGGGGAGCTCTTGTTTGAGATTGAGCGTCTACACCGACGGCTTGGTAGGGATAACCGTCCTCACTAGATCTCACAAGACTGGCTGTCCTCACATTTGCAAGGCCCTGTCATCCGCGTTGGCCCGAATACCCTTCACATCAACGACCCTAGGGTGTACCAGGACATGACCAAAGTTGGCTCTCGCTTCATGAAGGACCCTAGTTTCTACAACTTTGTTACCTTCCCAAAGACGTCCATCGGTGAAACTGACCATAGTCGACATCGAGTTAGACGCCAAGTTCTCACACCTGCGTTCTCGCTGTCACGCGTTCAGGAATTAGCGCCAATGATTGAGTCGAAAATAGAAAAGCTAATGTCCAGGTTCGAAGACTTCGCCGCTCGAAAGCCCATCAATATGTTCAATGCCTGCAAGGCATACACAATGGACATCATTTCCAAGATCGTGTTCGGTGAGGAAGTAGGCTGCCTAGATGATCCGCAATTCCGCAACGAGTTCATCGAGTATCTCCATGCTGCGTTCAGTATGGATTGGACTGCTACTGCTTTTCCAAACATGACTAGGATTTCCCTATCACTTCCTCCTTGGCTTCAAAGTTTCATCTTCCCTATCCCTATACTAGAGTTCAGAAGGGTAAAAAAATTCACTTAGCAGAAAGGCTTGTAGGTGCTGACAAAAGATTCCTCAGAAATGCCTTGTCCTCATCGACACGTATCTGCGTGACCGAGAGTCCCCAATGCCTCTTGAGGAAAATGCCGAAAGCACGAAAGCCATGGACAGACCCACATCTCGGCGTCTCAAAAAACGGTCGGACGTTATAGACATGCTGATAGACCCGCACGTAGCAAAAGACCACTCGCCTCTCGACTCATCTGCTCTGGTAGATGAAACCATCATGTTGCTCAGCGCTGGCAACGATACAGCGTCCGACGCCATGTATATCGGCATCTATCAGATATGTCGCAACGAGCCGATACGGAAAAAGCTAGAGAAAGAGCTCCTTACACATCTTGCAGACGGTCAAAAAATCACATACAGCGGCTGCAAACAGTTGCCATATCCAGTACGCCGAGAAAACAAGTTGCGCTCGGTAAACGCTAACGCAAGCAACGAAAGACCGCAACCATCAAAGAAATCCTCCGCTACAGCTCCCCCTTACCAGGCCGTCTTCCTCGCAGAGTCCCCCCAGAGGGCTACAAGCTCTACGGCACTACCCTCGCGCCAAAGGCAAGACCTCCACATCATTTCGCTCTTCGCATCTCGCTAACGGCACAAATCTCAAGACAACCATCCAGACATCATCCTACCTCCTCAACCGCCACCCAGACATCTGGGCTGAACCCGACAAGTTCACGCCAGAGCGGTGGCTCGACCCGGCCGAATCAAAGCGGCTGGACAGGTACATGACGAGCTTCTACCACGGATCCAGACAGTGTCTGGGCAAAGAGTAAGTCCCTCCCCCCCAACCCCGAACCGTTCTGTGAATGCAGGTGGGACAAAGATCCTGACCACACGACGATTTAGTCTCGCCTGGTGCGAGATGTACCTGCTGCTCGCGAACCTGTTCCGGCGCTTCGAGGTGGAGATTCACGACACGTCTGACGAGGACATGAGGTGGATAGATTTGCTGCTGGTCTTGTGAGTCCCCATCCTAACGTGCTGTCCAGCGTAGTACTCTCGATCTAATTACCAATGTAGCTTCACTGGCAAACGGTTCCATGTCACGCTCACCAGGAGGATAAAGTGAGCGCGGGATGGTTGTAATAGAGTAGTAGAGGTCTCATAGGCTTAGAGATTCTATCACTGTTAGTCATACCTAGGATATAGGTAGTCTGCGCGGGGAACATATTGCTGCAGTAGGGCGAAATTTCTCTGCGGCTTTCATTGCTTTCGAGAGCAGCTTGGACTAAAAACACAAAGTTTTACATGGACAGTGATTTATAATTCTCTCCGATATAGAAGACCACATAGTTTGTGGATTATTCATCTGTTCAGCTTTCTAGTACCTCTTGACCAGAAAGGCTTCCCTCTTGCCCAGCTGCCCTCCCTTGCTTGGGCTATGCTACCTTGAACGTACGACCTAAGTCAGCAGCAGCACAAGATTCGCTCTGTAGTAAGATATCAATGGCGACGACGAAATCTGGAAGAATATTCGAAGTCTGTTATATCTCCTATACCAATCTCCTAGATCGTCAAATTTCAGCTGGCTGGGCCTAGCAGCGCTGGAGATGACGGCCTAAGTTAGCGCAATTGCTGCAGTCAGTGAAGCTTCAACGAACCGCAAGAGCCTATTCTCTCCTTCCTCAAGCGAAAGTCCCTTTGTGGCCTGGCTTAGTATTTCGATCTCCTGAGAGTCTTCTTGATGATCAGCCTCCCTTCCTCATCCCAACACCATTCTTTGGTAGCGCAGGAGGTGTGCTTTGAAGGTCAATGTTCGTCCGTTTCAAGTCTAATTTGCCGCGCTCCATCTCAAGCTACGGCGCGAGTCGCATGTTAGCTAAATCTAGCCAGTGCTCATAGAAATTGGTAAACCAGTCTAAATTGCCAATTCGAGAAGAAGTATGGACTTACCACCTTCCTTACTCTCACTAATGCAACCCCTTCTCCACCGGGCACATTCCGACAGTCGCCCACCCGATATGGATGTTCGATTACAACCGAATCACTGACTAACATAGCCGTCCCATGCCACCGAATGGGCATTGTTCTGGCCAACGCATCGAATATCTCTTGAGATTCTTTGCTGGTCCCCTTCGGTCCTTTGTTTTGCTCTTTCAGCTGTAGAGCACGGACGGCCGACTCTTCGCGGGCACGTAGCGCGCGGATATCAAGAGGCGATAGAGAGGGCAGCGCGGAGGAGAAAGGGGCAGAGGCAGTAGTTTCTGAAGCTACGGGAAGGGATAGGATTGTCGGCGCCGAAGCTAATTGAGAAATTGGAATAACATGAACAGTGCCGGCAAAGGCTTGAGGAGAGGCGGATGAGGGAGATGTAATAAGCATCAATAGGTTCGTAGTCGGGTCGGCGGTGTGAAGAGTGCCTTCGAGAGTAAGCGAGGTCGGCTGTTGGGTTGTGAGACGCACTCTGTTGAAAACGTGATTGTCAGTACATGCGAAAAGATCAGTGGTCATTGCAGTCAAGTGCAGAAACAATCGAGAAACACAATTTTGGACCCACCTCGCACCGATCGCGCCACTCAGTGCCTCGTTCAAAGATACAATATTAGCTGGATTGGTCTGCGGTAGAGCCGGCGCGGTTTTGGCGTTCGTGTTGGTCCCGGCATTCTGACGCTGTTTGTCCATCCTTATGGTGGTTGTAGCAGAATTAGGGGGGGGGACAATCGTATGCGTGAGATTGTAAGTCGGTCACTGGGTGTCGAAACCTAGACCGTTACTTAGGCTCGTGTCAGTGAAGACAGAAGCAAGGTAAACCAGATCCAGAGTATACGACCAAAAATTTGCAAGTTCAAGGCACGGTAGAAAAGAAAGAGAAAACGGTCGCTAGGAAAACAAAAAACAAAAGAAGAAAACGAAGAGAGGAGACTCGTTAGTCGACAAGGTTTTGTAGCACCGTGTTTCCTGGAGAGCTTCTTTTGTTGTCGTCGAGGGTCCGACCGGAGGTCGTTGGGGTCGACATGCGCAGCTAGATGAGGTTTAGGCCGAAATCTGCTATCCTAGCTCCCGCACCCCGGAACCGCTCGTGCCGCTTAACCTTCGGGGTGTGGTAAGGGAAGACCGCGTCTCATGGTTGCTGATACATTTTGTTCGCCAATTCGAGGTATTCATATGTCTGAAGGCCAGTCTACAGTCTGCTGAAAATAAATCTGTGTCTAATTACACTTTCTACAATCTCATTTTCTGTCATCCAATGCAACTTGACCTACTTCGGCAAAGGCAAATACGATGCGTCTTCCTTTCATGCTAAGGAAGGCTGAACCATCAGGCGCTCGAGCTGCATGGAGAATCTTAAGCAGTGTAGGTTGATGCGGACACATTTCCTCCTCTGCCCGTCCAGTTGACATGGATATCCTTTCCCAGCGGATATTTGTCGCTTGCAAACTCCGGCTTGATCCTGAATGTGTGGGCGCCAAAGTAGTCACGCTGTGCCTGTAAAAGGTTGGCGGGTAGGTCCTTTGTTCGATATCCATCGTAGAAGCTCAGGGCGGTCGTGAATGCGGGTGTGGGAATGCCCCACAAAGCACCTTTACTGACTACGTCGCGCCAGCCAGGTTGTGCCTTGTGGATGGCTTTGTTGAAGAAGTCATCGAAGAGGAGGTTTTCGAGGTCTGGGTTCTTCCGGTACGCGCTTGTGATATCCTTCAGGAATACTGATCGGATGATGCAGCCGCCTCGCCACATCAGAGCTATGGAGGGCTTATTGAGCTTCCAGCCGTATTCTTTTGCCGCCTATATCTTGGTCAGCTGACACGCATTGAATCCAGGGTTCGAAACTTACATTCTGAATTAGCATGAATCCCTGAGCATATGAAATAATCTTTGATGCATAGAGGGCTTGTTCAAGATTGTCAATGAACTCTTGTTTATTGCCGGTGAAATTGGGCTCGGGCCCAGAAAGGAGTTTTGAGGCACGGCCACGTTCATCCTTGAGGGAACTAAGACACCGAGCAAACACTGCTTCACCAATCAGAGTGACGGGCATTCCGAGGTCGAGAGCATTGATGGCCGTCCATTTTCCTGTTCCCTTCTGGCCGGCTGCGTCTAAGATTTTCTCGACCAGCGACGAGCCGTCATCATCCTGATATCGGAGAACGTCGCGGGTAATCTCGATAAGGAAGGAGTCCAGGACGCCTTTGTTCCATTTGTCAAACACATCTCCCATTTCCTTATCGTTCAGGCCTATTCCACGTTTCATGATATCATACGCCTGAGATCAATGTTACCCTTGGCCAAAATGCAGAACTTGCATTTCCAATACTGACCTCCGATATGAGTTGCATGTCACCATATTCGATGCCGTTGTGGACCATCTTCACGTAATGTCCAGCGCCGTCGTCACCAACCCAGTCACAGCATGGTTCGCCATCAGACTTGGCTGCAATGCTCTGAAAGACATCTTTGATGTAGGGCCATGCCTCTTCATTTCCTCCAGGCATCAAGCTGGGGCCGTATCGGGCACCTTCTTCACCGCCGGATACTCCGGTCCCAACAAATCGGATACCTTTCGTTGCAAGGTATTTGGCTCGACGATTTGAGTCCGGGAAATGGGAATTGCCTCCGTCGATGATGATATCACCCTTGTCGCAGAAAGGGAGGAGGGCCTCGATGAAGTCGTCCACTGCCTTGCCGGCCATGACCAGCAACATCATCCGGCGGGGCTTCTTCAGCAGTTTGGTAAATTCTTCTATTGAATGTGCACCAACTATAGATTTTCCTGTACAGCCTCTATCAGCTCACCATCACGATCTGCAAACAATTATTGTACCCTTTGCTTCATTGTCAATGAATCTATCGACCTTTGCGACGGTGCGGTTGAATGCAATGACGGTGAATCCATGATCAGCAGCGTTCATGATCAGGTTCTGGCCCATGACGGCCAAACCGATGAGACCGAAATCACCCCTAGTTTCATCTTGCGCAGCAGAGCCGACATTGATGCCGGCCAACCGCGCACTGCGGTTAGCAGAAGATCGTGGTCAACACATCACAGTCATATCAGGCCGAGCAAGGTATTAGGACTAATTTTCGAGCTCAAAGACTCGCGATTGTGGCCATGGTACTGAAAGGGGTACTCACTGTGGTTCTGACATTTTGAGTTTCTCCCAACGGTGAATTGGTGGCCTCGGGGAATGAACGGAACACGGTGAAGCTGCTCAAGTCACGTAGAAAAGGGCAGCAGAGAGTGTGGCGAGAATTCTGGCGGAGAGAGCCACAGCGAAGGTCAATCTGTGGACAGAGGGAGGAACGGAAGATGAGGGATTTGTGATGCAAGCAAACGAAGAAGCGGGTGTCACGGTGCGTTGCGGTGCAGTCTTTGCAGCGGTGGTGGGGCAGCTGCCTCATCCATCATTCCCAGACGAGGGGCAGCCGCCGAAATACACGGCGATGCTTGGGAGTTACTAAGCTCGCCGGCCGTCCCGCAACGACAGATCAAGCTTCTACGACAACAATCTGATAGAGCCACTCGCTTCTCAAGGCAGAGAATTCCCTTGCATGGCTCAATTGAGGGCAGTAGGCTTGTCAGACCCCCGGCCTTCAAGGTCAGGCCAGCCGAGCACCGCGTAGCGCCGGGACCTTTCCGCACCAGCCAAACCACGCTACTGGTAAACCATTGTCGGTGGGCCTTCGGGCTGGGAGCAATTTTATACCCGTCTTAATCTCCAGCCCACACTCGTGCAGCCCATCAACACATCGCGCTCGACTCATCACCCATCTTAACCGCCGTACCTCTCGCTATCCTTTTTCTACCAACGCATTTGTGACTGGATAAAGGCCCACGCCGTTCCGTCAACCGCGCCCGAGCTGGCGCACCAGGTTAGGTACGTTCTTGCGCCAAGGTGCAACCAACACCTATTTAAGACCACCCATTCATCATGTCCTATCCGCCGCCTCCAGGTTTTGCGAGCAGATCCTCCTCTTCGACTCCTCAACCCACCAATCTTCCTCCGCGCCCTCCTCCGTCCGCCAATGCCCCGCCACCGCCATTCAAAACAAGTCACTCGAATGGCCTTCAAAACAGCCCTAGACCAGCAGTATCTGGCGCTGCAAATGCCTTCACTGCATTCGCGCCTCGATCCGTGACCTCGTCAAATTTTCGAAGCACTACCTCAACTCCGCCTACCTATTCTGCTCCTCCAGTCACCAATTACTCGACCAGCGCACAGCAATCGCAAAATCAAGACGCCTACCAAGCAAATTTCTCTCAGTATCCCGGCCAGCAATATGCTGCTTCCCAACCTTTTTCCATCCGCAATCCTTTCGTTCCCACCGGGACTGACTCGTACGGCGGCTCCAATGGCTATGGTACCCAGGATAATTACGACCCGGAGATGGAGGCTCAGATAGCGCAATGGCAGTCCGCTTACGCAGGTAAAGACTCAGACGCCAACAAGACTACCATCCGTCGCGACGGCGCTGCCTCTGCCACTGGTGCCAACACCGGCCCGCTTGGACCCAGCAGCCGCGGTGACCAGGACAAGAAGGACACGCCAAAGACGGTGGTCCGCTCTGGCGGCGGCCAGTCCTGGCAAGACTCCTCTCTGCTCGAGTGGGACCCGGCTCATTTTCGGCTGTTTGTCGGAAACCTGGCGGGTGAAGTGACGGATGACAGTCTGCTCAAAGCCTTTTCCAAATACCCTTCGGTACAAAAGGCTAGAGTGGTGCGGGATAAGCGCACCACAAAGTCAAAAGGGTTTGGGTTTGTGAGTTTCAGCGATGGCGACGAATACTTTCAGGCAGCGAGAGAGATGAATGGAAAATACATTGGGAGTCATCCGGTGCTACTGAGAAAGAGTACGACGGAGATCCGGCCAACGGCGCAAAAGGATGATCGGCGGAATGGCAAGTTTGGGAAGGGAGGTCATGGGAAAGGAAAAGGAGGAGGTGGGGGCAAGACGGAGAGGGGCGGGGTGGAGAAGAAGCCGGCAAAGACGAAGGGAGGCTTGAAGATCTTGGGTTGAAGTCTGCCTTAGTACTCTGCTTGAGGTCGGAATTGATAACGACCATCTTTGTGTGTATCCTTTAGCGAGGAGTTCCGTGGCGGGTCCAGAAGATCATATGGTAATGCAGGTATTGGGTGAATATAGAGATACAAATACATAGCGCAAAATGTCTCTAGATTCGATTTCTCTAGATTCGATTTTGAAACATTGTACATCCAAACCCACCCAATCTAGAGACGCGAAAATTGACAACGCCATCGCAAAACAGGACGACATTGGATGGGACAACCCTCCCAACGCTTTGAACATCATCCCGGGCTCACGTCTCCACTCCGCCTCCCCCTTTCCGCTATCGACCTCCGCACCCTAGCCTCTTCATCTCCCCCTTCACCTTCAACGTCCTCCTCCCCTCCCCCTCCAACAAGAGCATCCCCCTCCCCCTCTCCACCCTGCTCCGCCTCTCCCTCCACCACCGCATCCTTCCCCAAAACCTCCTCCCTCGCCTCCCTCCTCATCCTCGTAACCTTCAAATAATTATACCCGGCAATACTCACCAGCGTCACGCACAGCCCGCTGATATTGATCGGGGTCAGCGGGTCATGGTACCGCAGCTCCGCGGCCGTGATGGTCATGACCTCCTTGAAGATACCGCAGATAGACAACGTGACCACATTCGTGCGCCGCAGCAGCGCAAACTCGGACGCGATCATGCAGAACGCGATCGCGCCGGGGCAGAGGAGTATGAGCACGCCGACGACGCTGCCCTTGGCGGCGGCGAGCTCGGACAGGCCGGTTGCGATGTGGGAGGGGCCTTCGGCGAAGAGGGCGAGGGTGAAGAGGGTGGCGAACATGATGGGGGTGAGGAGCCACATGGTGGCGATGGGGTTGGCGGTGGCGGGGTGGCGGAGGAGGAGGATCTGGGTGAGGGCCCAGCGGAAGCCGGAGAAGCAGGAGGAGAGGAGGATGAGGGTGAAGCCGAGGAGGTGGAAGGCGGCTTCGCCGGCGACCATCATGACGACGCCGGCGGTCATGGTGGCGATGATGAGGATGAGTTTGAGGGAGGGCGTTTCGAGCCGGAAGAGGAAGGCGAAGAGGAGGACGAAGGCCAGGGCGGAGGATTTGCACATGGTGTAGAAGGTGAGGGAGATGAATTCGAGCGACATGTTGCCGAGGCCGATGTCGAGGGAAGTGGCGCTGCCACAGGGGACGAGGCGTGTGAGGTAGAAGATGGGGGTTATGGTTGGGGTTGGAGATTGGGAGGGTGTGAGGGGAGTATACGACGAGGTTGGCGGCTTCGGGCGGAGACGGGGGATGAAGTATAGGATGGTGGAAGCGAGGCAGAACTGTACGGCCATGTGAAGTGAGGTTGCAAACATTGGATAGCGAAACTTGATGCTTTTGTCCTTGGAGAACATCTCCTTGTTGTACTACAGGAGAGTTAGATATAGTGTTACTAGAAGGCTGAGGAGAAGGGCACCTACGATTGACAGTGTGATTGAGAAGGTATACCAAGATACTATGAGGAGAGCGTTAACAAGCAGCGTCTTGACGACACTCTTGTCTGCGTCCCATTTCTCTTCCTTTGTCATCGAGGATGTACCAGCTATCCGGACGTCCAGCTGATTCCTTGCCATATTCCTCGCATGGTACCTGTTTCTTTCCTTGGAAGTTAAGCCCATTTCTTCGTCAATCTCGTCTCCATTTTCTGAATTTATATCGTTCATCTCTAGTTCTTCGCTTGGAGATCTTGAGGCCGCGGATCCCTCCTCCTGTCCGACTGCCATACTGCCTTCATTGGAATTGCTCTGGTGAAGGTCGGCCTCGCTATCATTTGTCCGAAGCAAGGGATCTGGAGGACTCGATTTCCTAGGGTTCATAGTATTTTGGCAGTACCATTCCAATGGAGAACATAGGTCGGGCTGGTGGAGATGTGTTCACAAGAGTTTCGGGAAGTGTTATGGTGTTGCTTGGATTGCCCAGCTGACCATGAGGGTTGAGTTGACCAAAGGGTTGATCATGCCGGACGCACTTATGGCTTCGATACAAGCATTTGATGGCGAGGTCTTAAATTCTGAGTCGTATACAATGTTGAAATATCCAGGCGGCTTTTTCAAAGGGCTGCTTGCGACGCTAATTAGACCTCGCCGTCAGCAGTCATGGATCTGAGGTTGGATGTCACGCGCTTACCGCTTTGAGGAAATTTTGGAGAAAGACCAGACAGCTTAGGAGACGGACACGACAATCTGTTTCTATTCCGGCCTACACATCGACATGGTCTCTGGCTCTCCAGGACCTTGTCATAACTTCGTACCGGTCTCAATATCACTGCACTCAAGCCCCGATATAAGTCAGCGGCTCCGGCATTCAATTCGAGCTCTATCACTCCGCATTGTAGAGTCAGCCTGGATCTGACGGTCTTCACCTTAATTTACCAGCTCGTCGATAACAGATTTATCAAAAGCTTTGTAGTTCCCAAGAGAGTTCTCCTTCTGCTATGCCATTGTCGAGCTTCATAAAGCCTAGACACGATTATAACAACCTTAGATGGTAACTCTCGCCCCGTGCAGTTCAGTCAACAACGAACGGGGCTCGATAATTTTGCGAATTTGTTTCTGTCGATATCTGAATAGTATGCTCCCCATCCTAACCCACCTACCCAAATCCACCCACCAAAATCCTCCTTCTTTCCCCCAAGCCTCGCTTAGATGTGATGAAGACCAAGACAAAGGCACTAGAAACTTTGCAGATGTGCGCCAGACTTCGAACTACGTCCGCCACCATGCTATCTTCAATACAGCACAACCCTGAGCGCCTTCAATGCAGTGGTGATGGAGAATTGATGTTGATGCTTGCCTAAACGATGCCATAGACGCGCTTCGCGACGTAAAAGCAGACAACAGCAAAAACGACTAGACCCGCGGTGACTGTTGCAAACACACATTAGCCAAATACTAAATAGACAAGACGACATGCGAAAACATAGAGCAAAAGACGTACTCGACCAAAACCAATACAAATTATCAATCTCCTGCCCTGGCACCTTCACATTCATCCCCCACATTCCACAAATGATGTTCATCGGCAACACAATCGTCCCCAACACTGTTAATTTCCCAAGCACATCCGCCGTCTTTTCCTGCCTCTCGTTCATCCGGATATTGATTTGCGCCAGGTAATTCGAATGCGCACGGCTTAGTAGCGTCTCGTAGTGGCTTAGATTGCTGGTCATGGTGAGGATGTGGTCCTGAATATCACCCAGGTAGAGGCCGATTTCAGTCTTGGGCGCAACTTCCCATTGCTCGTTACAACGCTTTGCGAAGCCTTTGATGACATCGGCTTTATTGCCCAGGAGGCGGTAAAGACCCATGACTTTTTTCCGCCCCTCGCCTACACGGCGGAGCATGTCGCCGCCGCTGACATTCTCTGGGCTACCCTCAGGGTTGGATTTCTTCTCATTTATTGACGCGCCTGACGAGGAGGTGTGAGCATTCATCTCGTCGGTATCTCTGTGAAGCTTAAGGATGGTGTCGTCGATGTCGTCAACCTCTTCTTCAATGGATTGGATGAGCGGGCCAAAGACGTCAGTAATATCATCGATGATGGCATATGAGATCCAATCGGAACTGAGGATAAGATAGTCTTTTAACTGACGGATGCGGCGGCGAACGTTGGCGGGGTGGGGGCATTGCGAGAAGTGAAAGCTGAGCACGCCTTCTCTGAAGACTACGACGTACATGTTTACGGGTTCAAGATAATCTTCACTGCTTGGATCTTGCTCGAAGGTTCGGTAATTGATAAAGTAGTAGTTGCGGAATAGCTCGACCTTTTCACGAGCTTCTTCCATCATGATATCTTCCGCTGTCAAGGCATGTATACCGAAGGCCTTTGAGATGACACGCATTTCCATTTCCGTAGGACATAGCACATCCAGCCAGAAGGTAGGACGAGGACCGTATCTCTTCGTTTTCTGGGCTGATATAGCTCCTTTCGAAGGGGTTGCATGACCAGAGCCCTCTCGTGACTCAGCCTTCATTTCGCTGATCAGAGATGGCTGCCTTGTCACCTGAGCACTTTGAGACGTTGGGCTCGTTGGACCCCTGATATTGGTGCTTTGTGTCGAAGGTCCCTCTTCCTCATCATCTGAACTGTAATCACTGAGCTCGGGAGGATCTGGGATGAACAGTTCCTGGAAGTTACCGCCAGGCTGCACCAACTCCGATATCGTCTGCGCGTGTATTGTACTTTGGAACTCCTCATTGAAGTACGTGAATCGATACGGTGTGTCTTCTTCGACGCGGTGCCAGGCCGACTGCTGCGGTCTCAGCCTACCTCCAACAAGAACCGGTTCGCTAATCTTCTTAGCCCGAATTCCTTCACTTCTTTCCTCCTTCTCTTCCCTGCTCCACTCTTCGAACACAGATAGGTCTGGCCATTGGCGACGACGCCTTCTACGAGGGGCTCCGACGTACTCTTCAGGGCGGCCCCGAGCAAGAAAATCTTCTTCCGCGATTTCAGAGATACCCTCCGTCGGAAAGCATACATCATCCTCGACAGGTAAAGTAAGAGCGCGGCGCCTTCTAAATTCGCCATGCTCCAACCGAGGAGAAGGAGGGCTTGAAGTGACAGCGCTTGGTCCATCACCATCAACATCAATAACGCTATCATGAGGAGCTTCTCTTCGAAATTCGGGAGACCCGGGAGCTGGAAACTCTCCAACCATGACATCGTCGTAGCCCCCGATGGTTGGGCTACCTGGTACCGAAGGGGGATTGTTGACATCGTAGTCACCTTGCTGATTCTGCCACGAGTTTTCCCGATTAAGAAGGCCCTTTCTCTTCCGTCTTGTCGAGCTGGAACTCGTAGAACTCTTTCGACGGCCAAGCCGAGTATGACTGCTGCTGAAATGGCTGCTGCTGAACAATCCATAGGATCGGCCAGTTTCGGAGGGACGTCGCTTTCTCGGTGAGGTTCCTATCAGAGGCGTTCTATCATTTGTGTCTTGACCTTCATCTTCTGAATTGTTGTCCGAAGGTGGCTGAATTCGGTACATCGAGGATGACTGATTGCTTTCGAAGGAGGGAATACCGTTGGCATTTCGAGGAGAGCCCACCAAACGAGGATTGACATTGCCCGGGACAGGCGCTCGACTGTCTCGCCGAGGACGCATCAGGGGTTGGTCCCTAAGACATATTAGTTATATAAGGGATTTATCTCCAATTTCGGGATGAAATCACCTATGGTCCAAAAGTGCCTCGCTGTCCAGGCTCGTATTGCTCAAGTTAGCGCCATTCGATCCCAGGCGATACAACGACTTCTGCGGAGCCGGTGACTGCCTTGAGGCTATTGTATCGGTTGTCGATCGAGGCACCGTAGGCAGTTCTGGTACAGTGGATTCCTCTGAAGGAGCTGCGAACGATTGCCTCCTGTTGCGCTTCTTCTTGCCGGCCCTATGCCTTTTCTTCTTGCGAGCCTCATTTGGCTGTTGTGACGAGGGCTGGCTTGACTGAATTGCTGTTGATGATTCTGGTATGGTAGGTGGCCTGCCGGAGTTATTCTGAGGTGCCTTGCCAGGAGGTGGAGGAGGTAGGGGATGCATCGCAGGGTGATTGCACTCTCTCTTTGAACCAGCAGTTGCGATGAGGATACCCAACAAGCGGCCAAGAAAGAAGGGCACGCGAGCAGGTTCCGACAATGGATGCGGGACACGAACCCAGACAAATTCGCTCGCTAAGACTCAAGCGCTTCGTTGGATCGAATGACTGCCGGCCGGAGGAAAAAATGAGGTCAACCTGCGGATCGCTCCCCGCCAATTGGGGTTGGCCACTTTCAGTCCCCTCTTTGCACAAAACCATACAACGAGTGCCAGTTTGTTCAGAACGTCGGCACGCCGTTGACAGAGTAAGCAGGGGAATTGTGAAGTTCAGCCATGAACGAGGCTATTTGGAAATTTTGCTACATACAATCGTACAGAATGAAAGGAAATTCGTCGAGTCATGTCGCCCTGAGAATGCACCATCTCCAGAAAACCCCCAAAAAGCCTCCCAAACCCTCCCTCGAGAAAGCATCATGTCTCTTTTTCTCGAGAAAATGCTCTCATGCATCTCTTAACGCCTCAAATGACATTACCCATATCCATGCTTGACGGCGCAACGCTATGCACAGACTTGCCCGCATCTATCGACATCCTGTCGCCGCTCTGGATGCGGACCACCTTTTTGTCCTTGCTCTGTCTTGCAACCAGCACTTGGGCCGGACACACCACAATCTCTTCCTCTCCATCCCCTGAGTCACTTCCCTTCTTGAACACTGGTGGGAAGAGCACCATCCTAACTACCGCTTGTTGAGCTTCAAGGTCCTCATTTGATACCGTATCCCCGCTCCTCTCATTCATCAACGCTGCATTAAAGTACACAAGCTGGGCTAGGTCGCCGTTTTCATCGTATTCCGGTTGATGGGGTGGAAGCATAATAAATTCCGCGCGTTGAGTTCGCATATCAATTGATAGGTCGACTGCCATTCTGATCACGTTGCGCAGTGAATCTAGTAACTGCGCCTCCACAGCTGGTGAAGGTGGTAAGAATTTTGAGAGTGTCTTGAAGACCTCCAACACAACCCCTTCAATGTCGCTAGCTCGCTGCTCCTTGAAGCTCTCTCTCTGTATGAGCAGGGTCAAGGTTAGGGCTCGCCATCTGCGTACAGCTCTCGGTGGCCCAACTTCGCTTAAATGTTTCTCCAGCGACTTTAGCTTCTGCCTTTGCTCACGATCCATCCCAAACAGATAACGAGTGAAAATGTACTCCCAGATCATCATCATGACCACTGACATGAAGACATCTCGGCGCTTCACCCGATCTGCAAGGTATTTATTGACATCGTGGTCGTCAAGCATGGCGTTTTCGAATCGATCCACGTATTTTTCGTCACGAACTTCGCTGGTGAGTCGACAGACCCTTGTGTCAGAGAGTTTAGAGAATTTGACGACCCATAATTGCACGCGTTGGCAAAGCTGCTCGCAAGCATGCTCGAAGTAATCCTCATCCTTGATACTAAGAATATCGTCCGACTTTGAAGAAGATAGGATCTGTCGTTGAAGTTCTCGGATCTTCTCTTTCGCCATCTCGAGATCGCCTTTCAACCGCTCAATCTCAGAATCGCGGTCAGCCGTAGCAGTCTGAATTTCATGTCGGACGATCTCTTCCATGCCACTCGAAAGTTGGGTATGCTGGTCCCGAAGGTTCTCTAGCTCTCTTGATGACTCGTGCCACGTCTGAGAAGCTCGGCTGTGCTCCGCCTCAAGTTCTGCATACCTTTGAGTATGAGTCGCTTCGATCGCAGCATTTGTCGCGGCCAACCCAGCGTTAATTTCCGTCAGCCGCTTCACCTCCTCTTCTAAATACTGTAGCGATTGTCTCAGCTGCGCAATATCTGCGTCTCTTTCCTGCAATCGCACTTCTCGAGTTTCTAAAGCCTCTCGCGATGCGCTTTCTGTCCGGCTCTGGGTGAAATGGAAATCTTCGAGATTCTTCTCAGCCGTGATCTTTGCCGTGGCAAGCAATCGGTTCTCTGACGCCATTTGCTCTAGCTTGGCTTCCAAATCTTGGATTTGCTGCATGCTTTGTCGTTTGCGCATGCTTGGAGGGCGCGTGGGCGACATGGGTGAGCCAGGTGCCGCACCCAGACCGTCCTGTTGTACAAGATTAGTCTTCATTTCGAGTCATTGCAATAGACATCATAGGGCTAATGAATGCTTACAAAAGTGTCTGCCATCCCGCGTCCTGCTTCCTGTTTCTGGTCATTGGTGGGATGCCGAGTCGTTGACGACGGAAAGTCGAGGTTAGATGACTTTGCGCGGGTGGTTGGGCTGGAGCTCGCTTCGCCAAGAGATCTAGCGGATTTCTTGCCGGGGTCACGTGAATCGTCCCGCAGAGCCTCCGGAAATTGGTCTCTATGAGGACTAAAACTGATCGACTCGTGAACATCGTCAACCCTCGGCCAAGGACGACTTGTCAAGGCTGAATCAGATATTGCTTCGTCTGTGCGGCGAGGAGGAGAAGGTGCGTGAGGCATTTTCTCACCATGTTCATGCGATTCCCTTTCTTGCCCATGGTGATGTGAAAAGGATCCATCCTCCGGAATGGTACCCAGGGACTTGCTCTTCGGAGACATACTTCTAGAGCTTTCGTGCGTACCTGGTCCGCCAGAGAAGTCGGGAACGCCAAGGATAGGACCATGATGTGTGGATTCATAAGCTTGAGGGCTGCCTGGCCGATTGTCAATGTCGTGCTGTAGACGTTCGCTGCTACGTCGGTGAACGCTAGGAGATCGATGGAGACCGGGAGACTGTGAGCGCAGATGCGCATCACCTTTACCAGGCGTCTTGATAGTCCCCGGGGTGCGGGCCGAAGGAGACGAATCGAAGAGGCCAGATGACCTATCTTTAGAAGTAGAATCGACTGGCGAGGGATGCCTTCGAGCCGGCGTTTCGGGGAAAGAATCGACGGTGTCTTTAACGTGATGCGTTTGGTGTTCAGTGGGAGGCGAAGGCGGGATATTGCCCTTTGTAGGAATGGTCTTTTCTAGATCTCGAGACATAGAGTACTCATAGGTCGGGTCCATTTCACTTCCGAGGTTTGCACCACTCAGTCCTGGATCATCCGATGACTTGCGCGATCGAATACTTCGCCTGCGCTCTCCTCGCAAATTCTCATCTGAGCTCGTTGGAGTGATCGGCCTCAGAGGTCTAGCGCTAGAAGATCGCAACTGAGTGTCGTGATAATCAGACGCTTCCGCTGGTGAAACGAGCGGACTTGCGACGTATCCGCTATCTCGAACCGGCTGATGAACCTCTCTTACTTCTGGGGAGTCAATCATGTGAAGTCCGCTGTCTCGATATTCTTGCGGAATAGGAGAGGAGCGGTTGGACCGTGGCGGAGAACCTTTCGGCGAGCTTGTCCAGGAAATGCGGTGGGAAAGTCCGAATTCACGAGGATCATCAAAATCTTGCGTTTGGTTGTCAGATTCCCTATTTGCATCGCTTGATGTTGGTTTCGTTCCCAGCGCGCTTGCTAGTCCCAAACCTGCCGCGACAGACATCGCCAAGGCTTCCGCAGAAGATTCGGTGCCTTTCTTTGCCTTTTTCTGCTCTTCTCGATCTGGTTCTTTGTCTTGTTCAAGGTCTTCTATTGAAGACCATGTCCGAGCTTTCTTTCCTTTCTTTCCCTTCTTGCGTGTCCCATCGCGATGTGTCAATAGGGCAACTTCTGCAGACGGGACATCAGCTTGATCAGAATCCATAGATGCGACCCCAGGTTGCATAGCCACAGTGTGTTCCCCCAGAGGAGGGGGAGAGGCATGTAGATGTCTTTCCTCATCCAATGCTTGGCCGGAAGGACTTGCACTCCGAGGCGGTGTAAGTGCTGGGGTCATTGGAGCATCGTAATTGAACTGCCCTGTAGTCTCAATCGGTGCCTTCGACGTGTCGAAGCTCGATCGAGCTCCATTTTCATGAGTGGTATCCCTTCGGCTGGCATCGTCAACGTTTCTAGAGCCAACTGCTTCTGCAATCATAACGTCTGGTTCCAAATGTGACGAGGATATGACCGCAGAATCCTCTGCCGGAATTCGAGACAGAGCGTCGTCAACAGATTCACTCCGCGATGGATCTTGCATTTGTGTAGAGTCAAATTCAGAGCCTGTCTTTCCTTTTCCTTTCTTGTCTTTCTTCTTTTTCTTCGCCGGGATGGCCCAAAGATCTTCTTCGGTAGTGGCTGGCTTGGTGCCTTCATATTGTCCTTTCTCATCTCCAGTAATTGGCTGACTAGGTCGCTCAACCTCGGCTTCAACATCCTTTGTCACCCCTGCGTCAAGGAAGGCAGCTTCCGACTTCGATTTGTCCTTTTTCTTCTGCTTTTTGCTCTTTTTAGAAGGCGCGCTCCAAGAGAACTCCTCAGGCGTAATCTCCGCCCGTGCCTCGGACAACGAGGATTCTTCTGGCTTTTCATTGAACGCGACTTCCTCAATTTGGTCTTGCGTTTTGTCTTGCAGCGTCGACTCTACCAACGGCATAGGCTGGCCTTTCTTCTTGTTTTTCTTTTGCTTTTTGCCTACGACAGGGGAATTGAGTATATCATCGAGTTCTGGTTTAGCTTCGCCAACATCTTGCAGAGATCCACGTTCCTCATCAGTGCGGGTATCACGGCTGTGCTCGGCAGGGCCTGAAGCATCACCAACCGAGTCCGAATGCTTTTGAAAGTCACTGTCCATCGTATTCCTCATTGCTACTTTATTCTTCCTCTCTTCATCACTCATAAACCGGGAGCTATGTTCGACCTCGCGAGTGTTCATGGAGACCCCTTCAACATCGCCGAGCCGAGAACTTTCTTGTACAACTACATCGAGGTCTCGTGAGGTCCCGAAGGAACGCTCGCCTGTTTGACTTGGCAATGTCTCATCCTTAAAACTCGTGTTGTTGTCTGAAGTCTCTGTCGCGGTTCCCCTTTTCTTCTTCTTGTCTTTCTTGCTCTTCTTAGAAGCAGCGGGCCAAAGATTATCCTCTCCATCGTCAGGTTGTGTGGTAATTTCTGGGGCTTCCGCTGGCGTGGAATGCCGCTCAGGATCAGCCTCGGCGTTTCCGTGGGCTCTTAGAGTCTCTTCTGTTTGCTCCGCTTGGGGTGTCTCGGCGGCGCGTGATACCATGGGAGGTTCATCTTCATCGGAAAACTCTTTCTGTGTCCCCTTTCTATTCTCGTTTTTATCCTTCTTACTCTTCTTTGATGTCGATGTCCACGTGTTCTCCCGAGGCTGCTCAGGGCGTATACTAGGTTCTTCAGAGTCCGGCAGCTCTTTAGATATGGTCTCTGCAGCCGATGCAATCTCGGGGGTAGGCTCAGCCCTTGCGGATTCAGCATCTATTCCATCCACGGCGGGCCTGTCAATTTGGGCTGACAACTTCTTTCTCTTGTCCTTTTTGCCTTTCCTACTTTTGACAGCCCAGGCAGACCACTCATCGACATCTTCGCCTTGAGCTGTAGGCTCTTCTTGCAACCCAGTCCCTTGAAAAGTAGGTATTGCAACATCCGCATCAGGGTCAATGCTGCGGCCAAGATCTCCATGCGGCTCAATGCTCATATTTGATTTCGGATAATCCCCATCATGAGAAGCTCTAATGTCGGTAGGTGGAGGCTCTGAAGGCGACTTGTGGTCAACCTTTTTCTGACCTTCATGCTCGGCATGTGCTGCTTCAATTTCATTACGTACTGTGGCCGCAAACGTTGCCGCTTCCTGCTGCAATTCACGAGAGCCGGCTCGGCTGTGGAAGACCTGGTGCTCTTGGTCTAATTCTTCTTGGAATTCATTAGATCCGAGGACAGGTCTTTCAGGCTCTAGTACTGCGGTGGAGTTCTCATCCGCTTCTGTAAACTTGTTCTGCTCCAAAGATGCATCTGCCTCATCGCTGACTGTAGCCTCCTTAGTTGCATACTCATCCTCAAGAGCAGACTGCATGCCCTTCTGCTTGCTGCCCCCGGCTGCCTTTCCCTTAGCCGGCGTGGCCCAGAAGATGTCCTCAGACGTCTCCTCTATTGGTCTCGCTAGAGGCATGGACCCAGCAGTAGCTTGTTTCTCAAGAGCGTCAGAGAATCTGTCAGGTTCAGATTCGTGATCCTGCGATTGATCAGAAGATTGCTCAGTATTCGAAAGAGGGACCGCAAGCTCGGGTGAACTCTTGATATCGTTTGTCGTTTGCTTCCTCTTTTTCGAGCCCTTTTTGGGCTTTTCGATCGGGGCCCACGACGATTCTCCCTCCTCAGCTTGTGAAGTCTGTTCTGCTGCGACTATCTTGGATTCTGATGTACCTACATCTGGTTGAGATCGTGATTCTTGGGCCGCGGATAGTCCTTTAACCTTCGCGCTATCAGGTCCTTGGTCTAAAGAAGCGTCGAGCTTTTCTTGAGAGGCTATTGGAACGTAAGCTGCCTTTTTCTTCCTCTTGTCCTTCTTGCCTTTCTTAGTTGGAGCCCAGGAGAACTCGTTATCTTCAACAGCTTGTGTATGCACAGAGATTGTGTCTTTTGGTCCTTCCTCGGCAACTGGCGATTCTTCATGTGGCACTGAGGGCTGCAGAGACGATGACTTCTCATGTACGCTAGCAGGTAAATCGCCTAACTCAAGCTTCTGAACTGTCTCCACAGGATCTGAAGCGCTTAGACCTTCGGCTCCCTTAGCCTCTGCTCTTGGAGCTTGTGAAAGTCCGTCATTTCCCGCCTGTTCTGGCATTGTTTCCGCGGTCTGTAGAGCAGGTTCTGCCGCATGTGGCGGATCGTCCATACCGGCGGGGCCTGAGAGACTATCTGAGCCGTCATTAAGACCAACCTCGCGAGGCGTGATTGACATTTCGTCTCTGAGTGCTGTAGAGCTTTCAGATTCCTCCATCTGTTGTTGCTGCTTTCGCCTGTCCTTCTTGATTTTCTTTGATTTATTTAGGGGACCTTCCCAGAAAGATTCTGCCGCTTTGCTGTGAGGTGGAACATCGTCGCCCTCAGCAAGTGTCGCGGAGTCCTTGTTCTCTTCTTCGGAGATTGAGAGTCGGAACTCATCATCAGCACTTAAAAAGGTTGATGCTTTCTGGGCAGGTGTCTCTGACGGATCGTTATCTGCTGCTGGTTGAGATGTGTCAACCCTCACATCGCGAGAGTCGTGGCCAAAGACAACAGGAGCATCGGCCGATCGATGAGGCTGTTGCGGAACGTTTATTGAGACCAATGCGGGAACATCTTCTGGGTAGCGTACAATGTCGTTACCAGGGACTGTAGGTGCAACATCAGGCAGCGCAGCTCTTGATGGTGATGCATCCGGAGCAGACGTGTCATAGCCAGCTTTAACTTGAGAGGAAGCTACTTCGGATAGTGCCTTCTCTGCAGGCTCGTACCCTTGGGCAGTCTGCTCCTGTGATTTTGCAACTTCACCATGGCCACTTTCGTTGTCCGACCAGCTGAGAGCAAGCTTTTTCTTATTCTTTTTGCTCTTCTTGCTCTCTCTCTTGCCTGGTGCAAAACTCACTTCAGGAGGTGGAAGTTCAACCGGAGAATCTCGCACAGGCTCATCAGGCGTAGCTGACCGCTTTGGAGAGGTGAAGTCAAGGGTCTGACGTTTCCCTTTCTTGCCTTTCTTCTTCTTCGTAGTCGGTGCCCAATCAACATCATCTTCTGCTTCTTTTGCTGTCCGGTCAATTGGCTCCACGGGGGCTTCAGATGAAGTCGCAAGTGGCTCCTGAGATTCATAGGGCGGTGGCTCGATGGACTGATTCTCCAAACCAAGCGCGATCTGGCTTGGCGCTGTGGACTCCCGTTCAAGTGATTCAGGCGCCTTCGAACTTGTGGTGTCCTCAATTGGCTCTTCATGTGCTTTGATCGAGGCGGAATCTACGAATGTTCTATCGTGAGATTCTCCCGAACCTTTGACAGCCTCCAAGACGACTTGCTCTGGAGCAGACGCTGCAGCAACCAATTTGTCGTTGTCTGATAGGGAAGCAGTGTCTTCTTCCCGATCAGCGTTTTTCTGTTTTTTACCGCGCTTCTCCTTCTTGCTCTTCTTCGTTGGAGCCCACGAAAAATCTTCAGTTTTGAGTGTCTCTTCTCTCTCTAACTGAGAATGGATGGAAGGCCCTGTAGAAGGTGTCTCTTGGCGCTCAGTCTGGACAGATGTCCCAGCATCCCCATGTTGTGTATCATTAATCCCTTCTACGATGATTTGATCGGATCTAGGTAACTCAATTTCATTTTTAGACGTAGTGACTTCAGAAGACAATCCGGAAGAACGTTTCTTCTTGTCTTTCTTACTCTTCTTGCTGTTTGTCCATGAAAGCTCGTCTGCCGATCCTTTTTGTTGGGCGAAGATAGTATCAGGTGTCTCAACAAGCTTATCAGAAGTTTCAATAGGCAACGCTGCCGTAGATCCTGGCTCTGGTATAGGCATGGTCTCTAGTGGCTGTCTTTCCTCTCCCTTTTGGATATTTACCGTTGGCCCCCTTTCCTCGTGTAAGGATCCCTGTGGTGATATTCCCCCCTGGGATACATCGTCGATAGACAATTCTCTTTCTGCTTCTCGGGATTGGACGTCAATTTCAGCGATCGGCGTTGCATCGACAGTTCCTTTGCTAGGGCTAATTGAAGACAAGTCCCTATCACCAAGCGCCTCCGATACACCACCCTGATTCTCGTCGAATGGGTCACGGGCAGAAGGCTCGCTCAGATCAAGGGTAACCTTCTTTCCCTTCTGCCCATTCTTGTTCTTTTTAGAACCCGATCTGGGAACAGGGGCGGCCTCAGCTGCATTTGGTTCCACGATGCCTCTGGAGAAATCCTCACCTGTTTGTTCTCTGGCTTCCAGGACAGACTCCAACGGTGCATCTTCAGGATGTAAAGTCGCAGCAAATGATTCCGGCTTTACGTCAACGTCCAGGTTAGAAGGTACGCCGCGGACAGCTTTTGCACGTTCAAACGCAACTTTGAGTGGCGATTCTGTTGGCGGGCTTCTGGGTCGAAGAAAATTTTCAAGGTCATCGTCCTCATCTTCGGGCAAAGGGATAGACTCTGGTATGACAGAAGAATCTCTCCGTTCAGACAAATGGGCCGACACATCAATATCCGAAGTTGAGTCCCTCGTGGCCTCCAAAGCGAAAGGAGCAATATTGGGGTCATATTGCATAGTACGAGCTGTTGGTGAGCCAGGTCCCCAATGTACGTGAGCCGTGTCTGCCTCTGAAGCAGCGGGTGCACTTGGGACTTCTTGAAGGTGCATCGGTACTTCAGAGAGAGTGGCATCTAGCTCTGGCTTTTGGAGTGTGGATGCCTCGTTCTCGTCTGAAGGAGTCGATCGGTGCTTTGTATGGATAGTTTCATTCTGTATTGGTTCTTCATCGGGGATTTGACGACTTTCAGTAATGTCGGCAGGCGCTGGTTGATGCTTGACAGCTTCGTCCCCAAATTTATCAGCGCGATGCAGGAAAGGGCTGACTTGGACATCTGCCAACTCTCGATCAGCTGAGTTTAGAGCTTGGATGTAAGACGGAATTTGTCCAGCGGTCTCAGAAATATGTTTTTCTTGACTCAAGACTTCCCCTGAGGGATCTTCAAGGTGGAGGGAAGCTGACGCTTCTGGGCTTCTCATAAAATTAGGGTAACTCGGCAGTGACGATTGCTTTGCGCTAGGCTCAAGTGTTTCCGGTGACGCTTCTTCAGCAATTTTGGATGCATCATGGAGCGAATCTTCCAAAAGGTCTTCGGAAGCCTGAACTTGTTCGTAGGTTGCTTCATCCTCACGTTGTTGTTGATAAGGCGTCGCTTCGGGAGCTAAGTCAAAGCCTTGTCGTTCCCTTTCCTTCTTTTCCTTCCTCTTGTTCTTCTTCGACTTCTTGAAAGAGATATTTTGGAATTGTATTGGCTCCTGCTCAAGGGAAGGCCTGGCACTTGAAATTTTCTCTGAAGCGATGTCATCTCTCAAGACCTCTTCCTCTGGTAAGCTCCGTGACTCAGGTCGACCATACTCATATTCTGCGCCCAGACGCAATGACTGAGGCTTGTCCATCTCTCGATCAGCACCTTTCTCTTGTACGACAGATGTAATGGCAGCAGCGGTCGCTCCGGCAGCAGCCCCTGCTCCAACGGTCTCCCAAAAGGGCAGCCCTGGTTCGCCTTGTATTCTTTCCTTAGCCTCACGATCATCAGCCTCTTCAGGGGTGGGCAGACCCATTGGTGACACTCGGGCTTCATCTCTACCCTGCTGAGACGAGGGATCTTCCAGAAGCTCAGAAGGAGAGTGGAACTCATACTTCGGCTTCGGCTTTTTGACTTCTTTCGGAAATTCAGACTGGGTGGGTGTCGTCTGCTGCGAGTTAAGATAATCTGGGGACCTTGGTGGAGGAGCGCTTCCCCATGAATAGCGATTTGGTTGAGTACTGAAATAGTCCGAGGAGCCGGTGGAATCTCTCGAAGCTTCCACCTCTCGGTCAGCAGCCGCGCGAAGGTCCTCGATTGAGGGGTGAGCAGAGCTCGTCCGGCTTGACGGAAGTGAGGGATAAGTCTCTGTAGGTCCCGCTTCCTTCTTGTAACTGTGCTGCTCGACAAGGAAAAGAGGGCGAAACTCTTTAGATGACCTGAATTCCATAGACCTTGGACGAGGCTGACGGGATCTGACGACCGCTTGCGGGGTGTCGGGAGATTCTAATGATGGAGAGCCTGTTGATCCCGTTCGAATATGCCCTGGTGTAAGAGGTGGTCGACGGAAGTTAATAGGAACTGCCGTTGGTGAGGACGTTGCCGTCTGACTCGATGTAAGGTCACTTGTTTGTAAAGCGGATAATCTTCTTAGTCGTACAGACTTGTCTACCTCAGGGGTGGAAGGAGATCCGGACCGGCTGTCAGCTTGCGGCCTAGTGTCCACCATTCTTTCTGTAGATCTTGGGGAAACAGAACGGCTCCTAATAGACGACAATATTCTTGTCGAGTTATCCTCAAAGTCGGCTTGGACGGGACCTTGTAGATCATGGGCAAGCTTTGAAGCAGGGGCAGTCGGCCCCGAAGCACCAGTCTCAATCGACAATGGCATTTCGGGGCGCTCACCTAAAAAAGACTGCATGTCTTCGTCGGGGATTGCTTTTTCTTGAGCTTCTTCAAAGACATCATTATCATCAGTCCCTTGCGTCTCTTCGCTCAAGGATTTGCGCTTGGACTTCTTTCTTGATTTTTTGCGAGGTGTTTCGAATGTTTCTTCGGCGATGTCTATACTGTTTCCACGTCGCTCTTCTTGTTCTGGCGCCGCTTTGACATTAGAGCTTTCAGACGCACTCTTTACTACATCGAAAAAGCTACCTATACCTTTTTTATTCGACTCCTTGTCGTCACTGAATTTCGCAGGGGAGGATACAGTTGATTCAGCTTCGTCAAAGTAGTCATTACCTTTCTTTGATTTCTTCTTCGACTTTTTGGGTTTCTCTGCTTCGTTCATTTCGTGTTCTAGGGCTGCTGCAGCCACGATATTGGCAAACCCACCTGTGTCCTTCTTTGACTTTCTTCTCGGCCCCTTCGCGTCCGAGAATCCGTCAAGTTCTGGCGCAGAAGCAGCGACTGATCTAGCCTCTCTGTTGGCTGGGTCGAAGTCCTCAGACTGTGATTTGCGTGTCTCTTGCTGTCTTCCAGCTCCAATAGAGGACTCGCCATCCACATCCTTCGCTGCCGTATACAGATTTTCAATTTCGGCATCTTGTCTTTGCGCATCCTTGGTCTTGGTAGAGGACCAAGAGACTCGTGACATGGCTTCATCGGCGCCAATTTTGTCAAAGGGCGCAGTCTCGTCCTTCGGACGAGCAGCTGGCGATTCACCCTCAAAATAATCAAAAACGTCGTAACCGCCCGGCATCTTAGACTGCGATCGAGCGTCTTTTTCTTCGGACGCTAGCGAAATATTTTCGTCTGCCGACCTCGCCACTTCGCGATCAGCAGGTCGTGCTTTCCTCTCTTCCGAGGGAGATTCGACTTCTCCTTCGACAAAACCGATGGAGGGAGCGGCAGAATATGTTGCTATCTGAGTACCAAGGTCTGAAGTTGTTTCCACATAAGGCGTCTGGTACACAAAGCCCTTGTCGGAGCTTGATACAAAGTCGCGCCGGTGGTAATCTGGGTTATCAACTACAATGGAAGGATCAAACCCAGCTTGTTCAGCGCCAGCCGCTAGAGCTGCTGCAAACTCTAAATCTCGATCATGCTTTTTTCCTTCCGGTGACTCTGACGTATCGACTTCTATAGATTCAGCAGCTTCAGACTTCTTTTTGCGGCGTGAATGTCTTGAGGATTTTTCTTCATCATCACTCCAAATCCTGCGCTCGGGCACCGAATCCATGCCGTCAGCATCTTCTTCAGTAACCTTGCCGTTTGGCTTGGTGTCTTCGTGAGGCACGCTTTGGGATGGTTCTTCAACTCCAACTGGCTCCACGGCCACAATGACTGGAGATGCGTCTCCTCGCACAGATTCTCCAGAAATGCTCACAGGAGGCGTAGGCCGTACAAGTCCCAAGCGTGGCACAGGCCAGGGGAAGGCTTTGGGATCATCTCCAGGCTGTGAACCAAAGGGTCGGTAGAGATCAGGCTCGAAGGGCGGTGGACTAGTCGGGGAAACTTCCACAATATTAGGTATAGTAGAGACTGGGGGCACATCTCGCGTATCTGTGGATCTCGTGCGAAGCTCTTCGGGAGTAAAGAAGTCTCCATAACTATCATACACTGGGCTGGTCTTCACTCTTGAAGCTGCCATTTTCGCGATCTTTTTCTGCTTCTCCGAGCGTGATTCTGGGCTTTCATCGACAGTTCTTTCCTGCGGAGACGATGCGTCGCGATGTTTTCGTGACGAATCCTTTCGGCTACGTCTTCGTGATTCTTTCGAGTCTTCTTCTTCAGGCCTATCTTTGTCCGCCATGACGCTGCTCGCAGCTACAACTCCAGCCCCTGCTAGCCCAGCTGCGATGACCGGTGTTGCCCAGGACCTTTCTGAAGGCTTTCTTCTTTTTTCAGCATTTTGCCTGTCTTCTTCATCCCGTAGTCTCTCCAACTCCCTCTCAATATCATCGTAGTCTAGTGGGGGCGGTTGACTACCAACCGAAGCTCTCTTTTCGGCAACATCTACATCGTGTGGCCGATCCTTGGGGTAGTGCTCCAAAGTTGATCTACGGCGATGTGATCTCTCTTCAAATTGAGAAGAGGCTGTTGGGCTGTGAAAGCGGTCCACAGGATCGCTATCTGAGCGCCTCCGCTCAGCCCGTCTTCTTTCCCGATCTCTATCCCGCCGTTGCTTCTCAGCTGGCTCATCAGGAACATCAAACTTGACAGAAGCAGTTCGATCTCGTTTTGAAGAGCTCCGACGGGACAGAATAGAGCCTTCAATTAGCTCCGGGACCGCTGTAGTGACGGAGACTTCTTGATCACGCGAGCGCCGAGGATCGTCGGCATTCCTGGAAACGCGTCTGATGTCGCTATCAGCTCGCTCGTTGTCCTTCCCGCGCATATGCGTTGGAGAATCAGTCACTGATGCGTAAGGCATAAACTGAGCGGGGATCGAAGGCTGAGAGTGATGGCGAGAGGTGTATTGCAAAGAAGGCTCGGATGTGTCGTAAACAGATGAGGAAACTGGAACCACTGGTTGAGGTTGCTGGATAGGAACACCAGGTCGTGCTGTAAAAGGGCCACCCTGGGTCCTCGACGAGGCTACAGAAGTTGCTCCGGTTACGTCGAACATACTGGGATCGCTTGTCGGAAAGGGGAAGACCTGTTGAAGGGAAGATGAGCTACCAGCGCTAGGAGCAGGTCCGGTATATCCATCTCCCGGCCGCGCTTCATAAAGCCCTTGGTCGACCAGCGAGCTGTGATTCCTTCTTGACGGCTGTCTATCCTTTTTCGCGTCTAATTCTCCCACCCATTTGTCCGGCTCTGGTCCGTTGGATACGAGCGACTCTCGACTCTGACCGAATGCAAGTGCAGAGTCGACAGACAAAGCTTCATCATCCGAAGCGTCTTCCCAGTCAGAATCCTCTCCAACCAACGGGCGAGTATTTCTCGAGTTCGACCTATGTTTCCTCCTGTCGTCGGCATTATGTGGTCTATGCCTTGGCTCCTTCACTGCAACAAGGTCCGCTTTATATTTGCCTTTTCGTGACTGGTGAGCACTCGCTGCGGCGAGGGCTGCAGCTGTGGCTCCGAGTCCTATTATCGCAGCATCTGCGTTCTGGTCCTTTCTCGGACTCTCCTTTGATTTCACATTACTTTTTCGTTTGATTCTTCCGCCTCCAAACGCAAGATCGGCATCAGAGGAAGAAGAAGAAGAATTATTAAATGTAAAAAAACCTTTGCGAGTCTTTCTGTGGGATTTTTGCGCATTCGCAGAAGACGCCGTGAAGAAAGACCCATATCCAGGTGATGCTTCAGTTGTTAGGTTGACGTATGACGTGCTAGGATTGACGTGCTTCATACGGTGATGTTTGTTGGTTGACCCACTACTGCTGCTAGAGCGTCTTGACCTTGTAGACTTTCTAGACCGTGTTTCGTCATCTAAAAGTGTAATTCTCGTTCGGGAGCCGTGCCTCGAATCAGACAGAGAACTCCGGCGGGTGACCCCATGTCGCGCATAGTCGTCGTTACTACGCCTCTTCACACGGTCTTCCTCAGCATATCGATGACCACGTCGAGAGTCATCATGGAGCGGACGCCCTGATTGAATGCTGTACGTATCTTCAAAGTCTTTCTTATTGAAGACAGACTTTCCGGCTTGAGCAAGTCCATAGCCAGCCAAGCCAGCCGCTCCTGCAGCCGCCAATGTTGATTTATGACTAGATCTCCTTCTCCGGTCATCATCAGAAGAGCTGTAGCGGCTCAGCTTATCGACTCTAGTAGAGCTCCCATACCGACTCCCGCCGGAAAGGCGTCGCTTGTAGTGGTGCCTGCGCGGGGCGTCACGGGGACTTGAACGGGGGTCAAAGCAATATTTGCAAACACCAATGTACTCCGTGTACTCCTCGTATTGGGAAACTCCCTCTGGATCTTTAAAAAAGTCAACAACTTTTCTTAGAGGTCCACGATGTCGATGCTTGTGCTGGAGTAAGGATGTTTGCGACCCGTTAGCCGCGAAATGATTGTCTCCCAAGGGCTCATGTTGATGGTGATCATACGCAGCGTTCTCAGCCTGCGTGTAGACATGGTTACTGTTCGGCCCATATGAAGAATGGTGCGACGCAACGTATGCACCAGCTGCTGCCGCTGCTGCACCATATAAGGCAGCATTTGAAGAGCCAGACGATTGTTTAGGCGGTTTCTGAGACTGATCTAGATGATGCTGTGGGATGGCCGAATTGTTTCCGTGCAGATGTGACTCATGCGAAGCGTGCTCTGCATAAGCTCCCGCTGCAGCCGCAGTCGTTACCGCACCGTATAATGCTGCATTTGTAGAGGCTGGCGTCTGGCTATTAGACTGTGAAGGTCGGTCTGGGAACGCTTGCGGCATATTTGGGTTATAGTGGCCATCCATTTGTGACCCCTGAGACGCATGCTCGGCATTACCACTGATCCCTCCAGACATGTAGTATCCTGCATTCAAACCTGACAGCCCATTTGAGGGGCCTGGTGAGGAACGCGGACTTGGTCTGCCAGGTTGAGCTGACGCGGACATTTTGGATGGGTTTCCAAGAGACGGTTCGGCTTCGAAATCACTGTTATTTGCAAAGAAGGATGCAGCTGCGCCTACCTGCCCCAGAGTGCTTGGTTCAACTGGTGGAGCCGCATCAACGGTGGGTTCATGAAGGTGAGGCTCTGCGCCAACGATTATCGACGGAGCGGCGGGTCTAACTCCTGGTTGGTCTGCCACCGATTCGCCATGATCGCCATAGTAGTCAGCTGCTAGGCCTGGCGGTCGGTATGGCGCTGTACTCGATTCTGGGAATTGACCTGGAAATTGATGAGGAATATGCGGGTCAAAATTCTGGTCGGTCGTAGGGACCATTGGGATCGATGGATGGTG
The DNA here is from genome assembly GCA_021030905.1 of Pyrenula massariospora. Classification (NCBI taxonomy): domain Eukaryota; kingdom Fungi; phylum Ascomycota; class Eurotiomycetes; order Pyrenulales; family Pyrenulaceae; genus Pyrenula; species Pyrenula massariospora. The sequence continues at coordinate 596,866 of JAGFMI010000005.1, forward strand.
TGAATATTGGCCAAGTTCGGGAGGCGAACCAACAGCTCTAGACGAGGCCTGGGATCTGCCACTCTCGGACTTTCTCTTTTCTGATTCTCGAACGCTATCCTTCCTCTTAGGGACTTCTTTGCTATCGCGTCGCTTAGGCTCTTGATCCCTGCCAGAAGAGCGCCTACTTGGTTTGCGTTCGCGACTACTGCTTCGATGACGCCTACTTTTTTCTGACCTGCTATCACGATCTCCGTCTCGTGCATTCTGTATTCTTGGTCTCGTAAATTCATCATCCATGCTCCCGTTTCTGTACAACTCCGGAGAGTTATAGGCGTTTTGCGCATGCGTATCCGCCGTCGCGTAACTCGAAGCTACGGATGGCGCAGCGGTCCCAGCAAAAGCGCTTCTTGAGGTAGAGGAATAAGCAGAGGAGACGGGCTGAAAGCCCTCGCGAGCGCCTTCACGTTTCGATGACTTGCGACCATTTTGTACCGCAGGCGGAGAGTCGGTACGCGAGCGCGCTGCGGATTTGCTGCTCTTCCGTAGATCTGAACGAGGTTCGGAGGTCTCTGAGCGGCCAGAAGACCGCCCAGTAAGTGTTTTCCACATGCTTCAGCTCTTGATCGTAATCAGTGTCCTCCGCAACTGTTTGTGTTAGTGTGAGGGCATCAGGTGTAACAAGCTCCAGTCGAGGTGTGTGAAGGTTTGCCGCGATTGGGAAGTTCCATGAGCACAGAACTCAACTTGCCGGGTACAGGTGAGCCGGCTGAGGATCTTGAGAATGGGAGAATAATTCAAAGGTTCAGGAAGGTTGGCGCAAACGATCGCAGGCGCTGCTTGAGCGCTGATGGTAATCGAAGTTTGTTGGGCTCGGCATGATTTCTTGCTCTCCGCCGCCACCGAATATCGCGGCCACTAAAGGTTCGAAAAGGCGGATGGCTGGTCGTGATTGGAAGAGCCTCATGCAGTGCGCTTGGACAACGCATCCTACTACCGAGTACTACGAAACTTTTCAGCTTTCCATGGGTCGCACACGTGAAGGACATTCTCAAAACGCTCTACCAGAGCTCGTTCCACTTCTCCACCATGGCTAATACTTTTCCACGTCGTCGCGCCTTCTATGGCGATGCATATGGCAAGCAGACACATTACGCTTCCTATCCAAACTATCACAACGATTCGACCTGAGCATCGGCCATTGGAGTATATCTCTTCTCGTTCTCTCAAATCAAGGCCTTCGCCGAGATACAACGCCTTTTACAACGAGTCAATCAATACCGCGCTACGTCCAAGTCATAATCGTGAATTCAACTTCACATTTCTTCTGCTGAAGGCTTAAGGCAGCAGGGAGAGCGGAAGTGATTTTGAATGTGAACACCCGTGCGAATTCACTTGCCCTCTGCAGCCGCCGCAAGATCCTTTTCTACCATTCCTCGACAGATAGGATGATAGAAGTCCCTATTCTTCTCGAATGTATCTTGCGCGATCTTTAAATCCACCTTGGCAAGCGCCCGGTACCTATAAACTCGCACATCCGACGGTCAGCTTATCACTATCTTGAAAGGGGGAATCGTAGGCGCTTCGGTGCATGCTAACGGAGCAGTTGAGGGGAAAACAACTCACATAGGCCGTACAAACTTCATCCTCCCGACCCTCCCCAGCATTTCTCTGGCCCCTTCAATCACCTCACTACCAATCTCTCCAGCTCTTAACCCAAGGTTCAAAAACCGACTTTTAACCTCTACATTCCCACTGGAAGCAAACCCGTACTCCGTGCCCATTGCCTTGATCTGATCAGCGCTCAGTGCCTTCTGCATCTCCTCGGGAAAATCTAGGAGCCTCTCAAGGAAAACGATATTCTGGTTCGCGCTAAACCCCTGCACGTCTCCCTGCTTTGCCTCGAATCCTTTTTGCTTCCACCGGTTTACCAACCCGTAGACCTGGTCTACCAATTCGGTCCCAAAGGCAGGCTTTGGCGGTAGCCCTGGCTTGTAGAACCAAGTATCCCACTCTACCAGATTAAGAGAGGCAGTAGCGTCTTTGTCGTTTTGGAAGAAAGCGAATAGTGTGGCCTTGAAATCGCTTGTTACCAAGGAGCGACCACGAAATGTCGTGAAATAGTGGGGAATGAAGGCCGAGAATTTAAACGGGGTCAGGACTGTTTCGAGATGGCGGAGGAGATTGTAGCCCTTTTCGTAGCTGTGACGGTGGTCAGGAGAATTGCCGGAGAATGACGCTTTTCTGAGAAGGAAGAAATAACAGTGAACGGGGAACACTCACGGTACTGTACTGAAAGCGTCATCAGGATCTTTCTCTTTAAGATCAGGGATCAATTTTGTGAATTCATGATCCGGACCGTAGAATTCCACGGCGTCTGTAAGAGCTTTCCAGCCGATTATGGCAGAGAGTTCGCCGTGGGCTTCGCCATGTACAGCCTTAATGATAGCTCTGGACGGAGACAAGAGACATTAGCTCAAATAGATCGAGTCAGGAAAGTCGAAGCACGTAGGTAGCAGGGGGTAGACAATGTAGGTAGATCCTTTACAACTCACCTCTCCAAGTAAACAGTCCATCCTTCATTCAGCCAAAAATGCTCCCACGAAGCATTACTAGCTAGGTTCCCGCTCCAACTGTGAGCCAGCTCGTGCGCGATGACATCGACGTTGGCACGGTCTCCACTGATTAAGGTAGGAGTCGCGTAAGTGAATATCTAAAAAAATTAGTGTTTTAGATCCTTACTGTCCTTCTCAGGATCGGCGGATGGGGGGGAATGACAGTGGAGAAGAAAAAGTACTTTCTACCTACAGGATTCTCCATTCCTCCGTACGGAAAACTTGGTGGAAGAACCAACACATTGTAGTTGCCCCACACATAGGGAAATACAATGCCCTCTGCCGCCTGAATAAACCTTTCCGTATCAGCCTCAAGCTCCCACTTGCAGGCAGCTACCTCCTCAGGGCCTGTGGCGACGACACTGCGTGGGCCGATTGGTGCCTGGGCAATGTCTCCACTGGCGAGTGCGAACAGGTAGCTCGGAATAGGAACTTTCTGGTCGAATGAGTAAAGCGTTTTGCCAGTGGGCTCGTTAGAGTATCGGTTACTGGACATAGGAATACCACTAGCGATTACAGGATGGGGAGATGTGATATTGAATGTAAAAGGAGATTTTATGTCGGGCGTGTCCTGAAAAGCAATAGGAGATCAGCCGGCAGGTTCGGCCCATTGAACCAGTTCTTAGAAACTATGTGCTCACTTGACATGGAAAACAGCTTCGAGCATGAATGGCCTTTTCTTTTGTCAACTTTGGGAGCCTTCCTGGTGGATATCGTTGGATGTACCTGGCATTGAGAGAACATATAGGGAAACTTCTTGTTTGATGTTTGCGCAGGCGTCAACCACTGCAGCGCCGTACACTTATCAGTCGTCTGAATGGCGGCATCAATCTCAACATGGTCCCCCTTCTTTACACCCTGAGCAAGCGGGATCTTGAGCGGACTGCCATACGGCTCAACTCGTTGAGAAACTTCATACTTCGCCGGCTCTCCGTTAACATTAATCGAGCTAATATCAAGGAAGCTGGTGTCTAAAACGACTTCTTTTGGCTCGGCGTCCGTTGTCGATTCAAATTTCAGAACAACATTGCCTTTCAAACATTTCTTTTCAAACGAAATTTCGAGGTTGGCGGTGGTGTGCACGGTCTTGAACTCAGTGTAATTCGACAGCGTGTTGGGGTCTCTGTTTCTGTCGAGAGCAGTCGCCATGCCTTGGGCTGGACTAGAATGAAGAAATCTTTGTTGATTAATCCTAATAGATGATCGGCTAAAAGCTGGGAACCTTATCCTAACATGGCGGACAAGGCAAGTTGTCATTGAATGTTACAATGCGGAGGTTCGTTACCTGGCCAATAAAAAGGGTCAACTCCGCAGTAAAAGCAACGCGAGGTCTTGAACCAGAAGGAGAAGGTGAGTGGAAGGAATCGAGTTAGGCGTTGTACTTTTGTAAAATGCCGCCTGCACGAATGAAAGAGCAGGATAAAAGTTGGAGCACTCAGTGCTTCAAGGAGGTCATAAGCTCAGGTAGAGGGGGTAAACATGTGACGACGAGATGTCTACGATGCGGCAATGTAAACGTAAACTGTCTTCGAGAAATTGATAAAAGGGTGTCCCAAAGCTCTACAATCGAGACTGACACCCAGCCTCGAATGCTCACGAATCGCGATGCTGTCAAATTTGCACTTCATTGCTTGAACTAAATCATCACTTCATTGCGAGTGCGCCCGCACCAAGCAAAAAGCCAAAGCTCCGTCCCAGCTTCTAGCAAGCGCTGATCACAACAGTCATATTTCTCATCGGTATCGCGACTCTTCCTATCTATATATACAGCACATCATGATGTACAGGGTATCTCGCTCATCACCTTCTCTTCTATCCCATGTGTATACTATCATCCCGTTTAATCCAACCAGCACCAAAATTTCCCAGTCCCAAACCCGATAAATTCAAGAAAGTAGAAATCAGAAAATCATATAAATGCTCCACCTCCGCCTCCTCCCCTCGGCCTCTGATTTTCAAACCTTTCTCTCCCTGCCAAATATCTTGCTTCTGAATCACCTCTCCTTCTTCCTGCTCGGTCTTCATCCGGACTGTTTGCCTCCGGAGGTACAATCTGCACCCTCGGCTGAGGATAGCCGGAAGAGCTCGTCGACGAAGGTGGAGAATGGTCGGACGAGGCTTGCGGTCGAGTCTGGGGCAGTTGCCTCGTGTCGACCCGGGGAGGGCTCTGCCTCGTCGCAGTTGTGGCTAGTTGAGGGTGGATCGCTGTTCGCGGAGGGGAAGGGATCTGCCAGTCATCATCTTCGTCATCTTCTGAATAACTGGGGTCACGGGTGCGGGTAGCGCGGTATGATGAGGTCTTGCTCTCCTTGTCATAATAATGATGCGGATCATGGGAGGAGGAAGTGGAGGCGGTAGAAGTGGAGTCAGAACGAGCACGGCTAGGATCGATGAGCATAGATTGGGAATCACCCTTAACTAGGCCCAATCTCTCCTCCTCCGTAGCTGTCTTGAAAGCCTTCTTCTGCTCGTTACTCGACTGCCGTGGAGTATGGGGAGGTCGAGGAGTAGCTTCAGGGTCGTTGTTTCGCGATCGGTGGAAGACATTTTGGAAGCTGAATTGGCGGCGTGAGGTGTGAGGCGGTTGATTTGGTGTTAAGCTATCGTCACGGGTGGGAGCATACCGATTTCGAGTATCGGAATCGGCGAATTCAATGGACCGACTTTCTTTGGAGCCTTCACTATGCTGCTTCTTTACGAGACTTGCGGGAAGCCCGTAGATGTGCTCCTGTGCTTCCTCTAGACTGCCAGGTCCGTACGGCTCGATTGGAGTGTTCCCATCTCTGCTCCCCGCTTTTGGCGCGTTGACCGTGATCTCGGTAAGAGGGACTGGGTGCATTGGACTGCTCACATAGGCCGTGTCCTCACTATGGTCAGACCGGGGTGTTTTCCGAAGGCCTGGGGAAAAAGCATTCTGCGCTCTGTGACGGATGTTTTCGAAAAAGTGAACGGTGTCTCTATCATGATCCTCACTCTGAGGAAGTTCTTCCTCGGTTGGAAAGTGAGACATGCCAAGCGGAGGATGGAGCGTCTTTCTTCTTTGAACTGGAAACGTTTGTGCTGATCCGATGACAGTTTTTCGTCTTCGAAGGCCGTCCCATTCGACAATTTCGTTCTCTCCAATAGGCTCCATGTCTTGACGTTTTTCGTCTCGTAGTCTCTTCGCTTCCTCTTCCTCCATTTTCTGACGCGAGACGGATATCCTCCGAATGATAGCCGCTGTGCCGCGAAGCGCATCTGCCTTCGGTTCGGATTCGGGTTGCTCTTGCTCGGCAACTTCACGAACTTGGTCAAGGTCGCCCTTGAATACGGCCGCATCGGGAACGTCTTTCGCTGACTTTGAGAGCTGTAGCAGGACGACACCACTGCAAATCTGGAAGAATCCAAGAACTACAGTGGTGATTGTTACCGCGGTCCCCTTGAACCCTTGGAATAAAATGGCGGAAGTGACGATAGTGGCACTGGTAAAAAAGACGTAGTAGGTTGGCGTGACAAGCGCGGCGTTAAAAAGATTGAGAGCTTTCTATATTCGCTATTAGAGGATTACTAGAGCAGTATCGGCAGAAAACTTACGTTAAGAAAGATGATCTCCGTCAACAGTGTGGTGATGACGAAGACCAAGAGGACGTAGAGAAACCACTGATTGAACTGTGGTTTTCCACTCGCCTGTGCCAGCACAGCGGCTCCTAGACCTTGGGTCGCAACAACACTTAGCCCTCCAATAAGGCTACACACACTCAGATAGACAAGCATGTTCTTCTTTCCATATCGAGGTCCTACCCATAACGCGATGAATGCTGATCCGACGATGATTACCCCTGCATAGCTGAGAAAACCTGGCGCAATAACGAAGTGCTGCATATCTTGGATTGTGTTGACTGAGGATTGTTCAGGCGCATTCAAGACGATGACGACAGATCCAACAATGCAACTGAAGCATCCAATCTTTCCAACAAAACTGAGTCTCTCTTTAAGGAAGATGGCTGACAAAACTGTGGTGATGACGACTGACAGTGCTCCCAGAGGAGTAACCAGGATGGCGTCGACGAAGGCATATGCAACGAAATTGCAGATCTCCCCTATAATCATCAATGTCATCCCTGTCCACCACCATGCGTTCTTCAGATATCCGTAACCATCACCTGCCTCTTCATTGTACTTGACATTCGCTTTCAGTAAACCCAGCTTCTTCAAAATAAAGCTGACACCTATAAAACAGCCAGATGCTACCGCGAGTGCTATGCCAATGAACTTATAGACGGGTGGCCGGCTGTCTTTTGAGTCTTTGGTGTCAGGTTTGCCATTCGTAGTTGAGTTTTCAACTCTGGCGAGGAGTTGGTGGGAGGCGACGAGGACATGTGCGGCGGTATCCATAATGGAGGCTCAGGTATATAAGCTGCCTTTAGTAGTTCCTCAGGAGATGGTTCGCTGGTGTATCTTGGTTCTAAGGAGCTTGAGACCAGCTCGCTCCAGGAAGCCAACCAAGCGACCGATGAATAGGGCCCCTTTCCGAAGATAGAATATTTACCTATCTGAAGCTGAAGGCGGCATGTCGGTGGGCAGGTTAGAGTAGGGCGGTACGGTCAACCCTTTGCCCTCGAGTGCTGGAAGGGATATATTCTGCGAGCGTCCTGCGAGTTTGTAGCCAATGAAGAGATTCGGATGAGAGCGGGTCTCGGTGGATAGAATCGTTAAGGTCAGATCCGAATTCAGTGAGATTCGTCGTATTTGTTCGAGAGTTGTTCGTAAGGTCCAGATATCAGGAGGTCGTCTTTGCAGGCGCTGCGACAGCCCAGCTCTTTCTCGTCGCTCAACTCGCAACAAATGCAGGAGTTGTGCGAAAGTTTTGTCCAAATCGGTTCGTCGTGAAGCTCTATAGAATTCAAATTCGAAAAGGAACAGTTGACATGATCATCCGACTTTGCCAATTGTGCAAGCGAACACAGAGATCGGCAGGCAGTGTGAAGTGTTTTGGGGAGGGTCGCGGGACGGATCAGCACGGGGCGGCGTCGTGTGTGTGTGTGTGTGGCGGGAAGAAGCCCCAGCGGGCGCGGGCTGGGCTGGACTCGTCGGCGCCCGCAGCAACCGTGGTTCCCACTTCAGCACTTCCCGTTCCAGCCTTTACTCTCTTGGTGCAAAGTGCACACGCTACCAGTCCCAGGCAGGGGTTCCCTAACGTGGCATGATGGGAAAGCCGTGGCACTGCAGTGGCAAGGAAGAAACAAAATCAAGATTATCACTCGCAATGTCAAACGCGGCTTGACTTCTCGATAGATAGCACGGATATGGACGCTGCCTTTTTCTCCCTTCGGCAATGGAGTCGAGGTATCCACCGTCTCGAAGGATTGGCGACGCGCGGAAGATCTTCGTTTGATCCAGCCTCATGTCTCAACTTTACGTGCAATCGGGACAACTTGTGATCATGAATTGAATACAGCAAACCTCTATATACGCAACTGTCTCATTTCCCCACTTTCAAGCGCTTATTCAGTCTGAATAAATCAAAATCCTCACCGACGTATTTTGAGATCTAAAGTTTTTGAAAGGAGGTCGCTGGCAGCTGGAGCGAGCCTATTTAACCTGTAAGAGAAGCGTCTGATGGGATGACGCCCTTGATGCCTATATCGCGGATTTACTTTCAGAAGACTCTATCATCATTGTTCATAAACACATCACACGGGTATAGAACTGGATAGCTCTTTTACGATCGCCCAAAGCTCCTCCACCCATTCACGAGCTTCAAACCCAAACCTAAACCTTCAGTACGTCATCCCACAGCCGCCCGCGACGCCTTCGCGTCCAATCGCACCATTCTCGATTTAGCCCCTTGAAACTATTTCCACACACGTTCCACGTTTCCAATTCCCAAGGTATCTTCTTTACATGTGATGCACTCGTTGATTCAAATAAGCCAATGTTGCTCATAATGCTTCACCAATATAGTCGATAGTTTGCCAATCAAACCCTTGTAAATATTGTAGGCTTTGCGGCCGTGGGCTCATCCCGCTTAATGACCATCAAATGTAGCGTTCCTCCAGGACGCCGTGACTTCGTCTCAGTCACTAGAGCCATTACGGCCGATGTTTCTGGTCAGTCGTTCTGTGATCGCGCATGACCGATATTCGTTCTCCCATTCCGGGGCGGGTAGGGATCTGGTATAGACTGCATCGTAGCGGTTAGCTATCACCTTTCTTAAGCGCCTGGCTTTAGCCTTCTCCTTGATCATGACGTGGCCCTAAAAGCTCCGCGGCCGTGTATGCTTTCATGGGAGATCTTGCAATTCCCGCAAATTATCTGTCAATCACGTTCTGGTCACATTCTCGGGGGACTTCTTTGATGATGTCCATATTGAGGCTGGCAGATGTCGAAACGTTTGAACCAGCCACCACAGGTCAAGGTATCTGGCACAACGATCACTTTTGGCTCTCCTTCGCGGTTCGTAAGTTGCTTTTCCAATGTCTATGCTGAGAGTTTACCGGACACCCAACACCAAAGATCTCTGCTTATCGCGCATGATACTCCGGTTTCCTCAACTTATTGACTGCTGGCGGCGGGCCATCCAAGTCCGGATAAGGCGGTCGCTGTGTTCTCCTTGGGGAGTGCAGTTTCGACGTATCGTAATCGCTCGAAGCTGATATCGGCGTCTTTGGCGGCAGTGGCGGCGCCTGATTCCCAAAATCTCCGCTATACCGCGGAGACGAAGCGATGGATTCTTTGGCGCTGTGGCGCGTATCTTCGCCGCTTATACGGTATGGTACCTCGCCAGAGATCTTTGGAAGGGACGGTTGTCTTAGGGGTTGAAGCGGTTGCGGATATTCGTCCGATGAGACGAGCGTAGATGTGTCATCAGAATACGGTCCTTGTCGGTATGCGTGTGGTTCCCGGTGATGGGAATGTGGACTTGGAATACCGTGTGGCTGGACATCCTCTGCAGGTAGCTCAACGGCTGCCAGGTGAGAAGACGGGGCCAAAGGCTTGCTTTCCTCCGGAGGTGGTGGAAGACCCCGATTGTTGAGCCTTCGCTTGTTCCGTTCAATCTTCGCGATTTTAACTGCCGCATCGTAAACCATCTTCTGCACGTCTCCTTTGTTCAGATATTGGCGGGTGTTGGTGCTAATATCGGCCAGTCGGTTCCATTCATTCATACCAAATTCGCCCACGCCAACCTCGACGTTAAGACGGCAGTAATTCTCTTTCGGTACTCCTCTATTTGCAAGATGTTCCTTGAGCATATATTGGTGCGTCTCCTCGCAGCCTTCAATCTTCGCTATCAAGCGGCGTCGAGCTTCTGCAAAATCCCCAACGCTTCCACCAACAAAGCCTTCCCACCATTCATGTTGCCTATTGTTGGTCCCAGGGGGTCTCTTGCCTGTGCCAATACTGACAAGCATACCGACTTCTCTTCCTGGCCATTCATTGACGGCTGCCTCATTGAGGATTTGCGGTGACGGATTGTATTTGCCAGGACCTTCGTCGATGAACATGGATTGTCCTATCTGTATCGGCTTAAAGGCAAGTCCTGTGGCAGCGGTTGCACGACCTGCTTGCCAGATTGTGCAGTTGAACTCTGGCGGAGGCTCTCTCCGCGAATCGTACGAACGTAAAAGAATTGCGCTTCCGTTTTTAGGGGTGTTCTTGTAAACAGCTGTGACGGCTCTGCCACAAAATCAGTCTTGAAGTTTCATGAGGTGTCGGTACGAATAATCTTACGTCTTTGTACGATTCTCCCTCTCGTCATAAAGCGAAGCATTTGGATTGCCCCACTGCGAACCATATACCGATAGGCGATTAGTTACCGGGCTAGACACTCCCAGACTGGTGCTACTCCGGATACTAGCCGTCCTCTGTGGACCACGCTGTGTTCCGCTAAAGATACTCGAAGGGCTGATAGGTGCCTCTGCCGCGCCTTCGGCCGTTCCGTCATTTCCTTCGTCTTCGAAGATTGTATGCTCTTTCACACATTCTCTGATAGCTTCCTCGAGTTTCGAAGCCTTGAAAAGAGTTGACCGATACGGTATTCCCGCGATCGTCTTATCGGTCTCGAAAACCTTCTTCGTCATACGAACATAGACTTTCATGCAGGTTTCTATATCCAGTCGCAGTCGACCTAGCATGATGGCTATCAGGCCCCCGGTCCCAGTCCCCGCGATCAGATCGAAATATTCGGCCGGCTTTGGTATCTCGGCACGGCGCGGCGCTTTCCCTTCGGTCTCGACGTAGGATCGGTACATTAGTTCTTGCAGGATAATAAGCATAGAGTAACCGCGGACACCGCCTCCATCTGCGAGGCTACGGTCAGCATAGTGCGACGATATGTCTTCGGATAGAGGTTTACCTAGCGACAAAATCCGTAACGGAGGGCCTTTCGTAGTATCCTTTCTGCGAAGATTGGAGCTCTCCATCGCAGCGGCTTGGATGCGACGCCAGTGGAAACTTGATAGTGAGGACAGCCAATCTCAGCAAGCTCCAGGGGATATCGTTTGTCTTTAAAGACTTTTCGGAAGTACCGTAAATCATAAAATAATTAATTCGATCGAAGGCTTGAAGATGAAGGAGACAGAGAAGACAGATGGTCTACGAGTCTGATTCAGCTGTTACCGTAACTGCGCCTGCGGAAGATGTGCGTCACTCGGCGCTGCAAGGACGGGCTCCACATAAACACCAAATCCTTGAGGGATGTCTTTGGATCTCGAGACTTGATAGGTGATCTACCCTCGGGACTTCACCAACCACTCTTTTCGGTCTTGGAACTTGCCGTTCGCTCCATGTGGCGAGAACTTGCTTTTCCACGTTTTCAAGAGTGGACCTGGGCATCAAATGTGGCGGTGCAGGCGGGAACGTAACTCGGAATTGTTCGCGGGAAATTGTTACCTACGACAAGTCCCGGATTTGTTTCCTGAACGCTACCCAGTAAGGCTTCGAGGACATTTCGTTCTACAAATCTAAGGCTATTATGTGGAAGGTCCGCTTCTCCTTGCACACCGGGGTCATTGGATCGTGGATCTAAAATTAAAACTCTGTACGACACAACTTGACCGCGTGGCGATGATTTTGATTTCCAATACAGGTAGAGCGACGGCTTTACCAGCTTGAGATGAGCGACTGTATTTTCTCGGTCTTGGCCCCTTTATATCTTCCTGTATGTCCTGGTCAGCCCTTCCGAACCCAAAGTCTGAAGGCCCTTCGGCCTATGATGGGGCTTAGATACCCCGCGATGATCTTCAGCATCATTCGATGGATGCAACGACCTAATGCAATCCTAATTAGGCGGCCCTCTGTCACAAGGCGCTGTCCATCTTCAAACTTTGCACAGTCTGAAAGATGTCAAGCTAAAGAACCCTGACCCTTGATATCTAGCACGACCGTCGTGAGATTCTCAAGATTTCTGCTCAAGACCTTCGCAAACATTTTTACCGATCTCTGATTCCAGAACGGAGGTCGCTGGTCGGTAAAGAAGATTTCATCGACCTGTGAGAAAGTCATTCAACAGGGCGATCTTCAAATTTACCATATCTTCAAACTTACCATAAGCTTTAATCGTGTACTACATTAACCACACTTCATCAGAAAAGCGACTATTCAGATATGAATGCTCCCAAAGATGAGGCAAAAAACCTTGATCACAATGATATGCACATCAGCCAAGTGAGTTCCCTCAGGTTAGCGATCGTAGTGAGTTACAAGCATGGCAATTGATTTGAACCTTCTTAGCTCTTCGTTTATCCTATCAAATCCCTCCAAGGCATCAGTGTTACCAGCTGGCCCATTACATCCCAGGGGTTACAATATGACCGACGCTTCATGCTCGTACGAAATTCCGACTTGAAGAACATGCACCTTTCGCAGTTTCAATCAATGGTATTGTTTTCGACCAGCATCTCCTTGCCTTCCAACACCGACAACAGCGATTCTGCATCGATGTCATCTTCGTCATCTTCCCATTCATGCGGATCAATTACTGTTACATACAATCCCCCAAAAGCTACTCATGATGGTAGATTGACAGATATAGAGGTGCCCTTAGAGCCAGAAGTCGATGACTTGGAGAAACTGGAAATTATCATGCATAGAAGCGGCACACAAGCATACGATATGGGAAGACAATATAATGAATGGTTCAGCGCATGCTTTGGTTATGACGTGATTCTCGCCTACATTGGAGAGAACAGACGAGAAGTCCTTGGGAATCTCCCGCCGCAGGCCGCGCTCAAAGAACGATCATCAAACCAGTCATGGCTCAACACGCTCACCTCAAAGATCCCATCGTGGAATAGGAGCCCACCAGAATGGCAAGACTCAGGGCTTAGCTTTTCAGATTGCGCACCATTTTTGATCGTCTCGGAGAAGTCCATGGAGAATGTGAATAGCCGGCTGCCGGAGAATGACCAGATCGACATTGTCAAATTCAGACCAAACATTGTGGTTGGCGGTGCAGAGGGAGATTTTGAGGAAGACTTTTGGGCAGAGCTGAGTATTGGGGACGACAAGGATGTCATTCTGACTGCGAATTGTGCAAGGTGTGTAAGTGTCAATATTGATTACGCGACGGGGGAGACTGGGACAGGGGAGTCAGGAAAGATCTTGAAGAAGCTTATGAAAGACAGGAGGGTGGACGAGGGAACTAAGTGGAGTCCCATCTTTGGGAGATATGGGTTTATTGGGAAGTTCAGGGGAGAAGGTAACCCAAGGATCGAAGTCGGGGAGAATGTGGGTGTGAGGAAGCGAAATGAGGAACGGACAAAGTTTGGTAAGTGATACAAGAATTGAGTACCCTATGTGCTAACTTTTCTGCAGTATGGCCGGGAATCTGACGGCAAGTCTTACCACCCTCACTTCATCAGAAAGAAAGCAAACGAAGAGTACGACCAAGATATGGTTATCATGGGTGAATGTGTAACTGCCGAAGACCCTGCTGCCTGCCGCCGGTCACATATACCTCGGAACCGATCATTCGGCAAAGTCATCTCGTCTCTATCTCCTCTCATGGTCATCTTCGCCAGGTCTCCCTGCCAAATCATCGAGCCAGCGTTTGAAGACCTGCATCTCCTTGAGGACCTCCCGCATTCCTAGCTCTTGCCTCGTCACCTGCAGAAGACACTTATATGAGAATTATGTATGGAAATTCTTAGACTTGAGCAATCATCCCCCCTCGCTGCCAATGCTGCTTGCTTGTTTTGCACGCCGGTGACTCCAAAGGGGTACGGAATTCGCGGTCATAGAGTTCTTGATTGACTTGATATCGGCACGTAGGTGCTCGGTATATTTAGCAACTCGGTGATACTCAACACCTCCACTGCCGTCAGGTCTCTCCGCTCTTTTGATCTGCATAAAGCTGGGTGTCTTCTGTTTCGTCCCGAACCTCGTCATAGAACGCATGGAAGTATCGCTCTGTATCTTTGAGGCTGACATGAGGCTCCTCCATAGCATTCGCGATAGATTAACGAAGTTTGTGCGACAGTTTTCAGGAGTTATCTTTGTGACCCTCATCTGACATATACCCCAAGCTGTGATGAGCCTTCTGATGTATGCTTGGAATGCGACAGTAGTGATCCGCAATGCCATGGCTCCCTTTGGTGTAATGGCGCATGCTCCTCTGAAGCTCATAGCTTTCGCTCATGCTGAACAAGCGACCCATGTCGTCGTTGTAGACTCTTGGTTGTCGTTTGATTAGCGGAGGACGGGCAACAATCTTATCCTTGCCATGCTATCGCAATGATGCCAAATCCAAAAGGCTCATGCTCCTGACGTTGAAATCGACGACAGTTTGGCGTTCTTCAACAAGCTCTTTGGGTGTATCAAAGGGACCTTGTCCCCGGAGAAGACGCAAAAAGATGGCTTAGCACCTGCGAAGGGAGCTTGTCGGCGCAAGTGATACGAGTAGATAATATACGCCGTACCCGAGGACGTCATATTAGCTATGGGAATACTGCAAGAAGCTATCCATATTCAAATGTCATATAGTTAAATGGACGTAATTGCGAAGTATCAGCACTTCCCAAACACAAGGTTAAGATTTGGATGCGAAAGTAGCTACGTGAAGCATCAGGTAGCACAGAGTATGTCACTTAGAGCGGAGCATTTCTAACCGTAGCTCCAAGTCCAGGTGCGTGCGGGAGAAAATGAAATGAGCTCTATAAAGTAGGCGGCTTATGATTTTAAACATGTACTAACCAATCACAGGGTAGGTGATGCCAATGACGTCGGTATGTGCAAGCTGCGGATTCTGCAAGATGTGCCACTTTTTTGCAAATAGAATGTACGAACAAGATTGGAAAATACTCACCTGAGATACTCGTTGCCTACGAAAACATTCTCAACATGTCCTCGTTTCCGCCGGAGGAACTACGGCCTATCGCCGACGAAATTGGGACATTACTGAAAAATCGCAATGAATCGGTCTCAGTCGCAGAAACCGTACGAGACTCAACCGCTCCCCGCTGCGGACTCTTTGTTGACTATTGGATCTGAGGCAGGCCGCTGGAGGCATCATTTCCGCTACCCTTCTCTCTCTTCCCGGAGCATCAAAGTTTTACAAAGGCGGGTTGACTGTGCGTAGGTATCGGAACGGATGCTATTCGCCGGATTCTGACTGTCTCTAGGTCTACACGCTCGAGTCACGCAAAGCGTTTGCGGGATGGACCCAGGAGAACATTGAAAATTATCGAGGACCGTCTCCTGATGTCGTTGGCGGGCTAAGTGAGAATGTCCGCAAGACACTAGATTCAACCTATACGGTCTGCGAGAGTATGTCAGAGCCAAATAGGCGTTAACATGCTCCTGCAAAATGTCAGCATCGTGCTGATGAACGCGTCTAGGTGGCACCGCAGGACCGACAGGCGGCAACACGAGGAATCGGACGCCGTAAGCTTAACCAAAGGTTGGTAGATCGATTTAACGATATCTAGGGGTTATGTGGCCCTTGCTGTCACGTCAGACAAAGGCACAGTTACTCGCGAAATCGAGACACAGTATGGAGGCGATCGCCAAAAGAATATGGTGGCTTTTGCGTTGGAGGCGTTGCGGTTGCTGAGAGATGTCATCAAGGATGGTCCGAGGATGTGAAAAGCATGAGGAGAAGGCAAGTGTATGCTAGATAAAAGCAATCCATGTCACTATACACCCGTCTTTTCACTACAACGTAAAGAAGTATCAGAAGTCTCTGATCAGTCTTGAAAGCGCAACTCAAATCAAGCCTTGATTATTATATCAGAGGCCGGCGTCGTTGTCCGCATTCGAGCAAGCTTGCATTTGGCAATCACCAGCTACAATTAGCTCGAGCAGACCAGGCCTTCCTAGGTCACCTAAGAAGATTGAGAGTTGGTAAATTATAGAAGTCCTAAAATCGCTCATTAGCCTCGGAAATGGCGAGCATGCCAGAAGGTACTCTTCCTGAACTGAAGGAAAGCAACATAGGACAAGATATGCGCAGCATCGTGTAGGAATTATTCGAAGTGGAAATGCAACTGATCCACAAGGACATCTTCTGAATCTAGAAAAGGTATGGCCTCAAGAGACAGTCTAAGGGCGCTACAAATGCTCCTCGGAATGTCAGGGCACAGGTCGATTATCCTATGGTTTTCCATAATTGCTGAGTGGATTTTTGATGGATGACCATGTTAGGGTGAGATTTAGGCGAAAATGCAAAGGAAGTCGGCGTTGCACCTGATGCTGTTGCCCGTAACAAGAGAGATCGACAACAGGCGAAACTGGTCCTCTGACAGCAATCAGGATAAGACGGTTCATCCGGTCGTAGGGGAAGTGGTGCCAACAAAGCCCAGGATTGCGGCTGTTGTCGATTGGCTTCTCTGCTGGTTTTCAGACATGTTTGGCAGTGGTACGTCGAGCCTTTGAGAAAGAGTACGCTGCAAAAAATCTACACCATGTAGAGCACAAACCCTCGTCAGCTGGTCTGCAGCAACCTTACGGGTTCTCAAATTTGGAATTGCTTATTCCCACATGCCTGATCGGTGCACGTTAATGGATACCATGATTTGACCCTAGTGTTAGAATCCAGTGTATTGTAAATCACCAACTCATTTTCAGGCAAGCCAAGAAGCTCTCGGTGATTTATTCAGGCATGATCGGAAGATACACAAAATAATTGTCAAGTTGATGCGTCAACCGTAGAAGATTAGGACGCAATGGAAGGACTGACCTACCAATCTGGTTCGACGTCGTTATTCACCATGCGCACGGTGGACGCACTCGCTGCTCATCCAAAAGCACGTTTCCAAGCGGGTTGGAGGTAGGTGCCACTTGCTAGACTTTCTGTCCCGCACGATGACAGACGACAAGCATCTTTTTGGGAGGAATGTTAGAGATTCCTTGTTGACGAAGGTCAAAGCTGCTCCCAAGCTTGACTCTCATGTCATTGGAGGAGACCAGTAGTCCTGTTCACGTTAAGCGACGTTCGAGAAAATAGCGATCGGTTTCAGGCAAACGAGTTAAGATTGCATAACCTACCTTAGGCGACCGATGCACACTTCATGCGAATGGGTGTTTGGGTTCCATGCTAGACTAGAGCATGCCTGCCATCGCCACGTGGAAAGCATGCGAGGCTACTAAGATGTGGCCCCGTTATGGGGCGTTGGTGGTCGGATTCGGCGCAAAAGCAATCATAAGCAGGTCCCCACTTTGGATGCAAAGCGTGAACCTCGAGGGTTTCTAATCAATCCAGAATATTCCCTAAGTGTGGCTCATGCTGCAAGTCGCTCAACCCTCAGCCGGAAAAAGCACCGAGGAACCCACGCTCTGTCTTTGACAGAATACTACAGAGGATATAATATCGACAGTGAAGACCCTTTCCTTGTCAGAGCAAATGCCATGCGCTGGATGTAGTAAATTGGGTAGGGACTTGGGGTTTGGTCACAATCACCATCACGAGACGATGCAAACTTAGTTTCGTGCTTAGGCCTCTGAGGGTGTTCCAATGGTACTATCTGGGCAATCATGTCAGACCGGCCGATATTCCGTTGCTCGAATTTACTATCTTGAGCATAAGCTACATAACTTAATATGTATTATCGCGATTTATCTCCTCATTCTAGGCTTTCCCGAATCCCGACCCCTGGCAGAGAGAGGGAATCTGCCTTGTTGTCTCAGCCCCTGGTTCCTTGCTATCTAGGTACGTACCTTAGTTATCTCGAGGACAGCCCGCGGAGAAAGTCGAAATTCATTTGCGCATCGAAAGAATGTGATGATGATTATGCAAGACCAATCTCCTGCAGAAGAGACGACAAGAATAGCATCCGTTAAATTGAGTTTCCAGCTTCTGATGTTGGTGGCTTCCACCGTCTACCAAGACCCTTCTTCAAAGGTGATGTGAAGGTGTTGAGCATCTGTTGCATCCACACCATTTCAGGGGAAGAGCCCACCTGGACGCCATCCAAATATCAGAGACCAGAAAACCCGTAGACAGCCCTGACTCTCAAGCTTGAAACAAGTGGGACGAGCTGATTAGCGAGGCACAGAGCACCAACAACCAGGCGCTCGGGTGAGCCAAGCAGCCGCCATCACATTAGCAGCTCTTTGACCATCTCTTCGTGGGTCAGGGGTGTTGAGACTCTGTGAGGGCACGAGTGCTGACTGCGCTGCTTTTTGGTGTGATCGTGAGGTCCATTGCAGGTGTAGAGTGTAATGTGAGCCTCAAAGTAGCTTAGAGGGCTGACAAATTGGCGTTGTTTTACTTGACCGTCCTGAAATCCGCATCAACATTTTACGGACTGCCTGGATAGGCCGTTGTTGCAATCTCATAAGACGTGGGAGCGCGCTGACGCCGCGGTAATTCGCCTTCAACGACAGTAGTTTGCTTCATGCACCTTGAACTGAGATCCGATGTGCGCAGATCATGGCACTACTCACCTACTACTAGGTAGATGCTGCATAGTTGTGGCCCCAGAGGCTAGAGGAAGGCGCCGAAACCTCAGGAGCCCGCACTTGTGCTCTGAGATCAACTGCTTGAAAAGTTGGAGAAGTCGGAAACAGACGTCTAACCAAGAGAACAAAATGGGCATTTCGTTGGCGAAGCCTTGTACGATCTAAGATTAAATTTGACCTGCAATGCTCTGTGACGTGTGACATGAGGGCTACACTGTCCGAGCACGAGATGTTGCTGTATTTTGTCTCGTTGGAGTCGTCAACAGTCATCACATCGTTTACGCTGCTGACGAGGGCCAATGAACGAGGAGTCGACGTCGGGAAACAGCCGCGTCGCCATGTGGCCGACGAGCCCTACGGAAAAAGCACTATCCTCAGCCACCACGTTAGCTCTGTTGGAGGATGTATCCGCAGTATCCGCATCACCTCTTCTTGGGCGGTGAGCCGTGGATGCAGCCTGCGCGACATGATGGGGAGATTGGGATCTTCGCCACATGGCAGACGGGAAAGCCGTCGACGACGGTGTTTTTCGGCAGTCACGCTGAGGTTCTCTAAACGGACGGGATAGCCAGATGGAGGTGTTGTTCTTCATGGCGGGGTTCCGAGTTGCAGCTCTTTTCAGCCCTTGTGTCACGCCCCTCCACATGGAACGCTGAGAATGCGGAGAGCTGATCCCAAGCCTCCTCCACCATTCGGGCTTTGATCGGCGGCCAGCCTCGCAGGCGGTGAACCCTCTTAGCCGCTCCGACACCCAGGATCCTGGGAGCGCAGGCGGTGAAGCGTTGAATTCATGATCATGAGGGCAGGTGGGAAACTCTCGACTCGGACTGGTATTATCGTTGATTCCCTTTAGACAATAATAATATTTGCATGTCAATGGGCACGGGTCCTGCAATTGGCATGATGCGCCTCCCCACGCTTGGCCCTGCACGGCCTGACGGGGTCTCTGAGTCCTCCCCTGAGCCTCCGCTTCAAGCTGTACAGTAATGATAAGGGTGGCAGTATGGCCCCCCCGAACCACCCCCGAGCCTAGGGTTAGTATCAGATACAGGCCACCAGTGCCAGCCTTTTCTTGGACGAAACATCTTTGTCTGCTCCATCTCACTGTGGCTGTTTGTCACCTCAACCTGACCTGACTCGCCGTTGGGCTTGACGAGTCGTACAGAGTATAAGCGCAGAATGACTGATGTACACGCATTCCTCCATCCTGATGCTACAATCATCTTCGGCACGCATGGGTCCCTGGCACGCTTAGCTTTGACTTATACTTGGCATTCGGCGCCGAAGCACCGGCCGCCGACCTGTGTTCCAGGCGACATGCCAGGGGTTTTTGGCCATCACCTTCAAGTGCTTCGAATAACGAACCGCGATCGTAGTTTACCGTTTGCTGCTCTGTTCCTGTCCCTACCTCTGCTGCAAAAGTCCATCTTCTTCCAGAACCCCCGATCCTTCCTTCATCTGATCTGCTCGGTCCCCACTCGTCTGACAGACTCCCCCCGAAGCTGCCCCTCTTTGGATCTTGCAAGCCTGTTCCCCAGAGCCTTATCCCCTCCCTCTCCAAATCCTCCACCCTGACCGACTCATCAAGTTACCACCACCTCCTCGTCATCCTCCTCATGCAGCGCAAAGAAGCTGGGCATCCTGTCTGAAGAGATCAGTGCCTGATTTACGCGTGTGAGTGTGAGTGTGTGTCGGCCACATGACCTTTGCCATCAACTAGTTTCATTGCAATTCAATTCCCTCGTCGCCATCGACCCACAGTTGACTGAACTCAATTGCGCTACGACGGGCCTCCCTACACCGTATGATCTAGCAGTAGTAGTCCTCGCTTTTCCTGCTAGGCCCTCGCATACCAAACCTTCCCCCCCCCGTTAGGCGCCCCCGCCCGAGAGGAAACTGAGTACTTACCGAGCAGCTAAGTCTGACCTCCCCTCCCCTCGCCTTCTCCGGTTAGGCGTAACAGCACTTCTCACCAATGGCCGCCCCTGGCAGAGACGATCTAATCTGGCCTACCGATTCGGTAGATTACAAAGGGGCCTAGCACGCTTGAAGGATAGCCACTCTCCCAAGGCTGTGGATACCTTCACGCGGTGGGCGTTGGGCGGCGCATCACTCCCGAAGACCATTGCGAGCTCCCCTCTCCCTCCCACCTTTCCCCGTAGGAGCGGTAGCAGCAGGTGCCAGTCTTGCGTTTCTTTGCCCACCGGTGACTATTCTGCTTCTTCTTTTACTTTTTCGCTCTCTGCTCCACCTCCATTGGCCCTCGGGACCCGCGAGTCGCACAGCTTAGTGGGGGGCTCCACCCGCTCGTCATCTTGTATCAGCTTCTGTCCTCGACGCTTCTTCTCCGCCTCTCCCGCCGAGATTTCCACCCATCCCCTTCAACCCCCCCCTCCCCCCAAACCAGCGACAAAACACCGCTTCAGTATCGTTAAGCTGCCGGCGAAGTTGGGCAGCTTCCGGATCGATCTTTCACCACCCCGAGTTCCGCGTGGCAAGCGGGGAATACCGTCGCTCCAAGCGTTGGTTCTCGAGCGTGGATGGACGCTCCAATAACGCTCGGTCGCCGGTCAAACGTTTGCTTCAACAACCCCCGATCCTGGATGGCTCGCAGCTTTGCATGACGTTGCAGCGCGAACATTGTTCGCAGATACGCGTCCGAGCTTCCTGCCCTCAGGACCTGCGTCTTTCCGGAGGTCAGATGGCAAGCTTTTCGAAAATCCAACCGGGATGGATAATCATATGGACATAGATGAAAAGCCCCGACCGCCATCTGGCTCGTATGGGAGTCACCCGGCCTCGCGTCTGTCGTCTGCCGATGCCCCGCCGTCGCACAATCACTACTCCTACACTTCCCCTGCCAATGTACATCCAGGACCACCTCCTCCTATGAACCCCCCAAGTCAACCTCCGCCAGGACCAAGTTGGGCTCCGCCACCGTCGCCGTACACAGGTTACCAGGCTGAAAGGTCTCATCCTGATGCTCCTCAGCATCCTGTGAGCGCGCCTGCGGCCTACGGGTCTGCGCAGCGGGTATACCATCCCCCCGCTTCTGAACACCCTTACCAACCTCGACCGGGCAGCATCTCAGGAAACTCTCGCTCGCCAATCGAAAACCCGCACCAATCGCATCCGGCCCATATGAATGGTCACGAGGGACCCCATCCCAACCACCAAATGCCCGCAGAACGACATGGCTACGCTCCGGAAACGCCAACGGGTGGCCCACCCCACGGACTGCCATATCCTACAGCGCCAGAATCCATGCCTGCCCATCCGACTGCACCTTTGGGACCGCACGCTTATCCCCCCCCTGGGTCCGGTTATGGCACTCCGTCATATGAGTCTTATTACTCAGGTATGGTTCCCGGCGGACCGCAAAAAAGGAAACCGGTGCGTGCCTCGCAGGCATGCGATACATGCCGAAACCGCAAGGCGAAATGCGACGAAGGGCGTCCTTGTAGCCATTGCAAAGAAAACAATCTTGACTGTCAATATCGGGAACTTCCGGTTCCGAAGCAGGACCGACATGTCCGGGAACAACTTGACAAACTCGATTTAGTAATAAAGAAGCAGGATGAGCTCCATGAACTCATTTTGAGGAACCGAGAAGCCACTGAGCGCAACGAGCGCAAGACCGACAATCACCACGCTCAGCTACAGGCGATCAATCGCCAGCTTGACATTAAGGATCCTGTAGCAGCCTCAAACTCACCTCGGGCGGTCCATTTCAGCAAGCCGGACCAACCGATTAAATCGGAGACTACGCAATCATCATATATTTCCAATTCTTCTTTCACTGGTCAAGCGCAGAAAGAAGCGCTTGCGCCTGTGGACCATCAACCATCAGCTTCGCAGAGCGCCGATCTGACGATACCTATTCAGCATACGACCTATGCCCACAAATTGCTCTTATGGCCCTCGGTAATTGAGCTACTTTCAGACTATCGAACGAAAATCGACACGATGCAGGCGGAACAACTGACTGAACATTATGTAGACAAGCTAGAACTA
Organism: Pyrenula massariospora; assembly: GCA_021030905.1. NCBI lineage: Eukaryota > Fungi > Ascomycota > Eurotiomycetes > Pyrenulales > Pyrenulaceae > Pyrenula > Pyrenula massariospora. Next base: position 619,350 of record JAGFMI010000005.1, read on the forward strand.
AGCCGTGGTCTACCCAGATTATATGGTCGTGGTCAAGGAGAGGATAAAAATGACCCCGGCAAAGGTCCTTCAAGTCCTGCTGATTCATCGAGTTCGAGGAGTGACGATCAGGAAAGTACATCGTCTTTTGATTCTTTGACCTGGGGATTTTCGCTATCATACCCCAAACCGGTCAATGATGGACCTGACCATCCCGGTGGACAAAAAAGCGATGGCATTTTGAACCTCGATTCTATGGTCATCGACGATCTGTACGACAGTTACATCAGCCATATCCATATCCTACATCCATTCTTGAACCGGAAAGTATTGGCGGGGATGATCACGAAATTCAAAAGACGCTACAGTCCGGACCGGCTGCCGAAATATTCGGAGCACAGATTAGGCTCAATGAGCCGCAAGAGGAAACTCGAAGAAGAGAATTCATCTCCTCCTGAAGCTTCGTCAAGCCGCCCACAAATGTCTGAACGACGTTCTAGCGCATCCGGACCTCCTCCTAATACTCTTGAACGCTCTACAAGCAATATCATCATTCTGCTCATTCTTGCGCTGGGGAAAATTTGCAGACGTACAGATAAGCTACCAGGCCCAGTACCGGCAGATTCTCAAGCATCCCCTTCCTCACATCCCTCCCAAACCTCGCCGTCGTCCCATCCTTCTTATGCTTCGCCATCATCGTACGGACATACACATATATCCCCAGACTATCAAGTCATGAACATTAATACACCCACGCCGGCCCCAGATGGATCTACTACATCATCTGCGCCTACACCGCAATCCGGTGAGAAGAGGCAAAAACGTAACCTCGACGTCATCCCTGGTTTTGCTTATTATGCTGTTGCTGCCGGTATGCTCGGTGAGCATAGTTGTGAAAATCGAATCGCGGAGGCGCAAGCCTTCCTGCTGGCTGGTCTTTACGCTGGACAATTAGCATGCGTGGCTGCAAGTCACAAATGGATAAGTTCTGCTGGCTCGATCGTGCAAATTCTGTTGAAATCGTACGTGGTATTGTTTTTCTTTTTTTTCTGTTTCTTCTTTGGTCATTCAAAGGCAACGAGCGCTGATTCCTGTAGGCGCATCCTGGAAAATGACCTTCCAGCCGATGCTAAGTCAGAGGTCAGAAATCAGGCAGAGGCTTTACGGCTATGCTTCTGGACGTGTCTACAACTGGAAAGGTGAGCTGAGCTCGGTTTTGTTTATAATCATCCTGACTTTGGAAGCGACATTCTTGCAGAGATCGATCTACCCCCAAGTGGAATCTCTCGTCACGAAGACTACATGTCCTCCTGTGGTTGGCGTAGACCTAGTCGGTATGTTGAAGAAGACGAATTGGTTGGGAAAACCAACTCCGAAGACCGCCCCGAGCAGTCCTCTGTTGACGACCAGGGCCTTATGATCTTCTATTCTACACAAATGCATCTCCGCAGAGTCCTCAACAGTGTTCATAAACTACTTTATAGTGGTAACGATAAAAATATTGGGGAAATCACCAAAGTTGTCGAAAATGTGGGGTCTAGTTTGTCGGATTGGCGAAGTCTCTTCACAAGCCAGAAGTTTGGTTGGGACGACAGTGATATGCAAGCAGACGACTTGAACACCGCTCGCGTTCGAGCGAAATTCTACGGAGCTGCGTATGTTATTCACCGCCCAATTTTAAACTGGCTTCTTCACCAGAAATCAAAACACCCGGTACTACTAAAAGCTTCAACAGCAGAGTCTCCCGCGAGTTTCGCCAGCCCAGGCTCCCATGATGCATCGCCCGGCTCGTCGAAGCCACATAGTGTGGATTTTGGATTAAGTCGGCCAAGCGAGGTGGCGCCGCCAGCCTCTCGTAAGTCAGTTGACGCACCTGAATCATCCGAGATCTCTGCGGATCTGAAGAAGAGATTGAGGCGGCATTGTAAAACCTGCATCGAATCGGCAATCAACAGCACTGAAGTATTCGATCGTTTGATCAAGCAGCGATTGATCATCACCAACATTTTCGGGACCGCACATGCGTAAGTAATTGCATGAATCCTTCCAAAACGACATCTAACCCTCTGCCTAGTCAATTCGGCAATGTGCTCGTACTTGCGGTAACATGCCGGTCAGAGGATGCGTACCTCAGAAACTTGATCAAATGGGAACGGCTTGACAAGCTGCTCACTCGAACCATTGATTTCTTGCGTCAGTGGGACGAAATCTCTCCCACACTGAAAATGGATGCCGACATCCTCCAATTTGTCCAAGAAAAGATTAGTCGGGAAAAATCACCAAAACCTCGTTTCCAAGCCTATTAAAGATTGTGCGATTTTGTCAAAATTTCAACTCACGTCACACGCAACAGCTACGAGTCGCGATTAAGAGGATCGATGTACAAAAGCGACCTGGCCATACGTGTGGCAATATACCCTGTGCTCACCAGCCCTTGGTGAACACAACCGTTTTATGCATTGGAGTGGCTGATCTGTTATTACTGAGCGACTACAACGATCCTTCCTTCATGTACACTTGATAATCGACGGCCGTACTGACATTCTGCATAATCTCCGGTGGTTTATTATTGATACCCCACGTGGGACGGCCATTTGCTCTCCGTTTCTTTGAAAAACATCTAGTGGTGGCAGGTCCAATCTACGTTGTTCTGGGTTTTGGAGTCTGGCTTTTTGGGTGGACAACATCGTGCCTTTTCTTGGATATTTTGCAACGCATTCATACCCCTTGCTCGAGTTATTGCAGCGGAGCGGCGGGCGGTTCTTGTCTGTGCATTTCTCTGCGAATTCCAACCTCTAGCTAGGTACATACCACGGGCGGCTTCATCGGCCAATGCTGTTTTTCTATCCTTCTCGACGCTAAAAGAACATACGTCTTCGTAGATAGAATGATTTAGCCCTCGTAAACAGGATTTCTGTAAAGCCTGGAATTGAAAACGACAGGGAGCTGCATAAGGTATTGATCCCCATGGAGCCTTACATCTCCGCATTTGCTATCGTGCAAGGCTGATCTGGAACCTCGGTTCAGCGAGCACCCACGTTGAGACGGTATGGTCAATGAGGCACGTCAACGGCAGATCCTCAGCGACGATGGCTTGCTTGGATCTAGGATACAGTTATTGGTGAGGGGATCACTGCTGTCACGTCGCGTCGTGTTTCGTTGCTTCTCTTGCTAATTTTCGCCCGCCTCACGTTTGCTGTTCATGCTTTTTCAAGTGTTCTTGTAATCGTTAACCTCTGTCGCAAGCACTTGCGATCTAGCCTTAGGCTACATCAATTGAGATACCGGTAATACAATTGTTGACTAACTCCGGCCATTGTGCCATGGCCCAGAAAAGGTGGTGGCCAAGAGAAGGTATTGTCAATAACAGGATTCAGCGCTTGCTGTCGATGAATGAACGACTAACATATCCTCAGGCTTCGTCGCCGATGCTGTTGGCCCCTACATCAAAGCTACGATACTCAATCCTACCTTGACTTTACCTCTATTCCTGCTAGCTCACTACACAGCCAAAGGCAAGGCAATCAGTGACCAACATCCAACAGCCCTGTCTCGCCTCCGTTTGCTTCTTTACTTTGGCATCTTCCGCGTCGTGAACGCCTATCTTTCCCGGCGAGCACTCAACAACAATGTCTCGGACAACTACCGCTGGGCCAGCGAGCTCGTCCTGGTCACCGGCGGCTCCGACGGAATCGGCAAGCAGGTAACCCTCCTCCTCGCCCAGCGCAACATCCGCGTCGCGGTCGTCGACGTGCAGCCTCTCACCTACGACGCCCCCCGCAACGTGACCTACCACCACTGCGACATCACCTCGCGCAGCGCCGTCTCCGCGACGGCCAACGCGATCCGCTCGGCCCACGGCCGGCCCCCGACGGTGCTGATCAACAACGCCGGCGTCGCGCGGGGCAAGACCATCCTGGCCGCCAGCGAGGGCGACGTGCGCCTGACCTTCGACGTCAACGCGCTCTCGCACTACTGGCTCGCGCAGGAACTCGTGCCCGAGATGGTCCGGCGCAACCACGGCATGGTCGTCACCATCGCCAGTCTCGCCGCGTATGTCACGTCTGCGAACCTGGTCGACTATGCCTCTTCGAAAGCGGCGGCCATGGCGTTCCATGAGGGTTTGACCACCGAGCTCGTGACCCGGTACAAGGCGCCGAGGGTGCGGACTGTCTTGGTTACCCAGGGCTATACGAAGACGCCGCTCTTTCAGGGGTGGAACCAGAAGAGCAATTTTATGAACCCGCAACTGGAGATAGCGACGGTGGCGGAGGGGATCGTGGATGCGGTGCTGAAGGGGGAGAGCGGACACGTGATTCTGCCGGGGAGCTTGAGCTTCCTGGTCCCGATGTTGAGGGCCATGCCATACTGGTACAGCAAGAAGGTCCGGAATGATTCGGAGAGGTTTATGAGCGGTGGGTGGAAGGGGAGGCAGGTTATTGACCCGGAGGAGAAGTACGGGTCAAAGAGCGCGGCCGCGGAAGAGTAGATGTGAATTTCTCCAGCATTCCATTCTTGATTTATCACAAAATATTGAACTTTCTAGTGCGGCTGTTTCGATGCTAATAGGAGATTGATCCTGGACACTATATCTGACTAATTTGCTTCACGAACTTATCTTTTGGCTACTTTGAATGCAAGTTTTGTCACGGCGGCAACGGGGAATGGTGCCCAGAGAAGAGGGATCAATCAAGCAAGCGCTAATATAGTCGAGGGTAGTACGTTCTCACGAATGTAGGGGGACCATCAGTCCATAGGGTTATGTTGCGAGTAGCGATTAGAATTAGGAAGTAGTCTTAACAGGCCGTGATTGACTCCCCAAAGGTGTCTGGATCGTCGGGAAATGCTGCAGTCCCGAAGATGACAAACAATAGTTTCTGCCATTCCCTGCAGGTAAAACTTTTACTAATGTGGGTGTATATCGAAGAAACATGGTATTGACCATGACGACCCTGAAAGTACTACACGCAGTCATCATCGCATCCTCCAATCCTTCGGAAATGTTGCTCGATTTTGGAGCCATACGTCAATTCTCTTCCTTCTAGTTTCATTAATGTATATGAACTGACTGTTCTTAACCTGCGCCTGCAATTTGAGGAAGGTTGGTGGGCTATACCCTGTTCCCTAATCTAGAATTAGTGTTTCTCAATCTGCAGGCACAGCTCTCAACGAGCTCCTCCCATGCACACTAATTGCTCTGGGATAATTCGAGGCCTTAAGCTTGGAACCTTGCTTGTTGCGGATCGTTTCGAATCTTGAACAATATCGTGATCTTTTAGTGGCTTTAAGGGAATACGACAAGCTCCGACGAGGTGGATGGCAAAATCGTCAGTATCACAACCCTTATTGCTATTGGAAGCCTGCGTCAGATTTGCACAAGGTCCCTCTGCTCGAAGTTAACTTCCTGTTGCCGCTGTTGCCTGAAAAGGCTGTCCTTGGACCTCTGGGAAATTAGTTGAGCGGAAAGCGTCAAAAGTGAGGGTGGATCGACCGTTATTGGTTCGAGAGTAATGATAGACGGACTTGAGTGGAGGATGCCTCCTGCGACAATGAGGACGCGAAGGCGATAAGATCTCAAGAACCTCAAGGTCTTAGGGAGCGGTACAGATGTAGAGAACGATTTGCGCTGGTGGTTTGGATTCGGAAATCTAGAATGTAGAGGTCAAGAGAAAGTTTGTGATTTCTCTTGAAGTATCTTCTGACAACATCCCACATGGCGCATGGATCATTGCCATTGCCATCGTCTTGGTCTGGACGGCCTCAATCATCATTGTTATCAGATGGACAGCCCGAGTCTTCCGGTCCTTTGAAGTGGCCACTAGAAATTGTCTCTTCATGTTATTTTCTGCGGCTTTGCTCTTCATACTCGTCATGTATTGACTGGAATAGTGTAATTCCCACTAGACACCTTGTTTTGTGCTTCATTTGAGCTTTAGCGCCGGCTGGACTGCATAACCTGAGCCTTGAGGACATGGAATTGGTATTTATGTCTTCACGATCTCTGCAGTCGCAGGACAGCATTGAATCCAGTTGAAGGCTCCATCTAGGCATAAAGCGAATCAACCCCTTATTCCTTTCTTCTTGTCCTTTGCAGTCGCCCAATCTTCCATCAGTCGCTGCCACATCTCTGCCCATTTCTGCATGCTTTCAGACAGCGACTTCTTAGGGAACTGCATCGCGTGCGTAACTAAGGCTTGGATCTTAGTCCTGAGAACTTTCAATGCAATCATCGTCTTTAGATTCTTGACAGCGAAACGGACGCGGTTGTTATCGATTGTTATGACACCTGCAAAGAGCTATTTTCCTATCAGCTTCTGTACTACGTGTTCTTCATGGCATCTGATAAAGGAATAGCTTGGAGTAGTAGAGAACTGCAAACCTTGAACTCCGCATCTCCTAGGAAGAGTACAATCGCTAGATCTTCCAGCGGACTAACATCGTGAACAAGCACTTTCCTGCTTTTTGCCTGCGTAGTTTGGTAGAACGAGAGCCATCTTGGCATTTGATCTGGAGCTGCACCCCATAGAACCGATACTGGAGCGATGCTGACGGTCTGATTTGTGGCGATATTGCGCCAGCCTTTACCTTCGCGACTTAGTAGTTTCGGGTAAAATGCTGATGCTACGGTCGAGAGTATGGCTATATCGTTTTCCGAATTGGTATTATAGCGTGTAGGGACGTCAAAGAAATGACGATTGCGACTGGATGTAATGCGGGCTCTAAGTTTGGAAATGATCAGTCATAGGACAAATGTTTCCTAGCAGGGGGAACCACCGTCGAAGAGAGGTCATTTCTGGCTCGTCTAATCGTAGCATGCCTGCTTCGACGAGAGACACTAGGAGTTGTGTCTTTTGATCTTCGATCAGAGAGAGGACTTGACCATTGAGATAGTTTTTGCGGAGGAACTCTTGAACTTTACCAATGACCGTGGTACGGCGCCAGGCAGAGTATACGTTCCAAAGGAGCAGGAGATCAGATCCGCCTACTAGAGTTAACATTGAATCTTCCGACACAGATATTTCCTCACCTCTCGCAAATACATGCCTAGCATTGTCTGCCGCAGCTTTGAATCGATCGGAGCTAAGAAATGGGGATTTTGAAGTCATAATTGAAGCGATACTGACGGCACTATCCAGACATCTGAATCCGATGCCTAACATGATTAGCTTGCCCAGCCAAATATCGAGAGGAAGGCGTGCAAGCTGTCTGCCAAGTGAAGTAAGTTCCTCCACAGATGTGAGAGCTTTAATCTCTTTAAGAGCGGTAATGGCTCGATGAACGGTCTTGGATGGTGGAGCGTCCAAAGCCTGGGATAATGTCTCCTCTATGTCACCGAGATTGTAAAGTTTGACACGTAAGACTGGCTCCTGCAGAGATAGGCGAAGCATTTCAGGGGTGGTTTGCTCTGACATTAATCTATCATGGCGATCTCTAGTGTAAAGTTTGATGCATAGCCCGGCCTGAACTCGAGCTGCTCGTCCTTGACGTTGACGAGACGAGGCCCTCGAAATGAAAGACTCTGTCAATTTGCTCATCTGCCGTCGCTCATCAAACCTCATAATCTTCTCCTTCCCTGTGTCAATGACGGTGGTAATGTCAGGAATCGTAATACCAGTCTCGGCGATATTCGTCGATAGCACAATCTTTCTTATGCCTTGTCCTGGGATTAAAAACGCCTGCTCTTGTTCTTGACCAGAAATTGAAGAATGTAAGATATGGATCTCCCAGCCCAGATCAAAGTGGGAGCTTGCGCTGAAGTTATTGTACATTCTCCTTATCTCAGCGATTCCTGGAAGGAAAACAAGGAAGGCTCGGCTGTAAATCTGCAGGGAGCTGTCATTCGCAATGAATAGCACGGTATTCAGTATCAAATCGTAGTCAATCCGATACTCATCAAATTTTGAGACAACATCGCGGGTGCGATTGCTGTACTTTTGTTGAAAAGCTTTGACATCACTCTTTGCTGCTTCACTATCTGACTCAAGACTATCAACCTCTTCGTCCACTTCTGTGGTGTGTTTCGACTGATTTGGTGTGTAGTGACTCATCTCGATGACATCTTCAAGATACTTCACTTCAACCGGGAAAGTCCGTCCTGGAACATTTACCGTTGGGACTCTCACTCTACCTGAATCGCTAAAGTATTCAGCGAATTTTTCAGCGTCGACGGTAGCAGACATGAGTATTACCCGTATATTGGGTCGATCTTTGAGGAGTTTTCGAAGGACGATTAGTAGAAAGTCTGTGTCTATGGCTCGTTCGTGGACTTCGTCTATGATGAGGTATTTAAGGTCATGAAATGCATCTTCGTGCTCTAACATCCGCATGACGACACCAGTGGTCCTGCAAAGATTTTAGTCATTTATTGCCAGATACGGTCGGGACTTACGCAAAAGTTATTCGCGTGGTTGAGCTCAGCTTGCTCTCCAATCTAATAGCATAACCCACCAGCGAATTCATCGTCCCAACATCGTTTTTCTTTTCGCCCAATTCTTCGCTAACACGCCTGGCTAAGGAAATGGCGGATATTCGCCGCGGTTCGGTAACAAGAATCTTACAATCCCTTCCGGATGACAGCTCATGCTCCAGTAAGTAGCTTGGGACCTGGGTAGATTTGCCACTCCCGGTTTCACCACACACAATGAGGCAGCGAGAAGGTGAGGCCGCCAGCTCATCCACGATCTGTTTCCGCGCGTTATAGATAGGCAAGCTTTTACGAGACCTGAGGATTTCACGAAAAGCTGATGACGAAGTCTTCTTTTGCCAGAGAAGCTCCCAGTCATGATGGTGAGAAGTCGGTTGAACAATGTCCTTTCGGGAGTGAGCGCATCTATTAGTGTCACGGATTACAAGATTCTTTGCTGAGGGCGATCGCTCTGGAAGTGGCTGTCGACGTATCATTTCTTGGATTGATCTTAATGTTCGCATGTCCTCAGCGTCAGTCTCTGCTTGTTTCTTCGCAGACAAATCATCCCACACCTGACGCCAGACTGTTGGTAGCCGTAGATAAGGTCGCTCGCTCTTGCTTGACGCGGAAAAGATGACCCAAAGAGCGACGGTGGAAATATACGCTTCAGATTGTGAGTTGGTCGGTGTTGCAAGTGTATCCATTGATAGCTCAACTTCCCTCGCACTTGCCAAAAATGTGACGTGTGGTGGATGGTATGTGGATAATTCTTCCTGATCTCTCGAGAATTGCACTCGGATCCTATGCTTGCTAGAATGGGAATTAGACGATATGAGCTGGCAGTAGAGCCTATAACTTGAATCCCTAGCCCCAATGAGTAAGTCGTCGAGCTACAGCTGCCGAGATGCCTTTTACCTGGATTTACAAGCTTCCTCCAAAATCCTCCTTGGACTGCCTGTCCACTTCCCAAAATCATGCAGGAAGGTGATCGGCTCGTCCTCTATCTGTCCATTTTGTGGTTCCATCGACGCCCCATATCCTTCCGCATCCTCGAAAATGGATCCAAACATTTCTTCTTCTTCTTGTTCTCCTTCTTTATGATCCATACTACCTGAGAATATCGGATGGACGTTGGAGCTCTGCGAAGTAAAAGGATTTTCCCGGCGTTGCAAGCGTTTCTCTGAGGTTTTTGAGATCGAAATAGTCTTGCGTAGTTCGATTTCTTGCAATTTCCACAGCCTGACTGCTTCGTCACGATCGAAAAGCACGTCGCGTTCAATTTTCGATATTTTGGACTGTAGACGCCTTTGTGAAAGGATGCGCGACTCATCGATTTCCGGCCAGTTTTGCTCCAAATGAAAGAGTTTGGACTTGGTGTCCAAGTAGCGCTCCGTCAGCTGATCTGGGTCGAAATCATCCCCAGAATCCTCGGAAAGATATCCTACAAGCTTCTCCGCGTGAACAGCTTGGGGGCTGCCCGATCGAAATGGCGGCTTTGTGTGATCACTTGACGGCTTTTGCTCTGGGATAGATAAGCATATACACAAATGCATGAAATTAATGAACGGGAATGGGTTTCGTCCTCTCACCCGGGCTTCCATTTGGTTCTGCAGTAATTGTTTCTGTGTTAATCTGAACGGGTCTACGATCATAATCTGGCATTGTCGGTTCACCTAATTGTAGAGCAAGCCGATAGAGATATTCGTCGATACCAAAGGAATGGTCTTTTGCGTCAATCTTGGGGCTTGATTTTGAAACGTACTGGAGTACGTCGATATTACAGGGAAGATCTAGTTCATCAATCGTTTTCTGTAGCGTAAACATGTACATCACCTGGTCTATCTCTGACACCGACCCCGTCTCTGATCCCGAAGAATGCACTGCCGAGCTCGAGTATTCACATCGGGCAAGATCTATGATTTCGTTCAGAATGGTAGATTCCAATAATGAGGTATCTAGATATGCCGCTTGTGGTCGAAGTATACGGCGATCCGTTTGCAATCTTGCAGCGGTCCTATGAGCATCTTTCTTCGCTCTCGAGCCCATGTTTTCCAAAGCGGATTGAAGCTCAGCTCGCTCTAGATGTTCCTCCAATTGCGCAGGAGTCATATTCTGCGTTGCGGATGTGTCGCCGGCCTGTTTGGCAACACCCTCAGCGATACTTTCAGCCTGCGAAGCACTGGAATCATGGCCATCAATTGGAACATTACTGGCACCGGGACCTGTTTCCTGGGACGGGTTTGCCTTGCTCTTGGACGGGAGAGAAATTGTAGCAACGCCTCTGGCTGGATTAAATGCTGGCTTCTTTTTTTTCTTGTTTGGAGCCATTGTGGGGTAAGCACAGCAGCAAGAACTTCAAAATTCGAAAATGGTCATAAAGGATAAAGAGTTAAAACCATTATATATATAGCACACTTGAATGGTTTTTCGAGGCGGACTTTACAGGCGGTAGACTTTTTTAGGTCGCAGTCATCGGTACCTGGTCGCCAAACCTTCCTTCTTTTTCATTTTCTAGTGCTTGATGGCGAATCGTGGCAAGGGCGCTAGTGACGCAAACATCCTGCATGATCACATGACATCAAAACACTCGACACGGGACACCAAAAATGGGTTAAGTCATGACTTTTTTAAACTACATGCAGAGATTAATGCGCCATAAACCTTGACTGAACGGCGCCGTACGTCTTCAGGAAAAGAACTGGGGATTGTCAAAGGTCCTCTAGCGCTCTACGCATTTCCCTCATTCATATGCGCAATGTCCAACCCTACTCCAGGTAACGGCGCAGGACCGCCTCCTTCCAAGTCACTTTTCGACCCATGGAACTCGTCAAGCACTGGCCATCAGCGAGCAGAAAATCGTCTCTCGGGCAGCACATCTTGGAGACAGTCCCGGAGCTACAAACTCTGTCACCAGTTTGGCGATGCTTCAGGCGAGGGCGGAGCTGGTCACAGGGCTGATCTGGTAGGAGCTGGAAGCGAAAACTTTGGAAAGAATGGCAGAAAGGAGAATGGAGGACGGGAGAAAGCGGCGCCTAGCCTTAGGGAACGTGGATGCTCAGACATCAAGGCTTCTTTTGCCGCCGCGAAGCGGAAACATGGTGAAGTCGTTGTGAATGATGAAAAAAGGCAGAGATTGTCGCTAGGAGAGGTAACACAAGACACCAAAGTTTCTGACGAGGTTATGATATCAGCCTGGCAACAAGATTCGCAAAGTCTTGAGTGCCGCAAATCGAAGCGCTTGTTCGCCGGGGTGAATATCTACGTGAACGGCTCAACTTTTCCAGTCGTGAGTGACCATAGACTCAAACAGCTACTCGTACAACACGGCGGCAATATCTCAATAGCTCTTGGAAGAAAAACCGTCAGCCACGTGATTGTAGGTGATCGTGGAGCATTAGCCGGCGGGAAAATGGAAAAAGAAATCAACCATTCTGGAAAGGGGTTGAAATACGTCTCGGCCCGCTGGTGAGTAGAGAGCTGCCACATCTATCGTAATCATTTGTCCATTTTGTCCATTTTATCCAAGCGTTCTTGCTTCATCGGCTCTGACAGATTGGAAAATTCAGTTTGGGAAGACTTATTATCAATGAGAATAATTTACTGATGGTAGCAGGGTTTTGGATAGCATCGAGGCTGGGAAGAGATTGCCAGAGGTGCAATACTCACCACTCAAGCTCGCAGCTCAACGTCAGAAGAGCGTATTTGGAATGCGCAAGCCTGAGGCCACACCACAAGTCCCTTCGGCTGTAAAAGACAACGACAAGGGATAAAATCTCATGAAACAACTCCTTTCCTAAAGCGATCCAGGCGACAATCATCTGATGCCATAGAATGCCAGGTGCAGTTTGGTTACCCCTGAATTCTCTTGCAACTCGGACCACCGACTCGGAAAAGCTTGGACGTGCATTCTTTTGCCTGACCTATTGTGTTGAATTCAAACAGAGACAGCGCCATGGTCATCGGGGGCTCAGACTACTGACATGAGGGTCCATCAGATCCATTATTGATCTACAATGCTCTAAGCACCGTTCATCCGTCACAGCTGCAGAACAGACGTGCATAGGGAGTGGGTGCGGGGAGCTCGGCAAGCATGGTAGTCACTGTGGGGCTGGGGGCTGGAGCTGGGGGCCGGTGGACTGTGCGGTTGACTGACAGACTCCGATACGCCTTTCACGAAGTGCAGGTAGGTTCAACATCCTGGACTGGAAAGCTCCAGATGCCAGGACCGTACCCTGACCTGCAGTCGGAGAGTCGTCTGCGATTCGTCCAAATAGCGAGAGAGAGGGCCATGAAATCGATGATCGCTGTTACATATGCGGGACTGTGCCAGGATATCGTTTTCGGATTCTCTCCCAGCCAAAACACTCGTTAATTTTTTTTTGCTTTGGGGCTTTTGGCGAATAGCTTTCTCTAGATCACATCCTCGGTGATACCCTGTCGACGCAGGAGAATTGAGTCAGCCTGGCCCGCATGGCTGTCACTTGCGCGAAAGCATTTATTGTCGTCAAGCATTCACCCTCCACACGTTGATGGCCGCCTCTGGCTTAGCTGAAGTGAGAGAAATTGAGAAATTTTTCTGATTGCCCTCATTCCTCGACTCTCGCTCAATCTGGTTTTGGTGATGTTACACTTGCATATGCAAGCCGACGGATCGCTGCAGGACGAGATTATCAGTAAACCATAAGTGGGAGGGTGTCGGTGGTGGGCTTAGCGGATGGCCCGCGCCCCCCCATTCCCTCCGTCGGCCGGAAAGCATCCAAAGTAGATCTTGATTTCGAGAGGGGTCCGGCTTTTCCATTTCTTGTCAAGCAGCGCGACATGGGTCCAGCGGCTGGAGGAAGGGGAGGGATAAGGTCAGCTCGGGGGCGGTGATTGGCAGTGTCGAGCAAGATGAGATGGAGGACCAGGGAGGGGCCAAGCGAGAAGGGGGCGATGAGGCTCGCCATTGGACTGGGAGGAGGCACTTGCGGAAGCCAAGCCGGGAACAATTGACGATCGGGCCATGTTGCGCAGGCGCTGGCTGGCCGAAACACGACGACCCATGATCCCTGGGCTGGGACTGGCCAGCCTACCAGGTACTCAACTCGTCCCCTAACGAACCTTCAACAGCTCAGGATTAGTCTTTGGCACTTTTCCGCTGCTGGTCAATGTCAGATACGTGGCGGCCTTCTCAGCCAGTGGTCGCTTGGCTGTTGCTCGATGACAACTCCACCACCTCCACCACTACCACCACCCACGACCCACTGCCCATTCACTGAACTCACAAGGTTCTTGTTGTTACCGCGCGCGCCCGTAACAGTATTTGACATGACACGGTCACCTGTATACGACTCGCGACTCTCGTATCACGTTCCTTGCCTTCTGCCTACCGAAGGATCTCGGCGGCCACAGTCCGTCTCTTCCGTGTCCACAGATGACAGCGCACGTACACGTGACTAGGAATTTCTCCGAGACTTATCACGAAGCTGTCATTCGAGCTACTTGTGCGCCATCCCCGGGCCGCCGAATAAGGATAGCATGGGACACCAGAAAGAAGCTGCTTACCGAGTGTGGCAGCTCAGAGCATGCAACTCCCGAAGTCACCTGGAGATTGCCTCGCAAGAGCAACTGTGGCTTTTTCCTGTCTCTCCCTCCCGAGACCCTCCCTCTCAAGAACGAGGGCTGTCATCTTCTTCCGGTCCAGGGTCAACAATAATGTCTGGTTTCACACACGGCGTCCACACCCAGAGGAGACCCTAGTTGAACTTCCGCCGACTACTACCGACGAAATGTCGGTCAGGCCTTCAAGAGAGCCAGTCACAACGCTATCCCGCCCTCTGAGGAAATTGGCAGATTAACAAGGTCACTGCGCATCTGTCGCAACAACAAGCGATGTTGTTCCTACCTCTTGCGACAATCTTCATCTGGATCTCGGAATGGTAATGCTGCTTGGATGACTTACATCAACGCATGCGAGGTTATTCGCGCATTGCATATATCCCTACAGCAGCGGTTCAAGACCCACGCGAGGACAGCAGATGCCCGTTGATAACCTCACCAGGTACCGGGAATTATCTATCTAAATACATGGTCGCTCCAACTTCAGCTTCAGCTCACAAGTGAAGACAATCGAGGATGCCACTCACGATTCGGCGTGCTCGCTTGTCCAGTCCAGGATTCTAAGTTCGGAGTAGATCAGACGAGCAGAACTGCGAGAAGGTGGTGCCTCAGATGTTAAGATGGCTGTCTCAATCAATCATGCAGCTGGACAAGGATCAGGCATTGAAAACATTTTATCCCTTTGTCAGACACCAACTTTCGAAGTTGTTGCTCACGGATCAGTAGTCAATCGCAGCTGTGTCTTATGTCTTAGAAATCAGAAGAATCTCGCACATTTCAACGATTAGAGGTAATGATTTAGCTTTGAACGAAGACGTTGTAGAGCTTTCGGTCTGTTAAACACCTAGGATAGCACTGAAGATTTTGGTCTCCGAGATGCACACAGTGGTGACTGAGAGGAACATGGATGATGTCTTGTTCGGCCCTTTTGCCCGCCGAGCTAAAGGTGGGCCTTAAAAGCCAAATCGCCGGCTAAGATAGCCTCGCTTGCAGCGATCCGGAGTTCGGACTCTCTACCGCTGCATTTGATCTTCATAAAATAATTCCCTGCTCTTTCAAGCGTCAAGTTCGTCACCGGTTGTGCTTTCCAACTACGTAGAGCTGTTAAATCTTGAGCCGCTGTGAACAGGCAATCTAGGACGTGTGATCAGGGGCGACCTGGAAGCCTTCTTACGTTCAGGTAGAGGGGCACGGCCAGGGACAATTTCCAGCCTCTCCGAAATGGGCATCCCCTCTGAAAATGACATTGTCCCTGATAGTATCGCGCGATCGTCAAGCCAAATGGGGGTTTGATGTCAAAGATTAGCCTTCTAACCGGGCTCACCCATTGCGCCTTTGGGGTGGGAGCCGGAAAGGCCGCCAGACGCCACAGATATCTTTTCTCGCACCAATGGTTCTGTGGATCCTCACCCAGTTTTTGCATGACATGAAACCTCAACAGCGCAACAGAGAAAGCCGTCGTGGCCGATGCTGGAGGCAGGTACAGCTCCCGAAGTGGATGCTACAAAGTCCTTGAGAAGGGAGAGTTCGCATGGCTACCGCGCTTGCAGCTCCAAGGCTGGTAACCATAGTCGTGGAAGCCATTTGAGCCTCTCTCTCTGTCCTCCATGATTGGCATTTCTTTCTGCCCCTGCGCCGTACCAATGTACCATGCACCGTCCCGGACCACCATTGGTGCTCCACGAGACAACCCCGTAGAATCACCAACGACTTCTGGGCCACCCTCGATCCGATATTCTCTAGCCTGTGCAGCGGAAAACTTTCGCCATTGGCTTGCAGGTCTAGAGCCGCGGAGGGCAACTCCAGGCCCGTGTCTAGCTTTTCGAACGGGCACCACCGCGAAGCCGCTGGCCCGCTGTGCCTCTGCCCTCTGAGCGAGTTTCAAACGTCCACCATCCTCCGCTAGACGCTTATCACTAGCCCTTGGAGAAAGTCCTTCCAAGGGACGGCCGGCGTGTTCAGCGGCTAGGAGCTGCGTGCTCGTTTGCGAGGCTTGAGAAATTGTCAGTGAAGAGCAGCGCAAGGAACCTGGCAACTCTCGTATAGTATACCGCGGCGCGACTGGGATCATTAGGACAGCGCTTCCTGATCGATCTTGAATTTTGGATCAACAGACATCCTTGCCATTTCCGGCGCTTTCAAGGGCAACCCGCATCGGCAAAGTCGCCCTCTCGCACGTTACGAATATTACGTCCAGTACGTAATTACCGTTCCCATTACGGTCTCTCTCAGTCTTTTGCCTCTCGAAACTGCCAGCTTCCAACGGCGTGACACAAGCGGGCCACACACGACCATTTCAGTGTAAGTTTTTGTGTGGTGGCCGTAGCCAACACATCAGTTGCCGGCGATGACATTGCGAGAAACAGAGGTAGAGACTGTGGACGCTGGAACGCCCAGAGCCATGTCAAGGCCACGATGAAGCGCGGGTCATGCTCAACCGCTTTCCACGTGCCGCAGGACGAGCAGTTCTGGATCCCAGCGAGGATACCGGTTCTTCCACGCAACGATTTCCAGAGAAAGCCCGAACAGGAGTAAGAAGATCGGAGTAAGCAGGCGGATGATCCTCACCTCTCTTGCTGAAGGGCGAGGATAATTAATTACGGTACCTTGATCAATGATAACCATTTTGCTGCCGGTTGAGATATGGCCAGGTGGCGCGCTAGCACACCCACGGCTCACGGACCAGCAGCAGAGCCATCCAACCATCCACCATCCACCGTCCACCATCTACAATCCACCCAGGACCCAGCCTCTCTCTCTGTCCCCCTCCCTCACCCCCCCAAAAACCCACCCCATCCACTTCTAGCAAAGCCCCAGCTCGACTCCGCCGTGCGTTTGCTGCCCACTGCTTTCTCGCTGCCGCCGCCTTTTTTCGCTCCACTCTTATCCTCGCCCTGCTGCACTGCTGCCGCCGCCGCCGCCCCAATGCTCTTGACCAACCTCCTCTTTTGATCTTCTCTAGGTGCAGGGAGGACATGCTTACACGCTTCTTGCTCCTCTTCATCTTTTGATATTCACCTTAGTCATTCGAGCTTTGAGGGCCCTCCGTACCTCGCCGCTGTTGATGTCAATCCTTCCCTGCCTTCCGCCATAGATTCCTTTATTGCCTCGTTCTAGCGTATTGTGATCGACAAGACCTGCTACGAATTTCACGACCCGTGACGAGCCTGCCCCTCTGCCTTTGTCGCAAAAGCCTAACGCTGTTCAAAAGCAAAAGTCTTTTCAATCGTCTAAGCCATCACTCTGAATACGGCGCAAAATATTCGCTACCCCCGTGTCCAACCTTCTGTTGACGGAAGCAAATCAAATTTACCCGGACTATTCCAAACCACTTCGGTACGCGTCCAAGTGGCAGTGATTTTTCCATTGAGGATCGCAAGCTACCCTCTTTCATCCTTCCTTTATTGCAGTCTCGGCACGGACTCCTTCCTTGTCACTTCAATTGAGGAGCACGGAATCGACAGCAGCAACAGCCTCAAGACGCTGTGAAAGATCCTGATGGGCTGTTCATTAAAATAATATTCTTTTGGAGAATCAAGAGCTGGTCGCTTGCCCACAAGTTCATATTCCTTCAGAGCGGTCAAAAAGCTATCCTGTACTCCCGACATCATCGGTACATACCCGCTGCCTTTGTTTGAACCACCCAAAATTCCGCATCGCGCAAATTTTCGTCAGCATATAGGGCTCAAAATTATTTCTGAAAAGCAATAGTTCAGAAATTCTTCAGTTCGCCAGCATGAATCAGACTCAATCGTATCTGGATATGCACCCATCGCATATGTCTTCTGCGCAGCCTTATGCCTCGCAGGCTGCAACTACGGGAGGGATATCGCAATACTCGCATTACCATCAACCTCCGGTCCTCCAACCAAACGTCACGAATTATGCAAACACCCCCGGCTCGTATGCTTCATATGGCTATCCCAATGGAGTCACTTCCCCACACTCTGGCGCACAAACTTCAGCAGGAATGCATTCTCACTACCCCTTGCCCGGTATGTTTTAATTCAAAAGTAGCTTGTCATTTTGTTCTGACCTTTCTTGAAGCAATGACAGCGCCACATCATGGATATCCCGGCGCTCCGCCTGGGCCACCTCAAAATTACCAGACCTTTGACAACACTGGTCAGACTTGCCCTCCAGGAGTAAAACCACGAGTCACTGCGACTCTGTGGGAGGACGAGGGCACATTGTGCTTTCAAGTGGAAACTGGAGGTATCTGCGTTGCACGACGGGAGGGTATGTTTTCAACATTCCTGGGTCCCTCTGTAGTGCTCTGGAGCTTGACTAATTAAACGCAGACAATCACATGATCAATGGTACGAAGCTGCTGAACGTTGCTATGATGACAAGAGGACGAAGAGACGGCATACTTAAGAGCGAGAAGACCCGCACTGTCGTAAAGATTGGGCCCATGCACCTGAAAGGGGTCTGGTAAGCATCCGTATCAACAAGCTATAATGTAACTTGGGAGACTGACTTCGCCCAAGGATTCCGTTTGAACGGGCTTTGGATTTTGCCAACAGAGAGAAGATCACGGATAAGCTCTACCCCTTGTTCGTACATAACATTGGTGCCATGCTTTACCGTCCTGAAAACGAGAGGGGCACCAGCGCTCTAGCGAATGCAACATTGGACAGACGTCGGGCCGACAGCAACGCTCGCCCGCCTACAGGTTCTCAACCGCCAGCCCTCCATCATCATCATTCTATGATGAACCCTACTGGTCCACATCCAGCTCAGTCACCTCATTCCATTGCACCGCATCCAAACTCTACCAGACCGGGCATTGATCGAGCGCATACCATGCCAACTCCGCCTGCCAGTGCTTCGAGCGTAGTCGGCATGGGTAATCAGCCTAATCAGTACGACTGGTCAGCACCGAGCCTTGCGACTAATGTCCCTGGTAATCAACCCCTCTCCATTGACACGGGAATGGCAAATCCTAGGTCTATGCCAAATACCCCTGCTACCACACCGCCGGGAACAAACATGCAGAACATGACGCCTTACCAGACGCAGCAGCCTTTTGATCAGAAATACTATTCTGGTCCTCCGGCCACTCAAAGCTCCTACGCTGCGCAGTCAACCGTGACGCAACAAAACATGGCGCGCTTTGGACAGCCAATGGCGTCTAACAATTATTCAAAGAGCGACATGGGTCCTCCTTCGTTAAGAGGGAACGGATCAGCTGCGGAGACCGATGGAACTGAGATTAAATCAGAACATTATTCTCAAAATTCGTCCACAGGCCAGGTTGGTCACGGCCATACAGACGGTGACAATGAGACAGAGCATGAGACCGATTACATGAACAGCTCAAATCCTGGTTATAATATCAGTCGCAATTCGTACGCCTACGGAGCTGGAACAAATGTAGGCTCGCTTCATTCAGAACATGGTCATGTTTCTCCCGAGCTGAATGGTTCTCCTCACCAAGACGGATCTGGCCGCGGCACTCCTCGCACAACGACCACTAGTCAGACGCAGTGGAATCCAACTGGGTACAGCACGCCTCCTAGACAAGCTACATCGAGCAATCTCTACAACGTCATGAGTGATCCACGAAGCAACGGCACGAATGGAAGTGCGAACGATTCTTATGGAGCCTCTTCTTATTCTGCTCCTTCTCTGAATGGGATTGCGGGCTCAAACAAGCGTTCCCGTGACGAAGATGATACAGATATTGGAGCTAGACCCGGAAGCCAGGGTCTTGACCCATACGACTTGAAGCGGCGGCGAACTCTTCCACAGGACGGCTCAGCTCAAACCCTCAGCGGCCTTAGCGCTGTGCAAGGCATCAAGACTGGTGGAGGTATGCCGCGGAGGCGATAACATACTCACCTTCGACGGTTTCCGCTTGTTTCCCGATGATGAATGTGCTGCCATATCATTTGACGAGGCTTAATGAGCACGGAGTCAACGGTATCATTGTTTCAAAAGCGCATAGCGAGCGATTTGAGCGTCTCCACCTACCCTGAATCTAATTGGTCGCGAAACTCGGATCACCTACGGCGCAGCCAATCTTGTTCGAGTTCCCACGTCTTTTTTAGCCACGACTTGAAAATCTATAAAGACCATGAAGATTTTTTGTACTGTCCGATACGGCCTTTTTGAAAACATCATTCCTTCATTTCGAGCGATGCTCTGTTTACGGCGGGTACTGCATTGTCACGACCTTGAACGACACGAATTTCTTATCTTAAACACACGTCCAAAATAGGCTCTCGTGGAGACCCATGTCATGTATGACGGTCAAGAGAAGCTTAAACGGACAGCATTTACGATTCTCTCAGGACGGATTAACGTATTTATGGACCATGTGAGACACGGTAGCCTGCAGGCGGATGGTGACCTTGGACAATATGATTCTATTTTGCAGCGGAGGAATGCCTTTGACGAAAAATAAAACGCCTTTCCACGACCAACCTGTCGTCTTCCTGGAAACCCGATTTGGAACGGCGGGAGAAGCTTCTAAGACTGGCCAGCTTCGAAGCCCACGTCAATTACTCTATTTACTCGTTGCAATGAAAAGCCTTTTTAAAAGAATGTTCCCCTGCCTGTACCAGTAATAAGAATTAAATTAAGTCTTACGTACTTCCCATCATTCAAAACCATTCCAGAGTCTAGTAGGAAAAGCTCTAGAGCGCCATTTGCGTACTTGAACTTCCAATGCACATCAGTATAATATAATTCTAATGTTGTTCCGGTACCCACCTGGATATTAAACTGAAGGTGAATGTGACGACCACTCTTTTGCGGAACTATTGCGGGGAGTTGGAGATCGCTGTGCTACACAGATCATTTTCCCGCACAATCAAGGATCGCAACCAACGTCAAAAGCCTCAACCTCCTTCTCTTCCTCCTATGAAGTCTATATGCATGCCGTCTGGAGGCGGAAATCTTTTGGTCGGCAAGAGTGACCGTATTATCCGCTGCGTGGCTTGAAATGAGGGAGACGCCAAATGAGGCTCGCATACAATCTTTGGACCTCCGCCACGACCTAAGTGCAAGTTCAACACACCACAGGATCCAAGCTCTCAAGAAACTCCACCAGGACTTAAATAGTATCGGTAAGAGACCACGTTCTATCACCCTAAGAACCACTTTAACATTTGGCTTAGAGTTTGGGCTTGACGATCTTTACAATGTTACCGAGCTACTCGTTGCAACGTTTCCACGTTACAGAGACCGCCCATCACGCAAAGCAGTCCAAACATGTCTCCGATCTATACTTCTCTGCGTGCCCTACGGCATCGAATGCTTAAAGAGCCTGTCCAAATCTTTAGAAATTGAGTCAACCAAACCAACGATCGCTGTGTCTAATGCCTTCGTGTTACTTGAGTGGTGCACGCTGGTGCTACAAGAATATCCCAAGCATGCAGAATTCTTCGACGTCTCCTTTCCTACTATCATTCATGCGACTGCGCGCGTACTCGAGAAATGCTGTGCACCGTCGACAAGGAATAGCTTGAAACATTCTGCTACGGTGATCGCTCGTCGAGGCTTGAGGAGCGTCCTGAGACACGATCAATTGCGAGCGAAGGCTACAAAGCAAGCAATATTAGAGCTTACTGCCAGAAGACCGATATGCGAAAACGCGCCCTTGCTCGGTGTCATTGCTGGAGTCAGCGCACGGATTCCTGCGCAAAAGACGACGCTGTGTGATTACAAGTCTGATTATATCGCTTTCTATAAGAGGATTATTCTTGGTTCAAAGACACGTGTCCCTGAACACATAGGCAATGGCCTGAGTGATTTCTTCCTTTCCTTCATCAACCAGGAAGATGTTGTACAGGAAATTCTTCCGGCTTTTGAGAAGACTATTTTGAGGTCTCCGGAGATTGTTCCAGGCCTCATTCCGTTTGTGATTCGGTCGCTACCGCCTTCGGTGGATGTTTCTGAAGTCACACATCGAATGCTGCTACAGCCGTTGCTTTCAGGTCTCAAATCTAGTAGTATCGCGGTCAAGGAGGACTCCTTCCTAGCTTTTGAGTCTTTAATGGAACGGTCTTCTAGTGAAGATATTCTTTTTAAGATTACCGATGATCTTCTTGCTTTATTCAAGTCCTTGAAGGCCTCCAACAGCGAGCAAAAATGCCTCCTTTGCCGTTTTCTAACTGCTCTTCCCTTTAAAAGCAATGTCTCATCGCTTGTTACAGATGGCCTTGCAGCGACTCTTCCGAAGGAGACTAGTGAAGTAGTTATCGAAGCTTCTGCAGCTGCCCTTTGTGTGCATCTTGGATCGTTACTGAGGAATGGCTCTACTCTGGACAAAGATGCTATGGATATAGTGGTCAAGGGCTGCAGCGACAAAAGACCAAGAGTGAAAAGGGCTTGGTCGTTGGGCGTAAGCGCAGAGATATGGAAAACTAAAACCGAGACGCTTTTGGCGACCGAGCATCAAGTATTTACCACAACTGTCGTTGGAAAATTACATGAGACCCTGAGGGACATCCTCATGAATCTCATGTCTGCAGTATCTTCAGGCTTAGTCCCGATTGCCTATGCACTAATCGCCTTGGTGGGCTCGAAATTTAGCAATTGTTCGGAGTGGCCATTTCCCTTCAACAAGGAAGATGTCATGGGTCAGTGTCTATTGATAACGCCAAAGCCATCTATCCTACTCAATACGAAAGTTTACACGAAGTTAGTCAACGTTGATGAAGTGACCTGGATGAGCTACGCGCTGGAAAGCGTGATTCCGGCCATGGTGAAGGCAGAGCCAAAAGCAGAAATTGCGTGGGCGGAAGCTTTCATCTATATCCTTACTGCTTCAGACTTACCTTCGTCTTCCCGCCGCTTTGCTAGAGATTCCTTAGTCGACGCCTATCTATCGGCTCCGTCTGTCGTTGGAAGCGCTATAGTTCGCGGTTCATGGCAGTGGTTGCGATCTTTAGCACTCTCGGAAAAAGACAGCCCTGCAGTTTTATCCAGAGCCGGAAAGCATAGCCTTTATGAGACCATCTCGTGCATTACCCCTCGCCAGAATACATGGAAGATTCACGGTCTCGAATTTCCGAGAGAGGTTTGTCAAGCTCAAGCCCTTTCATTACTTATCCTTTGCTGTGGAGAGATGGTACCACATCTTGACTGGATTGATTTGACTATACGTATGGGGATTGACCCGGGGGTACTCTCTCGAGAACGCAGCAAGGACTGCATGTTGCTCGTCAAACAACCTTTTGAAACTGAGCAACAATCACCTCTTCTCCAGCAGACGCGTTTAGCTGCATGCCACGCCGCTGCGCGACTCGCTTTTGTCGCACCCGATGCAATTATTCCGCTTCTAGTGCGCCAATTTCAAGAAGACCTTGACCCAGCGCTATTACAAGGGATAAGTCCAATAGACGTCGCAATCGCGAAAACTCCAGAAGGCATAACCTTCGTTGATGTACTAGACTCCAAAAGTCAACCACCTTTAATCGACAAGAATATCAAGGACTACGATACCTTGAAGTGGGAAGAGGAATTGCGGGCTCAAGTAGCTAAGAAAAAAGGTTCACAGAAAAAGCTCACAGCGAATGAACAATCGAAGGTCAACGCCCAACTTGCAAAGGAAATCTCGATTCGAAACCGGGTCTTCCGATTGAAAGCGGTAATAGAACGAGGAGCTGGCTTCATCCGTTGTCTCGCCAATGGGCCACCGACAGACACTACTTTATGGTTCAGCGATGCTGTGTCAGCTCTAGTACAAGCAATTACAGCCGACGTAGAGATAGTTGCCGAAAGTTTGGTGGTGCAGGCGTATTTGGCCTGCTCTGAGCTTTGTTCACCCCGTTTGGGCGAGATTCGCAAATTTGCTGGTGTAGCTACTATCAGAGCAATTGATAAATGCAAACTTCCTGCAGAATTGGAGTTTGGGAAGCTCGGAGACTTGGTAACAAGAGTGCTATATCGTCTGCGTTTTGCTGCGGAGCAGCGTCCGTTCGAAATTGTGACCCTTAGCTATGTCCTGCCGCTTCTTTTCCAAGTGCTTGAAAAAGGGGGCGTTGGATCTTCCGGAGATGAAAATGCTGAGTCCCAAGTCCTGCTGGCTCTTGAATTTCTAAACTTCCATGCTGAGGCAACTTCTCAGGCACATCTTCCTCGAGGCAAGGTGATACAGTGCCTTATTGATTCAATGCAGAGATATAGTCAACATCACAGACTAATCAAGGATACGCTGATGGACCTTTGCAGATTTTCAACGTCGAATATCCAGCCAAAAGAGACCATGATCCTCCTCGGAGGGTGCACAGTCCCCGACCCTACCGTTCGCAACGCTGTACTTCAAGTCGTGCAGGCTCAGATCGATTTGACTGACCTTGATTTTTCAAAAGAAATATGGCTTTGTTGTCATGACGCAAAAGAAGACAATGCGGAGATTGCAAACGCTGTCTGGGAAGAAAATGGTCTAGATGTGGATGGCTCTACCGTGTACGAGGTGCTTCTCTATTTGGATGCTGAGGACAAATCAATTCGAGAGTCTGCTGCTCACGCTCTAGCTCACGGCGTTCAGGAAAATCCGGAAACCTTTAAAGATACCTTGAAAAGATTACAGTCCGAGTACAGTGAGGCAGCCAAACCAGCTGATCCACAAAAGGATAAGTTTGGCATGACGAAGCATGTCGAAGTCAAGGACAAATGGCAAGTGCGTAGTGGCATAGCGTCTGCTCTGAAAGCCTTGTCGCCAATATTCGAGCCTTCTTCTATACTGCCTTTCATGGAATTTCTCATTCGCCAGGGTCCATTGATTGACCGAAATTCGACAGTGCGCTCAGAAATGGTTGATTCGGGTATGAGTCTTATTACAATCAAAGGGGAAGATCAATTAGAGCCACTTATGAACCTGTTCGAAAAGACGCTCGAGTCCTCCGACAAACAGTCTGCTCAATCAGACCGGGTTAATGAAGCCGTTATCCTGCTATACGGATCACTAGCCCGTCATCTGCAGTCAGGAGACGTACGAGTGTCTAAAGTCTTACAGAGGCTGCTGGCTACCCTCAGCACTCCATCAGAGTCCGTGCAGTATGCAATATCTGGATGCCTGCCTCCTCTGGTTCAGCTTATGCGGCCCAAGGCCGCCGCTTTAATCCAGGAGATGCTTGACGAGCTTCTCAACGGGAAAGTATATGCTTCACGCCGAGGAGCTGCGTACGGTCTATCTGGGCTTATAAGCGGAACTGGGATATCAGCTCTTCGCGAAAATCGAGTGATGTCAGTCCTTCACACTGCAATCGAGAACAAGAAAAACGCCGATCAAAGACAAGGAGCCCTATTTGCTTATGAGATCTTTTCCATGACCTTGGAGCGCAATTTTGAGCCCTATATTATCCAAATCTTACCTCAATTACTTGCTGCGTTTGGAGATCCTACTGCTTCTGTAAGGGAAGCGTGTATGGATACTGCCAAAGCCTGCTTTGCTGGTTTGAGCTCTTTCGGCGTCAAGAAGGTGCTTCCTCAATTACTGGAAGGTCTAGATGAACCGCAATGGAGAAGTAAAAAGGGGGCCTGTGATTTGCTTGGAGCAATGGCGTACTTGGATCCACAACAGCTTGCGAATAGCCTCCCCGCGATTATTCCTCCGCTAACAGGTGTACTCAATGACAGCCATAGAGAGGTACGAGGGTCCGCCAACAGGAGTCTTCAACGTTTCGGAGAGGTATTGAGCAATCCAGAGGTCAAAAGCCTAGTTGACGTCTTACTGAAAGCACTAAGCGATCCAACGAAATATACAGATGAGGCTCTGGATTCCTTGATTAAGGTATCCTTCACGCACTATCTTGACGCTCCATCACTCGCTCTTGTAGTACGAATTCTTGAACGCGGTCTGAACGATCGCTCAGCTACCAAAAGAAAAGCGGCTCAGATTATTGGAAGTTTAGCACACCTTACGGATCGTCGGGACGTCATATCTCATCTCCCTATTCTCGTCGCTGGTCTACGTCTAGCAAGTGTTGATCCGGTGCCCGCAACTCGTGCCACTGCATCTAAGGCTCTCGGCTCCTTAGTAGAAAAACTAGGAGAAGATGCCCTACCAGACCTAATTCCAAGTCTCATGTACAGCTTGAAGTCAGACACTGGGGCAGGTGACAGGCTTGGCTCAGCACAAGCACTTTGCGAAGTGCTTGCTGGTCTCGGCACTACTCGCCTCGACGAGACGCTGCCGACCATACTACAAAATTCGTCCAGCTCAAAGCCTTTGGTCCGAGAAGGATTCATGACTCTTTTCATATTCTTGCCAGCTTGTTTCGGTAATAGTTTTGCCAACTACCTTAGCAAGGTCATACCTCCTATCCTGAACGGACTCGCCGACGACGTCGAGGCTATCCGCGAAATCTCATTAAGAGCAGGCAGGCTTCTTGTAAAGAACTTTGCGACAAAGGCCATCGATCTATTACTTCCGGAACTTCAGCGCGGTCTTGCAGATGACAGTTATCGAATTAGGCTAAGCTCAGTCGAGCTTGTGGGAGACCTCTTGTTCAATCTGACGGGTATTGGCAATAAGACCGAGGCGGAAGAGGATGATGAAGGGGCTGCAATTGCCGGACAATCCTTACTAGAAGCTCTAGGGGAAAGCAAACGGAACAATGTTCTGTCCTCTCTTTATATTTGCCGTTGCGATACTTCTGGCTTGGTCCGCAGTGCAGCAATTGCGGTTTGGAAGGCTTTAGTTGCTACTCCACGGACTCTTAGAGAGCTGATTCCTACTCTTACGGGTCTCATTATTGATCGCCTTGCGAGCACTAACATGGAACAAAAAGTTATTGCCAGTAATGCACTGGGTGAGGTCATCCGCAAAGCAGGCGAGGGAGTGCTTTCGACGCTGTTACCTGCTCTGAATGAAGGGTTGCAATCCTCAACTGATGCCAATACTAGACAAGGTATTGCTATTGCCCTTCGGGAAGTCATTGCTGCTGCGTCTTCGGATGCGCTTGAAGATTATGAGAAGACGCTGATTGGCGTTGTTCGCACAGCGCTCGTTGACGAAGACACAGAAGTACGTGAAGCAGCAGCTGAAGCATTCGACTCTCTTCAGCAAACTTTTGGCAAGAGAGCTATCGATCAGGTACTGCCTCATCTTCTGAACCTATTGCAAGACGAAGAAGAAGCTCAAAACTCCTTATCCGCTCTTCTGACTTTGCTCAATGAACCTGTGCGTGCAAATATTATCTTGCCAAACCTGGTCCCTACCCTGATTGCGTCTCCGATATCCGCTTTCAATGCCCGAGCTCTTGCCTCATTAGCTCAAGTTGCCGGGCCCTCAATGACAAGACGTTTACCAACCGTTCTGACCTCTCTGATGGACAATATCGTCTCTGTAAAAGACTTAGAGTTGAAAGAAGCTCTAGACGGCGCCTTTGACTCTGTACTCAACTATGTGGATGAATTCGATGGCCTGAACATAGCTATGAATGTCATGCTTGGTTTCATGAAGCATGAAGATCATCTTCGACGCGCATCCGCAGCTTTTCATCTTGCATCATTCTTTACCAAAACAACAATCGACTTTTCTCGCTTCAATCAGGATTTGATCCGGGTCCTGCTAATCTCTTTCGATGATCGAGATCCGGAAGTTGTTAAGGCCGCCTGGACAGCGCTCAACCAGTTGACATCACGACTTAGAAAGGAGGAGATGGAGTCGCTAGTGAGTTCTACACGGCAGATGGTCCATCAGGTCGGCGTCTCAGGAGTCAATTTGCCAGGCTTCTCATTGCCTAAAGGCATCAATGCCGTGCTACCTATATTCCTGCAAGGCCTGATGAATGGAACAATAGATCAACGGATCCAGGCATCCCTGGCGATCTCTGACATCATTGATCGAACCGAGCCTAATGCTCTCAAGCCGTTCGTGACGCAAATTACAGGCCCACTAATCCGTGTAGTGTCAGAACGATCTGTGGACGTGAAGTGTAGGCTCCATTCTGCAATGATTCGGTGTTGGCATTGACGGTTTCTCATAGGTGCTATATTACACACGCTTACTCAGCTACTCGACAAGATTCCCACTTTTCTTCGACCATTCCTGCCACAACTACAACGGACATTCACCAAAGCACTTGCAGACCCTTCTAGCACTATCCTCCGTGATCGGGCTGCGAGAGCATTAGGCACATTAATCACACTAACACCACGGGTTGACCCATTGATTACAGGTAAGGAAATACCATTTGTGTGATGATCAAGGCTGACACAAGGCCAGAGCTTGTGACCGGCTCGAAAACAAAAGATTCAGGAGTGAAGAACGCCATGCTGAAAGGTCTGCACGAAGTCGTGGATAAGGCTGGCTCAAACATGAATGATGCGTCCAAAGATGCAATCCTCGGTCTTATCGACGTCCAGATTAATGAACAAGACGGTGAGCCACACGAATACTCACTAGAGACAGGCTAATTCGTATAGATGCTATGGTTGTTGCAAATGCAAAGCTTCTTGGAGCATTAATCAAAGTGATTCCTTCAACCAGTGCTGCGGCGCTTGTCAAGTTAGTAAAATAATTCTTGTTTGTAAACTATCTAACGTTTCTACTATAGGAGTCGTGCACTTGTTTCTCTGCCTAACAGCTTCTCGACATTAGCGCTTAACGCAGTCCTCTTTGACTCCCCGTTTTCAGTCACACAACCATTTCCTGCGGAACTATGTGCTGTAATTTGCCAGGGTGCCAGAAGCAGCAATGTAAATCGCTACACTTCCTTTGCCGCTTCGATCTCACTAATATGACTTAGCCGTTCATCCAAGAACAGTCGTTGCTTGCGGCAGGAAAGCTTCTCATCCTAGAGAAATACAAATGCGAGCCAGAGATGCTTCATGATATTCTCCAGACTCTAGCTTTATCAGCTCAATCAGGGAAACCGACAGATACCCGCCGAATATCGCTTGTCGTTATTCGCACTGTCGCCAGAAAAAACCCCAGATACACAAAGCCCAACCTCAAGATTTTAATCCCTCCTGTTTTTGCGAACGTTCGAGACATGGTCATACCAATTAAACTCGCCGCAGAAGCAGCTTTTCTGGAGTTATTCCAGGTGGCCGAGGAGGACGCTACAGTTTTAGAATCCTACCTATCAGGACCTGGAGCAGATCTACCGGCTGGGACGAAACGTAGTATGCAGGATTATTTCAAACGGGTGGCTTTGAAATTAGGGAGTCAGGCCCGAGATAGAAAAGATGCTGAGGGAGGACAAGGAGGGTTAGGGCTTTCTGCTGATGAGATTGAAGATGAAAAGGAGATTTGGAGCGTGGGTAAGTCTGATCTGGGGACCGACGGATTCACAGAAGGGTAGACAGGAGATCCCTCTACATTAAAAGTAATTTTCAGGTGGCCAGACAGCAAGTTTATGTTTCAAGCATCAGTAAATCCTGACTGCTATGATGAAGTGCGTAAGGAGTTCCAACCAGCAGCCTTGGCAGATCAGTAGAGCTTTGTCTTCTTGCCCTAAGCCCTACTACCTATCTTTGGCTAGTTTGCAGCCAACCGCGAAACTCCTCACTTGTGGTCAAGCGTCAAATCAAGCCCACTTCAGCTAATTGACAACCTCTGTACATCGGACCATCGAATCAAAATGTAAGTGGAAAATCAGAGCCTACAGCATTCATATTCGATCAAGCAACCGTGTCGCCAATTTTGGCTGATATCCCCCCTTTCTCAGTCTCTTCTACAGAGAGCTGCAGAAGTCGTATACATCATCTCGCTTGGACAAGCATTGACTGACAAAATCAATCCTATAGGGTCAATCTTCGCACGCAGAAACGCCTTGCTGCCAGTGTAGTCGGCTGCGGCAAGCGTAAGATTTGGCTGGACCCGAATGAGCAAAACGAAATCTCGAACGCCAACTCCCGCCAGACCATCCGCAAGCTTGTCTCCGATGGCCTTATCATTCGAAAACCTGTTGTTGTACACTCGAGAGCTAGGGCTAGGGAATTAAATGCAGCAAGGCGAATTGGTCGGCACAGAGGCTTTGGTAAGAGGAAGGGTACCAAGGATGCGAGGATGCCGAGGTCAGTGGATGAACAAACCTTAGATTTATAGCTTGACGGGCTGTCAGAGCTTGGAACTTCGCTTTGCAATGACTAGACTGCTAACAAACCTGAAACATAGCCAAGTTCTCTGGATGCGCCGACAGCGGGTACTTCGTCGTTTGTTGGTCAAATACCGTGCCGCCGGGAAAATTGACAAGCATCTCTACCACGAGCTTTACCACTTGAGCAAGGGCAACACATTCAAGCACAAGAGAGCGCTTGTTGAACATGTAAGCGCCAAGTTTCTCTTTATTCGAGCCTTGCCTAAGACTCGTCGCTGGGGCTATTTGGCTAATGCTTTCTTCACTAGATCCACAAAGCCAAAGCCGAGAAGCAACGTGAGAGGATCCTCAAGGAAGAGATGGATCTCAAGCGGGCCAAGACCAAGGCAGCGCGTGAGAGGCGGCAAGAACGTATCTCTGCGAAGAGGAACGCATTGGCCGGTGAAGATGAGGAGAAGAAGGAGTAGAGCAAATATTGAGGTACGGCGGTGAGGTTAGGAGGCTCATTTGGGAATGCAATGGTGCTTCATACCGGCAAGGCTCCGTTTTGGACAAGATGATTCTAGATGTCGACCCAAGATGTCGAAGCTACAAATATCGTCTGGTCCAGCTGGAATGAATGACCCCCTGATGCTCTACGACTTTCAATCCCATAGTGCACGCGGTGGTTCCCACATCTCCGTCAGTAGAGTAGGAAATCCCGCGCTTCCCCAACGTCTGTCCCAATCTTCTGTTCATATTTTCGCAGACTAGCAAGCCAATTGTCCCACTTTTCCACGCCATACAAGCACTTAGTATTCTCTGGTTGCGCTTTAAATGTGGTGCTCCTAGAGCAGATGATATCTATACCCTACTGTATCTACTAGCTTGGATTTGAGATAGATTCTAAGATCAGCTTATTTTCTGAGCGATGTCGAGAAGAGCCATTGACTATTCTTACCATCTCTTGAGGTGGAGGTTGCTTTCTCGTGATTTCCCGGAACGTATCTCCGCTGCAGGCGACTCCCGGCCTTTTCTTAGGAATCTACCCTTCAATAAAGGAAACATATGCGGCTCTAGATATTCTCCCGCTTGCTGATTCTCATATCTACAAAGCCCCAATTCCTGAAATATAAAATTCTGCTTCCAGGAAATTGTTCTATCCGAATTCTGCAACATCAGCCCGAGATCTCGCCTTCCTTAGCCAACTAGTTGGCCTGCCTGGACTGTCGAAAACTCAAATTCTCCATCGACTGGGGAAATTCTGCCTTTCGAATGGCCTCCGGCCGTGCAACTGATGCAATATTGCGCCTTGTTTTTTGCCATGGAAAACAGCATTATGCGTCATGCGTAAGGTGGTCTTGTTTAAGGCAGGCTCGACATTTCTCCTCGAGCAAAAGACAGAAGTCTGCCTACCTAGATGCTCAAAACAAGGTTATTTCTTCCAATACTCATTTCGTGCTTCCAATGCTCATGTCTCGTAAGCTTCTGTCCGCTCATTTGGAATTAGCCGATCCCACCGTCTTCGAGATAATACAGAAAGTAGGCTAAGTTACTCGGTTCTCCTAGCTGAACAGCACCTGATGAATGTTCTAGGAAAAAAGGAGACAGAAGCATTTCATCAACCTAATTCCGTCAGAGAACTTTACATCTCAGGCTGTTCTAGATGCCTTGGGAAGTGTTATGCAAAGTCTGCGTCACATCTTGTTTTCTCCCTTGCTTCAAGCTAAGAAAACTGCAGATAAATACTCAGAGGGCTATCCCGGAGCTAGATATTATGGTGGGAATGAGCATATTGATGAATCAGAAAGACTGTGTCAAAAGCGAGCCCTTGAAACGTTTTCTCTGGATGAGAAAGAATGGGGCGTCAACGTGCAAGGTCAGTTATATCCGGGCTTTCTCTCTTTTCACGTGAATCTCAATCTTCTTTGCAGCTCTCTCGGGCTCCCCTGCCAATCTCTACGCCTACTCAGCTCTCCTCAACACACATGATCGAATCATGGGCCTCGACCTTCCTCACGGCGGTCACCTCTCTCACGGATACCAGACCCCTACCAAGAAAATCTCCGCCGTTTCCAAGTATTTTGAAACACTCCCCTACCGTCTTGACGAGAGGACCGGCCTAATAGACTACGTTAAGCTCCGTGAACTTGCCCTACTCTATCGTCCCAAGATCATCATTGCCGGTACATCCGCCTATAGCCGGCTCATCGATTATCAGCAGATGCGTGACATTGCCACCGAAACCGGCGCCTACCTCCTCAGCGACATGGCCCACATCTCAGGCCTCGTCGCCGGTGGCGCCATCTCCTCTCCATTCCCCCAGTCCGACATCGTCGTCACCACGACCCACAAATCCCTCCGCGGCCCGCGCGGCGCCATGATATTCTTCCGCAAAGGCGTCCGGAGCACGGACAAGAAGGGCAATCCGGAGATGTACGATCTGGAAGGTCCGATCAACTCGAGTGTCTTCCCCGGCCACCAGGGAGGACCTCACAACCACACGATTACCGCGTTGGCGGTGGCGCTGAAGCAGGCTCAGACCAAGGAGTTCAAGGAGTATCAGCGCGTTGTGCTGGAAAATGCCAAGGCGCTGGCGGAGAGGCTGGGCAACTCGGCGTATACGGGGGGCTTGGGGTATAATGTCGTGAGTGGAGGGACGGATAACCACCTCGTCCTACTCGACCTGCGGGATAAAGGTACGACATAAAACTCTTTTTTCCTTTTTACCAAACCTACACTGACACCACAACCCTCCCAACCCACAGCCATCGACGGCTCCCGCGTCGAACGCATCCTCGAGCTCTGCAGCGTCGCGGCAAACAAAAACACTGTCCCGGGTGACCGCTCCGCCCTGATCCCGGGGGGGCTCCGCATGGGCACCCCCGCCATGACCACGCGCGGCTTCCTCCCCGCCGACTTCGCCCGCGTGGCGGAGATCGTGGACCGCGCGGTCAAGATTGCGATTAAAGTCGATCGGGCGGCAAGGACGGAGGCGGAGGGGAGGGGGGTGGAGGGGAAGAAGGCGGGGGCGAGGAAGGTGTTTATGGAGTATCTGGGCGCCGGGGATGAGGTGCCCGAGGTGCTGGGGTTGAGGAGGGAGGTGGAGGAGTGGGTGGGGACTTTTGGGGGGGCGGGGGAATGAGGGTGGTAGGTTTTTATGATGGGGATGAGGACGGAAGGAGTTGCGGTAGGCAAAGTGTTTTTGTTTTCAACAGGAAGCCAAAGGCGTTCTTCTGTCGGTTTTCAACACTCCGGTAGAAGGCGGGCCCAAGCCGAAGGTGCTGGGAGTGTTTCTTTTACACATGGAGCGAGAGACAATTTACACATTTTTTCTACGTTTATCCTTGAATAGGGTGTACATTTCATAGTTTCACTATCATAGCACGGACTAGACGTCGGTGACGTATACTTAGCAGTAAGCCACCATCCTGTCGCCAGAAAGAAATTCGTAACGATC
Source organism: Pyrenula massariospora (assembly GCA_021030905.1). Taxonomy (NCBI): domain Eukaryota; kingdom Fungi; phylum Ascomycota; class Eurotiomycetes; order Pyrenulales; family Pyrenulaceae; genus Pyrenula; species Pyrenula massariospora. Next base: position 652,777 of record JAGFMI010000005.1, read on the forward strand.
AAATTCCAAACCCCCAACCCAACCGGCCGTTAAGGGAAATGCCCCCTCCACCCCCAAAATTTGTGTTTAAAACAGTCAAGAAGGTGTGGGATGATGTGCCCAGAAGCCGATAAAATAGTCGAAAGATGATGTTTCGGAAGAGAAATGTTCGCGCCTGCTTAGGGCTCCATGTCACCAAACGCCGTGATCATCAGATCAATGCAGCCATCCCCTTTTAAGTAGAGCCCATCGTTCCGAATATTCGTTCTTCACTCACTCTCTCTCTCTCTCCCTTCTCGTGTTCATTTCTAACGTGCACGTCTTCTTCCCCTCCACCGGCGATTTCTCTTGTCCTGGACAATACTCCCAAGTCTTCCGTCACGAAACCAACAAAGCTTTTATGCTGATCATATCGACCACTCACAACTCCAAATCAAAAGGATTGCTCTTCGTCGTATTCATCGTATCCCTCCCAAACCCACCTTCTCTCCCGATCCCTCCCACGCCAACCCCACCATTAATCCCGCTCTCCTCCTGCTCCTTCCGCTTCTGCCACCGCATCAACTCGCTCGCCGTCGTCTCCCTGCTCCCCCGCCGGCTATCCGTCGACGGCAGCACGATGATGCTGCTGCTGTCGTGGCGGTGGTGGGGTGCCCAGGAGTCGTTCAGGTTTCTCACCGTCAGGACGGCAGGGGGTGGTTGAGGGTCGGCGAAGGGGTCTGAGGGGTCGGCAAAGGGGTTTGCGTTTGCGTTTGCGTTTGCGTTTGCATTTTGTGGTCTTTGTTGTTGTGGCTGGCGGGAGAAGGGTCGGTGGAAGGCGAAGGGATTGGGCCCGATGGCGGAGAAGGAGGAGGAATGCCGCCGCCGTTGGGACGTGGAACGGCGGGCCATCAGAGAGTGCTCGTCGGAGAATGGGTCGCTAGAGTGGCGGTCCGAGAGCGGAGAAACGGGGGAGAGCGAGCGTCTGGCGCCGGCAGCAGCGGCGACGGTTGTGGGAATGGCGGGGACGTTGATAGGTGAGCGTGCTGGCGATTGTGACCAGTCGATGTTCCGGTTGCGGTTGAGGGCGGCGTCGGAGGTGCTGGAGCGTTTAGGGTGGCGGAGGTTGTTGCGCACATTGCTAGCGAAAGTGGCGGCACGGGAGCGGAAGGTAGGTTGGGGTGGAGGGGAATAGCGGATGCTGGTTTCGTTGACGCCGCGTGAAAGGTTAGGGGAGGGAGGGCGGTCTGAATCGAATGAAGTGCGTCCTTGGGGCCGGATCTTCGAGACAATTGCAAGCCACCAGTCTTGCAAGGTGGCTTTCAAAGAAGCAAGTTCGAAGGCGAGGCGAGAGGAGGGACCGATGCTGCTAGCATCGGAGCGAGCTTTACTCTCAGAACTGATAAGGGTCGTAGCTGTGCTGTCCCGGTTTCGTCGTCTTCTTCGCCAGAAATACCATGCTATTGAGATAATGGCAACGATCATGAGCAAGCCAAGAGCGGTGCCTACGGCTATGCCTACCTTCGAGGCACCGCCAGGGTGGTGGTCGCTTGTATGATTTGAGCCATCTCCGTCATGTCCATCGCCACTGCTGTGTGATGTTGCTGGAGACGCTACTCCAGTGGTTGTTGAAGTGTCTCCGCCAGGTGGTGGTAATGGTGATGAGGAATTTGAAGTAGCAGGCTGAGGATCTATGTCTGGAACCGGTGTTTGTACGCCGCCGGCAGATGAGGAAGGAAAAATTGGTAAGGTCGATGGTAATCCGGTCGTTATGGTTGGATTGAGAGCGGCAGAGTTTTGCGGGTTGCCGGCCGCAAGTGGTGGTGATATGGCAGTCGCTGACTGCTCTGGGGTCACTGAAGAAGTGAAGGTGTTAGCAGGACTTGTTGTCACTGCTACCGGAGGCGGCGAGGTATTGCTGGCGAGAATTGATTGCGTCGATCGCTTGACAAGCGTGCAACGCTTGCCATTGGAAGTAATGATCTGGCCTGCCGACATGACCACTCGCTGTGTCCCTCGCAGACGGGAAGGTCGATCAATATACACGCATCCCCACTAGTGGCGGACAATCCCTATCTCGTGTCGCTCTCATTGAGAGGACGGTTGAACGTGAATGGAAACGCAAGCGTATAGGTGTGGGTGTTCACTCTGGAAACATCTTGAAAGAGGAAACCTGGAGATGTGTGTAGAAACAGAATTGGCGGTTTGCTGCAAGCGAATCTCACCTGATCGCCCTGGCCAACCTGATTGAGAACGAGGCGGGCCATGCTGTTGAAGCGACGGCAGCCCTTCTGGGGTACTGAATGGGGCAGGCGAAAGCCTGATACACGTTGTGAGATGAACCCAGTCTCAGAAGAGCAGGGTTTCAGGATCGCAGGAGGTGGTGGCAGGGGATGGGCCGTGTCGCCCGCCGCGGCTGGGCGGATAATTTCCAGCATCGAGCGGCATTGCGCGACTCGTAAATTGGCTGCGCTGTATAGATCATCGTCGGCCGGGATGGTTCATGTCATCTGTGAATCTTCGGCTGATGTTGCTTGTTGGGTCGACGGTGAAAGTGGCGTAGCCCACAGAGGTTTTGCGATATTTCGAAGAGAAGCGCACGAAACCACAACGTTAAAGACGAAACCCTCGGATTCAAAATTCCCGACTGGAGCACAAAGGGCCCTCGCGTAATGGAAATGCAGGCGGCAAGGCATAGCTGTCAGTGGCGTTTTAGCCCAGGAACCAAACGCGCAGGACATCATGCCCGCGTCTTCCATCGCTGAAAGAGAATCACGGCCAATTGAGCAGTCAATTGACGATGGATCAACCAATTATTCAGTAAGTGAACCTCTCTGCGGTCGTGTGGCACAGATCCTGCCACTTCCTGCCCACTGCCCTCTGCTAGCATGGATGATATGCAAGACCGAGCCATCCGTGGCTCCAGTCGTGAGGCTTCAGGTACATTTTCTTGTCAAGCCCTTGCCCCGCGCCGTCGACCTGACAGCGAGGAGTAGCAACGGCGATGCAGGGTCTCTCAAACCCGTCTTCCCACACAGTGATGCAGCAGACCGCACAATCGTGCCCACAAGTATTGCCGATGCTCGCTATCCCCTTCCATGCAGAAATTCATTCTTCGGCTGATGAGCCGCAATCCGGAATCCCCGTCGACACATCCTGTGCGCCGTGAAACTCTAATGCCCATCTCGATATTGAGCCTCTGCTCGATATTTGCATCGCCAGCTGGGTGAATAGCGTTTGTTGCTGCTCTGTCTTCACACTTGTCACAAGATCTATTCTGTCTGCTATTGATTGGCACGCTGGATGCATTTTCTGAATTGCCTATTGTTTATTGATGGGGCAACAATTCCTCATTCTCCCAAGTCCACAGATCTGACCACCGAATCTCTTGCAGTTGACGTCTTAAATGCCTATAACCGGGTAGAATTGATTAGTATCTGAGTTCTTTCCCCCTTGCTAGCCGAATGCTGCTCGGTGCTTCTCTTCATCATCTCAATCTATCGGTCTAATGGTTGTCGACTACATCCCGGGCCCTCCGCTTCCTCTACGCCATCCGCCTCCATGTTTGGAGGCTGGGCCGCTTTAGGTAACTCCATCCTTTTTCTCTTCCACCTCTAAGTTCGTTGTCACTGCAGCTTGATCAGTCATCCCGGATATCTTACGCTGTGCAACTGCCCGGCATGAGGTAGAGATATCCGTTGCCAAGACTGATGAACTCCTCGAGACGTCCATCGTCGTGGCTGGTGTCTCCACCGGAAACAAGATGTGTGTCGGCACTGATTCTTTCTTGGGAAATATGACAGTAGATCTTTTAGTTGTCTTCTTACTATTTGCCCTATGTTTCATCCCCAGCACCATTGTCAATAATGCCTCTTTCCCGAAGTATGATGGCATAATTGCTGACTCAAAGCCCATTGCAGCTCCCGCCGAGGACCTGACTGAGAAGGAAAGACCACCTCCTCCCGAGCCAACACCATTGGAGTTTCCCTGCTGTAGCCCTAGAAAGGCGCCTCGGCCGCTCGATCGACGTTCACTCAGACATCTTTCTCGCTTGCTTGTCGATATCAAAAAGCCTCAAGATGTCTCTGAAGAATACCTTCAGACGCTCAACGTGCAAGTTGAACGAGACATCCCTTTCTCTGAAATTCTCCCTGAAGCTTCTAGACGTTTCTTTCGCCCATCAAAAATTGATACCAATGGCAACCATACTGAAAGCGCCCCCTTGACTGGTCTTACTCTTAGCAACGGGCATGCTCCGCCAGACGAAGAAAAATATGCAATAATCAAAAAAGAACTTCTAATTGAAAATGACGCCGCTTTTCGTGAGGTTACCCGCCTCCCACCTCGACCCGGGCGCGAAAAGCCTCGCCTGACGCATGCCCGCCGCTTCTGGATGGGCCTTGAGCGCATGTCACAGTATTGGGACACAAGTGCCGACCAGATATACGAGGTCCCTGTTGAGCCAGCTGGAGAAAATGAAAAGAGCGAGCATGCCGGCACTTTAGACAGCAAAGGCTCAGAAGACGAGAAGACTGCACAAGCCGCCCCAAGCTCACCAGAGCCATCAGAAAAACACGAAGTAATGGACGTTGACCCTCCACCCCCTTCTACTCCCCCCACCACCACCCGTCTCGTCTACAAAGGCCGCCGCCTCGCCCGTGGCGCAGACATGCCGGAAGACTGCCGCGACGACACCGTCCGCCGCTTCGTCGAGATGCTCGCCTGGCTGTTCCACTGCCAGGTTAAGGCCCCCGAGGCGCCTCCCCGTCTGACCGTGGGACCCATCCTCTTCCCGGTGCGCCACACCTTCGTCGTGGGGCGATCTCCGCAGGCGTACGAACTTGCGCGAAAGAACATCCTCGAGGGGCCGTTGCTGGGTCTGCAGTGTAGGGGGGAGACGAGGTTTCGCGTGCAGAGCTCGGGGCCGGATACAGACCCGAGTCGAGAGAAGAGTGTTGAGCGCGACGCACGGCAGGGAGAAGTTCTGGACCTGGTCCGGGAAGTCGGCGGTATGATCCTCCTTGCGCAGGAAAGGGCCCGGGAGGGCACGACAGAGAAGCGCCAGGGTGAGGGCCAGTGGTGGACGACCGTACCGCGCTGGGGCGGCGGGCCAGGAGGCGAGGTCGAGGCCGCCTCTCTGACCAACACCGACGTTCCCGTCGGAGGGTTGGGAGAGGAGAAGAAGCCCGCCGCGGAGCCGGAGTCGAGGAGTCGCTCGCAGCCGCCGTCGCCGGTGGATCGGCCCGCCTCCAAGAGACCAAAGGGTGCGGGTGGGGGCCCCGCTGGACCGAAGAGGATGACCATGGCGGAGAGGTGGAAGGTGGTACAGCCGGGACCTAGTGGGTGGGACAGGAAGATGATATATCGACGGGTGGGCAAGGACCCGAAATCGGGATTTGACGAGGTGTGTATTATCAAAATCCTTCTTTCATTCTTACCAAGGCTAACGCAGCTTAGATCTTCCTCGTCTCCTCCATCAACCACCACATCTCTCTCCTCCGCCTCCCAATCCACTCAGACTACCTCGACTGGCTGTCAGATTCTGAACCCTCCTCCTCCCGAACGTCGCCAGATATGCATGCTGAACCAGACCCCCCACCCTCGCACATCCTCAACCTGCAACGAACGCGCTGGTTCGACCTCTTCAAGGCGGAGGACCGGCTCGAAGCGGCAGAAGGACTGCGGGCGCTGTTGGCATGGTTGATGCGCACGGAAAGCTGATCCACGTCTGGTCTCATCCGGTTCGCCAACTAATCAAATAGAGCACAAGAGTCCGGGATTTTTCTAGATCAAGATAGGCGCAAACCTCGAGATTGGGGGTTCGATTTTGCGTCGCTCTGGCCCTATCCGCGCAAACACTGATATGCCGGCGCCGACCTGGACTTCGAGGTTTGCAAGGGCCCCTCGGGAATTCACGCGTCCGATTAATATAAATGAGATACGACAGAAAGATGGCATGGGTCTTGGAAAATTGATCAAGCGAGGAGTGGGATCAGACATCACAAAATAGATAGGGGCATTCATTGCCAGAGCTAGATAAATTCTTTTTCGGTTCCAACCGTGGCTTCTGGGGTGTTGGATACATCGTCTAGAACCGTTTCGAAACTGTTATGAGAGTGTTGCTGCACTAAGGTCTACTTCATGGGCTTGGGCGGTCAATTTTAATTGCGTTTATTTCATGCATTTTTGTTGACTACGCTGGCACTACTGCCTCCGCTGGGAAACATATCCGGCAGCCCAGCAGTAGCAAAATATTTCAGATCGAGACGCAAAGCTTCGCTTTTGCCAGGACTTGTTGTGTCTATATGTGCTATGTATGTATGTACAAGAAGCGAAAAGCAGCCCATTCCCATGGAAAGGTCTGAGATACAAAACGGGGCGCCCGGGTATTCAAACCAGTTCCAGCCCGAGCACCCATTCCCCCCTTCTTCCCCGGAGTTCTTATTTTGTTATGCTTCAAAAACTCACAGCAGCCCCGCAACCCCAACCACAGCGCCCACCAGCACCCCACCCCACCTTCCATCGACCTTCACCGCCGCGCCGGTGAAGCTGCTCACAGGCGCAGCACCGGTCCCCGTTCCAGCGACGGGCACGGAGGCCGACGGGGCGAGCGTCACGGCGGGGGTGGTGGCGTTGCTGTAGGGTCCAGATGGGATGCTGGGGAGCGAGGGGGCGGCGGCGGGCGCGGTGGTGATGGGTGCGACAGCGGAGGAGGAGGAGGACGGGGAGAGGGTGAAGCCGGAGATGGTGCTGGTGACGACGGGGTAGGAGACGGAGCAGGCGGTGCAGTCGGTGATTGTTAGGGTTGTGGCCTGGGGTTTGGTTAGGAGGGGTTGAAGAGGTTTGAGGAAGGGAATAAGGTGCGAGAGGAGGGGGGGGACGTACCTCGGTGACGGTGTAGGTTTTGCCGTTGTTGACGACGGTTGTGGCAAAGGGGCAGTAGGTCTCGAAGGAAGTGACTGTTAGGGTGGTGTACGAGACGCTGCTGCTGTTTGAGCTTTGGGAGAGGGCGCCAATCGCAAGGGTTGAGGCGACGAGGAGCGAGGTGAAGAGACGCATTTTGGGCGGTGACAATTTAGCAAATTCTTCGTTGGTGGCGATGTTTGACGGTAAGAAGGATCTTAAGCCACAAAGCGTTCGATGTCTCTTGGGGAGGTGTTGAGGTGGAGGATTTGCGGTCTCGGTAGGTCGTTTTCAAAACGAATGTAGATATTTGATGAAAGAGGATTTCTAGATCCTGAAAAGAACGAACGTTTAGGCTTCAACGACTGACTGTGCACAGAAGGATATGGAGCAGGTCAAACTCAAAGTAGAAAGAGAGAGGAGAAGGAGAAGGTAAGGATAGCGGTACGGCTTAATTAAAATGTACGCCGTTAAACAAACAGACTCTATGATCGGCTCAGGGGGAAGCTTGGGGAGAGACATCACGGGTTCGCCGCTCGGGGCACGTCCAGCCAATTGACACCCTGAGCGGCGACTTGATCTTCGCCCTAATCTGCCAGGTCCCGTTTACAAGGCCAGAAACGCTGTAATGTGAATCTGGCTGATTGGTCACACCTGGAGGAACAGGACTGAGGAGGGTGGTATTGGCTCTGTATTGGGACGGATGGTGGTATCTCGGAGATTGCACTTTAGAACCCCTGATCGAACAGTTCCAGCTCTCCACACAAAACATGGATGAAGCCCAGCTGCACGTCATTGCATTTGAACATCGACGAGAATGTCGCTGGACGCATCGTCTCTTGTTCATTTTCCCTTGAAACACACCGCTCATGTTGATTGTCATGTGGTTCAAGAGGATTTTCAGGAGTCGGCATGTCCGGACACGTCAAGGTGCACTAACTACAATGGGATTGGAACATCGCACCTGTGTGTTTGTGTTGTGGCAGCTGGTTTTGTCTCGCCATGAAAGAGAGTCTGGCATCGAACACTTCTACGAAATCCTGAGACCCACGGTGATCTATATTCTACAATAGAATGGCAGCAAGCCTGCTCAGTCTTCAGGCTGCGAATGTCGCAGCATTCTATTACAAGCATCGCCTTCAATGGAACCAGGAAGGTTCTATCAGATCGCCAGTCGTCCCTAAAGCTCTTTATCCTGTTCTGCTTGCCACCAATGAGCACCAATGAGCACGCTACGATGAAGACTTTCGATAGGGTTATCGTCTATAGCCTGTCATGAAAATGAAAATCATTTAACAGAATTTCTAGAAGCTAATTTACGTCCACCCGTACCGTGAAAACCGCCGTATCGGGACAACAACCTCTTATTCAGTATCTCAAATATACCTACAGGATTTTATAGACTTACAGACATCATCTAAGTATTTTTCAGCTAATTCTACATATTATGCTAGGTTCCAGCCGGAAAATCATAGCGGTCTTGAGCGTGCTGTCAGTCGATCCGTTCGCGGCGACACTTCGCGCCTTAACTATTATCCGCTGCCCGATAACGGACTTTAGCATGTCTTCGTATTTTGGAGCTATAGGGCAAATGTTCAATCAAGAAAGCTTATAAGTCCAGGCTTTAGCGACAGCACGCACTCACGAGTCAGGAATCCGAGATTTTCTTCGTTAGTGTGAAAGCCCACGAAGTGCAATTTGCTACCACAGCCAGCCACGAAACATCGCTCAGTGGAATCTAGAACAACCACGAGATGAGTAATGTATCAAGCTCAAAGGGACTCACACACTATTGGTTTTCATGATCTCAGCGCTGCCGAGCTAAATGCAGCAAAATGGAGAAAATGGTCTGCTCGGAATCTTTGCTACGAAGCGGTGAAAGAATTTTGCTGAACCGGACAAAGAAGCTGTTTGTGGCGGCTTCCAGCTGTATCCATCCAATGTCACGCTCTTCCTCTTCAGCTTTGCTGCTGTGAGCAATGGTGTATAAGACCCTTCCAAGGCCCAATTGTCAACACGCGCACACCAGACCGGTCTTGAAGTCCTCCTCATCTCCTTAACAGATATCTCTTTATCTATAACTTCTGAGATTTCTAATACGGTTTTAGATTCGACAAATACATCTCAAAATGTCCGGTATGGTTGTCTAGCATAGCAATTTTACTACAGCACCGTTGACAGACTTCAGACGATCAGGCGGTGCCGATACAAACCTCGACCTACCTTTCCAAAGAAGTCCGACAGGCCTATATCAACAACAATGGAGCGGCCTTGAGAAACTTCGGCAAAAGCTCCGATGATGACCACGACGCGTTGACACGCCATTTTTTTGATGCTCAAATGCCATCTTGGAACCGGACGACAATAGATGGGAAAACTGTTCACTTCTATGGCGACGAGAAAGCTTATGCATGGTCAACAGTAGTCGCTGGAGAAGGCCCAGAGCCTACGGCTACTATCGAAGAAGCAGCCGAAGCCGATCCAAACGACAAGATCGTTGCGAAGACCACAGTAGAAGTCGGCTTTTTCAGTGCCAAAGGCGGTCAGGCCTCCTCTTTTCTAGTGGAGGCTCCTAGGGTCGCTACTGATCTAGCAATTGGATCTATTGTCGGCACCTTGGTATACAGGAGTCTCGCTGCGTTAATTCATGGAATGCCGCAAATGGCGAATCAACTAGCGGATTCCATGAGACGCCTCAGTGCTGCCAAGAGAGATGTGGAACAAGCACAAAATGTTGCCGCTAAGGATGCTGCAATGGTGAAACTCCATGCGGCCCAGGAAGAAGTTCTCCAGAATTCTGCGGCTCCAGGGCTTCAAGGGAACGGCATGAGAGTGATTCGGAACTTCCTGGCTAGGTGGCCCAGGTTGGCGGCTGGTGTGGGTAGTACGGTTGTCGTCATCCTCGTCACTTATCTCTTCGACAGGTTCATCCTCCAGCATATCATGCAGGACTTTTGGATCAAGATCAACATAGTTAACCTTGATAAACGATCTTGGAAGATTGACCAGTGGTACCACGACAATGGCATTATCGCAGGAGGTGGAGATTTCCAGGCCGTCACTCTGGGGCCGCCCACAGGTAAGCTTGCCCTCCTTCACACAGCTGAGGCAACTACTAATCTTTGTATTAGGTCGGAAGCTCCCTTTCTCAGATAAACTTGCCGATTTTGCAGAAGCGGCCAATGTCACGTACACATTCGAGAACTGTGAGTTGCCATTTTACCTGTGGATTGTTCACTTGTATATAACTCATTCTCGAAGCATTCACCCTTACGGATGGTGTCGGCGCCGCACTACGAGTGATTGACGCAAGTCAAGAGAAAGATCCGAAAATTGGTACGTTGACTAGGAACATCAACTTGTGCCTCTGTTCTAAAACACTGACCCTTCCAGGTTTTGCCATCGGCTACGATTGTCCGTATGCCAAAGACAACTGGATGACTATCAAATCTGGTGTGCCAGCAGATTTGGAAGAGTTCTACCAGGACACGGCGAACTGGCCTCCGAGGCCGCAGCCTAAAGACGTGAGGGATGCTCTCGACTACAATGGGGAGAAAATCAAGTTGCATGCGCTCACCGATGATCTGAGTCGCAGGGATGACCATGTATATTCATGCTTTGTCACCATCGGTGAAATTCCTTAAGGTTCACCCTCATGGTCGACAAGATAACTAAGCGCGAGCTTTCAAGTAGAATCTAGAGGACGGTGCGAAAGCAAGTCTCTAAGTGGTTATGATGCGTACTTGGGTACAAACTATCCCAAGGCGCAATAACTTATTCTGCTTTTACCTGTATCTCTTCCTATTTTAACTGAGATAGATTCAGAATAACTGGATTAGCTAGGAGCATACCATTCCACATCTCGCTTTTCTGAGAGCAGAGAATAACGATATCGCGGCATAATGCAGAGCTCTCGGGAGGAAGTTTGCGTGGTGCAAGTTGAAAATCTAACGGATAGTAGTATGTCGTGGGTTATCGTCTTCTCTACTGACTTTCATTCAACTGGAAATTGGGGCTCATTACGTTCAATCTGCTTGGTTGGTAATAATTGACTTCAGGCAGTTCACGTAGAAGAAAAGCTTCCTAAAAAGTTTCGACTTGGCCTATTTAGAAATAAGCGATATGGGGTTCCGAAGAGTCATTCGGTACAAGTAATTTCTGCGCGTCATATTGAATCATGGTAATATGCTGGGAGGCACTTGCAAAATGTGAAGGAAATATGACTGTGCTCAGTCTTGTGGTGTGCAGCCGTGGGGCTGCGAAACGCTGGCTTAGATCTCAAGCGATAGACAACACCTCCACCATTCTAGCCGGGAGGATGGCCGACCCGCTCCGACCACAGGATTGCGGGCTTGAATTGGTAGAGAAGTATTCTCTTGTACCGTGGTATATAAAGTGTATTAAGAGATTATTATACTTCAATATCTCCGTGGCGCGCTAATACCTACGAGAAACGCTCCTGGTCTCTGCGGACCTTGCGCTGAGGACAAATTTGCTGCCCAAACCGGAAACCGATCCTGCACACGACTGTATCTGTCGTGCTTACCATGGGCCTCAGTCGTTGCCTCCGCCATTGTTGTATCTGACCTAATTATGCCTTGACATCTCTGCCGTGCCTGCTATCATTACGCGCACCGCCATAACGAATTGCCACGCCTGGAATTGGTCCTGCCGTCGCTGTATGTCGTTCACATTGACAATGCGTGAATGGGCGCGAATTTGCGTGCGTTATGGGAGGCCGTCTACACCGTGCTGGGGCGCGACAAGTGTACAGGGTCTATTTCTTCTAAAAGTAAGGGCCTTTGCGCATTAGGTAGGGGAACGTCTATACAGATGTAATGTTTATGTAGGTGAGGTTATAAGTTTTCTAGATCAGTTTTAACGCATAAATCAGAAGGAGAAATCGAAAAATGAAGACGAGTGTAGATTGTTTATTGCTTCAAAGTCAAAGCACCTGTGGCTTGTCCCGTTAAGGGTGGATGTACATGAACCATGTTCTTCACAATCCAGCGTAAGTAGTCGGGGGCTGCTCGCTTGCGTATCTATTGTGAGAGCCACGCTCGAGATGGATGAAGTAATGGTTCTCTCTGATCATCATCTGCGCATAAGAGCTTGTAGCCAAGTCTGTAGCTATTATCATTTTTGGTAGGTCTCCATGATTCCTAGCATTCCGAGCGTACTGCTAATGAACACACCGTAATACCATTGGCTATTCGAAGATTCAGACTGTCATGAGAAGCCTGAGCTTCTGAGCCAGCTTCTTCACTCTCCTTGACATTTGACAAGGTCCAATTGCAACGTTCTCAGCCCTGACTCCAGCCATTGCTTTCAAAAAATGGTAGTCCCGATAAGTGATTTTCACATTCGCTTGTTGGTGGAGACCGGCAAGGCTGACTTTGATCATTCTCAACTTGTTGCATTTCCCAATCATTTTGAGGCATTCTAGGAAGATCGCATCTCTCTGGAATTGCAGACTGCCAGGATTCTTGACCTGAAGCTGACCATAGGCTATCGCATTCTCGCACACGATATAGAGATATCGGAAATAGCTGACGTTCGTTTCGCCAATAGAATTCAAGAATAGCAATACATGGTTGTAGCCAATCTCTTTCCGGTCTTTATTCGGCGAACTAGCCCGACAGTGATGGGCTCGTCGGAACTGAAAGGTATTCCTGCCATACAGTACCGGACAAGCTTCTTCGTAGATGTGTCTATTAGCTTGCAGTAATGCCACAGTGAGACCAAGACCGTCATGAGATAAAAGGTCGACCTGGTTATCGCTGACGAGGACCTGACGATAGATCTGCTCACGGATGCAATAGGGCAAGTCTAAGAAATTTGTGGATTTTGAAACTGTATCCTGGGAGTACGTGTGTGGAAACTGCTCGAGATTCGAAGTGGTCGCCGAAGGATCCTGCTTTTGATTACGTAGGCTTCGAAAAGCCATCGAGCCAGAAATAGCAGGATTGGTTTGCGCTACAGGCATGGAAGTCTTGGTTGTAGAAGTCAGAGACCATGGAGGATGCGCGAGCTTCAAACGCTTCCGGATAGATTGACTAGTGTTGTTCTCTCCGAGCCTAGCTGTAGTCACAGTTCGCTTTCTCGAGGCACTACCTACAGCAGCTAGAGCGCCTGTAGACTGGTCCAACGGAAGATAGTCCGGTAACTGATGGAAGACAGGATGGCTGCCGCCGTCAAAATATTCATTAATTTGAACGAAGGTTTCTGAAGTCGGAAACATGGCGTGCGGGGGTACCTGCACCGGATTTGCATGAATTTTTGTATGAGCGCTCTGAATTGTGGAGTTCGTGGTGACCAGCGACGGATTTGCATGAAAGAACATTGGGCGGGCCTGATTGAATGTGTAAGGGTTTTGAGAAATGAGGTTCGCCGGCACCTGCGCTGGCGTTGCATTTGATGGCAATTGAGACAGCCGATCAAAGTTGGGCAACATGGAGTATATTGGATACTGGTAAATAGGGCCTTGGTTAATTCCAGTCTCACCAAACTTCCTTGGCACCAAGTCCTTGTAGCAACAGGTGAGAGCAGACACTTGGGGCGGTTCTGAAGGTCTGAATTTGCCTCTCATGTGGTACGGGTGAGGCAATCGGCCTGAGGAGTCATTAGCTAGTCCATTGGCATTGGTCGCAGAATCTATTACATACCAGGCACGGTGACCGTAGAATAGCCAAAGGCACGATCAACGTCATAAGATGAATCTGTATTTCCAGACTCAGATGTAGCATTTGCGACCGCACGAGCAGTAACTCGTCCGAGAACGGTAGTGGTCATGTTAGTATTCTAGTTTGATCCACAGGTGGCATTAAAAGACTGAAGGCTTGATATTTGAATTGAAGTGAGGTCGAGCTTGCGTGGTACCTCTTGCAAAGGTTTCCCCTTCAGTCTGCAAGTAGTAACGCGACGGCTACTTCTGTTTGGGCTTCAAGGTCGAAGATAGAGATGGATTGCAATACAGAATAGAAGCGATGTTCCAAGACATACTAATGGGTGAGAGGACAAAGGGAAGGTGAGATCCCACGTTCATCTGGTCGACGGCCAGCTGCGGCTCCGATACTGGCCGCTTGGCGGCCTTTCGCTCAATAAGACCATAACTTCCCCAAATCCCCAACACTTACCGGTGGTTGTGCAAGGTAGGAGCAATAAAGGCATGAGAGTGATGCTTATATTAATAGGACATGAACCTCAGAAATAACTTTGGTAGAGTGTGAGTCTATTTGTAGGTGATTTGCGCGTACAGACAAGTATAATATAAATTAGCTGCGATTGAATTTTGGGGTAGACAATATCGTTGCCTATCGGATTCTGCGTCCATTCACCATTCATCAGTACCTTAGCAGAGTTTCACAATCAACAGGTCTACGCAGAAGACAGGAGGATTTGGCTAAATGCCGGTATAAGATATAATCGTAGCCAATCCGATCCGTGTGTGACTTGCAGCAGAAATGAGGGCATAGCTGGGAAAAAGAACACTTGTGCAGGGGACAATTGAGTGACTTTAGCTCCGTGAAGGCATCTTAATCGGCAAATTGGCCATCGCATGCGAAACGCAGCTTTCTGAAGTCACAATTCCTCGGCTTTTGATGGATCAAAGAGCGAAAGCTCTCTCGCCAAGTATCTGAGGTACTATATGTATGACAGTACAACTGCTTTGCAGCTTTGTGAGAATGCTTCAGGTGGGACACACACTGCTTCTTTGCCAATCAGATGGTCTCAAATTGTCCCTTGAAGGTGGTGAAGGAGCCCGAGACATATCAACAGCACCCACAAGGCTCGACAAGATCGAGTCTGTGAGGGTTGGAGCTGCTAGAGAGGCTCTCTTCATCTTGGTATCAGAAGGTGTGATGAGGAGAGGTCGAAAAGAGCGTGCGTGAAAAAACGAAAGGTGCAGGAATGCGGCTAACCATTTAGGGGTTACGGCGATAGTCGCGGTCTTCTTCGTCCCTTTGGTCCCAACGGCGACCTGTGATGAAGCCGCCGAGACAGAGAGCGTCATCTTTACCAGATCCGCACATACACAACGCCATACTAGATAAGTAGGTGCTTTTAGCAATATTTTACGTCAGAAATGGCCGTTCCTATGTCTCGGAGAACCATGGGTGGAGCCGGCATCTTGACGCTTGACTTCCGCTCCATGCTCCTGCCGGTTTCTTGGGCATTGGGGAAGGAAGCACCTCTCCTCCCATCCGTTGAGGCCGATATTTGCTACATTCAACTTGTATTTTGATATTCATTAATCGCAAAGAACATTCCATCTCTATTGTATGGCTCACCCACTATGGAGCGGCGGCAGCTGTGCCGTGGCGCCGTTGCGCCTCGCTATTGTTACACCGAGGGTTCCAACTATCTCGGGTTGGCAACTTACACCGATGTCATTCGCATGCTTGCTTTCACGAAGTGCAATTGATTAACCTCAGACCGGATCCGCTGATTCTCCCCGCTTTAATTTTCGGCCCCCATGGCCTTATAATCAATGCTTATTCACATGAAACACGGTTTCTATTGGAGGAGGAATATGGACCCTTTAGTTCTGTAAACTCCCCTTCGACAGGCCTTAGAACGGCATTCTGATTTTGAAACACTACGTGGACCCCGATCCTTCTTCGTTGTGCCTCTTTCCTGTTCTGGGCTCTTCGTCAATGGGATGATGTGTGCCATTGGAGGAAATCAGTCCCTTGTTCCTGGTCATGAAATGCTTTCCTCTTAGTTCTCGAATTGATCTATCGGAGAAAAAGCGAGACCATTGTCCTTCAATCAGCTGTTCTAGGGGCAAAATGTTTCCGTCAAGGCCCAAGAGGCCCACGAAGAGCTTTATCGGTTGTGCTGCTATTATTGCTGGGGAGTGTTTGGACGAATCATATTTCTGACATCTCCCCGGCTGTGATCAGCAACGGGGAGAACGCTGCAAAGCTGTTCAACGCCGGGAGGATGGCAAATTTCTGATTGGCTTTGAAAATCCGTCGACATCTACGGCAGCACTACCGATATATATATGGTCATTGATTCCCCGGAGAAAGAACCACAGAATCAAGAGTCAAATACATAAAGACATCCTGAGCCGCTTAACTGTTAAAGCGAAGAACCGATCTGAACAGCTCCACGAACAACATCAAAATGAAGTTTGTCACCGCTTTAGGTCTGCTTGGCCTCACTGCTACCGTTTACGGTGCTCCAACCCAGACCCTCGAGAAAAGAGCCGACCAGTGCGGTCAATGGGACTCCCAGGTGACAGGATCATACACCCTCTACCAGGATTTATGGGGAGAAGGAGGTTAGTACGACCTTTTGCGAATATTGAATAAATGAGCTGACTGTTTCTGCAGCTGCCACCTCAGGCTCTCAATGCTCTGGCGTCGACTCACTAAGTGGGAACACTTTGGCGTGGCACACTACATGGTCATGGGCTGGCGGATCGTCAAGTGTCAAGAGCTTTGGTATGGTCCATAGAGCTTAAATATAACGCCCCTATTGCTAACAACCTTTCCAGCCAACGCCGCTGCCAAATTTACTTCCAAGCCTCTTAGTCAATACTCCAGCATTCCGACCACCTGGAAATACAGCTACACAGGCAGCAACATTGTCGCAGATGTTGCCTATGATATCTTTACCGGCACCTCTTCCACCGCTTCGGCTTCTTACGAGATCATGATTTGGTTGGCCGCCCTTGGAGGTGCTGGACCCATCTCCTCCACTGGGTCCCCGGTTGCCACACCTACTATCGACGGTGTCAGCTGGAAGCTTTACAAGGGTCCCAACGGCTCCATGACGGTGTTCAGTTTCGTTGCGTCGAGCCAGGTCACCAGTTTCAGCGGAAACTTGATCGACTTTTTCAAGTATCTTGAGAGCAACCAGGGTCTAAGCAGTTCGCAGTACCTGCAGACCATTGAAGCGGGCACAGAGCCATTCACGGGGAGCAACGCTAATTTCAAGACCACGGCGTACAGTGTCACCGTCTCTTGAGACGTGCGCAAGGAATAATGTGTTACGTCTTTCACTTCTACGTGTACATACATAGCATAGCACCCTCGACAGGTTATCACCAATATTCACTAGAGCAATAAATTGAAATTCAGAAAGTCTTGACAAGATTTCTCCGACGTAGCCTTGCAGTAGAGTTGCGTCGGTGGCACCCAATCGGCCGGTAGACAAGGACGCTGACTCTGGGAGATAAGGCTGGACCTCGGCTATGACGGCGTGAACATAATATTATCCACGTACTCGTACATCGATTACTCTTCTTTAAACCAAGATAGACACAACCCATTCCTTTCACCTTCGTCCTCTGCGCACGAAATTTCTAAATCTTATATTTGCGCGTCGTCATTTAGCCCTCATTGCCACTCTTCATTCCCAGTCTTCCTCCAACCGCCATCCCACTGCCTGCGCCCTCCACGCCCAATCTTGCTATCCCCACCGCCACCTCCCCTCCCCCCCCCAAAATCCCCAATCAACCCACCCCCAGCGGCACCCGCGCCCAAAAATGTCCAAACCCATCTCCCCCTCCGAAGTCGCCGCGCACAAGGACGCCTCGACGGGCATGTGGCTCATCGTGGACGACGGCGTCTACGACGTGACCGGCTTCGTCGACGAGCACCCAGGCGGGCCGCGGATCTTGAAAAGAGCCGTGGGGAAAGATGCTAGCAAGCAGTTTTGGAAGGTATGTATACGTCCCCTCCCGTTCGCGTGCTGGGGATGGGGGTGGATTTGGGGAAAGATTGGGAAGGCTGACGGTTGTGTGTGAGGGGCAGTACCATAATGAGAGTGTGTTGAAAAAGTATCAGGAGCGGTTGAGGATTGGGAGTGTGGGGGAGAAGGCGAAGTTATAGGGTTTTTGGGTGGGAGGGGGGATTGGAGGGGGGAGTTGTGGGGTAGATGGGTTGGTCTGTGGTCGTCATTTAGGCGGGACAGTACGCTGGGTGCGAAACGTATAGATGTGTATACCCATCCTGTGGAAATCATGGTCGGGAAGAAGAGTCTTTTCACATGATTTTTAGATTGTTGAAGACATCGACTAGCACCCTTCGCTTGCATATTTCTAGCAGGCAATAGAGTAAAGTGTATGTACCACGCACAGCCAATTTGATATTATTCAACACTGAAGATTTGGCATGGTGTTGAAATATCGTTCAGAGCTTCTGCTATCGCACGTCGTAGAGTACATTCTCTGACAGAATGCATCAGGCATCCCAAGGATCTTCCACAACCTAATATGGCAGATCGCAAAGCCTCCATACAGATGCCACTTACAGCTTCGACACCCTCTTCTTCCCACCTTCAAAGTATTCTCTTACCCTTCCCCTCGCTACCTCCACGACATCCCTGTCCTCCACCGTGGCAGGGACATTCACCTCTTTCCCAAACTCCCCATTAACTCCATTCTCCACCAACTCCCTCAACACCCTCCTCAGCGTCTTGCCTGACCTCGTCTTCGGTATCATGCCTCTCCCTTGAATCATGCCTCCGAGGGATGCAATCGCTCCGATCTGCTCTCGCACACCTTTGTTGACCTCTGCAAAAAGTTCCGGGGATGCTTTCGCTGGGATAGGCTTTCCGTCATCGGCGGAGGAGGGAGTGACGAAGGCGAAAGGAAGATGACCTTTCATGGCGTCGGGGATGCCGATGACGCAGGCTTCTCCAATGCCGGGATGGGAGAGGATAGCCTGCTCAATTGCGCCTGGAATTTTTCAATGCCATTCCCAATAATTTTGCGAGAGAACTTACCAGTGCTAAACCGATGAGCCGCGACATTAATGATGTCGTCACTTCGGCTCATGACATGGACATAACCGTCCTCATCAATCATGCCGGCGTCACCCGTGTCAATCCATTTCCCATCAAACCGCTTGAGATAACCTTTATAGAAACGCACAGGGTCATTGAAGAGCGTCGTAAAACCTGTCGGTGCTAAGGGAATAGCGAGCACAATATTCCCCATATCTCCTTTGGGGACCTCCTTTCCTTCATCATCTACGATTCTCACATCGAATCCGGGCATTGGTTTCCCGGCTGAGCCTGGCTTGATTTCAAGCGGTTGGTGTACTTTATCACTTAGATGGTCCAGCCCGATAGCCGATCTCAGCGCGATTCCCGTCATTGGCGAGCCGGATTCTGACGACCACCAGTTGTCGATCACCGTAGGCCCTGGTGCGCCATATTCTCGTAGAAGGTCCATATAGAGTCGGACAATGCTTGGCTCGCTGCGCTCTCCAGCCAAGAACAAGGCTCTCCAATGCTTCAGGCCGCCTCTTTTGCCTACCCGAGTTAGGAAATGACTTTTAGGGTCTTCTTTGCGGATCGCTCGTAATGCTGTGGGAGCTGTGAAAAGGCTGGTGACCTATCAAATATTAGCCTCATTTCCATGTCACTGGACATGTGCCGGACTTTGTGCTCTTCAACTATTCGCCAAAAGGATCCTGCATCTGGGGTGCCGACTGGTTTGCCTTCAAAAAGCACGGTCGTAGCGCCAGCTAATAATGGAGCGAAAACGATGTATGAATGGCCCACAACCTTCTCTTGTTAGTGACGATATGGCATGACGAGGAGAAACAAAATACCCAGCCAACATCTGAAGCGCAAAACATTACGTCACCGGGGCCCTTGACATCAAATAGATATTTGATAGACAGATTCAAGCCAACAGCGTGACCTGCCGCCTGTCGTAAAACCCCCTTTGGTAGTCCGGTTGTCCCTGACTCTTGTCAAAACTGTTTCAAGGAAGCAAATATGTCACTTACCACTCGTGTAGATAATGTAAACTCCGTCATTGCTTTTTACCGGAACTGCCTCTGCCCTGACACCCCTTTCTCTCGCGCTTTTGACCAACCTCTGCCAATTCCTCTGCCCCTTCTCCTTGAACACAGGATCCCACCGCTTCTGGTCCCTCTGCCAAATAATCGTTTTCAACGGTTTGAACTTACTTTTCTCGATCGCCCCTTCTACAAACGGTCGGTAGTCTAGCGGCCCTTTCGCCCCTTCGATAGCACATGACGCCGTCATTATCACCTTGGGACTCGCTGCCTCGATCCTCTGCGCTAGAGACGCTGCAGCAAAGCCTCCAAAGACCACTGCATGTAGAGCTCCCAAACGTATGGTAGCAAGCATCGCAAAGATGGCCGCGGGTATCATAGGCACTATGACATGCTGTTAGCCCATTCTTCAAATGCTCTACCATGGACTGGGTCAAGAACATCCGAATAAGTTTACTGACTGTAGATCAATACTACATCCCCTCTTCTTACTCCTTCCTCCCTCAAAACACCCGCCAAGACTTCCACCTCCCGAAGCAACTCCCCATACGTGATCTTCGACTTCGCACCGGTAACTGGCGAGTCCCAGATGATCGCCGTCTCATCCCCTCGCCCCGCCTCGACATGGCGGTCTACACAGTTGTACGTCGTAGAGATCTCGCCGTCGGGGAACCAGGTCCAGGTGTCATGGGTGGTCTTGTCCGGCAGGGTCTTCTTGGAGCGTTCGAGTGCAGAGCTGAAAGGTTTGTGCCAATGGAGTTGGTTTGCATGGTGGGTCCAGAATTTGGCGGGGTCTTTGAGGGAGAGTTCTTGGACGCGGTCTTGGACAGACGTCGAGGGTGCCATTCTGGGGAGTGAATATTAACGTCGAGGTAATGTGTCCGTCAATGCCAACTTGGTGGTCTCTTACGATATTGGCAGTCGGTGAAACGAGACCCTACATCTTGTCGCTTCGAACCTCACAGGCCTCGCCTAGCTTTGTAATCTAGTAATTCGGAAAAGCTTCGGAGAGTTTTGAGGCTGAAAAGAAATATCTTGGATACTGTTACACAGCTTCCCGCTGCAGGTCGTTTGCTTCGGCATTCGGCCTGATGGAGACTGCCCCTAAGTCCCCGCACTTGGCTCTTCCCCTTTTCGGTCAAGACGTCTTCGTCTCGTCAATCAAGTCCGAATAGGAAACACATCAGCGCTTCGTCAGCAGTAACACGATACTGACGTGTTCGAGCTATTGTCGTAACGATTAGCACGAAACCGACGTGTTTGAGCTATAATTGAATGTAAACTTTCAGTCTTAGGGACTTCTTAGTAGACCTAGAATCGAGCATTTAATAGGCACTTGCCACGCTGCCTTTTTTGTTTTTCCATCATCCTCCTAAGCTCCATTACCTCCTTCGATGTTCTGGAAACTGACCTGTCAGCTGTAATTCATCATGGGTGGCGGCGAATGTATCCCGGGGTTCCCTCACCCCAACCCAACTCAATCATATTGGCAAACAACACCACACCCCATTGCCAACCATCGTACGACCGAGTCGCTACCAACTTCAACGACATTCGACTACATCATCGTCGGCTCGGGCGTATCTGGGGCAGCTATTGCCTACAAATTGCTGTCACAAGATCCGTCCCTCTCCATTTTGATGCTCGAGGCGCGCACAGCGGCCTCGGGCGCATCAGGCCGCAACGGTGGACACTGCCGGGCGGGATTCTGGCTCAATTTCACGCGGTACCTGGCGGCCTTCGGCGAGGACGAGGCTCTCAAGTTCGAGAGGCTGGAGGAGGAGAATGTGAGAGACATAGCTGACTTTGTACGGGAACATGACGTCGACTGCGACTTCCGCGACGTGGAGACGGTCGATACGTACGTGACCGAGGAGGAGTGGGCCAAGGTGCTCGAGACAGTGGCATTGCGGGAGGAGATAAGGCGGAGGAGGCCAGACGCGGGGCCACTGACTCAGAGGAAAGTGCTGCAAGGCCCGGAGGCGAGAAAGCACATGGGCATGCCCGTCATTGTCGGGGCGGTGACGTGGCCGGCACATACGCAGAATCCGTACAAACTGGTGTGCAGGATGCTGGAGCTCGATCTGGAGATGGGACTTAACCTGCAGACTACCACGACCGCGCTCAAAGTCGTTGAGGCGTCACCTGGCGGCTCTGCGAGGTGGGATGTCCAAACGGACAGAGGCACTGTTCACTCCAAGCGGGTCGTCCTCGCGACTAATGGCTACACAAATGGGTTGCACTCCGGTGTAGCCGCCACCGGGTTCCTGACGCCAGCCAGAAGCCAGGTCACTGCCATTCGACCGGGAAGCAAGATCTCGGGCAACCCTGCGCTGCGCGGGAGCGCGGGGATCAATGACACTGGGAGTGGTGATTACTTCATGTCCCGCTTGCCGGGTCTCCAAGGCGAGGGTGA
The DNA here is from genome assembly GCA_021030905.1 of Pyrenula massariospora. Taxonomy (NCBI): domain Eukaryota; kingdom Fungi; phylum Ascomycota; class Eurotiomycetes; order Pyrenulales; family Pyrenulaceae; genus Pyrenula; species Pyrenula massariospora. The sequence continues at coordinate 674,818 of JAGFMI010000005.1, forward strand.
TATCCTTTACGGTGGCGGGCGGAGCCGCTCAAAGACTGGGGAAAAGAACACCACGGACGATTCGATCGTTAACGAAGACATCGCCACTTACTTCCACCACGCGCCGCCTCTATATTTCGGACGCGAGGCATGGGGGAAGGAAGGTGAGGTTCTAATGGACTGGACTGGCATCACCTGCTATACTCCGGATACGTTCCCTCTTGTGGGTGAGGCTCCTGGCCAGAAGGACCTCTGGATGTCGGTGGGGATGAATGGACATGGCAGTAAGCTTCTTCCTCTTTAACCCTATCCCCCCAAACAGTCGTTACTAATGCACGCGTCGCATCATAGTGGCCATGGCCTTTCGTAGTGCCGAGGCTCTTGTTGAACTGATGACGACTGGTAAGGAACCTGACTGGTTCCCAAAACCATTTAGACTCGAGCGGGCGTTCAAGGGAACAGCTCCAAAGATACCTGTCACGGACTAGAAATTGTTTTCTGCATCTAATGAGTTTATGTAAAGATGGGTAAGACGGAACATCCTGATGTTAAGGTTAAACTAGAGAACAGATTATTGGCAAAGGTGAAAACACACGAACGATTTAGAACAAGGTCACCAATCTATGACACAACAGCATAATAATACATTGGCTGCAGGCAATCAATGGTTGAAACATACTTCCTCTCTATAAGCCCCATGAGTTTAAGCATCTGGCCGTCGATAGCCGGCTCAAGTGCGTCGTTGTGCTGTCCCGCATACTTATCTTACGGGGGCTTGCTGATTCTGAACCTCTGTACGGACACCGCCCAACTTTAAAGGATGGTTTAACGACTGGTTTAATCTAATTACGTTGTCAATCTGACCTGTTTCTGTTTCAATCCGTTTTATAATATTTACCATTGGTAAACCTGTCTTGAGATAGTCGCGGGCATGAATTATGATAAGGAGGAAGGTATACCTTAAAAGGATATATTTTGTAAGTGCGTACTCTGTTCTATAGTGTAGCTGTGATGAGCAGAGAGTAAAGTAGAGTTTGTAGATTGTAGTTCGAATCTTTTCTGTAGAATATTGTCTTATTAGTTGCAGTTCCTTATATCAGCTTGAATTCTGTATTATTTATCTCTATACATAGAAAACTTTAATTTTATAAATAATGTACAAATTTAGCTATGTATCGATGATAACATATCTTAAGTTGGTTCTAACTTAAGGCTTCATTTTTACATAATATGTATTAAACTTTACAACGGTCTTGAGACTGATCTCGAAACAGGAGTGGAAGCCCCATGAGCTCCCGTGAGGTAGTTTTCAAAGCAATCAGCTATTTGTCCCATCAACACAGACGGCACGATATCTTACCCCTGCGGCCGTCCTGTCACGCAAGCGATTATGCTCCACCTTATCCCTCAGGCTAATGATACTGTTCCATGAAGGGTCAAACTTGGAAGCCTTATAGAATGGTCCCCTCATGTACAGCGAGCGCACAGCGGAGATCCACCGAACCACGCCCGGATCGCCAGATGCGAGACGTTCGGGTCCGATTCGCACAAGTGATCCTCGCACGATCTTGGTCTTGTCCCATCCGCAGTCAAATTCAACACGAACCGTACTGATCGCAGGCGGGGAGTAAGGCCATACGGTTCTGTCCACGTGGACCGTTCGGTAGCATCCTTAGCCGACTGAAACCTGCCCAGCGTAGGTCTGGGATATGCCCGGGACCAAAGGCGGTGGAGAACGTCGGCTAGGACGAGGGCGAGGACGATCTTTGAGAATGTGCTGGGTAGTCATATTGCAGTTAATCACCACATTTTTAAACAGAGCTCCAATTTTGGCTTTTTTCTCAGTCGCTAGAGCTTTTCCATTCTGAAAAGACTAGAAGGAACAGGGGTGCTTCTGTATTGACACATGATGTTGCCTTGTATTCTCACCATTTTAGACGAACGCGACGTACCTTAATTTTTGGAACAAAGACGGGCAATGATAATTTTGACCAATGAATAACTAAATGACATCCTTTCTAGGTGCGGAATATTGATTTATTCGCACCTTTATTTGGCTCTGGCCCCTGAGTATGGGTCGGAGTCCGTTTCGAACTCGCCTCCAGCTCCACTTATAACGTTGAAATTGGGGGCCAAATGCATGATTTAAATCAGCGCGAACCATACACGAGCGAGCCGAGGTCCTGCGGTTGCGATCCACAAGGAATAGGATGGGATATGGGGGCAGACGGCAGGCTTCAAAGGACACTTGAATTTGAGATCTGACCGCCTGTGTTCCCGTAGTTGCTTTTCCCGCTCTCGAAAAAATATCCGACGCATTGCAGACCTCTTTCTGACGATATGGAAGAAGACAAACAAAGAAAATTGAGAAGAAAGGATAGCTGGCTGAGTCTGGTATGGAGCGGAACATGAGCAGAAAATATCGAGTTGCATCGAGCTTCCAGCGCAGAATTCGGAGGATAGTACGTATAGCTGTTCGCGGCACTTCAACATCGATTTAAGGAAGGCCGTTTCAACATCTCGCAGGCGTTCAGCAAGCAACGCAAAAGGTCACATCCTCTGTGACCTAGAGTCACACGTGAAACAAAGATATACATTTTCGGATGAGATGTCGATGGAAGAAGAGCTTAGGATTGCGGTGAAGAGGTAGTGTGTCTAGAAAGGCCCAATCGCGGACTTCGGTGTTTGTGTATCACACCAGTTGACGCTGCTGACAGATCATTGTACGCGCGGCCACCGGGAAGCAAGACCTACGGCCTCATTTTACCAAAGCCGCTCTCGAATATCCGGGACAAAGAAAAGGGATGCATCTCGAATTAGAACAACATGCAAAAGGCGCTACTCTCAGCGACCTGCAGAAGTATGGATTTCCATGAGACAAACGAGGTTAGCATACATCTGATTGCTCGAATTTGCATGCGGACAATGAATTGAAAAAAGAGGTCGCGTGACCAGATAGCGAAGATCATCTGTTCGTGGCAAATTCTTCGAAACATCATGAAATCTAGTTCATGGCCAAACTCTCGCCAGATTCCCCCCTCGCATGGTATGCATTTGCAAGTATGATCGCACGATGAACAGCCTGTGGCTGGTAATGATGACTCCAGTTCTTACCCTCATCAAATATTCCGTAATCCACCGCAATGTGATGCACGAGCTTGAAGCTTTTCAGATGATCATCCTAAGTCGCAACGCCAGTCCTTCTAAAGACGCCGAAAAGATTAGCGAGGGTATCATAATATGACGCATTTTCCACCATGGCGTCTCCTATCTGGATTCCGGTAATGTCTGGTGTTGTCTGGATTGGCTCCCAAGTCCGGCCTGCCGCCAGATAATCCTGTCCCTCGCCGGTCCGGTTGCCTTTCCCGCTGCTTTCTTAATAAACGCACTACGTCGTAGAATGCCTTCTCCACGTTCACGCAACTTTTTGCGGAGGCTTCGACCCATTCACAATTCAGCTCCTTCGCCAGTTCTCTCCCCTCTTGCGCGGATACTTCTCTTTCGGTTCCTTTGTCGCACTTGTTTCCTACCAACATTACAGGCACAGGACCGACGGAGCCGGTTGGCGAAGGGTATATGGGGGATTGGATGCTGATAGGCGAGCCGGCTGATTCTTTAACTCTCTGAATCTGGTTGTGAAACCTCTGGATTCTGGAAAAGGATGAACGTGAAGTAATGCTGTACACTAGAACGAACCCTTCACCGTCTCTGATCCATTGGTCTCTTAAGGCTGTGTATTCCTCTTGCCCCGCAGTGTCCAGCACTTCCAGCATGCAAGACTGCTGGTCAATCACGACTTGCTTGCGATATGAATCTTCGATAGTAGGATCATAGGTTTCGACGAAATGATTGAGGCAGAGCTAGTCAATTGTCAGCGCATCGGACCCATCCCGCATTGCCTGATAGCCCAGACCTGAATAGTGAGCGCGGTCTTGCCAACGCCACCATCTCCGAGCACCACTAATTTGTAGAGCTTCATTCGACTTGCCATGATGTACCGAGATCCGTTTGTGGGAGAAGTCGGAGAAACGAATGTCCTTCAGATGTCCACGGTTCAAGTTTTTCCTGGCAAGCACGCAAAGTGACGAGGCAGCGAAGGTCTAGACTCGAGAACGTCGTTCACTTGTCAGGTGGCCGCTGCCGCTGTGGAAGTCCACTTGGGAGGTTGAACCGCCCAAGATGTGGAGAAAAAAGCTCGAGCCGTCGGGGAAGAGGCCGGTGGAGTAGCTCTTAAGGTTGAGCACGAACCGGAGCCGGTCTCGATCGACCCTGGCCTGGTTAGGAGACGGTCATCGAGCAATCAAGACGAGGGGGCGAATGGAGGCGAAACGCAGAAAGGAGACAAAGCGGATGGCTGCCCGGCTGCCCAAGTGAAGGCTGGCTGGGTGCAGTGGAGAAGGAGAGGTTCCACGAGTCTTTGGGAGCAAGCGAGGGGAGCAAGCAGGAGAGGAGTGAGTGGTGTGCGGAGAGGGATTCAGCGCGGACGACGGATCAACCGCTGTTTGACCCTCTCCTTGCCTCGGACCTGCTCACCACTGACGCAGTCGTGGAGTTTCTTTTGTACCCGATACTTGGGTCCTTGGTCCCTGGAACCGGGCGATACAGGCAGACCCTGCGGAGTGGGGGGCGTTGGGCTTGTTTTATCTCTTTATCAGAGGTCACGACGGGCGAGATTCCAAACGATGTGTCAACCGGCGGGCTGTTAGAGGTTTGACGGTGGCATGGCAAAGCGCGCGTTATGACTCTAGGGGCCTGGTCTCAACAGCGATTTACCCAGACCACCGGAGCTGGCGAAAAGGTACAGAAGAGAAAGGCTCTTAAGGGCGATTGGTAAGGCCCGGCCGGATTACTAGTAGCTGCTCCCCTAAGACTTCTTCCGTCGTTCGATATCGCCGAGCAGAGCAGGTAGATGTACCTCTCCTGCACCCGCTCTCTTCAGTCACACCACTAGAAGCGACTTAAAATCCGGGCTTCCTCCTCCCCTTTCTGGTCAATGCAACTGTACGAGGCCGTTATCAGGCACTGCGCTTCTGACCGGGCCCCCAAAAATAAAACCCCCATCCACGTGGGATATAGTCCAGTCGCTGCCACGTGGGTTAGCAGCTTCCCAAGTCAAACGCAATAGTAACATTGTTATCGTCCAGCAAGCGGGCAATCGTGCGACAGCTCAGCACTCGGGCTGATGATGATGACGACGAACGCAGACAGCGCGCATGATGGAACGACTGCAGCGACCACATCTGCATACTGCCATCACGGTCCACAGGCGGACATGCGGTCAACCACGGGAGAGGATTCATTTTTCCTGCAGGTCGATCTCACCGACAGGCCGACGGAACGGCTCGTAAGTAAAACGAGCCTAGCTAACCCACGCCCGCATCCATCGCGGATCACGGGGGAAGCACGGGAGCCACAGCCAAGCCTACATATTACGTAGAATGGATGGTCGTTGTCTGTCCTTTCTGCCTTGGAACAGGTCATTTGCATTTCAGAGACCGACGGCTATTTGAGCAGCCCCCCACCAGTAAGCAGACGAGAAGTCTCGGGATTGGAGAAACCTTCGTCGTCTGTGCCGCATCTGCCAACTCCTGCTCGCGCCTATTCGCCATGACAGCAGAACAGCCCGCCATCTACAAGCATTCGGACAATGATGGCCACTTTCGCAGGTTATTGCACCTCGCCGCTGGTCCGGTCGGTACAGCTAACAAAGAAATTCAAGGAAGGACAGTGTTTTCCGTGATTTTGTCTCCAAGGATCCAACGTCGCCGTTCCCGGCGGAAGCAGGTAGATATGCACTTTATGTGAACTACGGATGCCCTTGGGCTCATCGTACTATTCTCGTAAGGAGACTGAAAGGCCTGGAATCTATCATCCAGTTGATTGTCACGGATCCTGAGTTAACGCCAGATGGCTGGTCTTTCAGCGGCATGTACGGCGCTGACAGAGAGGATCCTCTTTACGGATTCAAATACATCAAGCAGCTGTATCAGAAAGCCGATCCACAGTATAATGGCCGCTTTACCGTCCCCGTGCTGTGGGACAAGAAGAAAGAAACTGTTGTCAGCAACGAATCTAGTGAGATCATTCGCATGCTCTACTCGGAATTCGACACCTTTCTCCCCGAGAACATGCGGGAGGCTGACAGGCCCGGCGGTGGCTTCTACCCAAATCACTTGAGGGCTCAGATCGATGAGATGAACGAGTGGGTTTACAACACTGTGAACAACGGTGTCTATAAGACGGGGTTCGCGACTACTCAAGAAGCTTATGACGCAAATCTATACCCGCTATTTGACTCCTTGGATCGTTTGGAAAAGCATCTCAGTCGTCCCGAACATCAGCCTTACTTATTTGGCAAATATATAACCGAGGCGGATATCCGACTCTACACAACCATCGCACGTTTCGATGTAGCATACTATGCCATCTTCAAGGCGAATCTCAAAATGATCAGGCACGACTATCCGAACCTTCATCTATGGTTCCGAAGATTGTATTGGGATGAGTCGGAACGGACCAATGGTGGAGCGTTCAAGCAGACTAGCTTTTTTGAAATTGTGAGTCTCTGGGTTCGTCCTTGAATTTATTGTTTACCATATATCTAGTACAAATACGGCTATCTCCGATCCTTGGGCCGTGTTCATGGATCAGGAACTTCCGTCATCATCCCTGGCGGCCCGAAGCCTGATATATTGCCATTAGATGACTGAGAACAGAAGATGCGCCAATTACGTTTCAGATTGTGCTTGCAATATTGACCCGTTTGTGCTCTGGCCGCAACCCGGTCGATACCTGTGCTGCAGGCGAGAAGGATAAATTGTTCTATTGATCAATTCATGATCTGCAAGAGGTAGTGATGTTGCGTACCTTAGCCTGCTGGTACTAATTATGACGCTCATCCCTCTGCCATTGATAGACGTGGTATATTTAGGTAGATGCTGTGTTGAGGTTTCTTGCTCAACATTCCACTGACGATCCGAGTCTGACTCCGATTGTAAGACTCCATGGTCGACCGGTGAAAAATGCTCCGTAAAGATGCACGCATAACGCCACAGACTCGGCCCCGGCCAGACTGTGCTACTTTGCGATGCACTTGCATAGACGATCGAGGACGCCTACCCTATACCGCTCACGAAATCTCAAGCTTCCGTGCCAACGCCAGAAAACCATCTTGGTCCTCTGGTATCCATACATCCACCCAGCCCTCGTTCTTTACCTGTTCAATTTTCTCCCTACTCCACATCTCCTCACCTGGACGCTCCACATAGAATGCCTTGAACCCGCACGTCTTTGCGGCCTCTAGATCAGAGAGGTGAGCAGCGACCATAGCACACTCCGCTGGTTCGAGCTCTAATTTCTCTGCACCACCCCGATAGACCAACGGAGAAGGTTTGTAGGCCCTGAATTCCTCCGCGCTGGTGATCCGCTGGAATGGCAAGGGTCCTGTCTTTGCGAGATCGGACAATAGGGACAGATTTCCATTCGACAGCGAAGAAGTGAGATACTGAAGATTTAGCTTCCCAATCCCCGCCGCGGCATCCGGCCACGCCCTCAAGAAGTGCCAGACCAGTGAGATTTCGCGGATCTGAAAATCGTCCCAAAGCCCCTCAAGCTCGAGCTCCCGCATTAATTCGAGAAAGGACCGGTAGTGGTGGTAATCGATAGACACAAATTCCGAATTCGGGTCATGATTGAGACAGAATTCATAGTACTTGAGGCGCCACTTTTGTGCCACGCTGCCCCAGTCATGGGCGGTCATTTCAGAGGCCCGCAGACGTACCGTTGATGGAATGGAGGAGGTGCTGGCGTTGAGGACTTCCTTACACTGCGTGTAGAGCGTGTCTGTCACGGTGGTACGCCAGTCGGTGCATGTTCCAAAGACGTCGAAGAAAAGGGCTTTGATAGTTGACATGATTGGCGGTGACTGCGCTCTCCTGACGGTCAAGATGCTACTTGACGGACAGAAAAGTGACGCACAAGTGATAAAGTGAGAAGAATCAAGATTGAGACGACTCTGCCCAAGGAATAATCGGAACAGACACAGACTTACTATTGTGAGGAGCATGTGCAGCAGGTAAGCTCAGCTTTGCGGGTTCCGAGGTTTGAGCGTCGACCATGACTGTGGAGTGACGCGTCTGTATTCCTTTTCCTCTGGATGACCCCGCCAGCTCTCTTCCCAAGCAACATTGTCGCCAACCCATTCACATTTGGAGGACCAGGGTGATCGTGAACTCAAACCATTGCAACTCTGCTGTGTATCTCAACCTCGTTCAGCCTAATCGAGGTAGTTCCTCGCCACGCCGCTGTGGCTATCATGGCTCTTGGCCCTCTCCAACCCCTCGTTTCGGCCGTGCTCACGGCACGTCCTGTCTGCCAACCTTGAGGAGAAAAATCAGCCTCAAATGAATTGCCGGCATCCGTGGCCGAAAGCACTCATTTTATAAAGACGAGCTGTCGACCCACTAGCCACTGAGCCGTTCGACAATGGCGGGTGGCTGCATGCGTCACCTGCAGTCCACATCACGGAACGCAGGCCTTCCCTCCAGCTGAAATCAAATCTCCGCCTCGCCGCCCCTGGTTGATCTCATTTTATTTCTAAATACCTGGCAAGCCTGTATATGAATCTATAGACGTATAGTACAGTTTTCAAGACATGAAACCCTTTGAGGAAATATTGGCAAAAGGCTATCCATTCCGTACGTATTAAAAGACTTATGATTGCCTGCACATCGCCTTGATTTACAGTTTGGGAGGGCATTGGGTATTCACAAAACCCTTTTCCTACGGTGACAGACAAAGGTCAAGCACGCTCGTGTTTGCCATCGGTCTCGATCCTTACCTGGTCCATCGTGATCGCACACGATCCCTCTTACAAGATTCCCGATGAGCTTTTAAGCTTTGCATGTTGGCCCCAATCAAGCACGCTCTTGGGCCTTTGCAATATGAGCATCTGCGGTGATAGCACCTGCGGCTCACACGCATCACCGCAGACGATGTCTCCTGGTCAAAACTTTGCCATGGAGACATGTCTGAGATAGAGAATCACATCGAGATTTGCATCTCCGTAGTCCAGAGAGTTTGGAAGGTCAATTAAGGTGAATGAGGCCGCGTCAGACCAATCGCTGTTTTCGCTGTACGATCGCTGCAGGCTTTAGTTTCCGGGGGCACAGAGCAGAACGCGGCTCACCAAGCGGACGCGACGGGCGCCTCGGGGCGGCCTCGCGTGTTTTGGCCTGTTAATTTCCAAGGCCCCCCGAACGCCGCACCGAACAGCTCCAGCGCCCCTCCTGCGTCTAGGGTAGCTTCTTGTCTGCACCCTAATATCTCCGCTGCACCAACACCATCACATCCTGACCCGACTCTCCCCTAGCTTTCCCCTGCCACGTAGCAGCAGAGACTGCATGCACCCCGGAGCCTAAAGAAGCTTGGGCTCACTAGTCGCGCTTGAACGCAACGGTCATGCTGCTGCCCTGGCAGATTCAGAATTCGTGCTCTTTGTCCTCAATCCGCGGCGTCTGACGCTCGCCAACGTGGCTCCTAACGCCGCTTGATCTTACGATGAGTAAAGGATTGCCGGCGTTCCAAGTCAACGGTTTGGAAACTCTATTACCATCGGATACCCCTGAGCTCGCTCCCCGGAGCGGACTATACCTTCTGCGGCCTGGGGAGGTACCCTGTGATAGGGGACTTGGGCCGGCATCTGGCTCTTCCTCTCCACCATTCACAGCGCGCTTCTCCTAAAGCGTCTCTATCCCGCACATCCCCCAATCGATTCGCATCCAAAGTCCCCAATTCTGTTGACCACACGGCCGTCATGGATTTTCCAAGGCCCTGCTAGACCGTAGATTTCACCAACGCTTTACCACTTGGCCCTTGACCCGTTTGGGCTGGGAAACGTGTAAGCAATGTGATCAACTCGTCCCTCTTCCTCCTAAAATTTTGGTGTCCGCGTAGCGTGGCTGTTGGTGGAGCTTCACAACCTGCTCCCCTCGATCCTGTTCCTATGTCGTGTCTCGCGTTCTGAATATCTTTCTCTACAACTTTTCATTGCATGCTTGCATTTGGACTGACTTGACTCACTTCCTTTTTGCGACCTGCTGTCGCTGGTTCTTGCCCTGGTTGCGTTGACTGTTGCACAGACGCTGTAATACCAGATCTAAGGTTTCAAGGCCCTACCAGTTCGCGGATAGGGTGGTTGCGAACAGTGGATCCATCCCTAAAGGATTGCTCGGATTTGGAGAGCTTTTTGCTCTGCCTGATCCCAGATATGATGCATCGGTAACAACTACGCTTAATGGTTAATAAGAGCGGTGGCTTTATGGTCTTGCAGCGGTTGAGGAGGAGAAAGGATGGCTCTGGTACAAGACCCCAGCAAGCAGCATTTCGCAGTCTCAGATCCAATGTCACCCTCATTTCAGAGCTCATCAAGACCTGTATCGCGGAAGTCGCAGCGTGGCGGCGACCATATACATTTAGCGAGATCACCATCGCCGCCATCGCCTCCCTCCTCGCCCCCTGAACAGAACCATGAGCATTTATTTCGGAATAATGATTACAGCAATGGCATTGCAAACGTGACTGAGAAGGTTTCCCCGATCGACCCAAGGAGGTTCACCCCTACGTTGCATGCCTCTCTAGTCGGGGAAATTCTCTCTCTAAGGCGTGATCTGGAAACAAGGGCATCGGATATCGGAAATCTTGAAGAAGCTCTCTACAATGTCAGAAACGAGAAGGATGGCCTGGAAGAGGATTTGGCCGCGAGAACGAAGGAGATACGGAGTCTCAAACATCAGATCCAGCTTCTTGAAGGAGGAACGCTTTCCGCCTTAGATGACATTGCAAACGAAAGAAATAAAGCGCTGTCGGGGCAGGCTGATCTACGCGGTCGACTGGAGGTATCCCAGAAAAAGGCTAAGGAAAGAGAAGAAGAGATCGAGAAACAGAGAAAAGACTGGGAGCAGGAAAAGCTGGCCTGGGGAAATGAGCGTCGCATGCTCCAAAGACAAGTTCATGTCACGGAAGGTCGACTTAAGACCGTCTTAGGCGAAATTACCAATGGACAGTTGACTGAGGACCAGTCACGTCCAGAGACTGCATCAAAAGAAGCAGGCGAAGAGGCAGATGAAGTGCGAAGTATCTCAGATCTTCCGCCACGACGTGGCCATCACCGGCGCCAGGCAAGTACGACATCTACCTCAACTTTGGATAGCGAAGGACGCACCCGCCGGGTGTCCTTCGCATCTTCTGCAGCTGCTCGCCCGAACCTATCTAAACGAGGTGACGCAAATCTGGCCGATGAGCTCGCTTTTGATGAAGATGAAGACGTGGACGATGCACACGAAAACGGCGCTGTTCCCTACTCTCCACCTGCTCTACCGGAGGAGAGATCACCTTCGGTTGCGTCAAGAACACATGGCTTGAAAGCCCGAAAATTACTTGGACTCTCGACAGACACCGTCGATTTCTCATTTCTTTCAGGACCAGAGACTGAACCTGACGAGGAAGTGGATGAACGTGAAAACCAGACATCAAGTCCTTTGCAGAAGAGAGAAATCCCGGAACCTCTTCAAAAACCTTCCTACCAAGATATAGGCGTTCAGTACACTCCTCCGCCATCACCTGCTCCAGAACCTCTAAAGTTTGAAGAACAGCCAGGGAAGGCCCTGGAGGGTGCGGCTGCGCGTGGCGATCATTCCGCAAATCAAGGGCGAAAGCGCGTTTCACGGGTCTCAAGCCTCACGGAGGTTCGAGCGCAAGCCAAAACATCATCGATCTCCACACTTGACGCAACTTCTATTGCATGTCAGACCACAGAAGAGCTTCTTGATTCGCTATGGAAAAGCGGGCAAGAACAAAATAAAGCCTCGTTTGAGGATCAAGGCCCTAGATTGGAGGTTGAAGTGCATTCTAGGGAAACGCAGACAGACGAGACCTCTTTGACCTCGGGTAATGATTCCGTCATTGACACGGCCGTTCCAACTATAGCAATTCATCCACCGCCGTCCAATCCGTCGTCGCCAAGAACGAGCGTGGTGCTCCCTCCACGAACTAAAAGCGTCTCATGCCAAGCGGTTCTCATCGATGTCACTCGCTACCGCTCCGCGGCTGTCCAGACAGAGGCAATTCGGGTCGACAAAAGGATGCCTTTACTTTCCTCAGCGCCATTACTCCCAGCTCCGATGATCGAGCGCCAATCTAAAGAAAAATCTGGGAAAAATGAAGGTAAGACGAAACCAAAGGCGCTTCGCGAGCCTCCACCTATTCCGCCAGCAATAGCTGAGAGCAAGCTGGTTGCCGAGGAATCCCAGGAGATAGATTCGTACCCTGGAAATAATGATAATGGCCCTCTTGCAAAGGGATCAAAAGCTGATGTGAAGAGACCTTTCCGGACGAGTAGCCTCTTTGCTGGTTTTGACTCTTCAAGCGAGCAGAATGCTCCAAAGCCGGACCCTCCAGCTTTTGATGAAGAAGACATTTTCCTCAATAGACCTCTGGCATCGTACACTTTGAAGGCAGGCAAGATGGTGGCGAAGACGCCAAACCCTCCCATCGACGAGTCTGCAGAGGGTCGTAAAGCTGCGTTTACCGATGAAACGCCATTACCGTCTGAAATGGAAGGACAAGAATCGATCGCACCTCTGCCAGAAATCGGTGAGGCGTCAACTTCGGTAAGCGGAAAGAGAGCGGCTCATGATCGACCGAGACCGTTGAAGCTTGCCTCTGGCTCAAAACAGCCAGACTTTAGACGAACCGCGATGGTATCCAATAGCTCGTCATTCCATCAAAACCGGGTCAGGAGCCCCAGCCTTCCAAGTAGTGTTGGATCTATGCCACCCTTCCCGGTACCAACCCGGGGCAGCTCAAGAAATGTCCGAATGTCTGGGAGTGAGGGCTCACAAAGTCCTACACGAATGGGGCGTGGCCAGGTCAGGAAAGGTGACAGCAGTGCAGATCTTCATTATCTGCCGCTGCGCAAGTCTCGATCGGCTATCAACGTGCCTCGCGTGGAGATTCCTGAATACCTTCCGAGCCGGTCTCCTCCGCCGTGGTCTCCTATGAGTGACGGCACTGAAGCGACCGACAGTCCTTCCCTGCCACCAATACCGTCAAATGATGTCACGTGGCCGAGAGAGCAGCAATATTTGCGTAGCGCCTCGCACTATATGTACAGTCCATCGGCGGCAGAGTCATCGGACACTTCGTTCCAGCAAACTACCGTGGTTGATGCAATTGCTCAGACAATGGTTGGGGAATGGATGTGGAAATATGTTCGGAGACGGAAATCGTTCGGTATGACTGATTCTAGACAAGACTGGGAACCAGGGAAGAATTCAGAGGAGCTTTCAGCACATATCACCAGCACTGGTGTCCGGCACAAGCGGTGGGTATGGATTGAGCCCTACGAACGGTCCGTCATGTGGAGCACTAAACAGCCGACTACCGGGCCTGCGCTGTTGGGCAAGAGTGGCCGAAAATGTACGTCTTTGTTCCTTTATCTCTTCCTTTCCCATATGTTCTCTTCGCAAGCTAATTGGAAATTTTCACTAGTGGCTATTCAATCCGTACTCGACGTGCGTGACGATAATCCCCTTCCCAAGAATTCCTCCTCGTTTACCTCTAACACTCCGTCCCCATCCTCTATTCCTTTCAATCGCTCAATTCTTATCCTCACCCCCCAACGCGCTCTTAAGTTCACCGCAACATCAGTCGAACGGCACTATGTGTGGCTGAACGCTCTCTCCTTCCTCTCCCACTCCCCCCTCTCCGTCTCCGACCTCTCTGCCATCCCCCCCGTACCCCAAGAAGAATTTGCCCCGGCACCCATGCTCAACGCCACCCTCCGCCGCCAACCTATCCGAGACTCTGTCCGCCTAGCCAAAGGCCGCGGCCGTGGCCGAGGACGGGGCGCCTACGGCGGCACCCGATCCTTCACCGCAGACCCCGTCCCAACCTCATCTTCTTACGGCCGCCAGTACCCCCCGCCACCCTTGCACATGAACACCATCACCGACGTCGAATACCCCTCCCAGTCCCCCCTCGACCTCTCCTCCCCCGGGGACGCCCCCGCCGAGGCCCCCACCGTCCCCCGCTCCCGCCGCCACCGCGACCGCAGCAACACCGCGACGACCTCCTCCTCGTCCCGCCCCGGCCAATTCCGCAGCTTCTCGAGCAATGCTGCTCCGCCTATCCCGCCGATGTCCAGCGCGCGGCCCGCATTGAGTAATTACTCGTACTTCAACAATAACAGCGTGGCCAGCGGTGAGGACAGCAAGGCGTATTCGCGCAGCGGGAGCGGCGGCGGCGGTGGGGGGAGGGAGAGCCTGAGCCGGAAGGGGAGCGAGATCAGCAATGTCACCGCGGGGACGGGGGGCACGACGGGGGGTGGTAGTAGTGTGGTGGCGGCGAGTCGGTACTTTGATAGCGTGGGGACGGTGAGGATGGAGGCTTTTGTGGGGAGTCAGGGGAATAATGGGGGTGCGCTGAAGAGGGGGAAGAGGAAGGATCGGAGTTTTTGGGGGATTGGGCCCGAGGAGGAAGGGGGCTCGGTTGGGGGTGGGGGTGGGGGTGGGGATCCGTTTAAGGGGTTCTAAAGAACACATACATGGGGTGTTGTACAGAATTTGTCGCCTGGGAGTGTGCAAAGTTCATCGTTCGGGACTGTTTTGTTTTCTGAAGGTTTTCATTCATCAGTGGTGTGAACTGATGAATGCCTTGTACGACGCCTTTATGAGAAGGCAACGGCTTCTTTTCTTCCAAACGCTCTGGTATCAGCATGTCACTTACCGACCTACGGCAAGGTTTCTGGCGTGGGGCACATAATACAGGATTTTCGACTCCACGGTCTGGCTTTTGGGGGATAACATTTGTACATGATTCTGGGAGCTTGGACAGGGGCAAAAGGGAGCTGGGTTAATGTAAATACCTGGCGTGCATACCAATGTCTATGAGTAAGTCTAGTGAAATCGAAGGAAAAGTTCTTAGAAAAGCTTCAAAAGTCGTTCATTTTACGTTTCTTTCGTGATCCGGGTATCATGCCATAACGTTGCTTGCCAGCCCCATATGCAATGGTACAAATACGTAGCTTACACATGCTCCCACAATTCTTTCAGTGTAAGCCTAGTTCTCTGATATCATAAGTCGTCTTTAATCACATCTTCGGCCTCCCGACTTGCCCCTGCCCTTGACCCTGACCCTTGGGCATCTTCCGATCCACCCCCAAACTCTCCAGATCCTTCTTCTTGTAGAAATGCGGCGCCACCTCCATCAGCCACTCCGGCTGCAGCGGCATATTGCTCCGCATGTACTCCTTGCTCGTCAGCACCAGCTCATAGTATATGACCCACTTCGGATTCGTCTCCATCAGCACGCTGCTCGGATGCAGGTAGACCGTCTGCCCGGTCTTCACCGTGCGGTACGAATCCCCGCCGCGCTGCAATCGCGCGGCATTGGGGAAGAAGCCCGCGGTGATGGCCTTCTGGATGGGCAGGAGATTGGTCGAGCCGCAGGAGGTGATTTCGACCTCGACGCGCTCGCAGAGGCGGGCGAGCTGGTCGCGGACGTCGCGGGCGCGGTTCAGGGAGCGGGGTTGGAGGAAGTTTTCGCGCGCCCAGACGTAGGAGTAATCGGAATCGAGCCATTGATTCCAGATGTTGAGGAGGGTGAGGAAGTCGCCGCCATCTTTGACGGTGAAGCGTGCGCGGGCGCTGTCGGCGTGGATTTTCTTATCCTTAGGTCTGTAGAAGAGGGCTGAGGCTTCGCCGAGCATGGCAAGAATGGAGAGGACTTCGTCAACGCAGCCGTACTTTGTAGCTGCGAGAATGGAGCGCGCAAATTTGGGGTCAGTGGGGAATTCAGCCATCTGACGGCCAGTTTTGGTCAAGTCACCGTTGTTGTTGAGGGCGTTAAGAGCATAGAGCTGTTCGAGAGCACGGATGATATGATCAGCGGGTGGAGAATCAATGAAGTCAAAGTCGAGAAGATCGTTAATGCCGAGCGATTTCAGAAGGAGAAGGGGACTGTTGAGGTTGATGCGCTGAATTTCGGGGGTTGTGTTCTCCTCGAGCTCGTTTTGATACGCCCATTTGGTGTAGAGACGGAAGCATTTGCCTGGTCCTACCCGACCTGCACGACCCGCTCGCTGGCCTGCCGAGGCACGAGAGCAAGGGGTAACGATCAAGCTTTCCATGTCGGTTTGAGATTTGTAGTCGTTCTCCTTTGCAAACCCAGGGTCGATAACATAAACGATGCCGTCAATTGTTAAACTTGTTTCTGCAATGTTCGTAGCTAGAACCACTTTTCTTGCTCCTGGTGGGGTGGGTTCAAAGATTTTGCTTTGGAGATCTGATGGCAAATTTGCGTATATGGGACAGATGATCATTTCAGGAACTTTACTGCCCAACTTTCTGGCCGTTTCCTGTAGATTTTGTTCTGCTGCTTCAATCTCCTCCTGGCCGGTGAGGAAGACTAAAATATCTCCGGGACCTTGCGTAATGTGAATTTGAAAGACAGTCGTGATGGCAGCGGCCATGTAGTTGGCCTCCGGCTGTTGTGTATAATGTATGTCAACCGGATAACGGCGACCGGGTATGTTGAAAATAGGAGCATCATCAAAATACTTCTGGAACTTGACAGCATCCATGGTTGCCGACGATATCAGAAGTTTGAGGTCAGGACGAGCACGGGCTATGTCCTTCAGCAATCCACATGCAATGTCGGTCGCAACGGTACGCTCATGGGCTTCGTCTATCATCATTGCCGAATATTGACTGAGCTCAGGATCCGTGAGCATTTCTCGTAACAGCATACCGTCTGTCATGTACTTCAAGACCGTTTTATCGCTCGTGTTGTCTTCAAATCGAATTGCGTATCCGACTTCATTACCAACTTTGACACCGACTTCCTCTGCAACACGAGCCGCAACACTCATGGCAGCTACTCGCCGGGGTTGAGTGCATCCAATCTTCAATCCCCCCTTTGTAAAGCCAGCTTCGTGCAGATACTGGGGTATCTGAGTCGTTTTGCCGCTACCAGTCTCTCCGACAATGATCAGAACTTGGTGATCTTTTACAGCCTGTATGATATCATCCCTAAATCCATAGATTGGAAGGCTCTTCCGGGTATCTTCGATAGATTTTGCTTTTTTCTCGGCTGCAGATAGTCTCTGCATCATAAGGCGCTGTTCTTGGGTTAAAGGCTGACCTCCATCATCCAACCTGGAGTCCACCATAAAGTTTATTTTCTGGGCATCGTCAAAGACGTAGTCGTAGTTACTCTTGTCTAGGTATTCTCGGCTCGTGATCTGTGCCTGGGCTTTTAAAGTCTGTTCGCGCTCCCATTCTTCGTGTTCAGTTACGAACCGCTCTCGACCTTTGTCATCTCGATCAATATGCCGCTTGTACAGGGCTTCTTCCTTCCGCTTTCTATCAATCTTCCCCTTTTCAGTGATATAGTCCTCTGGAAGGGCGTAGCCATCCCGGAAATCGTCTATCTGCCTCGCTGCCTCGGCGATCTCAAGCGTCTGGCGGTTTCGAGCGAAGTCCGCCTTCTCTCTCTCCGTCAAGTCGGGATTTTCGGCGAGCTCAAGAGATTCTTCGTCTACCTGCTTTCTCAAAAGGGCAAGCTTCTCGGTCTCACGTTTTTTGAGGTACTCTTGCCGCGACCTTAGCCGTAAGTCATTCATAGCAGCGGCATCGTTCTTAGGAATCTTGTTCTTGTCAGGCGGCCGTGGAGGGAGGATCTCTGGAGATCCTTTGCGCTTGAGGGAAGACATATGGCGGTGGATGCTATCCAATATTAGCGATATCTTCTTAAGCACTGCCATCGGGTGTAAGGAGAGCTTACCACGGGCATCAAACCCTATTTAATCAGGCGAAGCACTCGCAGCTTCAAAGGCGACATGATGGGGCCTTGGAGGAGACTAGCGCAGAAATCGTGGTCTGTGCGTCAAAAGCTTGGGAGGATACGCTAGCATTTGATGCCGTGGTAGACTCTCCAAAAAGTTCTATTTATGACACTATATTCCACGGAAAGGGTCACGTTGCAGAACGTCGCAAGTCTTCTCGTAGCCATAGGATTTACACATCACTCCGTCAACAGCTCCACCTCGGATATCAACTTTAGGGGTTCCTCAATCATGCAGGATTTGGGTGAACGTTCTATCAAATTCATTGCCGATCTTTACATTCGGCGTGTAACCATTCCAAGAAGTCCCTTCTCTCATTCACCGTGGTTACGATTTCTCGAACATAATTTCCATGCCCACAGCGCGTCTGCACATCGTGTGAGTTTGTTTCGAGAGACTTCTGACCAAATCCAATACCACGATGACCTCCTTGTTTTGAAGAGATATTGTAAAAAGCTACGTGCGGTAATCTCTGGAGGTTCCGTCGTATGTTTTTGGAAAGAGCTGATGAAGCAACAAATTCTCTATCTTGTATTTACGCGAAAGAGTGTATGAGGCCCGGTAGAGGTATAGCATCACAGGGATCTGGGGAGTAGCTAATACTGCTGTTTGCTGCCAAAGAATATTAATCAATGTCTGAAGGTAGGCATGGGATGTGGCTTGGTGCTTTGGGTAGACGTCTGATTGGCCCAATAAACATTTTAAAACTGAAGAGCCTTTTGACAGGGTTGAGACGCCTCTTCATCCTGCGTGGGAAGGAGTGTAATTTCCAATCTCTCTTGCATGCTGGTCGGGATTTAGCGGAAGGGAGCCACGGGAGCTTGGTTGAGGACCCGCGCGGGGAGCCTGCGATTGCCAAGCCGATTTCTCCGAGGTTTCCCCGTGTGTTTTTATTTTCCCTTGTCTGGTCTGATGTTGTGGACGGCAAGACGCGTATGGGGCTCGAACGCTAAAAAAAAGTAGGGTGAAGCGGCCACTGCTTCTCTTCTCCTGTGGACACTTTGACACTCGATCTCGATCGTCCCTACTCGTCATCTTTCCACATCCCACTTCGTCTTGTTTTCTCTCTGCCCTGTTCGCCTGCCTCTCTCTGGAAAGCGCGACTTTTGAGATCGACGCGTCTTGCCTCAGCAACAGATTTGGCCACCGTAGTCACGAGCCAATCCCACCTCTTGTGACGGCAGCCAACTCTTTGGAGCGCATGCTCTCAGGCTTCCATCATCGACTCCATCAACCTCGAATCTTTTTCGATCCTCATCGACTATCAAACACTCCTTTACACAAACTTGCCTTCACTTACAGCGACTTCTGATTGTGCTTGTCAGTCTTTCCAAAGAGAAGAAGACCTGCCAAATTGCCGCGCAATCAGCGCCAGAGTCGTCTACTAGAAGCTCCACGTCAAACACATGAATCACAGCACTTGAACTTTGTTCGTCTTACTTGCGACTCGTCTTGAGATTCAATTGCTCGCTCCAATCGATTAAACTCGGGCATTTTGGTCCAAGTGGACCAACTTCATCGTGGCGGCCCTCTCACCACATCGTGATGGGGGAAGCTCCTTCTACCTGCATTCACCAACGAGCATCCATCACGTGGATGCAAGCGCTGCTATCAGGCAATTAAGGCGCTCTCTATCCAGATCTCCCTCGAAAACTTCGGATCGTCGCCTCCAGGTAAACCGAAGCAACTCTCCATTGACCACATCAATGCCGCATTCACCCTCACCATTATCACCTCAGAGGTCTACATCAGAGCAATCTCTGGTCTCACACAATTTCTCTCCATCCCCACTTGCTGTTCCATACCCTCCAAGCGCCAGATTCAATCGACCTTCTATGCGACGGAGCACACCTTCCCAACCCAGCACGCGCACCAAAACTTCACCGAAAAGTCCATCGAAGCGCATCTTCGGTGAAGTTAGCAATCGCGGAACAGAAAGCTTTCAGTCCCCAAGACTTCAAGAAAAGAAGGAATCACGTACCGTTTTAGCGACGTCGGACGTTGAAAGCGACAAGGAAAATATACTATCCGAATATCAGGAACTAACCCCGAGGCTGGTCCTGCCTAAGTCGGAGAAAAGACATAGTGGCAATTTCTCGTCTCGCATCGCTGCTTCAAGCCCGTTGAAACGCAGCGATGGCATTATGAACCTTGATCAAGCCAGCCGGGGAAGTCCATCTGCAAAGCGACGCAGTTTGCATGGCCCGACCTTTTCCCAAGCCGACTTTAACATCTTCATGGCTGAAATGGATGCTGAAGAAGCTAAACATTCTTTAGAAGACGCCGACCCAGGGCACGGAGGCGGAGGATCGATGTCAACGAACCATCTCTCTATCATACCTAAGCGCTCATCATCACTGCGAAGATCCACCCTACAGCAGCGCCAGCAGGACAGGCCGTCACAGTCAAGTTCAAAGAACAGGCAACGCATGTCACTTGACAATTTCATGCCTCCACCTAACCGCGAGTCTCCGTTTAACTTCCAAGGTGTTCTACCAAACGCTTCAATCCATCAAGTCGGATCACAGAACAATACCCAGACACAGCACTTTCCGCACCCTCTGTCGCGCACAATGACCCAGTCTTCGTCGAATTCTAGTATGGCCGAAGACCCTCCCACGCCGGAGCCCTTTCAAAAACCACAAAGGCCACAAAGGCCAAAGTCTATGTTCGACTTTTCCAAGCCTGACTTCTCAAAGTCTTTGCCAATAGGCACATCACGACCCGTTCAGGACGGATCATCTTCGATTGATGAATACGGAATTTCGTCTCAGGGTTCCTTTGCCACACCTGGAGCCTTCAAGTCCATGAAACCTGCCGCTGCTGCATTCATGTCCACAGGACTAATTTCAAAAAAGAACCGTAACATCGATGAACCCGACGGTGGATTATCTAAAGCTCATATGCCGGATACTCCCTGCAAACGGCCCGCAGCAGTCTTCCCCTACTCTCCTATAGGTCAAGGTAATGCATCAGTAGCACCTAGACCTCCAGGCTACTCTTTCGGATCACCCGCATCGCCTTTCAACGCTCGACAAACGTTGCCCAAAGCTGTTCCGCTGAATTTCGGGAAAGGGAGTGCTATCTTTGGCAGCACAGCGGATAGAAATTCCTTGCGAAGAAGGGTCAGCTTTGCCAGCATTGACGGTGAAGAGGCGCCTTGCTCCCAATCATCACAATCTCCAACAGCAAGAACCAACAGTCAGTCAACGGACTCTGACTTCCCGCCTACACCGACAAAGACCGCGCCTAATGTTTTCGGCACTACGCCTATCGCAAGCTCCGGAATTCGAAACAATAGCTTCAGCCCTCCTGATCGGGACCAAGCAAAGACCATTCGTTCTAGTCTCAGCTTTGCAAATAGTAAGTTATCTCCTTCTGGACAGTCGCCAGACAGCAACGAGGAAGACCGGGATAGCAATATGGAAGATTCACCTTCCGCTAGCTACCCTTCAGAGTCGTCGCAGACTGTTGCCTCTGGACCTTCTTCTTTGACCCGCACAAGGTTGCTTAGGAACCTGAGGTCTCCCACCCCACTCTCTCGAAAGGATATCGCTTCGGCGCCTTTCGCTCACACCCCTGTCGCGATCCGTACTAAGTTGCTTTCTCTTTCTCCAGCGAGCCCACTTCAGGATAGACACAACCGCACATCGCCTCATACTCCCCAGGAGAATCTACTCCCGCCCGATCCAAGTGGATTATCGATATCCGGCCATCACGAGCGAACCGTCCTTAGACATGGCAGTAGCAGTGTTTCTATGCCTCCAGCCACTCCGACCGGACCAAGAGAGTACTTTCCAGCCTTTGGAAAGCGCTCGAGTTTAGCCCTAACCGGTCCCGGGGCGCCTGATGTCGATCGGTGTCTCACATCTCGCTTCGAAAAGGTCGAAATAGTTGGAAGCGGGGAGTTTTCGCAGGTTTATAGGGTCACACAACCGCCAGAAGTATCACCACCACGATCGGTGTTTTCCGTTCCGGTCTCCAGATCATCGTCACGAAACTCGCTTCCAGAACGGGTATGGGCTGTCAAGAAAACAAAAAACCCGTACAATGGTTATAAAGATCGAAGGATCAAGCTTCGAGAGGTGGATGTGCTTAAAGCTCTTGGTCAGTCTGAACACATTATTCTCTTCGTCGACAGCTGGGAAGACAACCATCACCTGTACATTCAAACCGAGTTCTGCGAGGAAGGTAGCCTAGATATGTTCCTTTCTCAGGTCGGACTTAAGGCGCGTTTGGATGACTTCCGCATTTGGAAGATTATGCTTGAAATGACGCTGGTAAGTCCCTAAGGTTACTCTAACGTGAATGTTCTAATGTGTAACTAGGGCATCAAGCATATCCACGATTGCGGTTTCATTCATCTTGACCTTAAGCCTGCCAATGTATTGATCACCTTTGAGGGAACTCTGAAAATAGCCGACTTCGGGATGGCGACAAGGTGGCCGGCTCAGGAAGCAATCGAAGGCGAGGGAGATCGGGAGTATATTGGACCAGAAATTCTCCAAGGACGATACGACAAGCCGGCGGATATTTTTGCACTCGGCCTGATCATGCTAGAGACCGCCTGCAATGTCATGCTCCCGGAAAATGGCGACTCTTGGCAACGATTACGGAATGGAGATATGAGTGATGTGCCGAGTCTAACATGGAGCTCTGATGGAAGCAATCTCCTCCGTGACGCGTCTGGTAATCCGCTTTTTGGAGATGGTGAAGATCATAATGCGACAGACTCTCACTTTCAATTCGGCTCTTTCACGTCTTTCACGGAGGATCCTGACCCAAAAACATCAAGCCCACAGCCCGCACCTGCAGGACGAAGTGGAGAGCTTCTCTGTCCGCCAGACTTTATGAGCAACGTCGACAATAATGAAAGTTTGGATGCCATTGTCCGGTGGATGATCTCTCCGAACCCTGGGAACCGCCCTGTCGCCGACCAGATCCTGCAATTCGAAGGTATTCGATGGGTCGAAAGCCGCCGCCGAGCTGGTGCGACTGTCTTTGAAGGCAATTGGGGACCTGCAGACGAGATTCTTGCGGAAGACGCGGAGATGATGGATGTGTGATTCAATCTATGAGGTGTCTGAGTGAAGAAGAGATGTCTGGATAAGAGGAATGTGTCTTGTCTTGGACACGACATTCCTTTCCACATATGGAAGGACATTACCAGCTGATATCACCACATCATATACAGCACGCCAAAGAGCTTGTATTTTTGTGGACATATTACTGACAATATCCGTCCTCCGGCATGAGTGTGAGCTTGACGTGGAGCTTTTTTGACGAAAGCTTGGTCGTGGCGGACAACGTGGTTCTTGCGCTTTTTGGATTCGCACTGTTGACATATGCTTTTGTCTGTTGTCAGCGTGCTAGCTATCTATCAGTGAACTTGACATTTTTAAGGGGCGCCGACACACTGATGACGAGGCTCCTGGAGAGATGACGTTTCACTGATATGATGGCCTTTTTGGATTTTCGTACTCACTGTGTTGTGATGATGAGAACCGATGAAGGCCTCGATGCTTAGCTCTGTATTTGAGATGAGATAGATAGCTTATGGCATGAATAAATGTTGATGTTAGATGGCAACACTTGTCTGATTATTAGCCTTTTATTGGTTCTCGATCTAGCCGTCTGCGCCGGGGAAGTCATTTGGCATGGCAAGTTAATTTCTATCAACCGCCCCAAGAATCAAGCATAACTTATCTGCCACGCTTATGACCCATCTCCCGTCCTCTCTACGTAAGCCTTCCACCCTTCTTCTCGATACTGCTTCACCGCGGCAATTGGATCAGGCGCCGCATAGATTCCCCGCCCAGCAATGATAAAGTCTGCTCCCCGTGCGACCGCCGACGCTGGCGTCTGGTACTGCTGACCCAACGTATCACCTTTACTTGCGAGGTTGACTCCGGTGGTGAAGATCAGGAAGTCTTCATTTTCGACTGAGGCGGTGGCAGGCGCTTCAGAGGACAATTCTCTCGTTGCTACGAACCCGAGAACGGTCTGGGGAAACTTTCGGGCAATCTCGACGGACTGCTTGGTGTATTCGCCCACAGCAAGCGAGCCTTTGCTTGTCATCTCGGCGAGGATCAGCACGGCTCGATCGCCAGCTAGATCGGCATTCCGGGCGATGACCTGGCTAAGCGCCTCGATGATCCCTTCTCCAGCGAGAATGCTGGCGTTGACTACGTGCGCCCATTTCGAGATAGCGAATGTGCCGCCGTGGTACTGCTTCTGGACGGTGCTACCGATGTCGATGAATTTGCGGTCTTCGAATATGAGGAAGTTGTGCTTCTGGGAGAGGGTGCGGAGGGCGTCGAGAGTGGTGGTGGGGTGGAAGTCGGAGATGATGTCGATGTGAGTTTTTAGGACTGAGATGTAAGGGCCGAGGGCTGGAGGTAAGGTCAGGGGGTATGTATCTGGGTTTAGGCAGTTGAGATAGAAGAGAGCATAGAGCTGGAGAAAATAGAGCCACGGGACTTAGAAATAGCATGGAAAGAATCCGTCTCGGTAGGATTGCCGCAGGAGACTGAAAAGAAAACCAATGTATCGACTTGCACTGGGAAACGGAAACCGAAGCAGAGCTTGCAGATTGCGGCCGGGGGTGAGATTTCTTGTCTCGGACTTACAGTCTGCTAGCGAGAGAAGCTCTGCTGCGGATGTCACATCTGCAGAAAGGACTACATTGGTCTGTTTGGTAATAGCGAGCTCAAACAGTCTCTTCGCCAGGGGGTTTGGATGCAGCTTGGCTCGCGCTGAGTAAGGGAGGGATGACTTGGATGTCATGTTGTGGCAAGTCACGTCTGTGTCCAGTTTGCCTTGGTCTTATTCGGCGACTCGGTTCAGCATGACTGCAGCCTCTATTATTATTGTCAGAAGTGAGTGGAGAGGGACGGTCCTTCAGGAAGCAGGATTGATATTGGACGCTGGCAGCCAATCCAGGGGCGCCCATTCCGGCTTGGGCATGACGGTAATTTCGGCCACCAATAGGCGGGCGACCGGGGCGTGACACGTGTGTTGTCGTCATTTGAAGCCTCAGTGTGGCTCGCTTCCCGAGGCTCAGGTTCTCAGTTCCTTTGTTTCCATCCAACATCCTGTACCTTTCTCCCGGACCCTGGATCAACGGACACTTAACGACCACCGCATCTCCGCTTTTAATCCATCAATCGCTCGTCAGCTCGGATCGCAACACAAGCCGCTTTGTTTTCATAAATTTCACGACCTTCTAGAACTCAAGATGTCTGTCCTTCAGCCTTGACGGTCTTCCAATCATGCCGAATACCCCATTTCCAAGCAATCCGAGAGACCCTCTCCCTCCCACGAGGTCCCCCGTCATCATTACAGTACTCTCCAAATTAAGACAGTAATGGCATCTTCACAGCCAGGCGGTAGCCGCTCGCCTACCGACAACCATGAGCACGGTGCTTTGGATCCTGTAGAGACAGAACAGCCACCGGCAGACCGGCATCTGCGGCCAACAGACCATACTCCTGCTCTATTACCTTCCTCGTCCGATGTGAAGAACAATTCCAAAACAACCTCAAGGGAGCAGTCTCCCTCGAGGGTGCAGAATACGGCCTCCCAGCCAACCGCTCCACGTTCAAGGTCTCGGAAAAACAGCCACGACCTCTCACCGAGCCGATCGATCAGTACTCAGCTCGCTTCCACGCCATCAGTCCCCTCCGCAGCTGCCGTACAAAGAGCGCTCTCTGCCAACAACAACAAAGTGCATCAACCTTCCCCCAATATTGACGGGGCTTTTGATTCAAAAGGAGATCAAATGCATCCTGCCAAGTCATCAGAATCTAGCCCTCACTGGCCTCGGTCTCCTAGATTAATCTCTCCTCCGCCAAAACCTTCTTCTCGCATCCCGCAGTCGGTCAATAAGAAAACAGAGTCCGAGCCTGTTCCCCCTAACACATCGCTAAAAAGAATGGCCGTTGGCCCGCCGACTCTCCATGTCCGCGGAAGTAGTGAAGATGACCTCAAGGACTTACCAGCTCATCTCCAAGGGCCAAAAACATCTGCTGGAGAACTCACTACAAGCAGACCTGTCTTACCTACCGTAGACGAAGGCGATCATACTTCTGCTAGTTCGGCTCCGCCGACGCAATCGACATCACAAGAACAAAAAGCTGACCATGGCTCGTCAAGACCAGACGGGAGTGATAGCAACACTGAAAACGCAGATAAGAGGCCGGCTACTTTAAAGACCTCGACATCTGATCTAAGGGTTGACAATTTGGCACCCAACCGACCAGCGCCTGTATTGCCAAAGAGATCTCTGACGAGTCTAAACTTAGCAAAATCAAAGACGATAGCAGAACCGCCATTACGAAGTATGACGGTCGAGACTGAGACCGTAAGCTCTGTACCTCAGGTGTCTCTGGGCGTAGGCGGTGGTGAACGAGGCCCCTCTGGGCGAAGTGATGCCGGAGGTAGTCTACGTGCAAAGCCTAGTGTGGAGACCATTCGTCCAAAGAAGGAGAAGAAGAGAACGGCGCGAAAGCAGCCGTCGATCAACGCAGGGACCGGTAAGAATTTCAGTACTCTAAATCACGATGTGAAGCTAAGACCTTATAGTATCCTCAAAAGCGGATATATTTGAAGCAAAGGTTGCCAGCGCTGTCGATGAAGCCAATTCTTCTGACTCCGATGAGACATTTGTATACGAATCAAATCCGCACGAACCCCAAAATTCAAGGACGTATCGCCACCATTCAAGAACACCGAGTGCGACCTCAATGGCCAGCGCAAAGGATCTTTATCCCAACCGATACAATAAACCCTCCGGTAAGGAGGGCAATCATGGCGTTGCCGGAAAGAGGAGCATGAAATTCACGAACGCCAATTACAACGCTCTAGATGTTGACACCAGTGGCCAAGGCAGCATCCGAGCTGATGTTCGGAACGGACAAGCAACTCCAAGACATCACCACTTTGGCCGACACGGACGAACAGGCCATGCCTCCCTTTTCGATAATGAGTCCCCATTCATCCAAAACAAAGTGCCATCACCCAAAACTCCTTATGGCAACGGAGTCACCCGTTCCAGGCCGAATAGCCCGCGTGTTGCAACCTACCGTGTCACGCCAGGTACCCGCAAGAGCGAAGGATTTGCTTATGAGAACGATGAAGAGGCTGCTGATGATGAGAGAGCACCGTTGATTGGCTCGGTGCGTATCACTCGACGGCATGGGCGACGACCGAATAGTAGCAGTCTCCGACAGGCAGAGTATCTGGACAGACGCCGTGGATGCATGGCCCGATATGGAGCGTGCTTGCTGGTCAGCATCCTGCTCTTCGTTATCATTTCTATGATTATAATGTTCGTGGTTGGGTTGACGAAACCATTGATTAACGTCGAGATCCGGCATATTCAGAACGTTCTGGCTTCAGAGCAGGAGATAATGCTGGATTTGGACGTTCGTGCAACGAATCCGAATTTGTTCGCCATTACTGTCGCTGATATGGACGTTAATGTATTTGCTAAAAGCAGCCACGTACGGCCTTCTTCTGATTGGAGGAAGGAACAAGAAGCACGCAAAAAGTTTGATAAAGCGAGGGGTGCAAAGAGGAATAGCAGTGGTGATTTCTGGAAGATACCCTTCATCCACTGGAAGCCCGATGGCGTGGATGAAGGTAACGACCCTATCGAGGATCCAGAGGGAGATTCTCAGACCATGCTACTTGGGCGAATCTATGAATTCGACTCTCCGCTGAACTTTGACGCTTCCCCGTTGCGACGGCAACCTACTCACTCAGTTGGAGAGGTTCGGCTGCAGAAGCCTGGCAACAAGACTGAGGAAGGCGGAAGTGCCCGTTGGGAGCGCGTCATCCAGCATCCTTTTGAACTAATTGTTCGAGGCGTTTTCAAATATCAGCTGCCTCTCAGTTCGAAGTTCAAATCAGCCTCGGTTATTAGCCGAGCCAAAGTTCTACCGGAAGACGATGAGGATAAGAGCACGCCTGGCGATGGAAACGGATCCACGATCTTTCGAAACACGTCTCGAAGATGAGACATGGCGCGGAGATCGAATGACTTATGCTAGTCTGAGGCTCCGCTTAATGCATTGTCTTTCATTCCCTATCTCACGAATCTCATTTGTCTAGCAAACGAGCTTATGATGGCCAAATACCCCACGGCCGGGCATAGAAAGTACAGTCTCAGCGCGGGATCGGCGATTGGTGCTTGAATATCTCGGTCAAGATCGGCATCTATTGGTAGGTGCATATTGGGCGGCAAAAATCTCAGCTCGAGGGCTACCGCGAGGCTGGCGCATCGTACGCAAGGTGCTTCAAGGCGTCACTGGGAAGGTGACCGCATGGATTACCGAGCAGCGAAGAAATCTCTCTTGGGATCAGGCACGAGGCAAAACCTTGTTACACATTAAATGGAGAGACCGAGTGTAGCATTAGATATCTGCCTCCCATATTGGAAGCAATTTGCAAGTATTGGACTGACCCACCGGCAGCCCTTCCCATATCCCATTTCAAATCCCAAATCTCAAAGGACTCTTCTGCTTCCTGCTAGTACGTCATTTCAGCTCTTATGTGCCGTTGAAAAGCCACGCGCCTTCACGGTTGCCTGTCTCTGACCGCTCGTCCTCGGCGTAAATTGTAAGGCTGCGAAAACACGCTGTAGGTGAAGGACTGGTAATACGGCTCTATTAGGCTGTGGCGTCTGAGTCCGGGCGTCGTCGTGGCAGTGCAAAATGACCGACCAAGGTCCTGCGAGGCCCTCTCTATGCAGACTACCCAACGGAATGACTTGCTTGAGGGAATACCCAACACAGATCCCGAGCCTGAGGCAATCATCAATCATATTTGAGTGAATGTCGTGCGTGTTCGCCCCCAATTTGACGGTTGGGCTGCTGCACGGTTTGCTGTTCCCACTTTTTCGTCGAGAA
The DNA here is from genome assembly GCA_021030905.1 of Pyrenula massariospora. Taxonomy (NCBI): domain Eukaryota; kingdom Fungi; phylum Ascomycota; class Eurotiomycetes; order Pyrenulales; family Pyrenulaceae; genus Pyrenula; species Pyrenula massariospora. Next base: position 703,609 of record JAGFMI010000005.1, read on the forward strand.
CCCCTCCCTCCCCCCAGCCTTCGTCTTCTTTCCGTCCGGCGGCTCTTCCTCCAGCTGACACCCACACACCTCATCCCACAACTCTCCTCTGCCAACCCGTGTCTTCTTCCACACCAGCCCCCATCACCTCTGTCTCGTCCTCTTGCTAGAGCCATCTTTTGCGTCGACGCCCGAAATCTCACTTTGGATTCACTTCTCGATTAACCTTTGTCCAAGTTCTATCACAACCCCGCCTTCCGACCACCTCCGGCCAGCTGATACCGATTGACAATAGACTATCAACTCACCTTTCTGGTTACCAACGTGAAGTTTTAGCCCATCTGAGGCATCCTTAGCCGGCATGTCCGTCATTTACCGAGAGCGGGAGCGTGAGCGCGACCGTGGATGGGACGATTCCAGAACCACGGTTTCGAGAAAAGAAGCTGGTGGCTATACTACGGTCAAACGCTATCGTATCCCAGGTGATGATGATGCTCGCTCCTCGATGCACAGCAGTCGAGAACATCGAGATTCGAACACTCGTGTTGAGGAGACAAGGATTGTGCGCCGTGAGCGAGAAAGATCGCCAGAGCCGCCTCGTGTCGAGTCTCGAGACTTGGTGATCCGTCGTGAAAGAGAGATCGAAGAGCCTCGCAAAGAGTATGTGGTCGAACGACGACGCGAGGAGCCTGCAGTAGAGAGAGATTTGGTGATCAGGCGAACGACAGAGCGCGAAGAACCTCGGTATGAGCGCTATGAGCGCTACGACCGGGAGATAGAGCCTCGTCGTGACTACAGATTTGACAGGGACTACCTCAATGACGCCCTCTCACCTGTTCGCCGCGAGCCTTACGACCTTCAGAAGTATTCACGCTCAACCGAATATTTCCAGCCTCCCCCGCAGACCATCGTTATCCGCCAAGAGCCGCAGCAGATCATTATCCAAGAGCGCGCACGAGATGACAATGACTTCCAGCTTGTTCAACGCTCCGAAGCCGAGGACCGTCAGGTGGCTCGCCGCGATTCTCCGAAGGAGGAAGAATATTTCTACGAGAAAAAAGTCAAAGAAGTTGATCGCGGCCCCCCACGAAATCAAGACGATGACTACTACGAAGAGCGACGAGTTAGTAGACGAGAACGCGAAGTCAGTCCTCATGACTCAGTGTCTCAAGTGGGCGGCCGTCGTGATAAAGACTACAGCAGCGATGATGATATGGTCTATGTTCGTAAGGAGAAGAGAACAGAAGGTGCAGCCTACGAACGAGAAGAAAGTCCACATCATCGTCGACATCTTGCCGAAGGTGCTCTTGCTGGCATTGGCGCCGCAGAGCTGATGAGACACCACCACAAGAAAGAGGGCAAAGAGCCTTCAGGGACTCTTGGAAGAGTCGGCAAAGATGTTGGTGCTGGAGCTCTTGGTGCAGCTGCAGCAACGGTTGTCTCCAGAGCACGAAGCCGCTACCGAAGCAAGAGCCGTCGTCGTGGGCACTCCGATTCTCGATCTCGATCTCGATCTCGATCTCGTTCCCGCGACCGCTCTCGCGCTCGATCGCGCCGTCGATCCAAGGACAGACGCCGCAGCCGCAGCCGCTCCAATTCTCATTCTAGGCTGAAGACATTGGGCGGCCTTGGTCTTGGAGCGGCTGCTCTTGCTACCGCTGTCGCCGTTGCCAGAAGCAGAGCTAAATCTCCGCCTGCTGATGAAAGGAGAAGCCGTTCAAGACGTCGCCGCGGTTCTGATTCTTCTTCCGACATTTCTGTGAAGGTGCCTGAAGATGCGAGAAGCCCATCGCATCGCAACAAGCGCATGGCTGAGGCTGGTGTTGCTGGTGCAGCGCTTGCAGGCCTGGTCGAGCGGGCCAGGAGCAAGTCCCGCGCTCGCAAAGGTGAGAAGGAACGATCTCGCAGCCGGATCAGACAAGGTCTCCCAATCGTAGCGACGGGTCTGGGAAGCGCCGCAATAGCTGGTCTTTACGAGAAGAACAAGGCGAAAAATCAGGAGAAGGAAGCCGAGGCTGCAGCTGCAAAGGAACGACGTGCTCGTTCTAGACGTCGTAGCAGGTCTAAGTCGACGATGTACTCTGATGCTCCTCGCAGCGCCACAAGTGATCCTGGTGGTCTCATTGAATACGGTGATGATCCAGTGTACGGCAACATTCCTGCTACCGACTACTACGGCAGACCTCAAGGCCAGCAACAGTATTATTCCGATGCTGTTGTGCCGGCAGGGGCTCCAGGGGCTGCTTATGGCGCTCACCGAAGTCGGAGCAGAGACCGCAGGAGATCGAGCAGCTCAGAAGACTCTGCCCAGGGCCGAAGGCGCCGCCGTCACCGCAAGAACCGCAGCCAATCCAGAGACCTTGCCACTGCTGGCGCTGCGGCTGGTGCTGCTGCCATAGCTGCAACCGAGTATGGTAAGAAAAAGGAGAGAAAGCGAGCAGAGAAGGAACGGCGTCGTAAGTAAAATAAAATTTTCTGTATCCGCCGTCGAACTAAATATTCTTGAAGGTCGTGAAGCCGAGCATGGCCACGTTGACCAATACGAGGAACAATACGATCCGGCACCATACTCGCCATCTCCGCCTCCGCCTCACGCTGGTTATGGTCAAGAAAATCAGTTCTATCCCCAAACCAACCAGTTCCCTCCTCCTCCCGGTGGTGCTCCACAAGCCTACGCCCAGCAACCCGCTTACAATCCTGCTGAATACCCGCCGCCTCCCGGTGCGGTGCCTCAAGCGCAACCGGGTTTCAACCCAACATACCCAGCTAACACTCAACCTCCAGCGGACCCTTATGCGGGCGGGAATCGGAGAGCTGATGAAAATGTGAGTGCCACGGCAAATCCTTTTCCTGACCAGCACCACCAGCCCCAGGATGGTACGTCGGTGCAGGAACCTTCCCTTCCATATCCCAAGACCTAGCCGCTGACATTCTTTCCATATGTTAGGTGTAAACCCGGCTCCTCCGCCATACATGAGCGGTGCCGTCCCCGCGGCTCCAAGATCTACCTCTCAGCCCCGGGTTCAATTTGATCTTGGTTCCGAGATAGGCTCTCCAACTTCCACATCGAGCCCTGATCAGAGACGACACCGCCGGCGCGAACGCCGTCAAGCCGGCTACGAAACAGACGATTCAGATTCCACCCTTGACGGCAACATCCGTAGCGGTAGCGGCCAGTCTACCCCTACCTCTCCCAGTCACCCTCGTCGACGTCACAAATACCGTCACCAACCCTCTCGCGATGATCCTGAACCTCCCTCTGCTACTTCAACTGCATCGAATTCCTCTGCCCCTGCAGACGAACAGCCCAGAAAGTTACACCGACACCGCCGGCACCATTCCGAATCCACGCCCGGTATCCAAGAGCAACCGCCTCCACCTCAGCTTCGTCGCCATGAAGCTCCGCCCCCGGAATCTCCAGCCTCCGACTCGACCATCAACCTTCCCGATCGATTCGACAAGCACGGTCGCAAGAAACCCGAGCCAGGGGACGACCCGTTGGCCGACAAGATCGATGAGCTTCTCAGCGGGAAGGGACCGGGCGGGAAATTCTTTGGGAGGTTGACGGGGCTTTTTGGTGACAAGAATGGGGATGAGGGTAGTAGCAGGAGGAGAAAGTGATTGATCGCTCATACTTTCGTTTCCTCTCCATTTCATTTCTCTGGCGTTGGGGCATTGATGATTTTAACGTGCTATGATGGAACTCATGAATTGAATTATGAAACTTTTTCCTTGGCTCGGTTTGCGAAGCTTCCGGACTGGCTAGCTAGCTATTTGCCTACTTAGGTTGGTAGATAGATCTGGTTATCATAGATATGATTTATGCCACGTTTTGGTTTCCCCTCTGAGGTAGCTAGCAAGCCAGCTACCGTAGATTTTAGAGTGAGGGTGTTTTTGCTTTACGCCTATGCCGGGCTTTTCGTAAGTCTAGATAGAAAAGGCCAGGGTATGAGGTAGGCAATTACCCTTGACTTCCTACTAGCGCTCGGGGACTGTGAGACCATACTACTTTGGCTTGCTGGCGTATCCTTAAGTGAGCTTGAGCGAGTTCCTCCTATTTGCTAGCCATTTGATCTAATTAGACAGCCGTGGTTTTGACGAGCGCTTTTCCTTATTACGGAGCACGGACGAGGGGGCAGGGGACAGATGGTGCCAATGGCCACATACTCCAGCGATCTAGGCTAAGTTAGAAGCTCGAGAGGGACAGAAGTAGGTCTGATCGTGATGATGGAGTCTGGTTTGTTTGGGACTTGTTCATCATGCTAAATACGCCTGCTCGCCAGGCTACTGCGCTGCTTGGTCAAAGACGGGCCTTTCATAGCAAAAAAGCCGGCAAGCTTGCCAACTCTCCGCCACATTGCAAACGTCCCATCACCGTAACCGCCATCATCAACACAATTCCCCACCTCCCTCCCAACGTACACACACACCCCGTCTAAAACACAAGCGCCGCCCCCTTAGTCTTCTTGTCCCCGCCCAGCTCAAAGTGTTTACACCGCTTCAGCGCCAGCTGGGCCTTTGTCTTGCACGTCGTGCACTCCAGCCTCAGCACCACCTTCTTGGTCGTCTTCGCTTTCTTGTGGAAGACGGGTTTTGTTTGGCCGCCGTAGCCTGCGATGTTTTTTTCCCTCACGTTAGACATGGAGATGCGTGGGTGTCCGGGGGGCGGGATTTGCATGCAAGCTTACCGGACTGTTTGCGGTCGTAACGCCTTTTGCCTTGGGCGAAGAGGGATGCCTAGGGGGTAGTTGGGTTAGTTGGAGAAGTTGCTGGTAGATGTCGAGTTTTGTTGGTAGAGGAGAGGTGAAGGGCGGGGGGCGGCTGTCGTACCTTTCCGGCCTTGTATTGGGTTACTTTGTGTTGGGTGTGTTTCTTGCAGTCTTTGCCCTTGCAGTAGGTGCGGCGGGTCTTTGGGACGTTGACCTGGAGATTACACCGATTAGTATTATTGCTATGTATAAGACTCAAAAGGCAAATAGAAAAGATTCGCAGTGTTGCTTAACCATTCCTGGTGGGCGATTGAGGATAGCAAATCTGTTGATAGTCCTCTCAACTTGATCGCTATCTTTATGAAGCAATTTGATATTTTGCGATGGAAATGATGAGGTCGAAATTGTAGCTTACCATTTTGACGGTGTCGATGATCGCAGTCGGTGGGTTGTGCTATAATCGTTTCTGAAGATGTTGTTGCTTTAACGATGGCGGCGAGTGTATCCGAGTCATGAAGCCTAAAAAGGCTTAGCGCAGATACTTGCTCAGGGCTTAGGGTAAGGGCATGTCGGTCGTTATCAACAGTCATGCAATACTCGAACACTTGAGACATCCGAAAACTACTAGTAAAGAGTGGTTCTGAGAGTTTTGAATTGCATTACTCGCGCTGGATTCTATGTGTCAAATCTTACTGTCTAGCGAATGCTCTCACAAATGTTGCCAAGATCAAAACCCTTTCCCTAGCAGTATCCGCTCCCCACCACCGTACCATAGCCTACCTTTATGATAGTCCAGACCTTGCTCTTCGCCCACGATCCATTGCCCACCCGGCGGTATAGCCGACGTCTCTTTGGGCCAATATTTGTCTTCCAGCCAAGCATTAATCTCTTCAATCTTCTCCAGCCATGCTTTTCTCTTCTCCAGATCCAGTGTGGGACTAGGATCTTCCAAGTCTCCGCCTGCAAAGACATTCGGCGAGTTGAACCGTGCAATTGTCAAATGAGCCGATGGCACCACATATCGCGAGCCAACCTTGACTCCTGATTCTGTGCAGATGTTGAAAAGGTCACGTCGAAGATGGTGGTAAGTGTAGGAGTCATCGTCCATCTTTCTGCTGGGAGGTAGAGCTTCAGAAGTGGCCGGCACAAAGCTCAGAGCCACAGCAGCGGCATCGTAGCTCAGCATGGGCTTGATAAGTCTCGCTCGATGCGTATAAGTGAAATTGGCGATGCTCTCGATGTGCGGCCGCATGACATCTACAAGTGCATCGATTTCAGGGGCAGTAAGGGAATGGGTGATTTCCATAGCCGTCATGTGCAGATTTGGTAGTGGCATTAGCCATAGATCTGAATGCTGTCAGAATTAGAGCGCCAGGATGTAGATCAATGAGGCGAACGTGGTGCGGCGCTGAGAAGCCGTTGTTGAACGTCTCCGATCAAATCTCTCACGGCCTTAGGCGGCCTTGCCCAGAATACGAGACAATTTCTTGGGTCTACGAAAGACGGATCTCGTTTTCGTCCATCGAGATTTCTCAGGAAGGGATCTAGTATCCAGCCAGAGAAGTCCTTGTCCAGTATCTTTGCCTTTTGCTGGCCGTTTCTTGTCTGGCGGTGAGCGGCATATCGAGTCTGTATCTGAGACTGGTAGACGATCAGACAATGGCCGCCAAATGACTGCTATTGAAGATCGCGAGCCTTACTGGACTGTCTTTTACGGCTTCGATCAAGGAGTCGTACGGATTCCCTGAGGAGGATGCTGAGGTGCCTGATAAATCTTCGATAGCAATGGCTGCCATTGGGATGGGATTTTCGGTGGATCAAGTTAAGAGCGGTCGTCTAAGTCAAGGATGAATGTGAAGAGAGAGTTTTCCGACAATGAAAAAATATCGATCAAGTCACTTCTCAACCTTTGGTCTCGTACTTCATTTTAATACCATTGATTTATCAGCACCTTCAATTCTCAATTAGTCCACCTTTCATAGAAAGACAAGGGTTGCATCGCAGTGATTGAGTCACGACAGACATCCTATATCGACTAAGGTGCAAAGTCTAATTGATGCTGAGCCCTGACTCAGGGTGAAAGCCAACATGCAAGCGATCCTCTAGGCCATCGACCGTCGGTGAACGCCAAGAGATCCGCCAGCCTAGCAGGCGGAAGGCCAAACGGCCTGCCGCCTTGCATCATCCTTTCTTTAAATAAAAGCCTTGGGTCGCATCAAGCTCCAGGCACTGACAAACCTTCCTCGCGATACCGAGCCAGACCTACTCTCTTTTTGCAAGTACCCGACCTAAGATATCCTACGTGAACAACACCGTTAAGACCTCTACACCTCAGTCAAAATGCTTATTAAGTATGTTCCACCAGCTCAGCTTAGCTGCAAAGCATGCTCCACGTAGTTCCTGGCTTACCACCAATGCAGAGTACGCACACTCACGGGAAAAGAGATCGAGCTAGACATTGAGCCTGATTACAAGGTCCGCTATTTTAATTCCAGAAAAACCGATGCAAAATGTCCCCTCTAACGCCTTCTACTCTCAACAGGTCTCAAGAATCAAGGAACGAGTCGAAGAGAAGGAGGGTATCCCTCCAGTACAACAGAGGTTGATCTTCGGAGGAAAGCAAATGTATGCGCATTTATAGCAGAGCCCATGTCGGGGTTCAAGCCGAGTTCCAGGCTGATAGACTCGAATAGGGCGGACGATAAGACGGCGGCTGAATACAATCTAGAAGGCGGGGCGACGCTACATCTGGTACTTGCGCTGAGAGGAGGGACAGAGTGCTGAGATGCTGAGCAAAGACTGATATGATATGACATGCACGAGAAAATGAGCATAGAGAAGGTAGAGGGGCATTTGGCGTCACATCCTAGAACTGTCTAGGGTTGTCTTCTGGAGCCTTCTTGCTCAGTGGAATCGGACTGGAGAGGTACTGTCGCACTATAGAGCCTCGGCGCGGAATTTTGAATCTAGCCTGAACGTAGAGTCTAGGATCAGGTGAAGACATGTAGACGAGGTAAACACAGTCATGGGATTCAAGCTGACTCTATGCCCTCCAACCCACACCGAGATATTCGGGGTATCGCTCATTTCAAAGATTCCAAACTAAGTAAACCCAAGTGTCATAAACCAAACGTCATCCAGTGCGTTTCACAGCTTTATCCCAATCAAACCTTGCGCGATATGCAATATGCCAATAAAACTCTTTGATGTAGCCCATCTCCTAACCTATTCAAACACACCTATCCGCAGCACTCATTCTGAGACTGGTCATATACTCCTTTCTTTGCATCAGATTTCCAAGAAGACGTACCCACCCAACACCCTGCTGAAATGTTCAACCTAAAGTCGTACAAAGCACAGTACAAAATAATAGTTCATGCGGCAATGGGGCGTTTCTTTCGGGGACTGCTATTAACTAAAGGCGAAGCAGTCCGACGAACACGGGGCAAAGTGGGCTTCAGTGTCTGGGATACGCCATTTGCCGAAGCTCGATTCGCTGTCAGAGTTGTCGAACTTAGAGGCTGTTGGTAAGGCTCTAGCCGCTGTCTTTGCTGGTTCCCATCATCGCTGTGGTAATCATCAGGTGCTGGACTTGTCGAATTCGTCAGCTGTCGAGCATTGTTGTCCGTGCAGCTTTGTTTTGCGATGGTTGTACTTTGAGCCGACTGCTCAGGAGAATTCTTCCGCTTGCTTGGTCTGTCGGCTGCATCCTTTGGGCGTGAATGTTGTATCACATGTTCGCTGGCCATCTTGGAAGAAAGACTCAAGGTGCTTTCTCCGCTTTTCTCCTCCCCACACCGTCGCTTACTTCGTTCGCTGCTCTTCTCTTCTGCATCCTCAATCCTTGGTCTTTTCATGGAAGAAGCTGTCGAATTTTGTCGATTTAGTTGTGATTTCCCAATTGCAGATTGTGCCGTGATCTTCGACGACAGGCTGACGGACGAAGGCGGTTTAGTAGGAGGTCTAACAATTGGACGAGCTGGCGCTCGAGTAGCTTCTACGGGTGAAAGTCGTGTTGTGATCGTCCCTTGACCTGTCATAGCTGCGCGCAGCCTATTTTCTCTCTCTGCAAGGTCTGCTGCATTATTACTTGGTGGGCCGGTTCTCAGGCTCCGATCTATCTGTGTTACCGTGTTTGCTGGTTTTGGTGGAAGAGGTCGAGCTTGAGCTTGCTGCTGCCGCTTGATTTGATCGACAAAACCGGGTGGTGCTTGAACAACAGTGGATGCTTTTCCAGTAAGCTTGTGACTTGGTGTCTTCATCTTCTTCGGATTGAAAACCGGGCCCTTTCTCCAAGTTGACACGGCAGGCTTGGACTGGCGTTTTCCAGCATTAGGATCAGGGCGACCTCGACGTATTTCTGCAATGTTCTCTGCTCTTTCGGCTGACAGCTCGCTTAGCTCCGCTTTGAGGCTCTCGGCACTTCGAGCTGCGTCTTCTGCTGCCTTTTGTTTAATGTCATTGTATGTATACCACCAGCTCTCGCCAGGCGGTGGTTTCTGGAAATGTCGTTCCCAATCCTGAACATCTCTCTTAATAAGATCCATCCATTTCTCCTTAGTCTCTTCGATGAGGTCTGGGTCAGTTTCTTCGATTATTTTCTACAAACGGTTAGCTAGGTGTTGGAAGCTCACGTTCAATGCTGTAACTTACCAGTTGTATTGGGTTCTCGATCTTCGCAATGATCGGCTTGATGAGCTTCGGTCGTAGCGCTCCAAAGTCGAATATATCTATCCTTGATTAGTAGATTCTTCAAGAAATACAGGTCGCATCCCCATACCTTTGCAATATCGTTGGGCTGCCCTTTGGGCCATGTCTAGCAGAGTTGGAGGAGCCATATTTGAAAAAGTTCAGAGCTATGCTATTATCGATGACAATTTCGAGGGATAAGAATTGTTCAACATATGTGAAGGTCTTATTGTTGGGCGAGTCAAATAGTCTCGGGTAGAACAAAGACAAGTCGATGTCCGTAGAACAAGCAATAGAAGAAAGGTTCAGACACAACAGTCGCACAGAACAGAAACCATTGTATGAAACATTGAAGATTGTCTTAGGATCCAATCTAAAGTCCGCAATTCACTCGTGTAGGCCATTGTTCGTAATGTCTGGTTCAACACGACTCACCGTCATATGCAACCAATAGCTGCCAGGGTACGCCGGGCTGCGGAAACTCCCGCAAGATCTTCTAACTGTTGCTGGACTAGCCTCATTCTCTTGCGTCTTCACACCATTCTCAAGGTATTATGTACCACGTTATAAGCATTTTAATGAGATCATACACCGTACAAAAGATTTCCAGGCTTGGCTCGACAGAATGACTAAACTTGAGCTTCTTGACCAAGCTGACGAAGGTAAGACGTCTAAAATAGGTCAATTCAAAATGTTAATTGACAAGCACCCCAGATCTTCTGCATAAATCTCGACTCCTCAACGTTGAAGAAAAGCCTTTTAAGCGAATAACGAAGAGACTACTCGGTGAACAATCTTGGATCTCAAAAGTCAACGCCAGAACAAACCGTACCGAGAATTCCGACCCTGAGGAAAGTGCGGCATCCCTAAGCAAAGACCGCGACGCATTTCGCGACGACGTGATCCTCGACTTTGCGGCTTTTGAGAGCAGCATAGCCCGGATCCAGTTCTTACGAACTAGTAACGAGAAGGAACGGGAGCGCTACGCGGCGGAGAAGCTGCGGATACAAGCGACTGCGCAGGATGTGAGGGACAATACCTCGAGATTACGGGTGCAGCTTGAGGAAGCGCAGCAGACGCTCGCAATCCGGAAAGGCTACGATGAGCTAGCGGAAAAGATCACGAGTAACTCCGCACTTAAGCCGAGGGATGAACAGGAAGTCAATTTGGAGAAGCTGCGGGGTGAGATCGAGGAGCTCGAGCGAGAGTCCAGAGATTATGCGCAGACGTGGTCGGAACGAAGGGCACAGTTTGGGCGAATCATGGAGGAGGGCTTGCAATTGAGAAGGCTGATACGAGACGAGAAAGAAGAAGCCGAGAGACGCGAGGGCATGGAAGAAGGTGACGACGGCGAGGAATCGAGAGGAAGAGGCTCAAATGCTGGCACGCCTAAGCCAGATGGTGGATTAACCCCTTTACATCCTTCACAACAGGGTAGTGGAGCTTTAACGCCAAGACTCTCTGGTCAAGACCAAACGGTAAATGGAAGAGGCATCTCGCCGCTTCGCCAGGAGGTGTTGAGGACGGAAGCGCCAACACCTGTGCCAGAGGCTGTAGACGCGGATATGGCCGATGAAGGGGAAGTTGACGAATCAATGCCGGACCCATCGGACCAGCGAAATAGAGAGCCGGACGATCCTCAAGACGCTGCCACAAATCATGATAGAGCGAAAGAACAATCGCAGAACGAACAGATGGATACTACTTGATACTGACAGTTGCCATGAAGGATAAATTAACATTTTCGAGCTTCTTCTTTCCGGATCTTTCCGTCAAGCTTGTATTTTTACCATGCTAGGCGTAGATGTTTGATTTTCCACGCGTCAAAGCCTTCTAGAATTGACTCGGCTCATCGAAATTGACCATGGCGCAACTCCCGGATCAGTGAGGGTCCAGCCCTACACGCACTACGAAGCGCTTGCTTGCAATCCTCAAGGATTCTCAACCTCCGCGAGCGCCTCCTTAGCCTTAGATACCTCACCTTCGTTTCCACCAGCATCCTAAATGACCTTGCTTTAGCATTATATCAAAATCACCGAAATAAGACGTACCAAAAGGCCCTGCAGGTTCTCCTTCGCCGTTTGTATTCTGCTTTTCAAGCCAGGGAAGACTGCCTTGGTCTCCTCTACTACCCGTTTCTTTGACGCAGCGTAAGCCATCAGGCCGCCACACCAAGGATGCCAACGACGATAATTTTGAAAAGAATGAGACTGACAGACGTAGCCAGGCAGGCGGTGAAGCCCAACGAGGAAAACGGCAAAGCAAATCAAAGAATTATGATAGGTCTCACCTCTTGCTTCAACTGGAACTCTCGATTCTCACCGTCATCCTCTCCCGAGGGGACGCCGTCAGCGGCTTCCAGCTTCTTCACCCGTTCCTCTTGCTGCTTCAACTCTTTGTGGTAAGAAGCCTCTTCCTTTACGAGGCGCTTCAGCGAGGATGTCGCAATGGAAAGCTGGGACGGGGCAGGCATTTTGGTGTAAATTTGGAAGTGGAATTTTGCCTATTCGGGAATTTTACTCAGTATTACCGGAAGCGAGATTTATGCTTTTGTTTAACCCAAGGAGCTTTTGGTGACAAAAGTCCTTTCTTTCACCAACAGGCAGATGTCAAATGTTTTGGATGTCCGTATCGAGTTAGCTCCCTACTTGACACGGAAACGCATAACGCCTTGCGAGGTCCAATGAGAAAAATCCCATCAAATGACCTAGCTTTTCCGAAATTGTAGTAGATCGAGGATGGACACACAAGAACCTAAGCGGGTCTTTTATGCAGCTTGTTCTTCTCTCGTGATTGTTTTTCGGCGAGATTATTTTCGCCCCCTTTTTTAGAACCTCCTCCGAGACAATGAGAAGAGATGCTAGGAAAACGAAAGGTAAGCTAGCTAAAGAGTGTGAATCTTAGGGAAGGGGTAGCCAAACTGAGGAAGTGAAGGCGTAAATCGAGAGCAAAGCTACTGTCGAGGCCGATCACGGGAAAGTGACTCTGGACCGAAATAACAATAATGTTATTTATGTGGTTGAGCACAAGCTTCTCTATATCGCGAGTCCTACCCAAAACTCTCGAGAGGTATCAATCTAATCACAAGGTCAAATATAAATCCCATCTCCAGTCAACTTCCACACCGAGTCAGAACAGCGAACATATAGACCGCTGAAGGAGAAACTTGTGTCCAACGCGTGTCGCCAGCATCTTTTATGGTTTCCAGTACCCAAAGCGAAGACAGAGACATGGGAAATGAGGTCAGGCAAATTTTCACCCAATCCTTACAGCTTCAGTCCGTTCTTCTCTTCCAACTTTGCCTCTGTCGTCGTCCTCGATGTTTTGGAACTATCTCTCATAGCAGCCGCAAGCTCTGCGACCTCTGCCTCAAGCTTGTTCACCTCTTTGTAAGGATCGTACATCTTTCCCCTAATCCAGCTTTCTAGTGTGGCATCGTCCATGTTCCTTAGCTGCGGCAGCCGATCGACATTATCCTGTTGTGCAGCTCGGATCACACAACGCGAGACAATGACACTTACGTCACGGATGCGGTTAATGTCAGGGTAAAGGAGGCCACGCTCTATTTCATCAGCAGTGAGAGCCTTGGAGAGAGCGTCGCCTGACGCATAGATCATGCCTTGGGTAACTTTGATGGATTTAGACAGGATGGTGCCAAGGCCGATGCTTGGGAAGACGTAGACGTTGTTACCCTGACCAGGGTAGTAGGTGCGAGTTTCGTTGGAGGAGTTGGTGTAGGTGTAGGGCTGGAAGGGAGAGCCTGAGGCGAACAAAGCCCGTCCATCGGTGCAGCGAATGGCGTCTTCAAATGTGCATTCAGAGTTTGCGATGGGGTTGGAGAGGGGGAAAATGATGGGGAGCGTATTCCATTTGCCCATTTTGGTCATCATGGAGTGCGTGAAGGCACCTCCAATGGTGGAGAGACCCATAAGAATAGTGGGCTTGACGTGATCGACAACTTCTTCGAGTGCTTTGAACTGTTTGCCCGCATTATCGGTGCGGGAGAAGTAGATTTTATGCTCGGCCAGCTTGTCACCGCGATCCGATGTAACGAGTCCCTTAGTATCAACAAGGTAGAAGCAGGAACGAGCCTCGTCTTCCGTGAGGCCTTGGTTCATAAAGTATTGAACGATTTGGCGGGCAACCCCGACGCCGGCAGAACCTGCGCCGAGGAAAACGGCACGGTGGTCCCTTGGATGGATGCCAGAGCGTTCTACGGCGTTCTTGACGCCGCCAAGTACGACAGCGCCTGTCCCTTGGATATCGTCGTTGAACATAGTGTAAGTGTCTTGGTATCGCTCAAGCGAAGGGAAAGGGTTCTTGAAGTCTTCAAATTGAACGACGATGCTTTCTCATGTTAGCCTTGTTAGCAGGAACACGGCAGTCACTTACGCCGGCCACCGCTCTTTAAGGGCTGCCATAAGCTCGTCGAGGAACTCCTGTTCTTGTTGTGGAGTGACCTTCTCTGTCCGGCTACCCATATACAAGGGATCTTCTCGGAAAGCTTTGTTGCTGGTTCCAAGGTCCAAAGTGAGTGGTAGCGTAGCTTCAGGCCTTATGCCGGCGCATCCTGTATAGAGTGCCAATTTTCCTATGGGAATCCCCATGCCGTTGATGCCCAGATCACCCAACCCGAGGATACGAGACCCGTCCGTTACCACAGAAATCTCAACCTCATTCTGAGGCCAGTGGCGGATAATGGCAGATAAGTGACCTCTGTCTTCGTAGCTGAGGTACATGCCTTCGGGTTGGTGATAGATCTCCGACCACCTTTGGCAAGCTTCGCCAACCACAGGTGTGTATACCAGAGGAGTCAACTCCCGGAAGTTTTCAATGAGCAACCTATAGAAAAGGTGTACATTGTTTCTCCGCAGTGTGCTCAGATACAGAAACTTCTCAATGTTCGTTGACTTGGAAGCCAATTGAGCCAGACACCTTTTCTTCTGCACCTCATAGGACTCGACTCGAGGGGGAGTTAGGCCGTAGGTGCGTAGATACTTTCGGACGGCTGTGCCATGAGCGGTATCGTAATGCGCATTTCTATCAAGTTAGCACAGGAACTGCCATCTGATACGCCCTGGGAGATGCAAGGAGGGCTCACAACGGTAGCGAGGGTTCTGGGACTGTGGGCGCTGCATTGGAGCTCCGGCGCCTGGACTCTTTGGAGATGATGCTACCCATGTTGGAGCTCTGAGGTGTCGACGAGAGATGAGACGACGAGATAGCAGAGGAAGACATAGCTACAGCCCGGGAACAGCTATTTAAAGCGGCCCCTGGGGCAGCGGAAACAGTCAATCGCGAGAGCATGCGAGGCGAGCGTCGTTTGATCTCCGACGCTGCGTCTCACGGATTGAAATGAAGGCTCCGCAGAAAAACTTTTCGGGCGATTTCGGAGACATAGGAACGGGATGGCTTGAAAGGGACTGACGCATGGCTCAACGACAAAGCTTCAAATATCAGGACCTACCTCCTCCCGCACCCTCGACATCCGCCACTGACCTGGAGTCGAGATAATCTTGCAGCTCTCCTCCGACAATCAGTGCCCGGGGAATGCCCCACGTCAGCAAGAGGATGCCCGCCATCCGGACAATTCAGGAGCTGAAATACTCCCCGTCAGATCTCGTGCTCCGAGAACAGCCCACGCTCGAGAATTTTAGACGCGTGTCAGGAACCCCAGAAACGGAGACCGGGCTCTAAGCTCCGAACGCATGCAAGCGTTGCTTGACTCCGGCGACTTCAGCGGTGGGCCTCTGGTCCCTGTCGGTGTCGTTAACGACTCGTCAACGGCTCCATCCTAGAGAAGCTCACCCCTGCTGCGGCTGCACTCCGGCGACTGTTTGGGCTTAGGCTTTAGGTGGAAGCATCCGAAACGCCGCGTGATTTGCTCTGGAATTCTGGATGGAGGTTGATGTTCATATGTAAGCTACGAAAAGGCTCTTGATAAGATTGCCATTGATAGGTAATGGTGCATCATCAGAAAAGTCCTATCTTCCTCCTCGCGCGTCTCGTCCAAGAATGACCCTGCGTAGCGTAGGCAGAGCTCCCGTCGTTGCGTCTCCAGCGAGCTTCCCCCGCTCTGTGATGCCTCGCAGGAGCCAATTCGTGCGAAGCTTCTGTCGAAAAATCCTAGATGTACCGCATCCAAAGACGTAATTACAGGGATGAAGCTCTGATGATGGTAACAACACGTGTCTAACGACGCTTCACATGCGTCCCAGCGAATGTTGTGTCACGTGACGTGCAGCATTCCCCGCTAGCTCGAAATTACATCAGAGGCCTTCCAATGCTCTGCCTGCGCCATGCACGGCATTCAGCCAATACCACAACCACGTCAACTACCTGCGAGACCTCGAATGTGTAGACGCTCTCTGTAGATCTCTCGCCATGTCGTCCTGTTGCGGGTACCGGAAGAAAGGCCGAGATACAGAGCCCCTTTTACCTCGATATGAAGACGAGACAGACTTGCAGCGAAAGCTGCACCAAAAGCTACACACTTACCAAATGCTGAGGGCTATGTACAATGGATATATGCCCACAACAGAGCAGACCGTTATCAATCTTCGCACACTCCTCGCTGCCGACGCTCTCAATCCTAATAAGCCTGATCTTAGCGACTCAGGGAAGCGCCTGCTACGCCATACCAGAGACTTCCTGCGACAGCTTATTGAATTGGTTCGCAAAAAGAATGATCAGAACCAGCTGCAAGAGCTCCTGTGGTGTCTGACAAAATCACGGCTGTCGGTTGATACAGCCGACCTTTCCCACCAGGCGTCGCAGATTACTGTCAAAGCCGATGCTTCTGCGGGTGAGGGTATTCCCCATCTCTGAAGTACTAGCACTAATTGTAACGTAGCTTCGGAAAGCCTACGCACAATTGGGGGTCTTCTATTGACCAACTCTGACTTTAGGTTGTTCGTCGACGATCTGGGAACGGTTGGGCGGCAAGTGCTTGCAGATACGGCAGCTACACTCTCGGGAACTGCAGCATCAGCAGCAAAAGAGCTTGAACCTAGCGAAGACGAGACAAAAGCTCTGTCTGGACCCGGAGCTGATGATGGTGCTCCACCGACTGGCCAGGAGTTGGAACAAGAAGTGAAAGAAGTCTCCACAATTGTTGGTGCTGGTGCCGTGCAGACTGGACAAGATGCTCTTGCGTCTGCCCAGGAGAAACTTTCAGGAAGGCAGAAGCAGGCTCTGATCCATAGGCTCAAGAGAATGGTTCTTGGGTTGAGGAACAGGACTGATTACGCAGACTCCGTATCTGTTTTGTCACGTCTGCTTCAAAGATATACGTTGGCCTATTCGCGTGCAATGGATTCGACTATCACTGCAGCGAAGGAGGATGTGAACACCAACCCGGCGCTAGATGAGGCGGTGCGAAACTTTTGGCTACTTATCAGCTCCTTTGGAGACCGTGCTCAGTGGGAAAAGCTGGAGCAATACTTTGAAAAAGTTGTCCAGCACTCAAAATCTGACCCCCATTTTGAGACTCTCATGGTTGAACTCGGAAATGCTGTCCAACAACTTCTTACCGATCCAGACTTCTTTGACTCTATGGATGAACGGACGGAAGAGCTTAGGGACAGGGTAAAAGGATTTGGGGGCCAGTCTGGGCTGCGGGCAGACCTAGATAATCTTTTACGCCAGGGCCAAGTTACTTTGCGCAGCGTAATTGAGGATCAAGATATCGCTCGGCTGGTCAGAACGATCCGCAAAATTTTTGACATTCTGACCCCAAAAGGTACTACCATAAACCCTGAACTGATGACGGATAGCTTGCACATATTCCTTCCCCTCTTGATTCGAAGTATTCAGTATCTACCTATACCTCGATTAGAAGTATCAGTCCCAGAAATGGACCTTCTGATCGAGAATCTGGTTTTGGAGCCTGGACGGACTGTGAATGCGACATCTTTTCTGCCTTATCGCATGCTTGTGACCACACGGAACGATCTTGAAATCCGCAAGGCACACTCCAAGAAGACGACTTCCCATGTCAAATCACTCGTCACTATATCTGTGTCTGGATTATCGGTTTGCGCCAATGACTTGGGTTTCTGGATCCGAGCCCATTCAGGACTCTTCTTTCGGTTTGCTGATGAAGGCATTGCGAGCTTCGCCCTTGACGAGCGGGGCATAGACGTGTCTCTCGACCTCGAGATTGCTAAAGAAAAGTTAGAAGAAATGCTCACCCTACGTGCTGTCAGAGTACACATTCACAAACTCGACTATACACTACACCGCAGCAAGCTATCGTGGCTAGGATGGCTCGTGAAACCGTTCCTCAAACATCTGATCCGAAGGTCATTGGAGAAAACAATAGCTGAGAGTATCGCTGATTTTCTCCACGCTGCGAATCGGGAACTCATTTTTGCACGGGAACGTCTTCGTGCCACTCGAATTGCAGATCCTCAAGATGTCACGACTTTTGTGAAAGCTGTCTTCTCCCGTCTAACGCCAGAGGATGATCCGGATATTTACACGAGGATTGGTGTTGATGCACCTAAAGCGGGCATGTTCAAAGGAATATACACCCCAGGCAGCATCGTAAAGGTATGGCATCGTGAAGCTGAAAGAGCCGATGAAGCAGCCGACATTGGTGAAGCGGCTGGAGGAACCTGGCAAAATCCAATATTCGACATTCCGATTTGAATCTCATGACAGACTCGATTGGCGATCCCACAATGTATTTGCGGGGTGGGAATTTGATCTAACAATATATTTATACAAGCACCGATCATTCTCCATCATCTTCTCACATTTCTTGCGACGACATACAGGCGAACTCAATCAAGCTAAATTCGCATCCAGCCGGTGATCGGGTGACCGAGGCACCTCTCTAATATGTGTCTTTTCAGAGTTAGCTCTGGTCAGCAAACACAACGTTATGTTGTTACTGCGTGACATAACATCGATCATTATTTATACCTACAGGCTGCACGTACTCCGCTCTGGTTCAATAACGGCTTTCGCAGGACCCCGTGTCAAAAGGAACTCTTGGAAGCCTCTCTACGTGCTTCTTGGCCCGTTTCCTGCGGATGGTGAACAGGCTCAAAAATCTCATAGCTTGCCTTTACGTTCACCACTGTGAGTCACGGGGCTCTCCTGCCGGTTTTGTTAGATATCAAGCTCTCTCTCAACATTCTGGCGGAATTGGACTCATGCCTTCCGTACCACTCCCAAAGTAAGACTTCGGGTCGACTAGGGCTTGCTCACTGGTCGATACCAGCCGCGTCCCTGTTATCGTCCGTCAATGGAGTGCTTGAAAACCATCTAGCATGTGACAAACATTCTCAAAAGGTCGGCGATTATGTCTGCGATTTCTATTTGGAGCTCATAGAGATCCAAACACCCAATCTTTTGCTCTGCTCAGCACTGTTATCAAGGCTCGTGATCGTGCCCAAACCTATCCCAAAGCACATGCACATGATTGCGAGATTCGTGTTACTAGCGTCTTCTTCCACCAAGCAACGCGGCTAAATAATATCCTGTGAAACCCTTTGAGCCGCTTTGCTGCAGCCAGCTAGGGCCGGTGGCGTTGTACTGTATCTCAAACACGCTATCTGTATGCAGCTGCACTTCAGGGTATTCACTTGAGTGATCTGTCAAAGAACGGCTATTCGCCTACATCATTGTCCCCAACGTCCGTGTCTCACTTCGATGGGTTCTTTCAAAATATCTCTGAAAAATTGTCCTATGAAATTCGTGGCTGCAGCCAGGTCTTGTGGTCAATTCACTGCTCATGGGCTAGCTCGATTACTCAGGAGCAAACGCACACTACCGTGCTAGTTCTTCGATCTGATAGAACGAAGCGGAAATATGACAGAGTCGAGACTCACTCAATGTGGGTCCAATTTTTGCATTCATTGAATCCAAGATCGCATCCGCTTTGTGTACACAAGGGTTGGTTGCGCTACCGAAGTGCTGGTATCACAAATATTCATTTCCACCTTCGTAAATCCAAAGTCGACCTTCAGCTGGCTCAAGGCAATGCGTCGCTCAAAATCATACCGAACAACAAGGTCTGGTGTTATAATAGATATCTGTTCCGTTCAATCTGAATCAGTGGGCTTGCGACCTTTAACATGCCAATATGCTCTTCGATGCTTGTTGCAAGTGCGTGCGGCTTCGCACAGCGGCCAGCATCAATGCACGGTGCATGTGATGTGTATGTTGCCGTACCTGCATTTCTATGCCCAGTGTTCCACAGGTGCTTCTGAGTAAATCATTTAAGAAGTGCCTGACCTAACCCTCCTTCTCTTAATGTCTTATCCTTGTGTAGTATCACTGCCTTTTGACGAGATGTCTTCGATTCAGCTACCTGCAATGACGCTTCCGCTTGGAGTTGATTGATGACAGATCCAAGTACCGACACCAGATGAGCCAATGTTCCGCGAGCTGCTTGTAGCCTTTGTCATGAATGCGGCCGTTGATTTTAAAATCTATCCTATGCGTCACACATATGTCCTCGATTCCGCTCTGGGCTGCTCTCTTTATTTCATTTGTCCTCCACACCAAACATACCCAACGCCATGCTTTTGTGGGACATGAGATTGTGGAGATGAATAACGTTCAGGGACATCATTCATCAAACGCTTGTAAACTTTCTATCTCAAGCATTCTGCTCATCCCGGCGCCACCGTTGAACGCCGCTGTTGTAGCGCTCGGTTCAATGTCCACAATCAGCAGAAAACGGCCTGTAATTTACTCTCCGGGCCTGCCATGGTGTCTTTTCCTTGTTCCAAATATCTTTGGCAGTCTAGGTTGCCCCTTTCTTCTTGTTGTGTGCTTCCTTAGGCTGCCCACTGCCGACGGGTAGGCTACATTGACTTCCATTCCGTGATTTTGCTGACTGACAGCATCCCGGTTACGGTTTGGTCTCGAAGCATCTGAGCGAAAGATGGTAGTAGTCGGCATCAGAAGGTCATGTGGGTCTGTGACCTTCCAGCTGAGACCTGCCGCTTCGCTTGAGCCCGTAAGCCACGCCTAAAGTGCCTTTGTCAGGCGTTGTACGGTCTTAAAGACCTTTAAGAAGGGTCTACTCTCTTTTGCTGATTATTTTTTTCTACGTCTGTGGCCGCGGTTGCTCTTGCTTTCCTTCACTTTGTTCTCTCATTACTAACCCTAGGACGCCGGAATGAGAATGGCATTTCGTTCTCTCGCCTGCTTTGCCCTAGTTGTAGTCCCTGCCATCACAGAATCAGTTCCTCGTGAGTGGTTGACCGATCCAACAGCGTTCACATATCTTGTGGAACTAATAAAACCCAGCACGTCATGGTCCCTTGGTTAAGAAATGTGACAACGAGACATCATCAACACTGCCGTATCCCTATCAATCTTCAGGGTATCCAAGCACGAATGATTCAAGTGGAATTCCCAAGCCCTCAGGATCAAGTACCATCACCTCTCTGACAATATCGATCAATAGCACGACATCCACTATAGAAATTTCTACATCAGTTTCCACGTCTATTTGTTTTGGTTATGGCTGTTCGACTCCGTCCGATACTTCGGGGTCAGCTTCTACCTCGACCATATCTACAACTGAAACAGCTTCATCGGCGGGTCCCAGCGGCTCTGTAACATCCGTCATTTCTTCTGGAAGTATTGCGACCTCTGCGACACAAAGCAGCTCCTCTTCGATCTCCTATCAACCGCCCTTCAGCTATGGGTCGTATACGCCGAGCTCCAGTGCTTCATCAGGCGGTAATTACTCCACCGGCTACACAAGCGGAGGATCATCAGGTATATTTCCCTCCAGCTATACTCCTAGCGGCTCTTCCGGATTTCCACCTCCATCCGGCACCGGGCTATCTTCTGTTGGCGTCTCGAGCGGAGTCCCCTTAGCCTCTGGCAGCCCCCTTCCTAATGGTACGGTCTCAACCTCAGAAGTGGAGACCACCATCTATCCTACAACGACCGAAGTATTCACATTGACAACAAACAATGGAACCGCAGGTACAGGCTCTAAGTCAATCCCATCGAGCACAGGAGGAATCTACACAAACTCGTCAACAATCACCTCCACTATCCCCTTGGTCAGCAGCGCAACTGCCGGAACTGGATCTGCCTCAGTCCCATCTAGTTCTGGAGGCATTTATACCAACACCTCAATAATTATTTCCACCATCCCAATCGTTAGCAGTGGAACCGCAGGTACGGGATCGAGCTCAATTCCTCCAGGTACTGGAGGGTCTGCAGGCACAGGCTCTTCGTCATCTCTGTCAGCCACGGGCGGCATCTACACTAATACTACAACAATCGCCTCGCCTACTTCTTCTGGCAGTGCAAGCACAGGTACGGGCTTGACTTCACTCACATCTGGTACAGGTGGCCCATATTCTAATACATCTTCCCCCATCTCCACCATTTCGTCCTTGACATCATCCCCGCCATACCCAATTTCAAGTTCCAACTCCTCCAGCACCGGTACTGGAGGTTCCGGAACTGGGACAGGATACACCCTCAGCACAGTCACCGAGACAGGCAGTACCGTGGTCACCACAGTGACGTCTACCTGTTCTGAAGAACCGACGGGCACTTCGGTCAATGGCAGTACCTACATTACAACGTACGCCTCAACATTGACATCTGGATCGAACGAGACATCAGTCACGACTTACACCATCCCACTCTCGACCGTCAACGGAACAATAACCAGCACGCTGATTAACGGCAGCGTCGAGACCTCGACCGTATACTTCACTTCGATCGGAACATCATTCCCGGCACCCATCCCGCCAACGGCAAACGTATCCTCTTCTTCCACCTCCGCTTCGGAGACCACATCAAGCTCCGTGTCTGGAACGCCATCGTCATCAGCCAACGGCACGACATCGAGCACTGTCAGCTCTGAGACGACTACAGAATCAGCGTCGGGCTCCCCCACCCTATCCGCGAACGCAACCACGCTGTCTACATCTGCCTCTGAGACCACGTCTGACACGGCATCCGTCACGCCTCCCTTGTCAACGAACGCGACAACACTCTCGACCGTAACCTCTGAGACTACTTCTTCGAATTCTACCTCTTCGAGTGTCACGTCCTCCTCCTCCTCCTCCGTCTCGGAAAGTACCACCTCGGAGACGACCGTGTCCCAAACCACCACCTCGATCCCGGCGACGAATACGCCTCCCCCGCCGACCTACAGCCCCCCGCCCCCGCCGCCGAAGGACAACAGTCCCCAGAGCTGGGAGGCTTGGATACAGGCTATCGTAAGTTGCATTTTTTGCTTCTGCGTGAAATTGAAAAGAGATTGTCGGGCTAACGTGTTCTTCTTCGTAGTACAACTGGTTCAAGAACATCTTCGGTTGAAGCGGTTTGAGGATCGTCGAGGATCATCCTCGGGCCTCGGAAGGGGCAAATAGACCATCTCTC
Organism: Pyrenula massariospora; assembly: GCA_021030905.1. Lineage (NCBI taxonomy): Eukaryota > Fungi > Ascomycota > Eurotiomycetes > Pyrenulales > Pyrenulaceae > Pyrenula > Pyrenula massariospora. The sequence goes on from JAGFMI010000005.1 coordinate 726,363, forward strand.
AGAGTACATGAACGGTTCAATCGGGGCATGGAGACATGATGTGAGCTCTCTGGGTCTGGGATTGGAAATAGAAGGGGGTAGCATTTCTTGTTGGCGGGTGCAGGGGAGAAGAACAATGGGGAAGGGGAGTGGGGAGGAATGGATGGCAGAGCAGTGGCCACTCTCGTATTTCGTTTTCCCTTCTTCACTTTCCTTTACTCGCATACCTTATCCGTATTGCCAAGTTTGCGTTCTCTATCCTCGCTTGAACAGACATCCACTTCATTACCTTGCCTCTGCTTCTATCTTTGCCAACTGGAAACCCGAGGAAGCTTTCCCCCGTGCTCCCCCGTGCTTCCCCCCTCCCCCCCTTCCTAATTCACGTAACATGCGCCAATGACGGATCCTCTTCCAATGTCTCGGGAAAGCGTGCGACGTATGTAACCCCCCCGTCTCCGTCGCACCGCAGCGCTATTGAATCTCCTCCCGCTCCCGCTCTCCACCCCACCACCCATCCTTAAAACCCCACTCCCTGTGAGACGCGCCCCCGCCGCGCTGCCCTACCCCAAACACACCGTAAATCCCTCACAAAAAACCCAAGGTACGTACATCATACCCTCCCCCTTCCTTACCGCCTCACCTTGACCCTCACCGGCAACCCCCCCTCCATCGGCAACGTCAGGCTCTGCCTCGACCTCCTCCTCTCCCCGCTCCCCACCCCCTCAATCTCAAACTCCGCAACCACTCGCCCCAGCACGTACGCCATCATCAGCTCCGCCAGCCGCCGGCCCAGACACGCCCGCGGCCCCGCGTTGAAGACGGGGAACTCGTAGGCGGATTTCCAGGTTGAACGGAACTCGAGTCGTGGGCTTTCGGCGGAGGGTGAGGTTGAGGCTTGCAGCCAGCGCTCGGGGACAAAGGAATCTGGATCGTGAGAGCCCCAGGCGGTGGGGTCGCGGTTGAGGGCCCAGACACACCAGAGGACGATGGCGTTGGCGGGGAGGGCGGTGCCGTCGGGGAGGGTTGTGGGCGCGGCGCATTGTTTGATTTCGAAGGGGATTGGGGGGTGGAGGCGGAGGGATTCGTGGAGGGTGGCTGTTGTGTAGGGGAGGGCGGTGGGGGAGAGGGAGTGGATGTTGTGGGGTGGTGGGGAGGAGTTGAATTCGGAGAGGATCGGTTGGATGGATTCGGGGTGGCGGATTAGAAGGTAGAAAGTCCAGGTCAGAGCCTGGGCGGTGGTGTCGCGGCCTAGGTGAGAGCTGTTAATGACATGTTGTTGAGACGAGGGTAAGAGAGGGAGGTTGTACCGGCGGAAAGAAAATTCAAAGCTGCGTCTTGCACGAGCTTTGGGTCATGAAGTGTGTCTAGGAACGCGTCGAGGAGACGACCGTAGGATGCTTGTTCTTTGTTTTCGGGTATGAGGGACTTAGGCCTGTTTCGACGTTCAATTGCCCTTGCGACAATTGTTTCTCCAAAGCGTCTGACTTCAGCCAAAGCTGAACGAAATCTGGCGCCTGTGAATAGCTCCGTCAAGGGGTAAATTGGGTTTTGAAACCGCTCGCCCGTCTGTCCAGAGCAGTATTCGAAGGCTGCAGTGAAAGGAGAGGCGGATGGGAGATCCATCTAGTTCGACGGGTTAGATTGAGTTCTAGGCGGATGATAGAGAAAACTAACGTCATATGCTACTGTCCCAAAGACTCTTGTGGTGAGATCGAGCATGATTGCCTCGAGATCACCTACAGCGCCTTTTTCTGATAAAGCAAGTAGTTGCTGTCTCATTACCGCATAAGACTTGGGAAGCACCTCCTCAACAATCACACAAATATTTGACCCGCTCAAGAATTGAACACCGGCTTTTCGCTGAGCTTTCCAAAGATCTCCGTCCACATTGATGATGCCATTCCCTTCTTCTCGTAAGAATCGCTATGCAACATAATACTGAAGGAGCCAAATCCTACCGAAAAGGTCCCAGGACCTTCGACGAAAAAATTCGCCTTTGGTGAAGAGCTTTTCATTCTTGAGGACGAACTCCAGATTTTTCGGGTCATGAATCAGAACCCCGGCTGGCAATGAAGGGACGGCTATCTCCACGGTCTCATGGCCAAATTGCCGCTGACAACGAACAAACCAAGCAAAAAGAGTATCTCTAGAACGAATGAACTGCAGGGCATTCCCAAGAAATGGAAGAGTGCCTGGAGGTTTCCTAACAGCTTGAAAGTATTAAAAAAATGAAAGCGCTACATTGGTGATCATGATCATGGCTTTACAAGGCCGTGTGGATTCAAAGATGGACACTGACCTTAATTGGCGTCCGTGTCGACTGATCGAGCTCTGCCTCGCAAAGGCAATAAAAGCTAGGAGCAGAATAATTGAGAGGCAGGTGGCAATAGTAATCATGTTCTCATAGGCTGCTCGTGGCTAGTGAGCCTCGGCTTGGAAGCTACTTTTCCCTTTGAGCGAGCGGCTAGACTGCTGATGAACTTGACGCGTTATCTTCAGCTTCTCACGCCGCCATATCGGTACATCCGAGACTGTGGCGGCTGTCTGGGGTTCCGCTCATCAGACCCCTTCTGTCTGAGCTGAAGCTACGTCTGGGAAGCTATGGCCACTTTGACAGTGGTGTGGCAGTGTCGGGATTCTCCCGCGCCGAGAACGAAGAGCCTGGAGCTGAGAAGCTGCTAGCACTGGAAGCTCCCTTCCCGGCGCGGTATGGGGGAGAAGCGGAAATAGTTGGAAATGCTAAAGGACTAATTGACAGGTTTCCTAATCTGAGGACATGGTTAAATGCGCGGCGGCTGACATCATGAAGGCGGGACGTTGAGACAGACTCCCTCAACAGCCAGGAGCGAAGCAAGCGGCCGCCTGAGCGCCACCGATCCCTGCACACTCGCGTGAGCATCCTTTCCAACGACTAATTGTCATGATGACCTTTGTTGGTGCGGCTGCATCTTAAAGACTCTGAATTTGCAACAAAGACTCCATGCGCTCCTTTTCATCGTTATAGCCTGCTGCGGCATCATCTCGTCATATCACAGCTATTTCACAGCATGTCACCTTCGGTGGACCATGGCCGGGAAACCACCGCCAGGACTCCTACGAATCTCTACGTTCACGGCATCGGCGTGGAATATCCAAAGCACACAATTACCCCAGATGCTTTGGAGACGTTGGCTCGGCGTCACTACCCATCTTCCCCAGCGTATGGCCATCCTAATTTTGCTATAACAAGACATTGTTCGGTCTTCATTTGGAGATAACGAACAGCCGTAAGCATTTCGTGGCGAGACATTCACTGACAATGGCTTGTTTCAGGTTGGACAAGGTCCTCATGATCAACCAATTCACAGGAATAGAGACACGGTCCTCGATAGGCAACATAGACCATGAGATTGCCAACAGAGAATCTCCGCCGTCGATAGCTGAATTGTGCGATGTCTTTTTGGATGAGGGCGTCAAGTTGTCCGTGGAAGCATGCACAAAGGCGATCGCCGACTGGGGAGGGGACCCAAAGAGCATCACGCATGTAGTCGCGACCACTTGTACCAATTCGGCCAACCCAGGATTTGATCATTTTGTGGTCAAGGCTCTTGGAATGGATACATCAATTGAAAAGGTGCTTCTCCACGGCGTTGGGTGTTCTGGCGGCCTCAATGCATTGCGCACAGCGGCAAACATTGCTCTAGGATCCAGTTTCATGAGGAAACCTGCTCGAATTCTCGTGTTAGCTTGCGAATTATCGACTCCTCTGGTCAGATCGGAATTAGAGTCTATCCACAAGAACGAAGAAGTTCGAATAGGTGTCACCTTGTTCAGTGATTGCGCATCGGCCGTCGTACTAGGTAATGGAATTGGAATGAAAGGTTTCGAAGAGAGCCGACTAGAGCTCCTTTCCTGGGACCACAAAATCATAGATGACACGGAAAAAGAACTTGGCTTTGATGTTGATCCACATGGTCAGTACACAACAGGAGCAGCATGAACGAGCCACTAATTCGCACAAGGTTGGAAAGTCGTTCTGACCATGCAAGTACCAAAGATGACAGCGGCAGCAGTAAAACCGATATTCGAAAATCTTGTAAAGGCAACTCCAGAGCTCATGGATTCCGAAAAGATATCACCGTCAGATTTTGATTGGGCCTTGCACCCCGGAGGTTCAACCATCATTACTGGAGTCGAGCAAACAATGGGCATCACACAAGACCATCTTCGGGCCAGTTATCAAGTGTACATGTCACACGGCAATAGCTCGAGCGCTACTTTTTTTAGTGTGCTTGATCAATTGCTGAAAACGGGCCCTGGAAGAGAGCATATCGTTGGTTGTGCTTTTGGACCTGGAATCGCGGTTGAGACAATGATGTTCAAACGAATCGACAATCAGACCGATTCGTCCGGGAGCAGTAGCCCTGGCGCATTAGTGGAGACTTCATGACTCCATCTCGGCGTTGGTTGGAGCGGGTATGATAAGAGTAGACTACTGATTAATGGGAAGGCTGTCATTCATTAGAATGCATGGTTAGAGTAGACTTAATCCGTGAGACAACAATGCTATGAAACAAGCAAGATGCGCAGCGAAATGAACAATCGGCTCAAGGCTTCCATCACTTGTGCTTTGTGGATCAGCCATTCGAAAGGCGGCCCTGACAAGCGGCCCTAAGTGATACTGTGCCAATGCAGCGGCTACTGCTCGGCCGGTCGTGTCTTGTGGTTGAAATGCAAACACTCCAGCCACGAAACAGGTAGAGATCAGAAGAGTGCCGTATTGTCGTATGATGGCATGGGCGTGTGGTTGAGGCGCTACCAGCTGGTTATTTGGCCGTAGAAGAAAATTTAGTCCTGCCGGAGCCTCCACCAAAATGTGAAGCAGGAACCCAATCCGAATCTCCATGCTTTTTATTTAGGAGCGAAGTAATGCTCTGTACAAATATGTGTCGACATGAACAACTCTTTAGAGGCAGAATGCATAATCTAGTCAGTTGACCCTACATGTCTTGAACAAAATCCCATCGACCTCGGTTCACTGCACGGATGAAGGTGGAGGCCGCTGCTTTAAAGGGATTCAAGCTGAGTCGTTGTGAGGATTCTATAATTAAACACGTATCGATTGCTTCTGTTGGAACTTGACTAGGTATACAGTGATAGAAGACGGGGAGAGATCCGAGATATTACAAGTAGACTTTTGAAGAGTCTAACCAGCTCTGACTCCGAAAAATCAGGCCATCTATTTGGGGCGGGGGTCTGATCGTCCCAAAAATTTTGGGTTTCCGAGTAAGCACCGCTTTCTGAACGAAAACATTTCCTGACAACTTCGTTCTAAGACATCTAACGTTGTAGAAAAGCCTAGGATTAGTCATTTAGGTAGACCGCAACAGGTGTGCCCAATGGTTCCTCGCTTGTTCGAGATCAATGATCAGTCTTGGTACTGTACACAATTTATCTCTCACATTTGAATATCTAACAGTTCCTCTACGCTTCCTGGCTGAGACTAATGCTTTTCAAGGTTCCCGCAAATTTTAAGAGAGAAGGTTCAGGACGATCTCACCGCACTATGGACCTTTCGCGTGCCAATCCTCCAGAAAACATCGCCTGCACGCCTTGTATCTTCGACCATCGCGCGCGTCCTCGGTGACGACACCACATCCTACACCTTTGTCGATTTTGCAGCAGGAGCCGGCGGTCCCACTCCTTCCATTGAACAGGAATTAAATCGCCAGCTTCAGGCAGAAAAGCGCTCCCCAGTCAATTTTCTCATGACAGACCTTCATCCACATGTCGAGGCATGGAAGTCTGCCGCAAAGAAGAGTCATTTCCTCGACTACGTCTCTGAATCCGTGGACGCGTCGAATGCTCCGGAAGAACTTCAATCCGAAGTCCAAAAAGGCAAGAAGCTGTTCCGAATGTACAATCTTGCTTTTCATCACTTCCCTGATGAACTGGCTATACGCATCTTGAAGGACTCTGTTAAGACATCAGATGGCTTTGGGTATGTTTCTTTCCTGCTCATCGATATGCAGCTCCTTGAATTTAACGTGTGTCTCAACTAGAATTTTTGAGCTTCAGTCTCGTTCACTTGCTTCTTTTTTTATGGTGTTCTTGTTGGGCCCCTTGTTGATACTTATCACCCCTATCTTTTTCTGGCGATCTCCTGTTCACCTCATTTTCACCTACGTCATCCCCATCATTCCTTTGGTGGTGGTGTTCGATGGCTATATATCAAGTCTACGAACGAGATCAGCAGAAGAGATCAAAGGCCTGCTGAATTCAGGGAGTGAGCTTCACGGATGGAAAATTCTTAGCGGCAAGGACGAACACACCTATGGTCTGGGATATCTGACATGGTTCATCTGCATCAAAGAAGGAGCATAGCTTGTGTCTGAATTCTCCACACTGTCTCTTCTTGCTCGGAATAAGACGAACTTGAACGTATAGCCTTGTGCTACTTCTGAACGCAAAGCCAAGCCGCATTAAGCCTAAGCCCAAGCTCTTTTCCGCTATCCCGACGACATGTCGTGAATAAGGAATCGGGATTGCAGAGGAAGGAATGTGCAACCACAATCCCGCCCCGCATTGAGTTTCCCGCAGGCCCCCAAAACTCCGCCTTGTTGCCTGCTCTCTGACCCCGTGGGGTAGGTATCTCTACCTTTCAATCCAGATAAGCCCCTCGACTTCACTCTAACATCTTCCAATCCATCAAATCTCGAATCGATCTCATCATCGGATAGCTTATTTTCAAATACCGCTATGGACTCGTCCCAATTGTCTCAGGATTTTGCCCGGCTCTCACTCCATACTGACAATGTCTTTGGAGATTTTGAAGAATTCACTTCAGCCAAGCAGAGCCTACCAGATACTGTGTTCACAGCTGCAGTCAGAGCTCACCATCCCAAGCTGAATCTCACCAAATGCATGGCCTACAATGCGGACCTTCTTGGATTTGCCAAGGCAGGCTACGCCAAGGCCGAACTTGATTCCATCGATGACTCTCTCCTGAGGACTAGGTACTACTTCACCGGGCCAAAACGCCAGATTCCCGGTGATCTGGCAGATGCTGTCGTGTTCTCAAAGCATAAGTATACCTGGATGAACAAAGAGTTCATCGTGTACCTCATTGGCAACGTCTATTACGTTCTTGCCGAGCCGGGAGAGAATGAGACTACCGCATCCCATTGTGAACTGACGGATAAGCTTATCCTCACCTGCGGAGAGACTCAGAGCGCTCTTGACCATGAAATACTGGTCTATGACGGTTACTGGTCAAAAAACCGCGCCCTATATGAAGAGGTCCAGAAAGCGGACTGGCGAGATGTGATCCTGAACGAGGACATGAAGACCACACTGATGGAGACCATGGAACGATTCTTCGACAGCGAAGAACAATATCGCAATCTCGGCGTGCCATGGAAGCGTGGCATAATCTTCTGGTGAGTGGATGTACCGCCCAAAACAACTTGGAGCTTCCATGCCGATAATTTCTTCAGGGGTCCACCGGGGAACGGGAAGACGATTTCCCTCAAGGCATTGATGAAATCCCTGTCTCTTCGCGAAGATCCCATTCCGACACTGTACGTGAAAAATATGGGGTACGGCGTTCGGAATGTCTTCCTCAAAGCCAGACAGATGTCGCCATGCGTGGTGGTCCTGGAGGATATCGATACCCAGCTGTCGCCTGGGATGAGAAGCTACTTCTTCAACGAACTTGACGGTCTTGAAAATAACAATGGCTTGTTCCTCATTGCGACGACGAACCACCGTAAGTGAATATGTCGACCCTTCCTTAACGTTAGACCATTAACACTAGCAAAGTTGAACGCCTGGACCCTGGACTTGTGAAGCGTCCGAGCCGGTTCGACAGGAAATACCTTTTCCCCCTGCCATCTTTCGATGAACGCGTCTTATACTGTGATTACTGGAGGTATGTGACTGGGTTTTCAATGATTCCTCTTCTGCCTTCTGGGTGTCAGTGTTCTCACATTCTTCCCAGACGCAAGCTTCGTTCCAATGCCGCTCTCAAATTCCCGCCTTCACTCGGGCCCGCCATCGCCGAAATCACTTCCGACTTCTCCTTCGCCTACCTGAAAGAAGCCTTCGTCGCCAGTCTCCTGGCCCTCGCCCACGAATCACTGGAATCTGACAGTGACAACGAGGGCGAAGATCCCGACATCAACGACCTCCCGCTCTGGATCGAGATTCAGAAGCAGGTCCGCACTCTCCGCGAGGATATGGACAACAGCAAGTCTGCCGCCGAGGCGGGCAACGCAGAAAATTGGGCTGCGGATATTAAGATGCCGCCGGACGGACGCCCTCGATGGAACTATGGGATGGGGCCTCACGGATGCACCATTTCGGATACGCCGAACGCGTTCGCGAGTGTTTTGGTGCCAAGGATTGAAGGGTTTGGACGGAGGCTTGGAGATAGGAGTCAGGGTGATGACGACTCTATCGATGACATGTGTTAGACTAGGTGGTCAAGCTGGGATCGGTTATGATGGTTATCGTGTTTGAGAGCCGAAAGATGCTCTTGAAGAAATGCGAATATTGATGACAGTCTTGTCGGTCCTTTTCCATGATGAATTGGCCAGGTCCCCATTCTAACGCCCTTGCCCAACTTCTTGACTAGACAGAAACCAGGCCTTCAGACCTTACCTCTCTTTGGAGCGTGAGCTTTTTTAGACAACGCAATGCACTTCTCTCTCGCTTTCATTCCGCTTCTCCTTGCAAGCCTAGCAACCATACAGTCCTTGAAACTCACCGCTTCTCCGTTTGACTCAATCCCCTCCAGCTTTCTGACCCGGTGGCCATTTCCAACCTTCCATGTCGTGACACCAATGTGCAGACTACGTAGCTTCCATGACCATGCTCCGAGAATTCAGCGCCGTTGACTTTTCGCCTGCGAGCGTTGTACGTACACGTGGTTGACAGGTCCACTAAGCGGTGTGAAATTCCGGCGTAGATACCGCCGACATCAGTAGCTCCTTCACACGAGTCGGCAGCAATGCATTGTACGTAATTCACGAATCGGTGTGATCAATTCAGAGAGAACATGCTCTGATTTTGGTAGCTACAGTACAATAATAAGCAAGAACCATGCAGACAAAAAGACACCTAACTGGCACAATATCTTGAGTAGGTAGGTATGATGATTCTCACCAACTTTTCACATGCACGTCCAGATATCCACACGATCGATCCCCACGGCACGGGGCGAGCCCCGGAAATCGATCGCTCGTCATCCCTCCCCTCCCCTCTTGGCTGACTGACTCACCTAGCAGCAGTATTAATGATTAGTAGTGTCAACTGACTCCGATCATCGGCCGTCTTCACGGCGCGAGCTAAAACTTGGGGGCTTAAGCCTTCAGAGGACATCCCGTCGCAATAATGGTCGGCTATCGAATTAGCACCTCGTCGAGCAGAAGCAGAAGCCGTGTTTTGACCGAGCTGAGATGCTTCAGTAGGATCATCAAGATTGAATTTTCAGTAAAGGATTTGAGTCAATGGCGTTCATACCCCTTCTCTAAACAGCACAGCACAGCACAGCCCATCCCAAAAGCCCAAGGCCCGTTGTGCTGTACAGAACTGCGACCTCCAGACCACCGCCTGCCCAGCCCAACCAAGCCCAAGCCCAGAACCTTCCCTCATCCGCCAGCGGCCCCGCCAGCCCAGTTTCAACACCCACCCCAGAGCCACCCAAGCATTGGCGAACCGCCCACCGTCGGGCTATAACGGGTTCGCAAGTGGCTAAGCTAAACGCCATCTGCGCCCTATCAATAGAGCCCAATAATTCGATAGTCGCGGTCATCCACACCAAACATGCCACACACGCACATGCGCACGCAGCAGTGAATGGGCTGTTTCTATAGTAAGTGGTAAGGCGTAGATAAATAGCAGCCACCCCATTGTTGCGTGGCGTCGGCTATCATGAATGGTATGGTACATACTACGTGAATGGGCCAGCATGGGCGTTGCGCATGATCGCATGATCGAGGCTAAAAGACCTTAAGTACCAATCTATCACACTGCTTTGTCTTGCATGTGAAAAGGGACCCAGAGAGAGAGACATCTCAGTTCAAAACGCACCGCAGACCCCCAGGTGCGGCATCAACGGACGTTTTGAAACTTGCATAAACGCTGCCCGCAGCATTTTAACCTGTTCCTGAATCTTATGCCAGAAGTTTGCCTTTTTTTTTCCCAACGCAACGTTTACGCTACGCAGCGGGCAGCTGCACCGTTTCGAAAGGTCCGCGCTCGCCCAGTAACCCAGTCTCCACCCCATAAAACGGCCGTGCAGAACTCAAACAAAAAGGTCTCGAGCCCACGGGGGCACACGTCACGCAAGAAAGCGTGAGTCAGTGTGTGTGTGGTGCGGTGACTTGCAACAGAGCAGAACATGGCTGTGGCGGCCATGATGCCCAGCACGCCTCTGATGAATTCCCATGAAAATGATTGTCAGGATTTCTCCTCGAGCAGGACCACGAAAGAGAAGACTGCGTTCTCCATGTCTGCAATTCTGGTTGAGCGGCCCGGAGAAACTCCACGGGTGAAAAGAGTGAAGAGGTCGCCCAAGGCAGGATCTTTGGCACAGTCGAAGGAGGAGAGAGAGACAGCGTCGCTTGCAGGCGGAGGGCCCAACTCTGACTCTGAAGAGCAGATCGCCAGAGGAAAATATCCAGGAAGAAGAGGCAGACGAGATGATCTCGAAAGCCAGCGTTCAGGGGAAAAATTGCAACATTATGATAACGTGCTACCAGAGACCGAAGCCGTAGAATCGGGCGAAGACATTTCGAAGCCTCCTCGACCGCTGTCGGTGGAAAGCTTAGGCTTCTCAGATCTTACTCTGAGATCCAGCACCGACACATCAACCTCTTCATTACGTGCTCAGCGGTCAAACAGCGGCAGCGGCGGTCGTCCAAGGCGTAGAACGCCGCAAGAAGTGGCTGATTTTCATCGAGAAAGCTGCCAATTTTTCCAATCTTTCAGCGCACCAGCCTCGAGAAGGAGTAGCCCGGTAGGGACTAGGTCGAGAGTCGCCGCATCCCCTTCCGAGGATGCAAGCTCGATACAATCAAGTCCCGTGAATATCATAATACCGAGAAGCGAAGTCGATCCTACGATATTCCAATCCCTAAATCTGACAACCAATGAAAAGGCCAGATGCAGCACACCTGAAGCAATCGCCAGCCCGGCCGCACAAGAGTCACAAGAAGAGGCGGGACCAATCTTGCGGCGCTTTTCACCAACCACCATCGATTGGACTTCTGATGAGACTCGGAGGAAAGAGTATGAGAAGATCGATCGCAGTTGGAGCGGAATTCGAGGCATGTGGAAGAGGGCTACTCCAAGGTGGTGCCATCACCGGAACTCAAGATCAGGCTTCTATACGGGCAGTGGTGACGATGGAGGAAGCGTCCGGAGGTTCAGAATAGATCTTCCTGAAGACGAAGGGAAAGATCGGGGCTCGGTGCTAAAGGCGATGCTAGCGAAGCTCGCGAGATGGTGGACGAGTTTATGATCGGATCTGTGGGAGCCTTTGTCAGCTGTGCATTTTGAGCGGTATCAAGTGACGCATTTAAGGTGGAGGACCAATGCTCGTACCTTGAATATGCGTGTGTTGTTCCAGATACAAGGCTGGATAGCAGATTCGTGGCCAATCCGATCAAGAGGCAGATGCTCGTCGGCGCTGGGGATTGGATTGCCCACAACTTCTGCTACTCAGCCTCGATAGAACGACGTCTTTATTAGTAGAACGTTGCTCCGGATAGAATATATCTCTGTTGAACGGCTCCTTCTTCAACTTCAGAGTAAGTCAAAGTCATCTAGTTTCTCCCGATACTTGAGGACGTTCCTCTTGATCTTGCTACTGTCCGTCCATGTCACATGATCCTCCATGGTCCTCGTCACCAGAAAAGCTGGATCATCGACGACATCTGTTCCCACCCTAGATGTAAAGGTAAGCACTAATTTATCACACATTATGTTTTACGTCATGATACCTCACATGGCCCTGTTCCACAAACTTCGTTGCGGCTTGCACATTTTCCACCATGCCAATGCGTGCCATCACCACGTTTAGACGTCTTCGTGCAAAAGCGCTAACCGTAACGTCCTTCTCAACACTGCTCAGCCCCGCGCCCTGTGAGCGTGATTGCTTTAAGATGCCCATGTTCCACAGCTTCTCGAGGAGAGCGGTCTCGGTCTGAATTCTGTATGGATCAGTGGGTTCAAGGTTGGCGAGCTTGTGGGCGAGTTGGCGAAGGGAGCCGCAGAGACTATTGTACTTGGAATAATCCAGTGGATGTTGGAGATGGTAACGGCGCCGGACGGCATGCTCGCGGTGGGAAGCGCCGTCAGATTTATAGGTCACAAAGTCAACCTTTTTGAGAAGCCTATGTGTGTTAATGGTTGATGAGAAGCTTTGGGGAATTTTAGGCGGACGCACTTAGCTTCGTGATACTTTAAGTTACGCATCCTAGAGTAGAAAATTTCTTGGTAACTTGTTCTAGAGTAGGATGAGCGATCGAGTCTCGATGATAAATCACAAAGCCATGAACGGGGAATTGAAGAAACACGCAAGTCGGCCCACCACGACTAGAAGCATTTTGCGGGCATCCGAGGTCAGGGTACAAAGTCGTGGCACCCTCAGGCCCGTCAACCCGAATATTAGCCGGTAGGGGTTGCTAGGCGAGGAGGACTTCTGTACTCCATCCTCGATCATGGCTTTTTGCACCTTAGGTAGGTTTATGAGGACATAACAGTGCGAGTACCTCGCTGATGTGTGGTGATTCTTGAATGCAGGTGGCTTTCCTGGTTGGCATTCTTTTTTCTCTAGCCACTACCTTACGCTCTGCGATGCTGAGAGGCCCCTGTGTAGAACTTAAAAGACCAAAAAGCGCTATCTTTGGTAGAGCATACATTCATTGTACGCATAACGAATATCAATATCAATCTAACAGCATCAAGCTTCTATGATATATTAACCCTTGGCGAACCGCATGCTACCGGTGAAGAACGTGCAGCAACTCCACCTTGAGATTATACATCATCTTCTCAATGTCTTTCCGCTCCAAAATACCCCGCGAGTCGAAAAGCCCAACATTCAAGCCATTAGCGTTGACACTCGCTTCTACGTCTAGAGTAGGCTATGTGAGGATTGTTAGTCTCATCCTTCGTTGTGATTTTGGCGTGATCATGACTTACCAGATATGCATCAGTCACAGTCGAATCCTGCACTAATGCATTCGTAGCGTCTCTCTCCGTAACCTCTCCTGCTTTGTTGCTCTGCCCGTGTTCTACTTTGAACAGCCTGATCTCGTTCTGCTGAGGTTTTCCGGTACCTTCCCCAGGCTCCGCCCCAGGCTCTGGCACCTTTAAGAAATTCAAACAACAATCAATTTTTACGCCTGTCCATGCCAAGATTTCGTGTAAAGCCACGCCACAGTATTCAGCTCGCCCAACCTCACCCAAATCTCTCTGCACGCGCTTTGCGATATCCAGAATAGCATGGGAATCATCACAAGAGCTTAAAGCCTTGACTTTGATCCTTAATGGAACGATACTGACCGTCGGAGCTGCCAGACGCTCGAGCCCTTCAATCTCATGCGAGCGATTTGCCAGGTAGACTCCAAGAATCAATTCATCGTCCTGTGTTGACGTCGACCGTTTTCTATGTGAATGGCGTTGTTTATGGAACGTCCGCGTAAAGGCCGCCATGAAGACAGCCTGAAGGCTGAGACCATTGTGTCGGGCTATTTCTTCAAGTTTAGTGGCGTTGCGGATAAGGTCTGGCTTAAATAGCTCGACGCGCTTGGCCCTCGATATAGAATGGACGGCTTCTGAAGAATGAGGTTTTGTGTTGGCAAGGTACGTGGTCCAAAATTCTCGCTGTCGCACCTTCTGAGATTGAGAGAATGTCGACGTCAATTCTAGATACCGTCCAAAGTCGGTATTCGTATTAGTAATAGCATCTGAGTTGTTACACAGGCTCTGGAGGTTGTGTACTATTTCAGTCAGAGACACTGCATCGTACAGAGCGTGATGTAACTTGATGGTGATGCTGTTTGGCTTGGAACTGGCGAAGAGCTTGACCATCGACATCGGATTCTTTGATGGTTTTGTCCTGCTAGAGGTTCCGTCAGACCATTGAATCGAATTTTGAACATTTTTGAGAACCACTTGGACAAATGGACAGTCGCGTCTCCTAGTTGGCAAGAATTTGGATCTCAAAATTGGAAGTCTGTCAATTAGGGCTATCCAAGCAGCCTCTAATTTCGTTCGAGAGACGTTGTGGTTAAGTTTGAAGGAAAAAGAAGGGTAGAAAAGCGTGCTTTTAGCCTTTTGGCACATTATCAAGGCATAGCTTTGGAAGGCGGTGGTTGGAAGCATGTATGCGACATCCTTTTGGTGCAGATTATTGCTAATCAATATCTCGTCCGTGTTTAATCCTTCAGGCATTTCCAGCGGCGTCTTTTTTGGTTGGCCTCGTGACGAATCTGGGTTTTCCTGGATCTTGGCTGCCATTCTCTCGACTGTCACTGCGCGGAGCATATCACTCACAGAAAGTCGTAGAGACTGCTTTCTTAGTGCTGAAGACAGCTTTATCGCATTTATGCTATCAAGTCCAAGATAAAAAAGGCTGGTCTGCTTTGTGATATCATTCTCGGGTGTGTTAGTCACCTTTGAGAGCGACGAGCGTAGTGTGACCTCCATAGGGCTCCACTCTGGTGTAGAAACTGCATCTGTTGCATGAACATCTAATAATCGATCGGCAGTGTGCCTTTCAATAGCATCTCTGGACTTGAAAGTAGAAAATCCGCTCAAGGTAACCTGTCCACTTGATTCGATAAAGACCTCTCCTTCAGGATGATTGAGCATCGCCGCAAGTACTGCATCGATGTGCTGAAGTAACTCTTCCGTACCCTTCTGGTCGAAAGCACGCTCTTGGCACGCTATTCTCCATACCACTTTCTTGTCAGCAACTTCCATCTCAACGTTGACGGGGAATTCAGTGGCTGAGGAGCCACTGACAGAACGATATAATTCTGGTAATTGACCAGTGACTGGGGGCCGTTTCTGAGATATGAATAAAGTATTAAAGAGAGCATCAGAGCGTTGGCCTGCAAGCTTCATCGCTTCTCGCATAGGAAAATGTTGCGCTTCCGTAATTTTAGAGCTTGTGTCTTGTATGTATTTCAGCATTTGGCTCCTGTTGCCGTGCAAGATAGTACGGAAAGGTACGGTATTCATCATTGGGAAGATCGCGTCTTCCGATCCCTCCATGGTACGTCCAGATAGCACCAAGCCAAAACAGACATCGAGTTGTCCTGTTTGCCAGGCCAGTATCATAGACCAGCATACAA
Organism: Pyrenula massariospora; assembly: GCA_021030905.1. Classification (NCBI taxonomy): domain Eukaryota; kingdom Fungi; phylum Ascomycota; class Eurotiomycetes; order Pyrenulales; family Pyrenulaceae; genus Pyrenula; species Pyrenula massariospora. Next base: position 741,689 of record JAGFMI010000005.1, read on the forward strand.
TTCCGAGGGTTTGCAGTGTCACGCTTTGTTCTCGGCAAAATTTGTGCACCTCGTCGCTAGAAAAAGCTGACTGCATCTCTGCGCGGTGTAGCAAATGGCCAGACCTTTCGGTGATTGGAACAAGCGTAGGCGTTGCTTTGGATAGCTGGCTCGCCCAGAAAGAGGAATTTTGAGGGTTGTTCGCATGTAATATTTGCCAAACAACTTCCTTACAAGGAGGTCGCTGGACTGGCGAATGGCAGGCGTAATGCTTCCTAACATCTTCAAGAATAAGATTCATTGACCATCCGTCGAAGATCGCATGCGCCGCGGTCACGATAAGGAAAGACTTTGATCCACAATGAACGAGAGTCAGTCGCAGCATGGGCGCCTTTAAACCTGACTTCCTTGCTTCTTCGCGTATGCTATGTATAACGTCACTTATTTCCGTTTCTTGACGGACCTGAAGTGATTCCCACTCTGGATCAGACGCGGGGAGGACGGCTTGAGCAAAGGAAAACGGACATTGTGCATCTTCTATAGCGATAAAAGTCGTTCTCAAGATGGGATTGTCTTGAATCACTGCGTTCCAAGCAGTGAGGACCCTTTCCTCTCGAATACCTGGTGAAAGCTCCAGCACGTCATGGTTGTAGTATTCCGCATACCCTGAGGAGAGCATCTGAGCGATCATGCCCTCCTGTAAACTTGTTGCGGGTAGAACAAGCTCATATGAGTCTAGGTTGACACTTTGATTCCTCAGAGATTTCTCAAGCTGCTCATTTGGAGTGATGAACTTCGGACCCTCATTTGGCGAGTCTTCGTACTTCTGAGCAAATGAGATCTTGGTCATCATCCTATCAATATTTTGACATCGCATAATTTCGCTGACGGTAACGCTAATGCCCACCCCCTTGAGTCGTGCAGATAGCTTGATCGCATCAATGCTATCTAGGCCCAACTCCAAGATGGATGTATGGGACTGAACGTCTTGGATCTCAACACCAGCAAGAGCAGCGATGACCTCGCGTACGTTTCTCGCTGGGACAGTCCATTCTAATCCGTTAGATTTCTCCACTCGAGGGCTCAGCTTGGTATGTTTAGATTCTTGGCTTGACCTTCTGGTCCTAGTTCCTTTTCCCCCAATATTATTGGTAGGGTCTGATGCCGCAAGTGCGACAAAGTTTTCCAAATCTGAAGCAAGCTGCTCTAATTTAGGAATATCGGAGATAATTCCCGTTGCCACTATAGTCATGGAGAGTGAATCATCTTGATCCTGCTGTATCTCAATGGCTAGCGGGTATTCTGTTGCAGAATCGCTCTCAGCGGCAGACCAGAGTTGGTTGCATATGTCCTCCTCTGCCCTTTGCTTTTGGAAGACGAACAAGGAATCAAATAGAGGTCGTTTCGAGGATCTCCGAGTCCACTTCAGGATGTCTCTAAGTGGTGTATGCTGATATGGCAACAAAGAAATGTTCAACTCATGACACTTTTTGATCAGCTCGGAAATCGAGCAATCGTTCGTGCATTTGATTTGGAAGGGTAGAGTATTAAACATTGGACCAACCACTTCATCAGCGCCTTCTGTCTCGAGAGTTCTCCCCGAAACAACGATGCCGATGGTCGGCATAATCCCAAAATGCTTTCGGAGGGTGAGAAGCCAGCATGCTTGGAAGATTGCAGGTTCAGTAACACCAAGACTGGAGCGTAGCAAGCGTATACATTCCCGGTCATTGATTTGCTTTGACATAGAGAGGGAGTTGAGCAATCCGGTCTGTTCTTGCTGGAAACCAATTGGCTCAGGATGACTTAAAGAACTGGTCCAGAATCCTTTTTCTCCTGCTGCTTGACAGAGAGGGCCCCGGCTTAAACCCTGTTGGAATGACAGACGACGACCCGGGGACGGTTGTTTGAGGTATTTTCGGGCAACGTCTTCCAAGATCATGGAGAGACTGATGCCGTCATAGAGTGCATGGAATATGCTGAGACACATCACACGTTGACGAGCAGTCTCCACAATTCTGACGGTCCATAAACGTCCTTGTAAGTTCCTTGTTTCCTCGCACCAGCTCTCGTGGCTATTTTGTATAAAGTAGCGAAAGTCATCATTGTTCTCTACCGAAATAACCGGGATGTGGATCGGTTCATCGTTTGCCACTACAGCCTGCGCATATCCATCATCTGACAGAACGAAATGGGTTCGAAGTATGCCATTTTGACTTCGGACTTCAGACCAAGCGGTCTGTAACCGTCCGACATCGACGGTATCTCTCAATCGAAAAGTAAACAACGATATATAGAGAGACCTCGCACTCTCCGATGTTTTATATATCATTCCTTCTTGCAAAGACGTGCATGGGGCTAACTGCTGGATATCTTCGACATTTCTCCCAAGTTTCTCAGCTACTAGAGAAAGCTGTCGATGGCGAAAGGCTAGAATATTCTGTTCAGCAGAGTGTTGGAACCCCCGAGCGCGGTCTGAAGGATTTGGATGATTTTCGAAACTTGCTGCCAGGCTTTGGGCGGTAGAACATCTCATGATCGTTGAAGGCTGGACCTGAAAGCCGTCACGTCTTAAAGCACGAGCGAAAGCTATTACTGATATTGAATCAAGGCCTAGCTCAAAGAAGCTGGTGGTTGAGGTGATCGTACCGGGTTGCGAGTCGTTGAAGATCTTGCTAAAGATCTGAATTATCTTTGACACCATTGGAGAGTCTTGCCCGGCAGAAGGATAGACTTGAGACCCGTTTTGGACCTCTTCCATTGATAGATTGTCATACCATGCTTTAAGCCTCTTCTGATCAATTTTGTTATTTGCTGAAAGGGGAAGACGATCTATAAGTAAGATCGTTGTCGGAACCATGTACGCAGGCAAGTGTTCACGGCAAGCATTATGCAGGGTACGTCGGAGTTCAAGTTTCGACTCGTTAACAATAAGAGCCATCTCTTGAGCTTTACTTTGACCATTTTCTATTGCGACAAATGAGACGAGTTGGTGGCTGGTCTGTTTCGGATGCCTAAACACAGAAGTGAAGACTTCCTGAGCTTCCTTGGTTGCTTCTTGGATAATATGATTGATCTCTCCGACTTCCAGCCTCTGACCCCGAAGCTTGACTTGGTCATCAAGCCTACCTACAAACTCAAAGCTATCATCATGGAGAAGGCGAACAAGATCACCGGTGTGATAGACTCTTCCACCAAGCTTTTCGAGAAACTCGAATTTCCGCGTCGTCAATTCCGGACGATTGTGGTAGCCACGTCCGACAAGAGGCCCAGACACGCACAGCTCTCCGATCGCGCCTCTGGGAACGATATTTTGTGTTCCTGCTTGAAGAACTAGTGATCCAACATTGTCAAATTGTGGACCAATGTTTGAAGGTTTTGCAACCCCTGATAATCGTGGGAGCATAGTGCAGCCTATTGTGACCTCTGTCGGCCCGTAGCCATTGTATATCACTTTTTCGTTGCCCCAAGTATCGATTATCTCCTGGCGTAGCTGTTCACCTCCAGTAATAAAGACTCCTTTCCGTAAAGACGGCACCTCTTCTGGAGTTAACAATCGGGCTAGGCTGGGCGTTAAATCAAGATGTGTAACATGTAAAGCCTGAATAGCAGCACAAATATCTTCAAGCAAGAGGTCTCTTGGTGCCGAGACCACACAAATTCCAACGGCCCAACTCCAGTATTGCTCTAGAACGCTGACATCAAAGTGGAACGATGCAAACTGTAACCATCGCGACGAGTGGTCCCAATGACCTGTGAATAGTCGCTGAAAAGCCATCATCGCCTGCACAGCGTTTGAATGCGTAATTTCACAGCCTTTGGGTGTACCTGTAGATCCTGACGTGAAAAGGCAGTAACATAGCTCGTCTTCCGAGATGGGTCGTTGGAGTGAGGGAGGATTTCGCGGGAGCCCATTCAAGATGTCGAAGACATCCATTGCAATGGTGAAAGGAGCGTTCAATCCAGAAAGCTCCTTTACCTTGTCATTTGTGGTCAATAGCGCAGTGCAGGCAGTGTCTCGAAGCAAGAACTCTTTGCGAGCAGGCGGGGCAGCTGGGTCAATAGGCACGTAGGAACAGCCAGCTTTCAAAATTCCCAAGATGGTGAAAGATGCCTCAGGGCACTTGTCGAAGCAGATCCCAATCAAGCTACCTTGAACGACACCTCTCCTAAACAGGAGTTGAGCGATCGCGTTCCCCTCCTCGTCAAGTTCTCGATAAGTCCAGGATAGTTTTCTAACGCTGCTTTTGTCAATATCACTAGCAAATTCAAATGCAATCTTTTCTGGAAATTCTCGAGCTGATCTTTCTACGAACTGATGAAGTAGTTCGACTGGAGACTCAATTCTTTCCTCTTTGGCAATCAAGGACGAGCAAAGCCTGGAAGGTAAATCGTTGAAATCACGTGCTTGGTTTTCCGGCGAACGCACGTTGTCAAGAATTAACTCGTCTAACTGTTCAAGAATGATTTGGGCTTGCGGTAACGGGAGCACGGAGTTCATAAATGTCAACTGTAATTTCAGGCAGCCACTCGCCTCTGGGATGAGTTCAAGTGACACCGAGAAATCGGCACTTGATTGCTCAGAAACGATTTGCCATGGATGGGAATATTCTGACATTTCATGAAGAGGCTTTTGGTAAACGAAGACGGTGTCAAAAATTTCGCCCTCCACGTGTGCAAATTTCTTGACTTTGGTTAAAGGCGTATTTTGGTTCCGTACCAAGGACGAGGTACGGGTAGACACCATGTTTAACAAGTCTCGGTTACGTTTACTGACGTCGGCTCCAAGGGGTAATGTGTTAATGCAGGGAAAAACTACAGCACGGTCGCTAGAAACGTCTGCTGTGCGGCCGGAAAGGACAAGACCGAAAGTAACTTGCTCTTCACCAACAAGCGACGAAAGGAGGCGAGCCCAAGCTGCCTGCGCTATTGCTTGTACCGATACTCCAAGCTTCTTGGAAGCATTAAAGAGAGCGTTGTGGGACAAGCTGCACGGTTTGGAGGAAATACCGAAACCATCCTCTTTCCGGGTATCGAGTCTCATATTTGGAAACTTGGTCGGCGAGAGGTGTGACGCATACTCGATCCAGAAATCTTGGGAATCATCTTTCAGTTCATTTTCTGCTTGTAAAATGGCGGATAAGGTCGGGAGCAGTGGGACACTTCTGGCGATCCGAGCACCATGATATGAAGCAGCAACGTCACCAAATATAATGTTGAGAGCGGTTGCGTCATACAATGCGTGAAGCATCGATAGTCGTAGGCTGGTCTTTCGAGACGAGTTCACAACCTGCAAATGCCATGGGGGCAGGTGCAGATGTTCGTAAATGTCTCTTTGAATTGCATTTGTGTCAGAAAACTCGGTGCAGACATACCAGGGAGCCTGTTCATCGCGCGCCTTATACGTCAGCATAGCAAAAGGGTGCTTCACGTCCGCCGTATGGATAAAACCAGTGCGAAGCAACTCATGATTAGCGGTCACAAATGCCCATGCTTGGCGAAGTCGCTCAAGGTCCGTTGATGGCTCTAGCTCCATAGCAATATGATTGAGATACATGTCGCCACGAGACTGAAGAAAACAGGAAAGCATTCCGGATTGCACGGAAGTACAGGGCCGCAAAGCTTCTATCTGACAAGCTTTCACTCTTAGCATATCAGTGACCCGTTCTAAGTGACTATGTTGAAAAGATTCGAAATCGAACCTAGAGTTCTGATCGGTCCTTGAATCGGTCTGGCGGAGGACATCAGCAATTTTAGATACAGATCCGGCTTCTAGGATTTCTCCGGCGGATACAGAATAACCACTCTCCTTTAGTCTACGTGCAATCTGAAAGGCGTTTATGCTGTCTAGCCCAAAACTGAAAACGGTGCTTGACCTCTGGATAGATCCTAGGTCAGCTTCTGCAAGGTCCGAGATTACTTTTCGTACGTCCATCTCTTCCCTCTGCCATTCATTGCTGCTGTTAGATCCTTCATTCATAAGAAAAGTATTGGTGGAGCGGTTTTGGTCTCGCCACGCTCTCTTCGCGAAGAATGATGGACTCCTGTCGGCCAATAAGGTCGGATCAATCGCTTGAGAGCCAGTGTAGTGACACACATCTTTGAGAACGACCTCGAAACACCCAAGAACTTTCTTCGCATCAGACTCCGTCATGAGATTCGCACTCCAGTGCATTATTATAGTCAACGAATCCATACTCCTAGCGGGACACATTTCAAGAATCAGAGGGAAGTCCATATCACCCGAATCTTCAACTTTTGACCAGATGGACGAATCCAGCATTGGGTCTTCGTTTTGAAGTAGCAATAGAGTGTCGAATAGATCTTGCTTCACTTTCCGCTTTGATCGTATGCGGCGAAGAGAACTCGGCTGCATCGGCAGGATTGCAGCATTAATTGCATGAAGGCTACGAGCAAGATCGGCGTTCGTGCTATGCGCTCCAAACCGCACTCGGACAGGCAAAGTATTGAAACATGGTCCAACAGTAGCAGAGATGCCCTCAACTGGTAAGTTTCGACCACTAAAGACACTTCCAAAACACACGTCCGATGCGTCTGTTCGAATTGCGATGAGCCGAGCCCAAGCCGCCTCACAGATGCTTAGTCGCGTCACGTCACACGACTTTGCAGCTTCGTCTATTTCGCTAAGGCGGACGTCTAACTTTCGAAAAGTATGCTGTTGCTTGAGTTCCATTGGGTCCTGGTGAGGCCCTTCTATTTGGCATGTGAAAGGAGTCGGGTTGAAGTCATGCAATTGTTGGTTCCAGAAAGAATCGGTCTGCTCTTGCTCCATGCTCATCATATAATAAATGTAATTTTGAAAGGATGATGCCACGACTTTTTCATGGCCAGCCACAATCGTTTCGACGTCTTGCAGTAGAAGAGACATTCCCTCGGCGTCATAAAGGGCGTGATGGATGTCCAATACCATTTGGGATCTATTTGATTCGCGTTTCCTCGTGAAAGAGAGGCGGTACGGAGGAAGCTTGCAGGTATCGTCATTGCTTTTTTTTCTCTTTACCCTTGCTGTTGAGCTCGATTTGGTTACCGGTAGATCGAACTCGATCAATATGACTTGAGCAAAAGCGTACTTAGGATTTCCTGTTGCCACAAATCCCGTGCGGAGGATGTCATGGCGCTGGACGGCGACCTCCCACGCAGCAATCATAACATTCTCGTCCACCAAGATTTCAAATTCAACACGGTTCCAATACGTGGAGTTTTTGGAGCCGATACTATTTGAGAGCATTGCTTCTTGTAACGGAGTACATGGCAGGATAGCACTGGCTCTCAATCCAAGTTTGGCGTACTCTGCCTTGGTAGATTTGAGGAAATCTGCGTTGAATGGCATCATTTGTCTTGGAGATGCTGATTTGATGTTGGAGGGAGTAAAGCCTTGTGACGGTAAGCAAAGGCGATGATTAACGAAACCATTCATTTCATTAGACGACTCAAGTTTCGCTTGCACAACCTCAGCCAAAGTCTTAAGAGTGCTATGTCGTAAAATGGTAGATACGTCGATTTGGCATTGCAATCGATCCCTAATCTTTGTTGATAGATTTATGCTGCTGATCGAGTCTAGTCCAAGGCGAAAGAATGAGGTTGCTAGACCAAGCCTTCGCCGCGGGACACCGGTCACCTCAAGGACTGCATTAGCTAAAGAAGATTGGACTTCGGACAATGACCCTTCCTCATTCGTGAGATCGCCTGATTTAGGACAGTCAGAGTCTTCAGAGGCTATAGATTCAAAGTACAGTCCACGCAGAGCCTTCCGATCGATCTTCCTTTGTGTTGTCACCGGAATGTCTTCGAGACGAATTAAATCTTCCGGAATCATGTGAGCTGGAAGCGTTGTTGATAACTTCTTGAACATATTTTCTGTCAAGATGGCCGGCTCGGACGTCTCTTTCGCAGTCCAGAACGTGACGAGGTTCGTTGAACTAGCCTCCGGATTCTCGACAATCATTGTAATACAATCACGTACTCCCTCAAGCTGAATAACAGCATAATCAACTTCTCCGAGCTCAATTCGCTGTCCTCGCAATTTGACTTGATCATCTTCACGACCATAAATGCAAAAGGAACCGTCGGTGAGGACGCGGCCGATGTCACCGGATCTGTAGACTCGACCCCATCGAGGATGGTTCATAAATTTCTGCATAAGGTGAGGTCTTTTAAGATATCCGTTGCAGACTTGTTGGCCCCCTACGCAGATCTCGCCAATAGCACCTCGAGGGAGTGGCATTAGCTCGTGAGCGGCTGAGACGAACATGCATGTATTAGGTAGAGGATAGCCAATGTTGTTCGGGAAGTAGTCTCGCTGCACGTTGGGCCTCAAGGAACAGATATTAGTAGTCTCGCTTGGTCCGTAGCCTTGAAAGAGACCTCGCCCAGACCAGGTATCATGTACCTTAGAGCTCACAGCTTCCCCCGCGGTGATAAGACATCTCACGGTTGGTAGTTTCGTCGCATCAAGCATCGACGCGACTGAAGACGTCATGCTCAGGTGAGTTATTTGTAGTTTTTGAATGATTCCTTGGAGGTCGCGGAAGAGAACGTCGTTCGCTGCAGAGCAAAGGCGGATGCCATTTTGAAAAGAGAACAAAATGTCAAAGACTGACACATCGAAAGCATGTGAACATGACTGAAGTAGGCGAGATGTTGAGACTACTGGATATTTTTCCGACAGAACCTCCAGATTGCTCTGAATATTCGAACGAGATACTAGTACAGTTTTTGGAGTGCCAGTAGTTCCCGAAGTTGAAATAGCATAAGCAGTGCTCGATCCTTCGACCTTTCGTGGTAGATTAATGCCCGATATAGGCTTGGGCGAGGGAATTCCATGATCTACAAGAAGGATTTTTTCGAGGCTGAAGTCTTTGAAGGCTTCCTGAAGCTGCCCTGTCGTTACGAGGCATTTCACGGAAGCTTCATCAAAAACCTGTCGGGCACGGTCCAGCGGTGTTTTCGTATCAAGTGGGAAATATCCCGCTCCGGACTTCAGGATTCCAAGAATGAAAATGTAAAGCTCCAAACATTTTTCTGTGTATATGCCAACTAGATCGCCGGGTCGAATGCCTCTGCTCGCTAGAGTATGCGCCACTGCTTCTGAGCCATCATGTAATTCCTGAAAAGTCACCTTCTTTGATTGAATCCTACCCGATGTAGCATTAAAGTCTTGAACAAATTCTATAGCTGTTTTCTGAGGTTCTCGTAGGTCTATTTGCCATCCGTCTTGTATTAGGTTCTTAGATTTGACAGGATTTCCATTTGCTCCTGGAATCGAAGGAAGGTTCCATGCAATATTGTGAACTCGCGGGTTTTCAACAGAAAGTAAATTTAAAGGAACATCATTGTACAAGCTCCTGAGATCAGCACTGGGGAACTTGATGAATAGTTTTATCATCGCATCCAACTGCGACAAAAACATTCGAGCCTGCGTCTTGGGGAATATGGACTGCAAAAAGGAAGCCTTCAAATTGACGTTGCTGTCGCAGGGTTCAGCCTCAAGCGTCAAGGTGTAGTCAAGATAGTCAGCCGAATCCGTTGTTCGTAACAGCTTGTCCTTATGAATTTCACCTACAAGGCTTTCCTGCCAAACGAATATGGCGTCAAAGAACTTGCTGCCGCTCGTGACTCCAGCGAGATTATGTATCCTCTGTAATGGGAGAATGCCATGTCGGATAATTTGACGAAATAAACGGTGATGGTTAGTGACTAAGTCTCGGACGCTGCGCACTCGAGACACGTCTATTCGGAGCGGGAGTGTTGATATGCAGGGACCAATGATCTGATCAATACCTTGGATGGGAAGACTGCGCCCGGAAGTGACTGTCCCAAACACAACATCTGCGGAGCCATAGTAGCTGCTAAGCAGTAGGCTGAAAGCTGCGGAGATAATACTATGTCTGCTGACTTTAAGCTTTTGACATATTTCATGAAGATCACCGGTTGAAACTTCCGAGACAACAGATACAGCATCTCGGCCATAAGCACGCGGTCTCTGCGCGTGAAGGCAGGAGAATGTACAACAAGGAGCGTCCTGAAGATGCCCTCGCCAGTAATCTTCCGCCTTTCGCCATTCATTGGTTTCTGGAAGGCTCCGCAAAAAACTAGTAACGGTATCAAATTGCGGCCGTTGAAACAAACCCATGCCTTGTAAGCAAGCATTCAGATCGGTCATGACAATATCCCAAGACCATTGATCGTATAGCGCATGATGTATCAAGACCAAAGCTTTCTCCTCTTTCTCGTCAACGAAAATCTTCAGTGGACGAGAAATAGACATTGAGCATAATGCTGGCTCGAGCTGACTAGTGCTGGGTATATCCGGTACAAATTGATTGTCATCAAGGACTTTTCGGACAAGACGCACAAAAGGATGTCCATGAATGTCAGCCGTAGAAAAGCCACTCCTTAAAATGTTGTTGGCATCTGCAACCCGCCGAAACGCACGTTTGAGATCCATATATGAAATTCGTCGTGTAAACTGGACGGATATCTGATTGAAATTAATTGAGTCTGCTCTTTCTGTCTCAGATAACATCCCTAGTTGTAAATCGGAGCAAGGAAGGACTTTTTCAACATCAGGCTCCAGTACTCGTCTCTGATACCACTGTTGAATCTTCCCATCAAGCGATTGCTGGCTTGGTGTACTGTGTGAAGAATCATGGGCATTGACTTGGCTTTCAACCGTCTCCGATATTGCTGCAATCGTGTCAGCGCTAAGCAAATCTGCAACAGATATATTCAAGTTTTGGTTGCGCAGCATAGACACGATTTTAATCGCTCGCAAACTGTCCAAGCCTGAGTTTGCCAGGCTTTGTGATCGATCTATTGACGAATCAAGCTGTTCCATGACAATCTCGGCGATGCTGCGCTCAGTCGCGTTCTTAAAATGTGATTCTGTATCACCTGGACGGCGTCTACGACAAAGAAAATTCTCTTCAAGGCGCCTGCGGTCAATTTTACCTGAAGCAAGCTTTGGCGCCTCCGAAAGTATAACAATTTCGTTTGGCCTCATGAACCCTGGAAGTGAGCTTTTGTAGACATGTTGGATATCTTCAACCGAAACGTTGACTTTCGACACCAAGCAGAAAAGCACAAGCACTCCTTCGAGTACACAAGCAATTGCGTGGTGAATAGGCTCCAACTTGTAAGCCACTTGCTCGATTTCGCCGAGTTCTACACGCTGACCGCGAAGCTTCACTTGTCCGGAAGATATTCTACCGAGACATTCGAGTTGGCCATCAAGATTCATTCGAGCTTTGTCTCCTGTTCGGTAGACACGACCATATCCCGGCAGATCAATGAAGGCTGCGGCAGTCTGATCAGGTCGGTTGAGATAACCCTCGGCAAGTTGGTACCCTCCAATTGCAAGCTCTCCTACTCTGCCGATAGGTAAAATATCTGCTTCAGTGTGGGAAACACCATTATTTTGCATGATAGTCAGAACGAATGCAGAAGCAGTTGAGAGCGGTCTTCCAATTATACCCACCCTCAAGTCTTTGTCAAATCTTGGCACAAGAGTGCAATGAATGGTCGCCTATTCACATCAGCTACTGCCATCCACGAGCTACCTCTCCAAGAATTGGGACGCAGCAGTAACCATTGCAATTCTACTTACCTCTGTTGGGCCATACATCCCATATAAGATACCCTCCTCGTCGCCGTGATATCCAAACTCTTTAATGAGAGGCTCTGTCAGCATCTCACCTATTGTAAGCAGCAGTTTTAGCGAAGGAACTGAGTCACGCCTTTTCAAAAGTGTCCCAGCCACAGTTGGTGTCAGCTCTGCTGCATCAATGTCGAGTTTTTTCAGAGTTCCACTCAGATCGCTTAACATTACTTCCCGTGCACAGCAAGCTAATATACTTCCTCTCATTAATGGAAAAAAGACTTCGAACACAGATACGTCAAACGTCGGAGCCGCAAATTGAAGAAATCTTTTGAAGATAGGAATATGCTCGTCATGAGCAAGTAAGGCCTGAGAAGCAGCCTCATGGGAAATCGGTACTCCTTTCGGGGTACCTGTAGACCCTGAGGTATACATCACATACGCAAGATCTTCGTGATAATTCAAATCTGGGACTACGTCTAAAGCGTCCACGTCTTTGCCGTGTACGTCATCAACAAACAAGACTTCTGTACGCCGAGCCGCAGCGCTCGCTTGCGCTTCCAATGCTCTTGTAGTTATCAAGATCCGGGCTGCAATATCTTTCACAATCAGATCAATCCGTTCATACGGGGCATCCAGGTTCAAGGGACAGAAGGCGCCTCCTGCTTTGAGAATTGCCAGTTGTGCAACGTACAATTCTGGGCTCTGAGCAATTAATATTGGAACAATGCCAACATGTGCATTCTCGGCATCTTGAGATGCGGTGAGGATACGTAAGGCCAGCCGATTCGATAAGTCATCAAGTTCTGCGAACGACATGTGGTCAATCGTGCCGTCAGGACCGAGATACTCTATAGCCGTCTTTTGTGCATGAAATTCAAAATCAATGAGTTGGTGCAGAAGTCGAGGTCCATTAATTCGCTGTGGCAAAGGATTCAGTAAAGACGGAGGGACCAGCGAATTCAAGGGTTTAAGATTAATGTGGTGGTGTATGCCATCTTTCCAAAGCTTTCTGGTTTCCGACCTGAGTCGCGCACATACATCTTCTATTGCCTGCTTGGATATTGCAAACGTGCTTGATAGCCTCCACTTCCCTGCTGTTCCAGTGCATTGAAGCTGTAGGGGCCATTTCTCAGGCTCATCTTTGTGCGCTCCTGCAACATCGTATTCCAGTCGACCTTTCGTCTTTGCTGGGAAGACAGCGGTTCCTATCGTCTTGCTTTCCCGTAGATGCTCGTCCTTGAGTGCATACCAAGTATGAACCACGGTGTTCACGCGAATAGGCTGCTCGTCGAACCAGAATACTACTTCTGGTGTCCCGGTGAGACTTTCGAGGACTCCCGCCCAGGCGAACAACACGAGGTCGGCAGGCAGGTCAAGGTCATTGATCTCTTGCGAAGATTGGTGGCGAGGCGGCAGCAAGACCTGCAGATCATAGCTTGAAAGACTAGGGATGGTAGTGTATGCTGCCATTCTGCTCTTGCTTGTGGTATGAGGATGCCGCAAGGGGTACCGTGTTCTTCTAATGCAGGCGATGCAGCATAGGACAGCAGCAGAAGCTGCGATCGGGCAACATGTCTCTCATGCAGCGCCACTCTGTGAGGCGGTCCATCTCCGACGCTATGAGTGAAGCCAACGATCCATTACCGGGGTGAATGGGATCCGGGGAACGGTGCAATTGCCGTCTGCTGGTGGCAGACGCGCCTTTCGAGCGTTGACATCATTGTCTAACCTTCGAAAGGAAATTGGGTGGACGCGGTATTTTGGGAGGTGTTCGGTGACAGGCACACGGTGGCTAGCGACGCAGAATGTCGCGACTCTCCAGATCCACCGGGCAACGCCATCTTCGGGCCAAGAAGAACTGGATCCACGCGGTGTTTTCTCGCGACCCTTTCAGGCCGAGGTCGGCGTCGCAGATTAGATTAGATTATCAGATAAGATCGATCAGATAAGCAGCTTCGGGTATGGCGCGTGAAATTTTCCCCTACTGGCCAAGCAACTAAAGCTCGACTCGTACATCTTGCCTTTCGTCACGGAGACTCTTCGGAAGCTACTGTCCCTGCATCATTATGAAAAACGTGCCTAAAGGTGATTCTGTTTGCTAAAAATGTATGACTCACATTAGTCTTACTATAGTCAACATCACGTATTGTTGTCATGCCGGAAATGAAAGGGATCCATCACGAAATTGCTGCGCTCTCCCTCCTTTCCGCAGAGTGGTACTCCCTGTAGCTTCCCTTTTGCTAGACGCGCCAACCACATATTTTTGCCCGAGACGTGGTGAAAATGCAGCGTTTAAAAAGTCCTAGTATTTAGTGCTTTTCTGTGTCCGAACTTTGATTTCATCTACATTTCTTCACTGCTGGGAGGGGCCGAACTGACACCGACTTGCTGCAGTCGGTGGTCAGAACTTATGTCACCGTTCATAGAGGCTGACGACAGCTCGACCATATCAAGCTATCCTTCCTCAAATGGAAGCTCGCACAGCCACGGGGATCAGTTCAACTCGCCACCTCCTGTACTACGAAAGTCGAGTTTCAATGATTTGTATGATGTAGTTTGCGTTGGGTTTGGTCCAGCGTCTCTCGCCATCGCCATCGCTCTCCACGATACCTTCAATCCTCGGCTGGGCTGCCAGAATTCTTCAAGAACGCCTAGAATATGCTTTCTAGAGCGACAAGAGACTTTTGGGTGGCATGCTGGGATGCAGCTTCCCGGGGCAAAGATGCAGATATCCTTTTTGAAAGATCTCGCTACACTGAGGGATCCACGGAGCGACTTCACCTTTCTAAACTACTTACATTGTCAAGGACGACTTGTTCAGTTTTCCAACCTTGGCACCTTTCTCCCTTCGAGACTTGAATTTGAGGATTACATGAAATGGTGCTCGGATAGCTTCGCTGACATTGTCGAATATGCGCAAGAGGTTACCGATATTGCCCCTAGCAACACCAGCAAGGGAAGCTCAGTAACAGACTCTTTTGTCGTCAGGTCGAGGAACGTTTTAAATGGCCGTATCCAGTTTCGCCAGGCTCGCCATGTCATTGTTGCCATTGGCGGGAAGCCTCGGATACCCGCACCGTTTCCACAGCAATATCCCAAAGTGATTCATACCTCAGGATACCGCTACCGAGTTCCTCAAGAACTCAGAGATCCCGTCGGGCATTACCATATTGCTGTCATTGGTGGTGGGCAAAGTGCAGCAGAGACTTTTCACGATCTCCACGCAAAATACCCTAATTCGAAAACTACCTTAGTCATCAGAGACACTGCTCTTCGACCCTCTGATGATTCTCCTTTGTAAGTGTATTCAGCTGTTTTCTCTACCTACGCTCATCTCATCGCGATTAGTGTGAATGAAATATTTGATCCAAGTCGGGTCGAATCTTTCTTCAATCAACCACCGTCTCAGAGAAGTCACAGTATTGAAATTGACAAGGCCACGAATTACGGTGTTGTCCGTCTTGAACTTCTCGAGGCTATTTACTCAGAGCTCTACCAGCAACGAATCAAAACTTCTAAGGAGCAGGATTGGCAGCATCGCATACTCCCATCTCGTGCCATTCAGAGCGTTGAAGCCAATCAATCTGGCAAGGGCCTGCGTCTCCAGCTCCACAACTTCGAGAACACCGAGCCATCGATTGAAACACTCGATGTTGATGCTGTCATCGTTGCAACCGGCTACACTCGCGACGCACACAACGACCTTCTCACCAAAGTTGCACCTCTTCGTAGCGACAACATCGACCCTAATGGACGTGCACCCCCACACTGGCAAGTTCAGCGGGACTACCGGCTGATGCTCGACCCCCACAAAGTGAGCAAAGATGCTGGTATTTGGTTACAGGGTTGTAATGAAGCCACGCATGGGCTTTCGGACACTCTCCTATCTATTCTCGCCACACGTGGTGGGGAGATCGTGCGGTCAATTTTCGGTGATTTTCGAAGCGAGAACACAAACGGCTACCATGATACGTCAAATGCATGAGGGATTCTCGTCTCGTTCAGGCTATGTGCATTGCATATTGAAAGGGCTGAATGCTGCCATGATCTCAAACGTAAGTCGCTTGGCGCTGTTTTCACCACTTTGATCAAGCCTTCCTTGTTTGGCCGTTGTGGGTTGCAGAAATCTTGCATAAATTAGAGCCTTGGCCTTGGATGTTGCAGCGGATGCGCTGCATCTTGACTAACAGTGTTTTGCACTGTGGATATCGAATCAAAAGTCTTCGGTTCATTAACGGTGCATGTATCTAGTAGAAGACGTGGCAACACCGTTCTAGCAATATCTCTACGCAAAGAAACTTACCTCTTCATCATCCTAGAGGTATCTCGCAATATTATTGTCGCTCTGAACGCCGTAAAGTTCAGCCTCATGACTTGTTGACCCTACTTTCATCCCGGTTCGGTGCCGCTCACTTGTCAGCATCTTACTTACCTGTTTGGGTGCAGATGTTCCCAGGATAGATCAGGCTGTGGGCTGAGTAGCGCCACCATGCCTAAATCTGGCGGTTGGCCTATTTCCGGCCTTCCCCACCAGCATTTCCCCTTCCCGCTGCAATCCTTCTAGGATATGACGACGGCTCTGCCATACGCCTGCAAAACTGCTGTTCATAGACTCGGTGCCGCACTTCAACGCAGGAATCGTCAATGATGCACAGCTTCTAAGCCTCGAAGCCTTCTCAACTGCTTCAATCGTCTTCAGCTCTTCGACGTTTGTCTTTTCTCCACGCCTAGCCCCCTCGTTTCATGTTGTTTCGACGGTTGCTTCATTTTTCTTTTCCTGTAAATTCTTCCGTTCACCATGTTCCTCGGTCTTTCGCTTCTAGTTCTTGTTCCTTTTCTCCTACTTTCTACGTTTCCTACGGTCACAGCATCACCGGTGATTAATCGCAGAGCAAGCTCCAACCCTACCGTCTCCTCCCTATCCCCCATCAAAACTCCCAACCATGGGGATCCAAAAGCAATGGCGATATCATATGATACAAACAAGCAAGCAGGTGGAGGAATCCCAAATGTCTCACATCCTCCTCAGCTTTCCCAAGCTGCAGCAAAAGATGTTCAATTCCTCCTCCTCCTTACCAACATTGAAATCTCCTTCTACAACTCAGCGATGACCAATCTCACGCAACAACCACCTTCTCCGGACTGGGACCCATCTCATTCAATTGGCAACACCCCAGCTCCCAAATTTCTCTCGACTCTCATCGCGCAACGTACAGTCCACGCTGCCTACCTCTCTACTCTACTCTCCCGTTTTGGCGCACCTATTCCCCCGCCCTGCAAAGAAGGTTACCGCTACCCTCACTCAATTAGCCTGACCACCTTCCTCTCCGAAGCTCTTCGGCTGTCCACTATATCCCTGAGCGCTCACGATAATACCCTCATCACACTCTCAAGCAGCGATCCTCTTCTTCTTGCCCCTTTGACTGGGCCAATCTCCACCCTCACCTACCTAACCACCTCCCTCTCGCAATCCCTCTCCAAACCATCAAATCCAACCCCGTATTCAACCACATCTCTTCCTCTACCCTTCCTATTGACTCTCCTTCCTTCTTACCTGCCAAGCACCTGCACATTACCACCACTTTGGGAAGAATCCAGGAATCCACCGCCTGCATTAACCCTCTCCCTCATACCTTCTGACAACGAACGATCCATAACGTTCTTCACCGACCCCAACCGTCTACCGGATGACATCACCGCGCCTCCCGTGCGCACATACGTAGCCTGGGTTCACGGCGCCAGCGCTCCCATTTACACGGATGCTATGGTATTTCCAGAAGGAAGGATCGAAACCGACGTGCCTGAAGAACTTGGGCGAGGAGGAGCGGTTTATGTGGCTTTGGTCAGCGGGAGAAACCAGGATACGGTCGAAGAGCTTGAAGGGTTGGTGTTAGCGGGATGGGAACTTGTGAACCTGGATTTAGAGGACTGAGGAGAACCTCCCTTAAGTTTCTGTTTTCCATGTACTATGTTTTTGTTACGGGTCTCGGTGTTGGATCTTATTTTGGCGGCATTTGATATGATACCCCATTCAGTTTGCGGTGTGGTTGCAATGTTTTACATGCTATGAAAGAGCGTGGCGTTTGGGGTTTTTTACACTTACCATGTGCTTCGTTTTTGAGGTTTCACATGGTGTAAAAGGCGAGGATCTGAGACCGATGCGGAAACGCAGGATTCTGTATGAGTTTGATTGTTCATTTGCAATATTTATCTTGTCGTCTCCGTAGATAGCGCAGTATGCATAGAAGCCGTCTGTGTATTGATAGAAGCTCAAAATAGTTGATTGAGACTTTCCATTTTTCGCTACAGCCAAGCTTCTAACAGAGGCCAGTGGGAACGGTCCAATTTCGACTTTCTCAGAGCCATCGGGCTTCATCATAAAGCTTTACAGGCAGCTTCAGCCACAGAGCTCGCACCTGGATGTCCCTGACTTCGGCGTGAGCCGCCCCGAACCACCGAGATTTTGCTTGAACACGATCAACCGAACCACGGAAAATCTTAGGTAGGGGCTGCATTCGGCTTTAAATCTTACACATCGCTGGGGGCGGCATAATGAGGTCGTTCCCCATTGTTCAAACGGGTCAAGCGAAATTTCCGGATTTAATCTGTTACACTTATAATCTACATGCACTTGGTTATTTACTCCTTATTCTCATACCTGTCAAAATGTCGTAACACTTCGATTTCTATGTCATGGCCAGCACTCCTGCTTCTACATCCTCCTTCCATGGCAAAGTCATCTGCGTGACCGGTGGCGCTAGTGGGATCGGCTGGGCAACAACCAGGCTCCTCTACTCGCGCGGCGCGTCCGTTTCGATTGCAGATATTGACCAGTCGGCACTTGACGCGGCAGGAGCATTCTTCAACCATGGCAATCCCGTCAATACTGATGAGCGAGTGATGCTTTCACATGTCGATGTCGGAGACAGGGCCCAAGTTGACGAGTGGATCAGAGAGACTGTCAAGAGGTTTGGGGAACTGACTGGTGCAGTGAATGGGGCAGGTGTGATTGGGAAGCACCATGGATTGATGGTCGTAGGGGAGCTGGAAGATGAAGAGTGGGATAAAATACTCAGAGTGAATTTGACGGGGATGATGTTCTGTCTTAGGGCAGAGATCAACGCGATCCTAAAGGGGATGCAGAACGATCGCGGAACAGGTAGTGGAGGTGTAGTTTGTGTGAGCTCGATTCAAGGCCAGATAGGATTTGCGAAGCATGCGGCTTATGCAGCCAGCAAGGTAGGTGTTGGCAAGGTCTGATGTTTGCCTGCCATATGTTGGATCTTCTTTCATTGGTTTTGCCTGAGACCTGCCAATGACCATGCTTACAGGAGTATAGCACGGTGTCCAGGGGCTAGCCAAAAGCGCCGCAAAGGAGTACGGAGAAAAGAACATTCGAGTGAACTTGGTAGCTCCGTACGTCCATCTAAGGTTACTATCGACCGGAGTCCTACGATATGATGAAGACTCTGGCTGCTGCTTTGAGCATGGCTTACTATTCATAGAGGGACTATTGACACACCACTGGTACAGAAGCGTAATGCTTTCCTGGGAACCGACCCCCCTGAAGTTGAGACTCCCATAAAGCGCATGGGAACCTCTGAAGAGACAGCTAATGCCATCGTCTGGCTATTAAGTGATGAGGCAAGCTTTGTGACAGGAGCAACGCTTTCTGTCGATGGAGGGTGGAACTGTTGACATGGACGGCCAAGGTAAACATGAGCAACTCTTTCTCCTGGTTATTTAGCGTGTAAGTGATGTTCAGTTCGAACCAATGATTAACTGGCTTCCCATTTACCTCTTTGCATCACCGCCTGGAGCCATTCATCATTCGTTCCTAAGCCCGCCAACTTCTGCAGTTGGATGGTAACAAATTACGGAGCTGGACTGACCTCTTTTTATAAAGACGTCATCTAGATGATACAGACTCGCTCTGCTTCAAATGGCTTCAATAGTCAGGTGAGTATTTACTAATTCTGGCAGCCCAGTCAGGTTTTATCCTGAGGTACGCTTCTGCGTGCAGCTACCCCACACCTACTCCGACGTCTGTGGAAGGGTGAATGATTCTACTATCTAGGCCTTACGATAGCTAACGAATGAACTGCAGCCTAGATCAACTAGTACCGAATAGGAATATCTTCAGCAAACAGAGCAAACAGAGCAAACACACGTCATTAGTAATAGTCATTCTCAGCAAGGTAGCTGTTCAAGTTATTCTCTGTTGTTACTTTCAATTAAATCACCCGTTCAAAACCCCCCGAAATTTTTCCTTTTCTCCTCCTTGTCTTGCTCCTTGTCTCCAATTGTGTCAGGTCTGCCTCAAAACCGTCTCTATCTCTTCGCGTTGCAAAACAATCAATAGCCCACCATGAAAGCAATCGTAATGCAAGGAGAAGGGAAGGCGGCCGTGGTCAACGATCGCGCTATGCCCAAGCTGCGCGACGGCTACGTTCTCATCAAGGTCAAAGCAGTCGCCGTCAACCCCACTGATTGGAAACACGTCGACAAATCCAATGTCCCAGGCCACCTAGTCGGCTGCGACTACGCCGGTGTAGTCGAGCAGGTCGGGGAACATGTTACCAAGAAGTGGAAGATTGGAGACCGGATTGCTGGTATGGCTCACGGTGCGAATGCAGATGAACCCGAGGACGGAGTTTTTGCGGAATTTGCCGTTGTCAAAGGAGATGTTGCGATGCACATACCAGATAATCTGAGCTTTGAAGAGGCGGCGACATTGGGTGTTGGTATATTCACGGTTGGACAGGGTTTGTATCAGAGCTTGGAGCTAGATATGCCCGACTCACCGGCCAAGACGAAGAAGCCCATCTTGATCTATGGTGGCAGTACTGCAAGTGGTATTCTAGGTATACAATTTGCCAAAGTGTAGGTTCTCTATCTCTTCCTGATCACCTTACCTTTCCATCTTGCCCTCTCTCTCCTTATCTTACAGTTTCGCAGATCAGGCTACACTCCCATCACAACCTGCTCCCCTCATAATTTTGACGCTGTCAAAGAGGCAGGAGCCGAAGCTGCCTTCAATTATCGCGACTCCGACTGCGCAGCCAAAATACGTGAATACACGAACAACAACCTCATGTTGGCGTGGGACTGTATCGGTTCCGAGGTATCCGCCCAGCTGTGCGCCGATGCCTTGTCCTCTTCCAGCGGCTGTAAATATGCCGCCATTATCCCAAACGAATTTCCCCGCGAGGACGTCCAAACGTGGTATACCCTCTCTTACACGCATATCGGGGAGGCATTTAGTTCGCGTGGAAACAGCGTGCCAGCCAAGGTGGAAGATTTCAATTTTGCAAAGATGTGGGCCCTCGTCGCAGAGAAGGAGCTGGCAGAGGGAAAGGTGAAGGTGCACAAGCCGAGGATCGCAAAAGGACTTGAAGGCGTGATGGAGGGAATGGACCTGCTGAGGCAGGACAAGGTTAGCGGGGAGAAGCTGGTATATGTAGTCTCATAGAGGACTGTCTAGGTACCCACCCCTCCATTGTACTCCAGTGCGGGAAGTCCAGGATCGGTATCTGATATTAAGGGGGTGAAATCGAAGTCCGGACCGCCTAACGGCATTAGGTGCGATTAGCGCACAGCATCTTCATAAAGATATCTTTCTATACAGTTTACACAACAAGTACTTTATACCTCGTTAGACCTCAGAGATACTCTTACTGTATAAATATTGTATCTAAATGTGTATTGGTTCAATACAGGCTATTGACAGCTATTTGAGAGTTTGTTCACTTTATGTTGGTGGATAAGGATGTAGTGGTCCGGGCTTCAATTTCACCCTTAATATGTAACTAAAGTAGTCTCCGTCGACGGGCGGCCGGGTTCTCCGCGCCCCCCCCACACTGGTGCCTCAAGCACCTTCCTTATCGAAAGAGCTTATCATTGGACGCGACACCGACGCCCTACCCCGTGAACTTCGACCAGCCCATCGATCTCCCTGGCGCCTTGCCACAGTAAAGCTTGACATCATGCTGCTCAGGCCATCTGCCGCCACCGCAGCCCTTATCTGAAAGGTAGGATATTTTTGACAAGCTCCCCCGGATGACTGCCGGCGCGTGCGGCCGACCTTCGAAGCTCGTTCCAATATCCGACCGGATGGTAGCGACGGGTGTAACAATCGAACGTTTCTTGCTGGTCGAGGCACAGTTGAGTGATTCTTAAATTTTTTTCTTGTCCTATAAGTTCATGAGCTGTTTCCATGGCATAGCGAAAACCGAGTGACTTCTCAGTATCCCGGCCTTCTTCACCTAGAATCTTGAAAGCTCGAGCTTCTTCTCGATAGCTAGAAAGTGCTGTTTCCGAAATATCAATCAGCAGAGCCTTCATAACACCCGTCTACTCTCATCCCCTACTGCCTTCATCATGGCTGAAGAGAAAGAGAAGGGTACCTACGCCTCTGCTGGGCTTGACGAAAAGCGGGCCCCCTCCCCTGTCGAGATCGGTGAAGTACGTCGTGGCTCGCACGTCGCCGAAACTATTGTGAAGCACTCGCACGATGCTGACGAGGCGTTGAAAGCATTTGCTGGTCTAGAAGAGGAGTCGCTCGAGATTGACGAGGCTACGAACAAGCGTCTCCTGCGCCGAATTGACTGGAATCTCATGCCTATAATGTGTGTGGTGTACGGCATGAACTATCTAGACAAGACAACTTTATCATACGCCAGTATCATGGGGATCAAGAAAGATATACATCTTGTAGGAGACAATTATCAATGGCTGGGGTCGATGTTCTACTTCGGATACTTAGCTTGGGAATATCCTACGAACCGATTGCTACAACGCCTACCTCTCGGGAAGTATTCAGCATTCTGCGTCTTCATGTGGGGCACAGTGCTCGCTTGTTTCGCAGCAGTCCAGAGTTTTAGCGGTGCAGTCGCTGTAAGGTTCTTCTTAGGAGTCTTTGAGGCAGCTGTCACCCCAGGATTTGCCCTTTTCACTTCACAATGGTACAAAAAATCAGAGCAGGCAACTAGGGTGGGCATTTGGTTTTCATTCAATGGTTTCGCGCAAATATTTGGAGGGCTCGTGGCATATGGCATTGCCAGGGGGACCGCCAATCATTCGACGTCTCTTGCGGGTTGGAGGATAGTATTCCTCTTCACCGGCTGTCTGACGGCTACCCTGGGTATAATATTTTGGTTTGTGGTGCCGGACAACCAATTGAACGCTCGATGGCTCAAGCCAAGAGATCGCGTGCTGGCGGTGGAGAGGGTCAGAGTCAATCAGCAAGGAATTGGGAACAAACACTTCAAGCTCTATCAGTTGAAGGAAGCTCTCCTTGACCCCCTGACATGGGCATTCTTCTTCTACGCCCTCGTTGCAGATATCCCGAACGGTGGCATCTCGAACTTCTTCAGCCAATTGGTGAGCCCCCCCCCTTCTAGCTCCTATATCGACCCATAACTCGTAGACCAGATCGTCAGCTTCGGCTACACCCCCGAACAATCCCTCCTCTACGGCGCCCCCGGCGGCGTCGTCGAAGTCGTCGCCCTCATCGCCAGCGGCTGGATCGGCTCGCGCCTCGGCCAGCGCCTGCTGGTCAGCATGGTCGGCATGGCCGTCGCGCTGCTGGGCATGATCCTGATCGTCGCCCTCCCCCTCTCCAACAACTCGGGCCGCCTGGCGGGGTACTACCTCACCCAGGCCAGCCCTTGCCCCTTCGTCGCCCTGCTCTCCCTCATTGCGAGCAATGTCGCCGGCTACACCAAGAAGACCACCGTCGCCGCCCTGTACCTGATCGCGTATTGCGCGGGGAATATCATCGGCCCGCAGACTTTCCGCCCCAAGGACGCGCCCCGATACAAGCCCGCCGAGGTTACTATCATCGTGTGCGATATCCTCTGCTTGATGGATATCCTGTTCATATGGACCTGGTGCAGGTATCAGAACCGGAAGAAGGCGGCGGTGCGGGCGCAGCCGGGGTATTTGAAGATGGAGAATCAGGAGTAAGTTGACCCTTCTTTTCCCTCTTCCCATTCAGCACTTGACTGTGAGCGGAGACGCTGATTTGTTTATTGTAGGTGGCTGGATCTGACGGATCGGGAGAATCCGGAGTTTACGTATGCGCTGTAAACGGACAAAGGGGTTTTTGGGTTGTCGGTGGATTTGCAGGATTTTTCCACGCCTTCGTGAGGTAGCTGTCGTTCCCAATGTCTCAATATTGCAAGCCACACGAGAAAAGTTTACTTTCCTTAATGCCCTTGTAAATCCGAGTGCACACTCCGAGAGTATCCGTGAGCCATTACCATCACCCATCAAACTCTAGAAACACACTCCGTCAAGCTCTAGGAACAAAGTCGCCAAAGGCTTGCGCCCAAGAGTCTATCGCATATTCATCGCGTCAAGCAAGCTCCCGTCTCGTAAACAAGCCGCATTCCCATATCCGATCAAACTCACTTCATATCCACACACTCACCCAGCCCTACGCTCCAAATCCCTCCCCCCAGCCTCAATCTCCGTCGCCCTAACCGGCTTCTCCCCCTCCCGCCCCAGCACATTCATCTCCTCCTCAGTCTCATTGTACCTCTTAAACAGCACCCAAAAGACCATGCCCGCGATGAACATCGCCACGCCGAGCCCCGCGTACTGCCACACCAGCTTCGGATCCTTCGCCGTGGGCGACAGCGCGATGCCGAGCGCCGCGCCCCCGGCGTTGGTGAGCAGATACACGGCCATGACGAACGACTTTAGACTCGGCGGAGCCTTGGTGTACGCGTACTCCAGCCCCGTGATGCTGGCGAAGATCTCGGAGAGCCCGATGAAAAAGTACGAGGGTGCCTGGATGGCGACGTGGATGGCGTTCGGGAGGTAGCCGCCGTTGGGGGTCTTTCCGGCGTTGCAGTTCAAATGCGCGTCGTAGCATGGTTTGGCGGTGTAGATGAGGTGTTGGGTGATGGCGGCGTAGGCCATGGCGACTGCTGCGAACATGAAGCCCATGAAGATGCGAGTGATTGGTTTGAAGGGGATGCCGATCTTGCGGAGGAAGGGGTAGAGAAGCCTGTCGCAGATAGGGATGAAGATGATGATTGTGATAGGGTCGATGTTCTGCATGAGGTCGTTTGGAATCCCGTGCAGGGTCATTTGGCCTGCTTGTGAGACGAGATTGGTTGTCATTTGGGAAAAGGCGACCCAGTAGATGGGATAGAACATGAATAATTTGCAGGCGACCAGAGCCGTCTTGAGTTCGTCGATGAAGAGATCGTTCCAAGGTGTAGTTAGTCCACCGATTCCGAACTCTTCTCTGTAGGACGGTTTTGCAGCATCCATGTTGAATCCGTTCGTTGCGCCAATATAGAGTGCCTTGAAGGCATGGGTGATGACGCTACCTTTTGGTGGTCGCACAACGTACTGTCTCTTTCCAGTTACCAAGATAATGAAGCCAACTACAAACATGCAGGCTGGTAGCAGGTACGCTGACCAGAAGCCTATTTTGTTTTCCATCACCGTGGTGGCAATCGAACTTAGACTGCCAATGTTGATACAAAGGTAGAAAATCATGTAGACGCGTTCGATCGTCACGGTAGGGTCAACGATGACGCGCTCGCCTGACTTGAGAGTCTTGGTCTTCATCTTCGTTTCGGAATACTGCTCTGCAATTCTACATCGAGCGTTGGAGGATCAAAGATAGATAATAAGTGAGAGGTCATAATTCATTTAGGGGAAAGGAGAGAGTGACAGATTCTGGCTGTAAACCAAGAAGGATGGAAATAAACTCACAGAGGAGCCACATTAGGTTTGATACCGCCGGTGCCCAGGCCAATGACAAGCATGGCTGCTATGAGTCCACCCAGTGCAGCGCTATGGTGCAAAGCGGTAGGAATGGAAGTGAGCACCAGAATAAGGAGACCAAATATGTATACCACGGCGAAACACAAGATCGTATTGTATTTACCGAGGTATTGGTCCGCCATATTGCTTCCACTAGAACTGTAGTCAGATTTATTGATATTGCTCATCAACGTGTTAACCACTCACAGGATGGGAGTGACATAAACCCAGAAGGTGAAAAAATAACCCAGTCTAGTTGCACCGCTCTGGCCGAGGTTTGCACCACCTTTGATTGGTTTTGAATCTGGCCCATGCTGCTCATAATTCTGGAATGGGGCGCTTAAGCCGTAGAATGCAAATCGCTCGCAGAATTCAATGACAGCAACCAGGAAGGCCGACCATGGGAGCTTATCTGCCACTTTTCGAAGATGCAGCTTTTCTTCTTCGGTCGGTTCATCACCATCAGTGGAGCTAGTACCTATGGTATAGTCCGTCTGAGGAGATTCCACCGTCTGCTTTTTCTCGACGACTTGACTAATGCCACCAGCGAGGCCTTTATGGTCATTCACTCGAGGGTCCACTTCGGCCGCATGTACGCTACAAAAACAGGTGTCAAGGCGCGGTCAACTCAACATATGAAGTAGTAAGACTCACCTAGTCAGTTCGCTTGCGCGCTCCATTCTGTAAAGACAAAAGTGGATGGGTGGATACGATTGTAAAAGTACCTAGGTATATGCTGAAGGGAATCAAGCAGGGAGCAACGTAGAAGGGAAAACTTGGACGACGACGTCGAGAAGGAGCGAACTCAAGGCTCCGGCACCATATTGATAAGTCTTGTGACAGCAGAGCAGTGAGCTGAGACAGAAATGTGCCACGAGGAATGTTTGCTTGATGCTACAGAGGAAATCTATCTTGGAAGGAGGGACCTGGCAACTGCCAGAAGGAACACCTACGGTCTCATCCATCCTCAATACGACGCTGCAAGGTCATGTCAGTGTGGCCCGGAGTGAAGGATGCTGGTGGGTGTTGCAATTATTATGTCTATCATTTCATTCAAGTCGAGGGTGAAGGCAGTCGAGCGAAGCAAGATATTGCCGTTCCACCAGCGGCAAGTGGCATCAACCCCCAGGGAAGCCTATAGGCTAAGCTTCGGGGAAGGAACCGCATCGATTGCACTTGCCTGCTTCTAGCTTGATGTCCCCTTACGGCAGCTGCAGCCCTTGGTATCAAGCTTTGAGCCTAACAGCCTCTCCGGATGATGTCCAAGCCACCGAAGCTTGGAGATCTGCCGCTATCGCATCTCGACAAAGTCCTCGCTGTCGAAGCGTGAAGATACAATCCTCAAGTGAGAAGTATGATGCAGCAAGAAAATTCCCATTACACCGTCTATGCAGTGAGGTATCTATCAATCTCTTTCCCAGGATATTTTACAGTTCGTCATGCCCCTTAATTTCCACTACCGGCCGCCCACTGTCTTTCATTAAATCCACACCCTGCTTTGACCTCCACTTCTCAAACAAAGCCCAGAACTCTTTCTCCATGCTCTTATCCATCTGGTCCGGTAATATCACTGCGAACTCGACATTGAGCCGTCCATGGTCATCTCCCTCGCCATGTTCATGCACATGGCCCCCATGATAGACGGGCATTCCCTCCCCTCTTATCGACTGGATCGATAGAGGCTGGACGACTTCGCCACGATTCCGTGACAGCTGCACAACGTGTCCATCGAGGTGGGTGATGTTGCGTGTCCAGCCTCCCATCCAGGCTTCCCTAACACTGAGCACCTCTTTCCAGAATAAGTCGTTGTCTTTCCTTCGGAAGAACGTGCCGTCTGTGCGCTCATGCTCTTGGGACCCTAGTTCCGGTCCCGTTTCGATGAGCGTTACAATCACGTCTCCGGCAACAAAATCAGGGCTCTCGTCCGCCTCGTTCTCAAATACTAGTTGATGTCCAACTGGCATACCCTTCTCAATAGTGGCAACCATCGATGCCCTCTTCTTCGTCGTGCGGTGCCCGTTGCACACAGGACAGACATGTTTGATAGACTTCCCCTGCCCACCGCACTTGGGGCATTGCATCTGTACCTGTTGGAACATGCCCGGCGCGAGTTGATGTCGCTGCACCACCATGCCCCTTCCTTTGCACGTGTCGCATGTCTCAACCGTGCCGTCCTCCGATCCTGAACCGCCGCATGCATCGCAGATTTCTTGCCGCTCGATCTCAAACTCAATTTCCCTTCCTGTGTAGAAGTCTCTCAGTGGAATTGCCATGCGTAATTCCATATTTGGTCCCACCCGCTGGCCGCCGCCATGTCCGAAGTGTCCGCCGCCGCCGAAGAAGCGTGAGAATAGATCGAATGGATCGTGGGCTTGTTGCCGACCTCCGCCCTGTCTGTGTTGTTGCACACCTTCATGGCCATACTGATCATAGATTTTCCGGAGAGTAGAGTCGGAGAGGGTGTCGTAGGCGTCGGCAAGCTCGACGAATTTCTTTTGTGCTGTCTCATCGCCTCTTCAGAGAGTGATCAGTCACTGTTTGAGAACTGCAGGGTTAATTTTATAGAAGAGACTTACGGATTCTTATCGGGGTGATATTTCTTGCTCAATGTTCTATAAGCTCGCTTGATGTCGCGCTCCGAAGCCGATTTGTCTAGACCGAGAAGCTTGTAGTAGTCTTCGGCACATATGGCTAACGATAGGAAGAGTAGGATTGTGGTAACGAGGGTGGAGAGGAACAGCATGGTGCCGTCTCCTTCAAATTTCTTTCTCGATAGTAGTGGTTGTACATGCGGCGCCGGTCTTGAGATTACTTTCGAATGTGACGCAAGGCGAGAATCATGACAGCTATGAAAAGTCTTGAATGCAAGGCGACAATTCGTTGATAGGAAGAAGTGATGTTAGGAAGCTTCTCTTTCGGTCGTGTCCACCTCACGGTCCCGGGCAAAAAGTTACGGAAGCTTTGAGAACAGGCTGGCAAACTGCGCAGGTTGCCGCTCCGCTCGCCATAACTCTCCGCCGCTCGTCACGGCCACAAGGGCCTTGTTAGGGGTCGGTGTTCCCTATTCCCCACCAGTTCTTCTCACCAGTTCTTCTCTCACCGCTGGCCTTGCAACCTCCTTGTCTCTTGATAGTCGAGCTCTGGCAATGTCCTGATTTCTCTATAGCTTCCTTGAAGGTAAGTTGGTAACGTGGAGTTCCCAAAGATAACGGTCAACAACGACTGCTACCCATGGCGCATTATCGAACTGCGATACACCTACACCTGCGGCAAACTTTGCTTGACGGGTACCCTCACGTTCCAGTCGATTAAAGCAAGAATGTATCTATCTTAGGAAGAGATAGAGAGATCTCTAATTGCTCACAGCCTCTCAGCGCATCGATGGTGGCCACTTGTCGTCGTCTCGTACGAGGCTCGGGTTGAACCAAGACTTTTTGTGTCTACTGCTCCGTTCTTTTGCGTGACAAGTTCCCAGTTTTTCTCCATCGTCGATGCCTTTCAGTAACCATGTGGCTCAATGAATCGTTGTATCCTTTCTTGTATTGCCGTTTTGTTTTTTACCCGAGCCTGCAAACTGCCGGGCGCAAACTTGACTTTTTCCCGACATGGCCTCGCTCACGAGCAAGACGCACTATATTTGAGAGCCCTCAACCTCCCCGCGAGAATAGTTGTCGAAATATATACGTCTGAAGTTCTGCTGCTCCTCTATTTTCTTTTGCCCCGGTCTCTCTTTCTTGCTCTACTTTCCTAATCTAAACTACACAATTTCCGCGGCTCAAAGATGAAGATGAGGTTTTCTTCGCTACTTCTGACATTCGCCTTGCCTCTGACACTGGCCATCCCACTACCACTCGGTATGCCTATCTGCCCCTTGATTGCGTATACATATTTCGGCAGATTGTTCTACCACACTGCTACTCCCATTCCTGTCTTATGAGACGCTTTGGTTCCCAGCAGCTAATGATCAAGCTAGAGGGATTCTACGACATTGCACAATTCGAGCATGACCATGGCCAATCCAACCATATAATTGGAGGCAGGCTGCCGAGACAAGGAGGAGGGCCGGAGAGCATTCCCTTACCGGAGCCGGATGAGGAGGGTTTGAGAGTGATCAATATTGATAAGAGAGCGGTTTTGGGCCCCGATCCTATCACATCCCCCCCGAGTCACCCTGAGCCGCCACCGAAAGGTCCCAAACCTGCGCTGGTGCCGGACCAGGGTTGGGAAGTGACTTGGATGAAGAGAGGATTTACTGATGAAGATGGGCCAAGGGAAGATATTCCAATAGATGACGATGAGGAGAAGATTGAGGTGAAGAGAGGATTTACTGACGAGGATGGTCCGTGGGAAGATATTCCAATAGATGACGAGGATGAGAAGATGGTGGTCGGGCCCTACAAGAGAGGTGACGACCCTGATGAAGGGGAGGGGGAGACGGGCGGGGGTTGTGGGCCAAAGTGCGTTGTCTTGGAGGCGATGAAACGGTAGATGAGTCTGTGAAGGGGGTTTTATCAGTCCCTGTGGAGGAAACCCGTTGTACAACGGTCATCCGGTCCTTTTTTATGGATTTCGGGAGCCTTGTATGTTGTCAGTGAAGCATGTCCACGCCGTGGCAGAGGCTATAAAGCGTGAAGCATTCCTTGCTTCGAAATGCAGAACCTATTTGACCCATTGCACTGACTTTTTAGATCGAGGAGTGATCATGAGATCCGAAATCAATAATGTGATCATATGAGCGTAAGTATGTACCAAGAATCGATCTCTCTCTCTCTCTCTCTTTTTCTCTGCAACGGCAAACCCCGCCAAAGACTCAAACCATCTACGTCGCTTCCCCCGGCCGCTCTCCCTACGACAAATAACTCGTATCCACCCAACTCGAATACCCACTCCCCAAAATCGTCCCAATCCCCACCGCACTCCCCAACTTCGTCGAAAAGCTCGCCCTCGTCCCGCTCGCCCCGGCCCCCGAATTCCCATACTCTCCAAACAACACATTGCTTGTCCGCTCATCCCCTGTATTCCAAATATGCCACCCAGCCCCGTTAATCACATTGCTCATGCTCGTGCTCTGGAACACGACCCTCGCGTACTGCGCCCACGGCCGGCCCAGATAATACGCACCCGCGGGCACGCTGTTCCCCGACTGCGCGGCCACCGTGCTCTTGTTGATGACATAATAACTAGTATCGCTCGTGCTGGGGCGGCCGTTGGCGGTAATATACCCCAGCGAGGCAGCCAGCACGCGGATATCGACGCCGTCGAACCACGCCGACGCGTGCTGGCCGAAGATGAAATCCGTCGCGCCCACGATCAGCGTCTTGGCGTACACCTGGTACCCGTTCTGCGCCATCAGCGTGTCCTGGAAGCCGGTCAGCTGGCAGCCGTAGTAGCCCTGGTTGGTGGCGTAGGCGGACAGGGCGAGGGCCTGGGCGCCCGCCTTCCCCGCCGTGTTGGCCATGTTGACGTTGTAGAACTTGGTGTTGGGGGACCAGTTGCGGACGGTGGCGGTGGCGTCGTCGTTGGCGGCGTTGGCGAGGCCGAGGGAGTGGGTGATGGTGACCGTGTTGGAGGTGTAGGAGGAGGTGTCGGCGGTTTGGCCGTAGATGGTCAGGCTGGAGGCTTTGCGGGTCGGGATGTAGACCTGCTCGGCGTAGGTGCCGGAGTAGATGAAGATGGATTGGGCGGAGGTGGAGGATGTGCTGAGGGCGTTGACGGCGTCTTGGACCTTGCTATATGTTGCGCCGGTGCTGGAAGAGCCGACTGTGAGGGCGCCAGCAGGAGGTGTTTGGCGGGAAGCGGCATGAGAGAAAGGGGTGAAAAGGAGAGGAAGAAGAGCGAGGGAGACGGTTGGTAAGCGCATGGTTTTGGACGTGGACTGCAACGATAGGCAACCGGATGCAGGTGAAGGAAAACTTCTCTTGCGAGATAACTTAATGCGGTACAAAAAAGAACAGTTAAGAAATCAGAAACAGAAAGAATAAGGAATCCAAGGGTTGACGACTGATGAGCGAGGACATCCCATACATACTAACCTGGACCCATCAGTCCCTGCATCTGTTTTGCCTCTCAAATGCAGGTCAATATCTTCAGCGGGCCAAAGGACCTCAAAGGCGGCCAGAAACATATTGAACATGTAATCTCCACCGGGTCGAAGAGGTGCAGTAATCATAGAAGTGTGGGGTGCAGTTAGCCGGCGCGGTAGTTTGTATGAAACATCAGCATCCCGGCATTGGCCATCTACGGCAATCCTTCATAAAACAAACTCCGATACGTGGAAACAGATCAAGCATTGATCGAAGCTTTCCCTGCTTGTTTCCCCGACAGGTCTAGTCGATAGCCCTGCGGTATCGGATCAGAGGTTGGGATATTTGCACGAATGAGGGTGTGGATACGCCACGAAGATCATTTTGGATTTGATGGACTACCAAGAACGGTCGCATACCATTTTCGGGAAAGTCGCGGATCATTCTGAAGGCATTTGCAGCTCTTCTCTACTGCATTGAATTAGAAGAGGGATCTTTCCACCGCCTACAAAGCTTCGGTGGCACGTGTCGTACGAACGAGGCAGAGTTGATCATATTAAAAGGCTGGTCGCAAATGTTGATAGTACCATCCCCGAGAGTTGAAAAAGAGACACACGAGTCACTCCTTGTCACGGCATGTCCAAAATGGTGAAAATGGGGAATTTATGAACGCTACTCAAAATGTTATACAGCTTCTTCGCCAACCGTACCCGCGTCTCCTGCAACGCTCCTATACACCATATCTCCACTTCCACGGGTCCTGGTCCTTAAAGGCGCATCGTATAATCTTGTGTAGTCAATAATTTCTCCATCCAGCATGCCTGTACCAGATGACTTGCGTCCAAAGTAGGGCTCTGGCTCGCAGAAGAAATCCTTGCAATTGGTAATTACTCCACGGGAAAATACATTTTTGCGAGCTCTTCGCCGATCTGCTAGACCGTCCGATGCCGTCGCCATGAAGGTATCGAGCCCGAGAAGTTTCTTCCACTGCGCGAAGCAACCTTCTTTCCTGCGGATTGTTGTATGTGGACTTGCTGTTGCTGCAGGATTGGGACCCATCCCAGCGGAAGACAGGCCACCAGCCTCGAACGACGTTGCCCCGGTCGTGATTGCGGACGTCATCGCATGCGATGCTGGCCCGGGCAGGTTGTGCTCGATTGAATGGCTCTTCATATTTTCGAAAGTTGTCTGATTGCGGGAGATTTGCACCAGTTGAACCACCAAGAGCATAGTCACCCAAACAAGTTGGAGCGTTGTCCAACCAGTAAGCACCCAGGTCCATGTATCTCGAAGAATTAAACCACAGAAGGAGTCATTTAGTATATTACATGAGGTGGTAGTAGGCTCCGGTAATAATTCCATATCTGATGAAAGGTGAGACGGTCAAGCTTAGAAAGTAGAGATGGGAATAGCTTACAAGCCAATACTAATCGTACAAAAAGAAGGATACCAAATTCCATGCATAAGACATAGAAGAAGAAATGTCGATGATTACTTGTACCCACACAATTGTTGATCCAGGGACAATGACTGCCTTCCTGTTAGCCGTGACTTGCCTTAGGAATGAAATACGTACTGATCATGCTTTGCGACACACCGATCACAACGCCTGCAATGCTTGCTACGTAAAGGTTTCCGAATCATACAATGCATACAAAAATTGTTTTCGTCGAATTTCCAAAGCTTAAAAAGTTCCTCAACAGTGGCTTTTTGCTGATGTCTGCTTGGAATCTTGGGTACATAACCTGGGTCTTCAAGAAGAGCGGTCGCATAAAAGTAGGATGTAAGTCCGTAGAAGACCGCGAATAGAATGTTTAGTATGGGATGGAATGCAAATGTTACTATAACGTGTCAGTATTTGAAAAAGGCTTCCAGATTCATATGACAAACGTGGAAGTATGGCATAAGCCCATCTCGCACCAACCCAAAATAGGGATCCTGCAAATACACCTGCTAGGAAAGGCTTTGAACGGTCAGTAAGGAATAAGCGGTCCGGATGCAACAGCGTACCGTTCGATGCAAATTTCTATACTCGTGAACGCACCATTGGCATGCTTGCCCTGCTAACCATTGCAGACCCGCTGCTGTCACTAGTGCGACTGGGACGGCAGCAAATATGACCATTTTGCTAAGAATCGTAAACTCAATCAGAAGGCAGAGGAATGGCCAAAGGAAGAAGAATTTCCCCATTGCACTTTTACTCCGTACGAAGGAGGAAAGACCAAGAGGAAGAATTCTTGGGTTGCCGTCCTCATCGTAACCACATTCGTCTAATGCGCGGTGATATATCCGTGTAGACTTCATCTCCTCTGCCACTATCGGTGGTGTCTTCCCTTCATGTGTCTCTGCCGAGCGGTCTGCCCCGTATTCCACAATTTTCTGGATGCATGGCTGCGAGCCTCTCACAAGCGACCAATGCAACGCTGTCAGTCCTTTTTCGTCTGTTGCATTTGGATTTGCACCCCATCGAAGAAGTAGGTCCACACATGCCGGTACGCCTTTGTAGGCAGCCCACATGAGGCTCGTATGACCTTGAGGATCTGTGACGTCTACCGGGATGTCTTGGTGTAAGAGGAGGACCAAAATGAAGGCATTCCCGTCAATTGTAGCGAGATGTAAAATATTGAAACCTTGCGAGTCGACCAGAAGTGGGTCAGCACCTCTTTGAAGCAGCAGATGCACAACGTAGTAATGACATCGTTGCGCCGCCCACATGGCAGGCGTAGCGACAGATTCACCGCCTCTTGCATTGACATCGGCGCCAGCGTCGAGGAGGAACTTGCAGACTGCATACTGGTTGTTGATCGCAGCCCACTGAAGAATGTCAGCCGACAGAAGATAAGGCTATATAAGAGTTCACTCACATGTAGAGGTGTTATACCCTCTTCGTCCTTGTAAGTTGCGTCGAAACTGCTGCTATCGAAAAGTTTTTGGATCGACCCAAGATCCCCTGTACGAGCATATTGCATCAGGTCGTCACCCCCTGGAGCCGACTTCTTCCCATTACCGGAGACATTTGTAAGCTCGACAGCTTCTGACGACGGTTTTGGCGACGCCCGGGGCCTTGAGTTCAGGGCGAGTGTCTCAGTAGTTTGCGTCGTGGTTGGGGCGGCCATGGCTAAAGATCCATACTCGAGCGGACCAGGCACCCTAGGAGGGAGTCTGAAGAAGATTTGAATGCCTCATTTGATCTATCTAAACGATGAGACACGCATGAGGAGCGACATGAGGAACGTATTCAAGATCATCTCGCGAGGGCAAGAGTTCAGCGCAAGCCTGAAGGCGAAGCCCTGTCAGCCGTCATCCTCACCTTACAAGGTTTAGCCGCGGCGGTGCAGGTCCCTGCAAATCTCGGGCATACAGGTCCCCTTTGCTTATGGTGGACGAAGGTAATCATCACTGTTTCTACAATTTTTGTATGCATTTTGTGGATGTGAGCTTTGTCCAGACCATTGCCTAGATCTGAGTCTGGCGCAAAGTTTTTTCCAGTTGGCTCTTCTCAAAGTGTAGATCAATGGTCAATGAATAATATCTTCTCGCCCTAGGCGCAGAAAATTTTTTCTACGTCATAATACGTCTTTGTACAGGAAACGATATATTTGGTCTTTGTACCTTTTCATAAACTTGTTATTAGTGTACTTGTGAAATCCCCTTTATGAAGACATTTGACCTATGCAGCATCACAAGACATAGTATTCTTAGAAGGGAACTCCGAACTTTTACGCCACGCAGTAGAACACGAACAAGATGCTTCCCATATTAAGCTATGAATCGTTAAAAAGGTACCGACACATCCGCTGGCGCCGGTCGAGAAGGCAATGCTGAAGAAGCCTTCCGCTTCTCTCGATGACTGGGGAGTTTTGGCTCAATGGGCGAAGTAGTTTCGAGAACGGAATGACCATTCCTGAGAGAGACTGCTTCGCTTTGGAGGATTTCTTGATCTACCTTGAGCTCAAAATCCGTAAGGAAACAAAAGCTGATCTCCAATCTCCCAAGTTCCGTCTCGGAGACTCCGCCAACCTTTGCAAATCTACTATGCGGGTAGCTCAGATCTTCAATGGCTTTCATGGCAACCCGAAGACTCGCTAGCAGCAGACGATGGACGTTCCGTGGTGTGAGAGGGAGAATGCGCTCCGCAACCACGAGCCGGTCGATGTAATGACTAGCTGTTAGGTACACCGCTGTTGACATGGGACAATATCGGTGGAGGCGCAAGAGATAGTCTTCTGTTGCGATCGGTGGCGGCTTTTTGGAGAAGAATTTACGTGCCAGCGCTCCGTGCTGGACGTGTAAAGGCTCAGCATTGGCACCGATAATGTTAATCGGTTCAAAATGGTGAGCCTCAGGACTGCCGATGGCAGATTTTGTAAAAGGAACACCATCAATGTGCTCGTGGATATCGGAAGGCAGAGCAAAGCGCGGCGGTAAAGTCTCTTTGGTGGTTGAGGTTCTATTCCCCTCCTTCACGGCAGAGCCCTCCGCCCAGTGGGCCGTGTCATCAATGCCTGAGCGGGGCGGTGGCGTTGGTGGTACATCACCAGTGAATTTGACAATGGTGTCGACGTTGCCGCAGAAGAGCTTCAAGGCGGCCAGAGGAGACAGTTCAAAGATGTCAATCTTTTCCGGGATCGCTCCAGTGTCTACGGGTGGCGACTTGATAGAAGGCTGTATCCCAGGATCCTTGGCAGGGTCCGGTGCTTGCGGTAGCGGAGGATGGGGCGAAGACGAGTAAATGGGTCCTCCAGGCGTTGGATCCTGGTCAGCATTGTTATTGTTTGTGTCGGACTCGCTCATGGCGACCTGGTCACGTTGTGTAACAAGACTCGGGAAGGATTTAGGCCCCAGGACAGGCCGGCTGAGACACGCTGAAATGAAGGTTGATGGCCGTAGCTCGTCATCAAGAGCATCTTATTCGTGCCTCGAAGTAGGATACACGCCTAGATGTCATGCAGTAAACATCTTCACCACCCAGCTAATCAACCTGGTGTTTGCGGATTTAATCTTAAGCTTCTATGCAATGTGCTGTCTGCAGCTTCCCAACGCTGATGACCACAACACCTGAGCTGACTAACTTAAACGAGTTGTGAGGACGTAAAGACCCCAACAGGATTCCTTTGCAGAGGTCAAGGGCAATAATTTGAAATGCAGTCAGCGTGGAAGCTAGTTCGTGCGGCCAATGAAGACGACTGTTGGTGGGGTCGACCGAGAGCCTTGATTCAACTTCAGAATGAGATGACTTGCAGCAGCCTGCTCATCTGTCAGGGACGAGTCTACAGCAGACCAAGCTCGGTCTTGAAACGCCTTCTCTGGTCGTGATGATCGAATGATGGATCGATCGACCGGCAGAGTCCTCGTTAGTGCTAGCTTTGAGAGGCGCGGAAGCAACCGCGCCATCCACCAACCTTGCCGAGCGGTCGCCTCTTTTCGCCCTGACTGTGCGACCCTGCTATGTTTGGTGTCTGTGTACCGTTTCTGGTAACCGCTCGCCCGCACATCTCGAAACTCATCGCCGTCCAACGAGATCTGCGTCAAATTGATCGTACCCAGCATTCAGAAGAAGCACATGGTTGCGTATTTCGTGTCTTCCATCCCAGCAACGTCGCATACCGTTCGCGCGCCTGCCCCCAACGCACCATCATGCGCCACGACACGTGCGCCACACGTCAGCGCCACGCCAGGCTGGGAAGGTCTCCCGGCGACGCGGGCCCCCCATCAGCAACCGCTCCCTCTTTTCTCACCACCTACTTCATGCTTCGCCCAAGAGCCTCATGCTAGGCACAGGATCCTATCCAACGTTAATGCCCTTGATCGCTCTCAAAATCTGAGAGTCCAACCTATTGTGTGATAATGGCCCCTCTTGAACACCATCACACGCCCCACAAAGCCGTGTTTCTGACGAATGGGAGCCACTGGCTCCCGATACAAGGGCTCATGGCAGCTGAATACCAGACACCTTGGACTCTGATGCTGTCCTGCTTATCTGCGTCTGGCGTTGACGCCGCTGATTCACATGCAAAAGCTTACTTACTAACCCCAAGAGCTAAGCAGGAACGTTAGGCTGACTTGACGCTGGGAGGACGTGACGCTCCAACCAGCCTGAGACATAGGTCAGGTCTCTCCAGAAATTGGAACACTCGCTCTACCAGCCTCCTCTTCGGCCATCACGTCGGACAACGGGCCTAAATTGAAGAGCGGGTGGTTGTGGCCTGGTGCAAATCGGTGTTCCGCCCCAAATAAGTACTTCTTTGCACAGCCTTGCTGCAGCCTTGTAGCCTGAACGGGACGAATTCCAGACAACGCTTTGGGAACGTCCTCCCTGAAATGAACAGTTGACTAGGCTGCAATCACACTGGTCTCATGATACAACGCCCTATTCGCCTCCCTGCCCCCCTCTACACCTTAGATCCGCCGTGCATCGGACAAGCATCCATTAGACAAACTCTTAACATTCTTATTTTCCCATTGATTGAAATGCTTCAGATCAAAATTCACGTCATGATTTCAAGGTCCATGGAGCCTCATTCGTTTCTGATGCCACTTCGTATCTCTTAAGCATTCATCTTCAGTGCTCTGAAGTTGACGTTCACTAGCCCTCCTACTTTCTCTTTGATACGTCCCAAAGCCAGCTCTCTCACCATACGTTGCCAAATATTCCATCCAAGTCGAAAGACAATTCGAATCCTTTCCCTCCATTCCGGACCCCCGAAATTCATACGACTGCGATATCTAGTGTTTCTTTTGGATGTGCAGACGTGATATCTGGGTGAACGCATACACAACACGACGTCTGATTCCTCGCGAGCATTGGGTTCTGTGCAGACATAGTTCACGCGGCCGACCTTGTCACAGGTCTTGGACGAACGATTTGGGTACTTTCGACATGTCACCTCCCCGTCGACGTTCTTCTGAGGAGCTTCGCCCCGTGAGCCCCATAATTGAGGAGTCCGAACCTATCATTGTCCAGACTACGCCCGATGATGAGGGCTCCAGACGCCGATCGCGGGAGTTGAAGGTGGGCCTCGAGCTGCTCAACCCTTTCAAGAAGAAGCAGGTTCGAATTGTCGACAAACGTCCTGAGTCTTCTTCTCGGCATGCAGAGAGTGATGCAGAGACTATTGATCTGCGAACAGGACCACCTCGCGCTCGACGGTCACCACCATTGATGTCCGGAGCTAGATCTCCTCACGGCTCTCCTATTCGACCAGTCCAAGCTCCAAGCCCTCCGTCACCAAGTCTTCCACGACAACCTCGTGTTGAATATGTTCTTCCTCGAGAAGGGGTATCTCCTGAGCACGAACGCAGATTTACGATGCCACATAGACAACCGAGCCGAAGCCTTGGGAGTTCATCTCCCCGATCTGGGTCTGGCGAAGAACGTGTGCTCATCGATCCCGACCACGACGAGACGCTTAATCGCCTCGAAGCGGAAACAAGGCGTGCGAGACGATCAGCATCAAGGGAAAGGCATCTCCGTCGTGAAGCCCAGTTACGAGCTTATAGGGCGGAAGCGGAAGCCAGAATTGAGAAAGATCGAAGACGTGAGGCGGAACGGCGATCTCGCAGGGCTGAAATAGAGATTGATCTTGCTGAAGAGCGCCGTATGCTTGCTCGTCGAGAAGCAGACCGAGCGAGAGAGCGATCTCAAGAACGAAGGAGACGTCTTCTAGAACGAGAGCGGGAGCTACTTGTTACAGACCGGCGGCGGGATGAGCTCCTCTCCAATCGGCTCGCAGATCTAGATTTGCTTCGGCCTCGACACAGTCCAGAGCGCGTGGAAGACTTGAGACGGGACATGGGCGATCCCGGATCTCGGCTGATTCTTGAAGCTCAGGAGAGTCTACGCCGGGAAAGAGACAGGGAAAGAGACAGAGAATTCCGGAGCCGGGGGTCGGGTCGGATTATTCTGGACGATGACGAGTTCAGATCTGGTCCTCGATGGCGTTAGAATGTTTTGGTTCGGGCCGGTTGGATTTGTCAGGGTCTCGCATTTCTGCTGCTTGTCTAATTGATCTTTCGATTTGGGGATAGAGGGTATTTCACTTTCTGGGCGACCTGTTTCGATGGATTTGGAGCTGTTCCTCTTATGGTGAAAACTGCACCGGTTTCCTGTTCCGGCAATTTTTAGGTGATTTGGCCCCAGGACCCGCTTACTCCGCGACGATCTCTAATTGGTCACAGAATGTTTTGGTCTTTGTCATCCGAAGATGGATATCTTGCCTGTCCCTTCCTCTCAAAGTTTGGTTTCATTTAATAGAAAGTACTTCGGCGACTTTGGCATTTGCTAAGCATAATCATGCACTTTACTTGTTTCGACATCTTATTCCAAGATAGGTAATTTTGAGAAGCCCGTGCCTGTCTCCCGCTTGGGCTCCACCTGGGTGGGCCTTGAAATGCTGGAACACCTTCTG
Source organism: Pyrenula massariospora (assembly GCA_021030905.1). Lineage (NCBI taxonomy): Eukaryota > Fungi > Ascomycota > Eurotiomycetes > Pyrenulales > Pyrenulaceae > Pyrenula > Pyrenula massariospora. The sequence goes on from JAGFMI010000005.1 coordinate 781,504, forward strand.
CTTCCTTGTGTGAGATCTCATGTTTCTCTGGCTTTCCATTTCATCGCGATCTAATGACAAGAAATTTGTTAGATTTGCTCCACTTGAGGCTCAATATGACGACATTGAGAGACCTGATTCGCCTGCTATTGCCCTCAGTCATGTCTCGCGCTTACCTTCTTACTGCTCCTTATTCCAGGAAAGGCAATTTTGACAACTTTTTCAAGGCCCACCCAAACTCCGTCGCACTTTTCAACGTTACGGCAGCGGCCTGAAAGACAATACTTTCCTGGCTTATTGATCCAAACGATAACTTGAATTACCAAGCACGACAACGTTGAGGAGGAACTTTGCATCATTCATTTCTAGGTATTTAAAGCCCTTTCTCAGGACTGTCGTCTCTTATGTATTTCATTTCATCAACACCTTATCTCGAACACAATCTTCCTGTTCACAAAAGAATTCATCATATTTCCTTGACCGTCCACTTCTACTTCCACTCTACCTTCCAACTCCATCTTCATCGACCCAATCTTTCTATCTATCCACCATGGGGTTACCAACATTTACAACCATCGCCCACCACGCCCCCTACCCCTCTATCTCCCCCACTCTCCCTTCCCTCTCCGCCAAGGGCAAGACAGTCGTGATCACTGGGGGGGCTACAGGTATCGGTCTCGCAACGCTCCGCGCGTTCGCCCAAGCCGGCGCGACCCAATTCGCCATCCTCGCCCGCCGTGAATCCCACCTCAACTCCGCCAAAGCCGAGATCGAAAAGACCTTCCGCGGCACCAAAGTGCTCGCCATCAAGACCAACGTCGCAGCCGAGAAAGACATGAAGGCCGCTGCCGAGACCGTCAAGAAGACCTTCGGGGGCTGGGACGTGTTCGTCAACAACGCGGCGTACCTGGCTGAAGTGACCCCCATGGGCAAAGGCAGCGTGGGAGACTGGTGGAAGGGTTTCGAAGTATTACCCTCCCTTCTCAATCCACACCGCTCATCTGACAAAAGTCTGATACCTAGATCAACATCCTCCCCGCCCACCACATAGCCACCTACTTCCTCCCCCTCGCCCACCCAACCCCCACCATCATCGCCGTCTCCACCGCCGCGGCCCACATCCCCGCCTTCTCCGTCGCCAATTCTTCTTATGTCGCCTCCAAGCTCGCAGCCGCCAAGGCCTTCGAAGCGCTCGCCCTCGAGAACCCGGAAGCTAGAGTCTTCAATCTGCAGCCGGGCATCATCAAGTCGGAGATGAGCGACAAGTATGTTGCGTCGGGGGCGAAGATGGAGGATTGGGATGACGGTACGTCGCGCCTATGGGTTATGGGGGGGATGATGCTAATTGAGGCCTCTAACTTTAGTGAATCTGCCCGGGCAGTTTATCGTGTGGATGGCGTCGCCCGAGGCGGAGGCGTACCGTGGGAAGTTCTTGTGGGCGAACTGGGATGTGGATGAGTTGAAGGAGAGGGCGGGGGAGTTGAAGGGGGAGGGCAAGCTGGTCACTGGGCTGCTTGGTTGGCCGTGAACGCGATTCGGGTTACTGGCTTGTATCGACGATGGGCAATCCGAAAAGGGAAAAAAGGGATCGAGTAATTGCTCAGTCGTTGTCCTTGCTTGCATTTGGTACATTCCCTCTATAACATTGATCGAAGTCAATTCGGCGTCTTGTATAGACATGTTCATTTACATTCTATATACAAGTCATTTCCAAATATGCGCAAAACTTTAAAATCTCTCTATCTCAACAGTTCTCACGAATTCTGTGTCTGATCGTTCTCCACGAAAGGTTCCTCGATCCCCATGCTTTGCGGCATCCTGTCAGGCCCCCCTTCCTCCATAACCAGCTCTTGAACCCGCTCAAACAATCCCCACCTCCCTACCTCAACCTTCTCCCCAAGCCCTTGGTCCAATCCCACAAGCGCAGACAGCATCTCCGAGTCCTCCACACCCGCATACTCGACACAAACCCTCCTCATGTATTCCACCACCTTCGCCACCTTCCCCCAATCTGCATCCTCCTCCGCCTTCCACAGATTCCTCCACACCGCCGCCCCGAGCACCGCATCCCCCTTGACCAACCCCTCATCGTACGCCGCCAACACGCCGCGCCACTGCACAAAGAGGTCTTTCAAGTATTTGTTGCGTATGGACCGGCTCTCGATGCCGTGCACGGTCTGCATCTTCTCCTCCGTGCCGTAGCTGAACGCGTTGATCAGGTGCTGCATGTACGTGTCGAAGCTCGCGCGGTCCAGCACGCGCAGGCGCACCGTCGCCAGGTACATGTGCAGGAAGGTGACCTGCGACCAGGTGCTGAAGGTGGGCGGGAGGCCGAGGTAGGCGTGCCAGAATTTGGTGCCGGGTTGGGAGGGGTCGGCGACGCCGAGGTCTTCGCCAGTGGCGGTTTTAGGGACGTTGTCGGAGGTGTTGTAGGCGCCTTTGGATTGGTGGATGGTGTAGGGGGCTTGGGTGGAGCAGATGGAGAAGAGTTCGGCGCAGACGGAGAAGGCGACGTATGTTTCGGTGGTGCGGAAGGCTGTTTGACGGAGCTTGGAGGCTACGCTGTCAGAGATGGAGGAAAATGGTGGTTCGGAAGGGTTTGGCGGAGGGGTTGCTGAAGATGGGTTTTGCGTTGAAGAGATCTCAGGGGCGTCGCTGGTAATATTGCTGGTTACGGTGGGGTTGGTCGTCGGTGGTGCTGGGGGTTTCTGTCGAGATGCGGTACTCGGAGAGGCAAAAAGGGCAAAGCGGGAACCGTGAAGGTTGCGGCGTGATGATCTCTGTGCAGTGAAGTTCGGGCGAAGTCGGTGCTGTCTCTGGGAGCAAGATAGTCAGTAATCAGGTTGATTGTACGCTTGATGGGTAGTATTTTACCGTGCTTTCTGGACCCAGATGTCGCTCGAGGGCTTGCAAACACCTGGAACAAGGTGCACTGACTCTCGCTTTGAGCACCATCGAGCCTGATTTTCCAGAATTCAGCCTAGAGAATGGTGAACTTCAGAACTAGTAGTTTCCCAACTCAATTACAAGCCGTTGAATCTCGCAATCAGAAAAATCCAAAACGTCATGATGCTCCAAGCTACAGCTTCCAAGAAGGCAACTCGTCCGAGCTAAAGGAGCTCCAGGAAAGGGGACGATTAGAGTCGCTGCAGATGCCCCGACTAATCAGCGAACCACTCCACGCTTGGAGGATATGGCTAAAGAAATAGAGGCATTATAAGCTGCATATTTGCTAGCGTATAGTATGTTTCGCAAAAAAGCCTAAACTTTACACGGATCTGTACAGTATCTTGAAGCGATCACTTCACACGCGCGGAAACTTTTCAATGCCCAAAACGCCACCGCTTCCTGCCCGCGCAACCAGCCTCAACCCAAAATCACGCGTACCGATACGAAATACCATCTTTTCAAAGTTGGACCCGTGCCCTCTTGCGTGCGCTCCCCTTCACTAAGCTCCCTGGCTCCTCTTCTCTCGCTGCACTTCTCTTTTCTCTCTGGTCAAGTACTAAGCTCAAGACATCAAAACCGAATTGTGGATACTGCAAGCACATATTGCGGAACTCCTCTTCAGCTTCATGCCGCAAGACATGACTCCTCGTTGCCCAGAAGGCCGCGACTGGTTTCCGAATTGTAACATCGGTGCTCGGGGTGTTGCCATAGACATATTTGGCGTAGGCGATCTCTCCACGGGCAGTTGAATTGATCCGATGAATCTTGGAATGAGCGAGAGTCTTAAGGTCAGGAAGACCAAGCTTCTCGGCCAGAGTGTAGACTCGCGCATGTTTAAGAAGCTGATCGCCTGTATCGTCAACGGCAGGCGCTGAAGGATCGGTCTCAAGACCTTCGGCTGTGGATTTTGAGCGTCTAGGGAAGTATTCGCCAGTATATTGATATTGAAGGAAGCATCCGACAGCGTCCAGGGACTCCTCGGGCATAGAGATGCGCTTCCGAGAGCCGGTCAGATTCGCAACCTGTTCCGCAAAGAAAGGACTTTGTGTCAAAATGGCTTGATGTGCTGCGATAGTAGTTGCTTCGTCTCCCTTGCCAATCAGTAACTCGACAATTGGCGATTTGAGGTATTCAAGGAACACTGTGCCGGGACTCGACGCTGCAGTCTTCGAAGAATTGCCCTCCTCACCACCTGCAGCTGCCTCTTCCTCTACATCAACTTCCTCCTCGGCCATTTCGACATCCGGCTCAATAAGTTGTACTTCTGGTTCCGCCATTTCGCGCAAGGAGTGTTCTGGTACGAAGGCTGGCTGGTAGGAAAGGCAGGCGAAGATAGTGAAATACTAAAGAACGACTCTAATTTAGGCAAGGAGCCAAACAACGACTTTAGTGGACAGACAGCAGAAATGAGCGAAAAGAGTTTGACGACTGCCCTCTATCAACCTTAATCAAAGCAATTGGAAGCCGTTGGTGGTGGTTGGGGCAGACCGCTGATTTTCGAAGCCGTAGTAAGAGGCTGGGAGGCTGAACCTCCAAAGTGGCCCAAGCTCCTCTGGGGAAGCTCCGCGTGCACGATCTAGTCAGTCTGCCTGATGACTATCTCGTGCGTTGAAAACCGTGATCTTCATCAAGGTGCTTGAAAGGCAAGTACTTAATGTTTATAGTATGTAAATTACATAGTCTCGGCTATACTGAACTATCTACAAAATGTATATCTAAAATTAGAGGTTGACCAGGTTTCCATCTATTTCGTTCATCACATGCAAGTGCCAATCCTTCCCAGTGCTAATCCGCGATAATGCTGCCCACCTTTATGCTTCTAAATTCTCCCGCCTCTTTGATGAAACCTTTCTCCCGTAGAAGGAATAGGCTTTTCTAACCTGAGAGCCCACAGTAGAAGATCTTCAACGGGAAGTAGCGCCAAAAACACCTTATTGCAAAAGAACGCTAGACATGCGACAATACTTGCGACAACGGCATCCAACCAGTAGTGATTCGCCGTCGCAACGATTGTAATTAAAATCATAGATGGGTATGCGAAAGCAATCAATATGTACCAGAATTTCCAGAAGGTGGACTTCCTCGTTTCGCCTTTCTCCAGAGACAGACGGAAGATTCCTGAATGGTAGAGCATCGTGCAGCCAATGACAAAAGAATACCCAAAATGCATGCTTGGCATTGCAGCAAGGGAATTGACATAGTCGCCGCTCATCCAGATGCTTTGGGCATTGTCATGGCGGACAGAATCAAGGAAGCCATACTCCGGAGGAAGTAGTCGAGGGGGCATGCACGGATAAAACGTAAAAGTCATGAACGCCATTAGATTTGTGAGGGTGAGGGTCCGCCGAGCCGTCGCAAATGTTGGATGATTAGGGGCAACATAATAATACCAAGCGATGAATCTATGCGACGTTAGCCGTATTATCTCGGGATGAATCCTGGAAAGTCACGCACCCGACTGTCCCAGGAATGTGGATAAGCGCATATAACCGGTTCAAACATGTCAAGGCGGTCTGATGGCCTTCCATAAACCAATGCTGGATGTCGTGCTCTCTGAGCGGGAAGAAAAAGCTGAATGTACCATATTGTTCGAATTCGAGTATTCTGATGCCATTCTCTTGAGAAATGTCCCATATGCCTGTTTTTGAGAAGATGGCCTGAGAGACAACTTTCGTCATACGATAAAACAAATAGGTGATTATCCAATAGAACATTTCAATCAAAAACGGGAATTTTTGTGATAGGCGGCTGTGTATATGGTTTGAAAAGCGTGATGTATTAGGTGTCCTGAGAACGAGCCCGCACATTTTCCTCTTCTTAGCCAGGTGCTTTGAAGCAGCAACCGGTTCTTGTGCGTCATCTTCGTTTACAGGATCGTAAAAGAGGAGTTCGTCGGAAGATCGTGCGCCATCGGGATCGTCAAGCAGAGCGCGGTTGGTCTCGTAGCTCGAACCTCCTAGAATTTTGAAGCTTTTTCTTCTTGTCATGACCATCGAGCCAACTAGGATGGAGAGAACGATCTGGGTCAATTCCATTAGCAGCGTAGCTTTCCATCCGCAGTCATTGCACGCTCACCAATGGTTCTCCCCATGAAGGGAGATGATACATGGGCGCGCTATTCCATTGTGGAGGTTCTTCTGAAACAGTGAGGTTCTTCGGGTCCATTGTCGTGATGATTAGAGGGCCTCAGCACCGTGAGACACTGCCAAAAATTTGTCTCATGCGTTCCAATGGTGGTCGAGTCAATCCAGGGCTGGACAGAACAATATTCGGTTATTTCGGCAAGATCGAGTCTTCGAGAACCTTGGTACGTCACAGGCACAGATAAAGTAATGAAATGAGTGAATACGGTGAGTCAATGCCCTATCCCAAGAATAGACTGCAATATCGCAAGAAGAGTGATAGATAACGTGTTCGACGGCCTGCCAGGGCAGCCAAAAGAAAATGTTCAGCGCATTCCCGCCGCCGAGGACCCGCCCCCTGAAAGCGCGGCAAGTCTATCCCTCGCCTGGTTAATCGTGTACGAGGAGCCGAACCTTCAAACTTAAAACCGTTCAGACCCCGGCCATGTTCTTGAGCCTCTTTATGATAGATGTCTATCACTGTGTGAGCTTCCTTGGCTGATTGCGAAATCAGCCACGACTTGCCCTTGTGTTTTAATCCTTTCGCTTGAGGTTCGGACGCTACATGTTTTCTGAACATCAACGATCTTCCCATCCAAGCCTGCCAGGGTCTGAGGGAAAACAGGTACCATCATGGTCTTACGGCTGACGCATTACCCTTGCGCGCGGAGGTATATCATTCTCTGCTTTAACATAGCCGCGCTATTCCGGGACATTGAATCTGGTTTCATCATTGGGTATTCTCTTCCTTGCCTAAAAACTTTAATACATGGGGCCAGCGAACGTCGAGAGAGGGACTGTCCGGCATGCAAGCAGGATGGTTGCTGCTGCGCCGCATAATGCTACAGCAATGCTGATGCAAATATCGTTGAGTCGCCGTCATGTACTGCTATACAGCAGAGAAGCTCAGGTCGCGTAATATACTTATCGATTAGAGAGAGTCCTTAGTCCCTCCGTCATGCGCACTCGCCGCACTTAAGATGGAAGTACTCGCCCCAAGCGCGAGTGTCATCGCAATCGTTGGAGCTCTATCTGCCACCGCTAAGGTTACAAAGAAACTTTGGGACGGTCCAGACGAGCTTCAAGAGCTTTCCTTGGAATTGGTCCATCTCAACACACTTGCGGATGGTTTGGTCTCCTTCACACAAACGGAAGCACCTGACACCCTTGAAGCTCAAACTTTTGAGCCTGCAATTGCCCGATTGCGGAACGCACAGAGAGTGTTTGAAGAGCGGCTTTCAAAGAGACACAAATCCAGCGATCCTAAGTCACGATTCAGGCGCAGAACATGGATCTGGAACAGAGGCCGCATCAAAAGGGTTGGCCAAGACGTAGCTGCCGTGCGAAGAGATCTCACAGCAGCCATACTACGGATGAATCTGTAAGAAATCTAGGCTCACAAATCATTGCGACCAAGAAGAGCTCACTAATGACCTCAGGGCATCAGTAAAGCGAGCCGAAAACCTTCACAGAGATTTTTTAAATCTACTTCACGAGGCTGGTCTGTCTGGTTTCTCTAGCCATTTACAACAGACTGTCAGTGAACAGCGAACAACACCTATACTGAGTCCACGAGGTCGACACAACTCTCTAGGTGGAAGTCCAAGCGCCGTTCAGGACCACTCTGAACACGTGGATGACTTTCTGGACGCCGCGTCTCAATTTTCCGAAGACATCTCGGAGACTATCCCCTTTTTCACTCCACATAGCAGCCTCACGGATTGTTCATTTGAAACATCAGCGACCTTCTACCCAGAACAATACTTTATAGAAAGTCGGTCATTTAACCGTTTATCAGTCTTCTCAATGAGCGAGTTGGACCGGAATGCCACCACTCACATAAGCAAATATTATCTCCTATTTGCAAAGGATGTGCGTCATTGGAGTCGTGTCACTGTCACCGTCACAGCTCCCGCTGCTTCTGACTCAAGGATATCGGAGCTGTCTTCTGCGACCTTTGATGTCTATCACACTTTATTGAGAAATTTGAAGCGGTGGCTTGAAGCGCTGTTCGACGAGACTGAGCTGTATAGTTCCGTAACCAATGTTTCCATACAGCTCCGAGCAAATGACAAAGATATTATAACGTTTGATCCGGAAAATAGCAAGGTCGCTGAAGACACTGAAGAAGCGCTAACCACAGAAACCTCTCAGCTTGTAGAGGAGATCGAATACCGCGGGCTTCCTTACTTTTTGGAGAACGAGATTGTCGTACTCTCCCGCATAACACCACAGAAGTATGCTGTCCTGGTGAAATCTCAACGGTGCATCGAGCGAAAGTTGCCCTTTAATGGGAGAGGAACGTCAAGCGAAAGGCCAATCGACAAATTTGTTGCCGATATGAAGCTACTTCAAATGGCTCAAGGATGCGCTTGGGTCGCCAAATTCGTGGGAGTTGTTCTAAGCGACGACCGTACCCAGTTCCGAAGCTATCTCACATCCTGTCCAGAGAAGGGGCCAATATACAACCATCTGCAGAATCCAAAGACAATGAATCAATCTATCCCGCCGAAGCAAAGAGAAAGATGGATCCGCCAAGCGATCACATGTGTGGCAGAGGTTCATCAGCGAGGAATAACAATTGGCTGCATTGATGGTCTCTCCATCTGGATAGACTCTGATAACAACATTTCACTTTCCACCTTCAACTCTCAAGCCACTACAATTCAATATCAGCCTGGCTGCATTGCCCCTGAATTACGGAAAGCCACATCGCCACAGACTCTGGCTCTCGACCAATATCTGACATTTCAAACCGACTTGTTTCAGCTGGGTCTCCTTATCTGGGCGCTTGCTGAGCAAAGTGCGCCTTCTGGTCATCTCTTCTGCCAGCGAAGTGGATGTCCTACATTTCCCCGATATCGATGCACAGCTGATCACACCAACCCTATTGAGCTTCCTCATTGCAATGAAAACGTACCCTCGTATGTCAACGCGATCATTCGGCATTGTCGGCAAGAACAACCATCTCAGAGGAAACCTGCGTCTACCCTTCTAAAACTACTTCCCCTAGACGATGTCCACACAGATCATTCTCCACTTCTGTCGTCTTCCACCAGACAACTATTCTTTGATATAGCATGCAGTAGCTGTAAGAGCTTTGTGACCAATGATCATTTTCACTGCAACATTTGCTCTCAGGGCAATTTTGACCTTTGTACGGGTTGTGCTACGGCAGGCGTTTCTTGTTATGACAGCGCCCACAAACTGACGCATAGGACTCTTACAGACGAGGGACTTGTGAATGACTTGGGCACTGAGATTTCCCAACCATCTAGATAGGTGTGCTCTCATTTCATTGCAGATCGACGAAATATTCCGAAGCTCTATCTCTTCACATTTTAAAAGATAAAATCATTCCTCTCACGCTCTTGTACCGACTTCCAACAATGACGAACCCAAATTGGAGCGAATTATTCCTCTGACAGCTTGGACACGAAGATTTCGACGATTCTCTGTGGGTAGAGCTGCAATATGTCGAAATGGTTCAGAACAAAGTGGGCTTGCAAGCCATCCTTGATCATCCTTGGAAACGGTCCGTGTCCTGCCAAGCCCTCCTTTGCGTCGATGAGAAATGGATCAGGTTTGCACCGGCTTGTCATTAGACTTGTCCTTACGCACGGTGCGTTGCCAATCGAGTCGACTAAGGTTAAGGCGGTTGGCGAGCCCAGCCTGGATTGTCGCTTGCGGAACCTCGATACGGAACTGGAACATGCGTTTTGTAACGTTCGATAGCTGCTCCACTGCAAACAATTTTTCCTCTATTGGTATGTTATACCATGTGATGGAGGGATCTGACCACTTGGAATGTGGATCTTCACACATCCGGCGATGTACATCACGCGCCGCCTCCTGTATGTTGTGAGTGATACCTCAATTTATAGGCGTATGGGATTGTCCTTGAGCTGATAGTACTCCGTATCACTGAGACGGAGAAGCCGTTTGGCCTTGGAAGCCGAACCATAATAATGAAGGATCTCCTCCGGCATGTTGCGCTAGTTATTTTAGTCAGATGCGCCGTCATTCCCTCGATTGTGTGTGGTAAATGTCTCCCCATCTCACTAAGCCTCGACTTTCAGCACTTTCCTACGGAAAATGTAGAGCGACCACCGCGGCCCAGATACTCTCTTTGACAATATAATTGACCTCAAGATCTTTCAATGAGAATTTTGTATACACTGCCACACTGAAGCGCTTTTCATCCCCGTTCCTTACTTTTTTCAAACATGACAAAAGACCGTCTATTTAATATAAATTGTACTATTACGCAGTGCGCTAGAATCCCTCAAACCGAGCAGGTCGTGTACATTACACATATCACTCCCAAGCCAGGGACATCGTAAGCTCTCGACAGATCCCATTCATCTCCCGTCAACCCACCTTCCTCCCAGCCACACCCCTCGTCGAATCATCCCCTCCTCCCTCCTCCCCCCCGTCCCCACCGCCCAACAAACCTCCTCTCCGCCCTCCCCCCCTCTTCCAGCCTCCCCTCCACCTCCCCCCCAATCCCCTCGATCTCCTTCCCCAGCCGCGTCACCCGCGCGCTCATCTGCGCTAGCTCTCTCTGGATCTCTTCTTCTTCGTCTTCTTCGTCATCTTTGTGCTTGCCGTGCACGGCGGTGGCGAGGAGGTCTGACGCGTCGCGCAGGGGTTGTAGGGTGTGCGAGAGGATCGAGGAGCATGGGTCGGGGGAGGTGGGGGATGGGGCGAGGTGCGAGGTGCGCGTGTGGATCGCGTGGATGAGGGAGGGGTGGGAGTGGGGGTTGCCTGCTGTGGAGGGGATGCCGAGGTGTTGGAGGAGGGGTTCTAGGGATGGCGGGATCGTCGTCGTGTTTGTTGTTGGGGTGGGTTCGGGCTGGCGGGTGGTGGGATTTTGGGACGTAGCGTTCAGTTGGGCGGCGGTCTGGGTGATGTCTTCGAGGGCGGTGGAGTAGGCGTGGAGGGATTCGAGGTGGTCGGAGAGGTCGTTCATGCGGGTTGTGAGGTGGGTGAGGGTGTTTGATATCTGCATGCAGCGTAGTTGGTTAGCTCGTGCTTTGTAGAACAAGATGCATACTCCATCGTTCCATGCATGACAATAAGAAAGAGCGAATCCTACATGTTCTCTGTGCTCCCTCCGCGCCGCCCTCTGCGCCTCCTGATCCCGCCTCAGCCCCCCACGAATAGGCCCAGTAAACTTATTCTCAACAAACATCTGCGCCAGCCCCCCGATCTCCGGGTGCAGCGACTCGATATCCGCGACGACATCCGCCTCACTCTCACCCTCCCCCTCCACCCCCTTCCCGTCTTCTCCCCTTCCCCCCTCAAGCCCCTCGAGAAAAACCCGATCCAACCGACACACAACCTCCTCCCTCAAACACCCCGCCAAAAGCTCCGCCAGCCTCCCCACCCTCTCCACCCTCTCCTTCATCTTCCCCCCATCCTCCCCCTCCGCCTCCACCCCGTCGACCCCCAAACCATCCAAAACCTCATCATCGCCCCCCAAAACCCTCCCCACAACCCCCCTCACCTTCCCTTTCCTCGCCGCAACCTCATCCCGCAGCCCCCGCAGCCTCTCATTCAGAGCGAGAGAGAGCTCCTCCGTCTCGAAGCGCAGGGCCTGCGCCGAGGCGGCGTGGCGGCGGGCAAACGTCGAGGTGAAGCGGGTGTGGGCGTGGGTTGTGAAGGTGGTGCGGGATTTGAGGGCGGCGAGGGCGGCGAGTGCGTCGGATTGGGGGTTGGTGATGGTTGGGGGGTCTGATGAGGGGGGAGAAGGGGGACGGTGGTGGTGGTGGGGACGGGTTGTTGACGTGGAGCCGTAGCGTGGGCCGGCGGTTGTTGTAATTTTTGTGGGATGAGCCGAGGGTTTGGTTGAGGGGTTCATCGTGATGGGCTCTTCTTTTCTTGTTTTTATTTCTGTTTCTCGGTCTTGAAGGATGGGAAAGGCCGGGGATGCTCTTGTTGCTGCCCCCTTAGAGAGATGAGAATGTCCCACAGCTCAGGATGAAAGGGTTTTTTACTTGTCTAGTTTTCAACCGAACATTAACATATTTTGATTCTGCCGGTAGAAAACGATGATCTGGCTGATTGTCTACTGGGTTTAGGTGTGAAGTACGAGACGTTGATAATTGTTTTGCGAAGTTGAAAGATGGGGATAAAAGCGCGTTTCGCGTTCAACCGAACCCCCTTTTCAGTCCCTTTTTCCCCGCCTTCAGAATGGAGACCACAGCGAGGAGAAAGGAGTATTGGATTCTATGTCACAAGATTTTTACCGCAGGATACCACTAGACACCCTTGCAAAAGCTTCTACCATGAGGTTTTTGAGTTTACTAGGGAAGATCAGCTAGTAGCCAATCTCGATTGATCCGTCCTCACTAGACATCATCTCCTAGAATAACTAGATGATGGCCTTATTACAACTACAAGCACGACATATTCCCCGTTGTTCTACGATACCTACCCCGATATTTGCCACTGGTATATAGGTTTGAAGGTAGATGGGCAGATCCTGCGGATACAACTCCTCTCTATTTATGTGCTTAGGGATGGTGGAGTCATCACTCGTGAGCTTGCCTGACAAGTACGATTGCTGGCTATGGACCAGGGAGGCCATGAAGTGCCGCCTACCATAGATACACTGAATGTCCCATTCAAGCTTTGACAGGCGCCGGATCACGGTATAACTATCTCTGGTCTGGTGGACTGCTCAAAGCCCCTTCCTGGTCAACGTCCTCAAAAGCCAGTGACCAATCATCCACATCCCTGAACTTCTGTCGCAATTGTGCTGCTTCTTCCCCTACCTCGGCCACCTTAGAGCCACCGACCAGGGAAGAATCTTCTAACGTATCTAATGGTTGATTTTCCTTGTCGCTTTCGATTATAGAGGTACCGTCTCGCCGGCGGGAGGAAGTGTAAGTATTTCGTCGCTTTGGCTGTGCGGATGGCGGCTGTGAAGATTGCTTAGCAGCTCTATGCGGTGGCGGCGGTGTTACTCTGGACGGGCTCGTACTTGTAGTGTTCAGTTTCCCGTTTTTCTGAGTACTATTGCGCTCAATTGCGCCCTTTTGGTGCGCTACAGTAGCTTTCCCTCTCTTACTAGATGGTTGCACTGACCTCCGATTGCTAGCAGGCTTCGTCTCGCGCCGCTTCTTATTTGTAGCAACAAAACTCGAGTCGTGGTCATCGGTGGCCTCGCCGTCGTCAGATGCGTTGCTGGAGTCTTGGGGAATATCGAAATCGTCTCTCTGCTTCTGTTGTCTCAACCGACGACCCTTCCGAGGTTGTGGCATAAGCTTCTCCAGTGCTTGTGTCGAAGGTTGTCTAGCAGTAGTAGTTCCACTCTGCTTACTCGTCTTAGCGTTCTTGAGTCTTGTTGTGGCATGTGACTGAGTACTATTTCGTCCGTGTTTTGAAGATGATTTATGGGCTAGCTCGTTCTGTGACGGACTACTGCTCTGGGGTGGGGCAAAAGTATCGCTGTCCCGTCTCTTGATTGCATCCTTCTCTTTTGAGTGCCTGGGAGTCGATGGTAGATCGAGAGGTAATACAATGTCTGCTTCATCTGAGCTTTCGTCTTCCTTGTTCGATCGGGATTTTAAATTGCTTCCATGCTTGACATTGTGTCGAGGTCTTGAAAGTGATGATTGTGCAGAGGGTGGTCTAGAACTGCCCATATTGGAGCCATAGGCTTTGGACGAGCCCAACTGAGGCCGAGATATTGCCTTTGATGTTTCGTAAGGGGTGGATTCACCATTTGGCTCAAGGTCGTCAAGGTCGTCCATATCGTCCATATCGTCCAATGTATTGTCATCTTGCAGGTTGAGGTTGGACATGATACTTGGTTGACGAGGCCGCCGTCTAACATTGGCTAGGACCGAATCGCCAAGAAGAGGAGTTGATGTTGCTCCGGTCCCAATTAAGGAAACTTGCGACGAAGGGGAAGGTTTTGACCTAGCCGCTACCGGGATAGATGAAGACTTTTCCAGGACTTTCAATTGACCAGACTGCGCAGGCTTGACACTGGCTTGTTGATCTCTTTCATTTTCTCTGGCTGGCGAAGGCTGCATGGCTCTGCTCCGGTAACTTTCTGGATTGTTTCCTATCTTCCTCTTCTTCCCACTGAAACCCGATCCCTCCGGCGGTCCATCGCTAGATCTTTTCTTTTTAGCCTCTTGATGCTTCTCCCATCCTAATTCATCGCCAACACCTAATCCGCCTGAAGCGAAGATTTCTTTCGGCGGTACACCTCTGCGATTGCGTGTAGTCTTTTTCACTTTGACGAATTCGTCGCTCTCGTCGCTGGGTACAAGGACGCGTCCAATTGGCTTGTGTTCCACTTGGCGGGCTAGAAAAGTTCGAGGCGACTCATGCTGGCTATTTGCGACGCGTGTTGGTTTGCTGTTTGGCTGCGCGACCTTCATCCGCCGCACAGGTGGGCGGGGCATTGTGTTTTCAAATCAGCAAGAGTTCAGGTTGAAACGGATTCATGTGCACAACGCAAATGAAATACAAGACACAATGGCAAAGAACGCGCGTCTAAATTTGTGATTTGTGAAATTCGCGACGAAATCGTGGTGACGAAGTATGTTATGTTGAAGCTTGGGGAAGATGCGGTGTTGATGTCTATCGCGCGTGGCATTTGCGTGGCCGCACTATCTAATCTTAGGGTGCCACTGGTGCGCTCCACTAACATGGCGGTTTCAAAGATGCTCGTAGGCACAACTACAATTTGGATAACAAGAGTGTAACATCCACAGGAATTCAATGCTACGATTGCAAGATGTATGCGCTAGAAAATCAGCAGAAAGGTGTAGATTTGAAATTTGAAAAGAACCCCAAGAACAAGCCTGCGCCGTCCAATGTTTTATTGAAAAAGTTCAAACGCCTCTCGCTAAACGCTTCTTCAACATGAAGTTAGAATTCATGCTAGCTCCTACACTTGTCATTGTCCAGACAGTCAGTCTCAATGGCCACCTTCGGTACCAGCACCCTCTTCTGTACCGGTGCCGGATATGGCTCCTCCATGAGCTGTGGAAATTTGGCTAGGATTTGGATAGTACCAGGTCGCAACTGCAATAAGAGTGTACACAAACTACAGCTAGGTCAATGGTTGTCCCACAGCAAAATAAGAAGATGGAAGCACTTACGACACAAAGAATGCCTTCTAGATAGTTGCTCTTGCCGTCCCGAAGAAAGTTGCCAACCACCAGAATGGTAAGGACAAGAAGGACGACGAAGAAGATCTCAAAGTTGAGATCCATGGGCTTATCCAGTCCCCAGCCAACAAGGACAACAAGTGGGGCATTGAGCAAGGCGGTCTGTATCGAAGGTCCAAGACAGTGGAAAAGAGCGAAGTTCTGTACATTAGTAAGTTTGTGTACCGAAGCTCATTTGTAGGACTTACAATCTGGTTATCCCATGCTTCGTCGATGGCGGTGAGATGTTCAGCTGCTTTCTCGACGAGAGGAACCTGGAGCAATTAATAAATTTCATGGAAATCAGGTCAGTTTTCGTACCAGGATCAGACCCATAAATGCATCAGGGACATGTTTCTTCTCAACCATGAATTCGATCTGCTCGACCAAAAAGACAGCAAGAAGCGATACCAAGGCCAGAGAAAGCAATATCGCAAAAACACACTCGGTAAAGGTAAGCTTGCTTTTGACCAAGTCCTTATGCTTGTCACGATCGTTCTGCTCATCGATTTCGAGAACTTCGTCGAAGATACCGTGGTTGCTTCTGGCATTGAAAAACATGAAAACTAGGAACGCGACAAGCAAGATAACAGCAGTGGCTTGGCTGATTTTTAACGTATTTTCCCGTAGCATGTCCGCGGTGAACACGTGTTCGCCTTCGCCTTCTGATGTGAATGAAGACAATGCTGAGTTGAAGGCGCTGGGAATGAGGAGAGCAAAGGCTGCAACCAAAAGGAGACCGCTGCCGACTTCGCTGATAGCTTCGTGGAAAGACTGCTCATCATTTCGGAGGCCACCAACATAGAAGCAAAGGCCGAGGCAAAGCAGAAGATTTGTAAGTATGGATCCCAATATGGCTGCTTGTATGACGGGAACAAAATTGCCGGTTCCATTATCCTTTTTGATCAGAACCATGAACAGGACAATTTCAACGACACTTCCGAGAGTGACTTCCAGCAGTATACCAAACACTTTGCTAAGTTTCCGGGCAAGTTCTTGACCAGCAAATCCAAGTAGATTGGCGGCTGGAATTATACCAAGATAGCTGAGCGCAAATATAGTGGTATGCATTTCTTTGTCGGCATAATGTACAGCGATGGCAGCAGGAACGAAGGGCCAGAGAATGTTGACGACCATAGACACCGTGGAGGTGCTGCGACCAGCGACTCCCAAAAATTTGAGAGGATGAATGCCCTTCCTGCCGCTTTCTCCCTCTGGTTTGATGCCAGGAGTAACCTTGTGACCATTATGGTTGTACGTAGGGAGTATATGGTGCTTTCGAGGTGTCTTTTCATTATTAGGGGCGTCACCGTCCTCCATTGCGTTAACCTCCGCTGCGTTATTGCGTCGGAACATTTTGCGTGACGCCTATTGTAGAGGTAGGTAGGGTTCTAGAGATAGCTGAAATGTAACTGCGAGAAGCGCTAAAAGGAGTAATTGAACTTTTTGGTCGCTAGAAATTCGAATTGCTCGGGAGAAACAGGTAGGGAGCTCAGGGACGGTCTTCAGGGAGCGGTTAGTGTTGAGGGAGCTGAGGTGAAAGAGATATTTCAAAGCATGACGCACGCCTAGGGAGTGAAGGACGAAGCGTCAGTAAGACGAGCGGTCGTCGGGAAGAAAGAAAGAAAGAGAGTCACGAAGGAAATCAAGCAAATCAAGCAACTGTGCCAAAAAGTGGGAAATTGCCAAGCGAATGTCAGCCGATGCTTGAATGTGTCGTGTTGTTTGGAGGCCCATCAGAGGTTCGATTTCGAGGCGCCCAGACGCCTCCTGCAGCAGAATCCACCGACCGATCGCTTTGGCCCACAGCGCCTCGCTTGGGGCTCCAGTTTCTCCTTTCGATCTCTACAATCTACTTCACTGGTTCATGTTTAAAGCTGTTCGCCCGGTCGTTGGAAGGAGGCAGTACGCATTGCATTGTTTTCAATGCTCGGCTCTATGACCATCGAGCCATAGATCCTCTACAACGCTCCTCCGAACCCGATCTCAGGGATGAGCTTCGATGGTTAGGGTCCTTGGCAACCGCCAGTTCCAAGGAAAAGGAGTTCTTGGCGTGTGAATATGGGGCCAGCCTGACGCCGGGCCGAAAATGACTGAGAAAGGAACAACGGGATAGAGAGCAGATTCACTGTCACTTATCTAGGACCACGGCTATGATTTCCACCTTAGATTCACGCTCAGCGAGGCTTCTCTGCTCCGATATCCGAACTGTCGCCACATAGACCGACGATTTCTCTTAGTATCTATGTATTGGCTAGCTATTGGATTCACTGTCGTCCGCCTGCAGTACCAAGGCAGCGTCGATATTTTTGATAGCCTTCCCGTCCATGGGTAAATGCATTCGGAGAGTCCCGAGAATGGCAAAAAACTCCTTAGATGCGCATGTCACAACTTCGGTGCGGTCGTCAAGTTATCATATCCCTTTTCCGTGATCACGACATCATCCTCTATTCGCACTCCCCCTACCTCCCAGTATTTCTCGACCACCTCCGCGTTGATGTACTTCCCCATCTCCGAATCTTTCATCGCCGGCTCTACGATGAACCTGCAGAAGTAGACCTGCCGAATGTTAGACAAATTATTCCTAAGAGAGCAAGGCAACACTCACACCAGGTTCGACAGTGATCACGCATCCAGCCGGAAGCTTCCCTCTCACTCTCAGATATCGGAACATGGGATCTTTGTCGGCGTAATTGGGATTTCCTCCTGTATCATGCGTATCCATTCCCAGGTAGTGACCAAGACCGTGGGGGAAGAACGCCGTACTGACTCTCTTGTCGAATATTTCGGTCTCACTCCCTACCAGGATACCTGCAGCTTTGAGACCCCGGATGGCAACCTTGTGTGCATTCTCATGGACTGCTTCCCAAGACACGCCAGCTTTCAGCATACTAAAACAAGATTTCTGCATCTCGTCAACAATGTCGTAGATGATCTTAGACTCCTTCGTAAACGTGCCGGAAATGGGGAATGTCCTGGTAACATCAGCGCAATAGCATGAATACTCTCCAGCGGCATCGATGAGGAGATTCAATCTGTTGGCGAGAGGCTCGTCGTTTTTGACATAATGCAATGTAGCTGCATTCGTACCGCTCGCAATAATCGGGTGGTATGCCAGATCAGGAAAGCCGCAACCTATAGTCTTGGACACAAAAGTAGCCTCGAGTTCACATTCATTCTTTGCCGATTTCGCCTGTTCGACAACAGCAGCATGTGCGGTGGCTGTGACATCATTGGCTCTTCGAAGGAGAGCAATTTCATATTCGTCCTTCACCACTCGGCAATCCTCGATAGCCTTCTTCACCGCAGTGCCATCAATTTGATTGAATCTCAGCAGCTTTACATGTGGAGACCTCTGCTCTTCAAGGGTGAAAATGATAGCTTCGGAAGTAGATTCCATGAAATCATGCACGCCATCAGAAGTCTTGCAGTCGTCCACGTCGTACTTCTCTAGAGCTTCTTTGGGCATTAATGGTAAGCCTGACCAAATGACAGAGTCTGGGTCAATCGGAGGAATGAAAAGGGTGAGCTTGTCTGTCGGGACCTGGTAAGTAACGTAGCAGTCCGGTACTTCAACGCCGGAAAGGTAATAGAAATATCGTCGTTGCCTAGTAAATCCAGGTTAGATCTAAGAACGGATACTGAGGAGCAATGATGCAACCTGAAAGGTGCTGTCTCGTCATTATCTTCCTTGTTGCGAGTTTTTTGACCTTCAAGGTAAATGATGGCCTTGCTCATATCATGGCCAGCATTTTTGAGATATTCAGTCACCTTCCTCGCATGGGCTTTTGCTGGGTATTTCCCGGCCAAGGGATCTTTTGAGCTCATTCTACGATCAAAAAAATATGACGCTGACTGAAAAACTGCAGTCAGAGCTATTGTGATATTGTCGATCGTACCGTTTGACATAGAATAAGTTGCGGTAGGATCTCCGAAGGCTTTGCTCGCCGATATGGAAGCCCCGCAAGCGTTTAACACCAATTAGGATAGATTGACTGATAAAGTCAAGTCTTGTTGTGATTTCTTAGCCCGCTCGACAGTAAGATACTAATAGCTAGCCCAAACCCTATATATGTACAAAAAAATGCCCAACTCTCGCGCTTGTGTATTTGAGGCTAATCGAAGCGTATCTTTTGTCGGAAACCGAGCAGCTATCCAAGTTCGGCGTCTGAAGGATCTAGGGATAGGTCTGGGGTTATCTACAAATTTACAATGAAGAGAAGAACGCCGCGCCAAATAATGCAAGCATGCCACTAATGTACAGTGTCCGATAGCTGTCCCTGGGATGGACCTGGCCGGCAGCGCTGCCAATATGAAAGGGCAGTCCTTGATAGTCGAAGGTGACATGTTGTTGGACCGTTGCATTTACGCATTGCCCGTTCTCGATGTCAAGATTCCTCAGGTCGTCCTAGAATTAAGCAACATTAGGACTGATCTCGATAAGCAAGACATTAGAGGGACTCACAGGAACATTGAAGAACATGTAGGTCTGGGGCTTCAAGTTCTTGAAACCTTTAGTATTGTAAGGAAACTTGTCCCCTGAGTCTGTGGAGGAAGTGTTCCGTAAGAAGATACACTGCACCTGGCCAGGGAAATCTGTAGCCATCTCAGGATAATCGCTCATGACATCGCTGTTGCTTGTGTCGGCAACAAGAATGAACTTGCGGGTTGGGAAAGTCTGGAAAACTTTTTGGAGAAGGAATTTCCGGATTGATAACGTAGCGCTCACATCGCTGAAGTTGAGAGGGCGTGTATCAAAGCTTCCTCCTGGATAAGTTTTGTAGATAAAGTCCATGTAATTTCTTGTTACTTGCTCTGGCGTTGTGGTCAAGTAGTGGAAATGCATATCTGGAAGAGTCCGGGACCAATTGGCGTAAATTTCTGGCATGTTCATCCAAGGAGTGAACGGTCGAGCGAAGGAATTCAATAGACCCTCTTTCGGCTGATAGATCTTTGTGATACGGAGGATGTCATCAATGTCGCTGATGACGGTAAGACCACTCGTAGGAACCAAGTACGACGTTGCATTTCCGGTTAGAGTGCCGTTGGTGAACACATTCACGCGTTGAGGAGATCTTGTTGCATTTCCAGGTATCAGGCCACCACCGGTGACATTTTGCAAAGCCACAAACGAGTCGTAGTCACCTTCAGGGGTAGTCACGTATGGGAGTGTAATAGTCTGATTGCCTCCAGGTGGAGTGATTCCCCCTCCACCCCCAGACTCCCCGCTAGAGCCAGCTGACGGCGCAGGACGTACATCAAAAGTAACATTCTTGGTATCTTGTTGAACTACAAAAATCTCTCTTGTGAGGTTCACAGCTTGCGCAGATTGGCTGGGAGGAAGCTCCTGAACGGAAGTGCCGATGAGGAACACGTTGGCAAGGCGATTGATCGTGTCATTCGAAATGTCCGGGGTCTTGTAAACATTGCCGTGGAATCGCAAATTCCAACCTCCTTCAGTCCAATTTCCATAACCTGGTATATTCAAGACTTCAGTCGGCTTCGCATCCAAATCCGTGCTGCTCACACCAGCTGAGCTTAAAACCGCATCTCCCGTGGGAAAGCCTTGAAAGAAATTTGGGACGCCGCTGGCGACAAAGGAGGGGATGTCAGAACCAAGAGCTGAGAGAACATCGCCGACGTCGGATTTGATATCATCAACAATGCCTCTTCGGTATCTGTAGGTTCGTGTAGGTTGCGGTTGGCCAGGAGGAGGAGTCACCAAAGGTATCTCTGGCTCATCGAAGAGCCTAGGAGTAGGGACAAGGGTCTGTAGCGTAGAAGTTGGAGAAGCGAATGTAGATTGAAGGAACGGAAGTAGGAAAATGATTGATAACGTCGCCATTGCCTATGCCGCCAGCACTTTGCGGCCGACCTGGAGCAAACAGACTGTCAGCTCATCGTTGGAAATTCCGGATGGGAAGATGCGGGTAACGTTTTGCGGTAAACACGCAACGGTCCCAGGAACCAAGATCTGGTTTGCGGGCCCCTGGTCTCCAAGTGCATCTCCGCATTACCGATGAAGAAAGGTTAGCAACTTACTCGTGCGGTCAAATTTTGGATCCTGTTTCCGTTCTACACGGGTAAAGATAATCGGCTCGATACAGATGATGTTCGACGGCGTCCCGTCAATCTTAAAAGTAAGCCATTTGTCCACGCTTTCCTGGACCAGATTAAAAGGGGCCATTCCTAGTAAGCTGGACCGGGAAGTTGCAACGTCATTCACGTTTCAAATGTCAACCTGGCTCCATTGGCAAGTCCGACCAAATAAGAGGATATTCCAAATCCGCTTGCATCGAACAACTTCGGACGAGATTTTCTACTGTTACGTGCAATTTTATGCGATGCACGTACAAAGTCACGCCTAGACTTAGCTACATATACCAGATATGAACATGCGGGAGAGGAGCCGACGAATTGTAAGTTGCGATGGGCCATTGCTGCTTGGAGCCTGTCCTTCGTTTAGGCTACGTGTAGGCGAGCGCATAGACCTACTATTTACATGGAGAACAGGTAGTGTATTGGCGGCATCTGCACCTGCAAGCTTGCGGTGGAGCAGTCGCCTTTGAACAAGCCTCGTCGCGCCTTGTCACTACGACTTAGCGGTACTAGACACAAACTTTGTAGCCCTCGACTTTATTCTTCATGGATCAACATCAAGTCCTGTGTGTTTGGGGGCGTAGTGGCATCTCGTATGAGCCTCTTCAACCACCAATAATGATATGCTCCGATATCTTCTCCTTCACCGGTAGATGATCTGATAATTGATTCGGATCCCTCATTTTAACCAGCACGTCCTCTCTACTTCCTGGCAGAGAATGACGAACTGCCTCATACTCTCCTTCTTTCGCAACGTATTCCCGTGTTACCTCATTGGTGTCAAAATCAACATAGACCCGCGTATCATGTATCCGTAATAACACGTTGTCGAGTCTCATGAAAAAGCGAGATAGGAGCAATAGTCTCGATGGCATAACTCTGATCTTGCAGGATAACATTGCAATCCCATTGTCGGCCAGCTCGTCTTCGTAAAGCATAACATCGTCAAAGAAAAGGATCGGGTCAGGTCGTCTCAAAAGCTCCATTGGAATTGAAGTTTCTGACTCTGCGAGGCTTTTCGAATCCGGCGCAAGGGTCCCCTTATAATCCGTGGTATAAGACCAGTCAAAGGGTTTGATCACCTCTTTGATCTCGTGATTTTCTTCTCTGCAGACAAGTCAGCGTTCAAGTCAGCGAGATGAGTTCCGCAGAAGGTTTCGACCAACCGACTACTGTGCCATTCTCGCGAATATGCCACCTTAAGTCTCTTCTCACCTGTTTTATCGACACGATCTAAGGCATCGAAAGCGTTGAACTGTATCCCCCATCCACTTTCATGCTCGAGGGACACGTAATTATCGCCAAAGATCATCTCAGGAGGCGCGATTCCAAGTCTGTCTGTCATTTCTTCTATTGGCCGCGCTTTTAGTATTGGAAGCTTCTGCGTCCGAATTCTCCATCCTCGGTGACGGTAGGCACGTGGAGCAGCTGTAGTGGGAGACGGGAATTGTGCGTTAAAAGAAGCCGCTGTTCCGTTGACCGCGGCCATCCTCTTCAGAGATTATCCCGATCAGAGGAGGCAAAATTCAATAATAGACCAGGAAACAGAGTGAGAACGTCGAATTTGTCCTAGCTCTCCGGTCACTTTGATGTCGTCTCCAACTGACATCGAAAAGTGGCGTCCCCCGCAAATCCAAATCCGTAGGTGTGGAGGAGCCAGAGTCACTGATCCACCGCGGAAGTTTCCGGTTGTCGGGGCAATATGTTTATCTCCAATCTAAGTCTTCCCAGCACCGAGCTCAGATGACAGCTTCGAGCGACGGCAACAACGACGACAAGAAAGACACCACACACATCTTCCAGAAAACCAGCGAAGTATTGAGTTGCCAAGGTCGTTGACTACCTGATTTTCACTTATCTCCTGGCGAGCCGACAAAATGGCAACAAAGACTCTGGAAGCTCGTTTTGAGCACTTGTCGGTCAAGGATGAAAATGAACCACCTGCTGGTCCTGGGACGATGCTCAAGTCAAAGGTCTGGCTCAGGAGATGTCTTTACGTCCAGAATGCCTAACAATTTTTAGGGTTCTCTCTCGACAGTGATATCCCTTGCCGGCCTTGGTGCCAATGGGTCACTTGCCCAAAATCAGAACCGATCGCAGCACCTCAAATATGCTCTCCAGCAAGCCAATGACTCGAAGCAGAACGCAGGAGTCTCTACAATCACCCATGTTACGAGCTCGTCAGTCACCACATCTCCGATACGCAAAGCGATACCGAATAGCGAATATTCTCGCATCTCCGACGAAAGCACCACAAGCTCTCAACGTCTTTCCAATCCTCTGTCGGACCAACCTAGCATGCCAAAGAACTTCCACCTTGGCATGTTCGAGATCGGGAAACCATTGGGAAAAGGCAAATTTGGTCGCGTTTACCTTGCGCGAGAACGTTCTACAGGCTTTGTCTGTGCTCTCAAGGTCCTGCACAAATCAGAATTGCAGCAGGGAAAGGTGGAAAAGCAAGTCCGGCGTGAGATTGAGATCCAATCCAATCTTCGTCATCCCAACATACTTCGTCTATACGGCCACTTCCACGACAGCAAAAGAGTTTTCCTGATACTGGAATTTGCGGGAAAAGGAGAGCTTTACAAGATGCTCAGAAAGGAGAATCGATTTCCCGAGTGGAAGGCCGCACAATATATTGCGCAAATGGCAGCTGCGTTGAAATACCTGCACAAAAAACATGTCATGCACCGCGATATCAAACCAGAAAATATTCTAGTTGGTATTCACGGCGAAATCAAAATCAGCGACTTTGGCTGGTCGGTGCATGCACCGAACAATCGAAGAAACACGATGTGCGGTACTCTGGACTACCTTCCGCCGGAGATGATCAAGCCTGGAAGTGCAGAGAACTTTTATACAGAGAAAGTAGACCTCTGGTCGTTAGGTGTTTTGACATATGAGTTTTTGGTCGGCGAGGCGCCTTTTGAAGATACACCTGTCATGACGCAAAGGAGGATAGCACGGGGGGAGATGACCGTCCCGAGCTTCGTGAGTGCCGAGGCAAAAGACTTGATTAAGAAGGTAAGTCCAAATCGGCGCATCGTTCGTATTGAAGGGTCCTGATCATATTTTAGTTGCTTGTGCTGGACCCGGAGAAAAGACTCTCGTTGAGCGACATTGAGCAGCATCCTTGGATTCTCAAGCACTGCCTTAAGCCAGAAAGAGTTGCACCACGCCCTAGCGCTCTCAAGGGGTCTAGTCGAGAGTCCTGATGTATATAGATCGGGTGGATTGATGAGTTCATGAACTTCTTGGATTGATATGGCAGGCATTTAAGGCGTTCATAGTGAAGACTAGCAGAGGCTTGTAGATCCCTTCCATCGAAAGAATTGATTTTTCAGCACTCTCGGACTTGTAAATGCGGCGTGCAATATCTCTTTCAAGTGGCTGAAGTGTACATAGGAGGGCATCTGGTCCCGCTACCTGTAGATCTCGTCGAATGGCCTCGTGTCTCGGAAACAGCTGTCCCAAACTTCATCGACTGCTTTAGTAGCCTGAGTTTCGTCTTTGCAGAATGGACGGGTCGAGACACTGGCAATGGCCCGTCTTCTCACGCATTCTTGATGGTGCATTGTGTATTTCCATTGGCTTCTGTCCCAAAATTCTCTTCTCCATCTGCATTCTCCGCTAAGGGAACATGCTCGGATCTACGCACGGTTAGCTGATCAACAGGCCAGTTCTCGGTTAAGGAGGAGCAAACCTCAGAGCAAGCGGCATGTCTTAGACTACTCTCCCAGTTGACCTTGAATCGCAAATGATCGTAAGCGTGCACCATTTCATGTGCCAGCGTATCCTCAATGTGTTTTCTGTCTGTCATCTCGTTCGAGCATAAGCGAATGCCATATTCAGGACTAAACCCCCCTCCAGCAAGGCCGCTCACACATCGAGAGCACCGTATATTGTCCTTGTCGAGATGACCTCCAAGTTCGTCAATCTTCTCGTTTAGGAATCGAATGACTGGGCTGTACTGGAGTAGATAGTCGCGCTGTTTTTCTGTCCATGCGTTGCTCTGCTTTTCTTCTCTTTTATCTCTGTCCAGCCAATATTGTTTCTTTCCCTCGGCAGACATACCACCAGTAACCATGCGCCATAAATTCTTCCAGCCGGACCAGTAATTGCCGTCTGCAAGAAATGGGTGACCATCTTGGGGGGGTGACAAGCTTGTCACATCTTGGTTGGCTTCTGAGCTTGCCGCCTTTGGTTCCGTCATCTTGCTAGACAAGACTACAACAATTGTCTTGCTGACGAGTCACATAAGAGTCGCAGGTCTCATTAAGTTAAATGATGCTGCGAGAAAAGCGATTTGGTGCAAATCGTTTAACACTTTTCTTCGAGCTCTACAAAGAAAGGAAGGTCTACCGAGCCTTCTCTTCCGAATTCGGAGAGCTTTAACGACCGGGACGACTTAGGGCACAGCAAGGCTGGGTGACATGCAAAGGGCGTGACTCCTGCAAGAATGAGTATAATAAAGAACAAATTCCGTAGAATCAGGCCGCGGCAAAGCAGTCGAGATGAAGAGCTCGAAGTCCCTGACCGTCGTGATCAAACTTGGTAAATTCTGTCTTTCTCAAGCTTTCTTTTCATCCTTTTTCTTACCTGGAATAGGCACGAGTTCCATTGTAGATGAGGAAACCTATCAGCCACTTCTATCTATTCTTTCTTTGATTGTCGAGACTGCTGTCAAATTACATAAGAATGGACACAAGGTGGTTATCGTCTCGTCTGGGGCAATTGGCGTCGGTCTACGGAGGATGGATGTGGAAAAGAGACCGAAACATCTTCCTAGATTGCAGGTTGAATTCCTTTTCGGAGATTCATAATAAGTATTGACACAATGTCAGGCCCTTGCAGCAGTTGGGCAATGCCGTCTCATGTCCCTCTGGGACTCACTGTTTGGGCATCTTAGGCAACCGGTGGCCCAAATCCTCTTGACCCGCAATGATATCCGGGACCGCTCCCAGTATATCAATGCCCAAAATACCCTTTCCGAACTTCTATCGATGGGTGTAATACCCATCGTCAACGAGAACGACACTCTCGCTGTTTCCGAGATCAAGTTCGGCGACAATGACACACTCTCCGCCATCACTGCTGCAATGATCTCAGCTGACTATCTCTTCCTCATGACCGACGTCGACTGCCTCTACAACCGCAATCCGCGAACATTCCCTGACGCTAAGCCTATAGACGTCGTCTCTGATATTTCATCCCTCGAAGCCGACGTCTCTTCTGCCGGCTCCGCCCTCGGTACTGGTGGCATGGGCACCAAAATCGTCGCCGCCAAACTCGCCACGTCAGCAGGAGTCACCACCATCATCACCCGCTCTTCCAAACCAGGCAACATCTCCGACATAGTCACCTATCTTCAAAGCCTCTCACCCACTTCAAACAACCCCTCTCCCTCCAACTCCCAAATCCTCCCCCCAGCCCCTCCCCCATCCGCACCCCTCCACACCCGCTTCCTCCCCTCCCCAACCCCCATCCGCAGCCGCTCAATCTGGCTCCTCCACGCCCTCCCCCCCATGGGCACCCTCTACATCGACCGCGGCGCCCACCACGCCCTCTCCCGCTTCAAAGCCAACCTCCTCCCCGCCGGCGTGCTCGCCTGCTCCGGCACCTTCAACCAGGAAGAATGCGTGCGGCTCGTCGTCGTGGACCGGGACCTCTTCGCCCTCGACGGGGACCAAATAGGCACCGGTGGCGGCCGCAGCGAGGAAGTTGGGCGTGCCGTCGTGAATTACAGCAGCGTGGAGATTGGGCGGATTAAGGGGTTGAGGAGTAGTCAGATTGAGGCGGTGCTTGGGTATGCGGATAGTGAGTATGTGGCTTTGAGGGAGAATATTGGGTTCTTTAGGCAGGAGGGGTTGGTCAGTCGGCCGGAGACGCCGGCGAGTAGTGGCAGGACGCCGGAACGGATGGTTGAAGATTGAGTGAGTCAAATTGGCGATCTTCTGGCGACTGTGCGTGTAGATTGTAAAAAAATACTCGTCCACATTCAATGGTTCGAATTTGGCTGCTGCATAAGCTAAAGACCCGGTTAAAGAGGGGATTTCTCCTGCTTTATGCGTTAGGTTCTTCCTTGTTGGTTAACAAGGATATGGACGCGTTCCATCCACTCGGTGCGCAGGGGAAAACGAAGGTCGTATAGGGTTTTTGATGCCTGTTCGAGTCCATCTCGTCTCCATCTACTTATATAAGGCGGCCTACGGAACGGCGGCAAATGATGCTGGAATGACCTTGAATTGCAGGATTGACATTCAAGCTCGCGTTTATTGGCTGCCCGGCACAAGCACATCTTTTATTTACATACGAGATCTCTTATTCTCGGAGACCACGAAAGACTCCACTACCCATTCCCAAAATCAAGGCCCCGACTCCTGAGTTCCCAATAGCGTGTAAGCTATCAATTAGGAGCAAAACGCCACCATTTATGCATTGCCACATGAAAGGAGCACCTGTCTAATCCGACCATCTCTCCAAGAATTTCTGCATCTTGCGGTCCGTCGGATTGCCGGCAGCCAAAGCCTTCGAGACACAATTAGCAACAAATACAACCCTAGACACGGGTTCAGGGGAACGTACCGTATTCTCGACACTCTGTGTCGAAAAAGTCTGACTCTGCGTAATAGTCGTCTGAGCGACCGGTGTCGGCAGAATCGTCTTTGCCCAACCCGAAATTTTGCTTGTAGGGAACAATCTACTTTGTTTGTCGGCTGTCATCTTTGTCCCTGGGTGCGGCGGCATCGGCGCGTATCTAGTCGGTCCAGTCTGCAGCGTATACGCCTGTCCATACGCGCCAGCACCAGCCGCAGGAGCGTTAGCACCCGCAGGATTGTTCTGCTGTGTAGACTGGATGTTGTTCTGCGTAGCAGGGCCGGTGGTGCCTTTTATGGTCTTGAGACCGGCTTGGACGGTGGCAGGGAAAACGCCGGTCATGCCTGAGAGGGAGAAGCGCGGGGAGTAGTTGTTAACAGTGCCGCCGGCGGCGACTGAAATCATCTTGAGGAAATAGGCGTTCTGAACCGAGGCGCCAATGCCAGCGGGGATCTGTACGCTGGCGGTATTGCCTTTCTTGAAATCGCCTTGAGCTACAAGCGTGGATAGTTGAATCTATTTGACACACTGTCAGAGAGCGTGTTTGTGAGATATTGAAGATGGCTTACGTATGACGACTCTTCATTACCGCCGGCACAGAGGAAGAGCTGGTAGGAGACCAGATCATCAAGAGACGGATCGTCTCCTGAATCAGACCATTTTATCGACAGAGCAGTCCCTCCTGCTTCTGTGGCGCCGGCAGCAGGACTTGTGAACTTGACATCTGCGAGGACGCTCGTGGCGGTGCAGAAGAGAAATAGGAGTAATCTCAGGATCATCTTCATGTCAATAGGTCGTGGCGTTGAATTTAGCGAGCGACTTCGACGTTGTTTGAGTCAAAGCCTCACTCCTAGAGAGCGAGAAAGTCAAGTTCGAGAGTAGACGGCGTGGAAGATTGTCTGGCGTTGTGATTGAAGACGTTGAACTCGGAGGTCCAAAGCAGGAACAGCCTGGAAACGGGAGGCTTGGATCGGGCAAAATACGCACGGCGCCCAAAATGGCCTAGTCGCAGATTCGGTGTGGACCCCGTCGAATTTCTGCGGGGTGACGCACTTTTTGTACTTGATGAAAGCTTTCCACTAAAGTGCATCTCCTTCTCAACCATGGCCTGGACCTCGCCAGACAGCGCAGTCTCGCAGCTGCTCTCCGGTGACCCTCTCGCCATCCTAGTTGCTCTCCTCGTCGTCATATCCCTCCCCGCCTGCCTCCACCTATTCCTCTACCGGGAATCGCGACGAAAAAAGACAACACCAACCTTCCTCCTCCTAGGCCCCAGCGGCTCCGGCAAGACCAGCCTCCTCACCCTCGTATATTCCCCTTAACCACCCCATCCAACCTTCTAAATCTAACCTCCCCACGACACAGCTCCTCCGCCGCTCCCACCCCTCCCCAACCCGCACAACCCAAACCCCAACCACCGCCCCCCTCCACCTCCCCCCCTCAATCCCCCTCGGCAGCAACCGCTTCCGCTCCGCCAACGACCCAACCCTCCTCGACCCCTCCAAATCCCCGACCGCATACACCCTCATCGACACGCCGGGCCACGGCAAGCTCCGCCCCTCCACCTCCCTCCCCCACCTCCAGGACCCGAGCCTCCGCGGCGTGATCTACATGGTCGACTCCGCCGCGCTGGACAGCGACGGCGCCGTCCTGCGCGATAGCGCGGCGTACCTGTACGACGTGCTGCTACAGCTCCAGCGGCGGTCGTCAAAGAAGTCAGCAGCAGCTAGCGGCCGGGTGTCGGTGCTGGTCGCGGCCAACAAGCAGGATCTGTTTACGTCGCTGCCGCCGGGGTCGGTGCGGGTGAGGCTGGAGGGCGAGATCGAGAAGGTGAGGGAGTCGAGGCGGAAGGGGTTGGCGGGGGTGGGTGCCGATGAGGCGCGGGGTGAGGATGATGAGGAGGATATGCTCGGGGGGTTGGGGGAGGAGAAGTTTACGTTTGCGATGCTTGAGGATGAGGAGGAGGTTGGGATCAAGGTGGATGTCGTGGGTGGGTCTGTTAGTGGGGAGGAGGAGGTGAAGGGGGTGAGGAGGTGGGAAGAATGGATTGGGGGATGTCTTTGAACAAGCCTGGAATTTTTACTTTAGGCGTTTACAAAGACGGTTCTGGATTGATGATGATGAATATACTAAACCATCCAGTCACACGATTGATCCAAATCCAACGCTCCAATCACCCAAGGGGAAAAAGCTACCCTACCGAGACCCTTCTAATCAGCAGGCTACAATCCCACCACCTTCCTCCCACTGATGGATCAAAATTCATATGCAAGCGTTCTTAACC
Source organism: Pyrenula massariospora (assembly GCA_021030905.1). Lineage (NCBI taxonomy): Eukaryota > Fungi > Ascomycota > Eurotiomycetes > Pyrenulales > Pyrenulaceae > Pyrenula > Pyrenula massariospora. Next base: position 811,707 of record JAGFMI010000005.1, read on the forward strand.
TACTTTCAAAGCCCATGAAGTTGATTCGGGACCCAAGAGCGCGAGACACTGTGGCTCAATCCACCTTTCCATCTAATGCAGGCCCGTAACCGGAAAAGCTACCTGGGTAGATAAACAGATATGTAATGCTAACGCAGACGCCCGCAGTCTATTCGCGGCAAGAAATTGTTAAATTGCCCGTTTCCCCAAAGTCCAGTCTATCCTTGCGCCCGTCTATGATATATTCCCTTCCCGTCAATATGCCCAATGCATGCATCTCCTAGCTCAGACGCCTCCAAGCCCAGCCTCAAGTCAAGCCCCATTGACCCTCCCCTGCCTCAACAGCCAACTCAACAAATCCACCTTCGTCACCACCGCCACCGGCCGCAACCCTCCTTCTCCCTCCCCTTCCCTCGCCGTCACAACAGCACAACTCTGCCACTCAAAGAACCGATTCAACTCGCTCAGCGGAGTCTCCATCGTAATCTCGACGAACCTCCGTCTTCGCCTCGCCATCCCTCTCTTCTCACGACCCTGCTCCTCCGCGGCCGTTAACGACGACGAAACAAGCTCCTCCCACTTCCTCCCGCTCCCGACCACGTCTTCGGGGCTGGTCGCGTCGTCGAGCCGTGCAAAATCAAACATGACCTCGCTGACGGGGCTCGAGGCGGAGGCGCGCCCGTGGCTGATGCGGCTGAGCAGGTTGCCGAGGGTGACGAGGCCGACGAGGCGGGGGCGACCGGTGCCAGAGGCCAGGACGGGGAGCTGGTCGAAGGCTCGGTCGCGCATGGTTTCGATGGCGGAGGCGCAGGTTGCGTTAGCGGTGACGGTGGTGACGGGTTTGAGGCGGAGAGAGCGGACGGTGGCGTTGTGGAGGGAGGGGTCGGTGGATTTGCGGATTGGGGTGGGGATGCGGGGTGGGTGCTGCTGAGATACGACGGGGTTGAGGTTTGGGGTGGGAGGCTTGGACGCCGGTGGTGTGGGCGGGAGGAGGTTGTTTGCGGACAGCCAGTCGTCGTCGACGAATTTGGAGAGGTAGGAGCGGATGCTGTCTGGCATGATGACAACGACGATGTCATCCTTGCTGAGGTGGAGGTCCTTTACTGCCTGGACCATGGCGGCCATGGCACTTCCACTGGAGCCGCCGACTAGGAGACCTTCCTCGGCGATGAGACGGCGGGCGTACATGAATGCTTCGCGATCTGCGGTCTTGTACCATTTGTCGACGATGTGTTGGTCAAGGACTTCCGGGACAAAGTCATAGCCTATGCCTTCGACCTTATACTGTTCATCTGCGCCTTCTTTATTCAAGGATTCCGGTAACGCAAGAATGGAGCCTTTAGGATCGGCGGCAATGATCTTGATGTCTGGATTGTGTCTCTTGAGGCCGCGGGCGATCCCGGACACTGTGCCGCCTGTCCCTGCGCCGGCGATTACCGCCTTGACCTTGCCTTTTGTCTGCGTCCAGATCTCTTCGGCCGTCCCATGCTCGTGAGCAAGCGGATTGTCAACATTGCCGTATTGATCAAGAATGTGCGCGTTGGGCAGTTCTTTTTGCATGCGTTTCGCCACGCCAATGTGTGATTCCGGCGAGTCAAACGCTGCCTGCGTTGGTGTTCGGATGATGGTGCTATTCAATGCTTTCAAGACAGCGACCTTCTCGGCAGACATCTTCTCCGGCAGTGTAATGATTGTTTTATACCCTGTTTCCGCTCAGCTTTGGTGAATCAGCTCTAGGACAGCTTGCACATACCCTTGACAGCCGCAACAAGCGCAAGACCAATTCCACTGATCCAGGAAACTTGTCAGCACCATGTTCAAAGAGCTCCTAATGCTTCCCACTGACTCACGTATTCCCACTTGTAGGTTCGATTAGTGTATCCCCTGGCTTTATCCTTCCCTTGCGCTCCGCTTCTTCAATCATTCTGAGCGCTATCCGATCTTTGACACTTCCCCCAGCATTGAAATACTCCAATTTGGCGTATATTGTAGCTTCGATCCCAAGGCTCTGAGGAATCCGGTTCAGACGAACTAGAGGCGTGTTGCCGATCTGCTCAAGTACTGTGTCCATTACTACTGGCGGGGCAGCGGGGCTTGATATCGTGGACATTTTGAAGGATTCAGAAGAATTGGTAGGAGAGTCGAGATTTCGAAGATCTTGGAATTCTTCCCCTAAAACAAAACACCCAGAAAGAGAAGAAGAAAGAAGTGCAGGTGTTCTTCCCCGACATCCAACGCGGCCTATAATTTTTCTTACGCCACGGATACTCTCGATTTCGTAAGACCGATGGTAACCGTGGTCACGTGGCGATAGGAAGCCGACATCTCACAAGGGGTTCAGGGGTCTATGCAGAATAGTCTCCGTTCGGGTTAATAACGAATTCACCCACGATATGAATCAACAGGCAGGAAAGATGCATTTTCGAACAAGAAACATCGTAGATAGTGTCATTCAAATTTGATTGTTGCAATATGAATGTTTATCTCTTCGTAAATTCCATTTCCAGCTCGCCACGTGGAGGTAGGCCGTGGTTCTGGGGCTGGCCTGCCTACGGACCATCACCGGTATCTCTCTGCTAAGAAATAGTGCTGTGATGTCCGCAAGACCAGAAGGAGCTCAGTAATCTCATAAAAATCCACATAAAGCCATCAGGTATCTAAGTGTCACTTTATGTCGTTCGTCTAGACCTCGTATCCTAAACACACCTTTCAACTATAATACTGATTTTAATCCCCGTGCTTAAATCGTTCCATTCCTCTTCTCACGAACCGTACAGGGACGTGTCCCTTTTTCATCTGCAGGGTGATCACTGTCGCCATACCATATTTCATCAGATATTTTGCCCTAGCAGCAGCTTTGTCCCAAACCTCTTTCCTCTCCCCAGCACCCATCCTCTCCACCTCTTCATCAGTAGCCCACTCATCCACCGCCAGCTCGACACTATATTCTCTGAAAATGACCGCCAGCGCAGCCATGACTTCGACCTGGGCAAATCTTCTTCCTATACAGGCTCTGAAGCCATCGCTGAACGGAATAAATGCGCCCTTTCCTGGGCGATATAGTGAAGCCGAAGTATCAGCCGCCGTATTAATTCCTAAGTCATCAGTATCTTGAGTTTTGGAGTCTTCGCCAGGCATTGATGCTGATCTCTTCTCTCCGTTCAGAAGCCATCTCTGGATTTTGAACTCTTCGAGGTCATTCCCTGGCTGATTTGAGACATTTGCCGGCAGCTGAGGATCTGTCACCGGCCCATGTGGCCACGCATTTGGATTCCGATGCACAGAAGGGGCGCAGAGGCTTACTGCAGTATTTGCAGGTACGGTGACAGTTCTACCATTCACCTGCAAAGATTGCGATTCGCCCAGCGTACATTTGGGGATGTTGACAACTGGTCCAATAAGGCGCAGCTGCTCGTTCATTATTGCGCCGACAACTCCGCCAAACAGCTGGGGCAGATCGCGATCGTAGTCCCACTCCGACACCGGCTTGCCTCGAAAGATCGAATTAAGATCATTTTGTAATTGCTCCTGAATTGTAGGGTTTAGCGCCATGAAGAGGATGGAAAAGTGGATCGAGTTTGCCGTTGTCTCATGGCCTATATAAAATCAACACTCTGTTTATGGAAACGCTAGTGGAGTCTTGAAACTTGTTGTTGACGTACCTGCAAGGATAAAGACAAAGGCATTGCCCATCACCTCGGCATCAGTAAGAACTTCTTGGCTGCCGCCAGATTTCCCATCTAATGCTGGTTCCTGTCCCTTCATAATTTGGCCCATCAAGTCCATGTCACCCGTCTCACTCTCACCAGAGCGGATAGCTTCTTTCTTCTCAGCAACCATCTCTTGCATGTACTTGTTCCACTCTATGTGTGCATCATGAGCTTTCCTCATCTTCGCGAAAGGAGAATATTCTAGTACAGTTAATGAAGATCGTGAACACAGATAAGCGCATTACGTACTGAGCAGCCAGGTGGGTGACAACATAACAAGAATAATAGTGTTTAACAACGAGTTCAGAGCATAAGTATAACTCATTTTGTGACCATCCGGCGCCTTCTCATTTTGGATCTTACTCCGGCCCTTGGGGTAGTAGGGTGTGCCGCATATCAGATCTTCTTCTTTGGGCCATGTCATACGTTGGCCGAAACCAGCTCGGCTGATGACATGTAAGCTTAACCGCATGGTGTCGTCCATGACCCTGTGAATTGTGGTGTTGCCGTGACCTTCACCTCCGACCCACGAAGCGAGCATGTCTTGCGCCTGCTTCAGCGTCTCTTTCCAGACCAGATGATTGTTCTTTTCTGTGAACGGTGGGCTGACCAATTTCCGGTGGGTTCGCCATGTTGCGCCCTCGGTCGTGACAACGTTCCTGCCAAATATATTGAGTGACCGGTACATACGTATGGGCTTGGGAAAATCATTGCGCCTGTCAGATACGTTAGCCGGCAAAGCTTGCTCCTGTGGGCTGAGAGGTACCTGGTTGTAATTTGAGTGATGACCGAGGGATCAGCCGTGAAGAAAGTGTTCCCTCCTGGCGAGACTGTCAAGAAGCTGTCTGTCTGCAACCGTCTGAACGGCGCATAGTTATGTTCCCAGACCCAGTTTGGGTAAGTAAGGTCAAAATAAGACGCCCAGTGTCTTGGCAGTTTTCTCACAAGCCTCAGCCAGATCGGATATGTGACTAGCCAGAAACGATTGAAGAGGTAAATAGGGACAACAGTATACGGAATGCCTGTCTTCTGTGCTTCACGGAGATTGCGAGCGAAGCAGAGATACCAGTAAATTGCATAGGCGCCGACTGTCGCTACAACAAGTAGTAGCTGTAGGGAGAGCATGACGGGAGGAACGCAGATAGATTGCTAAACCATGAAGAAGGAATGTAGAGTTGGATCCTGACAGCAATGCGCTTCGATTCCTCCCAAGCTGTTGCGAAGGAGCGATCGTGTTCACAATTGGCGCCAAAACAGGCACGAGCTGGCCGCAGATGGCGTTGAAGGTGAGGAGACCATAGCCGTTTCAGACGGGGACCACTCGCCTACACGGGGTCCAAGGAGAAGGGGGAACCTGCTCATATATACGGTCTCGTAGTTCTTGGCCGTTGGAAGGCAGAGCATAGTGCGGCTACAGCTCGCTTGCATGCAGGCCAAAAAATATTTGATTCGGACGGCTCAAAACAGAGAGCACCGCTCGGCTGCAGCAAGATGCAAGATAATCCACGCAGCGTGCGGAGATATTACTGTAGGCACGTCGCCAGGCAGGAGAGCTGGGGTTGCTTCAGGGGCTGTGCGGCCTCCCATTTGTTCGCAGGCTTCATGATCGACACGCCAACAACAATCGTCCTGCGAAGCACTTCAGGGCCTCCAAGCGAACGCCGATCCTCCCCACGCGACGAAGCCTCGGATCTCGACCCATCCGCCGCAAACAGCCCCATCCGAACGCCTTCCGGGCAACTGATCCTGGAGCTGGGTGTGAAATTGAGAGAATGATTCGTAGGCGCCCACGTCCGCGTGACGATTCAAAAACAGAAACAGAAACTTCTTGACATTGAGCAGGCCGAGAGGATTCGGGAGTCATCACGTCCGAAGGAAGAGAGTTGGTTCTAGGGAGGGAGCTTTGGCACAGGTTGGGGGCATCATCGGCAAGAATACGCGTGGTCAAAACCTTCTGCTCAGCATTTATTAGGGACAATGGAATTAGCTTTCCTGCTACTATCTAGAGGTACTGTACACGTAACTTACTTCAGACAGGGAGGTAATATCTGACACGCTCGACCTCGAAATATATGCCATTGTTCTGTACAAGATCAGAGGTAAAGGAGAGACAGCAGCATGCCCATATTGCGCGGGCTCTTCCCTTTTAAAACCATGCCCAATTCCTCCATAACCTAAATACTCCTGCCTGCCCCTCAGAGGATTCGTTAAACACGTGCTTCGGCTGCTTGTTTCGTCATATAATATGCTGTGTCATGGCAGAACTGCCGACCAATCCGTCATAGAAAACCAATCATCAGGCTCTTCACTCCTCTAATACGATCCCCATTATTGCCTCTGTTGTCGGCTGTAATCCACTGGCTGGGGTTTGTTTTCTCCAGCTGTCAAACAGACCTGGGTACGCCTCTCTGCCAATTCACGAGAAACATCATCTGCTTTTGGTAACCAAGGACATCCGTGAGCCCGGCGCTGTTTGGCATCGTGTGTCACTGGCACTAGGATGTTCATAGCAGCAAGTCCCTAAAAGGTGCAATCGCAACTAACTGCAGTGATGCAGCTCACATTCGAAGTCGCTGTCTACGGTCTTCCGCCTCCCGAATAATTTCTGCAGACAGCCGAAGACTGGGGGCGAGATGAGCATATCTCTCAACTTCAATAACCACGTCAGAGATGATCACATCCATCTGACTTGGGGGATGTAGTAGTGATGCAAGGGCCGGTGACAGAGTCGCTCCCATCACCAGTAAAGTCTGCGACACCATTGATAGAGCTCCTTGCCATAAGTATGGAAGGTGACCAGCATGGTGTGCAGTGATGTGTTCGAGCTGTCGTACTGAGGCATCCAGACACTTCCGGCAATTCTCCCTCACCATAGGATCCATGGCCGCCGCTTCGTTTTGAAAGACAGCCAGAATGTAGGGGCGGTAAATGATCGTTCGGCACGCGAAGTAACGCAACCGCAGAACCGTCTGGACCGGATTTGAGAGAGGGCCACGAGTATGCGGGAATTGAACAGGCAGAGGCAGGCTCTCATACCACTGTTCTAGTTGGTAGTCTAGCTCAGCCACAACAGGTTCGAGTGCACCGGTAGAGATGACAGCGCCCTTCTGGTAGATCAGATGACTGACTCGGTTGAGTAATCTTCGGAGCGCGATCTCAGCAAGGAAGTACCATAACTCATCTCTCCCTACAGGCTCTTCTCCTTCCTCCTCGTCAAAGCCACTGGGCAATTCCACTGTCTCTTCAAATTGCACAATGCCCGAGTGAGGCAGGTCGAGTTCCGCCAAGAGGTCGCTCTCAAAGAGCAGGGCGTTCCAGTACACACGTTCGCCCAATTCTTTCGAGTGTGGCGGGATTCGACCAGGGCTACCCAGCAGTAGCTGCAGTTTGATGCTTGTATTGGACAGGAGAGTCCAAGCCTCCAGTGGCCTGACCAGGTAAAAGAGGTATGCTGAGGCCAATATCATGCACTGAGCAGACAAGACAGAGTTACGAGTCATGAGTGACGGGAGTATGCCCCACCCAGCTGCAAAGTAAGAGAGCCCAGGAGGATCTTTATCGGGTAGAGCGTAAGAGATACTACCAGTGCTCGCTGCACAGCCTAGGGCAAGCACAAATAGTACAATACAACTCTCAGGGCCCTCCCGAAATCCATGCGCCAGAGCAGTGCGATAGTATCGTGTCCAGCTATAGGGACTAACACACGCGTACCATACATTGACTCTTTCGAAGAATGCCTGTACGTATGTTGCTGTGTTTGACAAGTCGAGGCTGAACGAGGAACCCAAGTGCAAGGGCTCTCGTGCCATCTCTAGTTGCAGTAAGTTCTGAGGATCATATGGTCTTGAAACTAGCTCCCGGATAATAGGCCATTGTAGTAAGTGAAGCGCAGGCGTAGTGTGCATACGAGGCATAGTGCTGATGTTCGCTGCCCCTTGTGACCATGTTCCAAGTCCCACCACCGGGATTCCATTCGGCATTGGCGGCAGAGTTCCATTACTGCGAGCCATCAATTCGTCGGTGCTCATGTTAGTTGCATTGCTAGCCGTTGGTGAATCGGATGCCAATTGAAGGGCGCTGGTATGCGTTACCAAATTCGATTGTAGAAGTCCTTCGATTCTGGACAAATGTTCAAGAATGAGCTTGTCCCCAGCGTCAAGCTTAATGCCAGGTTCACGGTATATGCAGTCAGCATTCAGTTCCCTGCACAACCGACACTTGGGCCTAGAGCCGTCACAGCGTGACTTTCGGGAGCGGCAAACTTCGCACTACCACGCAATCAGTTAGACGGACAAGAGAAGGAAGCTCAGCATACCGCAATAGTTGCCCTCCGCCTAGGATAGCCTGATTCGAGCGCGTCTGTACTCGGCCGTTTCTTTGGATGTGGTCGATGCTCGTTTGGGTTCCCATCGAAGCCATCAACCGCAATGTCTCTGTCGGCAGAGGATAAGGACATCGTCCGAGGCCTGTCTTCACCAAGAATACCGTGGGAGCTGAAGGAACCATTTGGAGTCTTCACAGTCCTTGTCGGCGTACGCAGCGGTCCGTTGCTAGAGACTCCATTTTCCGAAGTTGGAGGGAGTGATATTGAGAAAACATGCTTTTTAGTCGGAAAGGAAGCTGATGGTGGTGCGTCTGATGCCGGGGATACGAGTGGCGGGGAAGCTCGCGCCATGTACGCTTCCAATAATTTTCGCAGCGTAAGTAGGAACACTGACTTTGCAGCAATTCGGTTCCCGAGAACTGCGCGTAGTATCTACGATGATCTTAATAAGTTATAGCGTTAAAAGTTTGTCAAATGGCGGTCGAGAGATCATAGAAGGCCCCTCCACATTGATACAGTGCAGGTCGAAGTAGCGCTTGATGTGCGTTGAACGAAGCCCAAATTTGACGAGATGCTGAGGAACCCACGCCTGAATCCAACACTTTTTCTGAAAGAGTTTGTCAATCCGGGTTGAACAGCGTTCACAGGAAGTATGGGCGTTGTTGACGTTGTACAGGGCTGCTGACCTTCCACCTGACTCAGCCTTTGTCAGAACAGCGAAGTTTCCTCATCGATAAGCGGAGGCAACACGCTCAGCAAAAATGTAGCTCACATTCGTATGATGTACACGGGGTCGATGTGTGGCACCTGCAGGAGGCGGACAGGCAATGTTATAGATGGGTAGGGAAGAATTTGTCACCCGGGAATTTGAAAAAGTGGATAAAGGTATCAAAAAGCCGTCTACGGCGTATCTGCTTGAACAAGTCACGGAAGGCTTGAAGAACGATGGGCTTCGCGCTTTGCCCCGGAGGCGGATAGATTAGATTAATATTGGGGGTCCAGAGGCGGAAAGGGTCTCGCCGTGCCAATGGCACGCAGAAATGTGAGATCTTAGGCTTAAGTGAAGAGCAGCCATCATGTACGGCGGGGCCACTGATGGTGGGCATGGAAAAAGAGGTGGTCGTGACGAAGCAGGGTTGTTCTCCAGATTTGCCAGGGTCCTGCCATATTGAACTCGGCCTCTTCCGCACCCATCGCCGCGTTCAGAAGTCGGAAGACCATACGGACTCTGCACGAAAAGGATCGTGGCGGACGCGGGAACAGGGGTTCGATCGTTGATGGCTTTTAGGCAACGGTCTAACAGCTTGCCCGCCACGGTGGTCAGCTCCAAGACCGGTCCCAGCCAGGAAAAGAGAGGCGGAGGCGTCGGAATAGGAGGTTGAAGAAGCGGGAGAGGTTTGGTGCAGCTGTTTGTTTGTTTGCGACACTGCAAGCGAATTCCCGCCTGGCCACGAGATGATGATGTACTGATAGGCTTTGCTTGGAGGAGCAGTATGCAGGGACCAGCCAGAGAGTGCAGCGGGGCGTGGATGGTCACCGTCCCAGCTGGCCAAAAGCTGGAGAAGCGTGAGGGGCGGGTGGATTGCAATTGCTGGGAAAACCCAGAGAAACGGCCTTCCCTGCAGGCGGGATGGACCGGCCATCAATTGGCGCTGGTGACGCCTGGAGAAGGCTAAAAGAAGACCACGGGCCCGCGGCCGACGCTTGGCGATGGAGAAATCGAAGCACCCCCCTATTTCTACCAATCGCACTTCAACCGCTGGAGAGACTTGCACCAAAAGAGCGAACGCTCTCTCGCCCAGTGCCTAGTGTACCATATCAACTGAAGGCTGACGATGTTCCTGTGCATCACATTGCTGGGCCAGGACTCGGACAGACAGCAGAAGAGGATCGATCCAGAAGACAATGCAGCCACCGCATGCAGCCTACCAATAGTGGCAACTATCACGACGAGATAGCAGAATCACCACCTATCCATGGCTCTCGGAAGAAAGGAAGCTAGTAGTGGGATGTCTCACGGAATGGATTGGACAAGAATGGTTCCCTGCATCGTGCCCTGGTAAGCTCCAAATCGATACCATACGGTGGCCTGTGTTGTTGTAGCCATGGCCCCTACCAGGCTTCCCAGCGTCCTTCATCTGGATGCTGCTATATAGTAATCCTCGAACAAAAGAGGCATCCCTCCTCTATATCATACAAAGCGTCCTTAGCCATCGCTATGCAAGTGCGTCCACACGGAACTCAAGGCAGGAAAATCGCAATAGCACTCCAGCAAGACTAACACCTCTTAAATCGACAGCCTCGCTCGCTCACCAACAGCGTTCAGAAAAGCAGGCACACCTTCCATGCACACATCCATTGATTCTCATACAGCATGCCTCATTAACATCTAAGCTAGAACCCATTCACTGCCTCTCTTAATGAATTTGTCCAGCATAAGACTCACATCATTGAGCGCAAATCGACATACGTAGAAACCAAAGAACTCGGCAGCGTTCCGCGTGCAAAGCTCTAAACCAACATGGGTCTGCGACGAATGCTTCAGGCCTGGATCTTCTACCTGTCGGGCAATTTGATCTAGAGGCTCGGTTAGCAACGATGTTTGCCGTTTTGACTTGGATCACTTACCCAACACCTGAACAGCGTCAAACAGTCTAGCAAGAGCACCCATGTAATTGGCGTTAGGGCCCGCGCACTGGATCTGAGACACACTGCGCTTTGCAGATCGAGAAGCCGGCGCTGAAGTCATGGGTAGAGAACTCATTGATAGAGTATCTTTACCACCCTCGCGATGACTTGTTACCAGCGTCGAGACAAGGCCGGCACTTGAGCTCTTCGATCGCAGCTTCCGCCACCCGGTAAATTTGCCAGAGATGTTGTTGCTTTTGGATGACAAAACGTCTGAGTTCGAGCCATTATCGTCATTCGAAACAGACCCTTTGAATAACGAAGACGAGCTTTGCACGCCAACCTCGCTCCCCAATTTCTTGGACAAAGAAGCTCGTACCTGGTCCAGGACCCCTTCTAGAGACTGCATCTCTTCCAAAACCGCGTCGGCGTCAAGCGTGTCAACTTTGCCCAGCTTTTGTAGAGCCGCTGTCAGCAAATCACAGTTTGCGACCTTGTCGTCGATTCCTTTTAATTTCACATTTTTCACGCGCCAAACGTCACGCGGAACAAAGAGCTTACTTGTCACATAGCCCCCTCGTGGATGCGCAATCGTTTGGTATAGGCATCGCATCAGCCAGAAAGGTCGGAGGAGGAATGAGTCCGGGCACGGTTCAAGAGGCACAGGGGCGGCAAGTGTCGACTGATTTGGGGTGCCTGGGCTGTCTAAGTGGTCGTCGAAGAGATACATTCCCCCTGTCGGCAAGCCATTTGCCGCAAATGCAGTTCCTGTCGGAGTTGGCATAGCAGGCGTTGCAGTCGAAAAGGCTTTTCTCGAGTCTGGAGCTCCCGAAACATTGCTGGCAGATGGCGTACCAGGAGACGGTTCCGGCAATTCAGGCGTTCCTACGAGCAAATTCCGCGATTTCAAGCTGGTAGAGGAAGCGATTTTGCGGAGACCCTCCGGAGCTGATGAGACTTTGGTGATGGCTCTGCCAGGAGAGGCAGGAACTTGTCCAATTTCAAGTACTCCTTTTGCGGCATTTTGTAAGATTGTTGGCGTTGCTAAAGGTGCATTCCGAGACAGATCGGTAGAAGCCATGGGCTGCATGGGTGTAGTTACCTGTGCGGTGACTGCTCGTGCAATGTTTGGGCGAGGTCTATTCTCTGGGCTGAACTTGTCATTCTTTGATAAGGATGACGAGGTTTCCGCTTTTTGTTGTGGCGCCGCATTTGTTTGGCTGGTAGCATCGTCAACTGAGGTTTGAGATGTAACTTTGCTGTTTGTATGTATTTTTAGCTCTTTCGCCTTTTGTCCTGAGAGCCGACGATCGCGAACACCAGGGCCGGCAGAAGCCCCAAAACTTTGTGGTCTGGAAGGCGGCAATGAGGGACGTGGATGTGCTGATGCTTTTTGCTGCGGCATCGGTGGCATTGGCAGCGCAGTTGCGGGTGGTGGATGCGGTGGCGGCATTTTAGGAGCCTCTGCCGCAGACTCGGTCAAGGTGGTGAGAGACGTCCCTGTTGTAGCAGTGTTTGATCCACTGGAGCTTCCCCAGGTTTTACCCGAGAAACCACTCGAGTCTGATTGTCTTGGAAGTGCGGACATTGACTGCAGGTCGAATTCAAAATCGTCCATGACATACCCCTTAGTCATTTCGTCGAGTAGCCGCTCTTCTTCTTCAGCCTCCTCATCCAAATAGTCTTCGCCTCCTACTTTTGTCTCCGCATCCAAGGACATTGAATCGAGCCTAGCGGTCCTCCTTTGCGTAGCTGTGGCCTCTGTTTCCGCTTGACGTACCTTTTCTTTCGCCAACTCAACATTTCGCCTAGCATTGCTGTAGACGTTGGTCTTGAGGCCACTATCGAAATTTTCGGCAACCTCAAAACCATCATTATACGCAGCTTCCACGGCAGCATCTAAGGCCGCACCAAATTCGGCCTCAGTGTCATCTTTAGGATTACGTATAGGTCTCCGACGGACTCGCAACGATGACGAACGGGAATGGACAGATGATCCTGAAGACCCGCCAGATTCATCGATCGTATCAAGCCAGGATGTCGAGCCATTGCTAGTATCTACAGAGACTTGCTTTCGTTGCTTAAAGCCAAAGTCAACAGTGCTGGATGCGGACGGTATGGATGCCGGCTCGTCTGGTTTCGTTTCAGCTGGCGAGGGCCGTCTAGGAGATAATGGTGGAGGCATGTACTCTGGCTCCATAGGTAGGGCGAGTCTGCTGGAGGGCTCTTGTCTCCGATTGTAGTCGAAAGGTTTTGAGTATGATTCGCGCTTTTGCGGCTTGGATCTAGCCGGACCTTTCTTAGTTGTATCTTCTTCGAGAGCCGAGGGTAGGAGGCGATTTCGTGATGGTGCATCGATAGCTGAGTGCTCTGGCCGGCCACTTTGCGACCGACCGGATGGCGGCATGGTATTGACGATGCGAGTTGCAGTTGCAGTTCCGATGACAGCGCCATCATCCTCATCTTCTTGTGGTGAAGATGTTGAATCATAGTCGACAGATTCATTGCTCATTGGCCGGGTTGGCAGTGCTTTACCTTCCGCGACTTGGAAGGACGGATCAAGATTTCTGAGCTCTCTGATGCGATTGGTATATGTTGTGCGGATAGCTTCTAGCTTTTTCTTGTCCTCGTCGCCGTTGCTCCTCAGCATGACCTTCTGCAGTAACTCACACGCCTCAGCATATGCATCCATAGCTCCCTCGAAGTTTTGGGCATTGTCAAGAAGGACAGCTGTGTTGGCCTTCTGCAGAGCCTTGGAAAGCATCGTTTTTTGCGAAGGACTCTTTCGTTTCCGAGCGCTGTCAGGATCGCTCTTTATTGATGATATAGAGCTTCCCCCTTCGGTGCCTCCACTGTTCTTGTCTGGATCCTCGCGATTCCTTGAATGACCTCGTGGTTGAAGTTCTTTTGAAGTACCTAGGCTTGAGGAGCCCGGTCTAGCTGGCCTCGCGGTTTTCTCAACCGCCTTATTTGCATTGTTCGATACCGGTGTGCGCGGTTCGGGGGTTCTAGAAGCTGGTGACCGTCGCCAACGATCATCAAAGTAATCGCCTACTGCTGAGCCAACAGATATCGAAGGAGTCAGCGAACCTTGCGTGACTGGTGTTCTTGAGGATCCCAATGGCGACAGTTTTGAACTTGTATACAATGTGGATGTGTCAACAACCGGTCTTGCAGGTTTCGACGATCGCTGCGCTGACTTGGATCGTCCCGATGCTCGCTCCCGCGCGTCGACTTTTATTGGAGATTGACGAGGCTTTGTCAATGTATTTCTAGCTGCAGGTGAGTGAGGAGAAGAACCCCTTTTCAACGACCCGATAGACGAGGAACCGCTTAGACTCAGCCTGCGAGAGAAACTTGTCTTTCTCTTGTGTCCTGATGCTTGCGTGGGACCTTGACCAGATCCTTTGCTAGACGAGGTAGACTGCGACCACCGGTTGAGTGTTCCAATTCCTTCGTTGACGCCCCCTACACTACTTGGTCGGCTGTATGAGTCTCTTGCTCGCAATGAGTGTTTCGAGTCGGCTGTGCTTGCAAAGGCTGCAGGGAGAGCTTGCCTCGATCTGTTTGAATCGGGACTGGATGCGCGCAAGAGTCCGTGTGGGGTTTGAGATCCAGGTCGCGATGAGAGGGAAGCGGCACGCTTAATGGTGACGACGGAGGAGGAAGAGGTCGAATTAGAGCGCGATGAAGTTCTTTGATGCGTCCGAGGATTCGTCGAGTTCAGCATCCTGTGGTTTAAGCTGGGACGGCATTAATACCAATCCGGCAGGGATGCGAGAAAGTCGCCCTTCACCACTCCCAGTAAATGCAGTCTCCACCTACCCCGGGTCGCCTTCAAACGTTTGGGATGAAGTGGCTTGAAAGGCGCTAGCGTTGGAATGTTACGGCCAAGCCAAATCTCCTATATCATCTGGGGAGGTCACCAGCTTCGCCGCGGGAAAACATGTGTTATGCCGGAGGGGAACTTAGATCAGGCAAAGTCGGTTCTCGTTGGTCTTTCAATGCGAGCGGGTTCGGTCATGCCAACTGATTATCTCGAAAGGTACGACGGCCGGTTCGAGGAGCTCCGGAACGACCCCTGCTGAAACAGCTCCGGCGCAGATGATGGTCAGAGCACTCACAGCCTGCCGCATATATTCGCGATTATCTCCTGTAATCAGCGACTAAATATCTCGATATATTTTTTTCTTGCATATAATTTCGTTGAATTCGATCTGCTCCACCAGGGTGAACAGAGAACACAAGTCTGTGGTGGTGTGGTTTCTTCTGCGGCGAACCTACATCCTGAAGCTTTTCCCTGGTCCAAATCGCTTTCCCAGATTACCTTTGTGCAGGTAATTCAAGCAACGAAATTGTCGGAGTCTGGATTTGGAAGCAGTCGAGAATTGCGTGGAGGGTTCGACACGGAAGGGATGAAGGTTTAGGTCAGGCTTGATGTCTCGATCGGTGTAGGACGGTCGATTATTCAAAAGAGAGAGCCGAAGATCGTGCGATAAGGATCGAAGTAAAGATTTGGAGAACGTTTACAGGCGGATAAGGTCTTTAATGAGATCTTGCTTCATCCAGTGCTGGATTTTGGGGTCTGTTGAGGTAGGTAGGAAAGGGTGGGCGGGCAATCCGTGTCGTGTGTCAGGACTGTCAGATGGGCCACACCTTTGCGATGAACACCGATCTTGAGCCGTTGCCGGAGGCAATCGAGACACGCGTGAGCTCGCTGTTCGAAGGGAGACGCTGGAGGCTGCAGCAGTTGTACAAGGCAGTTTTGCAAATGGAGAGAGCCCGCCAAATCAACGGCGCCAACCTCTATTGGGACTTTTCCCCTTAGCCAGAGCGCAGAGACACCGCCAGTAAAGCGCGGGTTAGCAAAGCAGTGATCGAGGGGCGACACCCTAATGCTAGTCAGCGCCCGTCTCTCGCTTAGGCGATTGGATGGCGCCTTAGCGCTGTCCCCGGAGCGAATCGTGCCCCCGGGCCCTGAGAAGGCTGCCACTCATTGGCCATTTCCACCACGCCCGTCCTTCTGCCTACGCTCTAGAGCCCGTGGGTCTCAGCCTTTCCACCATCCCAACACACGTGCAAGCCACCCGCAGCTTGTTTCCGGTGGCAGGCCCTATCTATTATCTAGGTGATTTTCTAACAGAGTCGCGGCTTTTCGCTCCCTATTCCATTGGATTTGGAATTTTCTGCAACATTGCTTCTTTTTAGCAAGCCATCATCTAGTCTCGGTAGCACGCAATGTGTCAAACTTGGAGTGAGTAGATTGGGCTTTACCCGCGCTGTCCATTACACCGGTAGCCGCAAAATTGACCCATAAGTCTATGCTGAGGGAATTTGTCCAAGGCAGCACGTGTTGCGTGTTGTCGCCTAGACATTACTCATCCCTAGAGATTCTATCAGACAGGAAATATCATGCAGCCCTAAAGATCTAGTAAATAACCCCCGCAATCCCAAAATTGTAACAAGATAGCTCGCTCCATTGATACATTGTAAAGAACATGCCTCATTTTTATCAGCCTTTGTCCCTTCATCTCATCTGCAGCGCCTCCATCCACTGCGCCGCGAGTGTAAACCATTCACCTTCTTCCTCTTTTCCTTCTTCCGCTGCACGAAAGCCCACCATCCTCATACCCTCCACACCCTCCCCAATTGTGTTCCACAATTCTCGTACAGTATCTTCCCACGTCTTCACCACCCCAGCGATGTCTGGAGCAGAGTCATCCTCCGGCCCCACGACCTCCACCACTACTCCTCTCACCCTCATCCCCTGCCCTGTCCCTTGCTTTAGCTCCCCAATCCTCACCTCCCATTCTCCGGTTGACTCGAAGCCGATTCCGGCCTCAACCTTGTATGCAGGTCGACGCGTCCACAGCGATTCCATTTTCCTAGTCACCGTTTGGAAGAAATCTTCAGTGGGGGGTCCAAGAGGTATCGTTATGATAGACGGCAGTGAGGCGGATCCAGAGCCAGCGGAGCAGCCGACAAAAGTGCGGCCTGGGTGATGAGAGAGACCGAGAAAGTGCATGAACCGTCTAGGTGATTTATGGGATGGCAAGAGAGAGGAGGTGTCGTAGAGGAGGCCGTGGGTCAGATCCCATGGAGGAAGGGGTGTGGCACGGAAAGAGTTTGTAATGTTGGTGATGATTGTGGGAATAGGAGAAGAGGATGGCGTTGATGGAATGAAGAGGACACTGGAAGCTCATCAGTCCGAACATGAACACGATGTAGCTACATTTGCTCACGCTGTCTGAGACATTGAAGCTCGTCGGCCAAGGTGTGCTGAATGAGTGTCTATGCGATCAGGATACCTAGTCGTGAGACACTGGTAAGATAGGTTCTCTAGATTCTAAGACTCTCAGCTTTTCACTTCTCGAGCTCTATTTCTCTTCCTCTCCATCTTCGCTCTTCTCCAATGCTTAGCTTAACCACCTGCATTTGAGAGGGAGGGGTGCTCGCATATGCGCAAGGTACCGTCCAACGTGCCAACACACCAGAACTAACGCTTCAGCCTCCGACTTTTGTGGAAGGTGGTCCGAGCAACCCTAGTAGCGGCTCTGAAATGGTCGTCCGCAGTCGTCCTTCAAACAGCTGATAGCAGCCGACTACGACTTGATAAATCTGCTAATTCGACCCTGATGGTGACTTTCTTCTCTCTAGGACAACGTGAACGCTATCATGCGGATTCTGAAATTGCAGTGCTGCATGTGCATTGCCTTGATCATCTATTTTCTACCAACCCAGTCAAATAGATAGCAATCATTTCCATATGAATTCTATCATTTCGTCGTTCTTGCTTGACTCTTGGACATATGAGCGGCCATATTAATGAATGTGAACAACAGTTGCGACAGAGCAAAATGGTCTCGCCATGAATCCATGCCCTTTAACTTCACACGCCAACACCGTTGCCACCTCCAGATCCACGGCCTTGTCCACTTCCAGGGTCAAAACCACCCGGGTTCCTATCCTCATATTGACCAGGTCCAAATCGATCAGCGTTGTTGTTTCTGCTATTATATCCTGAGCCAAAAGGAACGCGAGTGTCTGGCCTGTACCCGTACCCTCGATTCACCCCTAGGTGAGCATGCCCACGATTTGGAGTTCCACTGCTGTTGTATAGGTTGGCGCCGGGGGCGCGTGGTGTATGCGTCACATAACCTTGTGGCAGTTGGCGCATGGTGGCCTGACGAGGAGCTCCCCAAACGCTTAATCCTTCAAGTCGGCGATTCTGGGTTGCCGCTGCTTGATTTGCGATGTGCGTTGCAGAAGGGGTGACAATTCCAACCTGCAATCGAGTCGTATCTACCCCAGCGTTGCTTAAGACTTGCAAATTGTTTAGACGCTGCAACTGTGGCTCCGGTCGGATAAAGAGCAACATTGTACCCTCGGGCCTTTGCGCGGTTCTTCGATCATCGCGGCCGGTGTTGGTTAGCACACAACCACGGCGGTAATATCGACTGAGACACTCTGCGACGAGTGCCAGCTGACCGTCTGTGACATCCCTAAATCGTATCTGCAGCCTATACGCTGATTCTATCGCAGCGAGAATTGGGAAACCGAGTCCTGCAAGACGGTCGACATTCCTTACTGGATCGACTAAGGTCAACACAACGTACCCCGTTGATGCTGGGTAGCTGTGGTCTTCGACGATTTCAACAACCATAAGGGGCTGCTGTGACTGCTGACCGGGCATGCCAGCAATGACACTGGGTTGATTTGGCTCGGGTTGTGATGGCTGGGGATTCATAAGGAATGGTGTTTGGGATGATGTAATATTAGTATCTATAGTCTTCAGGAGTCGATGATCTTGATGTATAAGCTTTCAATTGTGTGCCAGCAAGAGTTGATAAAAGGTGTTGGATGTATGAATTTTTCTCTATGACCTGGAGCCAGTCTGGTGGAGCTGGATGGCGGTTGTACAAGGGGTTTTGAGCAGGTACTTGGGCAAGGTCAAGACATGGGTATCTTTATCAATTAGTAATGATAGCAAAGGAGTTCTAGAAGCCCGCGGTGAAGAGGAGATTTGGTGAGAGGAGTTCACTTGTGCAGCAGTCGGCGCATCGTGATTGATGGACCCATCAGTATCCATCACAGATCGCCGAGGTGCCATTCATCAGAAATTTGCTCCCAAACTGTCACTTAAAGGCAACGCCGAAAAGGTGCTTCGTGTGATGGCGAAACACGCTCCCATGATAAGCGAGCCTCTCGAAGGCGACGATAACCAGCGATCATAGCCACATTTTTCTTCTGTGCCGGAGAAGCACAGCTCCCTGATGCTGCTGTTTGATTAGTCAGGCATGTGATGACGTTGACAACGGTTGTAGACGGCGAAAAGAAGAAGAAGAGAATTTATCACTACCGCTTGTTCTCGGGGTTGATCTTCCAAAATAAATTGTCTCGGTCAAATGTATCAAGCCAAGATTTCATGAAATCACCTGGTGCAAGCCATCGAAATTGGGTGAAGGAATTCCTTCTTCTTAGACATTTTGATTTCCAATTGTAGATTTCAACCACCTTTGTAAGGAATGTGAGCGAACGAGAAAGACTCGTGATTATCTAAACTAATAAACAAGGGACAAAGGAATTGAGAAGAGACAACTAGGCTACGAAAACAGAGAGCTTCTGTGGAGTTCAAGTGATCATTTTTCGCGCTTTGATGTTGTCAGATGCCGAGTAAAACTTTCGAACCTCGGTAGCTCCTTGAGAGAAAGGATGTTGGATAGGTTGCTTGCAGCTCCAATAAAATTGTTGCAAGGAGTGCGATAGGTCGAGGACCCAGCATTATCTGACCATGGTAGTTTTGACTGTGAATTTGGATTCTAGACTACCAGTACATCCGCTCTGTTGAGAATTCCTTGTTTGGATCTACCAAAGTTGAGAAAATATGAGGGAGACGGTGTGGTATCGAATGTGGCGGTTGCCACAAATCGTGAAGAAGATTTCAATTTTGACACTGTATGTCTCCTCTCCTAGTCTCATTCTTACTGATCTTTTCACAGTACGATGACCTCTCTGATACGCCACCCACTCTTCTCTTCGATTTTCCAGGCGCTGACACTCTTCAAGAATTACGTGTATTGCCAGAGGTGGAGATTATTTCAGACTCGTTAACGGAACAAATTGAAGACTAAGATTTCCTCCTAAGCAATGTTTACCTAAATGAGTCTAATGACGGGTACTTGTAAAGACCTCAAATTTGAAGTGCGCATCATTCCTTCTGTGGGGTGCATGGACATCTGCGTGTGCCGGCTGACCTGGATTTCTTTAAGATTAGAACAATCCTGTGGATGCGTAGCCATCTACCTATTTGGTACTCTGATCGTAGTTCAACTTCCGGACTCTAATAAAGAAGATCTGAATCTTTTTGCTGTGATTTTCAGCATTTGGAAATGGCTGTTGATTGTCCCGCCACACCCAGCCTCGAAGGCCAGCCTATAAATAAGGTTCATCACGTGTTGGGCATGGAGGGAATATGTTTAATTTATATATAGTATGTTAGATCCTTGTTCCATTTCTTTATTTGTACTCCTACTGGCGCAATGGTAGCGTACATGAGTTCTAATCATGAGACTCTCAATTCGAGTCCGAGGTAGGAGATATAATTTTTTGTATGATGTTTTAAATAATAATAGCTCAAATTGGTTGTATGCAAATTGATAGGGAGTCAAGAATCTAGGTGCTAAACTTCGCACAATCCAAGCCCCGCGATT
Source organism: Pyrenula massariospora (assembly GCA_021030905.1). Taxonomy (NCBI): domain Eukaryota; kingdom Fungi; phylum Ascomycota; class Eurotiomycetes; order Pyrenulales; family Pyrenulaceae; genus Pyrenula; species Pyrenula massariospora. Next base: position 832,058 of record JAGFMI010000005.1, read on the forward strand.
GCTCAAAATCGGGTAAACATCGGGATTAAAATAATCTGATGCCAGGCGAGGCTCAGTGACAGAAATCGTGGCCGATCGTTTTGCTCCTTGCCCCGCACCACACCAAAACGATCGGCCACGATTTCTGTCACTGAGCCTCGAGGAACTGTGTTACTCGCCAGACGCTAAATATGATCTTCGTTGCAAGCCGTGCCTTCACGACTCAAAAGCTAGCTGAGGATGAGGATAAAACCACCAAAAAACGTTGATCGAAAGGGATTGTTCCTACACCGAGAAGCTCGAAGGATATCTTCCCTGAGTTGGTGCCTGGCTTTCCTCCTGCCCAGCTAGGCTTTTCGCTCCGTCCCTTTTAGCCCCCCAACTCGGAGTTCGGCAGCCTAAAACGTGAACTCTGGCCCGTGCTCGTCTGCTTCATATGGCCCTTTTCTGATTGGCGTATCGAGCTTGAAAACGTGCCGCCTCCCTGCCGCGATAGACGATCAGCGACCGGCCCAACGGGGCGTGGCGATGAGATGAGACGCCGTGCCATCGCAAGAACATGGCCGGATTCGATAAGCGATGAAATCAAATGCGAAACACGTACCCCATCCTCGAGCGAGGCAAAAGTCCGAGTAGTGATCGGCGACGCTTGCATGATCACCACCACACCCGCCCTGCATCGGCAATCCTGATATCAGAGGCTCAGCTCCGCCCGCTCCATTTTTATCGACTATAGCACGTGCCTGCTTACTTACATTTGCTCAGCCACTGTAGCCCAACCTTTTTGCTTACAGAGCATCCAAGATGCCGCACTTTTTCTTCTCGCCTTACATTATATGGGTTCTCGACGCGGAGAATCGGGTGTGGTGCGCGTGTGCGCTTCGTGAGAAGACTAGACCAGCGGTGGTACGGTCGCGTGAGAACCTCTTGGGGGCAATCCTCTTCCGCAGCTCTCCATCCGTTTTCCTGTTGGCCCGATTGGGGTCCAGAGAGGGCTGTTCAAGTATCAAAGGATGCCTCGGCGATGGATGAAGTCCCAAGTATCATCTTCTGGTTTCAAGTCCTGTTCCTTCGTCTAATAACTACATCTTCGCCTTAATTTCCACCCATCTGTGGTCGCACTTACCATTCGTACATACCTGCGTTCTCTTTTCTCTTCTTTGCGTTAACAATGACCCAAGTAATCGCGGGGACATCCACTTTCACCAGCCTCATACCATTACAAACTCCTTTTTGGACCCCTTCATCCGACCCTAACTGCGGCCAGACCGTTCAAGATCCGACAACTGGCACCGCATATTGCTGCGACGGCCTCCTTATTGATATTACCCAGCCTATCGCTGGCCAGGGCAACAAGTCGCCTTTCTATTTCCAGAATTTACGTTGCTGCTGGGGCATTGGCGTTGCACAAGGCGATGTCACTAGCTGTGGGGGAGCTATCCAACTGATGTTGACGCAAGAGCCAAAGGCGTACAGTTCGAGTACCTCTCATTTTTCTGTCACCATTGTCGGACTAAGTAGTCCAACATCTATGGCTATGGATGCAACCGTCACTACCTCTGCGTCAACTACCCTTTCTGCCAGCAAAAGCTCTTCGATTATGACGAATAGCCCCGGTACAACTCCGATAAATGTCTCTTACGCCACACGACTACCCGGACCAAAACTTGGACTCTTCTCAATGGTTCTCATGCTTTTTCTGGCTGCCATCTATTTTCCCTGAAAGCATTGTAGCTCGAACACTGTCCGAAAATAGAAGAACATGCGCATCTAGACCTAGCTCCCTGGAAGGAACCTCCGTCCCGTGTTGAATACAAGCTCCAATGGATGTACCGGTAATTAGCCTAGCCTTTTGGTTCAACATACCACGGGTCGCTTCTAGAAAGAAGGATTCGGAACATTGACCGCTGGTACTACGCATCCGAATGCTTGCAAATGCCGGCGATTCCGAACCGGTCACATTTACGCGAGCTTGGTGAAGCCTCTTGCGGCTATGATTGACTCTTTCTAAGCATCCCGTTGTGGCGTTAGAGGCGCATGCTCGACGATCCTTTCACCCGATGCCGCATCCACGTGTCCGGAGTTCACAACCGGAATAACCGTTATGATAAGCGATGCGATAAGCGAAGCAATGTCTCGACTTGTCTTTGAGAATGGGACGTGCACCAGCATACCAAACGCACAGCTAATAGGACTGATTAGAATAGATTAAGACACGGTCAGGGTTTTAGAAGGCATACAGCCATGTACATACGTGATAGTCTACTGCAGAATACGTAATTCATCACAAGGATTTTTTTATCCATCTACAGGCTCCGTGCTGCCAGCCATGACGTGGACGCCTTTTGGAGATATCCTGTGCAAGGTCATGATGCTGACTAGCCTGCATAAAATAAGCTTAATTTCTAGTGCAGCCGTCCCAGCGCCACGGATCCAATTATGTCGGTACTTAGCCGACTGCATCAGAGCTCCCTGTATACGCACCTCATGCAACAAGGAGATCCTCCCGTCGACTTCACGACCCAATGTCGTCCTAAACTTGTCCATTTACCTCGCCAATTATCTACCGACATCTCGTGGCTTGCTCGGCTTGCCTCTATCAATCCCTCAAACGCATCCAATGGTTCACCGAAACCAATTATGCTCCTCATCCGCCGGCTCTGGATATTGCCTGCCACTATCATAACCGTGATTCTTTACCTCTTCTTCCAGCATGCATCGCGTTTCTCCGGTCAAGTCTCCATTGCCGACCACATAGATGAGACTCAGTGGGTCATACGCCCCGAGCGTCACCCCGTTGACTCGTACATTCCCCTCCCTACTGGGCCGGCGAAGAGCATCCCAAAGATTCAGCATGCATTCACAAGTGAAAGCAATGAAGAGCAGAAGACCCGGTTGGACAGATTAGAAGCCGTAAAGAAATCCTTCGTTCATTCGTGGCAGGGATACAAGAAGTTTGCATATGGGTTTGATGAAGTTGCACCCTTGTCCGGAGCCTACCGTAATAGCTTTGGAGGATGGGGCGCTACACTGGTTGATAGTATGGATACACTTTGGATCATGGGCATGAAGGAAGATTTTCGCGAATGTGTCAAGGTTGTAGAGGGGATTGATTGGACGCATAGTGATGATGAGCAGGTTAATGTTTTTGAGACTACCATTCGATATGTTGGCGGCATGTTGGCTGCTTATGATATCAGTGATGGACATGATGCAGTTCTGTTGGAGAAAGCCGTAGAGCTAGGAGATGTGCTCTATCATGCGTTCGATACACCAAATCGTATGCCACAAACAAGATGGCATTGGAAGAAATCTGCCCGAGGCGAGCCCATTCAAACACCTGACTGGGCATTGATTGCTGAACTTGGTTCTCTATCGCTTGAGTTTACTCGTCTCTCACAATTGACGGGCAACAACAAGTATTTTGACGCTATTCAAAGGATAACAAACAATCTGGAGAAGCTTCAGGATGAAAGCAAATTGCCTGGATTGTGGCCTATCACGGTTGACGCAAAAATGCTTACCGCAACTCAAAATACATTCACATTGGGCGGCATGGCAGACTCCACCTACGAGTACTTACCTAAACAGTACGTTCTTCTAGGAGGACTAACCGACCAATACCGGAAAATGTACGAGAAAGCCATGAGCGCGGTGAAGAAGTGGGTTTTCTTCCGTCCGCGGATAGACGGTGACGCCGATATTCTTCTCTCGGGCGACGTCAGAGTGGACGATTTCGGAACGCCGATTCTAGAACCAAAGACTCAGCATCTTGCATGTTTTCTTGGAGGAATGGTTGGTATTGGAGCCAAGATCTTCGATCACTCGGAAGAAATCCGAACAGCCAGACAACTTGTTGACGGATGTGTCTGGGCCTACAATACAATGCCAACGGGCCTCATGCCAGAGCTATCACATACAGTACCCTGTCACCAGGGCTCAGAGCCATTGGAGGACCAGAACTGCGAGTGGAGCCAAGGCAAATACTACGAGCTAGTGCTGGACATGTATTACAGTGGCAAACACCGCGACACTAAGGTCGACATGGCCGAGAAGGCCAGGGATGTCATCAAAGAGAACCTCCTACAGCCAGGTTTCACATCGATCGAAGATCCCCGATACATCCTCCGGTAAGCACTTCCGCTTCACTTTCGGCCATTTTCTAAATTGGGACAGACCGGAAGCTATAGAATCTATCTTCATTCTATACCGCATCACAGGCGACCGAACCCTGCAAGACGTTGCCTGGAATATGTTTCACAACATCGAAACAGCGACGCTCACCGAGATTGCGAATGCAGCGATCAACGATGTGCGTACGACTGCGCCGTCCAAAGTCGACCGGATGGAGAGTTTTTGGTTAGCAGAGACCTTGAAATACTTTTATTTGATTTTTAGCGAGCCAGATGTTGTTAGTCTGGACGACTTTGTCTTGTGAGTGGCTTGCCGTTCCGGCATTTGGACCAATCTCAATTAGGCGATTAACAATTCAAACAGGAACACCGAAGCGCATGCACTTAGAAGACCTCGCCGCAATTGAGACCCTTGCCGTCGCAGGCTCGGCAGGGTCGGGAATTAGTGTAGTTTTGCAGATGTGATCGGCGCCTCCGGCAATGTGGCTAGCCTGCCGGTGGCTTGTAAGTTGTAGGCGGCCGACGCCTGGCGTGTTTTTCCCTTCGAAGTGGCTTTGTGGGGTCACTTCTCGCAACTTTGGGGTCCGGGACGTGTTTGGGGGGGGGATGGCACAGCACCCCAGACAGACACGTCAAGTTGCTTGCTTTTTCTGTGCTGTGAGAGGAGCAAGAGTCTCATGCAAGGCAGATGGAGTGTGATTGGGAGACAGGCTGTAGGAGCGGTGCTTTGATCGCTCTGCCTGCTGGTCAGCGACATCGGCGGCGCGAGTTATCAGATGGACGCGCAGGAGATAAGATTAGATCCTCAGCCCCGCCACGGGAGGAAACGGAGTCAGGCCACGCACCATGATGCAACCGGTACCCGCGCCAGTTCGACGCCCGTTTCCTTTCCCTTCAGCGTATTCTTCCAGAAGTATTCGGACATTCCGTGATCGCCATGGCCACAGAACAGAAAGACGACTAGTGCAACGAGCAACCGGCGGCGCAAAGGCGAGCAGTGCAAGGCGAGAGAGGTACCTCTCGAGGTGGGGGGGAGCAAGCGAACTTCGGAGGTTGTCCGTGCGGTGTAGGCCATCGTGACGTGCCGGGATTCCCCAAATCTGCACAGAATTTCTTTTCTAGCAGCGCGGTACCGTCGACTCGGAACTGTTCGCCATCACGGCATCAAAATTGGACTAATCACCGATTTTTTCTCATCATCCTTCTTTCTCACTCCTGGAAACTCCTGTGTAACAGCATTTTCTGGCTTTCCGCTCGACACCTACAAAAACCCCCCGTCCGACCACATCTAATGCCCTAACAATTAGCAGTCAGCTTCTTACCATCGTGTATCCCCTCAGCTCGCGACTCAGCCCGCGACTCGGCTTGCGCGTCTTTCACAGACCGGCTTCACCCTCACATATTAGCTGCGTCAATCGAATGAGTGAGCTCCCATTTCACCCTTCCTATTTGACGCGTCGATATCGGCCGACAAGTACTTGATCCCTGATTGTCACTCCGGATGCTAACCGCTACGCTCTTAGCCAATGCGTCTTCACCGTCGCCACGACCGACAGCCGTTATGGCTTCCCCGATAGCCCATCGCACCTCCAAGCCAATTCCTCAGTCCGCCACGTCACATCCAAACGATCCTGTGCCTCAGGAGCCTCAAACCTACCGTGAACACTCGTCAGTAACGTCATCTTCGCCCAGCCATTCACTACGCTCCTCCAACGCAGCTAGCTCATTTTCTGATGCGTCTAGCGAATCTGCTCTGTCCTCATCAGGCGCGGAGGACACCGGCGATGATGTAGCCCCTATAGGCTTTCAACCATCTCCCGAAGCTACTCCCAAAAGACGACGCGCCTCCACCGTTCTCGTGTCCCAGAATTCTGACGACCTCAACAGGATCTTCGGTGAAGGTACGGCCACGGAGAGGGTACGCACAGTCTGCTGTGGAGGTGGATGTTGCATGTTACAGCCTTTGAACGAGCCGAAGCACGTGCCGATTAAAAACCCAGTGATTCGTCCTGACAACCCTGCCTATCGCAGCCTTAATCTCAAGTTAGGCCCTCTGGGCCTCGACAGCGATCTGAGCGATATCGTTGAACTGCCACCCAAGACGACCTACCTTGAGCTCATTCAAAATAAAGATGTCTCGTCCACGACTTCTGCACGTGCTGCACATCCACCAGACAAACACCCACCATCATTTGTTACTCCTCATCCTCCTTATGAGGTTTTTTCGGCCCCTCTTTTTCATGCTCGGGAGCTGACTAAACGCGGGGCTGAAAAGCGAACTTATCATTTCGACCTAGATGTCACGGATTACCCTGTTGAGGGTGGAGATGTGGAATTTGTTGTTGGAGGCGCTGTTGGGGTTTGTGCTCCGAACTCAGACGAAGTCGTTGACCAAATCTTCGAACTGTTAGCAATTCCGCGATCAGTTCGGGAAAGGAAAGTTCTTCTTAGAACGACTTCGGGACGGTGGCCGACGATCTGGGGAGATGACAAAGCGAGGAAGCTGGTGACGACGCGTCGAGATCTCATAAAATGGTGTACAGACGTTCAAAGCTATCCTCCAACTAAACCTTTGTTGCGACTGCTCGGAGAATTCGCCGACTCTGAGCACGAGAGAAAGATCCTCATGTTCCTTTCCTCAGCTCAAGGTCAAGGATCCTTTTGCGATCTTCGTACAGGACCTCATATCACTCTTGCTCAGTTACTCTCCGCCTTTCCATCTTCTCGTCCTCCTTTGGACCACCTTCTCTCCGTGCTCAACGCTCTCATGCCCCGTTTCTATTCTTTATCACAGGATCCTCAGATCTCTTGTCGGCGAGATGGCACGAATGGCCGCCGTGTGGTTGAGATCGCTGTCACCGTCCATGAATCTCCAGATTGGGCAAAAGATATACGTACCGGCGTGGGGTCAGGTTTTCTGGAACGAATGGCACGCCAGATCATCGACGCAGAACAGGCTGGACGAGACCCAAAATCACTGGGTCTCCGTGTGCCAATGTTCCGCGGGCTCATGGCCAATCCATTTGCTCGCGAATTCGTGTCCGATGGCCCCATGCTTCTCATCGGTGCAGGCGTTGGCATTGCACCTTTCCGTGGATTCGTCCAGCGCCGCCTCAAATCTGCCAATTGCGCCAACAAGGTTTGGGTTTTACAAGGCGTGCGTGACTCCCTCCTTGATGAGCTCTATACGGGTGAATGGGGAGTGGACGAGGCCAAAGTAAAAAAGATTGTGCAGAGCCGCAAGGGTCAGAAGCGATACGTGCAGGAGGAGGTTCGACATCAAGCTGACCTTGTGTGGTTCATCATCAATGCCCTCGACGGGCGTGTGTTTGTGTGCGGAAGTGGCAAGGGTATGGGTGAAGGTGTTGAAGCTGCCCTTGTCGATGTAGCGATGGCGAAGGGAAATTTGAATGAAAATGAGGCAAAAGCGTTCTGGGCTGAAAAAAAAAGCGGTGGTCAGTACATTGCTGAGACTTGGTGACACGTTGCGTTTTCACCATAAGGCAGCAGTAATTTTGGTTCACTTTCTTGAGCGTTTCATTTCGGGTGGTTCTCTGATCAGCATTTCAATGGCTCGGGAAGAAATCGCCGCGCAAGTGGAGGTTTACTAGATATTCTTGTCAAGTCTGAAGGTGTCTACAACACCACAGACTATGGGTCTTTAACGGCTCTACGGAGGAGACTTCATTCACAAATGTTTTGATACGGACATGAAAATCAGGTATAGAGAATTCACGGCCATCCATCACACATTACTTTCTCGATGTGATATCTCCATTCCCCACGCAAATTAGGCACCGTTTGGCGAATATCACGTGACTGTGACCAAGTTGAGCAAACCAACCAGAAATTTCCCGTCTCCCCCAGTGCTGATTTCCAGATCTGCGGAGGGGCTTTCATCCAATAAAATATTTCTCTGCGTCGACGACAGCTCGCCCTGTCCCATGTCTCCCCACAACCTTTTCCCCCACACACAAATCGCTGGCGTGGGGAAATTCCACACGCTGTCCCCCAATTTTTTCCTCCTTCTCCACCTTGCACTCCTCCCTCCACCACCCAAAACAGCCCTACATATCTTTCGCTTGACAAGATCTCGGCTCCTTTCAGATTTCCCCTCCCCAAATCTAATCGTGAGGTTCTCCTTCGTTTACCCGGGATTCCGACAATGACCTTCCGGCAAATTCCCCGCTCTAGACGCTGATCTGAACGAATCCGCAACGGCCGCACCAGACGTGAGCACAGCTGTTAGGCTCAAAGACCCCTCCTATCAGCCTCTTACGATATGAATTCAATTCTCTATTACTCCGTTCTTACCGCCATCTCCTACACCCTTCTGACTGTGCTATTATTCGCACTCCACACAGCCTTTCACCGACAGACTCCGATCTTCGGCTTCCTGGCCCGTTGTTTCTCTTCATATGCCTGTCTACTCGCGTGTGCTTCTTATGGTGTCATCGCATCCTTGGCTCTCCGCCTTGTCGGTGCCCATCGCCTTGCCCAATGGACTGTCGCACGCGCCTTCGCCTATACAATGTGGCTTACCACTGGCGTGACCTTTGATATCGTTTCCGGAAAGGAATATCTCTCTACTACCCGTCCGGCCGTCATTATTGGCAATCATCAGACTGAACTTGACGTTCTGCTTCTTGGTCCGGTATTCCCCAAATGGTGTTCTGTCACGGCGAAGAAGTCTCTACGTCGGATCCCTTTTCTTGGCTGGTTTATGGCTTTAAGCGGAACAGTGTTTATTGATCGCGTGGATCGCGCCCAGGCGATGAAAGCTTTTGAGGGAGCTGCCAGTGAGATGCGCTCCCATCGTCAGATTGTATTCATCTTCCCCGAGGGGACGAGGTCGTATGCGCGGGAGCCTGGATTGTTGCCGTTCAAAAAGGGAGCGTTCCACCTTGCAGTTCAGGCAGGGGTCCCGATCATACCAGTCGTTGCGGAGAATTACAGTCGAATACTTGATGTGAAGGCAAGGAGATTTACAGCGGGAAGAATAAGGGTCAAGGTCCTAGAACCAATAAAAACAGAAGGCTTACGCGCCGACGACGTCGACGAATTGGCCAGAACGACAAGAGAAAAGATGCTAAATGCCATTCTGGAGATGGCAAAAGACCCAGGTGCACGAACTGCCTCTCAATATGGAGACGGTCAACTTGACAGGGCAGCGAAAGCTAGCGGTATAGATGTTATGGAAGAAAGTTAATCAAAAGCAGATCAGAAGCCGTTATCACAGTCCCCAAAATCGTGCTCATGGTTTGGAAAGATATATTGACATTTGAAGGGAATACCAGCTGGTGTCGCCTTTACACGTACAAAATCACAGCATGGCATTTGCGTTGGAAATCTTCGCGCTCATACGACTGCATTAGTTGCGCATTGGGATAGGTTAAAAGAGAACACGGATAGGGTCGTATTTCACCTCAGCGTCGATGTACTTTCGGTTACACTTACTTAGCTTTCTCTGCACCACGTTTCTACAATAAGGATGTCCCAGTTCTTTCTCATCACCCCCCTGTTTTTCTCAAATCTCCTACTTGAAGTCGAAAAGTCAAAGATTGCCCATCATGTTTTGCGTCAGGCCCTAGCACTAAGCACAACTTCATACAAGACAGCTTTACCAGGTTCAGCAGACACTTGCACACAAATCTTTTTCATAGTCCGCCTCTCCTATACTTTTTCGCATTATGCTCCTTTTAATACCACCTTTCAAGGCCGGGGACCGAGCTAAGCTGCCTGTGGGGATCCTAGTTTCTACAAGGATCGCGCTTGAAAAATTTTTTTCACCACATGAAGGCTACGACAAAAGGGATCCCTGCAAAAGTAGCGCCTTGCTGAACACCCTTGGAAGCTTCAGACAGGACTTTAGCAAGCTAGGTGAATGAGCTTTCCTGCATTTGTTCTGTGGAACCATGCAGATTCTAGTTGGTCCATGAAGTGGATCTACTCGGAGCTATCCGGTCTACCCTGCCTGGTTCATTGATGTACCTGCAATTGTCCTGGTCCTCCGATCAGGCCGCCTGTACGTCTGTCTCTGCTCCGAATGGCTCCGGAATCCATGTCTCTGGCCATCTGCATCGACCCGAGATTGCCCGGCCCGGACATTCCTATCCGACGCAATCTCCTACAGGACATCACAAAAATGTCAACGGACGCGGTTTCAGCGGGCTGCAGATAATCTACTTGAAGCTTACAGAGATGCCCAAGCCGGACTGTCCGGTGGAAACACGTCAGCCGCAGATCTTTGCGTTTGTGCCTGGAACCACTCGTCGCAACTCGGTAGTCCTCACTCGTCGATGACGGACTAATACTAGAGAACTAGGACGAAAGTATTGTCGACCTCCCGAGCACAGAAATTTTAAGTGCCTCTATATTCTCACGCAATAACACCCTCGGATCCTCATCGGGCGTCTTTCCCCTTTTCAACGCTAGTTTCGGCAGGCGAGAAGACTTCCGCGGGAAAGAATCGGACGGTGATTTATGAGCCTTGAGGTATGCCTCGTCGGAAATATTCGTTTGCTTCTTATTCACCTCTTCGCCAGCTTCATCAATCTTCGGCGAAAATAATGATGTTGGCCATGCCCGCTGGTTCTTCTAGGGTGCTTAGCTAGTGTTTGGCTACTCGAGCAAGCACGCCTTTGTCTACGGAGATGAACGGGGAGTCTGACCATCGAGACGGTCTCACGCTCGTTGACGTTCCTACACGTCAGTAAATCGTGATCGCCAAATTGCTCGGCGATTTTTTCTTCGTGATATTTTCGAGTGGACAGTACGATGCGATCTTTCCAGCGCCCAACGACGTCGTCTCTGCCTTGCCCCTTTACCTATGCCTATGATACGGGCTACCAGACACAGCGAGTGATCTGCAAGGAACGAATTTTTAGGACCGGGGACGGATGGGTATATTCTTAGTTTGGCGAAGAGGGCCGCCTGGCTAGGAGCCATATCGTTCAAGTTAGCAAAGATGCGAGAGGCTTGACCTACGGGGACGACTCTGATGGGCGTGGCTTGCCATATGATTCAGAATTCCTCAGCAACTCGCTCGGTCTTGTTCATGTTCATGGTCTCGCTCCATTGGTTACGAGTCTTTGTCTCTCACGTCTCGTTGGACGTAGAGGGGGCGGTGTGTGCACTGGAGACCGTATGTTGGACCTGAGGGAACATGGTTGAGAAAGATCTTACCCCTCGGAGGCTTATGGCCGACATCATTTCTTCGAGGCCGTCAATCGTGTCGGATACTTGGAGTTTTTCTCCAGGTTAAAGTCAGAGAATTGACCGGGTAGGTCGTTAGGCGTAGCTTTTCTGGCGTCGAATGTTCGAGAGTAGATCTGTTTTTCGTCATTTAGGACAATCGATGGGCTCGGAATATGGTTTGCTTTCTAGCGGTGTCACCAACCGTAAGCACCATCCGGTCATAATGCTGTCCTCGCCGCCGGCTCAGAGCTACCTTCAGATTCAGGCGCGCTTTTGGTACGCCATTTAGCTGTTGTCGTAGGAACTTGATTGGCAGAAGCAACCACTCGCCTTCGGTTCATGCATAAGACTACTCGGGTCTGCATGCGCTCCGTTGTCCAAATTTATCTATGCTCATCCATCAACATTGTTTTGTCCGGGCCCACACGGCGATTCCTGTAGGGCTACCTCATGAACTGCCCATTATCCCTGACCGAGGGGAGCAAATTTCCCATGAAATGCGGCACTGGCAGTATACTTTTGATAGTACTCAAATACACGCTGTCAAAGGTGTTGGTATGGAAGATTCGCGCAAATACCATCGCAAAACCAGTATCCGAGCAGTTATGGCTGCTCTGAGCCATTCTCTGGGCTTCTGACGGGGAATCGGAGGAGTTTAGCGGATATTTACAGGATTTATCGAACTAGGATGAGAGAGCGGTACAGTGGTCAAACGAAGTGTTATCAAGGAGGTGAAGGATGTTCCAAAACCCATGGATGATTCTCGGGCAGTTTTGAACGAAAGAAGGGAGAGCAACCGGTGTGTACTGGTGTTCCACAAGGAAATGAGATATGGGAGCAGTATGCATGACACTCGTAATACGTTGGAGCAAGCCAGACCATTCTTTCTAGCATACTAAAATTGGGGAAGTCTTGCGGGTTCTCTCAGATATCGAAGTCTTCAAAGCCTCTGAGTAGCCGCTTTCAGACAGCAATATTTGGGTCTCCGCGGCATGCCGAGAAGGTCTATAAGCCAGAGATATCTCACAAAAGCTATGCCAGAGAGTGCTGGGCGAGAGTCGGAGTTGCTTCGAAGGTCAGACTTTGATCAAAAAGGCAGATTCGTTGAGCACAACGCTTTGAGGAAGATGTCGGGTTATTTCCTGCGATGAATGGCATATGGGAGGTTGTCCAAGTAAAATGCGCAAGTTGATCGCGCACACTTGACTAGATTAGCCTTCTGAGGAAAACAAACCACATACCATTCCGGTTTCTCGCCATAGAAGCGTAGAGTGCAGAGCAAATCTCCCGACGCCCCCACGGCCCTCGGCCTGGATCGGGGTGGATTTTCACGCGCATGCTATTCGTCTTAGATGGATGATCTCCGGTGCAGGTTGATCCGCCAGCGATCTCTGTTGGGCGCTGTCTTCTCCGATTCTGGCATGGCTCTTCGAGTAGACTATGGAGAGATATGGGCATCCTGTATTGGAGTGGTTTTCTCTCTACGGTCTTGGTGGGGTTTAGAGCATTCACGCATTGCAGCGTTTCGGAGCCTTGGGGCAAGGCTGCGGCACTCTGCGGTAGACGAAAATTTCGCTGATTTGGGTCTGGAGATGGCTTCGAAGTCCGTGGTAGGAGCTTTCAAGGTTTTCCTCGACTTAGATCGACTGGAATGTATGGCATAGAGGTCTTCAAAGTTGCAGTTCTTGGATATAGACGACGGACCGGAATATACGCGATGTTGTACAAAGGTCGCCGCTAGCTACTGGCGTGCTAAACCTTCGTTAAAGGTTCGGTGAATTTCCGATGTAGATCGTGGTAGGGTAGAACGGAAGCCCAACTCGATATATCCGATAACATGACGCTTCAAATGAATTAACAGCGCTCTTGCAGCCAGCAGGAATCGCATGCAGATAGTGTAAACAGTCAATGCTTAGAAATTCAAGAAAGCCGCTTTACGAAATGGTCGCATTCGGTACCTAAGGTTGCTGAAACTTCGTGAGCAGATTTAATTAGATTGTGTAATTGATGTTCTGTGTCTGCTTCGTCGTATCTATTGGATTGGACGGAACTGGTAGAAGAAAAATCTAGATGATGTGATTTTCTATCAAACAAAAGAGTTCTCAGAGGATCCACTTTCGCTTGTCCTTTTGGATAACTCCAGACCCTGTGGCGTTTCGGCCGAGCCCAATTCAGTCGTTAGGTAGACTTTCAAGCTCGGAACTCTGCCTTCATTTTACGCATTTCAGCGAAAGCTTGGTAGTATCACGCCCGTGTGAGAATTTAAATTAAATATTAAGATAGCGCCTTGTCACAGCAGCAGCGAAAATTTGGCGTTCACAATTCTCGCAAGCAAAAAAGGAATATCCTATAAGTAAACAGGTACTGCCATGGAAAATTTGATTGAATTCTACGCCAAAAATGGCTACAAACCCTACCTCGAGCAGCCGCCATAGGTCTTCGATGATACAAACAACGAGATCGAATGCGTCGAAATTTTTTCTCCGAACGGCGGTCTTTCAATCGAGGTCGAGTTTTCCACACAAACCTCCCTCTCCTTTCCAAGATGGGTGGAAGCTCCCAGGAGAAACTTACATTTGAGATTGGTGCTTGCAACAGTCGGTCGTACCTTCATAAATGGTCTGGACATCAGCAAGAGCAACTTTAATCGAGCTTTGCAATGTTTCGATTTAGACCAGGTCTGTCAATTCACGCATAGCTCGACCTTCAATCTCGACATCACTCCAAAGTACTCTCGGCGGAGCACAGTAAGTGGTTTCTATTTCTCAACCCATTGCGCATACTTTCACGATATATACACGGTCTTCGACCCATCTTCTAGTGTAACGCAAGGCATTTTCGCGGCCAATGCGGAAATGATGCGGCGATTGCGCGCTGCTCTTCAATCCTTCAAAGCGCTGGCCAGCCATCCGTACTTTAGTATGCTATGCACTGTTGCTACTTACACTTCTTACCTCGACTGCCGATTGAGTGAGAACGAGAACCAGATCTGTGCTGTCGAGAAGCGGACGGGATACGCATTTCTGGAGTGGAGTCCCCATTATAGTGGACCACTCTCCCAAGTGGGTGCAAAAATCGGGTCACATGGGACCGCACTTGCCAGTCGTCTACGAGGAAGTCAGATGTGCAAGGAATTGCTTGATGCGACAGATGACTTGTCGCTAGTACCAGATGGAGTTGATCAGCACATCCGTTTTATGTTCGCAAGTCACGCCAAAATCGTCAAAAGGCGATTGAGAATCCAGCTTCTGGAATTTGAACATCTTTCAAACCGTGTGCAGGATCAATTGAATGCGGTCAGTCAGACAATTCTCTTCAGCAAGCTGCAATGAAAAGATCCCTGTTCTAACGGTCAGGGGATTCAGATATCCAATTTGTCCACCCGTATTGAGATGAATAATAGTCTGGAGCTTTCTCGAGATACTAGAATAGTGGCATTGGCGACCCGACGTGATTCCTCGTCCATGAGGACATTGGCAGCAGTGACGACTGTCTTCTTACCTGGAACATCGGTCGCTACCCTCTTCTCTATGTCAATGTTCAATTGGAATTCAGCACAATCGTCGTCTGTTGAAACCAATCGTTTTTGGGTCTACTGGGCAATAGTGATACCTTTAACTATCTTTACTGTTGCCGCCTGGTTTTACTGGGATTGTCGACAAACAATTCTGAGCCAGCAAAAAGACCGGGACGCTTCTAAAAGCCCTGAGAGCTCGGACAATCAGCAATCCGTTGTTTAAAGTAAAGATCTGCACCTGTGGGTGTTGACTTTGGCTTCCTAGAAGATGAAGTTTTGGATGATAGGATACCGGCGTATGTATGTGAGTTTGAGCTTGGGTCGGTCGAATAACTTGTGTGAAGTGACTATGGCAGGGAAAGTATCAGAGGACTTGGTTGAGCGGCGCACAAAGGTTGACCAACGGCCTATGCAGGCTGACTAACAAGGCGCATGGATCATGGTGTTTTGGTCTCGCTCCATGTGTCGAATATTTCTAACTATTCATCGAGGTGAATGGCGAATAGGAGCTTCTTCAATTCCTCAATCGAGTCTTGTCTAGAGACAAGTTGGCCACGATCCTTCTAAGCCATCTCCCTTTCACAAGCTCGAATAACCTTCAATCTGACTTGACCGGTTGCCAGTCCTTCCTCGCCAAGCACGACAGCGAGAAGTATCTCGCCAGAAGTTTGAAACTACTGAAGTGACCTGGGTTTCCCTTCGGCGGCGACTAATAGATTCAACTCGAATACTAGTGTTCCAAAGTTGGCGAGCCACCGCCGAGTTCTCGAAAAGAAGTACATTAAAACCCTTACCGCCAAATGCCATGATGCACAGACCGGTACATTTGGTTCATTATTATATTCTAGTCAATGTTCTGCCTAATATGGGCTCCCCCTGAAACAATCGGACGCTGAAGTGGAAGGCGATAAACTCCCAAGCGTTCGACACGGTTTGGATTTTAGAGTCGCTAAGCCAGGTTTTGGTTGAGATCCTGGAGAAAGAGGTGGCGCAGACAATGCAGACCGTGTTATCTGTTCAGCGAGAACAGACAGTGGTTTAGTGCTGGACGTGGTGTTGGAGGAGTTGTAGATTGCTGGTCCTCGTCGATCGAAACTTCTCTCATGGAAATCGCGTCGACACCCGGATCGAAGAGACATTAAAGGTATCGTCTAACCAATTTACGGATCCTGCTTAGCCTGTCAAATTGGTGTCAGACCGCGCAAGCAGTTGAAAACCGTAGATGCTTATCTTTGAGGTGCAGCCATGTCGTGGAGCGTGAAGACATCTGTAAAGGCAATTGACGTTGACATAGTTCTGTGCAAGAAAGTGAGCGACTTCACGTCGCGTACACGCTTCTTCGCCAAGGAGTTAGCGTATTTGAGGTAGGAACAGGTCGAAGGGAAGGTGCGGTCACAGCGCCGCCTACAGTCTGATATCATTCACCAATCCTGACCCTGCTCTCCCAATCTACCAAAACCCTCTCCAGCACAGACCTCATAGATTACGATTCTTCTTTGGCGCAAGATCTCTCCGAGAGCGGCATTGATGATCACAAATCCTGCTGGGATTGAATCCTCGCCGAGATAACTCTGCTAGGTAGATCTATTGGGTCTTGAGCCCTGCAGAGGCGTGAAAATCCTGCTGGTGCAAGTCCGAAGAGGGCAAAGCGCTTTCAACAAGATCTGCTCTGTCCGTAGTATTGGAGATAGGTAGCCTCTTCAACGGGTGAAACCATTGTGACTAAAAGCTTATTAAAGATCAAGCTGGCTGACATTGCAGGTTGCTCGAGTCTTCGACCTTCGGACCTCCGGCAGTTATACCCTGTTTTCTCCTTACCTTCCGACTCCGTCCTTGGCAAATATTCCCCCTTTTCCCCCTGACTACGGAAGACCACATTTCTTCCTATCCCGTCGATTCTCCGCACGTCTCCGGAGAAATGCTGGCTGAACAGGGGACATCATAATCGGTGATGGCCAGTCCACTTCATACAACAGCATTGCATCGCGGTGATCCAAGACGTCAGCGTCAAAACTTTCAGCTGAAACGCTAGTGTCGTACTGCAACTGCGTATAGTAGAGTGGTGATAGGTATTAACATAGATAGTGCGAAAGATCTCTACCAATAGCAGACATTGCCGCGGCGTTTAACAAAAGGTGAGACCCTACGATCCACTGACCATGTATGTGCAGAGCAGCACCGGCCACTTGGTACCATATGTGTAACCCTGATGCAGCACTTGCCATGAACCCTACAATTCATGCCACACAGGGCGGTCTCGCGCCATCCATACTCCAGACAGAGGCCAGGACTCATTTCTAGATAAGGGAGAGATGACCCAAGTCACAGACCGTTTAAAGCTGTCACTTATGCACAATTTAGATCTTTAGGAACTCTGAAAACCTCGGTTGGACTCTGCGAAGCCGGAGTGGAAATTCAATTCACTGAGTCACTACTCCTAGAGAGAGCTACTGTCATCAGCCACAATTGGATCCCAAATTCTACTCTCATGATTTCGCATACCCCCGTTTTCTTAAGAACGTCTTGTTAACAACTGTGACGTGTTCCGTCTCGCCACAAGTCGAAACCAACACTTCAAGCACGGACAATTCCCTTCAGCTCCTTCACCGTTATCTTGTACTACGCAGCTTGAGATTCCCACTTCTTTGTCACCTTACCTTTATATTTCTCATCACATCCTTCTCTACATAATCGTGCCAATTCTTCACCAACTTATTCACAACTCTCCTGACAGGGTAGTTATGTTAGCTCCAAAAGTTGTCGTCACGAAGTTACAATCACAAGAAAGTTCAACGTAAACAAGGGCCTGACCAGTCCCCGCGACTTCAAACGCTTGTTTGTCGTGCAATGATCTTGACCCTCATTCGTTCTACTTCTTAGGCCCTGGGCTTTGGAGATCGAAGAGCCACGGCAGTGTCCCGGAAGCTATGAAGCGAGATATAAGGTGCAGGGATAGCGACCTGAGAAGCTATCGACTCGGTGTTCTGGCTTGAACCTCTGCGGAATCGTTAGTGACTGTGTTGAAGTAATATTGCGTGACGCCTATCGATGATGATCGGCAACCGCATCCGACACGTCTCTGAATGGCGGGTATTTAGCGAAGACAGGAACACTAGACCAATTTTTCATTACTGAGTGTCTTCTTTCTTCTGGCTGCTATTCCTGTGTTGGAGTCAGTGAACTGTGGTATTGTTGTCGCGTCGTACAGAAGACGAAGCCGAGAAGAGAGTGTATTGCTTACAAAAGGATTCTAGGAGAGAGAGAAGGCATAGACTTAAGCAAATCAATGAGGACGGGTTGATACGCGCATGCCGGTCAGCCACTGTCACCAATGGTAGGCATCTTGCAGACACAAAGCACTAAAGGCTGGCTGAATGATTCCCCGATTAGCCATGTGAGCGAAAGGTCGAGCTTGGCATTGCTCGATGAAAATTTGGCCGCAGGCTGAGAATGTCGACACGGCTTGGGAGAGCATCAGTATTTATGATAAGGTAGCATTGAATTGTTCAGTTGTGTACAGTGAGAATGTGCAACGTGTATGGTTCCCAATGCGGCCAATGGTAGGTCAAAATATGCGCAAGAGATACGATGTGGCTTGACGCCAATAGGGGCCAGAAATGGGCGGCGACGCTCGCCGGTGGCTCAAGATGAGTGATTTTGCCATTTTGTGTGAAATATCATTGTTGCTACTCGCTCGCGTTCGTTTAATGACCTTGAAGTGAAGCACTAGGAGGTGCGGTTGGATTTTCTGGACAAAGAAGGGAACGGGACCAAAACTGGCTGACTGGAAACAGCGCTCGGAACGATATCGAGGTATGAAAGACCATTGGGGCTACTAAAGCTGCATGAGAGTCTGGCAAAAGAAAAGAATCGTCAATAGGCCTTGTGTCGAAGGTCATATTTCCGTCCTTTCACTTTAGATTTCCGATATTATGGTGCCTCTAGAGCCAAGCTATTCCATATTTGGGTGAACGACTTCAGCGACACCGTCGATGGCTTCCCTAACCAATCGAAATCGAACACTATCAATAAGGGCCCTAACAATGGAATCAGTGAAGTCCAGACGTACACCAGTAGCATCAGCAACGTCGTCCTCGACGGCACAAAGCTCCCGTTCACGCCAAAGCACGACGACAATCGACAGACCTCTGGCCGCCTCAAGGGCAAATCCTCCTCCAACTGCCCTGCCAGCAAGTGTCTGAGTCTGAATCGCAAGCTCAAGATTAGCACTGCTCCGGCTCCCCAGCAAGCAGGCATCTATGTTAGCCTGCATTCTGGGCCTCGGGGCCGAAGATGTTCGCTTCGTTCCGAGGGCATCGGTTGGCCCCAGCGCCGGCGAGTGGGATATCTTAAGGTGAAACGCACGTGGGAATAAGTTCAGCATTTCCTGCCGTTCGCTACGGCAAGGGCGGCACGTATCACCAGTGCCATGGCGATGGTAGGAATAGCAACGCATATCGGAGCTTCAGCGCGGGGGACGTCCGCGTGTATGCACGAACCGTTAATCCTGCCTTGACTGACAGGCAGGATGAGGTTGTTGGTTGGTATGTTGATGGACAGAAGCTTTTCCATGTCATGGGCGTGACCGGGAAGATATGTGGCCGCGTTGTGCATAAACTTCTTCCCGGGCCATCGGCAGCCGGATATCAATCCAACGACCCGACTGGGAAGTGGATGCAGGTCAATTACGTGGGATGTTGCCGCTCGGATGCGACTGACCGCAGATGATACTGCTCAACTATCCCAACAAACTTCAGTCAAGCGAATAAAAGGCTTAGTTAGATTCCCTACCATGTTCCGCGACCGAATTCGCCTTACCATGGGCATCGGCAACAGGGAACAATCCACGAGGCAAGCTAGATGTCCAATGCAAGCCTAGAGATCTTCTGCGTTATCTTTCCCATGCCGTTTTGCGGAATTCTCGCAAGGCAGGATCCTCTCTTTCCTTGTCCACGGCCTGGGCACAGCCTTGGCGGGAAAAGGGGCGGCAAGCGGCAAGCGGCACGTCCCGGCTGAGTTAGCGCCTTTCTTGGCGTGCCGTGACTCGAAAAGACATCATCGAGTTAGCTAGAAGGAGAATTATTTCACAGTCTCCACATCTGTGCACACGAAGCTTGCAAGTTAGGGTTCCGGCTTCGATTCTCAATCTGCCTCGGTCTATTTAAAGGAATTCTAGGACCGGAGCCTCGATTCCAGACGTGACGAGACCTCCTAGACTAATTAACCACGTGTACGTTCTCGTAGGAAAATGGAAGTAGTAATCGCTGCCTCGTTTCATGTCGTGTAAGCTAGGTTTGGACGGTGAACACGAGGGGCGATTGGTCAAGTAAATCCCCCAGAAAAAGCATGTGTCTCATTGACTACCCGTCAATCCTTCCGCTTGATCGTGCTGACGTCTCAAAGCTCAGTTCAGATGAGGCAAACCCACCAGCCACCACAAGATTACGTATCAAGTATTCCAACACAAACCAGAAATTCTTGGGATACAACTCACTATTAAGTCACGGGGAAAGAGACGTTTCAAAAAGCTCAAGATCTCTCAAAGACCTGCCATTCAGACAACCAGAGCCTGATCAGACCAGCCTTGCATTGTGGAGCTTGTTTGTTTTCTGACAGGCGGCATGGAGACTGTGATGGAAAAAAACTGCACGTGCACAGGGTCCTGTGGTGAGGAAGGTCTGGTGGGGAGGTCCGCTATGGAGAGCAGTATTTAAGAGATCTCCGGTGCTAGGGTCGGGTACAGTTAAAGACGGCCGATTTTCTGGGCAGGCTGCGGGCAAGATCTGGCAGTCTTTAATTTTAACCGGTCTGACACATCTTGGCGGTGTGGAGCGGATTGGCACGACACCTTTGTGGGGCCCTGTCCGCAATCATTTGCGTCCAGCCGTCGGAGAGCTTTTCGGAGGTATCGAGACCTTTTCGTGCTGCTCTGAAACTCAAGACTGGATGTACTCGCATGGATGGTCAACGCGCGGGCCACGGGATGCCCGCCTATTGCGTGCCGCGCATCGTTCTATAGTACAAATTCGGTACTGCACGATCAACCAATCAATCGTTATATCGGACACCCATGCTTGGTTCCACTCTGATCGTCTACAGGGTGTCCGCACGATGCGTCTCGCCGTCATGCGCAGGTCAGACTCTAGACCACTACGGTTATCTTGGTACAGATGTCCCATATTTCTTCCATTGGCGTAGGAGTAGCCGTGTCAATCCTATTCGAACCGTGCTATTCCAGATATAGGGTAGCTAATGCAATCAAGAAAAGCAGAGACATTTGCACAAAGATAACCGACAGAGATATGGCGGGCTCTACTCATTGCAGTGCGTTCCCAGAGTCACCCACAAATATCTCCATCACACAGGCCAGAAAGGTTTTTGGAGAGATGGGACTGCACCGTCGGTATTGCTCCGCAGCTGTATACTAAAGACAACGGGGCCCACTTGATAAGCGATATCCATGTTCTGCGAATCCTTCGGTCTCGATATATAAGTGCATACATCACCCATCTCTGACCCTTCACCGCTCTCGATGTCGCCATCGATATGCTGCTGGCTCCAGAAGAGACTCTGCTGCTGGATTTAGACGATCAGCTCCGTCGGTCCGCCTGTGATCGCTGTCGATGCCAAAAGCTTCGCTGTCAGCGGCCATCCATCGGCTCCTCTGCTGTTAGCCGAGCACCTAACGCAGCGTTACCAACATGTCGTCGTTGCTCACGAGCGGGTGCTGTCTGCACTACTAGCTTTCAGCAACGCCCAGGTCGCCCCCGTCTTTCTTCCTCTTCAGATGAACAGCGACCAACCGGGCAGAATCAGCAGTCGTCTTCACGCGTAAACAGACGGGCTGGTACTTTGCCACGGCCGTCTGCACGGCGTGACTCACTCGTCACCGCCAACAAGTATAACAATAGAACCACTGCTGCTGGGACAAGTGGAAGGACCTCCTCAGATGCCGCAGCTAATCCTCTCACATCTGTCCCCAACTCGCCTCAGCACCATGACCCTTCGTTTGCATCCGTGCCCAATTCTCTGAAATTTTCAGATCAGATTCTGAACCCCATAACGATACCGGGGCACAGTCAGATGTCTAGCGCTCCTGATCCGGACACCGTGAATATACGCATAAACACTGGCACTCTTTCTCAAGACGATTATGATTCGGGATTCTGGGACTTGACAACGCCGGAAAACTTGCTCCAGTCATGGCCGTGGAGCGTCGAATGTCCACCAGCGCCATCCATGATCGGAAAGAGTGCCTCCAACGCCACTCCCCCAATTTTCAGCGAGGCTGCTGAAAATCCGAATCATGAAATAGTCACAATAGCCCAGCAGCCAAATAGCGAGCGTCAACGAAGTGAAAATGTCTCCGGACCGGAGGCGAAAGACTTGTGCCAGAAGCTTACTGAGCTGAGCAACGCACTGTGTAAGGACGTACACCATGTCATTCACTGCCCCCAAACTGCTCTTCAAATCTCCGGCTGCTTGGAGGATGGAATCATACAGCGAACTTTCAGGTCTTCCGAAACGCTTCGTAGCTTGCTGGATGAGCTACGAATAAAGGCTTCAAACGATCAAGGCCTTCTCACACCTTCTAGGCTGCAGTTTCCACAACCTACGGCAGGAAATATAAGTCCTGTCGCTTCAATCAGCACGGGCAGTTCCGTTGGTAAGGAGCCACTGGACCACCACCTCAACATGATTCTAGCATTACACATCGTAAATTCCTACGTGTGTCTAAACCGCATCTTCAAAGCCGTTCTCAATCACATCTTTTCGACCGTATCTGACGGGTCCATAGGGCAGCTACCACGTTTGCCAGGCATACAGATGGAAGGACTGCCCTATGACAATGATCACCTGCGAGTGCGATTGTTTGTCGAGACCTGCATACACCTTGCGACAGGGATACACAAGCGTCTAGAGGCGCTTGCCGCAGAGGGAACAATGGGTTTTGGCTTCTCCAGGCCCATCGACATGGTCTTGGGAAGGGGCTTTCGTGACCAGAAGCAGGAACAAGCTGATATTGATATTCGAGCTATCAAGGACTTGTGTTCTCAGATCTCGAGCGCTATAGAAGATAAGGCCTGGTGATGACACAGGTCATGGAATCTCTGCTTGTTCCGATTCTCTCCAGTACAAAGGATGAGCGGGTTCGTAGGATTCTGCAAGGTTTGCAAGGCCAGCGACTAGATGGCGAAGGCGGTTGGCGCTAAGGAACGGAAGAGAGATAGACTCTTAACCATCGATCCGATCAAATAAAATGTGGTAGATTTTCTGCGGCTTACTCGGTACAGACCAAAACGTAATCATACAACACTTAGGAAGTTCGACCTCCTATTTGGTCAATCTGAAGCGGTCGACTGCGAAAAGATCCAGCACTGCCAATGTCGTGGTTCATGCTTGACAGAAATCGACGACCAATATAGGTGTATTCAGCCGCAGAGCGCTACGCCTTTGGCCAACAATAGGGTGAAGAAGGTTGTCTTTGCATTATAGCGTGTTTGGAATACTCTGCTTGCCAGGCGTGACTTTCAAAGACCGAAATCGCGGCGCTGGTGATGCCCGTTATTCCCCGGGGCGGGATGTGATCAAGATTTGTGGCATCCAAGAAGGTGTCAAGCTAGACGAGGGCTCGTTCGAGAGCATTTGCGGTACATAGCTAGTGTTCGTATTTTTCGGCACGGTATTGGGCACGCCAACGTCCCGCAGCAGCAGGCACCTCCATCCTTCGTTGATCAGACGGCAGACGCATTTAGATGCACGCCTTAGCATGCATGGACGACGTGATGGCTGGTCGGAAGCGCAGGAAGGCAAGAAGTTGCGTCAATGGTGAGCGGGCAAAGTTTAGTCCGTAGATTATTTAGGGCGAGTCAGGTTGATAGTTGTGGAGGCGGCTCCGGCTAAAGTCCGGCAGTCTCCATATATCTAAACAAGCGAAGTCAATTAGATAGAATTTTTGTGCACTTCCACTACACCGTCTCCGTCACGTCACTGATCGAAAAACGAGGCAGTCAAATTTAGCAAAACAGTATGCAAGTTCCGAAAATGGTTGAATTCGGCGCCGACGCCGAAAGCAGAAATGCCAAGGGGCTGCTAACGGCGCGAAGAGCTGTAAGCCGTCGATCAAGCGCCTACTTATTCCCCCTTTCGGGTGGCAGAGTTCGGACCAGTCTCTCCCACCAGCCTGTGGCCTAGGAGTGTCAAGCTGCACTCCATTTGGCAGCTTCAGTCAACTACAAGCCTGGTGGATGAACCAACGTCACGAACAAGCTCCGCGCAGCTATTCGAGGTACTGTGAGGCTCCGCCACACAGCCGTCGATCTTGTCAAGATTAAACCACCAAACCTAGAAATGAGCCGTTCTAAGCTCCTCAACATAGCTTACAGACTCATCGACGGCTTCAATGCCTGGAATGAGGACCAAATCATGAGCTGCCGAACCGAGGACTGCGTGCACGAGTTCTGGCCTGCCACATCGCCAGATGCCAAAGGCAACGACAACGCAGCAGCTAAAGCACACTTCCTCGCTACCAAAGATTTTTTCAAGAATTTTCATGTGAAGATTGTGGAGGAAGTTGAGGATCCTGTCGCACACCGTGTCGTCTTCTTTGCCCACGCCACAATGGATACCCCCAAAGGACCTATGGTTTTGGACTATGTTCTGTTGCTGGACGTCTCGGAGGAAAATGACAAGATCAAGCGCGTTGTGCAGATGAATCATCCCAAGTTTGTCTAGAGTGGGTAGAAGCCTAGTGACCGGCTGCAAGATCTGGTGACATTTGGAACACGTCAAATACTTACCAGTTGCTGCAATCGTTAGTGCCTTGGAGCCGTCAAGCACAATAGTAATCTCTACTAAGGCTGAGCACAGAGATGCCCAAGATGAGAATCCACCTCCTGAAGTTGAAGAGAGGATGGATGAAGTTGGAGACGGCGGGGTCCACTTCCATGATAAAATCCTACATTATTTACCTTAACAATCCTTTAGCCTTTAAGTCGGATGCGAGCGCTTATATATAACTGCGTCCATCACGCTGGCGTAATCGAATTGGAATCTCCAATGTCTACGTCTACCGGCTTCGACATAATCAGGCGGCCGAAAGATAATTCACTCTAATGTTTTGGCCCCACATCTATCCATCTAACTTAATCTCCGGCAACCGTGTGTTCTTCGCTTCTAAGCTACCGGAATGCCCGTGAAACAGCATGACATTGAAACAGAGCTTACCTAGCGCGATGACATCGTGTCCGTCCCGTTCATGCCCTGAATCATGGTTAAAGGTACCTAGCGAAGTCAAGTCACCGCAAGTTACCTTCTATCTACGACTACCTTTGTTCGGCTACGGATGTGCGTCTCCGTCTAACTCGAAATGTCGTGGAACTTTGGAACCAGATTGACAGGTTATACCTGCGTCGTCGGTATCTGTCGTAGTTGTCAGCAGAAACGCTGGGAGAATATAGTTTGTGCCCATGGTCCGTGGATGACGGCGAGCGGTGATTGTGATTAGAGATGATGAAGAAACACAAAGACGTTTCTCTATCGTACCTAACTCTCCGGTTTATGCCCGACAACAGCATGGAATTCGCAAAACGAGTCCTTCATATTTTCCACAAAAGTCTCGTCAAAGTTCTTCCTCATCCTTTCCAAAACCTCCGGCGGATGCCTGTCTCCCGAACTCTTCATAACGACTCCCCAAAACGTCTCCACGACCGTGGACCAAAACTCATCCGTAGTCCCCCGCGCTGACGGCGGCCCGGCATGCGGGATCTCATACACATCCTCCACAACTCCGTCGGCGCCCGCACCAACAAGCAACTGGTTGAGGCGGGGCCCAACCCTGATATCCAACCCAATAGCCTCAGTATCCTCGAGCCAGAGCCTAAACCACTCCCACCCCCCACCCAACTCCGTCCCCTTCTCCACGCCGCCGAGTCCTTCCGTCTTCGTCCCTCCAGCCCTCACCATCACATCATACTCCTGCATCTCCGCGCAACCCCCCGGCGCCAGCAACCTCATCACCACCTCCCGCACATGCGTCTCCCACCCCACAATCCCCAACAGCACCAACCTCGAAAACACATAATCAAACCCCCCCGCCTCCAACTCGCCCCTCTCCAGCAACTCCGCCACGCTCCCCCGCAGGTACCGCACGTTCGGCACCCCGCCGTGCCGCCCCTCCGGCACGGGCGACAGATCCACCCCGACGACTTTCGCGGCGGGGAAGAGCCGGCCCAGCTGCGCGGTGAAGACCCCCGTGCCGCAGCCGATGTCGATGATCTGCCGGGGGTGGCGGGGGAAGCGTGGGTGGGAGGGGGCGTGGAAGGTCTTGCCGTTCATGAGGGAGGCGAAGGCGAGCATTTGGGCGTCGAGGCGGTCGTGCTCGGGGGTGCTGTGGAACTCGCACTGTGATTAGTATGATGGGAAAAGGGGGGCACTAGGACGAGGGGGCTGACTAACTCGTTGGGGAGCTGGTAGGGACCATTGTCGTCTGCGAAGGTCCGTTTTGTGGTGGTGGCAGGGGCTGGGGCCGGGGCGGTGGTGGCGCTCGTCGCCATGTTGGGGCTTTGGTGGTGGACTTGATCTAGAGTACCACGTCTTCAGGTCCCTTTCGAGTTTGCGTCCAGTGGCTCTAGAGGTAGCGAGATAGTGGTCTACAACGGTGACTATAAGCACCGAGGAGGTTTACAAGCTCATGCCATTGCGGGGGAAAAGGGAAAAAAAATCCTTCTGACATCAAACTAAACTCCACATGGTAGTGCAGCACTAGATTGAAAGATACCGTATGTGGAAGTCGAGCTCTCACCGTTTCGGGGTCGGAGCCGAAGTCGGAGTCGGAGTCGGACGTTTCTTGACTCCGTAAATGTAAGCAAGAGGGATGCATGCGATGCAAAGAACGTGCCGACTTAGGTGCAGTAGCACTGCTATAGATCTCGTCCTTTCCTGCACATTGATTGATAATGTCTCGGTCGAAAATAGACCAGAAATTGAAGATATGGTGCCATATCAGTAATCAGTGGGAAAGTACAGCATTAGAGCCGGAAGCTCTGCTTTGCGCGGAAAGGGCGTGATTTGGGGTAGGTGAACTTTCGACAAGGCCACCAGCGGCAGTTTATTGCAGATATAGAAGACGGCACAGTCTTACAACATCAAGGACAGAGCAACGCCATCGTCGTGACGAAGAGATCACAATTGGAGGAACACGCAAAGCTACGCCTTTTAGATCAGGAACAGATCCTTGAGAAAGAGTAGTCAGATCCACTATCCCTCAAGCTACGTCTTGACCGCTGGCGTGATGTTGACCATCAACGGCGGCTTCTCCCACAGCGTGAACAGCCGCTGGTCTATCCACCCCCGCGACTCCTCTGCAAGCGAGACGTCGAAATGCAGTAACAGTGTAGCTAGCAGCAGCCGTGCCTCATGCCATGCGAGGTTCTTGCCTAGACAATTACGCGGCCCAACGCCAAACGCCTCCATCGCGCCAAAATGGTCCGCTGCATATTCTGGATCCCCAAGCCATCGTTCGGGGTGGAATTCCAGGGGGTTTTTGAAGTGCAATGGCGAGGTGTGCGTCGCAAACACGTGCACGCCAACGCTGACGTCTCCTGGTATCCATTGTCCGCAGACTGCTGCGCCCCCTTTCGGTGTGCGACGTAGCAGGCAGCATGGTAGCTAATATCACGTCAGTCTGCGTCAATAGCTAGCCTCTCGTGTAATGGCAGTAAAGACAAACTTACTGGTGGGTATATTCGCATGGCCTCCTGAAGGCACGCGTTGGTGTACTTGAGTCCAACCAACTTCTCAAGGGTCATGTCTTCGAAATTGAAAATGTTAGACCGCACCTCTTCTTTGACCCTCTTCATGGCCTCCGGGTGCTGTGTGAGTAGGTATGTGACGCCACATAGCGCCGTAGCAGTCTGCGTTAACCTTTGATCAGCATGACCTCAATTACATGACTGTTATCCATAAGTTCTCACCGTCTCAGTACCTGCAATCATAAAGAGCGACGCAGTGACATAATGCTCGCCCATCGACATGCCCCCATGCCCCTCGCCTTTCGCTAAGATGCGTGACCAAAAGTCTGGCCGTTCAGGAGTGCGTGCCAGTCGTCTGTCCACCCTCTCTTTAGCGTAGTTGAAATGTTCCCAATGCTTCGCGCGCGCTGTCTTTGTGTTGAGTAGTGTGTTGACCAGGAAAAATCCTATCGTGAAATGCTTTGCGATACGCATCCAAGCGTCTAGCTTGATACCCTGAAGCAGAGTCTGTACCCAAGGGGCGTATTGGCCCTCCTCTAGCATGTCAAGGCCCTCGCCGAAAGTAAGATCGCCCATGATATCAAAGGTGGTGTAGTGGTAAAGCTTGACCAAGTCCACCTTAGCTTTGCCGTCCACTTGTACTCGCTCCTCCATCTTCTCCTTCATCTTCTCTGCCCATGACTTCAGCAGTGGCTGCTGCTCACGGAGCGCCGCGTCACTAAAAGCGTGAGCGAGGACTCTGCGCTGCCGTGAATGGTTAGCATCGCTCGCAGAATTGATGCTTTCGGCTTCGATGACATTCGTCATGTATAGTATAGGGTCTTTGAATGGTTTGGGCTGGCTAGGTTTCTTGAAGCCATAGATATCGTTCCATGCCTGGGCACCTGAAACAACTGATAGCTCCTTCGGAGCGATTTGAACGATAGGGCCGTACTTGTCGTGTAGATCTGGGAGTGCTTTGGCTTCTCCTCCCAATGCTTGGATATAGGCCAGGGGCAAACCAGAAATCTTATGCCAAAAAGGGCCGGGAAATTGGCTCATGGGACCAAAGAAGACATCGTAGATACTGATAGACACGTAAAGTAAGAGAGCTATGGCTATAATCGCAGTAAAGCCCTGCCCTAGTCCCAACAAAATGCCCTTAGTAGGCACGTCGACCGTCGACATCTTGAAGGCGGAGAGCAGCGATAGAGACGTCGTCCAGGGATGATGGCGAGGAGCGCTGTTGACAGCACAACAGACAAATAGTGTCGAACCATTCGGAGGGGGTCAATTCGAAGATCAGCGATCGATGTTGGCATCCCAGCGCGCGTGATGAGCCGGTATTTTGGGCTCAGACCGACAATCATCGGCTTGACATGAAAATCCTCCGAAAGCCAGTGGCAGCCTCGACCGTTTTCTCTCCCCAAGGATGTTTTTCCTCGTGTTTCTTAAAATATCGAAACACATGTCAAGTCTTTCCGGTGCCTCTGAGTTTGTCGTTGCGATAGCATGGGAAAGCCTGCTGCCATTGTAAGGCGTACTAACCCTCCTTTCTAACGCCTCCAACAACACTTGGCTTGGAGTGTAAGAAGTGAATGTATCGTAGATGCATTGAATTCTATCCTAGTTAGACATTAGAATCGCCTTAGTGATCGTCAAGGTCTGGTGTTTTGTCCTAGATAGTAGAGTTGTTGACTGTTATGAAGGATCTATCGGGAAGTTTTAAATTGGCTGGCGTTGCGATTAGCTTGGAGAAGATACCAAATTCTTTGCAACCCCTTAGCGTGGATTATTATAGTGCGCAGCGAATGCTGAACAATTTTCGGCACATATAATTTACAGCTGATAGCGGCGTTTGTAATTAAGAGCGGATACCAGGCTGATAACCATTTTCCTGGAAGTCAGGAGGTGCTGTTCTTATTCTATGACTGGTAGTATTTCACACTGTGCCCACCAATTACTGGTACATCCTTATGCCCACCTTCGACCGCTTTTTGTACGTCCTCCTTCACCCTCGCCTTCACCCAATCACCTGCTTTGATTCCTACCTTTTCATCTTTGTCTGTCTTTAAGCCCAGACGTCTCAACAACGGACTATCCAGAATCTTGAGCTCGAGATCATGTGCCGGTCTCATGAAATATAGCAGCCCCAAGCGGTCCAGGTGCGCTTGATCTTCCGGCGGCGTGACCACGCGGTGTACACTGCTCTTAAGGTACCCAGCCGACCAGAATTGCAGCGCATCTGCGATATTCACAGTGATGGATTCAGGGTACGGCTTGACCCACTTCCAGGACCCGTCATCCATGCGAATCTGCAGTGCAGCAATGGGCTGCCGGAAGAGAAGACTAATGGTGCCAAAGTCGGTATGGCCTCCTGCGTACACGTTCCCGAATTTAGCGTTTTCCTCTGGCGACCGTGCATGATAGAGCATGTATCGAAGGTGGCAGTCGCTGATATCGTCAAACCTATGACCCTCTAGTAGGTAATCTTCCGGAAGCTCCAGTACAATCGCAATCAACACGAGTAATTTCCTGGCAGTATCCTCCACAATGTGTCTCTGAAATTTCTCGATCTTTGCGCGATGCTGTAAGATGATGTCCGGTTGCGACCGCTCGAGCTTTCCGTTTAACTTGAATAGATTATAGAACTCGACATTGTCTCGGAGGCCAGGAAATTGTTCTCTCGTACCTTTTGGCCGATAGCCATTATAACTACCTTTAGCCAGGTCTGCAGGGTGCTTCAATTTTTCTTCAAGTGGGAGCTTGAATAACTCTTGACCGAGTGCGAACTGCTCATCTACTTCATCCTGGGTGAGTCCGAAATTGATGACATAGAAGAACCCGATCTGGTGTACGGCATCACGAAGCTGATTGGCGAGTTTCTGCTTCCCTCCTGGGGCGTCGAATAGAGAAAGATCAAGGGTGACAAACTCGGCCCAGTCCACTGCACAACATCAGTCTCAGTATCAAAAACTTTCGCAAGTTGTTCCCACTAACAGCTGTATTTGGATTCCGTAGGTTGCACATACGTGGGGAGGGTAGCAACAGGCGCGGTCTGAACTTGTGTGGCCATCTTTACCGGTAGCCCTGCACATAGAATAATAACTATGGAATAGTGAGAAAAGCGTGTGAACTATCAATGTTATATTAAGACCCGAAAGTTGACAACACTGACAATCAAATCCACCGAGGAGGTCAAGAGTCCTCCGAATCTCCCTCGGTAGGTGTCTTCGGAGGAATTCCTTCGCCTTGGTAGTTCGGTGGATGTCGGCACATTACAGTAGTTATCTTTGGTATTGGCCTCGCCAGCCAGTAGTTGTGCGGGAACGTTATAGTCCTCTACCAGAGAGAAATAGATGGAGCTCAGATATGCTCTATAGTTCTAGCCAGAGAAATGGACCCAACTTGCAGGTGATACTTCTGCAATATCTTATTTCATTATCGTCAGAAGACCCTCGTTGTGCCTCGGGTATTACTTGGTTTCGTACCACTATTAGGATAAGGATATAACATTCATCAAAAAGCCAAACGATTTTGACACGATCTGAAGGCATGGCGGGTCCGTCCAAAGCTCTGCTCTGCCTCCACGGTACGGGTTCATCAGCAAACATCTTCCGCTTGCAGCTCGCCAAGTTCCGCCTGGCACTCAAGAACGACTTCGAGTTTGTTTTTATGGATGCGCCGTATCCTGCATCCGCCGGTCCAGGTGTTTTGCCCATGTTCGCCGGGGCAGGGCCATTCCATGGCTGGTTTGGTGGGCAAGGTGCTACAATAGAAGGGAGATTGGACATCATCAATGCCGCTGTAAAAGCAGCCATTGACAAGTGGCAATCTTCCAAAAAGAATGCGAAAGCAAAGATTGTTGGAGTTTTGGCGTTCTCTGAAGGGGCTTTGGTCGCGTCAATGCTATGCTGGGAACAACAACTCGGGCGGCTACCATGGCTACCTAAGCTGAACTTCGCCACTTTGATCTGCTGCTTCTTTCCAGATGAAGCTGGAGCCCATATGCTGGCCGATTCTTCATTACGAGGGAGTGAAAAGGCTCTAATAGAGGTTCCGACGTTGCATATGCACGGGCGGCAGGACTTTTGCTTAGCCCGAGCCCAGAAGTTGGTCGCCGAACATTATAGACCTGATTCTGCCGAGGTCATGGAATTCGAAGGGGGTCATCAGGTTCCAAACAGGCGTGAGGACTGTGGTGAGGCAATAAAAACCATTATAAGGCTAGCTCAGAAGACTATGTCAAATGATCCCGAGTTCTGAGACAGCAATTGGCGTTTCCCTTTTCGTTATGCAATATTTGATAAAGAATTTGTAGATGTGATGACATACCTGGTGTATGCAAGACCTACATACAATTTCGTACTAGTCTTTGAAATCTTACCATTTGTCGTACAATTTCAGACGCGTGGAAATGGAAATATATGCCATAAATGTCGTTATATCAAAGAGTAGGCTATTCTTTCAGGAACGGCGATTAACTGCCTGAAATAAAGAAGTCTTAAAGTAACGCCGATTAAAAATTAACCACATCTAATTCATAAGTTGTCCATGCTCATCTAGACATTCATCGCAAAGCGAAAGTCTTTGGTTCTGTGAAACTTGGTTTAGTATCGACATGTAACTTTCCATGACAGTCTGAACATCATCCGGACCGTAGATGGAAGTTTGTAGCTTGAAAGTAATCAAGGGATCTTTGGTTGGATCGTCTGACATCTCTAGGGTAATATCGTACGGCGTGCGCGAACGTGAGGCCAGAACGCCCGCCATGTGCGCACCGCCGATGCTGCCGCTCTCAGCTTGACCTTGCTTGTAATCGAATACTGCTTGGAACAACGGCGCATGTGCTGTGGTGTTTTTGATCCCCAGATGCTCCAGAATAATATGATTCGGTACCCGAGAATGAAGCAAAGCGTTGCGCATTTGATCCTTTGTCTTGGAAAGGGCCTCCCCAAAAGTGTCGTCCACTGGGTAAGTAAGGCGAAGCGGAAGCATGTTCAAGAAGAAGCCCATAGTGTTCAAATCGTCGAGATCGGGTCGATTTGCATCCGCCACGCCAACGGCAATATCATTGCTTCTAGTCAGCCGCCCTAGTAAGACATAGTATGCAGTAAGGTAGAATTGCATGGGAGTGGCTTTCCACCTGCGACTTGCTTCCCTGATGCGAGATGCAGAGATCGAGCTTAGACGCGATTTCATCACGTGTTGATCCCATGTCGGAGGGTTTCTGGCTCGAGCTTGTGGTAGCGACATGACCGGCAGAACCGATGGGGGTATCTTGTGTAATGACTTCCAAAAGGCAAGATCTTTGTCCATACGACCGTGCTCATAGTTCATCCGTTGTCGGGCGGCGAAGTCGGCGTATTGAGGAGCAGTCGAAAGCTCTTTACCGTCATAGATCTGCGTGAGTTCGACGAAAAGGCGCTCGTAGGTCCACCCATCGCAAACAAGTTGATTGTAAGCAATGATAAAGATGTGTTCGTCTGGTGCCCAGTAAAAGTCTACGACCTTTAGGGTTTCTCCTCCAGCAAGGTCGTAGCTTTGACGGTCAACGTCGTTGAATCCTTCTTCGGCGGCCGGTTGATTCGCTACGGGGATGGCTTGAAACTGTATCCTTGGTACCTTCATAATCACCTGCATCGGCTGACTTGAATTACCCTTGGTATTAGGAAAGCAGGTGCGGAAAATCTCGTGTCGCTTGAACAATATTCGGAAGGATTGTGAGAGGCGCTCTAGGTCCATGTAGCCTTTCATGTACATCCCGATAGTCGAGTTGAATTTCGTCGGATCATGGGCGTGCTCCTGAAGCTTCCACGAATGCTCTTGATTAAGAGACATCTTGACTTTGCGCTGGAATTTCATCTCCCCGTTAAGTTTAGTCCCCCCATTTACCTGAGTCTCTCCATTTGCCTTAGTCTCTCCATTCACCTTAATCTCTCCATTCATGCTCTTGACTCCATTGACCTTGATCTCTCCATTCATTTTGGTCTCTCCATTCATCATAGGCTCTCCACTCATCTTGATCTGTCCGTTCATCTTGGCGTCTCCGTTCAGCTCCACATAATGTGACGCAGGTGACGTCTCTGGGATAGCGCCGTTAGCATCGAGAGCTGTCTTTGGTTCGTCATCTGCAGGAGCCGTTGCTTGGATCAAGGGTATAGCGCTGGGAAGTAATCGCTCGGAAGCTTCTTCGGCTAGATCAGTGATGGATGCTCCACCCAGAATCTTCAGTAGCGGGAGTTCAAGACTGAGATTCTTTGAGAACCTGCATAGTGTCAGATAACGGCGGCACAAGGCGACAAATCACGAAGGACTTACCAAGTTCCGATCGTCACAGCACTCAGAGAATCGACCCCTTGGTCGATGAGAGGAGTCTCGAGGTTGATGATGTCTTCGTGGGGGATTTGTAACGTTGTCCGTAGCTTTTCGGCTAGTCCATCTACATATGTCATCAGTATAATGTACAAGAGTTGCACTGGATAAGAACACCATACCGGTAACAATTTGGCGGACTTCGTCAATGGTTGTGGCTTTCAGTAATCGCTCCTTGACCGACTCTAGGGCATTCCCACCACCACCGACCTTGTCTCGTAGCTCTGACAAGATGAAGTGACCCAACCGTGGATCTTCAAAATGAGGAATGAGCTCCTTGTTCTTGGGATCGAGGAATCGCATGCCAGTAATGACTTCCACATCATCCGTCGTATCCGGTCGGCCAGAAACAACGGCCTCGGCAAAAAGTGCATGAAGCTCTTGTTCCGACACTTTGTCGAACTTGAAACTAATCATTTCGTATTCCTCGTCTCTTCCTTGCCTGACAATGTAGCCAACGCCCCAAATAGCACCCATATCGATGGTCGATCCCGCCAATCCGCGTGTCTTCCTTTGTTGGGCAAGGCTGTGGGTGTAGGCATTTGCTGCGCTATAGGCGCTCTGGCCCGGGTTTCCGCAGACCATGACAAACGAGGAGAACATCACAAAGAACTCCAGAGCATGCGCGGGTTCGTTCAGTCGCTCGTTCAACAAGCGAGCCCCTTTGACCTTTGGCTCAAGCACCGCCTGCATTTGCTCGTAATCCATGTTCTTAAGAAGGACATCCTTGAGACTGCGTAGAGAATTAGTCTAATGGCATGTTGACCGTTAAAATAAGGCCTACACAAGAGGTCCGAAAGCAACTCCTCCTATATCTGGCATTGATTCACGAATCTTGGCCAAGCCTGCGTCAAGTGACTGCTCGTCTGCAACGTCCCTAAAGTCTGGTGTAAGTAGAATGAAATGGGGGCTTTAGGATCTTTAGAACCTACATCGGTAGCACCAGCACGTTACCACCCAACTTGGACATTTCGTCAATCCACCTGGGGTCAACCTGGGGATTTCGACTAGAAAGCACAATATGCTGCGCACCATGTCCAATCATCCAACCACAGATAGAACGGCCGAGATCACCGGTGAGACCGACCAACAAGTACGTCTTGCTATGCGAGAAAAGCCTTCCAGAATCGATAGGGTGCACTCGGGCAGAGACCACGTCGTTTGCCTTCCAATCGACCACGGTCGAAAAATCGATACGGCGTTTCAGTGTGACCAATTCTTGTACAGGCGTTGCTGGAGCTTCTACGCCGGCGGAAACATTAGTTGCGGCCTTGACTGCTTCTCTCAGCATCTGCAGCGCGGCACCGGCTTCTTCGGTCCATATCGATGCCTCCATTTGTGCCAAATGCTCTGGCTGATATACTGGACAACTTTGTGCAAAGCGCTTCGACAGAGCTTGACCCATACTGACGGGACTTCGGTCAACGGAAAAGTTATAAAAAGCGTGCACATTTGCCGGCAGCACCTTGGCAAGTGTGCGTTGCGTCTCCCTTTCATGCAACTGTACCCACAACTCGCCATGCGCATCCGATGGGGGCTGGATAGACGCAAATACGACGTGCACTCCCTTGATTCTTGCTCTGCGGGCAATGTTTCTGGCGTAAATTTGCGGGGGCATGTAGATGAGAATCTTTGACCTAGGAGCAGCATCTGCTATCATAGTCTGTGCCAAGAGATCCGATGCGATTGAAAGCAAGGTGCCAGGCTCGAGACTGTCGAGATCTGACAAGGGGACGACGTGGTTGGGTGAAGCCTCGACAAAAGAACAATTCTCTTTCGAGAGGGCTACAACAGTACGACACTGTTCTGCAGCTTCTCCCTGTACGAGATTGAAGTATCCTAAGTTGCTGACACGTACAGCCCTCCCAAGGGAATGATGGACCCGTATCGCAATCGAGGGAGAGCTAGAACCCTTGTCAGGGGTATAGACTTCGTTGGACTGCAGATACGCGCCATCATCGGTCTGGCAAAGAACGACGGGAGATATTGCCGGATTCGTGTCAACCAGAATCTCTCTACGCCTGGAGTTCAGACGGTTGTTTTTAAGTTTATCAGGTTTGAGGCGCGGGATGAGAGCGCGATTATTTGAGATGAAAATTTCGGGCTCTGCAGACCATAGCATTCTGGCATCTTGCCAGTCGGATCCGTCTTCGAGGCGTAGAAGGTGTTCTGACAGAGACTCAGTGTCCAGTTTTGTGGCATCGTCGATGTCCACTACTTGGATGTGGACGTCAACATATTCTAGCCGTAATGTCCGCAGAAGACCAATAGTCATTGCTTGATACGGATGGTCAATCCATGCGTTCTCGGTCACCCAGAGCATATGTTTAGCAAGGTCGCAGAGCCTTTTCATGGCTTCGAACTTGTCTCTGTTCATCTCGTAGAACAACTCATCTTCCAGCTCCGAGAGTATCAAGAAAGTAGATTTGGGCTCAATGGTCAATGTGTCCACATCCTGTAGCCGTTTGACAATGTTGAACTGGCGGTTTTTTAAATGCTGTTGCATCGCATCCAAGATCTTCAAAGTTTTTGGTGAACCACCGCCGACTACCACGATCGGCGGGCTTGAGTCCTTGGGAGGGGCGGAGAGCGGTCGAGATAGTCTTGACATCTTATCGTTTACAGCCTCTGACCGAAAGACCGACGTGGGGAATATGTGGCCTTCTTCATCCTCGAATCGGCTGGCAACACCGGAGAACCCTACTCGCTTAAGAATTGCATCCCATTTTTTGATTGATACGTATGGCTCGGTGACCCGGCCCTCATCGACTCCAGCCCACCAATCGGCGAAGAGCCCAAATATGAATCCAATACGAGAATGTCGATTGCAGGTTAGTTCGACGACAACTAGCTGACCACCGGGCTTCAAGAGAGTCCTCACGTTGGCCATTGTCTCTTCCAACTTTGGAGTGGCGTGGAGAACGTTCGAAGCAACAATCATGTCGTAGGAATGTGGTTTGTATCCTTGTTCTTCAGGGCTGCGTCTCACATCGAGAGCTCGAAATTCCATCCGATCTTCAAAAGGCGCAAAGGTTTCAAGAGCTTTTTCGAAAAAGCTTGTTGAGATATCCGTGAATGTATAGCTGTTGAAAGCCGGCGGGTCTGTCCCAAGAATATATCTGGTTGCTCCTCCGGTGCCAGCTCCTGAAGAAAGACTGTTAGTAATACAAGAAATTAAGAACAATATCCTTACCAAGTTCTAGAATATCCATGTTCTGATGACGATGGGTAATTGGCGCAATTGCATCTTGCATGTAGTAGTACGCAGGGCCAAAGCCGGAGTTGCTCCCGTAGAACTCGGTCAGTAGGCCGTCATGGTCCATTAGTTCGAATGCATTCCTGCCGTCCTGAAAGACATCCAGGAGACCCTCGCCGACCCTCTGAATCAATCTTACGTGTGCGTTTTGGACGTGCCTAACACTGGTCAGCACAATGAATGTCATTCCCAACATAAGAGGGTCACTTACTTCGCAACAAGCCCCTCAATATCCGCCTTTTGGTCGGCTTCCCAAGCCGTGTTGTAAAACAGGTTTTGACCTTGTTGAGCTTCGTCAATTTTGTGCTCGAACCACTGTATTTGCTTTTTATGATGAGGCGCAAGTTGAAGCCAGTTTGCGGCCGAAAAGCTACCAAGGAAGGATTTGATATAAAAGTAGACAATGCGCTCCATAGCAGCCGCCACTTCTTTGTCATAGTCATTCGGCGCGTACCTAGGTTTGTTGAGAAGTTCTTCCGGCACAAGTTGGTCCCAATCCCACTTAGCAAACATCACATGATCATTGGCAGGGGCTGCCGCTGAGGCCGCCTTAGTGGTTATATCCTCGATTTGAAATAGGACATGCTTGTCTCGGGGGTCGAAAACTGCAATATCACCGCTGATGGAGCTCATTTGACTGGCTGTACCAGACACATTGTAATGAACTTCTTCGCAAGACTGTTCGACTTGGCCACAGAGCCAAGGGTTTATCGCAATTCGGCCAATGGAAGTGGGCACGAGGAGAGACCGCATCAGTCCGTCACCTGGTGCGGAAACAGCGCCAATGAGAGTCTGGAAGGCGACGTCTAAAGTTGCAGGATGGAGCAGCAGCCCGTCGCTTGTTGATTTCGGAAGGCTCATTTTTCCGCACGCCTGGTTGTCGACTCGCATGATGCTAGTCAGACCCCTAAACTCTTTGTTATAATCATAGCCTACTACAGCAAGCTCCTTATAAAACGCGTCAACACTGATATTGGTCATGTGAGGTAGCTCCGGTTGAGGAGCTGGCAATGCCTGAGACGACCTCGGCCCGCAAGTGATAATGATCTTCCCGCTGGTCGACGGCGACATGGCATTTTCTTTGGAAAGACAGCAATCTATTCTGAATAGAGCTGTGATGTGATCGACGCTGGCCGGTTCTAAGTCGACTTCGATAGACATATTGAGCTCCACCAAGCTGTTCTCATCGTCGAATGTGACCGCTTTGAATATCTGCAGTTCTGTGATCTCGAGGAGCTGGACAGAGCGACCAGTAGCGACATGCATGGCGGCTTCTGCGGCCATAATGACATAGCCAGCTCCTGGGAACACTGTCTGTCCTTGCAGCTGATGCCCATCCAGCCAAGATATGTCTCTCGGCCGGATCGAGTTGTGCCACTGTAACACCGAAGGCGTGCTGTGATCTGAAAGCTTACCAAGAAGGATGTGAGGCTTTGTCTCCTCTCCGCGAAGAAAGGCGCGCGTTCGGCGAGATTCCGTCCAATACGACCTAGAATGGTCCCATGGATACCGGGGTAGTTCTTGGGCTAGATTCTTGACATCTATCTGAGGCAAGATCTTGTTAAAGCTCATGAGGTCAATGCTTTGAGAACCGAAGCGCTCCCAGATGTACCCGAGGGCATTGGCGAAGGCATCCAGGTCATTACCTCCACGACGCATGCACCCAGTGTAAGGAAGCTTGACAGACGTGCATGCTTCGATGGTGGTGAGACTTGGGCCTTTCAAAGCAGGATGGCAGCCAACCTCTACGGCGATATCCATTGGCCCATGTGTGCTCATAACTTGCTCAAGAGCCTGCGAGAACAGCACCGGTGAAAGCAAGTTGTCTTTCCAGTAATCGGCAGTGATGTCGCACCATGCCATACGTTTGCCCTTGCGGACTGATGAAATCCAGACCGTGGAGGGTTCAGAAGCGGTATCTGCAGCAACGCAGCCAAAAGATTCCAGGGCTGCTACGTAAGGGGCCGCGCATGGTAACATATGGAATGAGTGGTAAGCTTTGTCAACCTTGAGAAGTCGCGCAAATTTAGACTCATCCTCAAGAATTTCTTTAGCCTCCTCAATGGCATCTGAGTCGCCAGAGATAGTTATACTATCCGGAGCATTACTAGCAGCGACGCATATTCGGCCATCCAGGATTTCGTTGCAGAGTTCCTGTGCGTCTTCATATGAGCAACCTGCCGCTAGCATGGCACCTCCTACGCCATTTGGAGATGCTGCTTCCTTTGACACAACACCCCGAAGATGGGCAATACGGATTGCTTGAGATGCAGTGATGAAACCTGCGGCGTAAGCACATGCAATCTCGCCGGAGCTATGGCCAACCACTGCTTTGAACTTGATGCCTGCACTGGCAAGTAATTGGACAAGCAGAATCTGGACAGCACAACAGAGAGGCTGAGAGAAGCTGGCATTGTTGACGTTGGATGTACTGCCTTCAAGTAGAAGTTGTTCATGTAGACTCCACGCCGGTCGATACTCTGGGGGAAGAGTGCTCAATGATTGGTCCAGTCCTGAAATAAGGTCTCTGGCGTACGGAATAGTCGAAATAAGGATTTTGCCCATGGCCGGCCATTGGGCACCTTGCCCCGTGAAAATTCCAAGAATTTCAGGTCTCCTTTTAGCGCCATTTGTGACCACAAGGCCTTCCTTCGCATTGATCGACGCGATCGCTGCTTCGAGCGCGGAACGTGTGCCTGGTATCGTCTGTCCTATGATTGTACGGCGTACAGGCAAGACAGATCGTTTCTGTAGTAAATTCCATGCTAGTTCTTGCACCTGCGTACTCGGCTGCGTTTCCAAGAACACCAGCAAGCTCTCCATGGTAGATTTCAGAGCTTGTTCCGAGTTTGCCGAGAGAGCAATGGGCACTACAGGAACCGCAGAGCTTTTGCTTATCTGTCCTTGATCAGGCCCCTGGTAGCTCTCGACAATAAGATGCGAGTTTGTGCCTCCAAAACCTAGCATTATCAATTAGTAATTACAGTGACCCGGGAAAATTTGGGAACGAATAATACCAAAAGAATTGACGCTAGCTCGCATCGGCATGCCAGGTGCAAGTTCCGGCCAAGGTTGCGTTTTGGTTATAAGGCGCAGGTTTTGGTAGAATGGGGCTACTCTGGAAGAAAGCTTCTCAAAGAGTAAATTTGGCGGGATGACACGATGCTTCATAGCTAACAACACCTTCATGAGACTAGCGATACCGGCAGTTCCCTCTGTATGCCCCACTACCGTTTTGATGCTGCCAACATACAGCGGGTCTTCGTCGCGTGCTCGTTGTCGGCGACCAAAAAAGGCTTTTGAGATGGCCTCCGCTTCTTGTGGATCCCCTGCTGGAGTTCCAGTTCCTAAGGTGCATGTCAGGTAAAGTCTTCTCCATTAATGTTGCTCAACTCACCGTGGGCTTCAAAATAATGGCAACGGTCCTTTGCTTGAGAAGGATCGAGGCCGGCTGCTCTGTATGTGCTAAGAATAAGATCTTCTTGCGCTTGATGGTTTGGCATGGTGATGCCAGGAGATCGACCGTCCTGATTAACGCCAGTCTCTCGAATGATGCACTCAATACTATCGCCATCTCGTAGAGCTTGGCTCAGAGTCTTGAGTACAACAGCAGCTACCCCTTCCTATACATAGAGAGAATATTAGCGTTGCTCCTACAAGGGATAGTTGGATCAGCTTTCTTACACCTCTAGCGTAGCCGTTGGCGCCCTCGTCCCACATGCGTGACCTTCCAGTCGGTGAGAGCATATTCAATTTGCTCTCCACTATAAAGGGTACTACCATACGTTAGCAGTGCGTCCGCCCACAAATGGATGTCGGCAGCACCTGGACTCAATATTAAATTAGCCCCAGCTGCGATTGCGACCTTGCTAGAATCGGTTCGAAGCTGTTGTACAGCATGATGGACGGCAACCTTGCTGTGTTAGATAGACGTGAGCTCGAGCAGGGATGGGTACAAACCAGCGATGAGCTGCATGCTGTGTCTATGGTCATCTGTGTCGAAATTTCAGCAACTACTAACTCCATGTCGAGGACGACATACGCTGGGTCCATGCCAGTCAAAGAAATACGATATTCGATTCGACAGGATGCTTGCAGCCGTACCAGTTGCTGCATAGGTCGGAATGCCATCAAGATCGTAGTTGACAATGTCTTTGTAGTCGTTCATCATCTGTCCAACATACACGGCGGTGGGGGAGCCTTGAAGATCTTCCAATCTAAGACCAGCTGTTGATAATGCCTCGTACACAGTCTCGAGAAGTAGTCGGTGCTGTGGGTCAATGACTTCTGCCTCATGTGGCTGGATATTGAAGAAGGTCGCATCGAAAGCGCGGATGTTTTCGTCCAAAAGATAGGCATATGGCGCGTTCGTTCGACCATGGAACGAGCCATCGGTATGGTAAAAGGCACCAATGTTGAAACGCTCATTGGGTACTCTAATCAGCAGATCTCTAGGATGCTCAAGCACTTCCCACAACTTGGAGGGGCTGTCTGCACCGCCTGGAAATCGACAGCCAGTTCCAATGATAGCAATAGGCTCCTTTTGTCCTGGATTGATGTCTTGAGTCATAGCTACCCGGGAAGGAAGATCTCGGTCAGAGCTTGATGTTGCGTATTGACATCAAAAAGAAGACTGTCAGATGTTGAATCACGGTAAGGATCAAAGAAAAGCGTGTCTAGTAACTTTTCATGGATATCGTCCAAGACATGAGTGGCGATCATGGGTAGCCAAACAGCAGTGCTAGGGACAGCAACAGCCGAAGAGTTTGGACCGAAGGGCCTACAGTCGGCCAT
Organism: Pyrenula massariospora; assembly: GCA_021030905.1. Lineage (NCBI taxonomy): Eukaryota > Fungi > Ascomycota > Eurotiomycetes > Pyrenulales > Pyrenulaceae > Pyrenula > Pyrenula massariospora. The sequence continues at coordinate 874,040 of JAGFMI010000005.1, forward strand.
TTTTGCAGAGATGCGCAAGTCTATCATGTAGAACAGCGGTGGGGACAGTATTGCGAACCAATTCTGGCTGCGTCGGAAATTGAACTGAGGATGACTTTGCGTACTAAACACTCGGAGGGTAATTGAACGCCCGAACGCCGAACATTCCCATTTCACCTCCGCTCTTGGCAAAATTGATAGAAAGAACTTGGAGGATGCTAGTAGTACACAATCTGGGACGTTGTCCAAAGCATACGGTACTTACAGGTCGTTGAGGAGAGACGGCGACCCTAACCTTGTCAACTTCTGCCATAATGTCGCCATCAAAAATTGAAAGCTTTACGCCACCGGCGACACAAGAAGCAGTGGTCGCAGATAGCAATGGCAAAGCCTCGTTATCGAGCCATGCGCCATGTCCACCTTTTCGATCAGACCAGATATACGTTCGAACCGAAGCACTGGCAATCAATCCTAGCGATACCAAAATGACAGGAGAATTTATCACGCCTGGCGGCCTTTTTGGGGCAGACTACTCAGGGACAGTAATTGCTGTCGGATCGGACGTCAAAGGCGTCGAGGTTGGAGATCGTATCGGGGGTGCCCAACATAGCATGTATGCGAAAACGCCAGATTATGGGGCTTTTGGGCGATTCAACGTCACGAATGGGGCTATATGGTTGAAGCTGCCGCCCTCGTGGACCACAGAAGCCGGAGCGACCCTCGGCGCCGGTATTAGCACAGCGGGGCTCGCAATCAGGGCGCTGGGCTTGCCGTTACCAGACGCCCCTCTGAAGACTCCCACCATGGTTCTAGTCTATGGCGGTAGCACTGCAACGGGAACAATCGCAATCCAACTGCTCAAACTGTAAGCTGTCCAGTCGAGGGAGCTCCGTCCTTTGACATCCACATTATTGACCACTCCACAGGGCCAATCTAATACCAATCGCAACGTGCTCGCCTAAGAATTTTGAGCTCGTCAAATCTCGCGGAGCCGAGGCCGTTTTCCATTCCCGCGACGCGGAGTGTGCTGCAAAGATAGTGTGTTCATACCCTTACATACTTCATCAAGCCGCTGGCTGACCAATTTGGATAGCGTGCCTTCACTTCCAACAAACTGAAATATGCTCTGGATTGCATCACGACCGTCGAGTCCACCCAAACATGCTACGCCGCCATTGGACGAGCTGGTGGTAAATATGTGTCTCTCGATCCGTACCCAGAATATGTGGCCACAAGGAAGGTTGTCAAGGCGGACTGGGTGCTTGGCCCGGCCATTTTTGGAGACGGAAGCACCTGGCCGAGTCCCTATGGGCGAACAGCGGATCCTGAATTGCGACAATTTGGCGCTGATCTGTGGGGCCTCGTCCAAAAACTTGTCGATGAAGGCAGGCTTCAGCATCACCCATTGCGGCTGTTGGATGGCGGACTTCAGGCGGTGATTGATGGGATGGAACTAGTCAAGAAAGGGGCCGTCTCTGGAGAAAAAATCGTGGTTCGCTTACCTCGAGAGGACTCAGAGTAGACAACAATGTCTGGAAATTGTGTTTATCATGCGGTTTGTAAAAGGCCAATGAGGACATCGCTGGATATGCTGCCCGGCCATCTCATCTTACGGCTTTGTAATAAGAATGTAGGATTGCTTTCACTTATCTTATTGGCAGGAGCTGGGCTATTGATGTGCAGTGACACCGTCCAGATGACTTCTTCTTGCCAATATGGCCTATGTATTCGTCCCTTCTAAGATTGCGATTGTAGTCATTGATCACTCGAGCAGCTCCTCTACATGCTTTCGTGGTTTCAGCTGCACCATTAGAGGTTCCTTCTTCCAGACCAGGTACACCTTTTGGTCCAACCAATTGTCGTTCTCGTCATAAAGTTTGTAATCAAAGTTCCAGAGCATCTTGACCATGATCATGCGCATCTCAACGTACGCCATGCTGGTTGTTTTAGCATCTCGAAAAGTCAGTGAGAGTGGACTTGAGTTCAAACATACTGTCTGCCCATGCAGTTACGCGGGCCATACGAAAAAGGCTGTAGGGCGGATCGATTATCAGTGTCATAGCCGCCAGTAGCTAGAAAGCGTTCCGGCACGAACTCGTCGGGATCTTTGAAATTGTTCTCGTTTCGAAAGCAGGCATAGTTTGATACGTATACCGTCGTCTTATATTTGTTTGTAAGCCGTTAGAATCTATTCATGATGAACATGATCTAACCTCGCCAGGGACGAAGCGTCCGCAGATCTCATTTCCATCAGGCGGAGTCCTCCTTTGGAAGCCAGTCACAGAAGGGGGGTACACCCTCAAGGTCTCGTCCAAGCAGGCCTGCAAATATTCAAGATTTTGCATGCGACTAATGGTCATCTCGTCTTCGCTGTTAAAGCTGGTGCGGATCTCCTTAACCAACTTGTCCATCTTTTCGGGGTGTTTCAAGAGGTAGTACGTCAATCCGGCGCAAAGCGTCGCCGTTGTTTCCGTGCCAGCCATCATGAAGGCGCTAGAATTAGTATGCATTTCGGCCAAGCTTAGACGCTCTTCTTCCTTCTGCCTCAAGACCAGAGACCAAAGGTCCGGATGTGTATGTTCCGGGTCTTTCTCGAGGCGTCTATCGACGCTGTCAGCGCAATATTTGAATTGAACCCTACGTTTCTCGCGAAGCGTCTTGCCGAAGATAAATCGTAAAGTCCTATAGAAAGGAGGCCAGTAGCGCATGCTCCGGAAAATGACGCCTGCATGGAGACTGTTGAAAATGGCAGAGATCCAAGGGACGTACACATTGGTCTCGAGTAAATTCAAGGACTCGCCGAATGTCAGATCGGCCATAACGTCGAAGGTCGTGTAACTGTCAATAAGCAAGCCCGTTAGTAGCAGCAGTAGTGTTCCAAGCCTGTTGGGGTCATCTTACTTGTACCACGCCAGAATGTCAAATTGTCTCTCGGAGTTCTCTGCAATCGCTATTTTCAATTTCTTAATCAGCGCGCTCGTGTAATTTTGGAAAATTGGCTCCTGCTCCCGAATGGCCTTGTGGCTGAAGGCGTGACTGAAAATTCTCCGCATTCGCGTATGATTCTCATCATCCGACTCTAAGATCCCCGGTGTTTTATTATCGAGATCCTTCACTGGGCCGTAGAAGCGCGGTTCCTTGCCATTGGTCTGCTTCCCGTGATGGGCATGTCCATAGATATCCTTCCATGCTTGGGCGCTTGTATAGCTCAATTCTGTCGGGGTAATGCGTACAACCTCGCCATACTTTTTGTGAAGTCGATTGATCCAGTAGGCATGAGTACCATGCCATAACTGCCATGCCGCAGGAAGGTTGCTTATCCGACACCAAAACGGGCCAGGGTACACACTGAGCGGCGAGAGGAAAGCCTCGTAAATGACCGAGCATATATAGCGGATGAAGAGCTAGATAAATAATTCATCAACACGGGATTCCGAGTTGATTGAGCTATTCCCGACCTACAAGGCTTGCCAAGGAGGCGGCAGATATGGAAAACCAATCTGACAATCGTTGCTTGTCCAAAGCGTAGAAGTCACCGACCGTCTCCATCGTAGCTCGAGAAAAAAGGCGGAATACTCAAAAACAATAAGGCTAAAAACAGAGGTCTCATCTAGAATAGTATGGGCCTGGTCTGAAGCTCATTTTAATGCAAGGTCGGCGGTTGCTCGAACCCTGGCTCTCTTTCGGTTTGTCCTCCGAATTCCGACCCCGAGGGTCCTGGAGGATACTTGCCCGCGCGCCGGCGCTCCTATCTGCATTAGAACGTGCCATTATTTCTATCAGGAGCTGGAGTTAGGGAGATAAGGTAAACAGGTGTGTATAATGCTAAGAATCGACCAAGAGGTTGCACAAAGGTTAGGAAAGAAGAAGATGCGAGGACGGAAAGCTAATTAATGCACAGGTGGTGTGCCAAGAGTGGCAACGTCATTCCAAGACTCGATCACGTGTTGATCCATAGATATCGATAGGCAACACTCGCTCTCTTATCCTCATCACTTCATGCGATCATGGCGGCATCTCCCTACAAATTCATCAACAAACTTCAAGGCAGGCGTGTTCTGATTTTCGGCGGTACATCTGGCATTGGTTACGCCGTCGCTGAAGCTTGTGTCGAACATGGCTGTACCGTCATCCTGTCTGGCTCGAACTCTCCCAACCTTGCGAACACCGTACTGCGCTTGAAAACATCATACCCGCATGTCGCCTCTTCACGCATCATCACACATGCCTGTGATCTATCCAACAAAGAAGACCTGGAGTCCAATATCCAAACGCTCTTATCTGTCGTCGCCCGCGGGGCAGGCGACAAGCTCGATCACGTCGTCTTCACTGCAGGTGATGCCCGCTCACTCAAATCGACGTCAGATGTAACCATCCAGCAATTTGAGAAGAACCAAGTCGTTCGCAATATTGCCCCAATCATTATTGCAAAGTACCTCCCACAATATATGGAAGGCCCAGACAGCAGCTTCACTCTCACGGGAGGCTTCATTTTCTCCAAACCCCCGCCTGGGTTTGGTCTCCACGCAGCGAGCGGTGTCGAAGGACTGACCAGAGGATTGGCCGTCGATATGGCGCCTATCAGAGTCAATCTAGTCGCGCCGGGAGTCATCAAGACGGAGGCGATGAAAGGTGTACCTGAGCAAGCTCTCAACGGTCTTGCCAATGCGACAACGATAAAGAGGCTAGGTCGGCCAGAAGACATTGCTGAAGCCTATCTTTACTTTATGAAAGACGGGTTCGTGACTGGCAGCATTCTACATTCAAACGGTGGTAGATTACTCGTCTGATGTGTGCAGTCCTGGTAAGGGTCGCACAATATATCAGAATATGACCGAAACTGTTCCACAGAAACACTGTGTTCAAAGCATGGTATTTTTTAGCTTATTCACACTGCTTTAGAAATCCTTTCGCATATCGCCCACTTCTGGCATTTTGCCTTCGTTTTCCCATCATTTGTCTTCCTATTCCTTGCAGCTTATCTTGGGTGCTTCTGCTACGTTCCTTGATTTCTATAATATTTCATTGCATAATCGTCAGTGTCAACGTGTAAATCCATGCTGGTCCTACTAAAACCCGGTTAAGAGCCCATGCATTCGCCCGTATATCAGAAGTCGTGGCGCAATCAATTGTAAGTCGGACGAGTCACGACTTCTGATTCCCAGTCTCGAGGAGCCAGTCAATGCATATGCTCTTCATTCGACAAATGAAAAGTGGCGACTTCACTGCGCTGAATTTACGGCTTAAGTAGTATCAGATGAAGGACATGTCGGGGAAGTAGATGTCAGAGCTTATGCCGGGTGTCGGGTGCTATGGTAAAGTTGCTAATCTGGAGGGGTTGGCTTGACGAGAAGGAGGAAGCATGGTACCTGTTGTAGATGATGAGGAGGACATATTTACTGAGTTCTATTCGTCTTTGGGACCTTCAAGAGAGGATTCCGGCTGTGGATTTCATGCAATGTTGACTTCTGCGTGTGCTTGGTGTGAACTGAGAGGTGATTTGGTAGCCAATTCTCCTGCGTAATTTCCTTTTCAGGGCAACAGTTCGCAGTGTCTGGGTCTATAGGAATCGATCAGGCTATTAGTTATCTTGGTACAACTGTTCCCGCTTTTTCACCCAATTATTGCCCTACATACGGGATAACACGGCCAGGTAGGGTTTGCATCGCCGTCTCTGCACCAATAAAAAAAATAGGAATGTTTACGGCAGGACAGACGATAATTACGTGAAAGGGTTCTCGATCCTTCTTGTGCAGACAAATTACACCCCCTAACAAAGACTGCTGTGCGGCTAAACGGCATTACGGCTCTTTTCTTTAGGATCGTGTGTTCGTCGAGAGGGAAATCCTCGATCTCGCGTTGGAGGACTCTGGCCATCACAACGCGAATGCATAGGAGATCTAAATGAGCAGATTATGGAGTGAGCTATTGGGCAGGTAAGGGGATATCGAATCCCTCGGGTTCGCACTAGGACTCCGTGGCTTCGGCTTACAAGCGACGCTGGTAGAGGGGGAAAGCCTCATCCTGGGGGATCTTGAAAGTGTTCCAAGATACGCAGGGGGTGATTTTGTTAGTATTCTACCTTTAATAACAGAGCTCTTCATATAGGGGGAATTCGTTTAGCGTTCGCCCCCACAGCTGGTGAACACAGGCTAAATGATCAACCTAGCAAGGGACTGCATATCTAATGACTTCGTGGATGGCCAGAAAGATCTCGGCAGAGAAGGCGGGGGATATTACAAAGAAGCTTGCAGGATCCCGGCATGTTTATACAGCAGTTCTGCACTTGCAAACGTCCAGTCAAGGGTCTTATACGCCAAGTTCAATACACCCTCCTCCGGCAGCTGAGAACGGGGGTGCTAGATGACCTAAGTCATTTTGTAAGACGCCGGTATTCTACGCACTCGCAAGAGAACAAAAGGTATATCAAGAGGTGCGGGCGGAAATTCTAACTATCCTAGGCGAGGACTCATCTCGGGTGCCTAACACTGACGATCTAACAAACATGACTGCTCTCGGTGATATTCTCAACGTGGGTAAGTTTCACACTCAGTGATCAAGATTGCAGTAACCTTGCATCATCAGCACTCAGACTATTTCCGCCAGTGCTGCTAAACGGCCGTGTGTGCACCGAGGACAACACGCTACCGGCCGCCGGCGAAGAAGACGGCCAGGCAACGATATTGGTTCCAAAGGGAACACTGATATGCTACTCTGCTGCAACGGTCAAGCGCATTGTAGGGGAGCAGTTCTGGCCTGTTTTCTCCGGCGAGATGGGACGATAGATCCGTGAGGCACCGAAAGATAGATTGGTCTTTTGCTCCCATTAATGGCGGGCCGCGGAAGTTTCTTGAGGGTCAGTTTTCTTTCTGGAATGGCATATATCTTCATTTGCTCTCCATTTTCTGAGAGCAATATGCCATGAGGCAAGTCATTTACACCGCTTGCCGAATGGTGCAGCACTTCAAAACCTTGAAAGTCACCACCGACAAAGAGGACAGATTACGAAACCTTGACTCATGGCGTGATGCGGTCATGTATCGCGTGGGGCTCACAATGGACTCTGATACTGGTAATTTGGTTCAAGTCGAGCTTACTGAAGATCCCGAGAGCGCCTGAATGGATAGAAATCTTAGGTAACCGGTACGCGAAAATATCCACGTTTTAGCATAGAGTACTCAAAATCTCTTGGTGATGCGAGGCCTCTGAGTGAATAAACCCAAAAGCCATCGTTTCCAGGGCTTCGTCAATCCCACACATACATGGTAAGTCCAGAACTTTCCATTGACTTCAAATAGATAAGACATGGAGTTGTCTCTAGGCTGCATCTTCATCAACTCCAAGAATATCTCGTTTGCAGTAGTATTGTTGCTAGCAAGAAGGTGCATCATTGGCCGCTCCTTACACACGGCTGTCACGAGACCGCTACCAATCGCACGGCTGAAGAGACCAGCTCCCATGATAACGATCAGAAGCATCTGCGCCATTGGGAGCGCGAGCAGCGACACCGCAGCGAATACAGACGTCCCAAAGACATAGATTGTTATCCCGCCCGCTTTGGTGATCAGACGCAGTACCCTCATCCAGGAAGGGGTTCGCTCGTCCTCGGTGGCGACGGAAATAATCACGAGCATTTGTCGTTGACCATGTGACCCAGGTTCCTCTAAAATGTTAGCTATCGTGCCAGAGTCCTGCGTTGGTAAAGCTTGTCGCATCACCGTTCTGATATTGCTGGAATGTAGTTCTGACTCCGTGAGCATTGAATACGGGGCCGGCGATGCTGAGAGAGTCCCCTTTTCGCGGGTAATGTACATTTTCCACCTTTCCGTGAAGGGAATGTTAATCCAACTATCGAAGATAGTAAGCGCAGTCACTGTCCAATGTTAGCATATTGCAATCAAAGCGAGATGTAACGTGATCGGCCTGCACTCACCAACTATATACCACGTATGCGCCCACCATGTAGAAGTGCACCAGGTCGAGTAGACAGCGCCCTGTTCTACAAAAGCGAAGGCGACCATGACAGCAGAAATCATGATAATCATGGCTAAACATCCTGAGATCAGCAAGTTTTGCACCGCCACATGCCGTGCTCCATGTTCTTTCTCATTGCTCATCAGATCGTGGATATGCTTGGTTATTTCTTTGGAGACGGTCTCATATTTCGCAGTCGGTGAAAATGCGTCTGGTCGTTGATTGTTGCCCTGAGAAGGGACCCGCAACGTTGTGCAGCCTTGCTTGTTTAGGTCCCGAAGATATTGGTCGCACTGCGAAGGGATGATTGAGCCACCGAAAGACAAGCATTGTGCCAGGAATCCGAGAAATGGGAAGATTTTCAACAAAGACCATAACTCTGATAAAGGGCTCCCAAAAAGTGCACCTATGGTAGGTAATAGGGCAAGAACACTTGCCGAGGCACTATACTCTGTTTGATGCAGCGGATCCACGCTGGCTAAGACTGCGGATAGATTATTCCGGCACTGATCGTAGCTGTCAACTCTCCGGATGCACTGCCCTCGCTGCAGCCAATCACTGCTGGAGAAAATTCCTCCAGGCCGCGTTTCGCCCAGATGGAATCGGTTGCATATAGTTGAGTTGTCATCCTGGGCCGCGACAGTGCTAATGTACGCAGGCAGTGACGTGAACACGGCTGCTCGAATTGATTGAAATGGAATAGTTCTGGTTTGGTTGGCAGAGCTTGCGCCTTCCCCAGGACGGTCATGTTTGCCATTCTTCTCGGGACGCTGGTTTCCACTAGTGGTCAATAGAAGCATCGGGCTCCGTGGTGAAGAGTTCATTTTTCAACAGCAGAATGTGATCAACTTGCGTCTCTGAATCAACATGTCTGTCTGCCGTCCTCTTCTTAACGTATAGCAGTCCTCGCACAAAGCTGAAGCAGTGGGGTCATGGTCAGATTGGCCGCCAAAACAACGATTTAGCGTAGCTGGGCAACATTTTTGTACGAATAAACATGTAGCATCGCAGACGGGTGTATGCATCACTTTGCTATTTTCGATCGTTCGCGTGAGAGAGGCTTGGAGCTGAATGACTCCGCTTCTGCTGAGGCGATGCCTGGCCTTGTATCACCTATGAAATGCAAGCCATCGACGCTAAGAAATTCGTCTGTCCCTATCAGCGGACGTTTCAACAGCATTGCAGGGACTTCGGAATCTAGATCCCAAAAGCATGTCCCAAATAATTCTGAATCCACGTCATCAGTGGCGCCTCAAGGGCGTTTGCAATGAGAAGAGATATTTTCAGAATGGCGAGCGTGACGTACCTTGTTTCCCAGCCCCTGCCCCCAGGCACAAGGCTTTGGAGCTGTCAAATCATGCAAAAGACACCAGGCTTTTGAGGCTCCTACATGCCGACTCTAATCAGTCATCGTCATAGCCCGGATGGAACCCCAAAAATCCATGCAGAACGTTTGAAATCTCGCTTTACTGCGTATGATCCTTGGCATGGGAGAAATTCGCATCTTCATTAAAAAGAGTCTCAATCTTAACGCTCAAAAGTGGCCCGCCAAGTGTGCTCCTTCATCTTGCATGCAAAAGTGCTAGGTAGTAGTAAGGCTAGCTTTAAACGGCTAAGGCATTGACATGCTTGCAGATCGCCGTTGGCGCGGATGATTTTGTCTGTTCCGGAGCCGATTTTAAGCTAAGAATGAGCCTGCTTCTCTCCTTATCCACCTCACAGTCTATTATTGTAGCATCAAGGCAGGAACACCGATGCTCCAACGTCTCATCGCCCGTGAAAGCCTCTAACATCGCCAAATTTTAGTCCTAATTGGTCAAGAAGAAGCGAAGAAGGAGAGGAAAAGCTCATGACCATCAACAACTTTTGCACGGCGAAGGAGCGAAAACCGATTCCAAGGATTGTGGGTGCAAAAAGCCTGGAGCAGCTAGCCATAAGTAGGGAACATCAACTAACCAATGGATAGGCGAAGGTTCAGAGCGTTGCTTGAGTACGAGCAACCAGCTGGTGAAGAAGGCGTTGCAAGCATCACAAGAGACAACAAATTTTATTGTTGTGACATTCGGTGACTTTGAAGAGTGACCCGCCACCAGTTTCCGTCTAGATAAGAATTTGCCCCACCCCGTGCACGATGTTCTCTAATTTTCAATAGTTGATAATATTACAACGCTTAAATATTATTTTATGAGATTTTGTATATAGATATATATAAAATCAGCAATCTTTTCACCGCATGACCCAATTCTAACGGAGTCACCATCACCGCTTCGCAAGCTCAGTAAGCAGACAGCACTATGCAACTAACCTGACTAGCTACCGCACATCATCAATGGCATACTTACGCACGGCGCTAAAGCTGATTACGAAGGCTGAGAGCAGTTCCTCTTATCGCGTAACCTTCAGAGTGCCGATAAAAACTGGGATGAAATCGACGATAAAACAACATCAGACCTAACGGCAGGCCTCATCAAATGGGTTCCCCAGCAGTTCCCTCTAGTCCCTTCACCTTTAGATATACTTTCAAAATATAACAGAAGCAAGCGCCGCATTCATCACCTCTCATACCCGATCGGCAACTCGGCTAATAATTTTATTGATCCATCTTACACCGCAATCAAATGCTGTTCATTTAACGTTATACAAACAATCACGGCCGCAAGATCAAATTGCATCATTATGAAGAGAGACATCCGAGATGTCTTTCGAATACTTTCTGTCGCTATTCCGCATCGTTACCTGTTTGCCTTTCCTTTTTGAAGAACCATATCTTACATTAAATTCGTCTTGCCATTTAGCTTACGCACCGCACTAATGCTTTTCAACCTTTTTGCCGAAGCTTTACATTGAATCTTGTTAATCTACGGCTGGCAAAAACCTACATCATTACCTCGATGACTTTATTTACATCTTTACCCAGACCCAATACTCACAAAGAGCAGCAGGCAGGGCAAACGAATCGTGAATCAACATTACTGACACCCTGAGAATCCTCAAAAAAGATTCCAAGAATGAAGTTGGTACCGCGTTTACTTGTTTCAGGATGCACGGAACGCTCTATAGAGTAGAGTACTATAGAGTATCCGCCGGTGTTACCAAAAGACCAAGTTGACAGAACGCTGTCAAGCTCCTCTACTACAACATGTGACGCTCTCTTACACAGGATCGAAATAGATACCGTTGAGACGAAAGCACGTCTGCCGAGAGAGAAGATCCTTTGACTTCAGCATAAGATACACGCAAGTCTGAAAACTGAATGTACATCCCTAAACAATATCGAGGCATTGACAAAGCTTCAAATGTCTGGCTTGAGAGTCGTTCGTCTAGAACGTACTTTCTCAAAGTCATCCTTCGAGTTCATTTTGTATATACACAAGCTCGGCCGCAGCAACGTTGTCACACCACTTACGCCGTATGTTAGGCAGGTACATACCTGTAACAAGAAGGCACGCTAAATACACCTATGGTGCTCCTTCCTTTGATCCTAGATAGTTCAACTATCAATGAATCATCCAAGAATCATCATAGGACTAATGTTAATATAGCAATTGCTGCTCCAATAGCCCAACTACCCATAAAGCATCGTCTGTGACCCTAATACCGCACCTCATCACTGACCTTAAGTGGTGACTGAAGCTGCTCAATGAATTTAACGGCGTCCGACTTCTTGGCGAATCCCACCGAACAACCTTCACAGCCTATACAGACGCCTGCAACCACGAGATCGAAGACTGCATAGGGCAACATAGTACTCCTCCAACCGCAAAGTTTGCTTTCTCTTTAGATCAGGACAATCTATTCAGAAAAAAAGTCAACGCAAAAGAGGCAATTGCAGCACTAGATGTTTTTCACACATAAAATACACCATAAAGGGGGAACGTCTCATTCTACATACAGACAGCTTTACGGTTGTTAACGGCATTCACAAAGGATCTATAAAAAGGCCAGGCGCGCCGCTATATACACGAACTGCTGATTTCGGCGGCCCTCAATGATGTCGACTTGTTATACACTTGGATCCCAGAGCAGAAGAATAAGCTAGTAGATGCACTATCACGCTTTGATACGCGCTTTGTTAAAACACATTACGCTAATCTACTCTAGATCACGCACACCCCAGCCTATAAACACTAAGCACATTCACAAGAGCAGTTTATCCCGACAATGACTTCGCGGCGGCAACAATCTGGCATGATCTTAAAGACACCACACGTAGCAACTACACATGGCAACAAAGACGATGTGAATATTTCTGCAGAGCCATGGGATTTACCTTTTGACCAGCAACCCCAGAAACCTTGATCGAATATGTCTATTGGTTAGGGCGAGGCCTTCAACTCCTCCTCATGAACTCTGTCGTTCTAATCACAATCCGGAATCATCTTTCAGCAATCCACGCGCATCACAAAGATCACGGTCTGGTCATTCATCCATTCGATGATACACGGCTCAAAAGAATTCTTCGAAGATTTAGCAACTGCTTCCAGAAACCTAAAAAGCTCCACTTAGCACTCACCTAAGATAGACTACCGGGTATTCTCACCCTCACCATTGACAATCGCTCCAAAGCATACACACTCAACGTCCTCTACTTCAAAACAGCACTAATAGTGACATATGCTGACTTCCTCCGCCTGGGCGAAACCACATATACCCAAAAGGATCAAAAAGACCTTGGTGTATTCATGCATCGTAACGTCCTTCGTGGAAATATAATTTTCTATGCAGACGACATATCGATGCTATTCCGCAACAACAAAACAGACAAAGAAAATAGGAGCGTATACATTCGCCTCCCACTGACCAATAACGATATTTGTCCCTTCTAAGCCTTAATAAAACTATTCAAACGCGTCTCTCAGCCGTCAGAGACACCACTCTTCCGGGTTGTCGGCAAAGGCTTTCCACAGCAGATGTTTGTACTATGAATGAAAACTTATCTTAATTTTACTGGAATTGATAGTAAAGATTCAACGGACATAATCTTTGTCAAGAGGCAACGCTGAAAGCACACAAAATAGGTCTCCCACTAGATGACATTATGTCAATGGTCGATAGACATCCAACTTAGTCTTCCGCTTTTTTTCATACAGCGCTCCCGTCAAGCTAAATTTCGTATACAGGTCATCATGAGGCAGCTTCTGCCGATGCCCTAAATCAACTGGCATGCATCTGCCCAGGGTTTCGACCGCTGACCTCCTCCCTACCTACTCGCTATTTTCGGGCGGGTCAACTCCTCCGTGTTCAGGCAGAAGCAGAAGGTTGCTCCTTGTTCAACCTTCTGCCGCCGGCGGCAGCCAGGAGCAGCAAGCTGCTTTGCCCACGAGGTCGCCTGGTCACAATCACCTTCTATATCACCACTCGCTGTGTTTTCCACGATGGAGAATGCTCAAAAGATGAGGAAATTTGAAGCTGGGCGTAATTTTGGAGATATGTTGTGCGCGTGGTGGGTGGGGCGTGTGGGGACATGCAAATTACGACGCGACGAAAGTATTAAAATTTGAAGGCTCTCGAACACCTCCGACTTCAGGGCTTTTACTACGCGGCTGACTGGATCTCGGTGGACCACATCCATCCTTCACGAGGTATAGCTATGAATACCTCATTCTCTAGCACCGTACTAACCGACGCCGTTTACACTGGCTTCTGGATGAACTGTTCGAAGACCCTAGTATAAGGTGCAAGACTTACTCTCAAGCATCGTGATGCCGGTCTTCTAACAGCATTTCTCGTCCTGTATGTCACCATCGTAGGCAGCAGCTTCTGGCGATTGTTCTGTCTTGTAAGGCACTGGGTCTTCTCTGCCGATACAATTCCGCAAGTTGGCCTCTCTTATCAGCGTCAGGCCAAATTAGGAAACGCGAGTTCAGAGATGGATAGGTTGAAATATTTCTTCAGGTTTGCATGGAGCTGGCAAAAGAAGAGCGTAAATACACGCCTTTGAATCACGCCGCTTATATTCACGTCAGCGTTCCTGATATCAGCATTCGACGTTGTCAGTATTTTTCTTCCCAGGTGCGTTTCTCATCATGCCCGCTATCTCATCGTCCCCCGCGCCAATTCAGTTTGGATTACCTCTACTTAATGTAGCGGCCATCTCAACCACTGACTCAAATCAGATTCCCACAGCTACAAGTGATCAAGTGTCACTTTCTAATCCAAACTGTGGGACCATAGCGGGCTAGGATATCCAGACAGACGAGCTTTATTACAGAGACTATACCTCCTATACTTCTAGGTTAGACACAGCAAGTGCAGCTCATGCTTAGCACTGCTACTACAACTCCGCCTCTGCTCAGGAATGCTCTGTGTTTGTCCAGAAAGAGCTTCTTGCAAATATATCCAGTAATGTAAATTGCCATTTTCTCCAGAGGAAACAGAATTTGCCTCTGAAAATCCTCGAATATCCGCATCGATACAGGCATCCTCAATTCTCATTACAACCTGGGCATCAATGCATCAACAGAAGACCGCATCGGTTATCGAAGCGTAATCGAATGCGCGCCGTTGAAGACAGAGGCGTACACTCGGGTATTTACCAGCGGCCAGGGTCAATATCCTCCGCTCAAATTCGCCGAGTATTCATATGGTAGCGCGGATTTGCCTGCGATCGGTCTAGAGACAGTGAACGTGACGAATACAGATCTTGAGACTGGCGCATCTGGAAATCTAACGTATAAATACCCTGATTTCAATACATATGGTTCTCAGGCAATCGCTGAATACGTTCTAGAGTGAGTTACCCGGCTTAAGCAAGAGTATTCGGCTTCCCGAATTAAAGCTTCAAGAAATATGGCATATGTTCAAATACCGACTTTGTGCCAATCCGGGAACTGCATCAGAATGACGCAAATATATTTATCATTCTCCTCTCCGGAAACGCCGTCAGGTTTCTATAGCCAGTGGACGATGACTGGTATGCCGCGCATAGACCGGCTGGCAAGGCACCCGGCCCTGGGATCCCGTCGTATCACTTCGACCAGGCGGCAGCCCTACTAGGCTGCGCATGGCGAGATGCGATTTGTAAGGGAAATGGGAGTATCTGCAGACCTCTTTCACACGCAAATAATACCTTTCCTGAAGATACGTTTTGGGATTCACCGAGGCAAGATCAAACGGCATACAAATTGTAGGCTGCCACTAGAGGACTGTCAACTCGGCCAGAATCTGCCTTTGGCTGTGTGGGTATCAATGGTTTAAAAGCCAGAAACACTCTTTCAGGAGAGAAACAAGGATCACTTCCCTCCAATCAGTGGCAGCGGGAGGTTATGCATTGGCAAAGTATTACGATCGCAAAGTTACAAAGAAATACTATTGAACAAGCTACTAGACCTTCCGAAGCAGCTTTAACAAAATACGTCGAGAGACCTGCCACCGCAGAGCAGAAGTACATGTGCCAAAGCCAGGTGAGTAATGCTCCATGTCCTCTTTCGATGTCCCCTTACCTAATACTCACATGCTCACTCACTGGCCCAATTCTAGAAAATCCGCAGCTCCTCACACTTCTCATTTAGTGTCCTCAGTTTCCGTATAACCCTCATTATCGGTGATTTATCATTTCCGTCGCCAACGCTATTGAACCTCTTCTCCGCACATCCAACACCGTCACAAGGGCAAGACGCACGCCTACCGTCTCCTAGGATGGGTCACCAACGACTTTCTACAGCTGCAACGCCTGGCCCACGAGGAGTTGGGCTCAGGAACGTGGTCAGGAACAGCGGAAGCGGTACTGGTAACAGATAAAGATGATGGTTTAGCGATTTTGGACGTCAGTGATGAGAAGCATCCGACCATGGTTCATGTAAAGAGTCGGGAGAAGGGGAGCTGGCAAAAGGATGGGATTGAGGAGTTTTCGACCGAGAAGGCAAAGTACATCGAGATTGAGGACATCTACATGCACTGGCATTAATTATGGCGTGAAGACGCTGACGGGACTTCGGGCCGGAATTAGCTCGTTTATGGCAAAGATGATCAACTCTTCTGACGGTCAGGGACGTGAAAGGGGACCGGTAGAGCGGTTCAGGGTGCGACACTGTTAGAGGGAGGATGATTGACACGGCTAATAGTCCTATAATAAGTAAGTCTTGAGCTTGTTGTTTAATCTATGCGGGGTGGCGGAAAGAAAGCGTCTGTACCTGCATCACAGGTCCGCAATCCGTCCGAAGGGTTAGGGAGACGTCTATTGAAAGTTCTCTTAACTTTGCCCAGTGCCCCTGTTGTGCTGGTGCAAAAAGGATGGTCCTACTCTCAGCCTCCTTTGCGCTCTCGTATTCGGCCACGTCGCCGAATCGTCCGAAATTGGTGTTCAAATAAGCAGCAACAGGCTAGGACGGGACGCATCGTAGTGACGGGCCTCAAGACTTCCCTTTTGGTCTATGATGGCCCACCTAGTTACATGCCACAGTTTTTGCTATTTGAAGCGCACGACGCTACCTGGGGTATGTAGCTCCTTCACGGGCGGGATCGGGTCATTAAGGCCTCAAGAGCCTTCCCGCCCCCGCGTAGAACACGAAGCTGACCTTCTAGAAAAGGGGTATCCCCGCAACGACCACGTGAGGGATAGCTGCATTTTGATCCTGTCAGCAGATCTTTGGGCAGATCAGGAGAGCATGGGGCCGGCGAGAGACGGAATTAACGGCTAGAAGAGTGAGAGAGTACGAGCTCTTTCGTATCGTTAGCGGGAGGGGAAAGCTGTGGAAGGTCTTGGCAGAAATCCGCAGCCACAGTTCCGTTCCGCAATAGCCGAAGAAAATTCTTTCTGCAACTCCACGTCTAAGCCACCGAATAGTTCTTGTCCTTTTGTACGTTAATTGCTGACACCGTGACTGTAGCGTCGCAACTTGGTTAGTAACATGGTTCCTACACGTGCTTCGATGAATTCTCTACCCTCGTATCGTGTGGGCCAGCACTTAACGCTGTGGACCAGCTCGTTCGCTCCAGGCTGAAGAATCGAAAATAGAAGAAACAAGGTTGTATTAAGCGCTCTATATGGCCCTTATTGGGCTAGGTACGGTTTGTAAACATTTCTTCGCCGAGCTTCATAGTTTCTCGTGTATATAAAGGTCTTGATCTCAACGTCGAAGCTGTTCTTTCATCCACACCCATCACTAGCAACTCATAACTGCAACCAAACAATCCACAAAACTCTCCACCATCACCATATCACTTTTCTCAAGAACCAACCCCAAACACCAACCATCAAGATGTTCAAACTCCTCGCTGCCGCCACCGCCCTCCTCTCCCTGGCCTCCGCCACCCCCATGGCCGAGCAGCGCCAGGACCACCCCGACCAGATCGCCGTCGGCTGGCTCGGCTACTCGCACGGCCACCAGATCGTCGCCTGGGCCCCCAGCAAAACCACCCAGACCGACGCCTGCAAAACCCACTCGACCATCCAGACCAACAACTCCGGCTTCCCCGACCGCCCCATCTGCGGCTCCCCCTTCAGCGTCGGCAACCTCGTCGACGTGACCCTCGAGTGCGCCACCAACCCGCCTACTACGACTTCTGAGGACATCGTCGCCGTGCGCGACGCGAGCGGCGCCAAGATCGAGAACTGCGTGTCTGCGCAGTCGGATTGGATCCAGTGCGACAACGTGGGGACCGGGCTGCAGCAGCAGTTTATCTGCACGTGGGAGGCTTAGGTGATGAGAGATGAGACAGGGTCATGGAGGATTGTATTCTAGATACGGAGGATGAAATTGTTTGCAGCACTCCTTGTACAACATATTCTGTTATTTATCTCATGCATTGCATTGCGCAGCATAGCATAGAGCGACAGGAGTTAGACCTTACTACAAAAAGGCTTGAACTAATCTAGAAAACCATACTGTTAAGAAATAGACTTCACATCGTTCTCTTGATCGCGGCGCCCGCTATACACACTCTTCCAGCGTTTTGCAATGAAAAGTCGTACGTTAGTAGTCTTCTCCGAGCCAATAGGGCCAAGGATTGATCGACTTTCGTAGGCGGGCGGGCTTAAAGGTCCGCTGAACTTTTCCCTTTCGATTTCTCGTGGCTTCCAGGATTCCATACTATTCTTTGGTGCTCTGGTGCAGCTATCAAATGATCCAAAGGGTTCGTGTTCCCAGCAAGTCAAGCCTTGACAAGATTGGATGGTGTGGCGCAATTTTACTCAGATTGTTAAGGAAGGAAAGGTTACTTGGCTCAGACAGAGGTGGATTAGGATACGACCTTGACTAATTTGGCCCTAAGCCATTTCTGGAAACCACGTTCTTGGAGATAGCTATAACGAGACCCCTCTGATCGCCGAAGACCTTTGTCAAGAGAAGGCGGTTTCATCTCGAATAGACCATCTCCCTCCCCCTCCCCATCCCCATCTCTCCAAACTTCATCATATCCCTCTTCACGGAGCCGCGCTGCTGGCAGCTCGGTGATGAAGGTACATCTTTCGCAAAGACATGTCGCCTGGATCTCTCGTTACTACTCCCGTCTCCACTGCCACTACTGATGCTGAGACCGTCGAGCGTGCTAGTCAAGTCACCAGCGAGGTCTTCCATCCCAACGATTGACTTTGCCTTCATCGGTGACGGACCTCTTGATGTCATTGCGGCGGGACTTTGGGTCTGTGAGGATAGAGATTCCGACTGGTGGGCGCCAGGCAGCCCGATCGTCTCCGCGCCCAAGGATCGAGCAATGTCGTCAAACAACACTTGCATTGGCGCAATGTATGCCGTCTGGGATTTGTCTCCCCAAGCCAAGACATGGCCGCACAGCTGTTGGGTGGAAGGGTCGAAAACCCAGGCGCCAGAGTCGCCAGGCACTATCATGTACACTTAGTGATTCTGTCTTGTGAAATTATGCTTGTGTAATCACAAATGTCTTAGAGTATGATTTGTGATGAAATTAGTAGGGCTTACCTCCGAAACCTCCCTCCGCGCACCAGCTGCTGGAAAAGGAATGACGACCATGCATTTTGACAAGAGCCATAGCTTGGGATATTCGCCCGCTTCGACGACCAGATGTACGGCCGCAGCATTGAACGGACAAGCCCGCGAGGTCAGAGACGGGCGTGACGGCGGACAAACACGTGTCTTCTGAAGAAGAGGAGGCCAGAACATGCTCCTCCTTTTGTTTTCCCCTGCATACGGCTTGTGTCGAAGTATTTTTTCGGATAGACTTCAAATGGCCTGTAGGCGCATTGATGTTGTTCTCCATTTTCAGTCGATGATCTTGGATCTTTATGAGAGCCCAATCAATCTCATGTTTGATCCCTTCGAATTTAGATCGGCGGATTCCTGAGCTTGCGTGGACGTGACCGAGCGAGTGACTTGCAAGGTGGTCATCATCTCGGTCTTCTGAATTTGGAAAGAAGTCTTCCTCAACATCATCAATAGCTGGTTGAGTGATTATGAGCTCTTCATCGCCTGGATCTATACCTACGGTATCGCCGACTGACATAGAGTCATCGAACTCATCGGGGTCAACGTCAGATCCGATATCAGCGATGAGACTGTCATCGCTCAGAAACCACGACGGAGTGTCATCTGTAAATGATTGAACGTCGACAATGGCACTATCGGCGTCATCAATCTCAAAGGGGTACAGAGCTTCCGGAGGAAAGGCATCTTCGGACCACAAACACTCATCTTCAACTTCTTGGTAAGTGGAGAAAGGCATGGCACTTCTCTTGACACCTTCTGTTTGTTCAGATTCGTCATCTTCATCCTCATCGTCGCTTGGAACGTCAAGCATGTGGTGGACAGTCATCCCGAACGGCTCACCGTTGACCAAGATTGTGCCACCAAAAGTGACTGGCGGTAGATGTTCATCATCTCTGAATGCACCAATAGAAGCGCCACCCTGTGGTCTCTCTTGGTAGAAGGAATCAGCACGAGACGAGCTCTTAGAGCTAGAAGGCGCATCCTGTCGATGAGCACGCCTTCGCCGTCTTTTAGGATGCTTCGACCTTCTGATCTCGCCGCCAACCACCACAATGCCCCAGCCATTCTTACATCGGAAGCCCTGCTTTACAGCTGTCCGAACCATGTCAACGCTAGTACACTGAATGCAAATAGTGGTCTTTGCGGACTTAGGAGTTTTCCCAAACATCATAAGCGAAGCACTGCATGACTCCAAAGAGTTACCAAGTACTCGCTGTAGAAACTTACTGAGACGCGGCATGAGATGCATATTCCACTCATCCAGGTGCTCTTGAGGAATTGCGACATCGTCCCATTTTCGTAGGACACATTTCTCGGACTTTGATTTCGACTTGGACTTGCTGGTGGTAGCGGGAGTTTCGTCGATGATCCTGCTTGTTTCAAAATCCGCGGCCAATGACTGCGGAGTCATTGGTGCATCCGGTATGGTCTCAGAAGATTCGTGAGCAGTCTGGAACGTTGCTTCTGATGGTCTCCGCACCGAACTCTGTAGACTTTCGAAGTGGGAGACATCGGCCGCTGTCGATGGCCCGCAGACATCAATCGTACAGCATCGAGCAATGTCTTGTAAGATGTCGAAAGTGTAGGGTTTGGATTGCACACCTTGAGAGCAGATCGAACCTCTTTCGGTTTCCAGACGACAATAATCTGGGGCCGAGAGGCAGCTCTGCACGATCTTCATATACAAAGTCCCGCACCTGGACCCTAGTTTTGGTACATACACCTTCTTGATCCTAGACATGAAGATTGCGTTGTCATACTTGGGTTTCCAAAGGCGGCTCAGTGGCGTCCATAAGCCAATCTCTAGAAGAATCAGGCCTATGCTGTAGATGTCGTAGGCCCACGCATCAATGTCATCCGTGGAGCGTCTGTCTGATGGATGTCGGTAAATACTGGCGGAGAACGATTCTGGTGAAGGTCGTAAGCAAGCCTGCGTCAAAGGAGCAAACGATGTCAGATAAGGTGCGCGAAGTTCCATGTCTGGAGGGTCTCCCCTGCGATGAGTGTAGCCCGATTGTAGGAAGACCACATTGTTACTGTTGATGGCGCCATGGACAATATCATGAAGTCGTAAATGCATTGTGGATAGCACCAAATTATAGGCCATGCGTAATCGATCTTCCAAATTAGGAGTTGGCAGATCTGTACCATCGTTGGGAGACGAGATCAAAGAAGCAAGACTCTTTGGCTTCTGTAATCCTCCCGAGGTATGGAACGATAGGACATCGTGATCATCGGTAGGGAGTTCGTAGATGAAAGCAACTTGGGAAAACTCGATATCAACGAAATAGCCAAGAAACCGGAGAATGCCAACATGTGAGGTCTTGGCGGCTCTTAGAAGATTGTCGATCTGTTGAGCAAGAACTTCGGCTTTCTGGTGAGGTAGCATGATGGCAGATTTAGGACTGCCTGTATTGACGGAAACCATCTCCACCATCACCGGCAGGTAGGAAGAGCGGGAAGGCATGAAAACTGCAACCTGCTCTGGACTCAAATTGTTTGCACTGAGACAGCCGACGACTCGTGAGTGGCTTGGTACAACTGCATCCTCGTACGGGGGTGGGTTGAGTATGTCAGATTGATGTCCTGGCGCAAGCTCAAGAGCGTTCCGATCAATGTAGAGAGGATGCTGGGAAACGGAAGCATCAAGGGTAAACTGTTCAACATTCTCGTTCTGAGGGACGGAAGGGTTACCAAAATCGAAGCCATGGCGGCTAGACGGAGATGGATACCGGTCTTTTATGTCCGGGGACAATTGATTCTCAAGCCTTTTAGAAATACCTTCGGCGAAAGAGTACTGCTTCTTGAGGGCGTCATAATGGTGAAGTGAGGGCTGATTTGAACGATTATGGCCCGTAAGAGCACGCCCGTGTCTGCGTAGATGCGATAATTCAAAGAGCGCATCAATGCAGGTAGTAAGATCGTTCAAGAGAGGTCTGACCTCTTGCCGAGTTTCGTCTGTAGACTGGGATCCCTTCTTGAATGGAGACTTCATTTCATCTGAGTGAGAGAAAGCAAAGATACTACCTGAACGTTGATACTCTTCATATTGGTCAAGGATGGTCTGGATCGTAGACATGACCTTAGCCACATCCTCTGTTTCTGAAGGGTCATCCACCAGCGCTTTTTTCGAGCCATCTTGAGGATTTTCGTTCGATTCGGTCCAGTCCAGGCCCCAGGCGATCAATCTGTCTTTTTGAATCTGGAAATTCCTCTGTAAATTGATGAATTCTGGATTTTCATCGCTTCCAGGCGCCAGTATCGCGCGTTCGTAAGATAGCTTGGTGTCGGAGTACAATTTTGATAAGCGCCGTTGCTGTGGAGCTCCTTGATGTTGATAAATTGACATGACTGCAAATGGCGGCGTATTGTTTTTCTTATCACGTTGCAGCCATGCCTTTTTGCCTTTTTTTGTGACAATTGGAGAGCAGTGAGCCTCACCTGGTAAGGCTGCTGGGTTTAAGAGGTGGTGCATTTTGCTGCTGCCTGTTCTCCAACTCCAGCGCAAGGCGGGTCTGCGCCACCACTCGGAATTGGATTCAAACTCTGACAAAGTAATTTGAGAAGGCGCCCTTATGGAATAGGCAGACGCATTTTTCACGATGATGGTCGCGGGCCAAGGTTACATGATCGTGACATCGAGAATGTGTCCATGTAAGACCGATAGAGGCGCATTTGTCGCTATTTGGGTTAAATACATCGACCATAGATAGTCTACGTGCTGGAAGTAACAATTTGGAAGCTGTTTGATTCTGAAGTGCTGTATAAAATGTTCTCTACGGTTTCATTGTAACATCCTCTGCCCCGTCGTACCATGTCGGAACGCCATTCGCCCTTGGTTAACCTTCAACCGCAGAATCTCCTACTACTAAGAGCTATCCCTCCGCGCACAGTACCATGCATGCGTTGAATAAATAGATTAACCACCGAAACCGTAAAGAGTGCGACCTTGACGTTTGAGAGCGTAGACAACATCGAGTGAGGTGACGGTCTTGCGCTTCGCATGCTCGGTGTAGGTAACGGCATCCCTGATGACGCTCTCGAGGAAGGACTTGAGGACACCACGGGTCTCTTCGTAGATCACTGTAAGGCGAATTGTTAGCACCCCTTATTGCCAAAGACAGGATGCATCCAACAATCGCGCTTCTCATGACCCCGAGGAGGCAGGAGTACTTACTGGCCGAGATACGCTTGACACCACCACGACGAGCAAGACGTCGGATGGCAGGCTTGGTGATACCTTGGATATTGTCACGAAGAATCTTCCGATGACGCTTCGCACCACCTTTGCCGAGGCCCTTGCCACCTTTGCCGCCTGTGAGAGTGCATGTTAGCGGATGCAGATAATGAAGCGACAATACAAATATGAGCATGCGGCAGAAGTTTGGTTCGATGTGGTTGCGGTATGTAAAAGAGGTGCAGGTGTAGACATTGTTTCGCGATCCCCCTGCAGCCGCAACACCAAGGCTGAGAAGACGCGACGACGACTTCAGGGAACAGCGACAGCACCATTATCGTGTACATTGCATTGGAATGATTTAAAGTGTGATGCAACTTACGTCCAGTCATGATGATAGATTATTAAAGAGTTTGAGTTGATGGAAAAGTGATGATTGGGTGGTGTTGTTGATGATTGAAATTTGCAGGCGTATACAAACTATCTGCGGTGGATGGGGGAAGAAGAGGGAAAGGAAAACAAGCGAAAATTTGGGGGAAGCGTGCAGTAATAAGAGAAAACGGGGGACGGCGACTGATCTGGGTGCAGGCGTCGGATCAGGGGGCGCTAAGCGTTGGGCTTGGCGGGAAAGCGTGGCCGCCGCAGTGATGGTGAAAAAGCATCTTAAGGTGAGCGTGTTTCCAGCACTTTGAAAGCGATCCTTTTTGCCTGCTGTTTTCGCAGAGACAAACTGTTCGAGGCTTGGACTGCAGACGGCCCGTGCGCTGCGGAGAATAAATCACGTGAATAGCCTTGGCGAAGAACACCCCCAACTCCGAAGTGGACAGTGAGATGAGCGTGCACCAAATGTACCTCGTTCAAAATAGGCCGAGCAGACGCTTGGTGGAAGGGCAGAATCTTTTCCATCTTCTCCGCCTATCTTTGAATTTCAATGATTCCACTTCGCTAAAATCGTGATATTGATATCACACACGGCCGGTGCAGCGCACCTATCCAATGCATTCCTATGAGCAGTGCTTTAAAATCCAAGCTCTCCTATCAGCCCCCCGACTTTTAGGCTCGAGGAATTTGGTCCATTGCATATCACTGCTGGACTCCTGAGCGCTCAATGGTTGTAACTTGTAGCACCGTATTCAAAAGGTAATACCCTTCGTGGACTTGAGACCTCAAAAGCCCCACCCCGTCTCATGAAAATTCACGTTATGTCTTCCCAGCCATCTCCTCGCCTGCGCGTCATGTTCCGCCTTCCCCTTATTCCGCGACCACGTCTGCCAGAAATTCACATCGTAGGCGCGGACGGTGCACTTCTTGTATGAGCCCATAGCCTTGTCCCAGAAACGGAAGAAGAGGCCGTAGTTGACGCGCCGGTAGCAGTGGCTGTGTGAAAACCTGTCAGCATTCTCATTCAGATGATGGTGAAGAGGGGTGGAGACGAAGCGTTGCTGGAGGCAAAGTGGACAGGGGTAAGAGAAAACGCTTACTGGGCCTGATGGTCACCCGTGTTTAGCAACCAACGATTGCTGAACACGACGACCGGGAGTGCCAAAGGGTGGAAGAATAGGAGATGATAAGAGCTTCGATATCCGGAGTGGCCCATGAGAGTTGTGTAAAGAACGAAAGACAGCGGCATCATCCAGTGCCACCAGTTATGACCTGCAATGGCGGTCCAAGTCACCCACGGAACGCCGACTTGGATCAAATTCTCCGAGAATTCAGCATGACCGACTGCGAAGACCGTCATCGAGTAGGTATACTCTGAAAAACCGAGTAAGTCCCGAAGCAAATCCCGTAGTCGAACGGTGGAAGGAATACTTACCATGGTGCATGGCGTGGAACCAATCATAGAGCGGCTTGACAAGGTGAGATTCGCGGTGACACCAGTAGAAGAACGAATCGTGCATGAACATGTACAAAAACATATATCCAAGCATGTAGAATGGATTGAAAGTGAAGGAGCGTTCCATGCCCGCTTGCATGTACATCGCATAGAGCGCTGTTGGAACAGTAAAGGACATGCTGTTGATCCAAGCGGTTATGATGCCACGCTCGGCCGGCAAGGGAAAATATCTTTGCAACTTTCCCTGTCTGTAAAGGTATCGTGTACCCCGAAAAATCATCTCGCTGTAGACGACGGCGATGGAGGATGCCACGACACCAAGCTAAGCCACAAATTCGTTAGAGTCCCCGGTGCTGAGTTAATTCCTTGGAAGTCTGGCTTACCATGACTGCGTTGCCAAAGTAAAGCAATGCGACCGCCTGACGGGCGTCCAAGCTTATGGACATTAATTGAGCCATTGAAGAATTGTTGAGAAATCTCGAAAAGGAGTGACTTGAGGCCATTTTGCAGGCCGAAACTTGCTGCGCTTTGAACGCCTTGAAGTTGTTGCAGGGTCAAAGAAAGGCCTCGTAAGGAACTATAAGAAATGAAAATGAACTGATTATGGGGGCAACAAACGGAAAGTTGGAAGATGCAGGGAAAATATACAAAATAAGGAAACCGACAGGGACAGGATGGTCGATGGTGTGATATACTGTATCGATGTCTCCTATAATGGCTGCGCACCCGACCATATATCAACCCTCTCATTCGAGTGCACATTAGGTCGACCTTCCAATCCCTTTGACAACACCAAAATCCAGCGCGTCATGTTGGATCTCCAAGATCCCGACATGATACTCGGGGATTGATAGGACATCTAAAAACATGGCTCAGCATCGGGGGCCGAATCCCTCCCTGTTGCGTTCAAAGCTGCAATGGTTCACGCCAAATGGTGCAGATACTTGGGGTCGCAAAGAAATGACCATTTTTGGTAGACCGATAGCTGGTTTAGGGACGGCCGAGATCGAAAGTGAAGCTTGGGCCATGCACAGTGGTCTGATGTAGAGACCAGTTTTATCGAGAATTCTCGCGAGTAAAGATGCGACATTAAGGGAATTGCCATTCTGCAAGTTCGACCGGAAATAGCCCGGGACAGAGTATGCACAACAAAGCAGGGCAAGAACTCGAAGAGTGAGGTTTAGGAGATCTGCAGAGAACAGCAGCAGGGGTAGACTGTTGCTAATGGCATTTCACCCTCACAGCCTCATGAATGGAGAAGCTGCAGTGATGTTGGCCTGGAACTTCTTAATGATAGGAAGTGAAATGGAATTACTGCGCCTGTTGTGTGGGAACAGGTTCGGTACATCCTACCTGGAGCTCGGAAGATCGACGGAGAGTTAGCGCTATAGGATAGCCCGCTCATGCCGCACTTGATACTAGATTTAGGAGAGTTGTGGGCTTTAGATCAGCACCAATGCAGTAGCCTTATGCTATCGATGCTTTGAGCAGTGTGCATCGTTGAGGCCATTGTCGGGTTCTTAAGAGATCAGTGTTGCAATTGTGGGGGCGGATTGATAAAAAAGGAGCAGCTGAATCTTCGCGAGAACTAAACCGTATACCACATGTGGCGTCGCGTTATGAGGCTCTTACGAGATCTGAGCGAGGGATGTTCCATCAGCGGCTCAGGCCGTAATCCGGCAGCTATACGCGTTCAAGCCTTGCCCGTATCTCTGCGCGGCAATCCGCAACGTCCCCTAATTGCCGAGGGTACGGAGCCACAACCGTATCTGTAGCATTGAAGTCTGCAACATTAAATCGATAGTCAGGCTGCTCATACATTTTCGACTGCTTCAGCGCCTCTGGATGCAAAGCTAGTCAGATTTCGCTAAAATGCTTATGCACACAAGGCCCACCATAAGTCCAGCAACAAACAATAGGAAGCTTTGTTTCAAAATCTTGTTCTTTTGTTCGCCCTGTAACTCGTGTATCCAACATAACCACCTCCTGCAACAGCGAAGAACATAAAGACTTTGAAGAAGAACCACGTCCAACTGCCTCCCTCCTTCGGCTGTTGCACGCCTCCTTTGCCCTTCTTCTTATCCCTGTAAGCGGGCTTGTTGTAGTTCCCAGTCGTGCTGTACAAGTTGCGCGAGTCGATGCTAATGATGTCAAAGTTATCAGAGAGCTCTCCTGTCTCGGCAGAGAAGCCGAGGTAAGCCACTGTCGGCATTTTCAGGGGTTGAGCCTCGGTGGATGAGACAGAGAAGCATTCCGTCCAGGTGCCTTCCGCCTTGTATTGTAATTCAAGGGTCAAGCTCTTTTCTTGAAAATATGTGAGTCGTGCTTTGGTTGGGACGGTCGCTCCTCTTAGTCCTCGTGCGGAGCATCCCGCTACCTCATTTGCTTTGCCGTCGTTGTTCTTGTCGTAGGTTGTCTGACCGTCACCCATCATAGCCATCACGTATGGGAAAACCACGCCAGGGCGGTTGTTTTTGTAAGTGTCAAAGAAAATGCCTAGGCCCTCGAATTTATCCGTGTGGCCAAAGACTTGGCCTGGCGAAGCTCGCTGTTTGGTAACCCATAGCGCAAAGCCATCTCCATGGAGGCTGCCTTTGCCATGGATGGAGAATTCTACCTCAATCTGTTGTAAGATATTGTCAGCTTCAAGGATGCTACAGACCTTGGGGTAAGGACATATACCTCCCAGTTTGTTGCCGTTAAGGGCACCCTTGAGAAAATCCATCCATCTCTTGATGGTCTGTCTGAGGCCAGCCGTATGTACCTGCTCAAATACGTCAGATGATTATCTTGATCCTCCAATCGCTCTCACTGACTGGTCTGCTCTTATAATCGTATCTCCACCGTAATCAAACCACCGGCTGGTCATGTCGGTATCTAAATATGGCTTGATCATGGCAGTCAGCTTGGAATGCAGAATCCAGCGGCTGGAGACAATTATGGGGAGCTTCGCGACGAGTTTTTATGGCTGCTGAGAAGACCCTTGACAGGCGCATCCGGTCTAAGAGAAATTGGAAGACATCTCCTTCGCGGATGCTCATCCGATGCAGTGGCATCGTTACATGAACGTGCGTAGTAAACCAACTCGACTTACCGAAGCAAGACTGTGTGTCCTTAGCTACAGACCACCCAGTCAGCCATGCTTCATCAAGACCCTGCCCCACGTCCAGCACTCACGGGTATACTCTTCATATTCGGATCTTTCTCCACGGCCGCCCACGTGCCCATCACCTGAACTGCCACCAGCAGCCAACACAGCCACTGGGGCGATGTGAACTCCATCTTTGAAGGAAATAGAATGAAAGAAAACATTAGAGAAAAGATTCAATCATGAGCAAAGTCCGAGGGAAATAAACTCCCTTTAAGGGACTATGAGCTGTTGCGTTGAGCTTTGGTGTGGAGAGAAAGGTGTCCCGATGGGTGGATCTACGTTCGCCGCGGCGAAGTATGTGATTGGTGGCTGCTACTGACAGGGATACTTTTGAAGCTTCGATTTTTTGGAGAGTAGGTGAGATCATGGAGCTTGGTCTTTTTCACAACGAACAGAGACGAAGCTTTCTCTTCTGAAAAGCGACAATTCAGGGCATATTTCCCCCAAATATCATATCGCAGTCAATCACTGCGCTCAATCCCCCCTCGCGGCATAATTGAATACCTTGTCTACAACTTCTGCTTCACCGGGTCTACGCCAGTGCTACCCAATCGAAGCTCGACTATCTATTGATCTCTGTACCCTCCAAGCTTCCGCCCATCATCCTTCGATCACAAAGATGTCCTTCTTCGGCGGCTCCTCCCCATCCTCCCCCTCTCCCTCCACCACCACTCCCTCCGCCTCCACCGACATGAAAGCCAAGATCATCCAAACCCTCCAAGCCGAGAGCACCATGGCCAACGCCAAGGTGCTCATCCAAAAGATCAACGAGTACACCACCCTCCCCTTGACAAAAAGTATCTCCCCATTGACACGTCCTTCAGAAACTGCTTCGCACTCTGCGTCCCCACCCCGTCGACAAGCCTGAGTGGCAAGGAAACGACATGCATAGCGACGTGCATGGACAAGTACATTGACGCGTGGAACACGGTGCAGAGGGTGTATATGGCACGGATACAGAGGGAAGCGCCGGGGGCTGCTGCTGGTGGGGGGCTGGGAGGGCTGAGTTGATCACTTTCAGTGTCGGAGTTGCGGCGTTAAAGGAGGATGTAGTGGAAGGGATTGGCTGGGGATTATAGAAGGAGGAGGAGACGCACAGAGAATGGGTTAAGAATAGGAGGAAGAAGCTGTCGCGCCCGGGTGGAGGGGGGTTTGTCTTAAAGAGAACGGCAACGGATGATTTCACTTCCCAGTCAGCCGTTGATGAGGTGCCGGAGCTTCGAAGACAGGTGCAATAACTGCCTCCATCTGCCGCTTCTGCAGGCCTACTATCTCACACAACTTCCCCGAAAATCTCTCGCTCCTATCCTCCCGTCATCGCCGGGAACCGACGACGCAGCAATCATCATCAAGGCAATCCCCTCAATCTCCCATCTCCCCACTCACGCATAAAAACAACTCCCTTTCTCATCGCTTTTCTAACCACTGGCGCCCCACGGCGTCAAATCTTCTCTGAGAAAACCTCCGATCAAAAGGCATTCACTACCGCTGAAAGGAACAGATAGATGGATAGATAGACAACCCTGTACGATCTACACTATACGACACAGCTCCATGAAAAAGAAAACCAATCCTCAGGTCCTTTGAACGCGGAAAGCATCTCATGACTCCCGTAAACCTTAGGTACCTAGTTATCTAAATCAAACGACAGCTCTACGTCTTAATCTACTTCCCCAAAGCAGGATCTCCGTCCCAAAAACCATAGCACAGTACAGTACAGTATAGGATAGATCCGTTGACTGCGGTAAACGATTCACGGACATGCCTGCTACGCACCTCCTGCAGAAGAGAAAAAGACCAAGACTTAAAAAAACTATGCCATTGCCTTTCTGCCTCAAACAATCACGACTAGGCGCACATCACATCCACTTTGCCCTTCCCCTTATTCGAACTCACCATCCCCAGACTAGATCGCGTGTAGACCCAATCCCCCCAATGACTCCATTTCCCATTTCCCGAATCGCAAATCGTAATCGCGCTGCCTCTACTAATACACAAGCCCGCATCATTGTGGCCTAATTGGATCTAGCCACTCAATTGATGTCATCGCTCGCAAATCTATGTTTTTGTAGGTTTGGTGGTGGTGGTTAAAAATTGGCGGATGGATGAGAGAGTTAAGGCGACGGAGCAAAATGGCGGTCCAACAACGTATTCCTCATGTTCAATCCTTCGATTTCCGTGCTAATGATATGTTATGTCCCTGTCCCAAACGATAGACGACGATTGCTAAGTCCCTCAAGCGGCCTTGGCCGACCGAACGAAGGATTTGTCTAGAAGTCGTGGAAGTAATGACCGTATCTGCAAACAGATCAGCCCGCACGAACACTAAATATCGTATGTAGAAACTCACGGATCATCTCCCTTCGACCCATATTGCTCGGTCTCCTCGGGATACTTGTCGAATTGACTTGCATCACCCATTCCCCCCTTCACCGGCGGTACGTATGGCGCGTCGATATCCTTTTTGAGCAACCTCTCCCACGTGACCTCCGCGAACCAGGCATGATTCTTCACGTCTTGACTACCGCCGTGTAAATTGCCTAGTCGCTTGGTGAGGTCCGGAGTAATGAGCTGGACCAGGAGATCTTGTGCATCTGGGTGGATGTAAGGCGGGTACTTAACCCGGCCCTTGAGAATGTTTTCGTAGATCTTGACCGGTGAGCCGCCGTCCCAGAAGGGTGTGAAACCACACAGCATTTCAAAAATGAGGATTCCGAGTGACCACCTAGTGGGTATCATTAGAAGGTGCAGGCTTGGCGTCGAGAGACGCAAGATGAAATGTCTAAAGCAAGGGGTTATGTTGACTCACCAATCTACGGATTTGTTATATCCCTTAGATGCGACCACCTCCGGTGCCAGGTAATCTGGAGTTCCGCAGAGAGTCCAGGTGATATCTGGTACTTCCTTTGCGAAGCCGAAGTCGGTGATCTTTAAGTGGCCATGGCGGTCAAGCAGCAAGTTTTCGGGCTTCAGGTCGCGGTAGATGATATGCCCCGCATGGAGATACTCCAAGGCCAAGGTGACTTCGGCAGCGTAAAACTTGGCTACCGGGTTCGGGAATCTCTGAAATTCAAAGTCTTGGTCAGCTAAATACTTAGAAATTTGGTGGCTTAAGGGAGATAGTCGCCACGACCATTGGCAATAAATGACCAGTGACACACCTGAGACTTTCTTAGCAGGCTGAAGAGTTCTCCTCCCTCAATGAAATCCATCACCATGTACAGGTTTTTCGGGTCCTGGAAAGTGCCCCAGAGCGTTATTAGGAATGGATGCTTAACCCTACCTAGCATCTTCCGCTCGTCATTGGTGTGCTCGATCTGCTTCATCTTGACAACTTGCGCCTTTTTTAACACCTTCACAGCGTAGAAACGTTGATTGTGCTTGGACTGTACGAGGTGCACTCGCCCAAAGCTCCCGGTGCCCAACGTTCGTTGCAGTGTAAAATCCGTCAGGGTGTATTTTCCCTTCGTCTGCCTCGGCTGAATGCGCTCCGGCGTGGTCGCGGCGGCTCCATCGCTCTGAGGAGGGTTGATCAAGTTCTTGATGCTGGCACTGTTGTCCGTCTTCGCACCCGGCGAAGACGACGGGGCCATCACCCCGTTCGCGTTGACTGGGACCTCAGGAGGAACGGATGTTACCGATTGCGCAGCAACAGGCTGCGATGACTGGGTGGAAGAACTCTGGTTGGTTTTGTTCGACTGATTGGGCGAGGTTGGGGGGAATGTTGACTTCTTCTCAAGAGTCGGTGATGTTGGAGATGTAGGGTCTTTGGCCGAATCTTTCGTCCGTTTTTTCTTGAGAATGCTTCCGAGGGACGGCATAGATCGGGTTGGAGAGAAATTCTGCTGAGGGTTGAAGGTGCAGGACCGGGCCAGGTCCTTCCGCGGGTGTTCACAGCGACAGCGCGCGGCTGCTTGCACGAGCGTTGAGCACAGTGGATGAGGAAGCTAACACAGAGATAGCCGGATGAGAAAGGGATGCACTCTCCCTGTTGCACTGGAATGTGTGTAGCTACGGTGCGGAGAATGTTCGATCTGGCGAGGCAAGGGCGCTGATAGAGTTTGTGTAAGTCCGGGCGAAGTCGGCGGTAAGGCAGGTACAATATCGAGGATGGAATCACTCAATTGATCTCGAGCAGTCGGGTCAATTCAGAAGACGGAGCTGGTGATGAGGCTTCTGAAGGTATAGGTAGAGCAGACTTGGTAGCAACGAGCGGGCCAGAGGGGAATAGAGTCGGCCGGGGCCAAGGAAAGGAGGGGGAGGTCGGCGGTGATGCTAAGCGGCGTCCGACTAACCTAGCCGCGATACACACATGAGCGGCCGACCTAAGGGAAGCATCGGGATGGCCGTGGGAGAGGGCCGGCGAGGGAAGGATCGCAAAAGCAGGACGCGTTCTTGAGCTCCACCGGGCGTCGAGGAGAGATGGGGATATGAGACAGCGGGGAAGAGAACGAGCTCTCGAGCTCTCCCCAGACTGCTGGCCTGCCTTATTCCCTCATCTCGTCGCACCTCATCCAACCTCTCCCGCACTTCGAGCTAAGAGAGCTCCACCCGCGGTCTTTGCCTGGTCCCAGCCAGTCTCATTGGTCTTCATTAGCCGTCTCTCTCGCTATCGTCACGGTGCCATCCCTGCGCCATCTCGTTGGCCTCGCCTCCCTTTGCCCTGCAAGCCTTTGTCCCCCCAACGCCAGAGATGTCACTGTTACACTGACGCGCCAGCAATCCAGAGAATCTTTCACCTTCTATCTTATGGTCAAATCGATTTCTAGACAGCGCCATGACGAACTTATCTACAGTGCGTCAAGGAACGGAACGGATCGGCACGGGTTCAGGATGGCTTGCCAAAGAAAAGCCGGATGCAAGATCTTGTCGTGGCTTTCGGAACTGCCATCTTTGATTTCAGAGCTGTGAAGAGATGCTTGGGAGTGAAACTACTTGGTGGTCTAATCATTGTGGCACCGCGAGTTGATCTCAAAAATACTTTATTATTGATTCGGAAAATCCGCGCATTTTTTATTGCATGACGATCGTGGCACGTATATCTGCAAACAGCGCCAGACTTGGAGCTCAAGTCTGTGGCTTCATATATTTCCTTATTTCCTCCACGATCTCAGTTGCTTCTGACCCATTTCTTGCCTCGAAATCATATCTCTTCATTTCATTTAACCTTGTCACGAACAGCCGCACAATCTTTTTATGCTTCTTGCTAACCTTGCATGCGCGAACGTCGTGGAATGGGATTGAAGTGGATTTGGAAGATGTCTCAAATAGTGTCCTCCCCGTATCAGCAGGTAGAATATGTAAATATTCTTGGTCAAATGTCAAAATCTTTTGGTTTGCTTGAGAAAACGACAAGTTCGTCTTTCGGACCACATTGAACTTCTTGAAATTCCCTGCAAGCGAGATGACGTCCTGCTTCTGCGCAAGAGGATGACCCTTCTTCCCTTTCTTTGGACCATCAATGTCAATGAGCAGCGGTGCGTTCGGCGAAGAGCTACCTGGCGAACCTGTCAGACTGTATGGACCACCCACAAAGCGTTTTCGAACCAGATCTAGCTCCGTTCTATCCCCGAGAGCCTCAACCGTACGATCGAGCAATGCCACCGTGTTGGTTCCGGCAACTTTGAGGCTAAACCCTGCTTTGTCAAGTTTCCACCTTCTGCAGACAAAATCCAAAATCTCGGCTATATAGCTGTCAACGCCGATTTCCATTGTTGCAGTTTGTGTGTAAGTGTCCAGGTCCATATAACGTATCTTTATGGTCTTTTGAGGAGCTGGAACTCTGGTGTTGTATATCCTTGTAGGTTCCGGTAGGTCTGCAGGAACAGTCGACTTGTCATTGAGGGCAGAAGAGAATGGCTGGAAATTGACTGGGTTAGTCCTTGGAGCTCCCCGTGGAGGTCCTATTTGGGAGACCGTAGGGCCGTCTTGCTTTGGATGATCAAGGTTTTCAGGAACCTCCTCGGATACATTGTATTTTGGGGTAAGTTTTGCGTTCTCCTTAACCTGTTCCGGCGTTGCTTCAACTAGACCGAATTCGTCCCATGGCTTTTCTCGGGATCGAGCTCGAGCACCACGATTGTTATTCGAGGTGAAGTCAATGATAGGTTTTGTCCTAACAATCGCTGGAAAGTCAAAGTCTACCTCTCCGTCTTCAACGATCCTTAGCGTCCATTTGTTGACATTCAATTCTTCTGGAGGCAGGCTTGGTTTCCTTTTTTCTTCGCTATATCTCCATAGACTGAAGCCTATTGCCTCGACCACGCTCACGCTATTGCCTTCCTTCGAGGTTCGCTGCAGTAACATCTCAAACGGCCGATCAGGGTCTTCGGAAAAAGGGGCGTAGATCTTAATGTAAAGGGGATTTGTCGCACCTTTACCAGAGAGGCTGGCGAATGACTCGATTGGGTTGGCGGGTGTCTGTTTCCGGGCCCTGATCGCTGAGCCAAGAAGACTGACCGGTGACACGATACTAATTGGACGCGCTGGTGGCAAGTCCTGTAAACTAGGAATCGTTCTCGTCTTTTTTGGCGATAAATTTGGTAGATTGGAGGACGTCATGTTTGCTAGTAGTGGGGATGAATTTGGCAGGCCCGCTACACCAACACTTTCCAGTAACGAACCGGATTCCATCGTCTCGCCAAACTCAGAAGACAATGCAGAGCCATCAGAATCGCCGTCAGAGTCCGTATCGTCCCCTTCTTCTTGTTCTGGAAGCTTTGCTTCCTCCTCTTCCTCTACACGTGGGGTCAGGGGATTGCTTGACTGGGTGCCAGTGCGAGAGCGAACTTGGCGCCGCTGAAAAACGGATGGATCAAGTTCAGTCTCCGACGACAACTCACTGCTAGTAGCCGTATCACGACGAGCACGCGCTTTGACAGTTTCGACAGCACCGAGCGAACCTCTCCGAAATCGACTGTCATTGGAACGTCGAGAAGGTGAGGTAATTAGAAGCTCAGGTCCGTCTTTGCGATCCAGACTGCGAATGGGGGAAGAATCAGAACGATTGCGCACAGGCATTTTGGCAAACTTGATCTGCTGAGCGGCCCTCTGAGGCCCGTCAATATCATCATCGCTCTCATCGCTAAGGTCGCTGGAGTCTTCTTCGTCGGCATGTTCTCTCCGGCGGCGTCTTCGCAAGGCTGGACCTGGTCCAATTGTGTCATTGCTGCCACCTCCAGTTACCATACCACCCTCTTCCTCTTCTTCGGCCGCGGATCCCGGGGTCTGTACGTTGCCGCCTAATCGTGCTGGCACAGCAAAATAATCCGAGTTAAATGCGGTTGGGATTGGTGGGGAGTATGTTCGCTTGATGTCAGAGGAATTGGCGGACCAGCCGGCTGATCGAAACCCAGGATTGTTCAACACTGAAGAGTTGACATTGATGAGGCGTTCGCCGACGCCATCTTTGATGGTTGCTAAGTAAGACGTTCGCAGTTGCCATATGGCAAAGCTTAAGAAATTGATCAGTCACATAACCGACTGCACTTGGAGCTAAAACAATTCAAAGCCACAATGCATAAATTAAAGCAGGTCAGATATGAAAATTCGTAATCCTTAACGAGACTGCTGCCAACTTACTCCTCGTTCTGTAAGAGAGACATTTGCTACACTTTACCAGTTCATCTGCAGGGGCGATGGCTTTGAGAGTATTCAGGGCAGCATAGAGATCTCCTCTATGTTAAAGAGCGGTTTGGCTATGTCAGATAAAAAGTGAGTATTCTCTGTAGAAGTCCTTGAAGTGGTGTATTTGTCGTGATAGCTTGATCAGAAGGCTCGGTAATTTGGCTCAAGGCACGTGTAATTATCCTCCGCAGTACGCAGTACCTCCACCTAAGAACAGTCTTGGCGGCTACGCGATTGCACCGTTATGCCAGTCTTCTTCTCGTCTTTCCATTATCCACGAAATTGAGTCTCAAGGTCGTATTTTTTGAAGATCCAGAATTTTCGAGACACAAAGTTCTCAGTGCCAATTTCTTCGAAACGCGGCTTGGATCTCATCAAGCACTAAGCCATCACTTTACGAACCGGGCCTCATTAAATTGAACTGTCCTCAGCTAAGATAGATAGACTCTTAGAGTCTGTTGAGGCACCTACAATGACTCAGCACTCCTAGTGAAAAGCAAAGAGACCTATGTAAGGCTTTTATGCGAATTTTGTCCTATTGTGATCCTTTAGGGCTATGGTATTGTTATATACATGAGGAAAGCATACTGTCCAGTATGGCGCGAAGAAAAATCTACCTAGATTCACTTTAAAAATGGTCGAGATCGAGCCTTTGCGTTCCGTTTGCCGTACATTTGGCCGTCAATATTTCCTAGGATCATTGGAATATAAATCTAGGCTGTCTAATGCTACTCGAAGCCCGATATTGTCTAAAACGTCGCCGCGCTTTTCGTGTTTGACCTAGTAGCCTCTAGCTCCTGGATGATGGCACCGGTCTGAAGCTTCATTTACTTCCACCATTCGTAGGACTCTGTTTTGGGACGCACTGAACGAAGACTGTCGTACGTTGCCTGGAAAGATTTCGCCGACAAGCAGTGATTTGTGATCGCAGTCGCGAGTCTTCTCCTAATTGCCCCGACTTTTGGCATATGGGTTATGAAAGTAGAATGTGTAACACTCAAATCAGCTAGGCTCTTCATCGAGGTAATTTAAATCTAGATTCTCCCCTCTAGGGAAGTTCGCTATAAGGATGCCAATGGCATCTTGCCCTCCAGAAGTTGCGGGTCGCGGAGATCCATGTTGAAGCCGTAGTAGTTGAAGGCTTGAACAGTGTCAGTCATATTGTTGAAGAAGTAGCTAAGAAGCTGCACCTCGTTACATGAGCTCCGCATCGAACGCTTTTATTCTAATGATCGTTGTAATTTAGACTATAGTGCCCGTTCTCATTACGAGAAAGTCCCATCTATTGCATTCCTTGACAGCGGTATTGGCGCCTCAGGCGTTGATCGTGTGGCCGAAAAAGACCGCAAGTTTATAGAAAGAAGTTTGTTTGGGGAGCAGCTGCGGTAAATGGTGATGGGAAGCAATTAATGCATATGTGAATTTCAGACGTGGTTCGTTCTATCTGATGAGGCTGAAATGACCTGTTGGGAGGACTGCTATGAAGCTAATTCAGAAGCCATTGGTATTGAAGATGATTTGATAGTAAATAGTGTCGTGAATTGTCGCTTGTCTTCCGATCCGAAGGCCGCGTTAGTCTCAAAAGCCTGTAGGTCCAAAATGATACCCGAAGGACCTGTGAACAATTGGTTATCATAGTTGTTAGATCTTGTGAAGATATGATGAAGAGGTAGCCGTTGTAACTCTCGGACGTACATTTTGGATCGCATTCGAATACGCTGTTTGCGCCATTCCAAGCGCTTCAGCACTGACGATCACGAACTCGGTGTCATGAGCGTCCAGACGGGCAAAAAATTTCTATGGATAAGAAGCTGGGAGTACTGTCGCTTGGAGAACCTGTTGAATTTGATTCTCCGGGATCTGACGTTACGCTCGGACCGTTATATTTCCGTATCCCGTCAACGCAGGAAAGACCATCCTGGCATGGCGACTTTATGTTGTAGCCCTAGCCTTTGCAACCCCAAGTGCAGCTGAGATCGTCGCCACTAGAAGGCTCAGAGCCGGGCTTGACATAAACAGTATTAAGACGTTTCAGGTAGCTCTGACAAGAGAAAATCGGCGTACAGTACCAAAGTCCCCACACCCAGAGGCAGTCGAAGTCTGTGCTGCATACAAAGCCGGCACCAGGCATGACGCACATACAGTTGAGGCATTTTAGACTATTTGGACAAGCTATACCATGACCACAATGCTTCCCGACAAGAAAGTAAGCAATCTGCGTGAGCGGGTCCATGTCTCGGAGAGAAAATCGAAGCTCTGATTGAAAGATCTCCCACGAGGAATCGGCTTCTCCGGATACAGTCAATTGTGATGCAAGAAAGGCTCGTAGCACAAACAAAATATTGAAAGCTGTGAGAAGATGTTGAGCAGGGATAACGGATCAACAAAATTTTCAACTGCTACCGTCAGAAGAAATGTTTACGAGAAACTGATGCCTAATACACGTTCCCTGTCTAGCTTGCCTCCCATTTTTGCCACAATTTTCTGCAGCATGGCCGCATGATGTTTTCAGCCGCAACAGTCATGTCTAATTGCTGGCAATTCAGACAAGGCTTGGGCTGGTCAGATTCATAGTCGGACACGGTGTGGGTCGGTATCCCGGAATGTGGCTACTTAAGTGCTGCATCCCGCGAGGCTCTCCTGTCAATGTTACCTGCTCAGAACATCCTATCAGGCTTCAAAGTAGTCCCCGGACCTCAGCAGCTTAAAATGCCTTAGCTGGACCTGGATCCAGACTCATTCAAGCCGTCAAGCATTCATATAGGAAGATCTTTGGTCAACCTTGCAAGTTACTAGATTCAATGTCTCCGTCGAGATTTTGTGAAATTATTGTGAGCAAGTGCCGGCAACTTCCTATCTACTGTCGATCAGAGCTGAGGAACCTCGAGATCTTGGCGTTTACTTTGTACGATAGCATCGTTAGGCGACTTCCGTCCTCGCGTGGAACAGTCAGATTGGGTGGCAGTCGTGCTGTTCGACCAATTCGAGGGATCGAATTCCTGTTCGTAATGGGTAGGACCCTGCTGTGGACCGGAAGATCTGTGTATTACGTTTGGGCATCGAGAGCCTCCCCATTGAACCGGATGGATGATTCATGGAGGCGAATTCTCATCAGGACTTGCACAAAGAACTCTATCAAAGCTCTAAGGTCGTTCTAAACTAGTTTCAAAGGCGATGGCGAATTTTCTGTCAACACAATTCATTAGCAAAACTCCGTTCTTCAAAATTTATCGCTTTTGATAATTTTCTCATTGTTCGATATTTGCACTGACGAGTCCAAGGCATTTACTGCCATCAAGCCTACTTAGTCCAAGGTCTGTATAAGGACCGGGTATCCGGTAATTTGGAGGGACTGAAAGTCTGTGATTCGCCATCCTATCCGGGTAGAGCTGAGGCACCGATACCGGATGGCTTCCCTGCATCTGGACTTGAAAGTGTAACAAGAAAGGAAAGTAGAGCTCGTCAGGAGCCGATGGAACAAGCGGTCATTTTGCGCACGGATCTTCAGACCTATTCTTCGGTCAATAAAATCATTCTAAGAGAAGTCGCCTCATCTCGCTGCGCCGTCAAGTTGAAGATAGGCGTGATTCAGAGTATGCGGAGGTGCAGTCCGAAGTATTCGTTTAATTTCACCAAGCGAGGACTTACCAAAGCCGTCCAGCTCGTGGAAGCTGAACGCGCCGATCACATCCCAGCAGTTTGGTAAGAGGGTTGAGGGCGTAAGCTGCATGGACCCAGCGATGCCTAACGTTCTGCCAGGTGTTGTCGATCGGGACGTGACTTGGGTAGCTGTGCGGATCATCGTCGCATGTAGATGTTAGCACCGCACTTCTCATAGACAGGGCGGCGCCACATTGAAAGAGAGGCTGCATGCCAGACCGTTGTGCCAGTACTGC
Organism: Pyrenula massariospora; assembly: GCA_021030905.1. NCBI lineage: Eukaryota > Fungi > Ascomycota > Eurotiomycetes > Pyrenulales > Pyrenulaceae > Pyrenula > Pyrenula massariospora. The sequence continues at coordinate 913,581 of JAGFMI010000005.1, forward strand.
ACCGAGGAAAATAGCTGTGAAAAGGTGGCGGTGTAGTAGGAAGGAGATTGACGTGTCCTCAAGTGCCCGTTCGAGAGCATTTGTGCAACGGTCAGCCTCCCGCTAGGAAATTTGACACATTGAGTGAGGCTCCCTTTGAAAATCCACAATTGACTGTCCCCAGCCAGTCGCCGGTCGCCAAAAAACGTCTTATCAACTGAGGGGAGTGTAGATCACTCCCTAGCAGCTCAAAATTGTATGGGTGTGTCGGAGAAAGAGCCGTTAAATGCATGGTGCCGTTTTTGGCAGCCTCAGTGCTGCTGAAACGCCCCTAAAGCTGTTAGCGATAACGAAGAGGCTTCCCGTCGTTTTCCAGAACTATCGGTCCCAAGGAGACGGCGTTCCGGTGTATGCACGGTAGATCGAACCCCTGTCTTTGTGCGAGGGCCACAGCCTCCAGTTGCGATCCCAATAACTCAATCTTCTAGAGAATTCACCGGGAACCCTGGAGCTTGGTTGCGTCCACCGCCTGAGATCTGCATCCAGAGAACGAGACATGAGAAGTCTCTCCAACATAGAAACAGTAAGAGTACCCGCAAACTCGATCTAACGGGACGTCGCCTGACTGTTGTCATTGCTGTTTGCTGTGCTGTACAATAGCATGGTGATGTATCATCAAGGGTGGAGTGCTGGTCGGATTGAAGGAACTGGTCAGTCTTTGGCCTGTCCGTAGAGTAACAGATTGGTACCAATACTTCGGTACCTGTAAGCCAAAGCCGTGAAAACCCTTTCGGCGGCAGAGAAGAGCAAGGAGTGATTTCCGTGTGACGCAAATCCCGAGTGCAGCGCGGGGCTGGGCCTTTGTAGGTACTTCCAAGATAACGATCTGGAGGGAAGTGAAGCTAGGATCTCATCCAGCTGAGATGTTGCAAGTGAATATGACTGCGCTGTGGTAGAGGCGGTGAGGAGGATTTTGCCATGATGGACTGGTGATGATACGTGGGAATGATGGCTGTACGTGTCCGCCAGGGCGTGCATCGTACAGGCGCATCGTGATTAGAACCATGCTGTCGGGTCAACGAGCACAGCTGCAAAGCGATTCCTAGAACCTGGATTGGAAGCTGAGTGGTGACGCAGAGGGACAATTGTGGCACCGGGGAGATGCACGGTGGTAGCACGGGATCATTGGAAGCGATGGTTGATGGTGTGCTGAGAGCACGGAGGCGAGCGGGAAGAGCTTGGTGTGGGCGCTCAGAGACACGGGGGACAGGCTCGGGGGACCGGGGGGCTTCAGTGAGGCCGTTTTAAGCGTGGAGGAGGGGTGGGGAGGCACAAATGAGATCGTGTACAAGGATGGACGTGGCCGGAAGGGCGCCCGTTCCACCCAGCGCGACACCCTGGTTCGATCTTGACATGTCAAGGATTGGGGGGCGTCTCCGTGCTCGCTCCGGCGCCCGCCCCCTGCAGGCCGCCTATTTCTGCATCTCCGTTGCTCGCACCTTTAGCGCCTCGTCGTTAGCAGCACCTAATTTGTACTTTGACCATCACACCACACCCTCACTTCTATAGCGAGCGCGTTTCGATCTAACCTCTTTGCGACGACTAGCTCGAACAATCACACCCAGATACATGCAAGAATGCACATGTTGCAGTCCTTCTATCTCTATATCGCCAATTCCAAATGGGAGTTCCGAAGCTTTCCCCACAAACGATGGTTGGTCTGACACCTTAGCGACCGCCTAACCACGCACGATCCAGAGGTTATGGTGCTCCCCTGTCACATCTGGTAGCCTGGATGACCATGAGTCTGGTACCTGGATTCGGTGGTCGCATTCATTTGAGGAACTTTGGACGCTCTCGGCCTAGGGCACAGTGTCGCCAAAGCTTTGGTCGTGTTCAGGTACCAGGCCGTCATTGAGCTCTCTTGAGCGTGCCCTGGCCTTTCCGAGGCCACGCCAGTCATAGCGCCGTCGCGTCAAATACCCTTCCTATAGAGACAGGTGGACAAGATGTCTACTTCCAAGCCTCTCAATTATAAAGCATTGAATACTGTGGGTACTCTGACAGAATCCGTTTGCGTCTCAAGTCACGGTCTGTCGCGGGTACTGGAATTAGAAGACGGAAACATCACTGCGTACCGCCCTGACAAGATTCGCTTGGAGCCACACAGACTGTGTCATGAAGCAGATCACATAATGCGTGCTCAGATCCGCTAGGGCTGCGTCAAGGATGCCTCGGCGAATACCGCTTCTGGATCGAGAAGTCATTGGCCCCCCTGCTCTCGATTTAATGCTATTTTGGACATGAAGATGTTCTTTTTCCGGTGAGTTTGAAATGCCGAATACCCCCATTTCCTCAGAGATTCCATCATAGCGACTGTATGAAAGCGCGTCAATGTGCGGCAGAGTCTCCCTATTTCCTTTTTGAAACATTCTTTGGCGTCGCCTGATGAGGAAAGGCTCTCTGTGTGGCGAGACATGCGAACAGACTGAACCAGTACGAAGTGGTGGCTGCTCTACTTACACTTTGGCCCTGACATCTTATCTAACGACATTGCGGGCACCAGTATTTGAGGAGCTTTATGGGGTCCCAGTAGATGTGGTTCGCTCACCGTACATTTGCTGTCCTCAACCCTGCATGCAGCTTCGGCAACCCGGCTTTCAGGTAGAGTGACTGTAGGTCCCTGGCCTCGGTCGAGACTTTTTGTTCCCTGCCCGAGCTGCTGCAGTTTCGACCAGTTCGAAGTTACAGACTCAAAGCTTTGTCTGATTGGGTGGTCGGCCTAGCTTGAACCAGAAACGCGCAAAAGCAAAAATCAAGCCTTTGCCGCTACCATCAACGCACGCTACTCTTCCGGGGCCCAAAGCCGCTGCTACGATCGTCTTGGTCTACCAATGACACCAGCCACCGCGCCCAGAGCGTTGGCATGACCTACAGTCGTTCTGGCTATTACGTACCTATAGCTTATATTACAAGTGTCTCGGAAACTTTGGGTTAACCCACAACGCCACTGTCTCCATCACCTTTCTGGCACCGACAGCTGCCAATTGACAGATCCCGGTACCGCTGTCTTCCATGTCTGACGGCCTGCGCTTTTCTCCAAGTCTCAAGACCGCCTATGATCTGCGCCCTGGATTAGCTGCACGATTAACTCGCCTGGCTATATCCGAATGTGAACTGACGTCCCATCTCGCCTCTATCTGGCCTAAGCCTAAAGTTGCCGACGGCCCGATGCCTGGATCCTACTCAGTCATCGTTGAGTTTTGCTACGCTCATCATCTCTGCTAATATTAGGGCTATGTCCCTGTCTCTGTTCTTCCAGTCACACCCGACGACGAGGTACGTTGACCATTACAAGATTTAGTGTGTGGCATCGACCTTTTTCTTTGCCCATTACAATCCAAAACCATATCTTTGTATCATGCATCTACTTGTCTCCTTTGATCTAAAAGTGAACCAGCCTGGCCACAAACCCCAAGATATAGAATTCTGCGTCGAATCGCTCTAACACTTCTCTCCTTCTAGCTCCCAGCCCGCGGCACAGCATCTGAAGCGCCTGAGCTTGACTTGTCGTGCGCAGGATCTTGATCACGCTGCTGCTGAATTGACAATGAATAGCTCACATAATAGACTCCAGCAAACTCTGCCCTCGTTCCGTGAGGTAGTGTAAGCTCTCTATAAATGGGTGAACAATGCTCTGATCTGTTGCAGATTATGCCGCCAGAGATGCATCACGCCATCGAATCCGCGCAATATTCTTCGTCGAGTAACACGTCGCCTGTGGAAGTGTCAACTGGTTTCCTAAGTTCAAGTACAAGATCAAGATCAAATGCTACATCGCCTATGGAAGCTCATCCGGCTACCATGCCTTCTGTGGCAGAAGGATTTGATGGTTTGAATGCCCGCTATATTGAGCAGGATCCAAAAGAGAGGGCTCATCTCTCCCGCCGATCATCTAGCGCTACGGCTGGAACCAGTACCATCTCGAACCATGCAAATTCACCCCATGCATTCAATTTGCGTTGTGGTCTTGAAGGGAGGAACCAACCCTTTGACTCTTACCAACAAGGCTCCTCACCACTACCACCAATTAGAGACCTGCGATCTCTTCAAGGAAGACCTGAGGACCAACCACCGTATCAACCTTACTCGAGTGGCTATCCGCAATCCAGTAGCAGCTTTCAGGGACATGACAGTGCGTCCTACTCTGACAGAAAAATGGGACCATATGAAACAGGACAGCGGGGGACATCTTTATATCCTCCTATCCAATCTGTGACCGGATTTGAAAATACCGACTATTCGCGGGGCAATTCTCTGTATCACGAATATACACATCGCCCTAGCCCGTATGGGCCATATTCAAGCACGGAGTATCCATCGCACATGCTGGGTAGCCCATCATACTCTGGCTACGGTGCCCTCGGAGATACAACACGAAAGCGAAGAGGGAATCTCCCAAAGCATGTGACGGATATCTTGAAAGCTTGGTTTCAAGACCATCTAGATCACCCGTACCCTACAGAAGAGGACAAGCGCAGCCTCCACAATAGGACAATGTTGTCCATACAACAGGTACCTATTTCCCACTCACAAAATCTCGTTGAATTCTAACAACAGGATAGATCAGCAATTGGTTTATCAACGCAAGGCGTCGGCAGCTACCACATCTCCGAGAAGTTCGGGCGGCACAAAGTCGATCACAGGAGTCCGATCAAGACTACGGAGCCTCGAATGCAGATATGTTTCGAAATAGCTCGCACGAATCCAGCCTTTCCCCCACCTAACGTGGCCCGAAATAGGGAGTGAAACTTTGCGTCTCACGTCTTGTTTGAGCATTGAGGATCTTTGTTGACTAGCGTGATTACATTCTCTCGGAAGACAGCGTCACACTCATGCATTGGGATCTGGAAGCCGGGGAAAACAGCACCCGCATGATCGGCTTCATGACTTGGTCATTCTTTGCGCCTTGGCATTTTTTTCAGGTTGGAGAAATGTCTAAAATTATACTACTTATGACTATCTCAAATGTGTTTTCTGGAAAAGAGGAAGAGTTGGTTGGAATCATCAGCGGATAATTACCGCGCCATAACAGGTCTCGGGGCATTCTCATTACGCGTTGATAGGCTGGAACAGAGAACTTCAATGTTCCTGCGGTTTTTGGTTTTGGTTTTCCAAGTTTCGGCCTTCTGTCATTGGTTGACTCTACGAGGGGTTGTTCTGTTATAGGACAGTAGAATGACATTTATGATGGTAGAACAGTCATTTGACTCCTCTGGCAGGAAGAAGATAGCAAGAAACTGCTAGCGGGTTATGCTGCCCTGGGATTCTCTGCTCGCACCTATCTAGACGCGCAGTGTCAGCTTCCACGTAATTTTCAGACCTAGAGGGCTCACCTTCTGAATGGAAAGACTTGCTCTTGGTTTGTCAGGGTCTAGATGGGTTGCTCACTTAGCTTCCGAGCCAGGCCGAGATGAGCAGAGTCTAAATGCTTGACAGGCCAGTCGTTACAGCGTCCACTTAACCGTGGATCAGGTGGCGAAACGTTACAGCCTCGAAACTGCTGACCTCAGAAATGCTCCGATAGATGCGGATCATGCTTGACAGGCTGCCCATAGCCGGCATTGCGGCAGATAGAGTTGATTAGCTTGGCAGATCGGCGGCAAGGATCTCCAGGTGGACAGATTCCTCACGTTGACTTGCTTGAATTTAGCGCCGATTTGTGGATCGAGCTTCAGCCTCCGTTGCCAAAATCCCCGTCTGCCATTCTTGGCATCTTACGCCCTCCCAACCCTATTCCGATGAACGGCACCTGTACCACCATCAATATCCTCGCGTACCGCGTCTTAACCGCGTTCTCTGTGAATCATGTCGCAAGCCACCGGAACTAACACCCGCGTTCGGAAAATCGGCAGCACGTCGGATCTAGATCTCCTCGGGGTTCGTGCTATTCACACACCTGCGCAGAAATGCCGTTCATTGACCCCTTGGAACATGAACGAATACTCGCGGCCCATCCTTCTAAAATATGGTTTGGCTGAGAACTCAACGTGAAAGGTTACCGCCAGGTCAGTCTTTAAACTACTTGTCGGAAATACCCCGAATATCGACAGCGCTGGGGGGGTCCTTTGCCGCACGATGCCTGCATTCATAGAGTTTGCTGGAGATCTATCCCTGTCATTCGCCGAAGTCTCAACCATCTCCTTTGAAATTACTAGGAGCAAGTTCGGGGTCTATCATTTAGAACGCTAGCTCAGTATGATTCCGGCCCTTCCTGCAGCTAGCTAGCTCTTCCAAAACACTGGAATTGCAAGTGATACCTTCAGATGAATTATACTTGGTATCGTATGATAAATCTTTGACTTGAGCACTCAGGCAAGGTGAACTGAGATGGTTCGCTCCGGGCGAATTTATAATGTCTCCTTTCTTCCAGGCTTTGATACTCGAGAGTGATCTCTCTTTATTTCTTGATCATCTCTCATCGGCGGCTTCCTCTCGAATATATTTAAAAACGCTAATGCCAGCTCGTGGCTTATTTCCCGCAGTAAATCATCCCGCTGAAGTCAATTAAGTTGCTGGGATTCACATTGAATTCCTCTCAGCTAGACAAGATGAATATTTGTGTGAGTTACGTGCGGGTTTATCGACGTTTAGCGTTCATGCAAAGTCAGGCAATGACCGTGGTGAAGTCGTGAGCAAAAAATTTGGGTCGTATTCAGCGGTCCTGTCACATCGAGGCCCTCATGGACTGAGGTGTCGATCATCTTTACGATGGACACATCAAATGAACCCCGAATGTCTGGGCCTACGGAATCAGCAAGAATGCTTCTTTACGCCTGGAAGATTAACATGTGGATATGGCGAGAGAAGATAAGGTATTCTCCGCACCCCACACCAAGTTGTTTGAAGGTTTGTCTCCAACTGTCAAAATGCATCAGCGTTGACGCCAAATTCCTCTAATACACGGCCGCTGATCAACGCCACTGTTAACTCAAACATCTCCTGGCGATCCCAAGACTATCGTACAATGTGGAGCATACACGTCTGTTTCTGGACAGTCTTTTCCGAATCAATAGACAAGTTTACGGTGTGCTGAGATGCAGGAGTGGTCCCCGCAGTGGCGGCTCCAGTGAGGTGCGGTCCGTTTGAGACTCGACTAGCCTTGCGGCCGTGAGCCAGGAATATCTAGTCCGCGCAAATGAGACGCTGCGAGCGGGACAGCATTTTGCTTACAATCTCTTTCTGGGGCATGATACAGGTGAAGCCATTGTCCTCGGCCCGATGATCGACATACAACCGTCGATCACCCAGAGTACGCGGTCATCTTTGTTAGACTCGCTGACCTCCGCCGTTACCTCTATCACAATTAGTTGTTAGGACCGCTGTGCCATGTAAAGTCTATTTATTGACATGGTAATGGATCTAGCGCTGCGACCGTCTTCGTTTCCGAGTTCCATACATGGCGCAGTGCAGAAATATTTCATGGCGTACACGTCCGTGGGCCCCTCCGGAGCTGGCCAGGACAGCCCATGATTTGGTCAAGAGGCAAAAACCTTCTGCATCGCCTTTGAAGGATCAAACCGGCCACGACTAATTCTGAGCCTGCAGGGTTTCGCTACTTATGTGCATGAAAAACAATTTCTGGGCCCATGTCTGGGTCTTCGCGAAAACCTTACAATACAGAAGTCTTGTTCTAAGAACCGCCAGGCCCTTCTAAGCGGCATTTGCTTGACCAGAGACCGGCAAGTGTTGAATGAACAGATCAACAAAGGTCAAAGAGATCTAAGACGTAGCGTTAGAGATCCAAAATATCTGGATTTCGACGTCCTCCTCAAGCCAATCGTGCTAGGCATTTGAAGAATTGTCCAAAGTGATTCGATAAATACAGTTTGAATGCCTGAGCAAAGAGAGCGACAAGACATTAGTACGGGTGATTCATGACGACCATACACGGATCATGCATTTTTAGACTCTTGGAACACGGCCGCGCAAGCTCCCAAGATTTTCTCCTTCTTAGCTACGTCCACTCTAAATTTAGCCTCCTCCAAAATCGCCTCCATGCTCCAGCACAAGCCAGCACCTTCAATCTCCGCGAGAATTTGTAATCCCGCTGCGTGGGCCCTTGGAAGCTGATCCTGTGTTGTTGTTCACATGCACATTGAGATATTCTCACAGCGAGACGCAGAGATTTTCCTAGGCTCGAACATTCTGCATTCGGAGTAAGCTTACCGAGCCAGATATCAGAAAATCCGAAAAGGATTGCCCAGTTGCTCTATTTTACGGTCGTACATAGAGAGCTAAGCTGCATGACAGGTTGGTGTGTCCAGTAGGGGCGTCTGTTTTACATGTGAAGACCATATTTTTCTCTGATATAGATGTTAATGTTCGATGTCAGATCTAACCGCCTTGTCTTGATTCAATTGCAGGCAGCCACCCAGTTCACACTCAGCTGCGGCTATAGGTAATGGACATTACTTGATCCAAGAATATCACTTTTCCGACCGTTTCACGAATTTGCGACGCGCTGCTGAAAGCCTAAGTTAGAGTTGCGGGTATCCCATTTAGCCGGCAAAGCCTAAAACTTCAGGGGACTTTCTAGGCATTGCAGCTATGTACGCTGTAAAAATGCACCGACCTGCTTTATGAGCAGTTTTCTGCCCATCTGAATGTTCAAACTGTCCGAAATCCGACCCTTTCACTCACCGGCACTCTTTTCCTTAACCATGTCTAATTTTGAAGAGCTTCATTTGGCGATAGCCGACAGGTGGAACAAAGGTTAGCTGGAGTGCGAAGACTTGTCTCACCGTGCATGAATAATTCTGACGTTTTTAACAGGCAGCACTGAAGCAGAAGGGCATGGACTACCGATTTCTATCCTTTGAAACACCGATGGCGCGATAAACATCTCAGAATTCAGAAATTAGATGAGAACAAAGAGATGATTCAAAGCAACTTGTACCTGTTCTGATGCTTGTGAGAAGCTTGAGACAAAAGTAAGAGTCTAGTGCGATCCTATTTCGCCGATATTGAGGGCTGGTACGGAAATCAGTTGGCAAGGACTTTTTCTCAAACATCAACCTAGTCTTCTTCCACAAAGTCCCTTCCAAGCCACTAGCAACTTGACCTGCTGCTAACATCTTCGGATCGACCTTGAAACAACGACAAAGAGTCGAAACACATCAACAGTCTTCTCAAATAACTTCTTCTTGGCGCTCTCTTCAATCTCGGCCTGTGACTCAAGGTCTGACGAAGGATCTGGAGGACCGCAATCTGCTTCCTGCTTTAGACCCGTCATGTACAAGAATATTTTATACCGCTTTGCCGCCTACATCTGATATATTATGATTGGTATTTTAGTAGGCGTGTCTAGACGCTCAAAGCCCCATCCTTGGAGTCTGGGAAGATCCATATCTTTAGGCTCAATATTCGCTCAGCTTCAATCAGCGCAAGAAGTCAATACGAGCGATTAAATTTAGCCGTAGCTTCATTTCAGGCTTGATCCTCCACAAAGCCCTGTAGCTGACTCGGCTGCTACTTCCTCGACTAGCATTTTGCTTTCTTATCTCTCGCCCCCTGCTGTTTGGTCTATTACACTTGATTTCTTTGCTGCAAAATGAGGTAATTAAGAGCATACATTGGCTTCAGCGATATCAGTTCAACGATAAAACTCACTCATTTCATATATCTTTAACATATTTAACAGCCTTTTATAGCAGTTGGAAGAAGCAGCCGCACCAAACGACCCAGAAACAAATTCGTGGCTTTGTCGCAATTGTTACGCCTTTTCAGCTCAGTACCCGTAATACAACATCGTCTTTGCATATTCGATCGCACATTACCTCTTTCATCAGCCCACTAGTCAAACGATCAATCACTTTCAATTCCTTCCCACACCACACAAAGAAATGCCTCATCCAACAAGATCCAACGACGAAATCTCTCTAGCAACAACCATCTCACCCATACGTGAAGCTGTGCGTGATCCCACCTCTTATCTACTCCCAACCATCAAAACCCAAGCACCGCCTAACACTCCAAACCCCCCCTCTCCAGGAAAAATTCGACGCCGCCACATTCCTCGCCTCCCACCGCCTCACCCGCACATGCGCACGCAACCCTTTCCCCCATGACTCCCTCCCGCTCAACCACCGCAAAGCCGGCGTCTGCTGCGACTTCGCCGCGTGGTCCGTCTTTCTTTTCGGCGTCGTGGAGCTGGTGACGCTGCACGGCGGGTGGGGGGAGTGTTATGTGCGAGAGATGCTGGGGGAAGGGAGGGGTGTGCTGATGAGGGAGAGGAGGGCGAGGGTTTGTGGGGTGGAGGGTAAGAAGGTGAGGGGGATTCTGTGAGGTGGTCTTAGAGTGGATTCGATGAGGAGGGGGGGTTGGGGGGAGCGAGATTGTAAGGAAGATGAGGCTGATAGGGCGCGAAAAGAGGATGGGGGATGGGGGGAAGGGAAAAAGTTTGATGAGGGATTGAGATCGGAGTGGTACAAAGGCGCGCGGGAATGAGATTGCTGTCTTAGATTTGTTTTTGGGTCTGGATCTCTCGTTGGCGTTGCTTTTTTCTTCTTTCTTTTTTTAGACGACCGACAGCTAATACCATCTTTTGCGCACTCTCGAGCTATCAATTTCAACACCTGAGTGTTTTCTCCAACATCCCGATCTGGTGCGAGGAAAGCTGCTTTTCCAAATCTTTCCGCTTGTAAGTACTGAGCCTCTGCTTACCGTGGCACCTCTGCCGGTGGTCCAATGGATCAAATGAAAATTTACCGGCAAGCTTCGAATGGCTTTGATCGGAGGATCTAACTGCATCACGTATGTCTCTGCGGTGCTAGACAGAAGTCTAGGGCTGTTTCGTGATTCGTGCGGGTTACTGTGCTGTGCGAATGTCTCTTTAGTAAAAGGGTGAGGATGAATTTCTGTTTGGGGAGGTTTTGAAAAGCCCCAGGGGAGGGGGGAAGTTACTGGAATAAAGCGTCGACGAACATCAAAATTAGTTCTGATCGAAGTTCACCCACGTACATCTATGAAGCAGAAGAAAAAGGCATGGGACGGTGCAAAAAGATTAAAACCCTACATCCACCCTAAACTTCAAACCGGGTCGTCCTAACCTAACTAAACCTCTCCCAGAAAGCGGTCCACGTGCTCCTATCAATCCATATTCAGAGCTTTCCCTTCCAAGTTCCTATCCCGCTTAACTCTAGCCTAACCCAGCTTTCAAACCCTCCGAGTCAAGAGCCTTCCCGCCTCAAACCTTCGCGCTTTCCTGCCTCAACAACTCCGCTACATCCGCGTCCAGATCCGCCATGACATCCCCCCCTTCATCAAATCCCACGCCCTCATCCCCATGGCTCATCTTCCGCTTCTTCGCCGCCGTTCCATTCATCCCGCTCGAGCCCGGCCGCCGCGGGATCTTCGGCACGTCGTCGAGCGGTTGCTCCAGCGGTGGCAGCGCCGTGTAGCCCTCAACGTGGGCGTTGGAGTTGTAGCTCTCGACATTGCCGCCGCCGGTCATGCTGGCGAGGAGGTTGGACACGTCGGTGTCTTCCTGGGGCTCCAGCTCCGCGTCCGCCGACATTATGGGAGGCGTTGGAGCCTCGACGGGCGGCGGGGTGAGGGCCTCGACTTCGGGGCGCTCCGGGTCGTCAAGGGGGGTGGTCGATTCGGGAATCGCAGGGACGGTGCTGCGGGGATCTTTGGGGCCTGGGGAAGCGTTGACGGGGGTGTTTTCCGCCGAGTAGGCGCGCATGATTCCGTCTTCGACATCGCGCTTTTTGGCCTCGGTTGAGGCTTTGCGGGTTTGGAGCTGAGTGAGGGATTCTTGGTCTTTTGTTAGAGCTTCGCGGTTGGTTTCGAGGATCTTGCTGAGGCCGTCGATTAGGGCTTCGCGGGATTTGATGCTCTCCGACAAGGAACTTTCGGCGTTGGCGAGGGATTTGAGGAGGGCAGAGAGGCGGGCGGCGTGGACGGGTGGGCTGGGGATGTTGGCGGAAGGGTCGTGGAGTTTGTCGTAGTCGGTGTTTGCCGTGTTGGTAGCGGTTGTAGAGGAAAGGGATGCTTTTGATACGGCTTGTTGGAGAGGAGCGAGGGGTTGAAGTTCGGCGGGGAGGGTTCCCGGACTGCTGGAGAACAGGGATCCGCCCATCAAGGGTTTCTTGTTAGCGGACCGTGTGCGGTCGACCTCATCGATTCGAGCTTCGACGGCTTCTTGGATTGGGATCTCAAAGACCTGTCGCGCTCGCCAGACTTCGACAACCCGCCGTATCTTGGTTTGGACCTCGGCTGTGGCTCCTTTATAGGCAATTTGAGTGGCTTCGGCAATAATCTGCATGAAATTGTTAGACTACGCTAGTCAGTCGAAAGCAAAATATCTTACAGGGGAGAAGGCATTAGGGAAGTCATCCTTTCGCCGTGCTCGTGAATTTTGTACAATTTCTAGACAAAGTCAGTGGTGCTTATTTAAATAATGCCCGTTTACTCACCATTGACCAGGTATATGAGGTTCAAACGTTTTGGCGCTCCTGAGTCTCGCAGACGAGTAAGCCAGTCATTGGCTATTCTGGACGCATGCCTCCTACACGACGTATTAGAATCCACTGATCTGACATAACTTGCGAAAAGGCTCACCTATGGAACATTATCCATTGCGATACCGAGACAATGCTGTCCTGCGTCTCGTTGAGTGACGATAATTTCGACTTCAGCGCGTCTTCCGTGAACGACATGTTCAATTTTGTTTTGGGACAGGTCTTCTACAGATTGGGGTGCTGATGCCGGTGTTCCTTGACTCCAAAAGAGAATGACAGGGGATCAAATGCATCTACAACTTTTTATACCCCGTGCGAAAGCGCGTCAATGGATACGAGTCGCGCGGAATAGGCTTCACTCCCAACTGCTATTGTCACAACAAACGCTGCGAGAATCGGGCAGTAGACCGTGTCGCGACGGCGAGTGCATTCGGAATGAAATCTAGTGATCTAAGACCCGTCCTTGCAATGTTTCAATGCCTCTGATGTTAGTCCAAATCTTTGGACCAACTGCGTGCTTATGTAGATGACTGGTTGTTTGTATGTAGCGACAGGTGAGGTCGACGAGGTTGAATCAGAGCTTCCACATGATCAGCCGAGAATTAGCCGAGTCCGCTGCGATTGACCTGGCGTGCATGGGGTGAGTCCCATAAACCCAGACAAACAAATTGCTAAATTTACGAACTGCAAGAACTTCGCCGGCTCTCCGACACGCATTTCATTCATATTCATCCTTCTAAAGCGCATTGAAGGCCAGTCATGGCAGACCGCTTCCCCTCAATAGAAGACATCGACGCCGGTAAAGTACACCGTAAAACGTTCAGCCAAACACCAGCTCACAGTTTTACCAGGCGACGCACCAGTTCAAACGAACGGCGGCGGCGACGGCACCAGCTTTCTCGACCGTGAGCGTGAGCTTCTAGGCGAAGATGCTGGCCAATTTGCAACCGCAGCCGACAACGCTGCGACCGTTGAGGACGGTGAAGATGACCTACTAGGAGGTGGCTTGACACAGAGTGCACCGGCGGGCGGCGAGGAGCTTTCGGCTTTTGAGTCGAGTTTTCCGGCGGTGGACACTACGAATGATGTGAGCGATTGCGCTTAGGTCTACCGGCTTCTCCTGACATTTGTAGAATGTTGGTCCTGGCGGTACTATCACTGGCAGCAATCTTCCGTACCAACCACAGGCTGGCGGGTATACGAACTACTCGGCGCCGGTCGAGGAGGAGGATACAGAACCAATAAGGTACAGCTTACGATACTCACTACGAAAAATTCTCGTGATATCAACTCTAACATCTAATCTACTAGACAATGGCGCGAAAAGCGCGACAGCGAAATCGCACGCCGGGACGAAGCCTCCGCGGAGAAGAAGCAAGAGACAATAGGCCGTGCTCGCGAAGACCTAGACTCCTTCTACGAGAACTACAACAAGAAATTAGACCGACAAAGAGGGAAAGTATCCGAAGAGGCCACAAAGTTCGTCGAGTCGATCGACAATACCGCTGCTGGAGGCACTGCATGGGAGAGAATCTCAAAGATTGCCGATCTACATAAGGGCGGGAAGAAGACGGCCGATGGGTCTGGCGCGAGCAAAGATCGGATGCGGAATTTGATTCTCGAGCTGGCGAAGGATGAGAGGGCACCGGGGGCGAGCGGCGTGTGATGACTTGGTGGTGGTGTAATTGTTTGAAGAGTGCAGAATTAAAGATGCACCAACTTCTCCCCATACTGGCTCCTAAGCTCGGTGATGGCAAAGATTCTTTTGTGTTGATTGTATACTTCAGTCTGGCTGCTTCCAAGGAGCATTTTGGGAGGTAGGTTGGAGTCGGTGGACATGGTCAGTCGATGCACATTTGCATGATAGCAATATTAAATGAAGAAGCTATCACCAGAGCTCGGGCTTTGCGGGCTTTCTACTTCCTTCTCAGCGTAGACACGGAGGTCCTTATCCATGGATCCAAATAGCGAACGATCTCCCCGTGCCCTGTCCGCTCCGCCTAGCACAAGACCCGGCTCTGCGCTAATCGTTGCCTTCTCGCTCGATAGGATCCGCTCTAATCTTCGCTCTTCGCTACGCAAGTCTTCCCAACACCCCAGGCCATATCTCTGTCTTATACTGCACTTATCTACCAGATTCCCCTTCTCACGTGTGGCTGACCCCCTCCTGTCGTACTGCTTTAGCGAGGCGCTGAACGTGTGTGGTGGCGACCTTAACACCTTGTTGAATGGCAAAGTGTTAGCCTACCCTGCTCAACTAGGTTGTTGCCTGCGAAGCTGGTGTCTCTAAGGATGTGATTCCTTTTCTTGCCAGGGTAGACTACAGCATTTCAGGGGTGCCGGCTCCGCCAAACATCCTTCTGACCCCAGCGATCCGGGACAACTGACTTTGCAATCGAGGAATGCCTCTGGTTCGGAAACATTTCGGGGGACGGCGTCCTGGTCTACCCAGTGCCAAGCCAACAAGCCCAAAATATCAAACCTTTTGTTGACCGCAAAAAACCACGAAGATAGGCGTCTCAATTCGCACTACTTCTCAATATACATTATCTGGCTGACTCTATAGCCTCTCATTGGTGAAATTGCCACCATGAATGCGAAAATAGACGAATTTTCAAGATGGATTTATGATGGTGCAGATCCCTGATGCTGGCTTATGTCTAAACAACCGCCTAATCCACCGGCAGGCGAGCGTAGCTGAGCAAATGAGCACATTATGTACATTAACGAGCGGGACCCCGCCGTCACGGCCACCAGTACAGGAATTGACAGGGCCAATCACATCCTCAGCAGCGCACCTCCCAGGCATTGACTGAGCACACCAATGATCATTCAAAGACAGTGACCTGCTTTCACTGATCTACTTCGCCTCGCTGCACACGCTCGACAGTCTGCAGAACCTCTGCATTCATGCTCGGCTCCATATATCCCAAGAGGCTCGCTGCAGACCCAGCCGCGACATGACCGGCTCTCCGGCGTTGAAGAGAGTCGCATACCAAACGCACAATCCAATCTGCTCATCCGTTGACTGTACCTTGAAGCAAGTGCTCGCCGATGACAGCTTTGCTTCGCCATGTACCAATTCCAAATCTGCCGGGAATAATCAGATCGCTAGATGCAACCATTTTCACGTCATGTGCATATTTTTCAACGACAGCAATGCCGCAGTATCATGGGATAGCATGGTCTTGTTGGTCTTGGTGATATCTATGGTAAAACTGGACTCGACCGGGCTCGCAATGTTGATGCCGCGAAGATGCTCTGTGGCGAAGAAAGGAGGTAAAGTAGACACAATGCGATGGTTGGTCATGGCTTTTGCAAAGCACTTGAGGAGATTGGACAAAGAGTTGGCGGAGATGGGGAGAGAGAAGGTAGTGCGGGACCTT
Source organism: Pyrenula massariospora (assembly GCA_021030905.1). Classification (NCBI taxonomy): domain Eukaryota; kingdom Fungi; phylum Ascomycota; class Eurotiomycetes; order Pyrenulales; family Pyrenulaceae; genus Pyrenula; species Pyrenula massariospora. Next base: position 929,473 of record JAGFMI010000005.1, read on the forward strand.
GATGGGATAGGAATGGATAGGATCTTGGATGAGCTGTGGAGTGGTCAATGAAAGAGGAGACCGAGGTTCAAAACAAGTCTCGGGACTTTCATTTTTTGAATTTGATTCTTTAATTTCTCAGATTTATAGACAAGGGATATCGGGATACCGGCGTTCAGACGGATAGCGAATTGTCTGTAATAGAACGGAGATTCGCAAGAGGCTGGAGCAATCTGACAAGACTAGACCCTAGACAGAATTTCAAAGTACTTGGTTGTTTTCTTTTAAAGGTAGAAGTTATCAATCTATTACTGCTTTCGGAAAACTGGGGAAGCTCGGAGCTCTCCCCGCAGGCGCTTCAAGCTCGAGCAATCTTCTCCCCGCCATCAATAGAAAATGCAATAGTGGCACTCGATATCTTGAACGTCGCAATGCCGTTGGAAGCAAATATCTAGAGAGATGGCTCAGGTCTACAATAGCCAACTTGTACCGAAACCCTGCCTTCGGTCGAAGCAATACTGACACTGCTAGGACGCCTTCGACCTCTACCACCGATTTCGAGAAGCAGAACGTACACTGAACTCACCCGATAATACTAATCTGCCTGCGCTTGGACATGCAGTTTCTGGTTCTATCGGAGCCGCGATCTCAAACATTGTTACCTACCCTCTTGATCTTATAATAACCAGGCTACAAATCCAACAACGCCGACGTAATGAAGGTGGATCCCTTTCAGATGTCGAGTACAAGGATCTGTGGGATGCGATACAAAAGATCTACTACACAGAAGGCGGGCTTCACGGATTCTACACGGGACTACTGCAGGATACAAGCAAAACGATCGCTGATTCATTTCTCTTCTTCCTAGCATACAACTATCTCAGGCGGCGGCGGCTTGATATCCAATATGGTTCGCCAATCTCACAGAAGCTTCTTCCGCCCCAAGACGAGCTGGGGATTGGCTTCATAGCTGGAGCTCTCACAAAGCTTCTGACGACACCATTATCCACCGTCGTGACCAGGAAACAGACTGCGGCTGTGACAACCTCACCAGAAAAAAGCGAAAAGCCATCAAGTGATGCTCACCGTCAGCTCTCTAGTCCAACCACCAAATCAATCATCCAATCCATCTACACCGAAAAAGGCATTCCAGGTTTCTGGTCCGGCTACTCTGCCTCCCTAATCCTCACCCTCAACCCCTCAATAACCTTCTTCCTTTTCGAACTCCTAAAGCGCGTCCTCCTCCCCAAAACCTCCCGCTCCCAACCACCCTCCTCATCCACCTTCCTCATCGCCGCCATCAGCAAAGCAATCGCGAGCAGCATCACCTACCCCTTCTCCCTCGCCAAAGCCCGCGCCCAAGCATCCTCCTCCTCCTCCTCCACCACCCAATCAAAACCCCCCACCACCATCTTCACCACCCTCGCCCACATCACCACCACCTCGGGCCCCACCGCCCTCTACGCCGGCCTCCCCCTCGAAGTCCTCAAGGGCTTCTTCTCCCACGGCACCACCATGCTCGTCAAGCAGTACACCCACTCCCTCGTCATCTCCCTCTACTACACCGCCGCCTCCCTCGCGCGCCTGCTCACCACCCGCCGCCCGCACGTCGCCGAGCTGATGCAGCGCGCGGACGCGCAGCGCGTCGAGTACTTTGACCTGGCGCGGGCGCGGGCGGCCGAGGCGAAGGGGGTGGTGGAGGATAAGGTACAGGAGGTGGTGAGTCGGGCGGCGGATGAGACAGCGGAGTTGGTGGCGGATTATGTGGTGGAGGAGGAGGTGGGGGAGTGGAGGAGTTTGTATCAGAGGGGGGTTTGGGGGGAGAAGGAGTAGGAGGTAATGAGATAGTGTGGGTTCGGTTTGGCTGGAAAAGTTTTGTGGGCATCATCTGGGATATGGGAGGGAAAGAAGGTCGGTGGGTTGGTGTCATGAATGAACAGAATGAAAATATCTGCGCCCATGATCTGTAGCGTGGCTTGAACTCTGCATAGATCAATCATAAATTCTCTCAGAATGCTGAACTTTGTTACGCATATTCCGTATCTAAGGCAAGAAGGGTATCGTATCAATATCAAAAACCACCCTGGGCCGGCATCAAGTCCAAGCCGCTCAACCCATTTTTCGTATCCAAAGCCCTAGTCCAGACCTTCCCCATATTCCGTGGCCCCTACCCAAGAAACCAACTTAGCCAACGATCAAGTCTCCATCCCCAAGCTCAGATTCTCCAGCCTCTTCATCGCCGCCTCAATGATAGCCCCCTCTCTGTCTACCATCTCCATCGCGTCCGCGATCCTCGCTTTTTGAAGCTTCGGCGGGACCGTGCTCGCGGCAGAATTGGTCCTTGACAGAGCCGGCGACGGGGTCGATTCCCTGAGCGACCGTGAATCCTCGGCTTCTTTCCCCTTTCCCAGAGATGATAGTGCGGCGTGGGCTTCGGGAAGGAGTTTTTGGTGTAAGGATTCGAGCTGTGTTGGCTCGTTAGTCGAAGATATGAATGATAGATAAGAGAAAGTGACAACATACCGTATCAAACCTAGCACCTAAAGCGCGGTCCTTGCCACGCCCATCATCCTCCTCTGACTCTCCACCTCCCTCTACCCCGAAGCTCCTCGCCAAAGCACCAACTTCTTCCACCCACTCTTTCTCTTTTTTACTCAGTTCCCTGCCCTTCCCACCTAGAACTTCACTTCTCCCCACCTTCTTTCTCAACTCTTCGTACCTTATTGTCATTTTCTTCTGCTTCTCTTTCGCCCTCTCTATCCGCTCAACGTAACTCCCCTGTTCACCCTCGGACTGCTCGTGTTTTTCCGCCATATTCTGCAACCGTTCTGCGACCTGCCTCATCTGGCTGATCTGTCCGTTTAGCTCGTTGCAGAGCCGGTCGACTCGACGGAAGAGCTCCGCAGCGGCTCTCTCGATGGAGTGTGTTTCTATACTAAGGCCGCGATGGGCAGAGGATAGGATTTCGAGGGTGGAGGGTGAAAGTCGGATCTCGGATGTTAAGCTGTTGCGGTACCGAGCGGGGATTGCGGAGCGAATTTTGGCGATTGAGGCAGCAGGCTGAGCGTAGAAGGCATGGGATGGGGTATATGCTGGTCTTGGGGTTGGGATATCCGGTTCGGGAGAGTCTTCTGCGAGTTCGAGGGATCTGCTTTTGCGGAAAAGTGCTGCTGGTGAAGAGTCGGGTTGAGATTGGTCATGAGGCGGATCGAGGACGAGAGCGTGCGCCTGTTGGTTAGAGAATGTCAGGAGAAGGTAGCCTATCTCTTCGTGCTGGAAAAGCTGACAGGCAGGAAGGTGTGAAGCTCCTGTTGGATCAGGGTCGAAGATCAAAAGGCTTTCGGAAAGGGTAATCTGGTCTTCACATAATAACTGTAGTCGAAATGGCAGTCCACTACTATTTACGTCCGGGTTATCATACTTCGAAGAAGCGGTCAATTCTTTCTCTAGTCTTGAAGTCCAGGAGGATAGCGAGAAATAGTTGACAGAATTTGAAGATGTAACAAAGAAATCATATCGTGAATAGATGTCAGGAGTAATAGCTGGCCAGTTGGCAAGATCTTCGTCTTTCGGATCTGTCTTAGACGGTTTAGAGATTTTAAGCGTTTCGACAACGATTAGCTCTTTCGGTTCGGACGGCGGAGGAACTGCAAACGAGGACGTTTTCTTTTTGGGCAACCATTGCCCTTGCACGCCCTCAAGGCTCATGCAAATCTGTAATTGACGGTCTGAAGAAGTAAGGCATACCACGGTTGCAGAAATACCTGGTTCTTTAGGCTCTTGGTGAATTTCGTCCTGGTCTTCGTACCCTTCAAGCTTAGGTGCTATAACATAAATGTCGGCGACGTCTAAGTCAAGTTCGAGCTGTTCATCCTCTGCGTTGGCTAGAAATGGCCCTTGCAGTCGGGGGATTGGGCTTGGATTCGAAGGCCGAGATCGAATTTCAACGGATTCCTGAACGTCTGGCATGCCTTCAATGGTCGGAACTAGGGGTTCCTCCTCGTCTATTTCTTGAATCCACTGATACTGCTCTTGCACTTGAGCGGCATCATCCTCTTCATCGTTAGGCTCGGCGCCGAAGGATGCCATCTCACTGACAATTGAAGTCGTCAAGGAAGAAAGAGTGGTTTGCGTAGGTACCCATTGTGACGGCAATAAGGGACACAGAGCGTACACATCCCCTGTCCTCATTCCAACCCATAAAGTCATGGCAGCCCATCCATCCTCGTCCTCGTAACCTTGACCTCCAAAGCATGCAGACGCAACCTCCATGTCAAATACGTCCGCCGAGAATCCCTTGCTCTTACCAAATCCTCGCGGTTCGAGATTTTCGTCACACGATGTCCCGTCTGCAAGTCTCGTTAAGTCGATTGCTAGCGCTGGACGGTCGAATGTCCATTGGTTAACCCTATCTAACTCCCATATTCTCACGGCAGCATCTGCGGTCACTGTGACAAGGCAATCAGATGCAGTTGTGCTAACGGCGAGGGGATGCCACAGGGCCGCTACGACAGGCGATTGAGGGAGAACATGAGTGGTAGGCCCTAATTGGAAGGTCTTTAGTCTCAGAGGGGTTCGATCTTTCGAACGAAGATGTGAAGGGTCGGGTAGAATCGCTATATGGACAGTATGCTCGGTGAGAATTGCGATAAAGGAGCCAGATCGTGAGACAATGAGTTGTCTGATTTGTTGGTAGACTGGGACTGTCAAGACCTGAACTCTTTAGCGCCTGAAAGTTTATATCTGTATCTTGTTCCTACTCTATAAGAAAGTTCATCTCCATAGCTTGGAGAACTGCCTCTCGATTTTGCTGCTTGAGCATGTTTCCGTTCCTCTGCTCGATGCGCTTCTAAAACCAGATTCATCCACCTGATCTGGTTCCCACTGGCGATAAAGATTTCATCTCCACGTTTTGCGAGTAGTCTTCGTGGCCCGGAGTATGGCGTGACCCGTGTATTGCCATTTACCGTATTTGCAGAGCTGTTAGAAAGCCTGTTGGGAGTATCAGGCGGCGGATCCGTAAAGATTCTGGAGCCCGTGCTTGGTCTGGAAATCCATGAGGGAGTGTAACTGACAATTTTCGGCATTCTGAGAATGGGCTCAAAATTTTGCGCACGGGCTCGGAGTGCGTTGAGAGGTTTAGGATAAAAGATTTAATACCGCAGGTGTCATACCATAGCCTGAAATGTTGTGCTGCGACTGTTATGGCCTTGACGCCTTGAGAGAGAAAAGGTGATATTTTGTGTTTGGTCGGCGAGCTTGACGCGGAGCTTGGAGCTTCTCCGCGTTTCCCACGCTCCACACCAGGACATGAAAGTCGCGAAAGCTCCCCTGCTCTGGATCCAGCCTTTATACATCCACCATGGCTTCAACAACCGTTCAGACGACAGTAGATAGACTCGACAGACCTAGCGCTTACTATTTAGGAAGAGTGAGTCCACATTCCCCGTCCATGGTGCAGCAGGGCTGATATACGTCAAGAACAAGAAGCGAAAATTCAACCATGACCGAGATCGTGATGAGCGGGATGGCGATGAAGTAACGAAAGAAGATCCGAGTGACCCTTTGAAAGATGCTACAACTCTATATGTTGGAAACCTGTTAGGATACCTCTCGGAACTCTACGCATATCACCACTGACGGAAAGTCAGGTCATTTTACACTACAGAAGAACAGATACACGAGCTCTTTGCGAAGTGAGCCACCATCCCGAACAGTCCAAACACTATCTCTAATGATGTTGAACAGATGCGGCGAGATCAAAAGGCTGGTGATGGGACTTGACCGCTTTCAGAAGACCCCTTGTGGCTTTTGTTTCGTTGAATACTACACTCACCAAGACGCACTTGACTGCATGAAATACATAGGAGGTACGAAGCTAGATGAAAGAATTATTAGGACAGATTTGGATCCTGGCTTTCAAGAAGGAAGACAATATGGGTATGGCGATGCTGTTGGCATGCCGAGCGAACTGAGCTGATTCCTAACAGGCGAGGCAAATCCGGTGGGCAAGTCCGAGATGAGTATCGTGACGAATTCGACCCCGGTCGTGGTGGATATGGCAGAGCTATTGCTGCAGAGAGGCAGAAGGAGGAAGAAGAGTATGGCAGGGGAAGATAACATTGTCGACGGTCACTCACGAGGGATATCAAGGAGACATCTTAGGTCTTTGGCATCTTTACAATACATCTTGAAAAGTGTATGCAAGATGGGTAGCTTGCATTTTTTTCGAGGTACTATCGCATTTGAGTACATTCAATTTCAGCTTTTCTGAGACTCATCAACTCCAGACGCTAATATGCTCTCAAGGCGAGCCTCCCGGATGCAAAGCCGGCTATCCTAACACTGTTCCTTCCTACGATTCAGTACCTCTTTTTGTACCTGCAACAACCACCATATGTGAATGCGACTGTCATTGCTGAGTTCTGGATGGAAACTCGTCCCAAAAACATTTCCTTGCTTCACCGCGATCATGTCTCCTGCTTCCCCGCTGAAATCTACCTTTTCCAACTGTTCCTTTAGTCTGTTCACTCGGCCCGGCAGGACTCCCATCACATGCACTTCTTTCTCGAGTGCTTTCTTTGCCACGAGGTCATTAGCTTTTCTTGAAGGTGCGACCACCGAGTTGGCTTTCTCCTGTTCTCGCGTCTGGATCCCTTCGACATTTGGGAGTATCTTCTCGACAACAGGTGCGCGAATAAAAATGCCCGGAAAGCCGGTGCCGGTCTCAATTTCGAATCCAGAAAGTTCGTCAAGAAAAGGTAGATTCAACTCTGCCTGAAAGCTTTCGATCTGTCTCCCGAAATGGTTTCGGTTTACGCGTACATCCAGGCCACCTATCAGGTCTTGCCCGCCTTTCATTGTGGAATTGGCCGCTTCAGCGAGCAGTATGAGGCCAGCGCATGTACCCCATGTTGGATGTCGGTCACGCCTGAACAGTGTTATGTAAGTCAGAGTTTGCGACGGTGGAATAGTTTACTACACTTACTTGACAAAGTCTCGAAGAGGCTCTAGGAGACCGATTCTAGCGGCTACGATGGCAATTGAGGTGCTCTCGCCTCCAGGGATGATCAGGGCGTCACATTGCGAGAGGTGAACCTGGTTCCTGACCTCAATTACTTGGAAGTTGAGATCTTCTTCGCTAGGAAATATGGTTCTCAGGGTCACAGCAGCTTGCTTGAGAAGCTTGACATGTTCGATGAAGGCGCCTTGCAAAGCAAGAACGCCAACTGTGGTATTCATTGCATGATATTCGGTAGCGAAAAAGTCATCTGTGACCTTTAAGAAAAGAGTCATCAATGACGCCGATCTCCGTGACCGTTTTTCTGCCACCGCCTTTAAGCCTCAACCTTAAATTTAGTCCGATAGCAAGCGTATATGATAGGTCGGGTCGATCTCTTCAGCTGTGAATAGAAAATAGTAAATCTCGCCGGTGACCTCCGTGTTTACTTCCCGAGGCCTTAGAACCTGATGAGTCGTCTCTCATGATACGTTAATCGCTATGCTTTACGCTCCTCCTTCTCAGCAAACCTACGAGCCCACTGACATGGAAGGAGATTACTGATACAAGCCCGCTCCTGCATCAAGCTACGGACATGTTTCCTAATGATCGTCTCCGTGTTGCTCCTTCTAAATGCCATCTACAGGCCATCGTTAAAAGCCTAAATTCCTTTAACAACTGTTCTTGTTAGCTGCTTTGACAAATTCAGGCTTTTCTTTTCTCTGACATTTTATCGTCACCATGTCTTCCCCTCCCAGATTAGAACTTCTCTACATGGACACCCGGCCGCTGACCAAACGATCTACCGTCCTGCCCCTTCTATCCTCTCTCCGCTCCGAGGAAGCTGATTCCGTGACCCGCTTCTATCACTTGAGAGATCGCCACATGTCACTCGCCTCTCATCTTCTGAAATACTACTTCATCCACCGTACCGCTCGCATCCCCTGGTCCTCCATCGCAATTTCTCGCACTCCACCACCCCACAAACGCCCCTTCTGGGCCCCTCCCGAAAACGTATCTCTTGCCGTTCCGGGCCTCGAATTCAACGTCTCGCACCAAAACGGCTTAGTGGCTCTGCTCGGCTGTCCCCTCGCCACAGAGCTCATCTCCCAACCCGCCGCATCCCCAACGGCCTCCCAGACAGCACGCCCAAGCGCCGATACCGCCTCCCCAACGGCCTCCCAAACAATCCGTCTAGGCATCGACATCACCTCCCCCACCGAATCCCGCGGCCGCGCCCAATCCGTCACCACGGAAGAGCACTTCGTCGACTGGGCCGACACCTTCACCTCGGCCTTCTCCGACGGCGAGCTCGACGAGATGAAGTACTCCGCGCCGCCCCAGATCCCGCCCTTCACCGAGGCCCACGAGGCGGACTTTGTCGCCGCCAAGCTGCGCCGCTTCTACGCCTTCTGGGCCCTGAAGGAGGCGTACATCAAGATGACCGGCGAGGCGCTCCTCGCGCCCTGGCTGAGGGAGCTGGAGTTTCGGGGGGTCAAGGCTCCGCCGGAAGGGGGGGAGGAGGAGGGGAGCTGGGGGAAGGTGGAGAACGAGGTCGAGGTGTGGCTGCGCGGGGAGAAGGTCGACGACGAGGGGGGGGCGAAGATGGCGATGCGGGGGTATGGGAAGGACTTTATCGTGGCGACGGCGGTGGAGGGGTTGAGCGAGAATGTGTTGAAGGCGACTAAGTTTAGGGGTGTGGATCTGGAGAAGGATATCGAGCCGTGCGCGACGGGGAGGTGCAAGTGTTTGGACGGGTGAGTCGGTCAGAACACAGTGTACAGTGAGACCGCGATACAAGTATCAAGGGCATCCCATTGAGTGCTTCTCTCACAGGTCAAATAGGCCCTCGCCGGCTGCCAGCGGCCTTCCTGTAAGAGCCTCAAACATAGAAATACGTCTGTAAAGATCTTGAGCTATAGAGACTGGATGGCGACTTGACGGTTGGGCAATAAGGCGGTCGCTTTATGTCGAGGGTTTACCGTCGTCCTTATTCTCCACACGCGAAATCAAATAGTATTACAAATAAGCTCAAGAGCAATCTCCATTCATTCATTCAACGCGCGCAACCTCCTCAAGAGAGCAGCGCCCGAATCCAAAAGATCGGGAAAAAAAATTGGAAAATTCCTATTGTACATATTCACATCCCTTTCTCCCCATTCTGTGAGTGTAGCTCATCGTGACTGACCGTGTCACGTCTCCCAACCCAAGCGTTCGGTTCAGAAAATGCCCATACCCTAGATGGTATCCAGGATTATCCCCAAAAAGCTCTCGGCGACGAATCAATGCAGAACCAACACCACCCCAATGCTTGCAAATTTCTCGCTTGAACGCCTCATGTAATGAAATGCAACAACGCCTCTTGTTGAGAAAGAACTCCGGAGAAAATGATATTCGTTTCGAAATGGCATCGAACGGTTACTTTGCATTTGATGCCCTTTTAATCTTCATCTTCTTCCTCCTCGTAGTCGTCATCGTCGTCCAAACTCTCCATCGCGTCCTTTATGTACTGTGCGGCCTGTGGAGGATTAGCAGAGGATTTTTATACAGACCGGGTAGAACCACGTACCTTTGGATCCAAATTCAAAGCCGCCGTGAAGGATTTGATAGCTTCGCCCTTGTTCCTCATCATCTTGTACAATCGGCCCAGAAGGAAATGGACGTTCGCCTCATCCGGCACGAGATCCTTGAGCGTCTTAAGCTCAGTCAATGCCATCTGCGGCTCGTTCAGCGTCATCAACACCCGTGCTTTCTTGAACCGACTCAGCGCCTGTGTAGGTGCAAGGTTACATGCACGAGTGTAGTAGTCCAGTGCTGCGTGCGGATTCTTGAGCTTCTCAAGGACGATGCCGATACAACAAACCAGCACGGCATTAGCAGGATTAATGCTGCAGGCAGTCTGATAATGCTGCTCGGCGTACTCGTATTTGCCATTCTTTTCATACACTTTCCCAAGTCCGTACCAGGCGTTGTAGTGCCGGCGGTCAGCACCAATGGCACTTCGATAGGCGTCAAGAGCTTTGTCATACTCCTCATTTGACATGTATTCATGACCTTGTAGCGTAAAGCCATAGGCAAACGACGGATCCAGCTGAGTGGCCCGCTTAAAGCACTTTATTGCCTGATCATGCTCGCGAGAAAGTGAGAAAGCATTTCCGATAGCACACCATGACTGCGGTGCAAGGCGTTCGGTGTCCATGAGTGAGTGAGCGAGAAAGGCGAGGTCAATATCAGACTTGAGGTGCCACAAGGTGGTGGAGTAGAATTCCATGTCATCGAGTCTGCTTGGTTCAAACTCTCTAGCCCGGGCAAAGAAATATTCGGCAGAAGTGTAGTCAGCTTGCTCAAAGTAGGCTCGACCTATTTGAGACACAACCCATGAAGTTTCGCGTTGAGATGGAGGAAGCGAATTGAAGACTGAGACTGCCTCTTGACACTTGTAATGTGATAGGTTGTACTGGCCAAGGGCAAGTTTCGTGAACAAATCACAGAGATATTGCAAAGCTTCGGTTTCTCTTGTTTTATCGTGTAACAAGGATTTCTGCTGGCCGTTGGATGCGCTCTTGGTCACAGCAACACTGGCTTTGGATTCTTTTCCATCAATGTCCATCAATTCTGACTGAAGCTTCCGATCACGATTGCCACTAACCACACGCCCAACGGTCGAAGTTGCTGCTGTGCGACCTTTCGTGCCTGTGGCTTTGGCCTTCTTGATATCTCTGCCCTCGCGGAGCCCGTTGAAAGCACCAGTAAAAGAGAGCTTGCTTCCAGCAGTGCCTACTGGTCTGACCGTGTCTCGCAGCCTGTCGCTCCTCCGTGTTGGTGCTGGAGCACCATTTGGCATCGTGTTCGAGTGTGCTGTCTGCCCCGATATTGTCCGTTTATGACCCGTAGGTTCCGGGGCTTGAAGTATCTGCACTTCCTCTGCACCGGGTTTGCCACGCGTTCGAGTCTTTGGTAGGGGGTTTCGCATCCTGGGCGGAGCTCCAAGTTCTAAGCCCATATCTTGAGCACGGTTGGCTTTTCGAGGTGGAGCTGATGGGATACCGAACGGGTCCTCCGGTATGGAATCTTCGTGGACCACGCTGGAGAAGTCGCTGGCATGGGTGGAGGGGGTCTCTGCGGTGTCAAGCCTTGCATCTGCATTTTCGGAATCGAAACTGTTCATGGACCCATTTAATTTCTGCCATAAGGCAGAGCTACCATGAGTCGAGCCGCCGTTTATTTTTGAGCTCACCGAAGAGAAGGGATCACCGGGTTGAGGCTGTGGTTGGGCGGAAGAGGATGAAGTATGTGTTTTGTCTTGCACAGTCTTGGGTTTTTGTTCTTGCTCGTTCGCATACGAGGAGAGGAGATCAACCATCTCTGGGCTTGCTTTGTATATGTTTGAGATATTGATGGGGCAGCCTTTGCGATGGTTAGCTCGTACACTTTTCACGACGCTGATGTTTAAAGCTCACCGGACTCGCAGATACCTTGGAAAGCGTCCCACATGAACGGGTTGAGGTTCAGGGCGTCTACCCAGCATTCCACAGCCTTCTGATGGTCTTTGTGAGCACTCCAGAGCTTTCCAAGGAGCGTGTATACCGCTGCTGCATCCGGTAGATGTTGTCGCCGTGTCTCGCTATGCTGCCCCATACAATTCCTCGCCTGCCAGCTTGGACGGCATCTCTCCAGGGCAGATATTCCCTCAAGAGTTTTGCCCAGGTCCAGGCAGGCTTGCGCAAATACATAGCCGCAGCCGAGATGATGGGAACGGGAAGCGTGAGTTTTGATCGTGTCGTAGGCGGCCTTCATCTGGCCACCCTGATATTGGCATAGAGCGAGCAGATAGCAAGCCTCGGAGCTTCGGGGTTCGTGTGCATGAAGCCGCCCAGCTAGAAAGAGTGCGTTTTTCAGAAGATTGTTGTCCAAGTGGTAGTATATGAATTGGCGGAGCTGAGAGGAAATGTGAGGGTTGTTGGCGGGTGCCATTTTGGCGGGAGGTCTGGCGCTCTGCACCATAAGGATGGAAGAGATATTAAATGCAAGTCGTAGTAATCGTTTCCAAGTATCGTGTCAAGGTTCGTGATCAGCGAGCTGGAGGGTAAGTACAAGGCGACTGTCACCAGGGACGAGGGAAGAACGCATTCAGCAAATAACGCCGGGGATGTTCCTGCGGTGGAAGAACAATGAAGGTGAAACTCGCGGCAGAGTGACTGCCATTCTCAATCTACCATATGACGGAGACTGAAAGGGTGAATGTCCAGGTGGGATAAAGGAGAGGCTAGGTAGGTACCTGAGTTCCTACTGTGTAGCCGATCTTTGGATGTTTTGGTGGATCTGCTTTGGTGTATTGCGGGTGGTTGGAGCGGCGCTAAACGAACGCAGCCGCCCAAAGGAAGCCTGTGCTGGCGGATCACCTCATCCACACGATCAACATTTATAACCCGGGTTTGTTCCCCCTGCCGCATGGGCTTTTTATGGAGTGAAAAGATGGTCTACCGATAATTTGATCCTATGAGATGCTCCATTGCAGTGAAAGGCTACACACAAAGCCCTGAAGCTCACCTGCTCGTCAATTTCAATCAGAACAACTTATCCAGGCCTTCCATCTAAATCTTCGGTACAGTCAAGGGCTGTCGACTCGCCTCTAGATGGCCAAAAAAGCTACGAAGTCCCTCGCAGCGCGCAACACATCCAGACTCAGCACCACACATGTGATATCCCTAGCACTAAATCTACTTTTTTTCGCGCTGCATTTCCTTTTTCACCGTCCTGCACGGTTACTCCCGTACTTTTCCCTCAATGGTCCAGCTCTTGCAATTGAATTCTATCTCGACCGCCTCGGACGCCCGAAATTCTCACCTGATGGCTCGGTACGCTCCGCCGGGGAGGATCTCGATGCTAAAGGGCTGACCGAGTGGATGTGGGATGTCCTTTATTGGACCTGGATCTGCGTCGTGGCAGTCTGTGTGTTTGGGGATCGGGCATGGTGGCTGTATGTTGTGGTGCCGGCATATAGTGCCTGGCTAGCATGGACGACCGCATCTGGAGTGCGGAAAGGTTTCGGAGGCTTGGGGCAGGAAGGCAATGAAGGTCTCGGAGCTGGAAATGCAGACAGTAAGAGGCAGAAAAAGCTGGAGAAAAGGGGAGGTCAAAAGGTTTCCTACCGGTGAACAAGGAATTGTCAACACTTTCGAGTAAGGGGCTGTTTTTTTCAGCATGAAATTTAAAAGATCGTTGGGTGAAGAATCTGGGCAAGAGCTCTGATAAACGAATCTGCCGGCACCTCATCAAATACCATTTCAAAGTCAATTCAACTTCTGCAAAGAGGCAACAAGGAGGCAGAAACATCAAACGCGATGCAAGCTTTACTCGAAGAAAGTAAAGGTGTTGGTTCCTATGGCGGTCTGGGGCCAAGTGCCGGCAGAAAATGCTCACCATCCACGCCACTTGAACGTTGCCTGACCGAGTGCTAACCAATGCACTATGCGAAGGAACTTCTTCCGTTCGTCCATGGAATTGCCTCTGACCCGGTAAGACAACCTCGCAAGACAGAAACTTGAGAGTAATTGGGGAGACAATGCTACAGTTCAAACCGCGCTTTCTAACTCATATATTGCTAAAATTGCGAAGTGGATATCTACAAACAATCAGCCATACCAAGATCCTCTCCTGATCGCCAATTTGAGAGGCAAAAAAATGAGATGTTGTCAACAAATGAGAAAGACCTCTCTAGCGAGATTCGGGTATGGTACAGGCTCGGACATAAGAAACCGGCGTTTGAATCGTCAAGGCATGCCACTATTACCGCTTCTCAAGACTTCCCTATAACTTTCATCTAATCTCCTTGATGTGATGCTCTCCTGCAATAAATCTACCTCTTTGCACCCCTTTAATCATTCAGAGCTCGTCTTTCGCTCGGTCGGTGACGCTGCTCGCAGCGCTACTCACACTACTGGCGAGCTCCTCGACGTTGCTTTTGGCAGCCGCGTAAGCATCAGAGGCTCCACCACCAATATCGCCTGCAAATGCTGCCAATCTGATTCGAGCACTCTCCACAGCGCCGCTCAGCCTCAATTGGGCGCTTTCTAAGGCACCCTTCTCCGGACCATAGACTGCTTCACTGACTTTAGCTTGGACGGAGGAATAGGCGTTACTGACCACTGAGCCTGCCGCATCGGCATTCTCAGACACTATTGAAGACACAGACGCATAAACGCCGGTTGCGGCAGAGTAAGCGGCGGATGTGGCGGATTCCACGGTACCGGTTGGCGTTCCGTAGAAAGCAGCATTAATGGCGTCCATGGCACTAGACATGGCGTCAGAAATGGACGATGACGCTGCTTCAGCATAGCCAGTTTGAGTGCCATAAACAGCCTCACTAGCCATTGCGCTAGCTTCTGCGTAGTTCTTTGCGATGGCAGACGAAGCGGAATCATAAGTATCTGCTGCTGCAGACATTGCTTGCTCAAAACTACCTTTGGATGTGCCGTAAATCTGTGCACTGGCAGCATCGACTGCGGCATTCAAGCGGTCTGCTGCTGAACCCAAGATCACTTCAACAGTAGGAGGAGGTGTAAAATAGCTTGAAACTACGGATGATGCTGTTCCGTATACCTCGCCTGCGTAGCTTGAGACAGATGAGGCCATGCTTACGTGATATCCAGTGCTGTATGCCGAGCTGAATCTGCTCAAGACGCTTTCTGTAAAATCTGGCTCTTTACCGTGTATCAGCTCAGACATCAAAGCTGCCACAGCGGAGTATTGAGAAGCTGCGGCATCCGTAACCTGTGATGAGAAATCGCCCGCCTGGGAGGCGATTGAGTCAGCCCATGGTGTCGGGGATCCGTAGATTTGCTCGCTCGCCTTAGAAACAAGGGACTGCCAGTTTTCTGAGGCCTGGCTGCTTAGTGACTCTGCAGTACCTTTGGGAGTGCCATACACTGCGTTCGATGCTGCGCTAGAAGCTGCGGCCAGCGTCTTCGAAGCAGCAGCTAGGGCTGATTCATACTGTGAAGAAGCCAGATCAACAGCTTCTTGAGCTGGTGACTTGGTAGTGGCACCTACCACAGAGCGAGCAGTGCTCATTGCCGCGGCGAGGTTTTCCGAGGCTACGGATGAAGCACGGCTGTACTGGGCCTGAGCTGCATCGAGAAGACTCTGATAAGCGGCAGTACTTGTTCCGTAAACGGCATTCGAAGCTGAACTATAAGCACTCTCATACGCAGGCGTAGGTGTGCCAAAGATCGCGGTTGAGGCCACACCGATATACTCTGAATAACGGTCGTGCGCAAGCCCTATAGCCTCATAATATCTTCGTTGTGCTTCTTGGAGCAAACTTTGGTGAGCAGGGGTGGACGTCGGCCCGTAAGCGGCTCTTGCGCTGGAGTACTGTGCTGAAGCACTGCTCAAGCTATCTTGGAGCTTCGAAGAGGCCGCAGAAGAAATGGATTCAAAAGCACCTTGAGTAGGAGTAAGTTTAGCGTTTATAGCATCGGCGACTTGTGAATACTGCGAATTTGCAGCCTCTTTTGCTGCCTCCAGCCGTGCGCTAGCGGCTTCAAGAGATCCAGAGTATGCTGATTCGATTGAGGTAAACATTTGCTCGTGGACTGGTTTAGGAGTGCCTGAAATTTGCTGAGAGGCAATGGACTTGGCATGCTCGTAATGATCTTGGGCACGACTGATTGCGTCGGAGTATGCAGAGCTTGCCTGGCTGTAGATCGAGGCAGTCGCCGGTGTAGGAATGCCAAAGATGACTGCAGATGCCCTGGATACTGTTAGATCGACACATTTTCGTATTCAAGATACAATTACTTACGCAG
The DNA here is from genome assembly GCA_021030905.1 of Pyrenula massariospora. Taxonomy (NCBI): domain Eukaryota; kingdom Fungi; phylum Ascomycota; class Eurotiomycetes; order Pyrenulales; family Pyrenulaceae; genus Pyrenula; species Pyrenula massariospora. Next base: position 945,262 of record JAGFMI010000005.1, read on the forward strand.
CCACTGCTTCATTGAACTTTTCAGAAGCGACGCTTGCCGCACTCTCTGCTGTGCCTTGGCTTGTGCCGTAAAGAATGCTAGACGCAGCGGCAATGGCGCTTGAATATTGAGCAGCTGCGAGCGAGGTGGCGCTTCCCGCTGCGCCTTGCGTTGACCCAAAGAGAGCTTCGGTGACAGCCTTCGTAGCATCAGTGTAGCGGTCGCCCGCCTCGCTTATAACTTTCTGCAGACGTTCCGAATATGAATCAGCATCGCTATCATTAATGATATCGTCTAGCACAGGTTTCTGCCCCTTCACACTCTGTGCCATTGCACCTCCCCATATCTTACCAGAAGCATCTTGACTGGCAGAACCGAGCGTTGAAGATACGTCATCGACGGCAGTATTGGCAGCATCGCTTAAGCTCGACAGAGAATCCGATATGCCATCTTCTTTTGGAGCAGCTTTAGTTTCGTCACCAGAAACAGCAGAAACCACCGAAGCCGTAGCCTCATCAATTTTCTTTTCGGCAATGTCAGTACCCTTGCTGACCGCCTCAGAGATGGATTCTGCAGCTATAGAAGCGGAGGCGGAAGCTTGCTTGCTGACGTCGGCCGTTGATTCCCCTAGGACTGCCTCAGAAGCTGCACTGACAAATTTATCGGCTGAAGAGGAAACACGTGATAAAGTGCCCTCAGTCGAAACCTGGCTCGGCTCCACTGCAGCCTCACTGAGACTCGCAGCTTTCTCGGCAATCTTTGAGGCAGCTGAAGCTGCTGCCGCGGGGATTGCCTTGCTTTCAAAATTGTCACTGGAATCGTGGGCATGTATCTTCCATTTTCCAACATCTTTCAATCGACCGAGTTCTTTTGCAGCAGCCTCAGCTACATCCATAGCTTTTGAGACTAGCTCAGTACCAGCATTCTTGGCCTTTTCCAATTTCTCGTGTTTCATTGCCACGTCCTGGACTTCGGTCCGCCAGCTTGAGAATTGCTTTTTTAAATCGTGGTACTTCGCCCAGTCTTGGTAGGTGACTCCGTCCATCCAAGCCCACCTCATTCCGATTTCTTGAAGACCTAGGTCACTTATGCTATCAAGAACGCTGAGAGTAGTATCTGACGCCGCTTCAGCTCTCTGAAACAATCTAGCGTTAAACACATTATACCACTCCCGCAATGCTTGCGCTCTTCCTCTTATAACTAGGCCTGCTTTCCGGACTGCTGCTAGGACTTGCTCTTCCCCGTCTTCCAGATCCGACTTTTCAGGATCTTTTGGCAAAGATGATACTATTTTTTTGATCTGGGTCTTTACCCTCGCAATTTCTGTCTCGGCTGCAGTAGTGAGTGCTCTGTATAGTCCATCTGCTTCCCCGTGAACCTCACTAGAAATAAGCCCTTCCATAATCTCGTCTACGCGCTCGGACAAATCGTCCGAACCCTTATCTGCTGCAACAGCGAACTTCTCCTGCCACGTATGGAGATCTGTAGCAATTTTCTCTCGAGCAGCTGCGATTTGCTGTTCCGATGTAAGTGATGTCTTCTCTGCTGGAGCTTCAACAGATTGGGATGGCGCATCTTCCGAAGATATGGTCTCAGTAGCTTCGCTTGTCTGTGATACTGGTTGGGAGGATTGTGTCAGTGTCTTCGATTCACCAGCGGCTTCCATGGCCGCTCTCAATTTCCTAGACTCCCTGTACCTTGCCAACCTCTCCCCGATCATGACGACTTGCGGCTCCACATTCTGCTTATAGAGCCCTCTCATGAATGGCCAGAGGGTACCATCCACAAAAATCACTGTCGAAGCCCACGCCTGTTTGGTCAGAGGCAGGCCGGTTTCGGATACGAATCGGTTGCTGGCGAAGTATGCACCTTCGACGTATGGCTTTGATACCTCGTACGCTGGTTGAATATGCTTTTGATGTATGTAAAGAGCGTTATCCTTTGCAACGACATAGTATGGCTCAAGCATATCAGAGGCTTTTTGAATGTGCGGCGCTGCAGAAGATTGGTATAGCTCTTGAGTCCTTGCTTGGGCGATTTGGAGCTGAGGTAGTACAGACTGCTCCCATTGAAGCTGGCTAAAGTGTTTGACTTGCTCCAAACGAGGGGCGCCATAAACATGGTAGGTGCTTTTGGCGAATCGGGATCCTGGAGTCAGAACATGTTGGTTCACTTTTTGAGCATAAGGTCGAGCAATATCAACATAGGACGCAGCGTATTCCTGATAATAGGGTTCAACGTAAGGCTGAATGTGCGATCTCGTGATAAGATACGGTTGGCATATTGCGGGAGAAGTCTCAGTGAGGTCGGCTAATTGCGGAGGACAACGAAAGACGACAGTCCCAAGAATGTACCACACGATCAATCTAAAAAGGCTATTAGAAGCGTTGTAAAAAAGTTCAACATGCCAAATTACCTCAGTGAAGTGCTTAGAGCCCATTTGGTGGCCCCTCCTTTCGACGCCGGCTTCCGTCTCTGCGGAGGTGCGTGTTGAGATAGATGCCCATTGGCTTTCACGCTTTCCTTTGGTCTCCCATTGGCTTTTGCTGCCATTATGTAGCCTGTATAGTGGTTCGAACAGTCGCTAACCGCCAGTAATGGATACGAGCTTTGGCAGAGTTGGTCTTGGGGGTTAGACCGGGAGGTTCTCCGGAGTGCTCAGTGCAGCACCACAGAGACTGCTAGTCCGAAGTTAATTGAGACGCTTATACATCAGAGCCATGCCATGCGAAGTACGTGAAAAAGCAGCGGTTGGGATGATCGGAGTGGTGCAAAAGTGAAACCTCAAGTAGGGTGATATGATCTGGTTGAAGAGCTCCAAGTTTCCTGATACACATGGATCCCTGTTTTTGCTCACGCGGGTAGAATTCTCTGGGCCAGTCAAATGTTGCCGGCGGGCTCCAGGCTGGCACGTCACAGTCTCGCCTTACCTTCCGTGCTATCTAGGGCGGCATGAGGCCTGCAACCGAACTCACATGCAACCTGCATAAAGAACCCACGGCTTCAGAAAGATTTCTAGCAAAGACAGGCCTGCCAACCCACCCCAGGCTGGAAACCTTTTGACACTCTCTGCAAGAAATTTCGTTACCCAGACGTCCTCTGTGCAAAGAGTCCTTTATCTGTGCACATTTGCCTTTGTATCCTCTTCACTTTCTCTACACAGTACGCGGTCGCTCTGAAGAGGCTGAAGCCTGCTCTCAACGTATTCTATCAGCATCCGCACGTTCAACGTAATCGCTCTATTATTCACATATAACCGGTTCAAGACAACTAAATCTCGATCTTCCGCTTTCTCCAACGAGCCGCCTCTCTCAGATGGTATCAATCGACACATGGCGCTAGCAGGCTGGTCCAGATGAAGTAGGTTCATAGGTGAAGAGATGGAGCCAGTAGATGGCGGGGCTGCCAGAGACTTTGTGATCTCCGCTATGCAGACCGACGATGCGAGCATGCCTAATCCGTCGGAGAAGAAGGCAAGTGAGGATGGTGATACGTGTAGGATATGCCGGGGTGAAGGATCAGAAGAAGAGCCTCTTTTCTACCCTTGCAAATGCAGCGGAAGCATCAAATTTGTCCACCAGACATGTCTCATGGAATGGCTCTCTCATTCGCAGAAGAAATACTGTGAACTTTGCAAAACCCATTTTCGCTTCACAAAGCTTTACAGCTCTCATATGCCACAGAGTCTTCCAATACCGATATTCCTTCGTCAGCTAGTCGTTCACATCCTAGCAAACCTCGTGACGTGGTCAAGAATATTTCTTGTTGCTATTATCTGGCTCGGTTGGCTGCCGTGGTCGATACGTCATGTCTGGCGTGCCATGTTCTTCCTTGTTGATGGCCGTTGGATTCCCACCTCCCGCATCAGAGACAGAAACACCTTTTCACCTATTCTTGGAATACCATCCGGGTCTCAATTACCAAACTCGAGTTCTGCGGCGGCAGATCTCACACAACTACATCTAAGAAATGGGCAGAGTGAAACAAATTCGAGCTTTACGTCTCCTCCAGCATTCCCGGAGTTTCTGCTTGTAAAGCTTGTGAAGATATTCTTCCCCTCGACGTATCAGTGGACTCTCAAAGATTCAATAGAGGGTAACAATACAGATACACAATTCAACCACTCTACGATTGCGATAGCGTCCACGCAAAATTCTCTTTTGTCGGATGTCAAGTGTTTACAAAATTTATCTACGAATCCACGAGTCAACCGCATCCTGATCGATACCTTGGAGGGGCAATTGATCTGCCTTTTCATTGTCGCAACGTTCATTCTAGTCTTTCTCATCCGGGAATGGGTCATAAATCAGCAACCAGGCGTTGATGTGGCCCATGAGGATGGGGACAGAGATGCTGCAAGACCAGCCGAGCAAGACAGAGGCGCTGCAGCTGGTGAACGTGAGCAGCCCCCGCCTGCGATTCTACCGCCAGCAATTGGAGGGAGACCTCTTGCTGTGCCAAGACGAAGAAGACAGGCCCTTCATCCTACGCATGATGGCAATATGCCGGCTTCCGATCGTCAAGATGTCATTTCAGGTAATGCAAATGCTGCTCCTTCGCAACTTCCGAGCGGAGCTGAGAATAGTGGACAAGATCTTTCTCAACCTAAGACAGACTCCGAGAATAGGCCGGAAGGTACCACCACTCCATATTACGCTAGACCAAGCCTACTTGCGCGCAACGCGGACCACGCAGCCGGTATCCAAAGGCGACTTGAAGAGCGCAGGCCAGGGACTCCTGTTCATGAATGGCCTGGTCTAGATACATTCAAAGACTTGTGGGAGCGAGGAGAAAGCGATCCTACGCAAGTGTTGCGGTTAATCGATGAAGAGGATCGGCGTGGGGAGTTGGGTTGGATTGTGTCACACATGGAAAATTTTCAGCGGACTTCTATCGCTTCAAAGAATTCGGACGGACATCAGCAAATCAACATGGAAAACGTGCCCGGGAATCCAAAACCAGCTATAGATGCTTTAACGTCTTTGTTCGATGCTCCCCAGACGTCTCTCCACAACGATCTTAAAGCACCCAATTTAGACGATGTAAATCTGGGGCACGGACTCCTACAAACAGCAAGAAGCGATTCATCGAAGAAATTCCCAGCAAATGACGAACACTCTTCTGTCCGCAGTCCCACCACGGTGACAACACCATTGTCGACAATTCTTTCTCCGTCTGGAAACATTAACATTACCGAGTCCATTCCCGGAGTGACCAGCAGCTCAGGTGATTTACAGCAAAGTCAATTTTCGGTTGCAAACGGTGCGCTTAAATCTGACCACGAGAGGGAGTCAATATTTTCTAATCAACCTGACCAAGTCGTACCCAATGCTCCAGAGATCGATTCTACTTCTGACACTGTCAACAATGAGGCCGCAAACGAAGCAGAGCAATCGAATAGCAGCGAAAGTCAGAGAAATGATGAAAACGGGTTGCATGAACGTCTGCAGCATAAACTACCACTTCTTGAACGCATAGCCATCTTGCTTTGGGGAACTCCAGATGAATTCCAGGGGACGGAGGACGCACAAGATGAAGAAGACGACGAGCACATTGTCGAGGATATTGCTCAGGAGCCACCGTTTGTCCCCGTTGCTGGGGGGCAGCAAGATCATGAGCGAGACAATGTTCTCCAAGATTCTGATGAGGAAGACCTGGAGGGTTACGAAGACTCGGATAACGACGATGATGACTCGGAGGAAGCAGATGCTGAAGCACAAAACAATCACCAAGATCCAGAGGTCATTGCTGCTGCTGCTGAAGCCGGTATTGATCTGAACAATCCCGATGCTATTGAGGACGCAGAAGACATGGATGGTATAATGGAGCTTGTCGGTCTTCGTGGCCCATTATCAGGATTGCTTCAAAATGTCATCTTCAGCGAGTTCCTTCTGGCTTTGATCATCGCCTCCTGCATCTGGCTTCCTTACATTTGGGGCAAGATTTCGGCTGTCTTGCTCGCGAATCCTATCACCTGCTTCATAAAGGCGCCTCTACAGCTCGCTTCTGCAATCGCAGATACTCTTCTAGACCTTTGCATGTGGCTAGTAGGTAACTGCATAAAAATATTTGAAGTTCTCTGGACTATCTTAGCTGGCCTGACTGCCTATGCTTTCCCGGCGTTGGACAGAAAGCTTTCTCTTCCTCTCTTCAGAGGAAAACCTCTTTCTTTCGCTCTTGGCGCAAGCAGTCAATCTCGCCTTGGCAAAACCATGTCTGCTGCTATTTTTGATATGACGCCGGACATGCCTCTCTTTTCCGCCTGTTCTCATGCTGCATTGAATCTGCTCAAAACACGTCTGAGCGCTGTTGTTCGCTTTACAGCTCGGCTCGGCTTGGTTGTAATTTACGAATTGCCTCTGCAATTACACAATCGAATCTATGGCATCCGAACCTCACCGGGATTAGAAATTGTCTCGGATATAAAACAGTGGCTTGCGGAGCTTTCTACGTATCTGGCCATCCTCGTCCCGTCAGCAAGAGCTATTGCAAATGACCTCCTTCATCTTCGGATTAGGATACACATGTCCGAGGCGAGAGAGCCTGTGGATTACAGCCTGGCTGTTTGGGGCACTCAGGATCGAGTTCTCGCAACATTGTTGGGATATGCATTCTTTGCTTTCCTTGGCTATCTCTACCTCCGATTTGGACGCCATTTCTACGGTGTCCCACACGGCGAAAAGCTTAATGGTTCAGTCGCAGATACCTTAAGGCAAGCTGGTGGGGTTCTGAAAGTCGTCCTGATCATAGGCATCGAGATGATTATATTTCCTCTGTACTGCGGCCTCTTACTTGACGCGGCAATGTTGCCTGCATTTGAAGGTGTTGGCTTAAAATCCCGCGTCTCATTTGTGATGCGATCCCCAATGACTGGATTGTTCGTTCATTGGTTTGTTGGAACATGCTACATGTTTCACTTCGCCCTGTTTGTCTCAATGTGTCGAAAAATACTGCGCAAAGGCTGCCTTTATTTCATACGTGATCCTGATGATCCGAATTTCCATCCAGTCAGAGACGTGCTCGAGAGGCCAATCATTACCCAGCTCAGTAAAATTGCCCAAAGCGCTCTGGTGTACGGTGGCTTGGTCATAATCTGCCTTGGTGTTGTGGTTTGGGTCGTCTCGAATATTGGAACCGTTCTTCCTTTCCATTACTCTTCTGATCAGCCGCTCTTAGAGATACCATTAGACCTTCTTTACTTCAACTTTGCACTACCTTTTCTAGCGCGGAAGATTGAGATAACAGGGCGTGTCACATCACTGTACTCTTGGTGGTTCCATAAATCTGCCAGGTGGTTACGACTGACCAACTTTCTCTTTGGAGAAAGAAAAGAAGCTGAAGAAGGGACTCACGTGAGAAAGACGTGGTGGGCTATATTCGCAGGTGTGAAAGGCGATATCAAGAATCCGGTCGCTGGAGATGCCAGAAGCATTTTGTCCGAAGATCGAGAGACTTCAGCAGTCTTCATCCGAGACGGACGCTTTGTCAGAGCACCTGCCTCGGACTCTGTGCGAATCCCGCGCGGTCAGAGAGTGTTTCTTGAAGTAAATGAAGACAATGAACGGGTTGATGGAGAGCCGGATCCTGATTCTGGCCCTCACGGAAAACGGAATAAGAACTTCACTAGGGTCTACGTGCCGCCAAATTTTCGACTACGTATTGCTACATTCGTTGTGAGCCTATGGATCTTTGCAGCTTTTACGACGGGGGCCGCAATTCTAATGCCTCTGAGCATCGGCCGCAGCTTTCTCAGGGCCTTGCTATCATCTTCAGATCCGGTCAATGACCTTTACGCGCTGTCTCTCGGGACCAACATTTGTGTGGCCTCTATTGGAGCGGTAACCTATACCCCCCTCGCTGTCGCCAGAGTTAGGTTTTCATCCAAAGGCTACAGGCCTTCCCCACAGCAACTACTCTCTCATCTTCGCGCCGGTGTATTATACTCTTTGGGCCTTATATATCTTGCCACCGCTTTTGCTGTTGTGCTACCTCTTTTACTTTCCGTCACTGTCGAACTCTATTTGGTTCTTCCTATCCAGACTTACCTAACTTCGGCTGGACAGAACTTTCCTGCTTTCTCCAGCCTAACATATGGTAGTGGCGTGACGCCGCCAACAGTACACCTGATCCAGACCTGGACTTTGGGCCTTCTCTATACCCGTTGCCTCTATTACGCCGCCACTCATTACCCATCCTCCACCTCCCGCGCCGCCTCCGCAATAAATGCTGTCACCCGCGACGGCGCTTTCCGCCCGAACATCGCGTTGGCAACCCGTGCCTTTATCCTCCCGTGTGTCGCAGCGTGCACATTGTTGCTCCTGGGGCCCTTATCGCTCGCTTGCTCTCTAAAAGCCTCCTCTCTTGGTCTTGTTACCGACCAATCACAGGAAGTACAAGCCAAGATCACGTGCTACGCATATCCAGCCCTCCTCGGTCTAGTAGTAGCTGGATATTGCTCGGTATCTTTAAAGAGAGCAGTGGCGCGGTGGAGAATGAGGATCCGGGACGAGGTGTATTTAATTGGGGAGCGATTGCATAATTTTGGAGACATGAAGACTAATGCTAAGGGAAGACCCGGAGTCGAGAGGGCAAATAGTGTGCTGGCGAGGATGGATGTCGGCCGAGTGGGGTAGATAGAGCAAGCTGTGATTAAGAGGCACGTTTTCCATTTGTACAAATTACATAGGGAGCAAGAACGGATTGGCATCAGGGGGGTTTTGCATAGGGCTGAATGCGCGCGGCGTTTTTGAGCATGCCTAAATAATCAACCTACTCGGATGCCTGACAAGGCTGTATATCAGGGCTGGCGCTTCAACATTGAATATTTTGTCCATTTTGTTGGTAGCATAGCCAATAAATTCCTATTTACATTATGTCTATGCTCTATTTTGTATTCTATGGGGTATCATGCTGTAGGATCTAATTCGCATGTGAATATATTCTCGTATTCTCCAGCCCACTCTGTTATACTCCGTCCACAGATGTCTGTCTGAGAGCGTGATTAACAATCCGCCCCATGTGTCGTAGGAGGTGCTCTTCATGCTTTATCTCCAATGGTCTTTTCTCTGTTCCACATTTGGTCAAGATGTTGAAAAACGGCTGTGATTCTGCTTTTTGTCCTTTCATCGGTTTCCAAGGCACCATACCGCTGCTGCATTTTGTCGGGATGCCAGCGCACACGTTCGATCTTTAGAGCGTCCATCATTATCCTCTTTCTCGCGCTGGCCGAGTCTCCGTCACCAAAGGCCGCTGGGCCGTTGCAGATGAAGCTCTCAATCTCGTCGGCACTGATATTGTTAGGTTTGCCCGAGCCAACGGGCCATGGGATTCTGTTACGCAAATGAATTGTGGGTGATTCTGCTCCTTCGGTTTTGTTCCTTGAAACCAGTGTATCAAGATGGATCCACGCTTGTTGGTATTCTTCCCACCGCTCCTTCCAGTGCTTGCGCTGTTTCCGCTCTTCTCCCCTCCTAAGGCTCTGCTCAATCTCTGCGTCAAAATTCTGTCTCTGCCTCTCTGACCTTGCTTTCTCCCGCTCCAGATCTTCTTCCCTCTTCCTTTTCCGCCGTTCTTCCCTTTCCGCTTCAACACCTTCATAACTCTTTTCCCACATTTTGCGTCGGACATAAGCCGTGTACTCTTCGTCTGTCATCTGCTCCAGCTCTCCAGTGTTGGCATTCGGCCGAGTGCTCGGGTAAGTGTGGATGGGCTGGCCATAGACGCCTTCCCAGAATGCGGCACCTTCATCATCGCCGAGGGCGTCAAAGAGGGATTCGCGAAACGCGGCGCTGGGGGAAAGGTTTGGGGAAAGTGGAGTCCCAGAGTTAGCTCGTTTAGGGGAATCGTAGCGTCGATGTTGGTGGCGGTGTCTATGCCGGTGTCGCTGACGATTATGTATGTCGGGTGACTGGGCACTGTTTTTCCGATGCTCTGTAGACTGCTTGCTTGGGCCGCGGCGTTTCAATCTCAAGGGATTTGGCCGAGGTCTTAAGTTGGCATCGTCCTTCCAATCTCTATCTCGCTTGCTTGTATCTTCGTGGGACGACATGGTCTCCACAGCTCGGTGCTTGACCGAGTCAAGCGCATGATTGATGTAATGGTACGCGGCGTTCAGCTGACTTGTGGCCGCGCCGTTTGCGAAGAGGGAACTTAATAGGATTTGAAGTCCTGCTTTGACGTTCCCAGGTCAGCGACGATGCCTTGGGCAAGTTTTTAGTGTGGAGGGTGCCTTGATAAGGTAGCCCACGCGGGCCGGACCATGACGAAGAGCGCGAGGAAGAAGGCTTTCCGAACGCGGGGCACATTGCCGGCCAAACGGGAGGCAAAGCCGCGCCTAACAACAAGCCGGGTACCTGACCATGCCCGCCAGGTTAAGACCCCAAGGTGTCCTACACCTGTCACTGCCACCGTCGTCTTCATCTCGTGGGGGTCCAAAAGTGTTTCGCTTTGAGACACCTTTGCCATGGGAATTTGCTTCAATCGGATGACGAGCCGACCGTTCGCAGATCCGCTGCACCAGTTCGCCAAAGCTTGATTCTATTTCCATCTCACATGCCAGCCCATCATTCCTTCGTCGAAACCGCCCCTGCACACGACTTTTTCCCAATCCTGGGCACCTCAGCACCGCCAATCCTGGTTTGGACAGATCTCCTGGGGGCCCGACAGCCTTGTTGCGTCTGTTGGGACCTGGGGTGATATTCTTTTGTTCCATTTTATCATTTTATAGCAGGAAAGAACAGTCATGGCAACTCCAAACGGCTCAGCAGAGAGCCTTCCAGGGTTTCTGCGGCCACAGAATAAGATACTCGAAAATGTGGTCAGGACACCAGACAGACGGCCTTCACCGCAGCCTACCCATCTCGGCGTTCCTGGAGTCAACCTCTCCACGTCGAGGATCGTGAAAGAAGAGGGTTCCGGGTATATTGCTCCTAAATTTGAGGGGAAGGAGAAGCAGATGGAAGAAGGTAAGCCTGCGCCAAATGGCAGTCAATTGTCAATTGGCTAAATAACTTTCCCTTCAGTGATGGACATGATTGAGGACAAGGGATTTCTGCCTCCGGATTTCGTTACATCAGAGACAGAATGGTTCTACAACATGCTCGGAATTGACGATTCCTATTTCCAGACTGAATCGGTAGAGGCTCTCTGCAGCAACATCCTTTCGCTGTACGCTGCTAAAGTGGCGGCCTATGCCAGAGACGACAAAAAATTGGAAATGAGGCTGGATAAGGAAGCTTTTGACCACGCTGTTTATATTGACACAAGTCGGCCTGGAGTCAGCGATCCAGCCGGGCCCCAGTACGAGCAACGCATTGACTCGAAGTACATCAATGGTTCTACACCAGAGCTGGCCTACAGAGTCGAGTCCTTCAGGTCGCCTAGTGCGCTTCCTGGGGAGAACAACGACCATCAGCTCCGTTGTTACTTTGTCTACAAATGTGACTTCGTGAACCCAAAGCCGGAGCCAGGGGTGACAGACATCAACGAAATTGGCGAAAAGCGCTTCCTGCAAAAGGCAACCAAGAATACGAAAGACATTTATCAAGAGATCATCAACCATGCAGCAGACCGAACCGGACCTGTGATCGAGATGTTTGAAATTCACGGCAGCCACGCAAAGAGACTTGTCATTGCCTATAGGCAGGGCTCAGCCATGGGCCTATTCAGTGCATTGTCCGATCTTTACCATTACTACGGCGTGACCAGCACAAGAAAGTATGTTGAGCAGTTTTCGAATGGCATTACGGTCATTTCGTTGTACTTAAAACCAATCGAGCAGAAAGTGGGCGAGCCACCGAAACATCCCCCGATCGAAGCATCAATATTCCAGATCATGAAGGAAGTGTCTCTGTTATACTGTGTGCCTCAGAATAGACTCCAGGCTCATTTCGCTAGTGGCCGATTGAGCTTGCAAGAAACGATCTACGCTCATTGTGTTTGGGTTTTCGTCCAACATTTCCTTAATCGTCTTGGAACCGAGTACACGTCTTTGGTAGCAGCGTTGGCCAAAAGCCCAGAGAAACACCAGGAACTGCTGACAAAGATCAAGAAGAGGCTGAGAACAGAAACATTTACGCCTGACTACCTTCTAGAGATTATCAACAAGTATCCTGACCTTGTTCGACAGCTATACCTTGCGTTTGCGCATACTCACTACGTTCAGACCAGAGGTGATCAAGATGACTTCATTCCAACCCTCAGCTATCTACGCCTCAAGTCCGATCCTGTCTACGACGAGGAGAAGTTGCAAGGGATCATCTCAAGATCCGTGGGTAATGAGCACGACGAAATGGTTATGTCAGCTTTTCGGATTTTCAACGCTTGCGTGCTCAAGACGAACTTCTACACGCCGACGAAAGTCGCGCTCAGCTTCAGGCTTAATCCGTTGTTTCTACCGGAACATGAATATCCACAACCACTTTTTGGCATGTTCCTTGTGATAAGCTCCGAGTTCCGGGGCTTCCATCTGAGATTCAAAGATATTGCTCGCGGAGGAATCCGAATCGTCAAATCAAGGAATAAGGAAGCTTATGCGATTAACGCTCGGTCTCTATTTGACGAGAATTACAACCTAGCAAACACACAGCAGCGTAAGAACAAGGACATTCCCGAAGGGGGCTCGAAAGGAGTTATTCTTCTTGACGTGAATCACCAGAACAAAGCGAGGGGCGCTTTTGAAAAATATATTGACAGCATAATTGACCTTCTGATCCCTCCAACAAGTCCCGGTATCAAAGATCCTATCGTGGATCTTCATGGGCAAGAAGAGATCCTGTTCATGGGTCCAGATGAAAACACAGCAGACCTTGTCGACTGGGCGACGGAACACGCTCGCAGGCGAGGAGCGCCGTGGTGGAAGTCATTCTTCACGGGCAAGAGTCCTAAGCTAGGTGGAATTCCCCACGACGCATATGGCATGACCACGCTCTCAGTGCGAGAATACGTCCTGGGCATCTATCGGAAACTCAACTTGAACCCAGCCAATGTCAGCAAATTGCAGACGGGCGGACCAGATGGCGATCTAGGCTCAAATGAGATTCTTCTGGGTAATGAAAAGTACACAGCTATCGTGGATGGCGCAGGCGTCTTATGCGATCCTCAGGGTCTCGATCGAGAAGAGCTACTTCGGCTGGCCAAGAAAAGAGTCATGATTTCTGACTTTGACGTAACGAAACTATCCCCTGAAGGCTATCGTGTCCTCGTGGACGAAACGAACATCACGCTACCTTCCGGCGAGCAAATACCAAACGGAATGATATTCCGAAATACGTTCCATCTCCGTGATGGCCGACCATTCGACCTTTTCGTCCCTTGCGGTGGCCGTCCGGAATCAATCGACCTTACCAACGTACAGAAGCTGATTGTAGATGGCAAGAGCTCTATCCCATATATCGTCGAAGGAGCCAACCTCTTCATCACTCAGGATGCCAAAGTCAAACTGGAAAACGCGGGATGCATTCTCTTCAAAGACGCCTCTGCGAACAAAGGCGGCGTGACTTCCTCTTCCCTTGAAGTTCTCGCATCTCTATCTTTCGACGATGCTGGCTTCATCGAGAACATGTGCGTCAAACCCGATGGTACGGTTCCTGACTTCTACAAAGAATACGTCAAGGACGTGCAAGATACCATCAAGCGTAATGCGATGCTGGAGTTCGAGGCATTGTGGAGAGAACATAGAGAGACAAGCAAGCCACGGAGCCAACTGAGCGATACGTTGAGCAACGCAATCACCAAGCTGGACGAGGAGCTGCAACAGACACAACTGTGGGATAACGTTGCATTGAGGAACTCAGTGTTAAGGGATGCGTTGCCACAGCTACTGTTGGAAAAGATTGGACTTAATACTATCTTGCAAAGGGTATGATCGCCTAAGCTCTTTCAAACATTGTTACTAACGAGATTCATTAGGTGCCACCTACTTACCTACGTGCCATCTTTGGCAGCTACTTGGCGAGTAGATTCGTGTATGAGTATGGGAGTACGCCGAGCCAATTTGCATTCTTTGATTTGTAAGTCACTTCCCTCTTATTTTTGTGGTGTCGCTAATGCGAGTCCAGCATGTCGACCCGACTTAAAAAGATCGAGAAGGAGCAGCTGCAAAATGGTCATTAGCGATAGGTGAAAAGGTGTAGACGTTTCAATTGCTATACTATTTGACTTGCATGGCAAGCATCCGGGTGGTTGCCTCGGGGAGCAGCGGTCGTTTGGGCCTGATTTCACCGACGGGGTCGAGATGGGCGTGTTTGGTTTCTGCTTGCATTTGGCAAGTCCTATACAATAAGTGGTGCAGGGGAATAGAATACCGGAGACATCATATCATCGTTCAGAAGCGAATTGAGAGTTTCATTCTCGGATTGTTTGGGGTTGATAATCGCCTGATCCGAGGAGAGTGACCCTGATTCCGGGGGTGTTGTGACCCCAGCCTCCCGCGGCATAAATAGATACAAACGCCTTTCTCCTCCCGCGCACCTCAACTTTTCCCATCTTCCACCAACTTTCCTCCACCATTCTCTCCACCATCGCTTTGCTCTATTACGAGGCTCCTGACGGCACTGTGATCGCCTTGTGCCTCGCATTACGCTCTTAAAGTTTCAGAAACCGGCTGCACAAGGTACGTTTGCTGTTTGTTTTGCGCCTGGGCTGCGACGCGTCGCAAGTGCAATGTTTCCTACTAGGTTTGCGCACCGCATATCTTCCGACCTGTACTTCATCTCTATACGAATAGCCTCATCTGGCATTTATTTCTCAGCATCGTAATTTTAAAAATCATATCTTGAGGTCGTTGTTGTGATACTGTTGTGCATCTTGCTGGTCGCGGTCGCGAAAACATGCCTTCCTCCACCTTGGATTCTTGCTACCGTGTTTCAGCTACGTTCTTCTTTCATGCAGAATTTGCTTCGCTTGTGAGCTAGAAAGCTATGCGATTCTATCTACGGTTGTCACTGATGCTTTGTCTCCATATCCTTACCCTTTATGCTGGCGTTGCAGTGGTTAGCTGAGTGCTGGTGATCGCAACGTGGCGCAAGGCATACCGTGTTCATCCCTTCTCGCATCTTTCAACAACTCAAACTTCTTCTCACTTTGTCTTTGTCTTTTTCAACACATCCACGAATCTGACTAGCCCACATTCTAACGAGCCAATGACTTAGAGCTTTTTATCTCCCCACTTCTTCGTCACATACAACCCAACTCCACCGTCTTAGCGAAACCAACGTATTTAACACCACCACTACTATGGCCGTAACCCGCCACACAACCGGCTCCTCCAAGCCCCGCATCTTCGGCATCATCCCCACGGGCCCCGAACGCAAATCCCAGACCACGACCGCGACGGGCAAGAAACGCGGCCGCAAGACCGGCACCACCACGACCACCACTGGCGTCACCAAGAAGCGCGCCCCGGCGACCCACCACAAGCGCAAGCCCACCCTGAAGGACAAGGTCGGGGGCGCGGTGGAGAAGGTCGTGGGCAAGGTGGAACGGAAGCCGGGCAAGGAGGGCGCGGGCACGAAGAAGATGAGGGGCACGGATGGAAAGGGGAGCCGGGGGCGGCCGAAGAAGGTCGTTGCTTAGGGGTGTGTATTGTTCGCGAAGGACTTTGAGAGAGGGAAATGGGTCAGAGAGGATCGGGGTGTGGTAGTGGTTGAGATATCCATGCGGGACGGTAGTAGACGCCATCGACGGCAGGCGTTGGGTGAGAGATGCCACGCTCAGGCCAATTGACTTTAAAGTTCAGGATCGGGCTTTTTTGAGAAAACAATCGGATGGGTGGGTGGATGGTTTGGCTTTGGATGGGTCCTCTCGCGGATCGTATGTACAATATTACCCTCGTCCCCCTTTAGTACTGTTGCTGTTGCCAGAGCACTACACTACACCCGCAGACAGATGATCTGCTCGGAATCGATATAGTCTCCTTTGTCGTCTTCGGTGATGTTCCTGCTCCTCTTCTCTCCTTTCTTATGCGACGGATCTACATTGTGCTGTGTTGCGTGACGATATCCAATCTAAATCGTTCCTACTTTTCTATGTCTTTTGCATAGAATGCCGCTTTAATGCATTGTCGCAATCTTGAACAACAATTAATAGAGAGCGATCATTTTACAGGACCATTACACAATGAGGATTGGGGATACTTCAACGACCTACTGCTATGCAAGACTTGTGCTGTGTGACGATGTTTGATCACCATCGTTCCTGCTTACCTAGGTACTCTTCTACGTCTTTCGCACAGAACGCCGCTTTTACTCAAGCAGAAACTAACAAAGAGCGACCGCTCTACGAGGCTATTACACGAAGAGGGTTGGGAATCCTGTAATGGCCTACTACTATGCAAGACTTCTGAATTTCATACTTCCGTCTTTCTATCCATCTACGTATCTATCTACCCATGCCCATGTCCAGCCATGCAGTTCGAGGCCATGCCATATCACAACGCCGTCTTCCATTACCGAGCAATCAAGCCAGCCCAGTCAATGTATGCCAATCATATCCCCCAAGTCATGTCCATATTCGATTTCCAATCTCCTTTCATATCCCGTATCCCAATCCCTCACAGAACAACCTGATCTCCATATGTCTCCCCCTCTCCCTCACTCGCTATCACTCAACCCTCCACCCCCACCCCTCCGAAACCCCCCGGGCATCGTCCTCCCCAACCCCGGGATCGGATGGTGATAAGCCTTCGTCCCCGTATCACTCCCGCCATCCACCAAACTCCCCGAGTACTGGCTCCCCCCGAAATCCATGGGCTCAGCATACGCCCTCCTCCCCCCTCCCTGCCCCTTGACCGGCGACCCTTGTCTCGAGCTCCTGTGCTGATTCTGATTCTGATTCTGCCACGACGCCCGCAACGGCCGCTGACTGTTATCCGACACGTTCGAGAAGCTCTCCTCGGTGTAGCTGAAATCCCGCCGACCTTGCTGTTTGCTCGGGGAGTGCTGCCTCGACCCGTGATGACGCGGAGGAGTGTGGTAGCCGCTGTCGCTGTACTCGGTGCCGCCGTAGCCCAAGCCGTCCGCCTCGCGGTTCATCCCGCCCACCCGCGCCGGCTTCTCGTGGCGGTACGCGCGCATGTCGTTGTCGTGTGCGCCCTCGTAGCGCGCCTCGCGCATCTCCCGCTGCGTGCGCTGCTTCGGGTTCTCTGTGTACGTCTCCCCCGGCTGGTTCCTCTTGTTGTTGCTGTTGTCATTCTTATTCTTCCTCTTCGGCATCTTATTCTTCACCTTCTCCCTCATTCTATCCCCCATCCGGCTCGCACTCTCACTCACCCCCACCGTATCCGTCTCCACCTTCTCCGTCACCGTCCACCCTGCCTGCGTCCCCGTCTCCCCGCTATAATCGCTGTACCCAGCCCCCACCACGCTCCCACCCCCCAGCTTCGTGCTCTTGGTCGCGTTCGACAGCGTCCTTCCATCGGGTCCCTTGCGCCGGAGCACGGTGGACTTGTAGTCCTCCCAGTCGCCCTTGCGCCAGCGGAAGCCGCCGTTCTTGGCCCAGAAGAAGAACCAGATCGCCCCGAGCACGAAGGAGGCGCCGATGAGCGCGATCACGGCCTGCACGCCTTTCATGTTGATCGCGGTGGGGGGGACGGAGCCGGCGCCCGGGTTTTGGGGTGGGGTGTGGGCGGGATCGGGGGCTGCCGCGCGGGGGGCGAGGAGGGCGTTGAGGGAAGAAGAGGTACGTTTTGTCAGGGTGGAGAGGGTGTTGGGGGTGGTGCGGGCATCGAGGTCGAGGGAGGAGAGGTTGAGGTCGGAGATGGAGATTAGAGGGGCCATTTTGAAGTATGGCTGTGACTGATCTTTGGATTGGGTTGAGAGGGAAGGGTTGTAGGGTTGAGCGTAAAGCTCAGGGAGGTGCTGGAAAGAGGGATGAGCGAGATGCAGTTTTTGAGCTTCTGGTCTAGAACATACCCCCCAGATGCGGCGTAGCTATTGCGGTTGTCACCAGTCAAAGTTTCAATTTTCGAGAAAAAGACTAGAGAAGTTTGAGAGCAGGATTCTGCTATGCTGTGTAGTCTTCAAGGGTAGACTTTCCGGTCTACTCCAAGAAGAAAGAAAAGAACAAGTCGTCACGTATGTACAAGATAGAGAAGATAGAAAATGTGTTAGCTTCTGTAATGTCTGTTATGTGGTCCGAAAAAGCTGGTGGTTGACCTGGTGGCTGGGAGGTGGCCCCACACTGACGCACTGTTATGAATTATCCTTTTACGGACTAGTTCCTCACGTCGTCCAGGTACGGGGGTCTTGGCGCTTTGGCGGGACCCTCTCCAGCCTTGTGCTCCCAAGCCACGTACAGGACCACGCAAGTGGCTGCGGTTAGGGCAATTGCTTGTGTTACGCTCTTGGAAACGTTGCACGGAATCTGTCAGAGTAGTTTTGCACGTTTTTTAAGGTATCCAAGGCACCACTGCAACAGGTTGCGCTAGGTGCATTACCGTCTGTTGGTTCGCGATAGAGCGATATTGTCCTCCCGAGTTGGAGGATTCATCTGACGCAAGAAAAATATTGTATTCACGAGGCGCTATGAAGACCGGGTATATCAAAGCACAAGAGACATTCTCCTTCTCGATGGGTATCCAAGTCCCCAACAAAGCGCGCTCGCCAGTACTACATAGCTAATTGAAAATCGATACAAAATTGCAAAGGCAATGGCTTCTTCGTATTTCAGCAGCCCTGATCAAGAAAAGTTTCGGCCGTTACATATCATCTCAAAATCGTAGACTCGTACATTCATGCTGCTAATAACACGGGAAAGTCAAATATATAATGCGCAATCAGCAGACACTGCATGAAACATCTCGCTCGTAAGAAGTGATCCCGAAAGGTTAACTAAAACAATTGGCAACCGAACTTTTGGAGCTTTTGGTCGAAAAGATCAAGAAGCCGATCCCAAAAGTCCACTCGTAAAGTGTGACATATTGCGATGGAGCACAGGTGCCTCGTAATCGACGTATATTCTGAAACGGTATTCATAGCGGAGATTATCCCTGTGAGTGTGTATTGACAATTTTCGGTCGAAAGGAAGTCGACGTCCCGGACGATTTTGGCCAAGCCCTAGTGGACTGAAAGCTCCTTTCGTCCTAATCCCGCGGAGAAACTACTTCGCACTCCTCCCAGAGCGGCTCGATTTTCGACTCGCGCGGTCGCTTTTATCATCGTCTCTGAGAACGAAAGGCTCTCTCTGTCCGTTGCTTGGAGTCCGCTCTACCCCCGCCATGCTGTTCCGCCTTGCTCTTTTGTCATCAATCTGCAGCTGCATTGCTCCATGGGCTTTGGATTTGATTCGGATATCCTTATTGTCAACCGAATCTCCGGAGATGCCTAGAGTCACACCCTGAATGGTCATAGTGATGTCGTTATTGTCGGCATGACCCTTAGTTGCGCTGCCTTTGCCGCTGCTCGCGCGGCTGCGATGGCTCCCGTTCTCACTTCGTGCCGACGCACGAGAGCTACCTCGTCGAGATAGTTGAACCGGTTCGGCAGGACCGGGAATAGTCTGAGTACCTGTGGCTTTCTGATATGCTTCGGCATCCCTCTGCTTTTGCTCGAGGTCGTATAACCCCTCAGCTCCGTAGACGGTAGTGCGTCGGCTTAGAGGACGCTCAACTCGACGAATTGGTTGGGGGTCTAGGTCATAGGACACAGACTTGCGGTTCGAAGGTCGCCTTGAAATTTGCACAGGTCTTTCAGCAGTTGCTGCATCAGATTGACGTCGTAAAGGCTCAGTTGGGGGACGCTCTTCTCCTCTAGAAGTCTGCAGTACCTGCGCAGAGGTGGTCGTAGCTGATTTTTTTATGCTTGGCCTTCTTGACAGTGAGATGACCTGTGGTGGCGGTGGGGGAGGCATACGATAGGAATCTTCATCACGCCCATGCTGCCGTGGTGGTGGAGGGTCCCTTCTCTCTTTTTTCGGGGATGGTGGTCGCTCGTGATGGGAAGGGCGACTTTGTTGTACCACAGGCGGACCACGACTAGATGACCGTCGGGTAAGGGATGACTTCGCCGTAGTTTGCCCATCATAATAAGGCGTTGTGGGAGCCATCGAAGAAACATGAGTAACAGGAGGATTGACGAATGCTGAAGGGAAGGACGTGGGTGGGAAGGAAGGGAAGGAAGAGAAGGTCGGCGTGTTGGACCACGCCGACGCTGAAAGTGGTGGTCCATAATCATAAGCCGGTGGTTGATACACCGGAGCAAACATCATCTCAGGGGTATTTACCATGCCAGGATGGAAACTCATCGGCCGGCTGGACCTGTAGGAGGATGAAGACCTCCGCGTGCTTGGTCGTGCCTGCGTTGTTGCCTTGGTGGTCTGCTCCTCTTTTGACGGCATAGGAGGCTGCTTACGGCCACGGTTTGGTGACGTAGGTACGGGCATATCTTGAGCTGGTTTTAGAGGAGCCTTGAGAGTAGGCGGATGATGGCCGTATCTTTCACAGTCATAGCACGTTCCTGGAGGATGTCTAACATCATCTAGTTTCCGGGCCTTTGAGGAGGACCTTGGTGCCTTTGGTCGAGCTGATTCTGGCTTAGGTGGCTCTTGCTTCTTCTCCGAGCCGTATGGACGACGTTCTCGTTCCTCGAGGGCGGTACCAGTATTAAGCTTTAGGGCCGGAGGATGTTTACCTCTCGTGGCACCAGATTCGCCGCTGGCGACCGTAGCACCAGTTCCGCCGGTACCAGCCGTACGACTTGAGTAGCCGGAGTCACTGTGGATATCAGCGTTGCCACCTTGAGGCTTGACCGTGGCCATGTCTGGCTTGGATCGCTTAGCGGCGACATTGGCAACTTTGCGAGTATCGTGCAGCGTTGTTTCGGCATCCTCATTGCAATCCTCGCAGGTTGCTTGAGGCGGTCTCGCGGTAGGTGGCATGGCGGTTTCTTTGCTGGCCGTTCATCTGGCCTAGTGGAGCATGAAGGCTATCGATAATCGATAAGGTCCTGATAGCCGCCGTGGCGGAACGACGAAGGATTCTGGATGACGATGTGGTTTAGGGAGAGCCTCGTTCTGTCGATAAACACCACGAAGGGCCACAGCTATCCATCTATCTGGTCAACGATCGGGAGTTGATCAGTAGCTTCGATGAGAAGCAAAGCGAGGGAAGACGGTGAGTCAACGAGGGACCGGTGCGTTGCCAGGTGGCTCGCTCGAGGAGGCTCTTCTGGTGGGGAAATTCCGCCCGACACAAATTGTTGCGCGTGTCGGACAACCGTCAAAAGATATGCGAATAATAATCGCAAGGTCAGACCCTAATCCCGGTCTTCTTCGACGCAGGCATCATGCTTTGCATAACCGAGCCGGCTTTTGCGGGTCATTCTCTGGTTGTCGCGGCAGCTGGACACGTCTGTCCTGTGCCATCCGTGGGGTTGAAGACACCACAGCCTGTGGAAGACGAGAAATCGTGAAGACCTGAAACTCATCGACAAGCCCTCCTCACCACACCTTCACCCCCGTTGCATGAACAAGCTTGCTAAAGGCGTACCGCGATAGTCGGCGTGGCGTAACTACTGGATGCCTAAGGCCAATTGCAGCCCAATGCTGAGCCATGGGAGCCACCATCCCCAGCCGAGAGAACGAACCGCATCTCTAGCAACCGCAGCACCAACTAGTAAATACCGCGCGATGAATGGGCTAGTGTGGTTGCGCACATCAATCACTGGCTCTTCCCTCTAGCAAAGAACCTATCCGGCGCTCTTCTCCATTCTCTTATGGCGCGATGGCGGCACAGTGTTATTCTCCACGTCCTTCTATTATTCATTTCAGGGCGTGACTTCGGTCGTGATAAGACCTGCCAGCACCTTGCACAAATGGCAAAGAAGCCACAGGGTATGTTCCTCACAGACTGGGATATCGTTGCTCTAACATAGTTACGATGCGATTTTGCAGTAGCCTATTTTTTTGATGAGGTTCACTGGCATGCGTCGGTCTCGTTGCACGGGATCTTTTAGGTGGTCGTAGTTGACATCCCCTGTTCAACAGCCGCCCCTTGCACTCTGTCGACAGTCACAGAGATTCGACGTCATGTGCAAGGCAGATATTGTGACCCTACACTTGAGGACAAACGAAGGAAAAGCAACCAGGGAAAGAAACATTGATGTCAGGGCTCCTGACAAGCAGACACCGCGACTTTGGTCAATGTCAGTGAACAGTCGACAACAAGAGAGCTGCGCATGGAATGGTTGCATTGATCTTCGATTACTTGCTTTAGGCGATTGCTCGTTGAATAACCTTTTCGTGACTTCACACCTACCTGCCGCGCCACGACCGACCCTCTGCTCTATGCTCCGATATGATCCGGGAGAAGCCCTTCTACGTCGACATCTGCTCAATTCCCGCCATAATACTCACCGCTCTTTTATTCTTGCATAGGGTGGTGCTTCCTGGTAACCAATGATCGATTTGGAGCCCCTCAATTTCCGAGCGTTTTGGCCTTTTTTGATTC
Source organism: Pyrenula massariospora (assembly GCA_021030905.1). NCBI lineage: Eukaryota > Fungi > Ascomycota > Eurotiomycetes > Pyrenulales > Pyrenulaceae > Pyrenula > Pyrenula massariospora. The sequence goes on from JAGFMI010000005.1 coordinate 967,682, forward strand.
GACTATCTTCCTTCTGTGCTCTCAATTTGTGGAGGCGAACAACCAGATGTGGAAAGTTATCTTCACATTCTGCGACCACTTTGTCAACACCTTTAGAAGAGCCTCAACGTAGAAATCACTCACCGTTCTACCGGAGTCAAACCCAGCAATGTCATGCCGTTGTACAATACCTGCCGTGCAGACTCGTACAACGCCATCCTGGCCTTCTTGAGTTCAGGCTCACTGCCCACTACCTTTAACACATCGTAGCTCGAGCTCAGAGCGTGCGTCATCTTGAACAGATAGGTCAGGACGGTCGCAGGCTCCAAAGTCTTGACCGTGTTCTGCACCACGTCTGGCCATTGGGACAAGACCCTGACCAGATCCACAGCATGGGTCTCGCTAAGAAGCGAAAGATCTGCCGATGCAAGCGTGGTCACGTCAACCTCCGCCCTTCGCGTAATCGAGCACAATCGCGCGTGGGCGTATTGCAGATAAGGGCCCGTGTCCCCCTCGAAAGAGGTCATTGCATCAAGGTTGAAATCGTAGCCGTTGACCCTATCAATAATTAGGCAACAGCAATATGCATGTCAACGTGTAGCGCCTACCTCTTTCCCGACATATCTTGCACCATGACCGCAGTAATCCCAAGCGTGTCGGCAGTCTTGACAGGGTCCTCGACCTGCTCGTATTTGCTTTGATTCTTCTTCATCACCTCATGCATCTTCTCGCCGACATCTTTGAGGATATCATCCAAAAATTTGACAGTTCCCTTTCGAGTGCTCATACCCCTTACCATGCCAAAATTGATGTGTAGACATTTATCCGAAATCTCCCTGTGTCCGCTCAGTTCGGTCGCTTTGAATGTCTGAGCAATGTGCGCATCTTGCTGGGAGGCAACAACGTAGATCATCTTATCAAATTGAAAATTGTCATATCGGGTTCGGATCTCTGCAATATCCCTGGTCAGGTAGAGCGGTGTTCCGTCCTTCCTTACAATTACGGCTTTGCCTAGCTTCTTTGCGCCTTGCTTCACAAAGTCAATGATGACAGCCCCTTCCGAATCTTCAGAAACTTTCTTGTCCATCAACTCCTTCGATACTTCCACAATCCTGTCTCCTTCCACCTGTGACTCGCCGTTGTAGATATCAAAATCGATATTGAGCCTTGCATATGTTTGTTTGTATTTTTGAATACTCAAATCTCGAAATTTAGCCCAGAGAGCTAGCGCGTCTTCGTCGCCGTCTTCCATGCTCTTAAAGTATTTCCTCGCTTTTTCGTCTTCACTGGCCTCAACTTTGGCATCAAGGTCTTTCTGCAGTGCTGACACGTCTTGCCCCTTCTCCTTCGCCGCCTTGATCTGCTCCTGGAGTTCCTTGATCGGACCTTCTTGCTCGCTCACGGTTTGATTTATCCTCACATAGACGTTGAAAAGGTGGTTGATAGGATCCCTCAGAAGTTCTTCTTCACTACCATAGTACTTATAGCCGTTAGCCAGCAGACCATACTGTTTGCCCCAGTCGCCCAGGTAGTTCATTTTAATCACATCCCAGCCAATGGTGCTGTAGAGCTTCGCAAGAAACCCGCCAATAATGGTGCTTCGCAAATGTCCTGCATGGAATGGCTTGGCAATATTGGGCGAGGAGAACTCGACAATTATCTTCTTCCGGCTCTTAGTAGGATCAGAAGGGTCCTTAAGGCCAAGTTTGGTATTACTGCCATAGGCATTCTTGTTCTCTAGAATCGAGCCAACAACAGTCTTCGCGAGAGGCGCTGGTTTGAAGAAGAATTGAACGAAGGTACCCTGCACTCCCGGTTTCTCTACAAGAGCTGAATCAGGGAATTTGTCTCCGATTTCCTTAGCCAGATCTTGGGGCTTCTTGGATTTGATCTGGAGAGCTGGAATCGCAAGTGCAAGGTCACCTTTGTCGAGTGTCTGTGTCCAGGCTAATTTTGGGTAGATAGCGGAGGCCTCTTGGTTGACTATAGGAGCCAGACAGTTGGATATATGTTCCCGGTATACATCTACCGGGTTTTGATCTGGATAAAAGTTGGGCAAAGCCATCTTAGAGTTCACCAATTTTGGCGATGTTCTAATAGATGAAACTTCGCGCCGGTGACCAAAGGTTCTGTCTTTTCTTGGGTCGTATGGATGCGTATTTTGACTTAAGAATTTGTAGTTGGAGGCTGGATAAAAAAATCTACGTTGGGTGTCTTTGACGCGTACTGGGAAACCAACAGTATCCGGTAAGAACCTTTTGGCAGATGGCAAAAGTGATCGGAGCATTCAATCCGAGTTTGGGGGAATTTCAAGAAGTCCTTCGACATTGTGAATCATAATTGAAGATCGAGGCTGAGGCGTGCAACTGCGGCCGGAATAACATCGGCAGAAAATGCTGGTACTTAGTCGAGGAGTAAGACCCATGTCAAAAAAAAAAGAGTTGTCGTCGACGCTTCTCTCATATTTGTACCGCATTTCGCTGTCCGGCAGATGTACGCCGTGCTCACAATAGTTATCATAATTATCTGTAATAAAATCATGTTTCGGATTTTGTGTCTATACTAATTGCACCCGGTCTTCCCACATGGTATCTAGTTTGCCCGCTAGAGACCTTTACGCCATGAACTGGAAAGAAATCGGCCAGTCAAGTTCATGCTTCAGGATAAAGTGTGATGTCAAAGAAGCGCTTTACATGAAAAGCGGCTTCCATTGGGATGAACAGGAGTTGATGATGATGGAGAGTCGACACCTAGAAGCAGAAGACCTGATCCTCGAGCTTGCTCACTGGTCTGGCTTTCTTGTAGCCTAAAGACTCAGTTGCCTTCTTCATCGCGCTGACCATGGGTGGTGGTCCACATATTAGTATCTTCATGTCGTTGCTGGGTGCAGGCAAATGCGACTGTTTTATTTTAGTACATATTCTATAGGGGTAGGGAGTGCTGGAAGGCAATACCTTTATAATATCTGGAGTGACAAATCCCACACCGCCGTCCCATTTCTCTGGCGGATTATTGAGGACGTAATATACCCGAAATTTATCGTCTTCCTTAGCCAAACTATCTAAGTCCTCTTTCAGCAGGATATCATCCGGATTCACGTTGGCAAAAATCAGATCAACCTCTGTGGTATCTTTCCCCCCGTTCCTTGGCCTTCCTCTTACAATGGCTCTGATGATTTGCAGCATAGGTGTAATACCCGTCCCGCCAGCTATCATCCCAATGCGCCGACACATATTTGGTGCGTAGACCATTGCCCCTTTCGGTCCCTTGACCTTCATTGTCTGTCCGATCTTCAGGCCTGCCATGTGCGCTGAGATATTGCCCTGAGGGTACGACTTGATGAGCAAATCAAAATGACCCGGATTCTCGTCGCTAGAGATAGGTGTATAAGAGCGGACAACCTCCTTCGGCTGCCCTTGAATGGTCGCGGCAAGAGATATGTGTTGCCCAATTGGCAGGCCTAAGATGTCTTGGGGCCGGGGAAGTTTGAAGTGATAGATCGCGACATTGTGTGAGCATATAGTCTTTTCTGTCAACTCGAACTCTTGGTATTGATCAGGCTTTAGAATTTTGCGCGACCCGCTAGAGAAGACCCTCCAGCCGCCTAAAACAGCGGCCAACGCAGCAGCATAGGGCACCCATTCCTTCTTGACAATGGCAACGCCGACAACAAGGAGCGCTGAGGGTATGTAGACGCCGTTGATGTAGGACGAGGAAAGTAGTGACTTGCTGGACCAGGGTGTTAGTGTTCTGTCAAACTATTGCAGCCACGATTGGCTTTAGTTCAATGAGGCTTACCTCATTTTGGTCGTTGTCCGTACGAAATGATTGACGAACACAGGAAAACCTCGCCAAAGTCTTGGGCGTAATTTCGATGGTTCGTCACCGATTCATGAGCAATTGTCGTCACCGAAACGATACAGCATTGAAATTTGTAGAATTGGAGAAATAATGGCGGTGTCAGGAGAGAAACCCTCCGACGCCGGCGCACCCAAGCCGAAGTGGGACAAGATACGCGCAAAGTGTATCTGGAAAGGCTTAACATTTCCAGGCTAGCTCCATCGATAACCATGTGCTAATGACGGCAAACTAGTCGAGCGTGCGTCCTGGGAACATGCTACGTTCCTGTCGGTGTGGAGCTTCTCGTATGTTACATCCATCGATCTCACCATGAGGCTGCGTAACCAACCTCGCTGTCATCCCGTCTTTGGGACAGCACGTTGGTACCAAATCAAAGATGTCCACGGGAAGCCCACCGTCAGGCGACCAAGAGGACTACCCTTTTCCCTTGACAACCATTGACCGCTGGGTCCTCTCTCAAACGGATGAGGAATTCCACTACCACAGCTGGGATGAACTTAAGCAAATCATAGGTAGGCATCTCTTCAAGGCAGAATTGAGACAACGCTGACACTCATTCTCTCCAGCGGACAACAATCTCTCAATTCTCAAACGCCGCCCCTCCGACCTTCGTCGCTACCTCTCCTGGACAACCTCCACCAAAGCCAAATATGGCTCAATGTCAAACTTTATCTGCCAGGAGCGCCTGCACTGGTCTCCGCTCCCCATTTCAACCGCACAAACAGGGCCCCTCTTCGCTCACCGCAACCCAACTCCTTTCGCCGACCCCTCCGACTATAAGATTCTCCCTAACGACTGGCCGTACGGCCTCGCGCCGGGTATAGTGCACATAGTGGTGTGGCTGAAAACGCGGATCCCGACCGAGCCACCAGATGGGCATTTGACGGCGGACGGGAGGGAGACGGTGGAGCGTTTTGTGAGAAAGGTGTTTGGGCAGCGTGTTGCACAAGAAAATGATGTGGCGGTGGAGGATGTGATGGGGCGGAAGGTGATGTGGTTCAAGAATTGGACGGCGCTGCAGAGTGTGCCCGGGCTGGAGCATGTACATGTCCTTGTGAGGGATGTGTCCGAAGGGATTATCGAAGGTTGGACTGGTGGGGTCAGGCCGCTGCAGGATGAGGTTAAGCAGGCTGAGAAATGAGTTTTGAATAGATGGTAGAGCACTGGCAAACGTTCAGGCGCGGCATAGAAATATATGTAGATTCCGTATACTTTTAGAATGCGAGACTACTGTGAGTATTACTTGCTAATATGCAACATACCATTCTATATACACATTATAATGCACCGCGTGCTTTCATCATGGAAAGAATTCAGACAGTGCTCCCCCAACGCCTAAGCTTTAGGATGGAGGTCACTAGGACGCTGAGAACAATTTCTCTAATGTGTGACAAGGTATTTATTAACGAAATTCATAAGTCAGTCGAGGCTATCATATAGGAGAGAAACAGGATCCTAGCCTTTCTTAAAATCTGTCTCGAATACCCTCTGCGCAAAGAATCTCAGGATGCCACCACATGTCTCTTCGCTTTACTACGTCAAACCCTGTGTCTAATTTACAATATTAGCTAATTGCAGCCTCGTCACTTCTTCATGCGCGCTGCGTATTCCTGCCATCCTAAGCTTTCGATTCTCTCCTTCTTGTCCAAAACAATCGTTTCCATCTCTGCCTTGTAAGCCTCAACTTTCATCCTAATCTCCCTATTATCGGCTCCAAGAATCCTGGCGGCTAAGAGAGCTGCATTAGTTGAATTGTTGATGGCAACCGCTGCCACTGGAATGCCTCGCTACGACAAGTCAGCCTTGGTTCTCCTACGAGGTTAGCATCCGCGAGATCAAGAACGTACCGGCATCTGGACGATACTTAGTAAAGAGTCCATGCCATCTAGTTTGCTCCCGCTGACGGGCACCCCAATGACGGGGAGAGGAGTTTCACTGGCAACCATTCCCGGAAGATGGGCAGCGCCACCGGCTGCGGCGATGATGACCTTGACATCCCTCGATGCCGCACCCTCTGCGAACTCAAGCATTTTCTTTGGCGTTCGATGTGCTGAGGTTATAGAAACTTCAAATTCAATGCCGAGCTGAGAAAGCAGCTTCAGGCCAGGCTCGAGAATTGGGAGGTCGGAGTCAGAGCCCATCGTCACCGCAATTGGTTTGCCAGGCTTCGGCGGTGGCATTGTGGGTTTCTGCTGGCTTTTGATTAAATTGTCAGGAAGGCCAAGACGAAGGGCACGAATGGTGTCAACGCAGTCAACGACAGGTTGAATCTTCGCTTCCAATTCAGGGAATGAGGACCCGAGGATAGTGATGTGGCCCATTTTACGTCCTGGACGGGATTGATCTTTACCATAGAGGTGTAGAGACGCACCAGCCACCTTCAGCGCTTCATCACCCACGGTCAAATGAGACTCAGGTTCCTTTCCGCCAAGGATATTAAGCATTATGGAAACTGTACCAGGGATCTTAAAGTCCATAGCCCCTTTTGGGATAGGCTTGTCGAGGATGGCGTGGAGGTGAGCCTGGTACTGGGACATGTTGCAGGCCTCAATAGTATAATGGCCAGAGTTGTGTGGGCGCGGGGCGATCTCATTAACCAACAACGAGTTGTCTGGGAGTAAGAACATCTCAACCCCGAAGACGCCCTTCCCTTTGAAGCTAGCAACAGCTTTCCGAGCGAGTTGTTGCGCTCGTTTACGTATTTGGAGTGTTGTATTTCTTGCTGGAGCATAGACAAGTTTGCAAATGCTGTCTTCGTGAACAGTTTCTACAACTGGGAAGGCTAATGTTGACTCTTCCCAGTCGTCTTTATCGGCAGCTTCCTGAGTCTTGACGACCATGACAGCAAGCTCCATTGTAAATTTGGCCCACTTCTCGGCGTATAAGGGACGGCCTTTGAGAGCATTCAGCGCACTGGTCACGTCATCCTCCGATCTTACCGGATAATTGCCTCGTCCATCGTACGCTTCTGTACACGACTTGAGCATAAATGGAAATCCAAGGCGTGTGCCAATTTGTTTGAGGAGAGGCTCAGATGAGGATTCCACCAGGATGGATTCAGCAGTCTCCACCTCATTTGTGTGTAGATGTTTCTTCTGCTCATACTTATCTTGTATTGTTCTAACAGTACTCCAGTCTGGGTGAATGGGAATCTGTGGACTGATGTCTTCCAGGATCTTTGTATCGACATGTTCAATCTCCATGGTCAGGATGTCGCTGACTTTCGACAACTTGGTGACATCTTCTGCGTTCTTGAAGGAGCCATTGACGTGACGATGTGAGCTTGATACCTGTTTCGCCGGGGCATCTGGAGCGTCCAGGACAGTGACCGCGATATTCAGGTTATTAGCAGCCTCTATGAGCATCCGGCCTAGTTGACCGCCGCCGAGAAGACCGACCACTCGGCCGTCCATCCCGTTGAAGGCTCTCTTCGCGCTCTCACAAAGGGAAACCTAAAAACTTTCCGATAGGAAAAGAAAAAGCGCCCACAGAGGACGGAAAGAATTGGCTACCTATTTGGGACCACGAGCAGGTCAACCATTTCACAAAGGAGGATACCATAAGGTTAGCGTTCATGGCGTTCCTCAGCATCTATGCGAGAGTCACTTCCGACCTGAGTCTTTGTGCTATTTCGACGGTCATTCTATCCATGATTTTATGCTGCTGATTGGCGGCTCAAAGCTTCTCACAGCGCGCACAGAAAATCTTGCCTCCAGAGTGGAGGCCGCCCGCTAAAGCTTGGCATGCAAGCGTCTCGGTGCCGATGCAAGCGTCCTTCCTGTTCTAGGCACCACGATCTGCATCATTCACTCTCAAACGGATCTGCTGCCTGCATATGTACAATTTGATTAATCACGAAGATCAATCCAACGTCGTCTCCCTCTCATCTCAACGACAGCTCAACTGTTCAGCTGGACCTCTCACGCCATGTTTGAAACAAATGCCGACATCTCACAGACGTCAGCCTCGGACGCTCCAAAGGGCGAAAATTCCAGTTTCCAACACAATACCTGACTCAGTCAGGCGTGCAGGAACACGACCACTCCCAACTCTCCTCAGTGTTTCACAGAAGGAAGAAGATCCACTTACGTATGATACCATGGTCGACCGAGGTATCCACGGGTGAGCATCATCGTATCGCACATCGTGAGTCACTTAATTGCTGGAAAAGACAAAGCTACCTGCCCAATCTCCCTACCAAGTATGACACGTAAATCCACGACGGCGCAGATGAAGCTACCCGCCAACTCCGGCCTTCCACGCGGTATGGAAAATGTGGGCAACCCGACCGGGGAAAGATGCGATTGGGTGACTTTAGTAACCGTCTCACGGTCCGGACATCCAGTGGCCGTTTCCCCATCCTGTAACCTCCCATCACCACTAGGCCGTGGGGGTACAAGATACGTATCTCATTATATTAATAACCCGGAGGTGTGCAGCGTCAGACTTGACGGCCCCTTTGGCTGTTGGCGTAGTACAAGAAATGTTCCTCCGTAGGAACACGATCCTACGCCTCGGTCCAAAGAGCGGCATACCTGTCTCTGGGGCCCCAGATGTTGCAAATGAGCAAAAAGAACGCGAGTTTGTGACACCCGACTGGGGAATAGGGGGCGGGGGAAGGAGGCTTTTTTCTGGGGAATTCTATGGGGTCAGATTTCAGCCCTTTCATCATGCCGGTGGAGCCTCCACAAAACCTGGAGTGCAGCCTGCAAGCCTGTACTCACTCCGGACATAGTAAAGTTGGTCTATTGGCAATACTTGTGTCTCGATTTGAATGAGGCACGCAAGGGAAGACGCAGGGTCTCAATGGTCATTGCACTCGTCTGTCAAGGTGCAGACAGATTACAATTATTTGGTCTCGACTTGCCCGAACAAGTTCCCCCAAGGATCTCGATTCCGTACCATACAGGTAAGCTCCCAATGATCGGGCCTCCAGAAGCGAACTAGAAGGATACGGGGAGCAGCATCCTTGCCAGCTCAGGCAGTCCCCACAGTCCCGCCCAAGCGGCGCATGGCAGCTCCCTGGAAGGCGATTGATTCACGCCGAAGCGAATTAGACACATCCCACGCAGGACGGGCAAGGAGGGACGGAGCATTTCTGACCGCCAGATTATTTTTTTGGGCTGGATAAAATATTTCTGGGGCCCCGGGCTTGAGCTGTCTTTTTCTTCCTTTCCATCGTTCCCCACAAACGCTTCGTTTGAAACATTCCTGTAGAAGGCGTTCTTTGTTCACGACTGCTTCTACAGACCAAGGGTCAGAATCCACCCATCAGGGACATATTCTGCTTCTTCAGCTTACTGGACCTGTACGTAACATGGTTTTCACACCGGAAAGGCGAAGACGATGCTAACGATTGCACTCTTAAGTCATCAGGAACATTCAGCTCATCCGCGGCTTTGATAGCCTCTCAATCACCATATCGTCCTCTACTCCCGTTTTCCGGACCACATCTTCCACCATGCAGTCAACAAGACAACGTCCCTCTATCCTCACCTCCTCCAGCTTCAGCGAGGACATGGCTCGTGCCATGGAAGCATCCACCAACAACACAAAGCCAAAATATAGCCACTATTTGGATGACCATCGAGCCAAGTTCGAACTGCCTCCTCCGCCTCCACCGTCTCCCGTACACTTCCCTGCTTCATTATCGAAGTGGGAGCTCTCGCAAGGGAAACCAGCGTCAAATTGATGAGCCAGAGATGACACCGTTCTATCTTCGGCGAATGTCTCTCTACGTCGTCTTGTTCTGTATGTCTAGAATCATAAAAGCGGCCACGGCACGGGTGGCATATCTCGGCGTCTCAGGTCTCGGGTTGCAAATAAAGAGCTGTCTGCGAAGAACTATCTGGTTGTGAAGTATTGGGAATAGGATGAGTGTTTGTTGCGCTGTCATTGTTCGTTTCTCCGTCATTGAGCAGCTCGTAGATCTCTTCTAGGCGGAGTAAGGCATTCGGATCGCCTTGAAGCACCGATTTGTTCAATTTTGATATCTCTGCCTTGAGCTCCTCCTGACTCTTCTTCTCCTGGGTGCGGCTCTTTCGTGAACCTCGCCTCCTGGGCTCGTAGATGGTTCTGACAGTATCTGTCTCCCCTTTGGCGCGTTTGACATCAATAAGCCTTTCGAGAAAGTGTGCTTGTTTTTTCAACTCCATATTGATCTTCGGATTTGTCGACCTCAGCGCACCTAAGCCAGAGCCAGCTCGTGGTTGGATAGTTTGCTCTTCTTCCTCAGATCCATCGGCTGCTGAATCAGCATCATCTCTTGGGCGTTTTTTGGGGTTCTCCTTTGGCACGAGACGCGCCCTGTTGGCCAGCAATTTAATTCGTGACATGCCCACTAGATCTATATCCCCGTCGCTACAGAGAGGTTCCTGCTCAGCATCCTCTGCGTGATTGGAGAAGAACATGTTTGTTCCGATAAGGTCGGTCCATCTACAGCTATATAGCTGGTTGTCGTACAAAGCAATCGGGTTGTCGCTGTCTAGTCCTAGGATTTGTATCTCGGTTGCCGATTCCTGGTTTTTCTGCGACTTCTCCTTGGTCGAGGCTGGATCCGTCGAGTTCTGTGGAGCTTCGTCGGCTCCGCCGTCAACTTCATTTGGACCTTGCTCTTCTAATATCTCGAATGGATTTTGTTTCTTTCGAGCTTGCGAGTTGACGACTTGCTGATGAAGATCCTTGGCCTCTTTGTTAACCGTAGACACGTCGAGATCCACCAGGAATGTCTACGAGGCAACTCTGTTAGCAAGTATTCGACATTTTGCGCCGCGGAACGAGGCAGGCTAACCTCTGTCGCGTCTCCTTCATATTCATATTCGTATTCAGAGTCAGATGCCATTGCTTACCAGTTTCGGATCACGAGCCTGACAGTGTTGCTAAGAATTCGAGGGTGTGCTATAGCAAGAACGACGAGCCACCCATTTACACGTCTTAGCGACATGCGCTTTTGGAAGATTCGCCTAAAAGCAACATACACCTATCTAGTCATCAACCAGCCACGGTCTAGGTTCTACCTTGAACGATACGATATTTCACTTGTAGATACTATCACTCCTTTCATAGTTTACCACAGTGTTGCCCTTTATTCAAGCATAATTTTTAGAAGCGCCGTTAGAGAGAGAAAGACCAGTCGTGGCTTATGAGGTCCGGTAATAAGTATTCGAAACTATGCTGCATATCTTCACGTGGAATGGTGGACAAAATTCTGGACCGACTTCCTCACCAATAGGGTAAGTGCGCGGCGCTCGGACTTTTAGTGGCAGCGCGTCCGGGTCTGATGACGCAGAACGTGTCAGAACTTCTCGACACCAGGCACATCAACAGCACGCCCTGGAGGAATGATGGCACGATTCCAGACAATTGACTGTCTTTAGACACTGACACCAGAGTGGGAAGTAAGCTGCCGCGGATTTTTGAGAGTTTTTGGATTACATCTCACCCTTTCACCATATTGTTAGTTTGTGGCCACAGGACATCAGCGGTGAATCGCCAATGCCGGATTTTGAATAAGCAACTCCTTGTGCTTCCCACTCATCCCTCTTGCGCCTTATCTCCATGGGGAATGGCAAATAGCGGTGGAGGCTCGATTAAACTCGTGCAGTCTGCATTTCTAAGCTTTTGCATTCTGCTAATCCCCTCCCCACGAGGCTACTCGGCCATCTAAGGCTTCCGCTGGGGTCCGAAAAGACCGCATATCATGTGTATGTCTCTTCGCCGAGTTTCCCGAGCGGAAATTCCTCCACATCTGACGTGACGATTTGTTGATTGCTAACATCCGATTCAAATATCTCTAGTAGCTTTGCAATCCCACCATGGCCTCCAAGCGCCATTGGTGTCTTTCCCGGGTCTCCCTCTTCTCGCCTCGACCACCGGCTCCCTCTCTTCTTACACTACATCGTCCGCCAGCGTTCACTCAACTCAAGCTCTTGAAGGGCTTCAAGTCACGGTCCAGGTTGACCACGCACCTGCTTGCCCCACTGTCTCAAAGGATCAAAGAAATTTTGAAGAGGTGTCAGGAACCGCACAAAGCTCTCCTTGCAGCTTGACCGCCACCTCTGGAGACGCCTACACAAATGAGCTTTCAAAAAAAGAAACTTCGATGAGGGCGGCGAAGTCAAAAGCTACTATCGGCATACTGTCGACCCTTATCGGGTACGTGTCTCTGAACAGCTTGTATAGATCTTGGAACCCGGACGCCTTCATTTGGCAGGACGAAGACCGCGAGGAAGCTCGCTGGCTTGCAACATCTCGTTCTTGGTTTGACAGAAAAGCGTGTAGATGGCTTGGACTCTGCGGTATCGCACACTTTCAGACTATTGGGCGGCGTTATGGGAGGCATGACGATAATAGCGCACAGACTACTCTTGAGCCTGATCAGGACGCTCAAATCTGGCAGAATGCATGGACCGAAGGCAAGGATCGCCCAGAAGATTGGTCAGAAGACGAGCGGAGGCTTCGAGAGATCCCTCAATACGTTATCGATTATGCTCCTCTAGTATACCTGTATTCGGGGGAGCAATTCTGGCCTTGCGATATTGCCGAACATCTTTACCACATTACGCCAAAGTTAAATTACACGCCGATACAACCGCAATGGGATCACCCTAGCCTCAAAGATCTTGATGACCTGAACCAGTGGGAACGAGGGCGTAATGTGTTTTTGACGAGCGATGACAATCCAGAAGAACGCCCGGACTGGCTTGAAGGCCAGAAAAACATACCAGAGATTCCTCCATCTGACGATCCGGACGATGACGAGGAACCCTGGGCCGAGTGGGACGGTAGAGTTGATGGAAATCTCGCTAATGATTGGGAGTCTTGGCAAGACGTTGGAGAAGATAGCACGCGTGGCCAAGGCGGAAACCGTGAGCTCCCAAACGACCGCTACGCGCAAATTCCGGCAGACACTCCCGAAGGTGAAGATTTCATTCCGGATGATGACATTGAGAGTTCCATCCGTGGAGATGAATTGAGGCATAGGTCACCTAAGTCCAAAATTTCAAAACGTCTCGTCGGTGGGCGGAGTGGAGCTCCTGCGGTGCTCATTGCTGTCGACAAAGGGCATGGTGTCGTGGATGCTTTCTGGTTCTTTTTCTACAGCTTCAACCTGGGCAACGTCGTTTTCAACATTCGCTTTGGGAATCATGTCGGTGATTGGGAGCATTGTATGATACGCTTCCATCACGGCGTGCCAAAAGCAATTTTCTTCAGCGAGCACTCCTTCGGTGATGCCTACAGCTTCGAAGCGGTGGAAAAGTTGGGAAAGCGACCTGTCATTTACTCTGCTGAAGGCAGCCATGCTATGTATGCAACGCCGGGAACGCATTCATACATATTACCATGGGGCCTCTTACACGACATGACAGATCGAGGACCCCTCTGGGACCCGTCTCTCAATGCTCACTCATATACATATGACTACCTGCGAGATGACCTTCGCTCGTCAAACATGACACCAGATGCGCCCACAGAATGGTTCTATTTCAACGGTCACTGGGGTGATAAGTTTTACCCTCTGAGTGACGAACGTCAGTACCGCCTTGCGGGACAGTATCACTATGTGAATGGACCTTTGGGACCTCGCTTCAAAAATCTTGGCCGCCGGAAGGTTTGCGGTGGACCCGCAACGGAGCGTTGCACTATCAGGAATTGGATTTATGAGTCTCGCCGGCCGAGGAGATGGCAAGGTAGTGGCGAAGGGGAGGAATTGTCGGAAGAGGACCTTGAAAGATTTCTCACGAACAGGACATTTACGGAAAAGGAATTGGTTTAGATTGTTTGGACAGCGGCATCAGACTGGGCGCTTATTGGTTGGCAATATTGCACAGCTAAGTGATACCCCTTGTAGAAGTGGCCGAGAATCGGCGCACATTCCATGAGTTTTTCATGAGCATATCGGAAAGTTCATCTTCGTAAGGATTCGAAGCGCTTAGAAAGAAATTGCAGATACAAATGTTTTGTCGCATGGCAGACCTAAGATGTATTTCCAGTCTCAATCTAATGTGACATACTCTACATAAACCATTAGACATGTTGCAAATGTCAAGCAAGCTCAATATTAGCTTTCGAATGACTCGAGAGATACTACCAAGGCCTCTAAATGATATTCTGAGAATTGGTTGGTAGGATCCCAGTCAGAACTTTCGCCCCGCACCATCACATCACGATCTAAGGCATGCAAAGCGTATCGGGTAGCCTTGCAGGGTCCAAGCCCCGTTAGAACAAAGCAGACCAACTGCTCCAACAACGCGTCCAAGAACTATTCCCTTCACCAACTTACTGTGACTCTTTATCATTTCCGCCATGATCTCATGACTCTCTGATCTGTCCAACCTACCTATTCATTGATGTATCCCCCCGGCTGGCGAGAACTGACCCCAGCCGCTGCGAATAATGAAGATCTCTCCTCGACGGTTGCCTCCCTTCTCACCACCATGGCGACAAGTTCTTCTATCCCCGCCAGTCTCTTACAGATAGCAACAATACCCACAATGTCTGTCGATCCCACCTCACACCCATCAACAATTCCCTGGCTCACCGTCACCGCCACCCCTGTCCCCACAACCACCACCTCCCCCGACCCCCCCGACTCCGAAAACACAGGAAAATGCGAACTCCTCGGCCCCTTCGCGATCCTCATCCAAGCCGCCCTCGGCGCCCTCGCCCTCCTCTCCCTCGTCTACAAGCGCTGGCGCGAGCGCCCGCAACGCCCCCTCAAGATCTGGGCCTTTGACGCCTCCAAGCAGGTCTTTGGCTCCGTGCTGCTCCACCTCCTCAACCTGATCATGAGCATGTTCTCCGCGGGGCAGGTGCCCATGGGTGCTAGCGACGCCGTCCAGGGTGAAGAGTGGCAGCCGAACCCGTGCTCGTTCTACCTGCTGAATTTGGCGATTGATACCACGATCGGTATCCCCATTTTGATCGTGCTGCTGCGGCTGATCCACGTCGGGGTGTCGTATACGCCGCTGGCGCGGCCGCCGGAGAGCATCCAGAGCGGGTACTATGGGGAGCCGCCGCGGGCGACGTGGTGGCTGAAGCAGTCGCTCATGTATTTTGTGGGGCTGTTGGGGATGAAGTTTTGCGTGTTTCTGGTCTTTGAGCTGTTGCCGTGGATCATCCGGGTCGGGGATTGGGCGTTGCGGTGGACGGAGGGGAATGAGGCGATCCAGATTGCGTTTGTGATGTTGATCTTTCCGACGATTATGAATGCGGTTCAGTACTATATTATCGATACGTTTATCAAGAAGAGGGAGGGGCAGGGGATTGGAGCGGACAAGGGGGAGGAAGGGGAGGGGGAAGATGGCAGGAATGGGGAAGAGGAGGGTCGTTTGTTGGAAGATGAGGATGGGCTTGGTGAGGCGGAGGAACACCGTGATGGAGTTGAAGATGACAAGAGCAGCAGGGATAAATCGGGAGCATCTACACAGACAAGTGAGGAGTACGATCCGGATAAGGACGGCGAGAGGGCGAGACCTCCATAGTCGACCGTACCGCTGCTAGATTTCTCGGGAAGCGTTGGTTTTCAAATCTTTATAAGACGATATCTACAGCTTGGGTTGGCTGCGTATTCGCAAGGCGTTCCTGGGTCCGCATTTTGGAAAGATTGAAGGGGCATGGACCTATGCATTTGGTAGGGTCAAATGCGAGGTAATGGGGCTACGAGCCGTCGGACTGTCTGTATATCTGTCTACTGAAGATAGAGAAAGATCAGCGATCAATCGCCATTTCCATTTTCTAAACAATATGTGAAGCTTCGATAACTCCAGGCGTCCAAGCCGAGCATGGGTATATTCAATTCTTCCAATCGCCAACGTGCGCCAAACATAATGTAATATCCAAATGGCATTGCTTAATTTTGGTGTTTAATCAATGCCGTGCTCTTTCTTGAGCTTCTCCAAGTTCTCCTGCCTCTCCGCTAAGTCGGCGTGTGCTCTCATCATCTTCTCCGGTTGGTGATACAGCACTAATTTCTTTATTAGCCTTGCAAGAAAACCTCCATTAGTCGGTAAAGACCGCTTACCAACGAGGTATCGATTCTGAAAGTTAAAACCGTTGAGCTTGTCGCACGCCTGTTTGGCGTCTGTCACGTCGTCATAGACTACGAAGACAGTGCCTTTGGTATTTGGAGCGGTACCTTGGCGGATTTGTCTGAGAAGACGTGGGGGTCAGCATAGAACAACAAAAAGAATAAAGCCATAAGGCGTAAGGGAAGAGGATTCGATCTATGTATGTAGAGTAAAGGAAGGGTTCGAGTTGGGTGAAGCGTAGGGTGAGGTAGGAGAGTGAAAGGCTCGGAGATGCAGGGGCGGGATAGCTTTGTGGGGTGAGAGAAAGCGGAATTCTAGAGAATAGCGATGTCCATACCGGATACTTCCAAACTTCCCAAAGAGATCGAAAAGCTCCTCGGTAGTGACATTGTAGCTGAGGTTTTTGACAAAGAGGATCCTGGTTACGGCGGTAGGCATGGTCAGCGAGGGTTCGCACTACTTGGAGATTGGACAGGAGAGAGGTAACGGTGCAGGATTTGAAATTGCACTGAGGTAGGCGAAGACTAATAGTAGGAATCATTTTTACTAGTAATTGCTAGTAACAAGTGATCTTGAGCAGGTGGCCGAACCTGTTTGTTCCCTCTGCGCTCTTCCGACTCATCTCTTCGGTCACCAGAAGGTCTCTTTCTCTCACAAAGCTCCCACGTCCAGGAAAATGCCTAGAATGACTACGGATAAAGGTCAAGCTTCCTCCTCTTATTGCTATGGCTTTCGTTTACTTCCTCTGTATTCTCGTCGGTCGTCGTAGTCGCAGAACGGATATAGATAATCAACGTAAAGATTCAGGAGGTTTTTGCGCTGTAGGTTTAGCCAGGCAGTCTAGAGTTTCTTCGAAAAAGCTCTATTGTTGCTAATTAGTGTGAATAAGAAGACAGACAAAGGATGGAGCTTGAGTGATATGGTAGTCTTTATGAAATGCTGCATAATATCAAGTACGGTAGTCCCTTCGCTCCTCTTGCGCAGAACGATGCCGCACTTCGTCCCCGCGCCGGGTCCCAGCAATTCATCGCAAAGCATTGACAACAACCCTCACTCGCTTTTTAGGCTTCTTGCAGTTGATAAAGCATGCCTGGTGTCCGATTTTGGACTTTAGTCACTCTATCGAGTGATGAATGACCTTGCCAACGCTGCCGGCACCTGACAATTCGTGTGCCGTCGCGAACGTTTCTCGGAGGTTGACTCGAGCAACGACCACAAGCACACCACAATGCCGACCGCAGGTTATACCTTTCCAAAGCACTATTTTGAGCGTCCTCCTCGCTATAACACTCCTCCTCCTCCGTCTCGCGACCTCATCGAACGTTTCCACAACCCTCCTCCTTTTCCCGAACCCCAATCGTACTCCAGTCACAACAATGGCACTTTCAATAGCTCCTACAGCTACTCTCCACAAGGCCTTGGAGTCTCATTTCATGGACAGAACACACAACCTCAAGATTGGAACTCCGCGAATAATTACATGTTCGCACCTCCAAGCCCCTACGTTACAAGCGCACACGACAATGTAAATGGTACCTCATCAGGAGACTTCGGCCGGAAAGTTCGCGGCCATACTCGTTCAGGGTCAAACATAGAGATTCTAGCCAATGTTGCTCTAAGTCCAGACACTTACGAGTCACCGCAAATGAAGTATGCGTGGCCAAGCCGTCATCCTCACACCTACAGCGAGTCTGTTGCTGCAGAGCGGCCAGCGAAGAGGGCTCGGTCAGAGAAGCTACATTCTCCTATTGTCGGAAGAACAGAATCTCGGCCGGCGACGAGCTATGTGACCGATCCAAGCACAACCGTCGAAGAAGCGCAGCTCTTGCTGAATCTAATGAATCCTTCCAAATTTCCGTCGAGCCATGAGACCCCTCTCTCCAACCCAAACGCGCCAAATCCTACGTATGTCACTACACCCACCGCATCACCTACACCGCCTCGGACACGGTCCATAACTGGGTCTGGGCTTAATGTCGATAGCTCTAAAACACCTCCCGTCGTCGACGGCGTTGCGCCCCAGTCGTCTCTCCCTCTTGAACATGTCGAGCCCACGTCTCAGCTCGACGGAGCAAGATCGCCAAGTACAGAAGCAGCTACGGAGGAAGCACGTGATAGACCCCTGGTCTCTAGCAGACCAGAGGCGGAGGGGAAGGGGATTGAAGAGGCGGACAATGAACAATTCGTCGTTGCAGAAGAGCCGGCCATACTCCTCCCTCAATCAGAAGACCTTGGTACTGAGGCGTCTCCTGTTCATGAATCAGGCTCTGAGAAGGATATTGCTAAACCTCCTAAGCGCAAAGCACCTGCCCAGGCTTCTCAAGCGCTGTGTGAAGGCTGCAAACAGGCTCAGATCACAGTCGCCGGTGAAGACCAAGATTTCAATTCCTGGATTGGCTGTGATGCCTGCAAAAAATGGTATCATTACGCCTGTGCCGGATTCGATACTCAACAGGAAGTTCGAGCAGTTGACAAATTCTTCTGTAAGGACTGCGAAGCGGAACATGGCCCGACAACATATGTCCGAAAGTCGTCACGTGCGAGAACCGCGATCGATTATGCTGGATTGAATCAAGGCATGGTACAATCTTCTGCAGACACCCCTGATCACAGCTACATTGCACCAATCAAGGAAGGAAAAATTACATTCTTGCCAGATAATTTTCCTCGGATGAAACCTGAGAATGTGACGGCCGAATACTTTGAAAAGTCGCCTCACGGTATGCCAAGGCCCATTGTGGTTCCTGCTGAATGGAATCCTCGACCGGGCACCGCCACGCAAGGCGTGCTCGACGAAGAAGACGAGCTAGTGGAATTCATGTCGGATGATCAGGATGAGGTCGACGAGAACGCCGAGCTCGAATTGATTTCCGATGATGGCCAAGATGGTCTCGATATGGTTATGCCGAAAGGTCTCACCGTTCGAAAGGTTTCAGAGCTCTACGGTCCTGAAGAGAAGCTTGACGTGATTGACGTTAAATCCCAACAAGCTGACAAACGATGGACCTTATCAAAATGGGCAGACTATTACGAGAGCACAGGAGAAAAGCCTGTCCGGAATGTAATCAGCTTAGAAATCTCCCAAAGCAGGCTAGGTAGGCTTATCCGGCGGCCGAAGATTGTTCGCGATCTCGATCTCCAGGACGCTGTATGGCCGGAAGATCTGCAAGCTATGGGTCAGTATCCAAAGGTGCAGTTCTACTGCCTCATGTCTGTTGCCGATTGTTTTACAGACTTCCATATTGACTTCGGAGGATCATCTGTTTACTACCACATTTTGAAAGGCAAAAAGACTTTCTTCTTCATTCCTCCTAAAGAGGCTTACCTGAAGAAATATGCAGACTGGTGCAAATCTCCAACTCAGAACACCACTTTCTTGGGAAGCGAGACCGGAGAATGTATGAGAGTTGATCTCTCGGAGGGTGATACCATGCTTATCCCGGCCGGTTGGATTCACGCCGTCTGGACTCCCGAGGATAGCCTAGTAATTGGCGGCAATTTTCTGACACGCATGAATTACGAAATGCAGATTAAGGTAAACCAGATTGAAAAGGACACTAAGATTGCGCTGAAATTCCGTTATCCATTCTTTCAAAAGATCAATTGGTATGCTGCTATCAAGTATATCCAGGAAGATCCAATTCCAGAAGATCTAGTAGACCGCTTCTTTGAAGATGAAAGGTACGAGTTCTCCCGCGAGCGAAATATCTACGATGAGGTCGATGGTCGCGAAGACGCTACTCCTGGCTCTCACTTTTACAATGCTCGCTACTACTCCCAAAAAGAAGTTGAGGGATGGCCGACACTTCGAGATTTTCTCTATAGGACAGCACGAATTGCAGCGGGTCTTCTCACAGATGGCCTTACCGCTGATACGAAGAGATCGGTAGCAAGATCGGTGCCAAAAACCTTCGGTGACCCTATGCAACTCATCAAAACGTTTGCCATGTGGTGCGCATGGAAGAAGGGCAATGTCAAGCCTCCTGCATGGGTTCGTGAAGATACAAAACCAGTCATTAAGGACAAGCCCAAAAAGGCAGAACCAACACGTGTGCCTGGCGAGCGACAGTCTTCTCGTGTTCAATCACTACAGCAAGAGGCAAAACTTAAGGCGAGTACGCCTGACGCCGATGAAGACGATGATAGCAGGGCTAAGACCAATGCCCCTAAGCCATCCGGACTAGGTCCACGCCGGGTGGCTTGTGATGCGTGTCGAAAGCGCCGAATTCGATGCAGACATAAGGATGAAGAAGAAGCACCGTCTAAATCACCCGAAGTACCTAGAGTCGAAATACCCAAGATGGAAATCGCTGACACTTCAATCCGCGTGGCTCAACCAATTATGACGCTTAGTGGATACGATGGACCCAGCTCTCCTCAAAGCAAGGAAACATGGACCCTGATTAAAGACTCCACTTACCCTCCTCTATCAGGTCAAGACCCTATCACAATAGCTCCAGCTACACCAAGTGGCCAATATGCTTCGGCTTCGGGAACAATGGTGTCCACTTCGACTGGAAAGAAGGGAAGGCCTAAAGCCTGCGAGGACTGTCGCAAAAGCAAGGTAAGTTTGGGCAGTAATGCTATAGTAGTCATAGGTAGACTGATTATTTCAAGCGACGCTGCGTACATGATGAAAATGGCCAATTAGACCCGGTAAAGGCAGCAGAGCCCGCAAAACCCCGTGGTTCTGCTACGAATAAACGGCCTCCTCGGATGAGCGGTGACATGAGCCCGCCTCCTAAGAAAGTCAAGCGCAACTCAGATACTGCACGCCGACCTTCTGGCCACCAAATGAGCTTGGTTGAGAGTGCTCGCTCTGCGCTTGCTGAAACTCCTCTCGCCTCGCAGTCTACCCCGGAACAGGATGCAGAATTTGAAGCTCTCCTTGATCCAGCTTTGCGGAACTTCATATCTGCACCACAAGACACCCCGATGGCCAATTCTGATGTACCTGAATTGCCTGGATACACTCCCGCCGCAAATTCCCCTGGCTATAAGTCTGCGAAGAGCTATCCTTCATTAGAGCACACATTAAACGAACCGCTTCCGCCTGGAGATAACTCTACTGAAGATGCTTCGCCAAACATATTTTCTCAATCGAAACCTAGCTTCCAAGTCGACGGTGCATCTCACGCTCCGAACCTTCTGTCGAGCGGCGACATGCCTATAGATCCTATGCTCCAGGCCTTATCCTCGGTTGATGTTACCCCAGCCGTAGATGCACCTGCGGCATCTCAGACTAAGTCAACCTCTGCAACAGATAACGCTCCTCAAGCTCCTTCACATCAGACAGCGCCCAACCTGACTCTCCACACCGAAATGTCCTCTAATTCGATGGTTTCCCCTCCGATTTCCCTTTTGAACGACTCACCAGACCCTGACACCATCACCGCTCCCGATCCCACGGAGATCACAAAGTCTATTGAGGTTGCTCCAGATGCTGTTTCCGAGCAAGCGCATACTCTACATACTCCAAATTCAACCTCACGACACTCATCCCGCCAGCCCAAAACTGTTGCCGTCACCACCCATGAGGCAAACGCAGGGCTTGTAGCATCGGGGCCGGGCTCTGGTATTTCAAAGAGGACAACGAGCTCACAATCTCCGACACTAGTGGGTGGAAAGTCAAACGAGAGCAAGCGACCTGGTTCCAGGGGGAGCGCGATGGGAATGTCGGGAAGTCCTGGAAGAGCGTCAAGGGTAAGCTCTGGGGAGATTGAGGGGATTGACCCGGAAAATATGAAGGTTATACGAGCGTTGCAGGAGTCTGAGTTTGGGCTCCGAAGGAGAGGTAGGCTATAACAAGGGTGTTGTAAATGGAACAAGATCTTGGAATGAGAGATGTGAAGCTGATAAGAGATGATGAGAAATGAAGATCGGTAGTTTGGAAGACGCAGTTACGAGTGGTGTCTTTTTCTTTGTCTTTTGCTGGCAAATTATTGAGCTCCCAGTCGATATCCTTCAGAACGGTATCGCGCTATCATCCAGGAGTCAAGGAAAGAAAAGGGCGGGTCCTTGTCAACTTTCATCTTTCTCCAATTTCGGGCGTTCGGCGAAGCGGTGCGCTTTGACAGAATACGGTCCTTTAGATGGGCCCAACACAAACGAGTCGAGGGAGGGTGGGCTGCCGTCTACGCTGATCGATTTTGAGCCTTAAGAGCGGGCACTTTCTGGCGCCCCAATCGCGCATATCTCGAGTACCTTGAGGTAGTTTTGCACATGCAAATAAGATATCTTGTTTTCGTTTACGTCTATGCGCGCTTCTCCCAAGTAGAAAGAAGGCTGGATTTGTGCCCCCTTGCCAAGGCGTGTCTTGTTGAATTAATTGATTCAACCTCCACAGCGGACGGACTATCACAGCCTTACTTCCTCAATATATTCCCTCCCACCAAAAACCACTTATACACGTACGCCAAATCCCCCAATCCCCCAACCAAACCCACCTCGCACCTCGCTCAAAAACATGTGACACGCCCACACCACACCCTAGCCACTACCCGAAACGGCAAACGCAAGACCCCTGAAACCTGTGTCCGCGTCAACCACGCCCACGCCGTATTAGGCAATGGCTGGATTGCCGCGGCCGATGACAAAGCGCTGCGAGGGCGTGGATGGGGAAGGCGTGTTTCCTGGAATGGGAAGTGGAGGGCGTTTTTTTTCTATGCATGGATTGGGTTGGGTTAGATGTGCCTCAACGCTGCGGCGTGAGGTCTGAGCACCAGCGCCGCTGTGGCGAGAGGGGGGAGGGTTGTTCGATTTGGAAGACGGCGGTTTTGGTCAGGGTGGGTGGGTTGGATGCTCGCGGTTGGGGATTTGGGGGGTGAAGTTTTGAGACTTGAAGATGTTCACTGGACATTGCCGTTTATGGATGTTAAATTGTGGACTTTGTCAATCGAGTAAGATCCAGCTGCTTCGCCAGCGGAATATCCTACAGTCCGCCTATGAAGAAGCTCAATAGACTGCCCACGCTTAAACCACTGACGAGGCAAAGCCCCATGAACGCGCCTGCTGCCTCCTGCTCTTCTGCTGCCACCCAGTCGCCCGCTCCCATCATGCACTCGCTCCCCAAATATCCGCTGCTTAAACCGAACAGCAATTGAACGACGAAGTAGAATGCGTCGCTTTTAATAATAGCACCACGTCCACGGATGTTGCACAGCATATATAGCGGAATAAAGATAAGGCGGGCGAGGGCGAGGGCAAAAAGCGCAAAGGGGTAGTGCGTTAGCGATATTGCCTTATACAGAGTCGATAGCCTCCCGAGGAGGTCGCCAGTGTTCCACACGAGAAAAGCAAAGGGGATGAAGATGGCCGGGGCGAAGATACCGCCAGTGTTGACCGAGAGGATGTTGGTAGTGTACACAGGGAAGATCATGGTGATGCCGAAGCAGAAGAATACAGCGAGGGAAAAGAAGCGAAGCTTTGTAAACAGGGTCCAAAATCCGACTGGCCGCCGAGCGGGGGCAGTGTCTGGAATAGTAGCGTTGTGTCCTTCGGACGGAAGTGAATCGGTGGACTTTGGGAGAGTGGCTATGTGGACGCTGCTACGGCGGCGAAGGAGGTAGACGAATGACACGAGTGCAAGGACTGAGACTGTGGTTGCTGTAAGGAAGAAGGTAAGTGCAGATGTTGACGAACCCTCTGAGGCGGAAGTGGCCGCTGCAGAGACGATTTCTGCGATACATGGAAGAACGCCTGCCACTGCTTGTCCTGTCATTATGGCCTGCGTATATTCGCTTCTCCCAAAACCAGGAACGTATGCGAAGAGACCGTTTTGTATTAGCCCAGTTGCAGCGCTTGCGAAAAAGACCATCACAAGCATGAAGCCAAAGTATACGCCCGCTGGTGTCTTAACCCGAGTCGAAATGGCCAGGAGTGTAAAGCAGATGATGTTGATGGTTAGCGACGTTAGGATCCGTTTTGGATATGAGGCATTCTTCTGCATGTTCTGAAGGATGATCATCGATCCTAAGTTCGCGACTGTCGACACCGAGAGCTGAGCAGACTGAAAATTGTCAAGTATCCATTTCGATGTCTCAAATCGATCTTGAAAGTAGGGGGCTGCCGCGAGAAACATGTTCCTATCCACATTTTAGCAAAGCTCGGAAATGAAGAGCGTCATCCTCACCATGCCCATAGCATGGCAATCCCTAGCATGCAGAAGATGCCGTACTCAATCCATGAAAATGTAGTCACCTCTGATCCAACAACGGAGCTTTCTTGGGAGATGTCCTCGTGAATGGAGTCTTCTGAATCTCTTCGGTGGCCATTCTCCAAAGGCTCGTAATGCTTCCTCCGAGTGAAGAGGTTGCGTATGCGGTCCATTCTTCCCAGGTCTTGAAGTTCAAGCTCGGGAGCTATAGCAGGCATAGATCCAGGGCCTCATGGCCTGGTAGATATTCTTAAGGAACAGACATTGGTAAGGAAAGTGCCCTCTACAAAGAAGACTTGACCGCTTGCGTAAGCTTGCAGAAGGCACCGGCGAAGGATTGTTTGCTTGTGGCCGCCAAAAAGTCCTTCCATGATGCTTCTTCCCGGCGCATGAATCGACGCCAAGGCTCCCGATCTGCGGCGGATGATCAACATAGGGTCATGTCCCTCGTGTCTCTCCCGCTGGCTATCCGTCGACTATCATAGCCGACCCTAAGTTAATGCTCCCGTTCTCTTCTTGACGTCTTCTTGCAGGCTGACCAGGCCCACACCCAGTCTTTGCGTAGGCGGTATCAAATGACCAACTTGAGCGAGGCCTCGGGCATCACGTGCTGGCCTCGTGAGTTGTTCCAACTTCAAAAGGTCTGCAACAAAAGACCAACAACGTTCACCGAGATTCCAAACAACCACCAATAAGTCGCCAAAATTCATCGTCGGCTCTATGCCGTGGATAATCGAGAGGTTACAGATCGCAAGTCATTTTTCTACAAGCACGAAGTTGTCTCCCAAACCACTGTTTAGCTTGCATCAAATGCATCTACTACTCTTCTACCACAACAAGTCGTGGCCCCATCATGACGGTATGTTTTGCGCGGTGCCCGTCTGTCTCGAGATGAATCGCACAAAAATCGATCGGCGTTCAATCGTAGTAGATTATTTAACCTTGCCAGTGTGTTCCAAGAAATAACACAGCCGTCAGTCTTTTGGTGAGTATTCTGCGTGTCTGACGAGTCGGTGTTGGCTGTGGGATCAGAACGTCTTATGGTTTGTTGGTGTTGTCCTCCTGACTTGCAATGCCACACCAAACCACCATCACAATAAATGAAACGATGATTGCTCATATTTCCATCTCTACCACAATTCCTATTCTTCCCGGCTCAAGTATGCTTCTTGCAATCCTGTACCCTAAACATGGTTTCCTCAACCGTTTCATGGGTAGGCGGTATCCTCTTAATCGTCTTTGTTCTCGTCGTCCTTCTGTATCTCATCTGGCCAAGTAGCATGCGCTCTGCCCTCATCACAAGTTGCATCTGCTGCCGCAGGCGGCCCAGGAATCGTTCTATTCCCGATGACGACAGCCAGAAGATAACGATGGTGGATCACGAAAAGGACCTGGAGAAGCAGGACCTGGAGAAGCAGGACCTGGAGAAGCACGATCTGGAAAAAGGGGATCTTGAAAGGCAGAACACCGATTCCTCGGATTGGAGCGAAGGGACGCTTCAAGACATCGATATCACAACGCCTCCGCCAGCGGCTATTGCTGAGCCGAAAGCAGGCCCGGCGTCGCGCCCTTGGATTTAAACGACCGGCAACAGCTTAACAAAGACCCCTACATGAGCGTTTGATACGACATCTTAATCATCGACTATCTTCTCCAGTCTGCGAAATTTCATCATATCCGGCGGTCAACTGTCAAGCTTCTTCTCCTACGGACCCGGTTTCCTCTTTTCTTGAAGTTCAAAGCTAATGCATGATGCCAATTCTCTAACCAAGGAGGATGTCAAATTTCTGTTCAGGAACTCTCCGTAAGGGAACTACAGTTGTACTATATGAGGATAGCTCTTACAGAGCAAATATCCGTGGAGGCGATGCTCAATGCTGGAATATCTCTCATGGTCTAATGGCTGAATGCTGGATCAAAAGCGTCCTTGATTTATCAATGAAAATAGAAATATGCAGAGAATTTTCACGCTAATGGTTTCTTATGATCATTGCCTCTCAAAGGGCATTGAGATTTCGTACTCTGGTACACATTGCTTGGGGAAGCCTACAATTCTGATCTCCTCTCATCAGAATCCCTCTCAACATTGCAAGCGCTTTCTCATCAAGTCTCTACTTCATAGGAATCCACTAGCTGATTGAAAAGCTCAACTCTTTTCCACCACGGCCTGCAATCCAGGTCCTTCTCCACCCGCCTCGTCTGGTGCATCAGCCATCTCCTCGACATTCCCTCTTTGCGCCCGGTTCTCTTCCTCTAGCCTCTCCAGCTGCTTCTGCCCTTCTTCCGTCGTCGCATCGATGACTCCTTGTTCTAAGCTCAACATCCCTCCCTGACCTAATTGCTCAACAACCTCTTCTGCCTCTTCTACACTCATCTTACCCAGCACCTTATTCACCTCATCGAGGTTGGCACTCTCAAGCGCCCGCTGGAGACCCGGGGGGAACCGTTCGAAGATTTCCCGCGCGGCTTTTTCCGTGGGGTCATCGCTCCCTGGCTCGGGGACGACGATATTAATCTTAGTGTCAGGGTCGACGGCGTGAAGTTGAATCTGTTCTACGCCGGCAGGGTCTTTTCCATTCTCCTTCGCTAGCTCGGCGGCTCGAACTTTGATTTTACCGTATGTGTCGTTCACGTCGTCGGAGAAGACCTTCTGCGCTTGGTGGCCCTTGGTTGTGATTCGCTTGAAGAATACGCCCACACCATCCCTGCCAAGATTGCGACAATACTGAATTAAAAGACTGTGATGCACGCATGTTCGTGCGTAAACTTCCTTGCCGTCTATCTGGGCGTTGAAAGCCTCGATGAGGAGGCCGTCTTGTTCTTTTTCGGAAACCAGATTCGGATTCTCGGAAATAAATTGTAGAAGCCCGCGATAGTCGGTCATGCTGATTTTTGAGAACTGCTTGGCGAGTGGGCTGATCTTGGGGTCTTCTTCATCCTCTCTAAGTGAACCATCTTCGATATCTGCTTCTGCGCCAGACGAGACGCCAGTGTCGGCTCGCTGTAGAGGCTCGCGCTTTAGAGCTGCTGGATTCAAGACCTCGACAGATTTCGCCTGCGATGACGATTTAGAGTCTGTCTTTGGCTGTACTTTGTTGACATGCGAGCTGTCAAAACCGGTATGAATACTTTCGCTAGTGATCTTTGCGCCTTCCTCTTTCTCAAGCTCCGCAAGTTTGACAAGTAATTGCTGTTGTAGATCTTGAACTTTCGTAAGATGCCCTTTCACGCCTGTCACGTATGCTTCGTATCTATTGGCAGACTTTTGCTCGTCGACATCCTTCTTGACCTGGTCAACCAGCGCCCCCATCATCTGGGAATACTTCGGCTGCTCCTTCTCCTTGGTGTATACCCCAGCAGGAGGTTTCGGTGGCTCATCTTTTGCAGGATCACCTGCACTTTCAATCAGTGCTTGGAAAACCAATTGGTCCGGATCACGAGCATCATCGGCATGTTTTCGCAAAGCGGTCAGGAGAGCTTCAATTCGCTCGAGGAGCCCGTCATTGATGATGCGCTCGTACTTGTATGTTGCGATATCATGCTTACGCTGTTGTCGTTGCTCATGGATCTGGTTCTGCTTTGCACGGATGAAAGATCGCTTATCGACATTTGGATGAACCTCGATGTCTGAATCGTCAGACAGCTCCAACGCATCCCATTTACTATAGTCCAGTGGCATGGTGTTGAGAGTGAGCTGGAAAGCTCGGGGGCAACGTTTGTAGAAGGGTCTGAAGGGGGTTTTATGGGAGTCTCTGGAGTGACACTGGGCAAGGTTTGGCAGAGGGTCTCGGCAAGAAATGTGGGACAGGGCGAGCTATCGTAGAAGCTCAGTGATTATGCATCGAGCTCGTGAGCGTGGGAAGCTCAAGCTAAAAAGAGCGTTAGAACTATGAAGTGGAAAGTTCCAGCGATTGATAGCCTTGTCAAGGGCCACAAGGCTGCATTCTGGGCGGCCATCAAGGTCCGGCATGACATCAGTTATGCCGAGCTTAAACCGTTACGGCAATCTGCTCTACAGCATTTTCATTTACAATCAGAGAGACGCAATTGCCTTTAGCAGAGCCTCAGCTAGAAAATGAGGTACAATTTGAGGGTCACTTGGCCCTGCTGTATTGGCTTTTCCCTTCCTGCATGTCTAAGAGTCTGTTCTCTTTCTCGGTGATGACCCACAGCCCGGCGCGTGTTGCGCGCCTCAAGTTTCTTGATGCCTGGCACTCAAATAGCTTCCCGGCCAGAACAGGCAATTCAGCACCTATGGCTTTCTCGCATCCAATGTACCTTCAAACCATAAAGCCGCGACTACCCCTACGTTTTATCTCTACAGCTTCGAAGTTCATTGCTCCAAGGCTGCACCCAGCGGAGATTGCTTCCCTCCAGCGATGTTCTGCCAAAAACAATACCAGTTCCCTTACAGATCGGGTCAAATGGCCCCTCCAAAGGCGGACGATTCGTACCAGTCAGAAACAGCTCGAGGCTCAGTCACAGACGGAGAAAACCCCAACCAGAGCAGGATCGCTCGGGCTGAAGCAAGCTGAAGACCCAGACGAAGAGGAAGAGGGGTTTGAGCGGTCCGAGAAGGCCAACCAAGCAGCCAAGATCAACCTCAGTGCAAAGCTATCAAAGACCGGAGGAGATTCAAAAGGAGGATTAGGGGAGATCTGGAGACTGATCAAGATTGCGAGGCCGGAAGCAAAGGTCTTGGGGGTAGCGTTCGTCCTTCTCCTGACATCTTCGTCCATCACGATGTCGATCCCCTTCTCCATTGGCAAAATCCTGGATATGGCGACATCAGGGGAGGCTGGGCAGGAGGGCAAAATGCTCTTCGGGCTCAGCCAAACGGCATTCTACGGCGCCTTGGCTGGTATCCTGTCGATAGGTGCTGCAGCAAACTATGGTAGGATTATAATTCTTCGAATAGTTGGTGAGCGCATTGTCGCGAGGCTGCGATCAAGGCTGTTTAGGCGAACGTACGTTCAGAACGCAGAGTTCTTCGACGCTAACCGGGTTGGTGATTTGATATCCCGTCTTAGTTCGGACACTATCATCGTTGGGAAGAGTATTACGCAAAATCTATCCGATGGACTTCGATCCCTTGTGAGCGGAGGAGCAGGTTTTGGGTTGATGGCGTACACAAGTCTCAAATTGACTGGAGTCCTTGGCCTGTTATTTCCGCCAGTTGCGCTCGGGGCATTTTTCTACGGTCGAGCGATTAGGAATTTGAGCCGACAGATACAGAAGAATTTGGGAAACCTGACAAAGATTGCAGAAGAGAGGCTGGGCAACGTGCGGACGTCACAAGCCTTTGCTGGTGAGATACTCGAGGTACATCGATACAACACGCAAGTACGCAAAATCTTTGATCTCGGCAAACGAGAATCCCTAATCAGCGCAACCTTTTTCAGCTCTACCGGATTTATGGGTAATATGACGATACTTTCTTTGCTCTACGTCGGTGGTGGAATGGTATCCTCCGGTGCCATCAGCATTGGCGAACTAACCTCATTCCTTATGTATACAGCCTATGCTGGATCCAGTTTGTTCGGTCTCTCAAGCTTTTACTCAGAGCTGATGAAGGGAGTTGGAGCCGCCAGCCGATTATTTGAGCTTCAGGATCGAGAGCCGACTATCTCACCAACTAAAGGGACCAACGTAACATCTGCTCGTGGACCTATCCGCTTTCAAGACGTCTCTTTTAGCTATCCCACGCGCCCAGCCGTTTCCATTTTCAAAAATCTCACATTCGAAGTGCCACAGGGATCCAATATCGCCGTAGTCGGTCCTTCTGGAGGTGGCAAGTCCACCATTGCATCCCTTCTCCTCCGCTTCTATGTACCCACCACGGGCCAAATCCTTATCGACGGTAAAGACATATCAAAAATGAACGTAAAGTCTCTCCGTCGTAAAATCGGAATGGTTTCACAAGAGCCAGTCCTCTTCTCCGGCAGCATAGCAGAGAACATCGCTTACGGCAAACCTGATGCGACCCGCGCTGAGATCAATACCGCAGCCCGAAAGGCCAACTGCCAATTCATCCGTGACTTCGTAAGTGCAGCCAACCCCCTGCCTCATACTCATTCACTGACACCTTCCCAACCCAGCCCGACGGCCTCGACACCTTCGTCGGCGCCCGCGGCACCCAGCTCTCCGGCGGCCAGAAACAACGCATCGCCATCGCCCGCGCCCTCGTCAAGGACCCAGACATCCTCATCCTCGACGAGGCCACCTCAGCCCTCGACGCCGAGTCCGAGACCCTCGTCAACCAAGCCCTCGTGGCCCTCCTCCGCGGCAACAACACCACGATCAGCATCGCGCACCGCCTGTCCACCATCCAGCGCAGCGACACCATCATCGTGCTGAGCAACGAGGGCACGGTGGCGGAGATGGGGAGCTACCGCGAGCTGAGTGCGCGGCCGGAGGGGGCGTTTACGAAGCTGATGGAGTGGCAGATGAGCGGGGGTGGGGAGAAGAGGATCGGGAGTGAGGATAAGGAGGGGACCGCGGTGGATGCGGAGAGGACGGGGTTGCCGAGCGAGAAGGAGGAGATTGAGCATTTGCTGACGAGTGGGGAGGCGGAGGCGGAGGGGGAGGTAGGGGAGGAGGGTTTGAAGCAGGAAAGGGACGGTGAGACGCAGGGGGAGGTGGTTGCGGAGAAGGCAAGTGAGACGATGAGGTAGTGTCTGAATTTAAACAAAAAAGGGAGGGGCCGTGACTGAAAGCCCTCTACGATATGGCTTTGGAGGCGCAAGGACGGTAAAGTGTTCGCGTCGGAAAATGACTTATGGGTAGTATTGCATCGCATGAAAGGGTCACGGATGATCAGACATTGTGCTCTGTGCACATTTCTTTCGTCTACCTGGCATTGGTTTGGTGGCCATTTCTCCTCGACCAACATATTTTTGGATACCAATCAAAATCTTCGCTCAACCCAATTCTTCCACGATCCCGTGTCCCTCCAAAGCTTCGTAGCTCTGTCCTTTCTATCCGACTTCTGCCGTACGCTAATTCGTAGCAGCTCAGTGTCTTGCCTCAGAATGATTTCTCCACAGCCTCCAGGTCAACGCTTCCTCTGGCTTGGGGTGTTCTTCTCGGCTTGTGTAGTAGCCATAGTTCCTTAGCCGTTCGAGGAAAAATTCGCGTTTATATCCAAGGTTGTGCCCGCCAACATACTTCCGTCCGGCAAATTGCTCCTCCTAATGCTTGACCTTCGCTAGCCCAAGGCATAGGCTTGAGACTATGGATTTGATAAGTGTAGCTAAGCCATAAATGGCTGTGCTGTCCATTCACCCAGGTACTGCCGCGGCCGGCTCAGGCGGGCTTGAGTTACGCCTTTTTGGCTTCACCAACAACAATATAAACATACCGACGACAAGCAACAGTAGAAGGAGCAGTATCTTTCGTTTGGTCGTTTTCCGTTGGTAACCCGTTGCAACTGTGAGCTCCTTGTCCGCACCCTTTACGTCGGTTGCCATCCTCTCCACGTTGTAGTCGATTCGATCGAGCATCGTCCCCTGGTCAATGACCATAGTCTGTAAGTCTTTGAAGATGTCCGCTAGCTCGATTATACCCTTTGCGATCTCATTGATCTCCTGTTCTCGTTGGACAATTGCGGTATCATTGTTTCGGAGATGTTTCTGCGCTGTCTGCTGAAGCGTAGACTGTGAAAACGACTTATCGGCATCTGACTCCATGAGCGAAGGGTCCGAATATGGGTTCTGAGTTTGGACTGGTGTTCCAGAGCGGTCGCCAAAGGGAGAGCTGAAGCCCCCCAGGGCGCGGAGCTTGTTGAGGTAGGTGCTCTGCTTCTTGCGGAAGCTGGCGCTCACTTCCTGAACACGAGCAGCGAGAGAGACTTGAATGTTCTTGGCCATGGTCTCATCTGATCTGCTGACCCCGCCCTGTTGCTTTGCGTCACGCACCATGACATCGATGCGCTGGATTGACTTTTGGCACTCATGAAAACCACGGGTGATTTGCTGGGTCAGCTGTTCAATTTCTTCTTCCTCTTCGCGCTTGACATGCTCATCATCAAATCCGGGTAGGACATGTTTTTGGTGGAGCTTGTCTAGTTTCGCCGAGTTCAGGGTGATTTCGGTAAGGCGTTCGCCGACTTCGTCTTGAATGTCAACCCATCGAGGCGGGAGGAGGTCCATCTCAATGACCGCATCCCCATCATCCTCGAAAGCTCCGGCGGACATGAGCCCTCGGCGTTCTTCATCGTAGTCAGCAAAGCCATTGGAAGACCCAATGAACTTTGGTTTCTTTGCCGGGTGATGCGAATAAGACTGCCGGTAGGAGATGTACCTTGGTATGTGTGAGCAGAAGAACTAGATCAGTTTGAAGCAAGCTTACAGATTTGTCCTGTCTCGCCACATGTTTGACAGCGAATGGAATTCTGCAGGAATCAGCTGCCCGCTACCGGAGCTCTGCTTTCTCGTTCATTGCTGGTATTGGAGGCAGATTGCATCAAAGCTGCACTCCCAGACGGTCGTAGGCCAAAGACAGGGTCTAGAAGTCAGTCTGGTGGAGCTGAACGTTGGATCTGAAGTAGCTGGGTCTAGGGTGTCGGCTGTCGAATTCCCCAGCTGTCCGCAGAGCCTCGAATCACGTGCTCCGTTGCCAAGCAGGATCTGCCCCCGACTTTGGCAAGGACCTGGCAAACAGCCTCTCAGGCAGCGGCTCACTCAAACAGCTCCCGCAATCCAGTCCAATTTCAATCATCCCCTGGATTTGAGTCATCCTTCCCACTCAACTATATCAGGACCTTCTTCGACTCTCCAAAGCCTTTCTTGAAGCTTTATCATAATGGTGCGGAGCCCAAAATCCTTGCTGCCCCGCTCCGACTTCCCATCGTGTTTTCTGCGGCACACTACAGGGCCATTACAGCCTGCTGACGAATTGCTTGCTGAATAGGCTGATTCACTTACAGAGGAGCAAGTCTCCGAATTTAAGGAAGCGTTCTCTCTATTCGTGAGTTTTCTCCTATCCTTCAACATGATAGTAGGATGCCATGGTTAGGCATTATGCTGACAGAGGCTATCTCTCAATCAGGACAAAGATGGCGATGGTTAGTTCTCGACTTTGGTCAAGGCTCTTGGAGTCGAGTCTCCCACCATCGACGAAGCTTTCTGATGCCTTGCGCAGGTCAGATTACCACCAAAGAGCTAGGCACTGTGATGCGATCCCTTGGACAAAACCCATCGGAGTCTGAACTACAAGATATGATCAATGAAGTTGACGCAGACAACAATGGCACCATCGATTTTCCAGGTGCGATAACAATCAAGAAGACTGTTCCCCTTGGGACTGCTGCTGATCGTTTTTAGAGTTCCTTACGATGATGGCACGAAAAATGAAGGACACCGATTCCGAAGAAGAAATTCGGGAGGCATTCAAGGTTTTTGATCGCGATAACAATGGCTTCATCTCGGCAGCAGAGCTCCGCCATGTCATGACCTCTATTGGCGAGAAGTTGACAGATGATGAAGTGGATGAGATGATACGCGAAGCTGACCAAGACGGCGATGGAAGGATCGACTGTGAGCTATTTCTGCCACCTCCGATTGACGCAGGCTGACCATCTGAACCAAGACAACGAGTTTGTGCAACTCATGATGCAGAAATAAAGCACTGAAAATGGGAATGGCTGAACTTTTGGCGTGCGGACACACGTGGCTTGGGGATCTTTTGGTTAGACGCGTAGCAGTCTTCTCTGTTCTTAGAAGGACTCGATACAAAGACGATCCTCCGCTCGGATTCTAAAGCTGGGCTTTTGAAATTCTCTCGTACAGAAACCCAGACCTTGATTGGCGAGATGCGCGGGTGTTTGACCTAG
Source organism: Pyrenula massariospora (assembly GCA_021030905.1). NCBI lineage: Eukaryota > Fungi > Ascomycota > Eurotiomycetes > Pyrenulales > Pyrenulaceae > Pyrenula > Pyrenula massariospora. The sequence goes on from JAGFMI010000005.1 coordinate 1,001,538, forward strand.
CTGGGATTGGTAGAGGCCCCTTTTTATCTTCTAATTGCTATCTCAATATATCTCCATGCGTTCAAACCCCAGTACGACTTCTCTGCCCCAAGTCTGTAGCAAGTTTCACCTGTGGATGACTCTGACTATTCCACAACTGTGAAGTGCATGATGAAAAACGTACATAACTCTACACTACTGATACACCAGAACTCAGACCGGCGCAAAATTCCCTCGCATAGCATTCGCTTTCCCTCTACCTTTTGCGCATGCCACATCGAGTTGGCTCCGCGATCAAGCCCCCGGGGTATCATCCCATCAGAAAAAAGCGCCAGAAAACTCCTATGCCTGTCAGATTTCTCCCATTTCAATATGCGCAACCAGTGCCATGCGATGCTTTCCTTTTCTCGTTTGACTCGCTTTTTCTCCAGACCATCCGTCCATCATGTCGACGCCCTGAAAATGCTTTTGTATCTCGTCGAAGTTTCCTCACGACTCTGTTCATCGCGTTCCTCGTCGCTTACCTCATTGCTTCCCTAATTGATTCGCTCGTCCTTAAGCGGTGAGCCTTCTGCATATTGGTTCGTATCCTCGTCAGCGCGAGAAAGCGCCTCCTCACTCCCCTGAGAAGACCCAAGGTTGGCCGAGGAAGCCTTTTCCTGGACTTTCTCGCCTTCGACCTCGCCTTCAGGCAGGCCGGCCAGGGCAGACCAATCGATTTCCGTTTCGGCCTCGGACTCAGCGACTTCCTAAGACCGCGTCGCCAGAATGTCACCTAGTAGAGATCCCAGCTCTCTTCGGTCAGAGTCCCCCGCGCCTTCCCACCCCCAGTCCTCTTCGTCTTGACCGTCGACGTCCATCGCATCTCCGTTTGCCAGGACCGGGGCATGTGACCTCTTAGGCCCATTCATGGGGTATCCGTCACTATCCTTCTGCCGCAGGACGTCCGCTTGCAGCTCCTCCCTCTCGCCCTCGTCCCATCCGTTAACGATGACCTCGTCCAGATACTGGGACGCAAACCCCTTCAGTCCCCTTCCCGTGTTCCTCGCTAGCTTCAAGTCAGTCGCCCCTAATACTCTCCTGGCACTTGTCTCCCTCGCCTCAACCGGAAGCAGCCCATGCTCCCTCCCCCGGCTGATTTCCCCGTCGCGGAAGCCCTGCTCCTCTATCTCCAACTGCCTCCGATAACTGTTCGTATAGATCCCATTCGTGAGGCCCGCCGCGCCGGCTCCACCTCCAGCCTGCGTCCCGACGTTCCCGGGCGCGTTGCTCCTCGTGCGATGGAAGAGGGAGGTAAGGACTTCTTTGATGCGGATCTCAGCGGCGATGGAAACAAGGTCCGCGGCGGCTTGGGATGCGCCGGCCGTGACGGACTCTTCGTAGCAGATGGGGACCATGCGCGCATAGATGGTGGATGTTGAGGGGAATTCGCCGATTTCGGAGGATAGCGGGGCGGTGTAGCGGCGGCGGATTTCCATGTCCCAGTCTGGCGGGTGAGCGTTAGTGGTATCCCCTTCCACAGTTGAGAGTATGTGTTTCATGCTCGGCTCGAGAAGCTATGACTGGCAGGAAACTTGAAAAGGTCGGAAATGCTGGAGTTGGCATAGAGAACTGTCCCAAACAGCTTATATAGATAGCAGAAAAGAGAAACCACCTTCACGTAGACAAAGTATAGTGAAAGTGATCACTAAGAGAATAATACTCACTTGTCTTGGTTAGGCCTCCCTTATTAGCCTCAGCAGCATCAGGCCCACGCATCTGCATAGCACTGTGATAGCTCTCCAGTTGCGCTTTCAACCCCAACCCTCCGTCCATCCCATCCGCACCATCAACCGCGATGCCAGCCGCTTTGAGCCTCCTTCGGTCACGGGGCGGAAGCTGCATTACCTCTGTCTTGAGCCTGAGCTCAGCCGCATCTCCACTGAGAGCGGGCTTGGAGCCCAAGCTAGTCTGTGGTTTGTCATTTGCGCTGACCCAGCTTGCGACACCACCTTCGGGAGGCTCTCGGGCGCAGTTGAACGCGATCGCACAGATAAGGTTATTGTGGAGGTGTTCGAGGTTGGAGGTTGTAAAAATGTTGTCGGCAACTTCATTGAATTCGTTGATCGAGAAAATTCCTATGGGAGGAACGATCAGCTCTAACATAGATACCGGGGCTGGGAGTAAGGCTAGGTGATAGAAAGATGTTTCCGGTCTGAGGAAGTCTTCTTACCTCGTCCAAATCGTGTGAGCGCATCGTGGTAGCTGCTCCAGTTCAAGGATCCAAGTGCGGACTTTAACTCTGTGTATACGGGCTCCTCATCTATGCGGAAAGGTACGGTCTTGGCTGCTTTGGATGTACTGGATACAGACGAGTTTAGAGGTTTGGTCGAAGGGAGAGGTGTAGTTGCTGGTTCCGATGGTCGGCTCAGAGCAGCAGGGTCAATCTGCATCGTGGTAGACTAGGCTGAGGCATCGGCCTGGGCCTCGACGGCTCTTTGCGACGAGCAAGTCGCAGGACTAATAGAGACCGATCCTTTTCATAAGAAACTATCAGGTCAAGAATAATAGAAACGAGTGTCCGGGATGCTCGGCGGCAGTCTGCTCGTGTCGTCGCATGGTGAGGTGGTGTTGAAGACGCAGTCGCGCTACACCCCGGTGAGCGGGCGGACAGCCATACCCAAAATGGTCATGGAGTTGCCATATTTGGTCGGTTATGGAGGTGTCTTGGAGCCATCGCTTCACGGATACTCGTTTCATTAGGGTTCAAAAGCTTCCATCAATTAAGCTTGATGTCATGAGAAGTTCCTTTTCTTGATTACAGCGCTTCTACGAGGGCAAATGTCGAGGAAGACGTCCGCCAAAATCAGTGATCATTTCCAGCGAGGAAGAACTTTGAGTAATTATAGTATCAATAAATTTTACCTTCACTATGGCCTATTGCAACTTGAGTAACTCGTCGTCAAGAACGCCGAAAAGATTCTCTATTTCCTTGAGGACCTCCCTGATCTCCTGGGAAAGCTGGCCTGTGACTAAAGCTAGAAAAGTTGTTAACATTCGAACGACAGGGGTAGAGTAGGAGCTTTCATACCGTAGGCGTACAATAAGCCGAAGTCCTCGTCAGGAGTGTCCTGGACGCCTTGTTCGTGCTTTCGATATGCAAAGATGCGTGCCAAAAGTCGATCTCTAGTGTGCTCTGTATCCGGAAGAGCATCATTCAAAGGGTATTGTAATTTCATCGAGGACGCAAGTACTACAGATAGTTAGCATCGACTACGGTAGGAGTAGGCTGACGAAGCCGTCAACTAACCTGAAAAGAGGTGGCTGATTCTGGCACTTAATTGCTGCCGTTGCTTTACCGTGTATCGAAGCAACGAAGCTTCTCCTTTGCTGGCATTGATGTCCTTCAAGATGACCACGTTCATGGCATGGAAAGCATCCAGCATACGACCAGTCTTTTGGAGAATTCTGGAATACTGGCTGTCCGGGAAAGGCCCACGCAGATCATATTCGGATTTTGCAGAGACCCGCAGCTTTTCTAGCTGGCTCAAGTATCGTTGAAGCTCGAACTCTTCTCGCAAATTCATGTAGGGATGTGGCGTTTCGCCTTCAATGAAAGTTGACAGAGGATCACGTTTCCATATCAAACCCATCCTCAGCCAGATGAGGCTTAGGCCGTCCTTGAGCTTCCGCCGAGCACTAATCGGCCAGATCAATCGAGTGAAGATAAGACCCCAAAGAACGCCAGAAAGGACCGCAACCACGCGATGGCCGGCGATACTGGCTATCATTGGATGCGAGCCTCCCTCATCTTCGTCATGATCTTCGTCTTTGACTGAGAGCGAGTATGCGTACAACGCGGAGAGATTGTAAGTGAGCATAATGAAACGACCCATTGGTCCCTTCCCACGCCCAACGATAATGTATGCAGTCCAATAGGCCATTGCCCACCCAAAAGCTGCCATGCCGAAGACATTTCCATTAGTGATTGTCCAGCTAAGGACTGCCATGACAGCTCCGAGACACGTGCCTGTGAAACGCTGCCAGCCGGTCGTGTTCGATGCACCAATCGTCATTGAGCAAACAAGCATGTAGGAAAGTAAGCCCCACTCACCACGCCAGCGAGAATAAAGGGGGCGCGTGGCGGCAAGAAAAGATGGAAGCGCATAAAGCGCAGCTCCAACTCCGACCTTGATCGCGAATTTGACGTCTTCTCGGCGGAGAGGTCTGAGAAACTGCCAAAGCTTATAGCCTATTTTGGCCTTCGGAGGGAGTTTCCAGGACCACTGGCTGAGGCTGCGTGGTCTTTCTTTTGACTCAGGTAATGTCACCTCCACATTGAGATTCTCTGCTTGCCCGAACAAATCTAGCAGACATAAGCTTTCTTCGCGTGTGTATAATGTACTGCAGACCTACCGGCATCGGTAGGGGTTGCTCCATGGTCCTTCTTTTGGTTCGACCGCCAGAACTTTAGCCATTTCCATGATCTCCCATCCGGTCGCTCTTCAACGATCAATTGGAGCTCTTCGAGCGCGTCTAAGTAGTCTCTAATCTGTTCTGCGACTTCCAGAAGTGAAAAACTAAAATGCCCACAGCTAGCTGCTACCTCTTCGTAATCAGCCTCTACCTCCATTGGTCTATACTTATCCGGAACCTTTTGATCGTAGACCTGTTTCAAGGCTTCGTTGCGTGAAGAATTGTATAGCTTGGTCGCCTCTGATAAGCTGTTGCGGAAGTGAGGATTGATGTTGATATTGTATTGGGCAGCCGAGTCGTACGGAAGGTCATCTAAGATCTCTTTGAGGGTATATGCTAATGACCTCTAGCACGAATGGTTATATGAGAAGCTCAAAAGGTGGATGGATACTTCTTACCATCGACGGCCCAAGTTGGGTTATGAATGTCTCAAAAATTTCTGCTGGAGAGTTGAAGATGGATTCTTGTCGGCGATGATGCTTCTTTTGCATTTGAATTTGTGGTCTGGGAGACTCGGGATCCTTTGCTGGATCAATATTCCGAATATCTCTAGGATCACCATCTTCGAGAATGCCCGGTGATTGAATTGTATTGGCTTGGGCATGAGGAGATTCTCCCACGTTTTCCTCTTCAGACATCTCAGCAATAGCAGAAAGACCGCTATAGTCGCCGAGCATAGAACTGGACCGCGAGATACCATAAGGCGTAAAAGGTGTGACGGATGCGCTGGTTTGGGCAGAACTAGGTTCACTGCTGGTCCTGAGCCTCGAGAACACAGAGATCGGCTGCTTTAGCAAGCCGAATTGCATGGACGCGGCACTTCGAAGACCACCAATGCTTTGTGTGACTCTCTGAACACAGCTTGCAAGCCTCGCCTCAACCTCATATTGCATTTCTGTCCCAGCGACATAATGCTCAAACTTGGCTTCCCGAAGATTTTTACCCAGATTAGCGGTGGCCTTCTTGTGTCGTTCTACGGCAGCTTTGAATGTATTCTCCTCCAGCTCCGCCTCAGAGCCATTCAAAAAACTGCTCGTGATGGAGCCAAGCATGTCAGCCAGTGACGTAGTGACATCGATCATGTTTTGGCGTAGCTTTCGCTTTGCCGATATTGGGAAGACCAGGAAAGACACTGCCATAGTTGCCACGACTCCCATTATGATCATTTTCAAGACTTGCGCAATCTTTGCGAATGAGTAGTCGCCTCTTTGTACGGCACCTTCTTTAGTCAGGACGGTGATGATCGCGAGAGAAGTAAGAGAGCAGGCAATGTTAACCAAGGGGTTCGCTTTGCGCTGTTTCCACCAGCCAACTGCGCCCAACCCTCCTCCCGCAAACACAATGAGCACTATCATATGGCCGAGTGGCATGAGGTCTAGTACATCAGTGAAGAAGACCGAAACGCTCATACTAGAGACGCAAATGAAGACCGCATAGAGGAAAGCAGAGAATGCGCAAATCAAAGCCTCGTACATGCTCCCTCTTGACCTTGCAGGATGGAAGTATACAGTGATGGTTGCCACCATATGTTTGCCATCCTGGTGTCCTAGCGTATTGGACAAAAAGGGGACAAAGGTTCCCATGCTGCCCAAGAGATACGCCAGACTGCATTTCAAGACACCCTGCCCTGTCTCTGACACAGCGAATGCCCGGAAGGCTTCCGCCTTGTTGGCTACCGAGCGTCGCCATCTGGATAGTGTGGAGGGTTCAGTCTGCGCCGATGTCGTACGGCGGCCGAGTAGTGGTGTTCTGGCGTCTGGAGAGGCGCCAGCTGGCGAACCGCTGTCATTTTGCCCATCGACGCTGTGAAGGGTTATGCGCTTTTTGATTCTTGCGCCGGTCTGGGGGATGATGAGGGATGCCTGCCGGAGCTAAGAAAGCTTCAGTCAATAAAGAATCTTGCAGAGGGCATACCAACAACTTTAATCATCAATACGCCTAGAACGGTATACTTACATTCGACCTAAGGAAAGATGGAGAGATCTGAGGATCGGTGGAGGGAGGGCCTGCGTATGACGCGCTCATTACCAGAGTTTATAACGTATCATTGCCGGCTCGAGTCGCTGTCTTAGACTTGAGGCGAGTGCAATCTAAAGATGTCTCGGATGTGTGGGATATGGATAGAGAACACGAGGCTCTTTTGCGGCTGCTGGCAGCTGAGCGATAACTTGACCAGGGCGTTTGGGAGGATCGGCCCAGCCCCCCAAGCTCCCGTGGCTCCACCTACGTAGCTCGCCGTCCTCCCTTCTCCAGGAACGCGCATCCACACCCCCTTGACACTTGAGCCACGAGTGTCAACCCGCTGCCACGACTACCACACCCGCGCTTTGTCGCCGGTAAGCCATGCCGTGTAACGTTGAGAAACCGGAAAAGCTCGTGTTCGACTTACCAAAGGCAGCGATGACGCTTTTCCGCCCGAAGGAGAATATATCTTATCGTTCCGCCTTCTCGTCCCATGTTCCACCAGAAACCGGCCTGTCCCTTGCAAGCTTAAATTTTGTCCTCCACTATAGCCCTGCTCGCCTCTAATCTTAGCACGGATTTTCGACATGGAGGGTCAAGCTATCGAGCGCTACTGCACACGAGGAGCTCTTTGTACTCAACTCGGGATCAACCGAACTCATATGGGACCCCAGTTCCCAACGGCTCAACCGCATGTCCCCTAAGGGCCCACCCGAAATGTCAACTTTCGCGATGTAGAAATATCATAAAATCACGCTGACGGCCAACTTTTCCTGCAGTAGCTCATTCCTCCGAAGGTCTCTCGATTTCTCTCCCTTTCACATTGTCACTCGTTACCATGTTGTTCCAATTCATACTTCTCCTAGCCTCTTTTGCCTCACTACTTGAAGCCAGACCACAAGCTGGCTGCTCAACAATAACAGAAACAAGCCATGCCATAAGGACAACTCGGACATTCACCGAAACTCCGAGAGATGTCACGGAGAGCACCACCGTCTACACCACCATCACGAGTGCTTCAGAGGCTACGGAGACCTCGACAATCACCAATGAGATAACGCCCTCTACGACAATCGAAACCGTTAGCACGTCAAGCTCGGAATGCACGAGTACTGCTTCAACCACAATCACTGAGCCAGCAACCACTACAGTCTACACTGGAGGACCATCTCGCAAGCATCGCCGGCAGGACTGCACCGTGACTTCCACAATCACAACTTCCGACGGGACTGTCCTTTCGTATACTACTCTCCCAACCCATACCGTCACGAGCGTCCAAACGATCACTTCATATGAAGGAGGTACGCCCTCGAGCACGATCACACTCACTACAACAACTACATCAACCAACACTCGGACTTTGAGCTACATCATCGCAACCGGCACCTCCACCATCCCCACAGTCTGCGGCCCCACGGTCACTAGCAATGCGACCGTCGTGACGACCACACAGGCTGCCAAATGCGCCCCAACGAACCTCATCTCATCCGGCCAAGGGTACGGCCTTGGCAGGGTAGATGAAAGCCCCATCTACCCGAAGGGTGTCTTTGCCACCACCACGACCGACGCAAGCACTTGCTGTCAGCTTTGCGTGGATACGCAGTCCTGTGCCGCCAGCTCTTTCCGCGTCGCTGGTAATAGCTGCCATCTGATCTTCACCGTGAACGTGCAGGACAGCAACAATGTTCCAGAATGCGGTGGGGGTGCGCTGTATGCCTATTATCATTACGGCCCGTTGGAACCGTTGAGCCCTGCGGATACGAGGTATATCGTGCAGACTGGGTGTGGAGGGGTTAGCGTGACGAATGACTTCCCTGACGACGGTTCTTAAAATGCAAGCCTCCCCTATAAAGTACATGGTATTTTGGATGGAGAAAAATTTTTAATGTAATGACCTTAATTGACTCAACATTATATACGAATACAAATAGCTCCCCTAACCCCTCTTCCTCAACTCCTCTACCTCCCTATTGGCTTCCAATATCGCCTCCCTCGCCCCCTCCCACCTCTTCCTCCTCCCGGCAAACAACCTCATCACATGCGGACTATCCAACCCATCCATCAGCACCCCGCAAAACTCCCTCTCCGCCCACCAAAACCTCCACCCCTGCCACCCATACCCGAGCTTCTCATTCACCCCCGTCCCCGCCGCCCCGTTCAGCCACGCCTTCCACGCGCCCTGGTTCACGATCTTCGAGTCCGCCTCCCGCCCCGCCACGGCGCGCACCCACGCGTGGTGCGCGGCGATCGCGCGGTGCATGTCTGGGACGGAGGGGAGCGGGTAGTTGTTGTTGCCCTTCCAGAGCTGGGCGAGGGCCATGCCGAGGAGGTCGGCGATCTCGCAGATGCCGGTGCCGGCTTTCCACTGGGTGAGGGTGGCGAGGGAGGAGGCGTAGGTTGGGGGGAAGATGTTTTGGTACAGGTGGATTAGGGGTGGGGTGTCGGCGGGCGAGGGGGGTTGAGATGATGAGGGCGGTGGCCAGACGAGGTCGTGGAGTTCGGGGGAGAGGGATGTCCAGTCGGACGTGTAGCCTGTGCAGAGGATGACGGCGTCGATGGTCAGGGTGGAGCGGTCTTCGAGCTCGACGGTTTGGGGGCCGGTGAAGCGTTTCAGGGAGGGGACGGAGAGCACGGTGCCGGCTGAGAGGCAGCTGATGAGCTTGTCGGATATGATTGGGCAGTTGGTGGCGAAGCCTGGGCGGTTTTCGCGGAGTCGCCATTCTGGCGCGATGTGAGGCCAGCATGAGTCTGCGAGCTTGGAACCGCGGTCGTCAAAAATTCGCTGCGTGGTGGCCGGCGCCCACTGGAACATCGTGGCTAGGAGATTTGCGCGTTTTCGTGAGAAGGTCGCGTCGACTGGGGTGCCTTTGATGAAGCGTGAGAAGACGTGGTTTCCACGACGGTGCGAGATGTAGATTCGTTCGGCGCCGCCAGCCGCAAGTTCACTGGCACAGTCTGCTGCTGTGTTTCCGAGGCCAAGAACTAGTACTTTCAAGTTTCGGAAGTCTGGAGGGTTCTTGAAGGCTTGAGAATGGAGGATTTTGCCTTTGAAGAGCTCTTCTCCTGTAAATTTGGGTATTTGGGGCTTCGAGTATTGTCCTGTAGCAATCACCACCTTGTCAAATGAGATAATGTTCTCGCCATCAGGACCGTTGACTTGGAGCTTCCAGCACCCGCCAACTTCATCACGCTTAAGTTGAGTGACAGCTGTCTCAAATTGGATGTGTGGATGTAGTTGGAATTTCTCAGCATATAACTCAAGGTACTCGAGTGTTTCTGACGAGTTGAGGAATATTGGTTTCGTAGATGGAACTGGAAAGTCGGCGAAGCAGTTCTTGAACCTCGATACATTTGCGACAGTAGTAGGCAAGAGGCTTGTTTGATTCGAGTCTTGGTCAAACCGCCATGCGCCGCCAATAGCATTCCTGCGCTCGAACAAGGTGACCTCAAACCCCTCTTCCAGGAAGTTTTTCAGCACGGCCAGACCTTGAGGTCCTCCACCGATTACGGCAACAGTGGGCATGATGGGGAAGACAGTAAACTCACATAGTTTCTAATGATGACCCAGAAATAGACAAAGAAGAAAGTGACCGCAAAACAACGATTGAAAATTCGCTAGAGAAGACCTGGGTCAGTAATTGTGGGTCTCGTTTACCATCCCAAGAGCATTTGGCGAGACCGAGCTCCTAGGGCGGGCTCTAGATAACTGAAGGATGCGTCCAATCTACGAGCGTGCACAGCACGAAAGGCGTAGTCAGCCTTCGATCCTACCTATTTCAAGTTGAAGGTGTTCAAAACATTCATGTAATTTCTACGTAGATGATAGTGACACAGTGCCGTACAGTTGAAAATTTTGTGGCGGAAAGGCACATCTTCCGAAAGCTTTATCTCTTGGGAGCTTTTCTATGATGCTGGCTCGTAAATGACGGTGTTCAATTTTCGTGCTATAAGATCCAGAAGTTTGAAGACCGTAAAGTCTGCATTGTAGAGGCGTCAGCCGTCTCTCGCCTTGCACAATTGAAAATTGGCGAAAAGAGTGAATTTAACGAGGCTTGGAAGGTTTGCATGAGAAGATTTTTCTAATTGGTTCAGGTAGTCAAGGCCGCCGACCCTACACCACCGCTATGCAAATTATGAAGAGTCACTTTCCCGAGCTTCTCAGGGCATACACTATAGATAATCATAAAATCTTAAACATCATTGTTCATGACTTCCTCGATTCTTTCCATGTCACCTTCACCGACCCAACCCAACGCCTCTGCTCGCTCCACAACGCCCATGGCTCCCTGTTCCAGAAGAGATTCGCTTCGGTCGGATTCAACTAGTTCAGCAGCACATTTTTCCAATCGTGCCTGAAGCTCCATATCTATCGGGCTCTCAGCACGAACCTTGACGGACGCGAGGAGGCTGGAGAGGAGATATTGAAGCCAAATGTAGTTGGTCCCCGGATAGAAATGTTTCCATTTCTGGTTCGGCCTTGATGATGCACTAGCAGACTCAACGTGGTTCAGGACTCTGTGTGTAGGAATTAATGGCATTGATCCTGGCATTGGGGCATGAAAAGACTCACCGTTCATAAGCATCGTTTTGCAATCGTTCCTGATCGTTTGAAGCTTTCCGCCTACGAAACCAGGTGTCTTTCATTTCGGTGGCTGCAATGGTTTCCTCGTCATTGAGATCGCTGGTAAGAGCAGTTCGAGAGTAGGTGAAGTCAATGATTGTAATGCCTATGCGTGCGGTGCCAAAAGGAGCGGGGTTACTGGAAGTCATTTGTGAACGATTAAGATTCGGACGCCGAGATCGAACACAGATGTTACTGATGTGTAGGTCGCGATGTTCGAATCGAGTGTTTCGTTCTCCAAGAGCTAGCGTAGATGCGACAAGCCAGAAGATGTCGTAGATCTCCAGCAAAGAAGGCTCCTCGCGGAGGATGCTTTCCAATTGACGTCCCGCGTAGTCCATCTCAATGATTGCAAAGATCTGATCTTCAGAAAAACTGCGCCAGTCTAGACTCTCGTGAGTATGAACTCCTTCTTTATACTCTTCTGCTGCGTCTCTCAGACACGGCGGGAAAGACCCTTGCACAACGTGCACATCTCTGAACCGTAAAAAGCCGGAAATCTCGTCCATCCGGAGGGATATTTTCACCTCGGAGACCACGTCCTCGACTTTGGAGTACTTTCGGGATCCTTTTCCCTTCTCTGCGTTAAGAGGAATAACTTTGAAGACAGCACAAACCTCCGAAGCCATCCAGGTGACCGGTCTCTGTTGGCTTTTTGATTTTGTGAGAACGAATACTTCTCCAAATGATCCTGACGCGATCTGAGAGAGCATTAAATGTCTCGGAAAACTCTGCCCAAAGCAGCGAGATGACCGAAATCCGAGGTTGGATAATTGTACCAGTGGCTGCAAATACTTTGGTACTTCTTGAGGCTCATTTTGCTTCAAGACTAGTGGCGACGAACATAGAGATCTTGTTGTCTCGACTGATTTCCGGGGGACCTTTCTCTGGATAGTAGTGAGTTTCTTTTGTGTTCTTGAAACGTCCTGGGCACTAATGGCAGATCTTTCGTTGTCTTCATCCCGGCTCAGCGCTTTGGATGCATCCTTCCTTCCAACAATAGTGCGATCATTCTTCGTGCGCTGATTCTGGGGGCTGACTTTGAAATTACATTCTCCATAGTTAGGAGATTTTTCTTTCTCGATTGATACTCTGGAAGGGCTTGGTATAGGAGTCACATTTGTGGGCTTAGTTCTGTTTTCGATACCCCTCTCCCCAACGTCAAAGTTCTCCTTCTTAGAGCTCGAGCTCTTTAGTGGTCGACATGATGAGATGTGTTCTTTTGTCTTTCCAGGGGTGTCACTCAAGGATAGTTCATTGAAAGTTGCTAGGAGCCCAGCCGTGGAGTTCGTCTTTGCCTTCTTTCCGTAGACATGCTGTCGCTTTCGTGGCTGGGCATTTCTGCCACTCCAACATTCGCTCAGCGCAGGTCTCACAGGTTCCTTCGAAACTGGCATCTATCTGTGGGTAGATCTGGTTAAATATCGTACAGTTCAACCATCCGAGCGTTGCACAAATGCTGTATCCAGGGCTCAGCACCTGAGGGTCGTCTATTTTGATAATGCCTAAAACAGCCTAAGTCACTTTCATTCCCCCAGTAACGAGGGGCTTGGCAAGATGCAAAATCACGTGAGAGACTTTCATCCCTACTTTTTTCCCAAGAAAATAATTCCTTTTCACTTTGACGAATACCCTTAGGATGCCATGGATGTAGCCGAATCAACGATGGATTCGAATGAACCGAGTTCTGACGAGATAGTGGAAAGCTGCAAAGGCAGCTGATCTGTTTTCTTCCATAGATCAGACTCATATTTCCAAGAAGGGATTCGGAGGAGACAAAGAGATGATAATAAGTATTATGAGAAGAAAAAGCTTATTCTGCTTTGTTTGGATCGCTTATTGCTCAACGTGACGGCAGGAAATGAACTGCTTGCATTAAATCTTTGGAAGCCCTGGGAATGTGCTCGGCTAATATTGTACTTTCTTTGGTTCGTGCTCAGGGGCTCAGGACTACTTGATGAGATGGGATTCCACTGCACCATGTGCCCTGAAAATTAGGCATCTTGGGTATCTCTGATCTCCTTCTACGGAGCTTCAGGTGTGTCGAGGGCCATAAAATTTGCAGTGGAATAGTCCTCGAAGTCTTGGGATCCAGAGCATGACTTTCACAACGAATGTAGGAAAGATCAATTGTTACAAGATGTTTCAGTGCAACGACAGTTCCTAGATTTCACTGTACTGTCTACCTTGGAGCTGTTTGGCTATCAATATAATGTGAGTTGTGTGTCTGCTGGATAAAGGATAGTGCTTTGTACCGTCCTTGGCATCCAATGCTCTATCTCCCGAGATTATCCCGACTAGCTTCCGTGACGTCCAACCACACCTCCAGGAGCTCCTTTCAATCAGTCTGAACTTCAGCCCCGAACTTCTCTTCGTCTGTTCTATCCACGAACAAATCCCTGGATTATAAGGCGGTTTCCTTATCCTCACAAATGGTCACTCCTACAGCGGCACGGCTGATGCGGCCGACAGCCGCCAGAGCTTTTCGATCGACTTTCCAGAAACAGTGGGGGTGAGTACAACGTTCACTCCTCAATCCATTCAGGACTCTTCTCGACGACAGATACTAGCTCCACCAAAAGCAATCAATCAGTCACTGCTGCTTCACCTTCTGTGTCTTGTATCTGCTGACAGTCTATCTTTCTCCTCCTAGTTGGGTATACCGCGAAAACCATGTTCCCTATTACCAGCGTCTATATCAAAAAGAGGACGGGAAGCGACAATGGTACAAGGTTAGCAGACAAGATTCTCCTTTCTGACACAAATACCGGCAGAGAATATTTCTGCGGGTCTTGTGATGCTCCCGAGCTCCTATTTCCAAACGTGCTTCCGCAACTTCACTCGGCAAAGCTTCCTGCGTCCGAACCTGTTCCGGTGCCTCCTCGAAGAAGAACCGCGAAACAAACAGTTTGTGACCTTCTTAAAGAGCAAGAGCAAGAGAAAAATCATTGATTCATTATTTCCGAGGCTCATCATTATTAATATCAACATACAACACCATTGGGCCTCTTCAAGAGAACCCTCGAATAACCAAAGCTCCGATCCTTCCAAGCGCAGCTCAGCTTTTCAGATCGCTCATTCGCAAGATCTCATTGTCACCATTCTAATGTCCATGAATATACTAACAACCACCGACAACTAGACCGCCCGAAGCCCTTACTACATGTACGCCTTCTACACGTTGATGATAGGAACCACGACCGGAACATGGTACATGATGATCAGAATGACTTTGGTAAGCCCTTACCCTCCTTGGATGTCAAATGGATTCTCTCAGAAGCCTAACGTACTTTATCAGGGACACAAAACATGGTTTGGCAAAGACTGAATTCCGACATCGTTATGCCTTAGTCGGTGGAGGGGTGGGGAGACATGTACATAACTACGTATCAATCAAGAGCTGTTCTTCAAAGGAGGCTCAGTCAATGATAGAACATCAAAGCACTTTCCTAGTCAAGGTATTGCTGTTAGGAAAATAGCCTCCAATTTTCAAAAATCTATTGTCTCCTTGTCGTAACATCTTGTGGTAGTATAGTAGAAGAGTGATGGGAGCAGTCCTCCTTGAAAATGATTGTAAAGCCATGTATGATGCTATAAGATCTTTATTAGATGTTGGCTCTGGACATTTCTTTCTTTGCACGGTGACAAGACTTGGTTCAGAGGATGATGGAAAAATTTTTTGTGGACTATCACCCACTTTATAACCGATTGTACATTGAAAGAGAAGACTTGAGATCCAATACCACACTTATTAATTAGCTACCCAAGCCTTCCACCATCCAAACCTCCCCTCCCCACAACCCTCCCCCACCCTAAGCCTTCCGCGTAACCCTCTTCTCCCCCCTCTTCCTCTTCTTCGCCTCCTCCCTCTCCACAAACTTCCGCTGCTCCTCCGCCGTCATCCCGCGCATCTTCCGATCCCGCTCGTCCTTCTTCATCTTGTCCGTCTTGCTCCGCCGCGCCTCCTCCGTCTCGGCCTCGGCGGCCCGCTTCAGCCGCCCGATCTGCTCGTCGCGGGTCGCCCGGATCTTGCGGAGGATCTCCGGGCGGAGGTGTGCGGCGGCGGCGAGGTGGTCGGGGAGGCGGAGGTAGGTGGTGAAGAGGGCGGTGGTGGGGGTGTAGGATGAGGGGGAGGTGCCCGGGGGGAGGCGGAGGGAGAGGTGGATGCGTTTCTTGGGGATGGTTTCGTCGAGTCTGGGGAGAGGTTGGAAGGTTAGCGGAAATGGATGGCTATGACATGTCCGGCCGATCTGCAGTATTTTCTAGCAGTATTGATCATGAAGGCCGACGATAGTCGTTGGCAGTGATCTTGCGTTTGTTCCTATGGAATATGGAGAAACTTACTTTGTTGGTTTGTCAACAGGCTGATCCGTCACAATGAGGTATTCGAAAAAGTCTCCAGCCTGCTCCACAGCCGCTATAAGGTCCTTGGTGAGCAACATCTCCGTTACCTCCGCGCTTTCGCTCATGACCGTTGCCCATTGTGGTAATTTTGGGTGCTCTTTCGTAACTGTGAGACTAACATCGTACCGCTCGTCTCGGAGCCTTTTCATCGAATTTTTGTTGACCAGCGCCCAGACAAATCCGTCGTACGACGAGTTTCCGACAGATTTTAGCTTCTCGTTCTCATCAACGCCTTGGCTCGGAGGCGGCACGTAGTCCTTCTCCTTTCCGTCAAAGACATACGAAACCGCTTCTACTTTCTCCGCCGGCGGCGCAATGCTTTCGAAGAACAGAGACAGTACATTTTCCATAAGCAAATATACTGGGTTGTATCTCTTCTTCAGAGTCACTTTGAAGTCGACAAACGCGACATTCTGCCTTCCGCTCGCGTATGTTGTGAACTCGTTTGCTGTCTTTTCCTTCAACAAATCTTCTGGAATGCTACTTCCGGGATTTTGTAACCATAATTGAAGTGCTTGGTCATTCGCTTCGTTCACAGGGCTGGCACGATTGTAACCCCCGAAGCCAACAAGCGAGAACTCATTTGCGATGGGTTGAGCGTGCGCTTGTATCCAGGCTTTGGCTTTGCGCTTGTTCTTGCGGGTGCCCCAAACGTGCACCAGCACAGCTAGTATTATGAATGGCAGGCCAACTGCTTCGGCGTAGAAGTCGGACGGCGATGTTCTTTCCCAGACGCGATACCACTTTGTGAAAGGGACCTGACGACCGTCTGAGGAGGGTACGCCAGCTGTAGGGCTCGATGAGAGCGATGTGGAAGCTGAAGGGATTGAGGCCGGGGATGGAGATGCTGCGAACTCTGCGAAGTCTGAAGAATGGTCAGAATATTGCTTAATGTAGACCCTGTATCTTAAAATTTCAATTCAGCAATTGCGGAGAGCTGTAGCCAGGTCATTGGCCGCCATGAGAATTTCTCATTGCTTATATAGTACCCATCGTAGTGCTATCAGCTGCCGCTTCAACAATGAGACATCTCGATTGACGCTCTTAAAAATTGCCCAAATGGAGAGTCCATCGTGGTAAAATTACGTACCTGCATCCTCGGACGGTTTTGGAGCAGTAGAGGATCCTCCGAAGAGACCCTTTAGTAGATCGGCCATTTCGCAGCAGGTGCCTCCAAATAGCGACTTCTTGAAAGCTAAAGGGAGAAATCACAAGTCAGAATTGGACACGGCTGGGCGTGGCTTTCTCAGAGAGCTCCCCCGGTCATTTCCATTTACGTGAGTGGAGCACCCATTAAAATTGTAGCTCCAGGGTCCTCTTCTCCAACCAAAGATCCTATGCGGAGTTGCCAATCACGTGCTCAGAGCTTTCGCTGGTAGTAGTAGACCTTTTACATCTGCTGGTACTAAATGCACGTCTCACCGCCCCAAGATGGTTCCTTTGGAGCTCGAAAGATCTCCAGCCCATAGCTACACTGTCAAGACTTGCAAAGAGGGAAGTGCAGAGCAGACAACATCATATAGAACTCAATCTTCTGCTGTCTGGTGGAGCTGAAGGTATTCTCACATTTCCCTCTTCAATATAAAAGCCGATTCTTAGACCTCTATCGATCCTACGATAAGCACGCTGCCGTCCCAACCCAACCCGTGTCATGAATCATCATTCATACTCCATTCACAGCTAGCCTCCCAAAATTTTCAAGATGTTTAAATCGCAACGCTCCTAAATGGTTCGTGTCTTTACAAAAACAGAATCAACCTGTGTAAGCAGGTGGTGCATCTCCCTCCTTCTCCTCTTGATATCGTCGAGCCATCTCACTAGCCATCTTCAACATCCAAGCCTGCTCCAGGATAGTAGAGCCATTGTTCGTATCTAAAAACTGCGCAAAATTAGGTAAAGGAGGTCTGATGGAAGCCGTTGGAGGCGCCGAAGAAGGTCCAGCTTCAATATTGGACTTCTCCGGATTTGAGCTGCCAGCAGCGTACATTGAGGCTCTTGGTGTGGCATCAAGATCGATTGTCGTGTGGCTACGTCTTGGCGTAGTCTTTTCACCAGACTCATGTCCTGGCCGTTCTAATGCTGAGGCAAGACTCTGCCTTGGCGGTGTTTTGAACCTCTCGTTGCTGGCGGAAGGCCTCAGGCTAGTCAGTGGTGCTCCATGAGCTCCGACACTGTTGTTTGGCGAAACTGAAATCGGCGGAGGGTCACCTTCCTCATCCCGAACCTCTGGAATGAGAGGCACATGATCGCCAGAAGCTGAAGGAGGGGCACTAGAAGCGCTCGGGGTCCCGCTTTCTGTTGTGTAGCTTTCGCCATCGCCACTAACGCTTTCCATCTCGCCCGTGTCAGTGTTTCTCCGTCGTAGGTTGACCACGCGCTTCTTGCGCCGCCTTGCCCCAGGTACCTTAGCATGCCGGTTACCTGTCGAGCTGAGACCATAACTACTATGATGCGAGAGTGCAGGGCGGTTTGTGCTAGTCGATTCATAGATGTGTGACGTCGCCATGCTAGCTGCATAGGAGTGACTTCTTGAGAGCGCAGGTGGGGATCGCGGCGATTGTAAACCATTGCTAAGTTCCCCCCTCTCGGTCGGCCCGGCCCAGGCGCGGAAAACCGTGTCCCTCAAAGACGGAGTGAAGAGTGAAAGGGTTCGATGTGAGTCAGTCAGGGCTGCTAATCGTAGAAGGTTCTTTTGAGAGAATAATGAATGTGTTTCAACCGAATCCAGGGGTAGAGATGCTATCTCCGCCGGATTGAGCACATTTCCTGTGGCGTCAACTGGGTCTTCTGGAGGAGCTGCCAATGGGTCTATTAGAGGTTCTTCAGTACTATTCTCTTCACGCTTTGCTATTTCCTGATCTTCCTGGGCACGGTATTCAGGCACCCACAATCTTAGCGAGAGACGATGTATTATAGCAGGCAATTCGTCCATCAGCAATATTCTCAGTTGAGCCTCGATCTCTTTCTGTAGAAAGTCACGGACAAAAGGTATGGAATCAAAGGTGGAGGAGACCTTGAGAGACTCCAGCGGATCGTTTCTAAATACCAATGTAAGTCCTTTCTGCTTTGAGAAGACCAATATGATGAAAGCGGAGAGCTTGATATCGGAGAGGGTGATTTGTAGGGGAATAGTGAGACCAGAACTACTAGAATCAGTACAGGCAAAAGCACATGTTGGAAGGTCTTACGCTGCTGCTAATGGCCTTGGAGCTGCAAAAGCCGGTCGGGTGAGGAGATACGTATTGAGCGGGTTCGCCTGCACCTTTGTCTTCAATGTCAAAAAGGCATCTCCCTTGTAGCTCATCTTGAAGATGCCGCGAAACCGATCTTCTGCAATATCGCCAATCTCTAGGATATCGAGCTCGGGAGGCACATGCCCGAGATTCAGCTCGTTAACCAATATCTCGTCGACTATTATCGGCGGCTTTGGTGACTTATTGAGAGCTGTTGTGAGCAGTTCTTGGGCGCGAGTGTAGAAGGTGGCATCGGCCGTCAACGGCGACCAGTTGAAATTGAATGCCATAACGCTGGCCAGGCTTCAGAGCTGAGCGATCAAGAGCAAAGAACCCGACTGTTCTGGAGCATTAGGGGTTTGTTTTCATAGTCGCGGGCGTTATTGCTATCGCGTGACAGGGTTCTGGGTCCGGTGATGACCGGTGTCAAGGCGGCAATCTGAGCGTGGTGGGGAGAGGTTATGCATATGCTCTTGTCGCATCTCATGTCTCCTTCGAGAAAAGAGTTTGGAGTAGAGATCGCGAATCTTTGTGTGAACACATCTCTTGTTGAATGATATCCTGACGGAGCTGCATGTGCAGCCGAGGGATCGGAGAAGGACGCCAGGGAAAAAGATGTCGGGAACGTCACATCTTTGGCCCGAGCGACAGGGATGCCGCGCAACAAAGAAGCTCCCGCCAAAGCGTGGGGATCCATTAAAGTCAACAAACACTTTTCAATCCGCCCAGTCTAGATCACAGAGTATCCAAGCATACTTTGCGAGAGTAATTACACAAATACAGCTATCTTCGGCATTAAGGACAAGCACTACTTTAGGTAGCTAATCGGAAGTGTTCCCTCAGGATACAGAACCCGTTAATTAGTATAGAATTATGTCAGAAACTTAGTTTCCTTCGGTTATTCTGATAAAGACGTCAAGCATCTTTGGCCTTCGTAACCAGAGACGAAACTACTTCAAAGGCTTACGATTCTCAGAATGCTGAGATCTGATATGTTGGTTTTGTTTACCGGCTGTAAGCCTGTCGGTCAGAGTTTTGAGGATCCATTGTTATTGAGATTAGACAACCTTCGAGATGCCTCTCCATTCACTTATATCAAATTAAGATACCTGAAGAAGTTAGTTCAGGACAAAGTAGTAGATCTAGATTAAGGATGAACCGGAAGTAAACTATTTCGGTTGATTGTCTAGACACTTGTTCTATCTAGATGATTCACTCGATTTTCTATGAGAGTGGTTTAATTCCAGCTGTGACGGCCTAAGCATCAAGCGCCTTTCATAACGTTCTTCACTAAATTTTCCAACTCCTGTTCCGACATTGCATGAACTCCTAAAAGCTTATTGTCGAGCTGGTCTTGCGGGAATTCGCCGCCATATCCGGCCCCCCAAAGCGCTCGCTTCACGAGATTGAAACCGCCAACCATCTTATTGCCGTCCTCTTTTTGCAATTCAGCAAGACCAGCCTTTTCCAATTCCTCCGAGTTGACTTCCTGAATATCCCATGAAGAACCAGGGGCAACCTTGTCAATGATTCGCATAATCTTATTCTGCGTGACTATTATGCTCTGAACGCGGACAATTCTATTTGTTGTTTCCTCGGGATGCTTGAGTACCCCTACGACGGCTTGTGCAATGCTGGCGAAAGTTGTGCTACTCGCTGGGCGGTCGCCGCCATCGATACGTTCAACGTGGCGATTTTTGGCGTCCACGAAAAGCCCGGCAGCAAGGCAGAACTCGAGAAATGGGCCAGTGATAACACGAGTATACGTCATTTCGGTCTCGGGAGCTTTCTCGAGGAGATGTCGGACCCCATCAAGCTTGACGTGGAACCAGGGGAGAGCGGCAGTCTTAGCAACACCCGTATCGCAGCCGAACTCAGATGGCAAGATTCGCTTCACACCTGCCGCGATGGCAGCGTCGATCAGGGGTCTCTCGGAGACCAAGTGAACGGGTAGAGTAGAGATGACGGCATCCTGGCCGTCTAATGCAGCCGCAAGGGATGAAACAGATTCGTAGTCCACGGGTATAGCTTTGGCTGGGGTCGGAACGCTAGAACCACTACCCTGACGAGTGAGGACCGTGACATCGAAGTTCGCCGCGATCAAGGCCTCAAGGATAGGTGGGCCGAGGTTACCGGTCGCCTATTTCGGGAGGTTAGTAACGGCCTAATAAATGATTACAGTATAAGCTTATAAACGTCGCAGCCTTATCTCGGTGACGATCGTTCAAGAGCACGGTCACATACCCCAGCGACGGCAACTTTGTGAATGATTGGTGACATGTCAAGTAATCTTGGGGTAGGGCTGGTAAGCTGACTGGATGCTGATGGGTGGAATTTAGATTTCCTATTTGGGAAGCTTAAATGGAATTCAAATCAAACGTAAACAGGTACGAATAATACAAAAGGGACCAAAGGGCCGTCATGAACATGCGAGCTGGTACTTATACTGTCCATCATATTGAAGGATTCTGAGGAGGATTTGTGATGAAAAAGCACAATGAGAAGCAACGAAACAAGAACACTGTTGAATTACAAAAGCAAAGCCTCATCTGCAAGCTAGCGTTTCCAAAACTTTGTCAGCGCCTTACTGAAAAATGCGGCTGCCACGGCATTTCAGTTTCATTGAAGTCTGGTTCGGAAAAATCATGCATCCCACACGGTAGGCCGACGTTGAAGAGTCGCAGCAGGTGCCAAAGTAGGCTTAGGTAACAGCGGAAAGGCGTTACTGAAGTGTGGCGTTTCTGATCATCACCAGGCACCAGGCTTGAGTTGGAAGTGGATGAAGGTGACGTAGCTGAAAACCATCTACTACCCAGAACACAAATGTTCTGCAGCCACTCTGAGCGGCATGCTGGATCAGATAAGGGAGATGTGGATCCAGGCATTACAGAGATTATTCGAAAGATTTCAGAGTCCCGTTTACCGTTCAGGACTTTGAGGGATGTCTGAGAGAGATGGTCAGCATCTTTGACCGTCTAATTGCAGATACGAGGATCTGAATCACTTCGAAGCCCTTTATTTGCGCAGGGGAAGAACGCGTGGCTTTTGGGGGTGTGATGGCTGCAGGACTTTTTCACCCAGGTGTCGAAGTTTTCACCCGGAGTCTTGTGGCATAAGAGATGGGTTTGGCTGACCGGGGCTGGCAGGTAAGGCCGGCTTTGGCCCGCCGCACGTTGCGCTGACCTCATCTGGTACTTTGCCCTTCCTAAGCTTTCTAACCACAGAAGGATTTTGGACGTTGCCATTCACTGCAACTGCCTCTCGTACCCTAGAATTTCAGCTCGCCTCGTCCTCTCAAAACCTCAAAAATCATGACTGGCCTTGTCAGTGGTCAAGATGCGAGGCGGCATCCAACTGCAATCGTCAGACTGTCCCCTAATTTGGATATCGGTCTCCGGCCAATGGCTATTGAAGCAGGGCTACCTGCTGTGAGGCCGATGGTACGGACTACAATAAATAACGAGTATTTCTGACGGTGTCGACGAGGTGTTGAAGTGGCCGCCTGATATTTAACCTCTTCCGAGTATCTCCGAATGTAATCGTCTCTAAAAGTCATATTTGAAGCATAATTGCCTCTTCAGGTTCATGGTCGCCTTTCGAAAGGGAAACTTTAGTCTGGAGCCCAAGCGTCTCTCCCACCCGGTGGACAATTGCAGATTGAGGTCTTTATTTCTAAGCAATGCAGGAACCGTCAAACGAGATTTTCTATTGCCCAGTTGAGGGATGCCCCAGCACTTTCAAGCGCAAGGAACACTTAGTTAGGCATTCTAAGAGCCACAGCGACGTCCGACCGTGGGTCTGTGAAATATGTTCCAAGGGTTTCGCCCGCTCTGATGTTCTAAGACGCCACATCAAGCAACACGAACAGAAAGATGAAAACCCTACCGGACAACCACAAAATGCCTGCGACCTTTGCCATATTAGGAAGTCACGATGTGATGGTGCCAATCCTTGTGAGGCATGTGCCAAGAGGAGTGTGCCCTGCACAAGAAGTAGAGCCATTTCGAGGTACAGATCGACCAAAGGAGGCGGAGGCCAGGATTATCCAAGCGAAGGCTCCTCTACCAGCTCCGCCGCTGAATCAGGAAGGGATACAGTCACGCTTCCGCTGCCAGCTACATCGCACGAAGACGACCTATGGGCGGTTCCCGATCCTCAC
The DNA here is from genome assembly GCA_021030905.1 of Pyrenula massariospora. NCBI lineage: Eukaryota > Fungi > Ascomycota > Eurotiomycetes > Pyrenulales > Pyrenulaceae > Pyrenula > Pyrenula massariospora. The sequence continues at coordinate 1,024,351 of JAGFMI010000005.1, forward strand.
CGATATCTGCGCCCCGAAGACCCCATTCAGCACACCGTCCTGGAATCAATCTTCTCTCCAGAGACCCTGCAATCCGCTTGGCAATCTTCAACAGATTCTAATATACTGCAAAATCCCTATCTCCCTCCGACAGGTACAAATACTTTCAACACGATGATGCCACAAGTTTCGTCTTCCGCTCTAGTGCCACCGCAATTACAAGTCGCTCCAACAAGCTGGTGTACGAATTCCGTTGGCTCATTACCTCAAGCTCCATCCTCGAGTCTTGCCTTCCCACAGCAGATCCCAGCCCCTCGATCACCACGCCCAAATCTCTCCATGCACAGCAGACGATCTCATTCCAATTCCCCATCTCTCCACTTGACCCCATCAACAACTCCTCAACCCCAAACTCAACCTCAACCCTCTCCCCAACCAGCTGCTCCGGCCTCTCCCGACCCCACCTCCGTCTCAAACCCCTACACCCGCGAATATTTCAACACCTTCCACCCGCGCTGGCCGCTCCTCCACGCCCCGTCCTATGACATCTGGAACTGGGGGCCCGAACTGGTATGGACGATCGTCGCGGTCGGCGCGCGCTGCATCCCCACCGCCTCCCCCTCCGCCGTCACCGCCCACCCCATGGCCCAAGCCATCCACGACGAGCTCATGACCATGTTCGACCCGGACGCGGCCCCCGGCGGCCTGCAAGCCTACTTCGCCTCCGTCGGCCGCAGCGGCTGGAACGACCTCATCACCCTGCAGGCCGCGGTCCTCAACGTGCTGTACGCGGTCTACTTTGGCGGCGCGGACCGGGCGCAGATCGCCCGGGGCCGGCGCGTGATCGTGTACGTCGTGCAGACGATGCGGGCCATGGGGATGCTGGATCCGGCGGCGCGGAATAGATTGGGAGTGGGGCAGGGGAATCAGTGGAAGGCGTGGGTGGAGAGGGAGGGGTGGACGAGGATGGCGCAGATGTGTTTTGAGGTGGAGTTTTTCTTCATGAGGCATACGGATGAGGAGTTGGCGGCGAGTGGGGAGAGGAAGCTGGGGTTTGAGAAGGACGAGGATGATGAGAGGATGTGGGGTGCAGCGACGGAGGAGGAGTGGAGGAGGGTGATTAGGGCGAGGAGCTGATGGGTTACATTAGATTTCTCTTTCGTCAGATATTTGCGGGACATCTTTAAAAAGGTTGCTGGGTTGTTTAGAGCTGCTGTTTGAGCATTTGAAAGACTTGGAAGATTTCGTTCAGTGCTGGTTTCAATTGCGTATACCATTTTGGGGGCTCGCATCGGTATCGGGTTCGGTATCGGGAGGATTTTCAAAGACCCTATGTACAACATCCAGCGATATCTTCATCGTCATGTCGCGTAGACGCGACTTAAGATGGCTACATGCATTATCATGATCACGAACATATTTGCGATCTCTACACTTCAAGAACAGTAACGAAAATCAAATATATTTTCAGCAAATCGCTAACATAACACCGTCGCCATGCCTCCCTCTTTACGCCGAACAAGGTCTTGCTATGTAAAGAGTTCCAAGTATCATCACCCAAAGATTGATTTCGTTATTCATACTACAGATTCCCGCCAACACCTGTCAAATTTCTGGGAGCTCCTGTCTCCCTTCCAAAATAAGAAAACTTACCTGCAGAGTGACTCCTTAGAAAGCATACCTCGCAACTAACCCCGCCAAAGCCCCAATCCCCAACGCCGCCGTCGGCCGCGGCTTCAGACCCGACACTGCAGAGGTTAGCGACGGATCACCCTTCTTCGGGACCTTCTTCCTCCCCACCACGCTCGCGCTCACCCCGTTCATCGCATCGACCGCCTCGATCGCGGGCCCCTGGTCGAAAAAGTCGACCAGCACGAACGCCGGGGCGCGGTTGTTGTAGGCCGTCGTGCACGTGGTGATGGCGTGGCCGAGCGCGCCGACGGTGCTGGTGCTCGGGGAGTTGGTCTCGTTGACGTGGTCGGCGTCGGGGACGACGATGCCGAAGGCTTGTTTGGAGTCGAGGAAGTGGTTCATCAGGGGGAGGCGGTTGCCGGCGAGGGCGGATTTGATGGAGTGCGAGACGGTGGAGGGGCGGTCCGGGTGGCAGGTGAAGTTTTGGACGGAGGTGTTTTCGAAGGGGGTTTCGAAGATGTAGTCGAATTCGTTGAGAAGGTAGGGGAATGGGGAGCGACGTTCGACGTTGGCGACGAAGGTGACGAGGCGTTGGTTGGAAGAGATCATTTTTTGCAGTGTAGGCCAAGTTGTATTTGTGTAGGTTCCATTGCTGGGTGGAGGGATGTAGGCGTATTTTGTGACGCCGCTTGCAGTGAAGGATTTGTCAAGTGTTTTGGCCTTCTTGTCGTCAGAGTTGACAAGGATGACCGTGACAACTTCGTTGGGGTTGCCATCCATCCAGGCTCTGATTGATGTGAGCCAATCAGTCAGTGTACCAGCATCGAGGAGGGTGCAGCTGCTGTGGCAGAGATGAAGAACTCCTCCTTTGTCGTGTACTTGTGCCGAGAGGAGACGAACGCCAGCATCTAGCTGGACGGTTGTGTTGAAGTAGTGGTTACCTGCGGTTGAGAAGCCAGTCGAAGCATCACGAACAAATGGACTGTCATGGGCACCTAGATGTGTGATACTTGAGTAAGATTTTGAACAGAGGTCGGGGGAATTATTGCAGGCGACTGACCCTGGTGGTGGCTGCCTTATACTTAACGCTGTAGCAGTGTAGGGAAGTGCTAATAGCCAAAGGAAATTTGCTGAGAACATGGTAACTGTGCAGAAAGATTGTATTGGAACCGATTGCAGGAAAGGGGAATATGGGATTGGAAAACAACAGAGACTCATCGAGTGAAGGGTATTGTCTGTTCTTAAAGAAGCCAACAAGGTGTCCATAGTCAAAATACAAAGCTTTGATCGGAATATAATGGAGTTGAATGAAATAATCTACCTCCTTTGAGACTGTCTATAAAAGCATTGAGTCAAAGCGAGGAGTCCAACAATCGCTCTTTGATCGAAAATGACTTCAAAGAACTTTCTTTATCTCCTAGGGCCTTCTTCGAGTTGCGTCTCTCATCCATTGTTCTCATACCTTTTCACCGTGACGACTTTGCCAAGCGGATGCAAGGGTTGCCAATGACGTCCATGAAAAATGTTGCACTGCGCTCACACCTTTTAGCCACGAAGTGTTATGAGATCCTTGAGTTCCGATTGTCGAGCCTGCTCTTAAACCCCGGCAGGGTAGCAATCCTTAATACGATCTCGACATTGTAGGCCGAAATGCCACTTGGCTAAATCATCAGAGGCGGCACATAGCCTATTATTCACCTTTGCCGAGCACGCCGAGCCGGTCTAAGAGTGGATCTCTCGAGTTGAACAGCCATAAGATCGCCTCTAGTCGGACTGAAGAATCCTTTCGACGGCAGAGACCTTATCCTCGAAACTTTGCTTTTTGTCGGTTCTGGACTCAATACGTTAGCTTGTTGCATCAGCCTTGCTACCTCGTACGACTTTAATCGAGCAGTCGAGATTGCTCTTCTCAGTCGGCCCTACCTTGTTCCAACTCGTATATCACTCTGAATACGAACAACTCCTTGGGTATGGAGCATGCTATGTGCCTGGCCGATGACTTTCATCACCGCATCCCATGAGCCCTCTATCATCCTAGTCAGCTTCATCCACGTGTAGATTTCGGCCGATAGATTATCAACGAATGAAAGCAGAGCGAGAAAGGCCGAAAAAGGCCGAAGATGTAGTATTGGTGTTCGAACTCAGCGTACCTACTGTAGTTCCGGCCGAATGCATAGAGTATTTCAGACCGCTTTTTGCCATCAGCCTCTGAACTTCGGCAACTTCCTTCGATACCGAGGCCGTGGGAGTGCCGATAGGAATGAGGCAAAAATCTGCTGTGCAAGCCGGAGGGGTGGCAAGATCAAGAGCCATGATGCTGTCTGTGATTCTGGCAGCTTAGTATCAGTCTCTGAGGTTCATTATGCGTAGCTAGACAATTTCTAGAAGTCGGCCGAGCTGCTGGGAACAGGCCAGCAGTGAGGAGTCTATCTCATAGTTCAGAACTCGAGGCTGACTCGGCTGGGTAGGAGAAGCTGTGGCACCCCCGTACCCCGATGATTAGCCGGCGAGGGGGCGCCACAACTTCTGCTACAAAGCCTTGACAGTGGGGCAAACGTGTGATGCTCTTTGTTAGGTTTCTTAAGGTTGACCGTCTTCATTTCACGGCGACCGATGCTCTTTGAACTTCTGTCACAAAGCTTAACTATGTGCATCTCTCTGATTGAGGGGATTTTGATTGAATAAACGATAGTGAGGCTAAGTTTGAAGCGGGTGGACGGTATTGTCGGTCTGAAGATGCTGAACGAATTTCTCCCAGAGACTACGCTACGCAATGCAACTTGCCAATTTTGAAGCCTCTCACCCGCCCTACCGGCCGTCCGTCCGTCTGGCACAGCGATTTGTCTATAGTTCTGAATAGAAAAACAAACTCCAGATCCTCTTCCTGGGCTACCGCTATAATGGATGGCGATCGCCAAGTTTAATTGGCTGAGCAGGTCCGCGAAGCAGCATCCACATAATTATGTGTGACGTAGGCGTTGTTGTCTCGATTTTTCATGTTCAAGAAGACTCATGTGGCCCTCTGTTGAAGAACTTTGTTACGTCTCCTGCAATGCGAAGATGGATGACTACATGTCTCAAGCAGAATTGATCTCGCCGGTGTTCTGGGCTTCTGCGTTCTTGGTTCTGATGTTCTTAGCTGTCAAAAGCACGTATTCCAAATCTCTGTCTCTTAATCTACCCACCATTGAGCAACATGGCCACCCAGATTTCTGTAAAGAGCTTTGTGAGAGGTATACCAAGGTTCAGCTCACCTGAAATCTTCTCTTGGAAGTTGATGACTTACTGCGCCCCGTGGGTAGGCTCCGGATGAATTATATTTAATCGGTATGCTACCATATGGTCTCTTTCCCTGGTTATGCATGAACAACATTGACTAGCTTGCCAGCGGAGCTCAATACTGTCATTCTGCCGGCAAAATTCATAGCCGAAGTTGGACGGCTGCCCGAAAGCCAAATATCTTTTAATCAGGAAGCTTATCGCAGGTTCTTAGGCCAATATACTGGAGTGGCCAAGAGAGTTCCGATAAGTGGCCTTTCACATCTAGTTCGGGCAGACATATCCCCAAATACTTCCGAGGTTATGAAAGTCATCTGCGACGAGATTGATAGAGCGATAGCCGACAGAGTTGGTTCATGCAATGAATGGACTTCACTGCCATTAGCAACAACATTGCAGTTAATCGTTGCTCAGATCACTGCAAGACTATTTGTTGGGGAATCGCAATGTAGGAATACTGAATGGGTTAGGTGGCTTCGTTTGATCCGACATAGCTGCAAGATTGTACCACTAACGGTGTCCCAGCTCGAACTCCTCTTCAACTATGTTAAATTTCTCCGTCAGGGATCTGCCGCTGTCCAGAAGTATCCCCAGTGGACATGGCCTTTCATCGCGCCTTTCACGGAGGAGATTCGTGAAGTTCACCGTATCCGCAAGCGTATTAAAGAAATTATCAAACCGATCTTACTAGAGCGGCGTAATCAACTCGCGGCTGATCCTGACGCGATGCCACCTGATATGTTGACCTGGACCATCAAGGAGAGCGGCGCAGCTGCGTTCGATGCCGAGGTTCAACTTGAGTATCAACTGGGCATAGGTGAGCAGTTATCAACCATTGTCCTGGAAGCTTATAATTTTGAACTCGACTAACGACCCATAGCCTTTGCAGCTGTTGGCACGACGTTCGTACCATCAGTAATCTTCTCTCTCTAGACGCTTTCACTGAAATTCCCAACAGCACCGTTCTCCTCATCAATTCTTTCCTGTCCATTTGCGCTGACCGTTCTGTGATTCCAAATCTGCGCGACGAATGGGAAGCTTTGCACCCCAACTACCCCGATGGGATCACAAAGTCCTCTCTCTCTTCGCTTTCTTTGCTCGACTCTTTCCTACGCGAGACGATCCGCCTGTACCCGAACAACGCAATCACAATGAACCGCTACGCGATGCGCGATCACCGCCTGTCTAACGGTACTGTCATACCGCAGGGATCATCGGTCGCTTGGCCTGCGTACGCAATCAATCGTGACCCAAAAATATGGGGAGAAGATGCAGAGAAGTTTGTCCCGGACAGGTTTCAGAAATTGCGGAAGGGCGATAAGGGACTGAACGAAGATAACGATAAGACCGAGGAGCGAACACTCAAGAATTCTCCCACAAGGTGGACGCTCACGCATGTTGCACCTCTAGAGAACGTGAATTTCGGATACGGGAAGCATGCCTGTCCGGGAAGATTTCTGGCCGCGAGCGAGGTCGATCCCCATCATTTATTAATGAATTCTTGCCAGTCCTATTTTCCTCTCTTCTCTTATATTCTCCTTCTGACAGAGATCTATTCCAACAACAAGCTTTCAAGTTATCGCTCGTGCTGACAAATTTATGATTATAGATTAAAATCGTTATCAATCGGATCTTAGCGCAGTATGACGTGCGTTTTGAACATGAAGGACAAAGTCGACCTCCTCCTATTTTAGTAGCAACGGCCTTGATCCCAAATCCCGCGACAAAGGTGCTTTTCCAGAGAAGGAAGGGAAAGGTGACATGAGAGATAGGAAACCAAATGCATGATCAAATCTCTGGACGGCAAGGGCATGTTTGAACAGTGAAAGCCAGTAGAAGAGTTTTGATGGACTTAGTGGGGTGAGAGTTTGGCGGTCAAAGTCTGGCTATTTTGCTACACGCACTTGATCCATACTAGCGGCCACCGAAAGCCGTCAAGGCCCTCAATACCTAATTGTCGCCAGTTTGCACCTCGATAGCCACAAAGTTCTAAACGACTGATAGTCTCGGATCGCACTATACCAGGCGTAACATTAACATTTAAGGAACACCGTCTCCAAAGCTAATCGAGGGACACTAAAGAACACTTCATGACATTCAAGCGTAGGGCTTTTCTTTGCCTTGACTTTTGCGATAGGGCGCCTTTTCCAGTGGGTGATGCAAGCCTTGGACGTTAGATGCGTTCCTAGCCGCGGAGTAGAGGTCAATACAACGCGAAACCCGACCGTCCTAAGTAGTAAGTCAGGCTCCCACCCCTAATTGGCCTGCTATTCGTGCCGATCCCTCGAGTTCGCCTTACTTAGATAAGTATGTAGTTCAACTAGTTGTTCAATGAGTTGATTAATACCATATACCATTACATATCTAGGTGATTACCAATTTCTTACTAAGAACGGTATCCAGTACTAAGTCTCCTCGCTTCCTACCGACACTCTCATACTCTGGTCAACAGCTGAGAGCCGTCTGAATTCATTCATTGATATCTTACTTCATCTTCATACTTTTCGATGGGAATGCGAAGTCTCTACTTTATTTTGCTGTTCGTTGCAGTAAAAATTAGAAGGATTAGTAAAGGCGTTGAAGCTTCTTAATAGGGAGTTTCGTGCGCGAAAGTGAGAGCTGGGCGGCGCCGCTTTATCACCCTCTAAGGTGATACATTATAACCGACTCACCCGTTCTCCCTCGCACCCCTACGAATTCGCTGCCCTCTATTTTTTACGATTCAGGCACCTATCGCGCATCCAAAGCTATAAGTACCGGCTCCTCTTCCTTCCACTGGCCGCCACGATGGAATTTTTCCACCTGGACTTGCTCCATACCCCAAAAACATGGACTGAGACCAATTTGAGCAAAATCTCAAACGGAAAGACTTCCGAGCAGAAGCTATGCCACAGTGGTAGAAGCGAAAGAAACATTCAAGATCTCGCTGTCCGCCCCGGTAGAGCTTCTATTCAGGGGAGCTGATTCTGAGGATTGATTACATGGGAAAATTGAATTCTTGCGTCGAAAATAACAGTGTTATCATGACATTCATAGCCACTGAAATTGAATCATCGCCCTCCTTCTCCCGCGCTTCTTGGCGCGGAAAACCCTCAGCTGGTTTGTAGAACTTATAAAGGAGATGTTTTTTCGAGTGATATTCCTCAGGAAATTGATCGGATTGTACACATATCAGATAATCGTTATACCCATTTCGACGTCACGGCCCTAAATGTACCGCCGCTAGTCAGTGAAAAGATAAGGGAGAGCCTCGCATGGCTGGGGAGGACGCTCAGGTTGCATGAAGCTTACAAAGTATTCGAAGAGAGTTTGCTACTCAAACAGAGCCCTTCTTCCTCATAGAAATATTAAAGCAAGAAGCAGGAAAAACATCCTCGAGCATGTCCTCACAAACTTCTTAAGACTCCTCAGTTGTAATTAGATCCTAGCCTGATGCATCTGACATACCACGTTAAAGACCATATCTAATACCCTACCCTTTTTATTTACCTTTGCCCATATTCCCTGTCATATTCTACTTTCTTGTATCTGCGAGTCCGACGATCACTCTCATCAATTAACATATTCAGCTCTTCTTCTCCGTGCCTCGAGAATCGATCTTTAACAGCCCGAATTCTAACTCTTTTGCCCCAGGTCTGTCCAACTTCAACCCCTGCACACGTATTCTCCAAACTTCCTTGCGCCTGCGGGGAGTTCTTTGCCAGTAAAATCAACTCCCCCGCAGTTTTCCAAGCTATCAAGCAATATCCACTTCTAACAACCCAAGCCCCATGTACCAGCACCATAGCTGTATATGTAAATAGTAGCGTGAGCGCCAGTTGGCTTGCAGCACTATCAGCCTTGTACGCGAGTCCAGGTATGGTGATGTACCAAGTCAAGCGTGTGGTATTATCAGCGCTGACATCTGCTGGTCCGGGATACGTGTATTGCGGTTGGTTGGGATTTCCTGAAAAGAAAGCGTCGTAGTGTTGCGGGTCGATTCGGGCATCTGAAATGGCCTTGTTACCACCCTGTAACTGCATGCCGACGCGCGAGATTCCATCAGTAACTAACGTAGCAATGGCGTTAGCGGCTGTATCGTATACAATGTCAATATTCGGAATATGACTATTGGTGCCGTCGATTAGACCAATAACTCGAAAGAGTGTGGCTAAAGTGGTAGTACTGTTGGTTCCACCTATGGAGTCCATGGAGGGGGTAAGGGTTTTAAGCCATTCAGGCGTGAGATGTATGGGCTGCCATGAGCCATCATGTTTGGGGAGAAAACCGGCGCTTTGGTCGTAAGATATCCGGCCGGAATTGGTAGATGGTAGGCGCAGGTGGGCTGGATCGAGTACTGGTACTAATGAACCATTGCTGACGATGTCACCGGGAGCCCAACGTGCATCGATGGAACAAGTCATTACTGAAGCAGGAATGGTGTTTGTACCTTGCGGGATTCGGGATACCAGAAGAGCACTTGCATAGACATAAGCAGTGTCGCCGTCGCTTGTAGGCACGGGGGATGGAGGTACAGGAATCCATTCCGCCACTGGGTCGGTGCCGATGGAATTTGGCAGAGAGTTCTCCGATAGAAGGAATAGCTTGCCTGACCAGGGTTCGAATGGTTCGAGTAGTGGAAACTAGATTGTATGCACTAGTGAGCATTAATTGACTGTCACAAAAGTAGATTGCTCACACTTAGCATTGTTCCAGCTCGAGATGCGTTTACATAATAACAGACCGTCCGAACCGCCGGTAACAGGGTACGTATATGAGTAGTTGTTGGGCCCCCAAATTTGAAGTTCGCTCCTGGTGAAGGAAATTGAGCTGCCTGGACAGCTCCACGCCAGGCGATATGCAGACTGCCGCTCCAGACATTGATAGCTGGCTGTGTCCCCATTGCCCAGTTTTCCGGGGCATTATCTGGTGCTCGGATGTGCTGAATTATTTGTCTTGGTTGTTGCCATTCAAAAAATGATATTGGATTCCTGGGATAGGCGTCTAAATCAGTCCCCCATTGCGCATAAACTGATAGAAGAGTGGCGTATCCGGCCCATGGACAGGCCAATTGAGTTCCAAGTGGCGTTCGTATATTCGCAGTCAAGGGAAAGCGACACACTGGCCCACCATCTGAATCCATGTTAAACTGTGGTGGGAAGATGGTCGATCTGTTTCCAACTATGTGGAAGTATGCTGTACCAGCCGGCCAAGCAGGGCGCTCCGGTGGAACGAGTAGAACTGCAGTAGATGGTCCTGCGAGAGCGGCAATGATGCCAGAGGCGATGATCCAGCTTGTAATAAAAATTCTTCGCCAGTGCTGTAGCTCTCGTACCCCCCACCAGAATTGAGCGGTGAAAAAGTATCGAAGGTCTATAAAGCTTATATCTGCATTGATTACGCCCAACGGCAAGCCACCGCGGCTACAGATCAGAATATATCGAAGAATGTCCCTAATTGTTAAAGTCAGGGAAGCACTCATAAAGAGTTCCTGTAATCGTTTGTTAGCACTAAGGACCAACACCACGGAGACACTTGCCAGTAACTTTGCCGCTACTAGAAGGCCAAGCTGGTATAGTCTCTGTGAGGAAGGCTTGGGATCACCAAGATAATGAACCCCAACGTAATGACCTCTGAAATTCAAAGAAGCGACAGCGATGATGGCTGAAATGGGTAATATATGGGGCTAAAATGGATACGGAAATGTTAGCAATTGCGAAGCCAGCAGCAAGACTCGAGACAGACCCAGCAATGAAGTAATGCCTTGACATGGGAAGCGTTCCAGACCTCCTTCGGCCTTTCACGTTGTATTCTCCCACGAATGAACCACATGACCAGTCACTACTGTCTATACTGGAAATTAGACGCTTGATGAAAAAAAGTGTTATAAATTAATAACCCGATAACGCCGAAGATGTAAGAAACCGTCGAGGCTAAAGGCAGAAAAGCTCATATGTATCCTCTGATTGCGGCTGTGAGTTATTTCGACGACCGACTTGACCATTCATCGTCCGGCTTCTAAAGTGGCTTGCTGATGGCTTGCACAGCTGACATCCGTTGCGCCTCTTCAACTCTATTTTTGGGAGCCTGCAGAATTCTTGCTTCTATCATTCTCTGCATGGTCCTGGCTGTAATGTTACTCGAAATGTTTAAAGGACAAGGTTATATTTATGATTTCGCCTATTATCCTTAAGAAAGAACATTTTCCTAATTCATCTTACACCTTTACAGGTGGCGCTCTACTTACTTATTGCTTACCTAGGAATGTCGATGTAAATCACCTGGATGCCATCTATTGTGACTGTTTCTTCGTTTTCTCCGGCCAAATGGCACCAACTTTGATGAGTGTTAGGGGGCTGAGGGGGAAAGCGATTGAAGGCGAAGAGGTCAGTTTGCCGCGCATTCTCTCGCTTTTCAGCCGCAAAGAAGGCGTACAGTTGTCTCAGGCTCCGTATCATTACCGTGCTTGTGTCTGCCAGCCCGCCGACTTTAAGACAGCGGCACCGCCCGGCGTCGGCGCTTGTAAGTACTATGGTAAGGAATGAGCGATAAGGCATCGATGAGCTGTGGGTGCTACCCAGGTGAGATGTTGTGAGTATAAAGTGGCACCACCCCAGCTCGGCGCGCAAAAGCGATCTCTTGGCGTGGACAGCCGCTACAACTGGCGTATCGATTGGGGGCGGTTTCTCCATCTACTAACCTCAAACACAATATAATGAGCTTTCATGTTCTCACAAGCCACGGAACCGTCAGGTCTCATAGATTCCTCATGCTAGAGAATAGTAGCGAAGCCCTCGCATTATGGACAGATACCAAAGATCGACAATGTCACTCCCGATGGCTATGATTCTACCTTCGTTGGACGAGATCACAGCCCAGAAGTTGATGCACGACTATGCTTTAGCATGCGGGAAAGAATCGTCAACCACAGATGAGCTTTTGGCTTTACAAATGTAAGAAAAAGCTTATCATTATCATACTTCCACATTAACTCCCTCCATTCATTGTACAAGTCGTTCCACTCCTCCTATGTAATGGTCAGTCCACTCTTCATAATCGGCGTAATTGTACCCAATGTCTTTAGTCTGGCTTCCTACTTCGTCATGTGAGCTATATTAGTCGCTATATTACGCGGTCATGCTGGCTTCCAGATGTCGTACCTCTCCGAGATTCTAACACGAAACATCTGAGACTTTTGCGATGTCGTGGTATATTCGTCTCTGATAACTAAATTTCGGCGCGTAGCGATCTTGTATACCTCGCAGAAGGAAACGCCAACATCGTGTATAAGTTGATGTGGCCTTCCGATGTAGTCTCGCACGAAGCAGACCCTAGAGAAGCAAGAAATTCGTTACCACTCGTCCTCCGCATGCGAAAAGACACATCCTTCGCCATTCCCTACGCCGATCTCACGAAACATTACCAAGAGGAAGTCCTACCATTATTCGAGCCATCAGACCTAGTACAACAGCACCTCATCAACATCCCCTCTTCCCTCATCGCAGAACTCAACGACCGCCTCAAAGCCGCCGAATCTTCGGACCAACGCGACAGCATCCGCCACGGCGTCTACCTCTCCACCACCGAACCCCACGGCCTCCTCCTCGACGACATGTCCCAAGAAGACCCCTCCACCATCTTCTTCGAACTCAAACCCAAATGGCTCGTCCAATCCTCCTCCGCCCCCGCAGACTCCCTCCGCTGCCGCACCTGCGCCATCCGCGCCCTCCGCTCCTCCTCCTCCGAGAACAAAACCCCCTCCTCAGAATCCTCCTCCACATCCTACTGCCCCCTCGACCTCCTCTCCCCCCACAAACCCACCCTCCACACCGCCCTCTCCGCCGCAGGCGCCCCACCCGCCTCCCTCCCCGCCCTCACCTCCGCCCTCCACCTCTCCCCCGTCCTCGCCCGCCTCCGCGACGCCCAAGCCCGCCACGCCAAGGTCGGCATGACGGACTTTGTGCGGGGCGACTACGACACGCTGGGCATGACGCTGCGGGATTGCACGTGTTTTGTGCGCATCAAGCCCGGCCAAGACGGAAAGCAAGCAGAGGTGGAGGTGAAGCTGGCGGATCTGGATTGGAAGAGTGCGGGGGGTGGGAAGCTGCAGAAGTGGTATGAGGCGGAGAGGCGGTTGATTGCGGAGGGGTGGTATGAGGGGAAGGAGGAGGGGGGTGGGAGGGGGAGTGTGAGGATGTGCGATTTGGGGTGGGGGTGGAAGGGGGATGGGGGGGTGATGGGGGGGATGGAGGGGTCCGGGTTGATGAATAGTTTGGTTTGAGAGGGGGGGGGGGTTGGGATCTGGGTTTTGTGTTTAAGAAGTCGTAAATCAACTTGACGTGTTTAGTTGTACCTTCTATCGTTTCTAATCTACTGTCTTTTGACTGTTGAATTAAGATCGATGCTAGAAATATTCAGACGCATTCCCAACACTCGCTTTTCTCGCCGCAGCTTTTACATCGGCTATACTTCCCTTCCCCACAACCATCTACCAGACAGGACACCTCCCCTAAGCCCCACTAACCCTCACCCTCTCCTGGACAGGCTTGAACGTCTTCTCCCCCGGCTCCCCAACCGGAGCCCCCACCACCATCTGCGCAACCAGCTTCCACGTCTCGGGCACGCCCCAGGTCTCGCGCACCCTACCGTCGATGACCGGGTTGTAGTGCTGCAGGTTGACGCCCAGGCCCTCGGATTCGAGCGCGCACCAGACGAGGTACTGGTGCATGGCGTCGGTGTGGTCGGACCACTGGGTGGCCTTGTCGGCGAAGAGGCCGCCCATCATCTCGCGCAGGGGTTGGACCGCGGCGGAGTCTTCGAAGAAAAGGATCTGCGTGTTTTATAGATGATCAGTGAGGGGGATTGGCCATGGAGGAAAAAAAGGGGGGTCGTACCGTAGCATATCCAGCGCGGAAACCTTTCATCCGGGGTTCGGTGTGGCTCTTCCAGCTTTCTTCGTCCTTGACCATAGGTCGAAGGACCTCGGTCGTGATGTCCCAGAGCTTCTCGTGGTCTTTCTTGAAGAGGATGAGGGCGCGGGTGGTTTGGGTGTTGAAGGAGGAGGGAACGTAGGTGATGGCGTGCTCGACGATCTCTTGGATGCGTTTGTCGGGGATTGGGGAGGTGTTGGTGAGCTTATAGTAGGTGCGGCGGTTTTTGGTGACAGCGAGGAAGGTGTCAGTGTTAGAGGACATGTTGACGGAGGTTGTGGTGAAAGGGCGAGAAGATTGTCGTAAAATCTGAGCTATGATAAGGTTCGGATGTTTTGGGACTTTGGATTGGAAGTTCAAGGTGCGCGAGAGTGGAGAGGAATTTGAGGTTGCTGCGCGAGCTATATGTACTCGAAAGCGGAGCGCCTGCATGGCCAGCGGTGGATTGAAGCTCAACACAGGTGGAAATCATTCATGTCGCTCTCAGTGACCCACATTGGCACGAGGTTTTGCGCCTCCGTTGATTTACCATTTGCTGATGCAATCGTCGTGGTAAACATGCGGAACGGAGCCGCTTGTGGCCAACAGCATTTCTAATTGATGCATAATCTGGGAAGCTTTAAGCATGTACAACCGCACGGGTGCTTCTAGGGCGCTATCTTGGATGCTAATTCTCGTCGAGCTGCCAATTTGACCAATCGATGGCTGTTCTAGCGCGTGAGGTTGTTGGTGATCCCTGATCGGTAGAGGCTGCGTCATCGAGCCCGAGGTTGCAGCGGACATTCTGAGACAGCGATTTTCGGGCATGAATTCCCGGTCGGTAATGGATGGGAAGATCGAAGTTTGCGTGATCGTGGCCTTGGTCACGACTGTGCTACCATCGTCAAAAAGGCAGAGCGGACCTTTCTTAATTGCAAGGAAGATCTTGAGGCCAGAAGTCGCCCTTGACGATGGCCTGACTCGGGACATCTGGAGAAGAACAGAAACTCTGTCACGTGACCTGTTTCAGGCTTGAAACAGCCTGACAAGAGCTCCCAATGTCTATTGAGGAATTTTGACATATTCACCATAAGATTCAAACCGGCTTTGAAGCAATCATGGCCGAAGATGCTCCACCTTCCAGCAAATTTGCTCTCCGCCCACCTTCGACCTCCTCTCTTCCCCAACCCTCCACCCCCTTTAGCCCTCCCTCCCTAGAATGGCTGAAGGGCACCTGGCACGTTACCCACTCCACTCTCCCCATGTGGAAATCCAAATCCAACGTCTGCATCACATACACCCCCTTAGCTGGCAACAAACTCGACGACCTCGTGACATACCACTCAGGCCATCCTTCCCCTACTAATCCATCCCTCAAATCCAAACCTAAATCTGTCCATGGCACCTCCACTCCCACCCCAGGCCAACCAGGTGCTTTCGACTGGCGCGGCAGGGGCTGGCTGATGATTGCATCGTCGCACTGGGAGGTACTGGGATGGGGTACTACGGAGGAAGGGAGGGATTGGATAGTGACGTATTTTGCGAAGACGATTTTCACGCCCGCGGGGGTGGATGTATATTCACGAGGAGGGGAGGGACTAGGGGGAGCGGCGGTGGAAGGGATCAAGGACGCGATGGTAGAGTTGGCAAAGGGAGAGGGTGAGTTCGGGAAATTAGTTGAAGGCCTATTTGAGATTAAAAGCGATGGGGAGTAACCGGATCAAGCTTCAAGAGGTCGACGGAGTGGGAAATTTCTTCTTGGGTACGCTAAGCATAGGCTTAGACCACGGGAAACAACATGTGCAATATGGTCTGGCGCAGCGGCCGCATCGTTGACTTATGAAGTTGCCACTATATCATGAACGTTGGACATAAGCTTCGAGATTTGCGCTAGCGGGGTACTGATCTTTTTCAAGCACATAGAGTATTTGGAAGATAACTGTTCGCAAGGCACACAGATACGAGAAGAATTTGTTTGAACATGAAAGTATGTGGGATCCGGTGGTTATAAGCACCCAAAACACTATATATATCTTCAAATACAAAGTTGGCTTCCTTGATCAGCTTATTATATCATAGACTTTTCTCATAGTGTTCCAGACTCGATGAAATTGTGATGGCAATGCCGCTGTGATCACTTCCCTCCAAGGAGCCGCACTGAGAGAGCCCAACAACAGCCAAGGCGTCGATGCAGATATTGGTTCTTTACCAGGATGCCACTGAACAGACAACAAAGCTTCTCTGAGCAATTATGTATAGCCGAGGAGTTGGCAGTAACGCTCGAATGTCTCATAATAATCGCTCAAAATGCCGCTTAAGAGGGACGCTCACCACCTTGATCCTCCCTCCAAGTCATTGTAGCGTTGTCTCATCAGAACGTAAATCATATATACCTCTTGCGCGCTGGTAATCAATACACCTCTCTGATCCCGCGCATTTTCTAAACCTTCACCAACAAAGAGTCGATAATCAAAATGTCTCGCCAACATTGCTCAATCCTCTGTTCCTCGTTCCCATCGAGCTAGGAGGTCTCATTTCCGAGGCGCGACTACTGGGTCTTTCTCCTGCCAGCCCAGAACTGATTCGGCGGCTGCCCATTGGTATACGGCTCGGGCCCCCTATACTGTCTCTTTTCTTGAGTCCTGAAGGCGCTGGAATAGCACTTTCCGGTAGTCCCACGTCGCTCGTGCGGCCAAAAGTGCTGCGTCGAGGTGTAGGAGTAGCATACGAGTTATCGCCACCTTCAGAGCTAAGAATAGAGTCGTCGTCCATTGCACCGTCCATGCCAAAAGATGACAAACTACTAGTCGGTCTGACACGGTCGGTCGAAGCATTCGGAGCAAAATTCTGCCCCTGTCCAAGGCTTCGAAGATTAGTAATAGACGCTCTGCTCCCCGGACGGCTGTGGCCTGGCTTGTACACCGAATTTCGATTGGTAGCTGCGGCCGAACGTGACCCAGGCCGGGGCGGTTCCATGCGCGTAGGTGTTGGTGGTGGCTGAAATTGAGGATTTCGGACCGAGCCGCCAATTGATAGACGACTGATGCTCGCCTTCGGTCGGATTGAAGGAGTGTTTTGTGTCACCGGCGTCGCATCGGCTTGATCACCTGCCAAAGATGAAGCACCACTGACTGTACTGCCAGCATTGCGTCTGCGATTTCTGACAGTCACACTGTTCGGAATGCTGTGGCCAAGTGCCGAACCGCTTCGTGGAGAAGCCCGTGGCGGCGTCGACACAGGCGCGGGGAGCTTAGATTTTGCGCTACGAACCTTCGCTTCCAGGCTTGCCATATTGCTACGAATCTTGCGCAACTGAACCACGGAATTTGATACTGGCAAACCAGCCTGTCTCGGCATCGTCGATGGTCGGGACAAAGACTGGCGAGGTGCAGGTTTCGATCGTGCGGCAGGCGTGGCGCTGCTGGGAACCGGAATGGACGGGCCCCTGGATTGGCGTAGAGGTTGTGAGGAATACGTTGAAGGCCGTGGTGTAGTGTCTGATTTGGTGGATGGCCTAGACTTGGGCATGGTTGGCGTGACTAAGGATGGTTTGGAAATTGGTTTCCGTTGGGGAGACTTCTCTGATACTGGAGGTGATGGTGGAGTGGCTTCAGATGGACCAGACGAAGAATTCGACGGCGCGGGCGGTGTGCTGCAAAATGGTGATGATGTGGTCGAGTTCGCTGTCAGAGGTGAATCTGGGAGTTCTAGTGGTTGTAGGTTTGATTTTTGACGTGAGGCCTCTAGGCTTTGTTCTGTATTTCGCAACTTTTCCTTAGCAATATCTGTTTCGATTCTCAAGTCTGAAAGCTCGTCTCTGAGTCGCTGCGCTTCTATTCTTAGATCCTCGCGTTCTTGCTCGCCAATCTTAATCTCTTCCTCCAACATAACAGAACGTTCAATTGTCACGCTATACTTGGACTCCATATCTTCGAGAGAGGACTCAGTATGACGGGCTTGCCGTTCAAAGTCATCATTAGCAACCTCTATATCCCTCAGCTTGAGCTGTAGTGTCCGGTTTGCATCTCGCAAAGTTGTTATTTCTTTCTGCAAAGTATTCTGAACAGTACCTGACTCCGTTTTGGCTTGTTTGCATTTGGTCTAGATCCATGTCAGAGAATAACCTTAAAGCGCGCTTCTAGGCTGCATACCTTCCATTCTTCGACTTCATAAGCGAGATTGTCTGCTTTTTCTTGGAGGTGCCGCTCTCGCTTCTCGGACGCTTCAATGTCTCTTTCTAATTCTGCCTCTAGCTCCCGGCTTGAATTTTGAAACTCAGCCAACTCGGATTCAAGGTTCTCATATTGAGCTTTGTAATATGCGAGTGCCTCTTCCGCAGATGCAGAAGCATTAGGTGGTGATGACGGCAGGCCGTCGGACAATCTGGGCATTGCAAAAAGACAACAAAATGTTCAATTCTGGTGATCGCGTCGGGTGTTCGTTGTGCTCCGTCGTATTTGATATCCGGGTGATTTACTGGCGATGAAATCTTTCTACTTCTCTTGGTGGTCGGTGATAAATTCTTGAATCGCAGGCTACCGTACAGGTTGTTGGTCGACAATAAAACGATTTCGCAGTCGATATTTCTCTATATGGATAGTCTCCTTTTGAGGGCTGATTCGCAGTGTCGCTGTCGGGCCCGGGTCGGATGTCGTCGTCTTCTGTTGCTGGTCTTAAAGTTTCTAGATGTTGACCCTCTCTGGTCTGTTGACACTGTCAGGGTGAGGTGGAGGACACTAATCCCCATTCAGGCAAGCGGCTCGCGTCTGCGCAACAGCCGGCCAGCAACTTCCGACCCAGATTCTCGGGCGACGCTCTGGGCTGGATCTGGTACAGCAATTATCTCCACGTCGCGAGAGAGAATCCAAGATTATCTTCGGAGTGATCGCATCAGGTATGTGACTATACGCGCACAAAATTCTCGATGATTTTCGACCCTATCTGCCGGAATATCGCGCCGCGATGCGTCTCACAATCTCCCGACCCCAAGACCAGGCGTCATATGCCCACGCACAGAATTCCTTGAAAACACATGCCACGCACCTGAATACATTAATCATTGTCTTGATTTTCTCGTCTCTCATTGAAATTTTACGCTATGTTGTCTTTTGAACGCAGTCCATTCTGTTGTCGAGGTCCAAATGCACGAGAAAGTGTACAGCGTGTCAATATGCATAAACTAACAGACCATGGCAGAATCACCGCAGTACAGCGCCAAAACGGCTTGTGTATGGTAGAATGGTGGACGCCGGGGACTTTGTCCATGACGGGATTCCAGACTTGCAAGATATCGCATCGGAACCAAAGATTGACCTAGGACTCCCTCCACTTCAACAATTTCCAGATAGGGAATCTCTCAAAGACTCTCTCCAAGCATTTGCCCGAGACCGTGGTTATGGCATGGCGATCAAGACTTCAAGCCGGCCAGACGAGAAGAAATCGGGTCGTGCCGCGAAGCTCTGGCTACGGTGCGACCGCGGTGGAACGTACCGTCCTCGAAACGGCTTGACGGAGGAAACGCGGAAAAGGAAACGAACGTCTCGTTTAACCGACTGTCAGTTCCTTATCATAGCTACCGGCCAGACTGAGAATCTCTGGACATTCGAAGTCATTCATCCTTTTCACAATCATGGGCCCTATTCGGAAACACCACATCGAACGCAGCCGATGAAAGACCGAGCCAAGAAGGGCCAACTAGATGCAGCTCCTTACCACTGGCCGCACGAGCCTAATCTGGGTCCTTTTACCACAGCTCTTGTTGTGATTGACATGCAGCGAGATTGTAAGCACATGCACACCATTTCTTACTTGTACTTTTATGCTGACTCCACAATCAAGTCTGTGAAGCTGGTGGCTATTTTTCGGCTCAGGGTAATGATGTCTCGTCCTGCCAGGCTATTATACCCAAAATCCATCAGCTTCTAATTGCTTTTCGGAGATATCCAAGTTTTCATGTCTATTTTACGCGTGAAGGCCACCGAGCTAGCTTGGCAACACTATCAGAGCGCGAAAGATATCGTTCATCAAACAACTCCTCACGCACTGGGATCGGTGATCCGACACGACTTGGAAAAGCCCTGATCAGAGGCGAGCCTGGCCATGACATTGTGCCCGAGCTTCAGCCGCTGGAAAGTGAAGAAATAATCGACAAACCCGGCCGAGGAGCTTTCACGTATACCGAGTTTGAACTTATGCTGCGGACAGCAGGCGTCAAAAACCTGATATTTGCAGGTGTCACAACTGATGTCTGTGTGTCAACCACAATACGAGAGGCCAGCGACCGAGGCTTCGAATGCCTCTTAGTCGAAGATGCGTGCGCCGCAGCTTCGCTTGCTGCCCACACTGCCACCATCGAATCTGTGAAGTCAGAAGGCGGCATCTTTGGTGCTGTCTCGAAGGTTGACGAGGTTGTTCAGGCCTTGGATGGGGTCATGTCGCGGTCAGAAAAGCGAGTCGACCGCATATCGACAGCGAATGGGACGCCAATCACACCTGTTCCTCAAATGGGCCATCCGCTGTCGGCGTTGACCACACCTGTGGACCAGCAGGGGTATGTCCCTATCGATCCCAGCATGACCGGCCATTATCCAGATTCTTAGCACGAATACTGGGGACACTGCGTTTGAGCTGGTTGTGCAGCAAGGCGTTTGAATATCAACGACAGGTAGATATTTGTGACGAATTTTATTTGACCAAAAGGACTCTAGTGAATGTGATCATTCTCGGACGGTTTGCGGTTTGCGTGCCTACGATGGTTCTGGATATTCTCACAAAAATCGGTGTCTATTCTTCCTCAACGCATTCAAAGGGACTCTGGATGCCGGAGTGTCGCCTGTATTCAAGTATTAACCATAGTCATATGCTGGGTCGTTTATCAGCCCACCATTACAATATCCCGGCGCGGATGCTTGTACACCGTTCGATAACCGAAACAAGCTGTCTCCGTGTAGTTGTTTCGTCAAACGGGAAATGACACAGACGGTTCGCAGATGTCAACAGATGAGAAGTCTGTATTTCGCGGATATCTGACGTGTAGTATCCAAGGTGTTATTGGCCGACATGCCTTGATGTCCTGAAATCTGATATGGCTACCCGTGTTGCGAAGCAGTGCCACAACTCATTCTACCGCTGTTCTACTGATATGTAGTGCTGCAACGCATGGGAGCCTTGAAAGGCAAAGTGGCTTCTCTTCATGCCTTTTCCAAGCTTTGGAGCTTTATCAACGTTGATATGGTGGAATCCCGCCGCTCTGGGGGATTTTGGTAATATCGGTGGTCAATGTTGGGTCTCCATGGCTTTGGCGGGCGGTCCTGCCGGGAAGACAAGCGTGGGAATTTTGCGCTCCGAAATCGATGTCAGTCGCTCAAATCTAGCCTCTCTAAACATTGAGAGGCTTGACAAAGTGGAAAGATTAATGTAAAACACTGAATGCTCTATAGTGTACGGATACAGCCCTTTTCATGTTACGTCTGAATATTAAGTCTTGAAAGGAGTTGATACGTCGCCCTCAAAAGCTCTTTGATATGGTATACATTCCTGTTCTATACATGTGGCAGAAATTTCTTCACTTGCAGCGCTTTACGTTTATATCATGATACTCCTGCATACCAAGTAGCCTTCTCTCAAATAAGCGCCTGCCCCTTAAACATAGCCTCCTTGACCTCCCTAACGATGTCCTTCCGATCATGTTTCCCCACAAATACAATGCCCCTTCCTCTCCGTCCCATGCGTCCCGTCCTTCCAAGCCGGTGCACAAAATCAATCGTGGTGTGCGGTACGTCATATAACAGGACGTGGCGTACGGCAAGTGTATCGATCCCTCTGGATCCCAGATCGGTTGTGACCAGGACCTTGGTGTTGTCTAGGTGTCGCCGTCCGCCGCTAGCAGGCGTGCTGTTGGACAGCTTGTCAAAAGGGATGAAATCCTTTCCCGATTGCTTCAGCGAGCCGTCGACCCGCTCTGCAGCAGTGAACATTGATAGAATCTCACGCTGCCGCGACTCTGGCGTATCACGAGTCAACGCCACGGCATCGATGCCTTTGGACGACAGGTACTGAGCCACTTGCTCTGCTTTTTCTCTCTCGTTGACGAAGACGAGCATGCTTTTCACGGCGTCGTGGGATTTTGCGTCTTCGTGAACGGCTTTACCGATTGTCCAGATTGTGTTGGCGCATGCGAGATCCCTATTCCCACGATAGGGCTCCTTTTCAATGTCAATGACACCAAGCTGGACCCGTCGGGGTATAGAGTGCAACTTTGGAGTGACGAGGCGGTTAATTGTAGGAAAGCGCTTGTCAAGGAATGAATCCAGGGCCTTCGGGATGGTTGCGGAGCAGAGTATGAGTTGCTTGAGTGACGGTGCGCATTTGTCAATTATAGCAGAAGTGGTAGGAGAGAAGGAGCGGTCAAGAAGGGAATCGGCTTCGTCGATCACCAAATAGTTGACACGTGAAAAGATGTTAGGATCGTTCTCCCCAATGCTAGAGATGAGATGCGGAGTAGTGATGACAATATCAATGCCGCTCTTAGAGAATAGACGATTACGAATGACAGTTGGAGAATATATGGACGAAATTGAAGCTGAACGGTATTTTATCGTGTGGGAGAGCAGTTTCGTGACGGCGCCGACTTGTGACACCAATTCGGACGAGGGTAAAATAATTATTGCCCGCGGCCTGCCCATGCTGGAATTCGGAGAATTTGAAAGCTCAAGCTCGGGCGGATCCAGTTCAAATACGTTCTTTCTCTCTTCCTTTTCGCGTTCTTCTCTTGCCTTTTTCTCGACCGCCGCTTGTGTTTCGACCACCTCTTGTCGCTTGATTGCATTAATAACCGGCAGCAAATAGGCCAGGGTTTTGCCTGATCCGGTCTCGGCTGCGAGGAGATATTCCTCGAAATTCGGTTGATCGGCCTCCTTCTTTTGAGACTGCTTTGTGTTCTTCTGAGAGAGTAAAGCAGGCAACGCTAGACGCTGAATTGGGGTAGGCTCAATCTTCGTCATCTCTGGGAAAGCTTGCTTATACACAGCGTCACAGACTGAAGGTAAGAGGCCAAACTTTTCAAAAGCATCCAAAGTCGCAATCTTCGCCTTGACAGCGTCCCTTTGGGTATAGGAGATTGGGGTGAGAGCCGACTGCATCTTTAGCGCATGGAAAAGAGGTCTTTCCTTTTTGTCTTTTGCCTGGGTTCTTGGAGCCTTGGCTACTTTGCTGGTTGTCGTAGCCTGATCTCGCAATCGATCCCTCGCCCGTACCAAATTCTTTCCTCTCAAATCAGGATCAGTCTGGTTCATTCCGCCAAAAGGTCTATCATCCTTTCCTTCTCGAGGGACGCTTTGGGCCTTCACTCTCAAGGCTGGACGCTCCTTTTCGCCCACACGTTGAGATAGCACCATGCGCGATGGTGGCTTGGACTTGCGCATGGCGGTCGCCATGGAACGAGAAGGAGGCCATTTTGGCGGGCGAGACTGGATGGATGAATTTCTGAGAAGATGTAGTCTGCAGAATGCACATATGCTGTTTCTTGGTGGCATTCGTGAGCCTAACACCCTTCAACAGAGAAACTAACCCACTGGCGAGAGATCGTGCTGCATCCACCGCCTTTCTACCAGCTCCAGAAGTCGAAAGCGCTTTTCATTGAACCCATTCATTGGTCAGCGACTCAAGACCCTAAGAAAAATTTAAAGTTGTCTTGGCGCGAAAATCGGTTGCCTGGTCGACGGACTGTTGCTCTTTGCTGGAAGGAATCGCGGAATATCAGCCAATCCGCGACACACTCCACTCCCTCACCTCCTGGACTTTATTCCTCCGCAACCTATATTAGACCTTCTCTTCAGCACTGCGATTTGTTTTGAAGCTGCGCGGGTCTCTTTTCGTACTTTAGGTTTGCCCATCTGCAAAGTGTGTGCACCTTTCTGCCAATCCGGCGTCACATAGCCCATTCCTTGGGCAGACTGGTCCGATTTTCATGAACGGGCTGGTACATCAATCTCTCGAGTCCCTACATAAAGCATTGATAGAACATTGACGAGATGCCTTCTGAACCTGTCCAACCGCTGCGAATTCAGAAAAGTACACCTGCTTCTTCCCCAACCAAGATGGGTGTGACCTCATCTCATCGACCATTATCGGAAGTGAGCCCAATGGGTGTCAGACGCAACTCACCGAGCTATCTGCAATCTGGCAAGGTAAGTTATATTGAACTTTTGAAATGGACACTAGCTAACATAATAAGGGATCTGTCATCAAAAACGAGTCGTCTCCTTTTGACTCATCGCCTTTCAGCCCACTTTCCACTACTTCACCTCGTCTCTTCTGGCAGGGACGTGATAGTGGCTCGCCGGTTAGGCCTACATCGGAAAATCAGGATCCTGTAGGACGGCGGGAAAGCGTGGTGTCTCCTTCAAAGCGCTCCTCAATTGAAAACCTAAAACGAGCGTCGCGCGTCAAAAACAGCGCTATTTTTGCTCGAGAACAAAAGAACGAATATGACCCCAGCAACCCCACATTGCTTGATCGCCCTCTCGCAAGTGGACGGCCTCTCAGCACGCAAGTTCAAGGCAACGCTTTCGGAGGACGTGGGCTCGGAGGGCTACGTCAGTCACAATCGCCGGAGAAAACATTTGAGGACCCAGTCAAGGACATATTTCGCGATTCTGTACAGAGCCTCAATGATGTGGCTCCTCTCTCCCCAAGCAAGAAGCAACCATCTCCGACAAAATCTTCAATGTCTAGGCGCGCGGTCCCTCAAACCAAGGGCATGAGCTTTGATCCTGAAAATGGCATCTGGTCCGACGAGGAAGACGTAAAGCAAGAACGCGTGCTTCCCGGTGGTCGTGTCCTTCGTCGTCATGCGAAAAGCGTTACATTCGATCAAGCGCCTCCTCAGATCAACGAATATGAAATGACCACGCCTGACCCTTCTTCAGTCGCGTCAGATTCAAGGGAAGGTAGTTATGACTCCGCAGAAGACGAGATGGAAGAAAGCTTTGAACGAGGTTCCTCTCTTGATCGAGAAGATAGCTTTGATGCTTCTCTGGAAGATACGGACAAAACTCCTGTAGTCTTACCTGAAGACTGGCAATTTATGACACCCCAGAAAGCTACCGACACCCATGAGTTAGCTCGAAACGAAGAAGACCCGTTTGACGAGAGCTATGGCAGTCCTGAACCTACTGCTCAACCTGGCATGACTGATTATCGTCCTCATCAGACCAGCGTCAATTCAGTTGATTCAAATGGCCAACCACGACCTCTTCCTCCTTTACCTCCGATGTCTTCACCAAAGGTTCCCGAGTCACCCTCAAGCAACGCCTTATCTGAGACTGTGGAACGTTTGAGCACCTCAAGAAGAATGCTTCCCTCTCCTCCTCCACCATCTTCCGTCTCAAAGAACGACATTCGCCGCATGAGTGGAAGCTCAATGTCCTTAGAGGATAGACTACGCCTTATGATGCTCCAAGACCAAGACAAGCAGAAGATGGAGCAACGCGAGAGGCGCATGAGACGTGCCAACTCCAAAGAAAGAAGTCCAACACATGATGTGATGACTGAAACTTCGGATCAAACAACGACTAGAGAGGAATCGATCCCAGTCGAGGATTTCAGTTCTCCGCCAAGAATCTCACGCGAATCAATCCTAAAGAGAATTAGAAGTCAACAAGATCTTGACCTTGAGGACGAGGATGAATCAGATATTCCTAGCTCAAGTCCCCAGAGACCGCTACCTATGGATCCCGATATCCCCATCCCGTCTAGAGAGAACGATCACAACGTCACGATGACAATCGAGTCTAAAACCGAGACACACGTTACAATAAAGGAAGAACCTGCCGATGATGACGATGAGACAGATCTTGCTTCTATCCCAGAGTACTACCGCACACAACTTGGAGGTGACTTCAATGATTATGATGACGACGCCAGCCAATACTCGCGAACATCAGCGGAGGCGCAGGCGCCGGAACCCATAAAGCCAACAGTACAATCAGATGAAGGACAGGATACTCCCCGAGCTAATAGTCCCGAGCGTGGAAACATTCCTTCAAACGACAATGCCAAACATACAAACCTCTCCGGATTCGGGAACTTCGGCCTTGGTGACACTTTTGAACTTGGACTCAAGTCCTACATGACCCCATCTCCACCGGCAGCAGACCGAACAAAACAGCCGCCAAAGACCAAAAAGGAATGGCACCCCGATGAAGAGCAATATGAACGACGTGTAACGCCAGAAACACATTCCAATGAGATGCATGTTGATTCACAAGCAGATAGATCAGAGCAGGGGACGCCTGACTCGGTGATTCGACGACCGTATGAGGAAGCTGCACCGTCCAACTCTCATGATGTCCCAGAAACTCTTGCTACGATCAAAGCTCCTGGTAGCCATTTGAAGACACGTCCGTCACTCACTCCAGCGGACTTGGAATCAATGTCAGAAACTCGCCGGCGTGTGAGCGACCAGGCAACAAGCGATTCTGCTTCTCTGGATAGTGTCATCAAGCATGATGTAGATGACCGTCCATCCTCCGAAGGAAGCTTTGCCAGCAAGGCTTCGCAAAATAGCAGTCTTCAACGTGGCCTCCCCGATATGCGTAGCAGCACCTTCATGCAGTTGGATCTTCCCAAGGATGAACACGCGGACGACCTTGGTGGTCTTGGACTGGATAAGGAATTTGACCGTGTCATTGAGAACCAAAAGGTGCAGTTCGAACATTCCCTAAATAGTTTCCATTTCCCCTCCCAAAGTAGACATGAAACCGGATTATGGTCGAGGAGTTACACCACAAGTACATCTGCTTCCCGGCAGAAGGAAAGGAGTCTCCCTTCTCAAGACCTGCCCGGAGCAGAGTTTGTGCCTGGACAGGGCTTCACACCCAACCATGATAGAATTCCCACTGACAGATTTCCGATCAAACAGAGAGGTTACTTGATGAGACAGAATACCAAGGTCGTCGTCGCGAGTAACCGCAACGAAGACGATGCTGTCCCTGCGTCCATCACCGAAGCACAAGTGGCTGCAGCAAAAGCTCCGTCGCCTACCTCCCCAAGAAAAGCAAGCCAGCAAACTTGGACCACTGAACCGTGGAATGGTAAGGTTAGACGAAAGAGTATTAAATTAGCTGGCGGTAGTCCACGGAAGAAGGCAGTGGATGCCGGACCAGTACCACCCTTGCCTGGCCAGTCCAGCAACGTCCAGGACACCCAAATGGACACGGTTGAAGAAGATCCCCATGACGACCTAGAGGACGGAGCTGAGCGAGGCAGACTTTTCGTTAAAGTAGTTGGAGCTAAGGAACTTGATCTCCCTCTTCCAAGAAGTAAGCGCTTTCCTTACATTGACCGATTAAGATCTAGCTGACTCGCAATAACAGACGAGCGCACACAATTTGCTTTGACACTCGATAATGGTCTCCATTGTGTCACTACTGCATGGCTTGAGCTCGGTCGTACTGCACCGATCGGCCAAGAATTTGAGTTGGTGGTGCTAAATGACCTAGAATTCCAGCTTACTCTGCAGATGAAACTGGAGGAGCCGAAGGATACACGTCCAAGTTCACCATCAAAAGCTCCTACCTCGCCCACCAAAAAGACATCAACTTGGGGCAAGGTTTTTGGAAGTCCTAAAAAGAGGAAGGAGCTTGAAGCCAAGATCGCTCAGGAGGCGAAGCGAACCAGTTCACCAGCCAAAAGAGAGCCTTCAGCTTATGAGCTCACGCAGGGCATTGTAGCGCGTGATGGATCCTTTGCTCGCGCATACGTAGCTCTCTCAGAACACGAGTCGCAGTGTTTTGGCAGGCCATACACTGTCGATGTGACCGCTTTCAACGAATGGGCAATGGAAGAGGCGACTTCCTTCAACGAATCTAATCGCTCGAAGAAAGGAATGCCATCATTGCAACGGCGGCCACCGTACCGTATTGGCAAGCTGGAGTTGCAGCTTTTGTATGTCCCGAAACCAAAAGGAGCACGCGACGAGGAAATGCCAAAGAGTATGGCTGGTGCTGTGCGAGAATTGACTCGGGCTGAAGACCTGAGTGCGAGATCATACGAAGGGCATTTGAGCCAGCAAGGAGGGGATTGTCCGGTAAGCCTTGGCCTCGCTTCATAACTTTAACACAGATAGGTCAAATTAGCTAACAAAGCGGATAGTATTGGCGTCGTCGCTTCTTCTCTCTTACCGGCGCTAAGCTCACCGCCTACCATGAAGCCACGCATCAGCCTCGTGCGACAATCAACCTAGCCAAAGCCGCCAAGCTCATCGACGACAAGTCGTCTCTTACCCAGAAAGAGACCAGCACTAAGGGTGGAGGTCGGAGGAAGTCTGCTTTTGCTGAAGAAGAGGAAGGCTATATGTTTGTCGAAGAAGGGTTCCGCATCCGCTTTGCCAACGGAGAAGTCATCGATTTCTATGCCGACGACAGAGACAACAAGGAAGGCTGGATGAAAGTGCTGACTGAGGTTGTTGGAAAGAGCTCCAGCACCAGCAGTGCACCCACCGGAAAAGTCAACGCCTGGACCGAGATTGTTCTGAAACGCGAGCGGAGCATGAAAGAGCGAAAGGAGCGTGCCATGCGAAAACAACGCGTCCCAAGCGACAAGAGCAGAAGTCAAGCCCAAGGACAATCCGCGCCGCGATCAGGCAGCGGTGGAAGTGGCAAGGCCGCCGGTCCTCCGGTGTCGAGCAGAGACTTTGCCGTCAGCCCCCGCAAGAGCAGCAGCAATGACGGAGCAAGGTCCCCGGCGAAGGGCATGCCGGAGCCGGCGGAGTGGGTCGCGGGCTGCACCAGGCCAGCGCCTCCACCGCCGGTGGTGGAAAAGAGTCCGCGGCACCACCACCAGCGTCCGGCGCATGCGAGGACAGAGAGCCATCTTGGGCACGGCGGAGCGCAGGGGAAGACGGGGAGCCCGGTGAAGGCGAGGGCGGGTGGTGTGGCGGCGGGGCGGCCGAAGAGCATGGTGCTTGACAGCAAGTTCTACTAGGATTGACAACTTGAGGACTTTGCTGGGGGCTTTTGTATCGGGCCCTCGTTCGGTCAAGATGATGAGGGGGCGCTTGGAAGATGTTTTCCGCGGGGAAATTAATGATATGAGGAGATGGGAGCTATGGTTTATGTGCAATGGCCCCTTCGAAACTACCGCCGCCGTAGGCGCTTTTTCATTATTCTTTAGTTGTTCAGATCTCCTTTGTGGAGTAGCGTGTGGACAGGTTTGGAGGGAGTTTTGTGAGTTTTTTTTGTTGAAAGTCAGATTCTGGTCTGCGATACCCCATGATATTCTTGTGTCGTTGTGACTTTGGAATATTCGACGGGAGGAGACGTGTACATACACATACACATACAATTACAAAGAGAGAGTGTGGGTAGACGGAATGAATTTCAACAAAATTTCAAGGAAGGTGATTCCTAACTTCGGTTTGGTGATATTGTATGCATTCGGTGTTGTATATGATTATGTACAAGACCCCAAAGGGCTGAATCCTTCGCCTACCTCGAGTGGTACGTCGACCCAATAGTTGACTTTACTCGCACATTTGATTTCTCACTCCTGGGGGCTTTTGGGTCTCTTCAATACGGACGCAGCTTTGCCCCTTCCAATTATGTACAGTAATGTGCAGTACGGTATAAACAGCCGTCAGTCTTTAGACACAGAACATCCTCGCCCGTTCCCCCATCACACAGGCCCTCCTGACTAGGTATCTAGCGTCCATCTCTTGTAGCTGTCACATGACTGCTACTATCTCTCGCGCTGCATGTCTGAACGCCGCCGCACTGCTCTCGCTCGAAACTCTGCCGCCGCCGCTGCCTCTAACCCGGGCTTCGTGACTGGGCAAGGAAGGAGTCGTCTGAATTCGTTTGTCCGTTGCGAGGTATGCTTTGTTGTTGTCATTGATATTAAGACAATTTTACTGTGTCACATCGGCGGGGAGTTCGGGGTTGAGGGACCACTCGCGGTCCTGCTGCAGTCGCTGTTTCTCGGTCGGTTGCGGCTTGAAGGCGGTCTCGTTGTTGTTGTTATTATTAATTCTTTTGTACTGCTTCGGCGGGTAGTTCAGGTTTGAAATATACTTCGCAATTCTCTAGTCGCTGTAGATCGGCTGACTTCAGGGCAGGCTTTGAGGCTTTTCGGTTGTCGATGTAGTTCTTGTCACCGCGCCGCCGCCGGTGCGTGCGGTGACGGCGGAAGAGGATGGTGGAGGTAAGGAGAGCGGCGATGAGGAGGACGGCGACGCCGGTACCGATGCCGGCTTTTGCGGCGATGCTGAGGGTGCCCTTTCGTGAGGAGGAAAAGGAGGGGAAGGGGGGAAGGGAGGGGGTGGGGCAGGGGGAGGAGGTGGTGGATGGGTGGGAGGTTGAAGTCGCTGTAACGGGAGAGGAGGATGAAGAGGAGGTGTCGGGGCCGAGGACGTAGTACTTCTTGACATCCTGTGGAGGAGGCGCGCCGAAGGTTTCGTTCGAGGGGTTCGAGCAGGCGATCGTGTGGTTGTCCTTTCCGCAGCAGGCCCAGAGGTTGAGATCTGGGTCCCAGACTACGTCGATAGCGTGCGTTCTCGCTGGATATGCGTTTTGTCAGCCAAGGACCGTGCTTTCGCCTATCAAGTTTGGTCGGGGCTTTGGGGAATAGACATACCGCACCGAGTGAAACAGCTCTGGTCACTGTAACTTGGGTCACTGCATCCTCCCGTATACCATCCGGATCCACCTGGGAGAGAATGTGAATATCCACATATGCCGTCTTCGTAACAGGTGTCGCCGTCGACGCAGCAGCTTAAATAGGGGGTCGTTGAATTTGGAGAGCCACAGGGGAGCCAGTCGTGGGTAGGATTGTACTTGCGACGATATGCCGCATCAAAACAGGTTGTGGGCATGGTGGAGGGACGATCCCGTTAAAACATAAAAAAAGGTGTAGATTGAGACGCTTGTTCATGTAGCACAAGTACAGAGATGGAGAAAGAAATCTTGTTACACAAAGCAACTTTGCAAACCTCACATCATTTGCTGACGACAAAACCCTCCACTGGAGTCCTGCCTTCTTATCCCAAAGATTTGAACCAAGTTACCGTAACGAGGTTGCTAGGCTGCTCCATGTGCATGTACGGCTGATGCTGTACCACGATCATGACAAGTCACGTCAAATCAACCGCAGGTGGTTGGATGAGATAGGACACTACCAACGGAGGGCCGTAAGATCTGTGCAGGGAGGGATTTTATGCAGGTCCCGTCTTACCATATTAATAGTTCCGAAACGTTCATTAAGTACTCGCCTGAGTAGAGGCCGAACGGAAGGCTTGCAAAACATTGCAATGGCGTCACTTCAGCTCTAAATCTAAGCCTCAGCTTGAAGCCCTAGGAACCTACGCATTTAGGTTAGCGGGTATATCTGCACTGGTCTCAGCCAACGTCGGCCCCTGCTCAATCCAACCCATTCCGGTCCTAATATGGTCATTCCGACAGTTCGGTATTTTACTTTTCACAATCGAAAATAGTTGCATACTCTCACAAATCTATTATAATCAAAGTTGCCTTGTAAAGAGTGCGTAAAGCGAACTGGAGATCAACGAACACTCCCAAAGATCCGATACATACTATGCGGACTGGGTGTAACCTCCAGCCATTACAGACTTTATAGACCCGGAGTGGATATCAAGAAGGTCATGCGTTCACGATTCTTAAGCTTCCAAGAAAAAAAATCTAGGGCGAATCCGTAAATGGACGCTTTAGATACTCTCGTGAATCGCTTGCTTGAGAAAGGAGAAACAATTGAATAAGCATGTCGTGATTGGCAGCGAATCCGAACCGTCAGGGACAGAACTTACTTTGCACTACAGAAGAGGAAGAATGTACGATATACGACGAACCGTGGGTCCCTGAGCCACGACAGAAGGCCGAGAGGTGGGCGACAGTAGATGCGTAGAATTGTCAATACCAACAACAGCTGTGACAGGTATTGAGACTTGCCGGAGGAACGTTCAAACCTCCTGATTGGAATTCCACCTTTGGCGCAATGAGAACAAGTGTCGGAGTATCTTGCCTAGAATCTGACAGCCCATCCAAGTCTTCATCATCGAGGCGATTAGGTGTAATTGGCTTGACCAAAATCCTCGAATCTCGTCCCATGATGTACGACAAGTCCTTTCTCGCTCGACAGATCGTAACCAAGAAAGCTCATATCAATGAGCACCCCTAAGTAACCCTCTTTCACCCTCCACTCCTCCAACCCTCCAACCCTCCTCCAGTTCCCCTGCTGCTCCTCCCCTTCCGGCACACTACCCTCTTCCTCTCCTCCCTCATCACTCAATCCTCCCCTCACCCCCCACTAACCCACATCGCCGCCCCAACAAAACAAACAAAAGCCGGCAAATCCGCCACCACCGTCCTCCACGTATGCACCCGAATCCACTGCTTCAAATAATCCCTCGCCGTCTTCACCCCCTCCCCCTTCTTCCCCGCCACCGCCCCACCACCCCCCTCCGCCAGCAACGGCCTCCCCTCCCCCTCCCCCTCCCCATCCGGCGCCTCCTTCACCCCCTGAATCACAAACGCAACATGATACCCAAACGCATAATGCGCCGCCGTAAAAACCGCGCCCAGCCCATACAATTTCCTCCCCAGACTGCCCTCGGGACAGCGCAGCGCCATGGCGGTCCCAGACGCGACGGAGAGGAGCGAGAAGGGGAGCACGGTGTAGAGGAAGGTGGGGAGGGCCCAGCGGGTGAACCAGGTGCGGAGGGTGTTGGGCGGGGAGGCGAGGAGGAAGGGGCGCATGCTGAGGGGTTCGTGGAGGGCGGTGGTGAGGAAGGCGGTGCTGGCGATGAGGGGGGTGAGGGGGAGGAGGGCGGAGAGGGAGAGGGTGGGGGAGGGGGAGGGGGAGGGGGGGAGGTGGGACATTGTGGTGGGAGGTTTTCCGGCGGGAGGGTAGGAAGTGGCTTCGGGAGTATGATCTCCGGGGATGGTTTGGGTTCGTAGGATAGACAAGAGGTGTTTTGGAAGGGTTCAAGGAATTTGTTAGTGCGGTTTTTGGAAGGGTTCTAAATCGTAGAGACGCTTTTCACTGGTTGGATGATTTTCTTTGAGTTGGATCGGTAGTGTTGGATAGCAATCGTCCACGGTATGTTTTAATGACTTTGAATGGACATACCAGGACCAAAAGCTACCCTTTTTATGGCACAACTTACCCTCTTACTGACAGTCGACACTGCGATGGTCGATGCAGCTCGGACCCGAGAGAAGTGTGGTGTTCCGATATCTGGGGCCAGAAGCCTTAAAAGTGAACGGTTATGTGTCTTAGCGTAGTTACATCGCGAGAAATACTCAATCCGAATCCGCGTTCCTGTGTGTTGCGTCTCCGCTGCCTGAGGCTAATTTTCTAGCCATCCTCGTCTAGCAGGCAGCACAAGTCATGGCAGCATAAGAGGGGCGGTTACTGGTGTGCTTTGATTAGGCGCCGGACAAAGGTTTAGCAGCGGTTTGAAGGCATGCAAATAGTCCAAGTTGAAGCATTTAAGCCGCTCGAGCTACTATTTCTTTCCTTTCTTTTTCTTTTTCCCTCCGCCTCCTCCGGCAGCTCCGCCTCCACTGACCCCACCCGTAGCTGTCGACGGTCTGCTGTCAACCAATCCACTCTCTCCTTTCTCAAATCCACCCTGCGCTCCACCCCTATCCCCTTTGCCTTTCTTGCCCTTCTTAGGCCGCCATCCGCTTCTTTCTCTCAATGGTAGCCACCTCTCCGGATCCGGCGTCTTACCCTCTACGTAATTCTTTGGTAGTCGATTCTTCCTTATACGTTTCTTCTTCCGTGGACCTGCATCGGCCCCTGCTTTCCGTTTCAGCTTTGCGGTCTTGGCAGCGGATATTGGCGGTGGCGGAATTCCTTTCGCGAGCAGATCATCAACATCGATTTTAGATACAACAGATTCCACAGGCGGAAGGGACGGGATGAGCTGCGCGACTTTTTCGGGTGAATGAAGAGCATAGGCGGCAATGTAGCCTGCGGTGGCAGAGTGGTCGTCGGGATAGGCGGTTCGTACAGATGTGAAGATCTCCTTTGCGGCGTCTTGGTCAGCCGGGAGATCAGATGTCGAAAGAGCAGTCCCTGCAGCAAGGAGGAGGGTACGTGGGGGTCGTGGGTTTGAGCTCCAGTATATGGCTGCTTCTGCGAGTACAGATTTGATCTGTCGGGTGCGGTTCTGTTGCTTGTAGAGGGTGATCAGAAGGCCAATCAGGCCTGGGCTGTAGCGCACATCTTGGACTTGGTCAGACGGAGAATCATCCAGACGCGCAAAGAAAGATTCGAGAGTGGCGGTAGCCGATGCAAGCTTGTTGTTCGAGACGTAAAGCTGGACCAAGGTCAGGACTAAACCTACGTCGTTCGATCGAGTGCTAAGCTCTTGATTTATTTTCTTAATGGCGGCTTTCGAGGTATCACTTGCTGCCACAGCGGCAGCATTAAAAACAGAAAGTAGATTGATAGAGGAATCTACGGTCGGCGATGGAGCTGCACGGATAGACGCCGCGGTTGAACGTGCCACACCGTCACGCTTGTACGCTAGTAGGTCGGCTGTATGCAAGTTGGCTATTGATGTTCGCGACTGAAATTTGAAGAGAGCGTCCGACTCTGGTACTGAGGGAGTTGAGTTGAGTGCTTTATGTGTCAGAAAAGGATTGGATGACCGAGCGGTTCCGGAAAGTACGTTGTGCTGTGCTATTGACTGTGTGGAAGCGTCAGAGATCCTACGAAAGTTAGTATGGCCTTGCTGTTCGATTTTGAGACGTACTGGGAAACCTCGATATCTGCCATAAGCTCCTCAGCCTCTCTTGTCTTCTCCAGCTTCAATAAGACGTACAGCTGCTGGACTGATATCGGTAGCAATTCAGTCTGCTTGTCATTTTCGGAAAGTTCGTCCGAATGCTTGCATAACTCCTTCGCTCTTCTCAGAAGAATCTCTGCTTGCTTCAAATCACCCTTGGCGATGCACGCACACGCTGCATTAAAAGCTGTCTCGAAAGCATCCAGCTCTTCTCTCCCAACTTTTTTAGCCCGTAGCTTCTCTACAACTTCTCCTTTGCCTTGCCACAAAATCTGCGCCTCGATGGCTCCGGTATTAATTCTCAGGTCGTTCTCTTCACCGGCACCTTTCTGTCTCTTCAGCTCCTCAATGATCTTTCTCGCATTCTCGAAATCCTCTTCCCTATACGCAGCTTGCGCTTCGACAAACCGTGCACCTCTTCCATCGACCTTTTGGGCAGCATTCCTTGCTTCGTGTAGTCTTCCGGTCTTGTACAAGCCATACGCATATTCTAATCCCGCTGTCTGCTTCAAAGAGTCCCCGCCTTCTTCTATAGCGCGCACAGCGTCATCGTAGCGGTCGAGCTTAAGCAGCGCGACAACACGGGCATGTTGCGCTTCTGGGTCGTTTTTGGAAGCTTTTAGGGTAGCGTTTGCGGCTTTCAGGATTTCTTCATGATCGTCAAGATTCGCACGAGACAATAAAGAATTCAGCGAAGGGGTAGCAGTTGTCATCGTGGCTCAATCATGATCTGGCGATTTTGAGGAATTGTTTTGTGCTTCTAATACCGCAGGCGGTGGGAGAAATGTTTCCCCACATCGTTGTACCCGGAGTTGGAGATAGGTGAGGGTGCGACTCCTTATAATCCCTATCAGATTCTTCTCACCATGCGCCTGTGTGGTGATGTTCCTACGGAGGCCTTTCTAGATAAGTTTATTTTCAAGCCATAAACAGTGAGGAGTTAGCTCCCTTCTACTTGTCAGGAGTAAGGTCTATGCTCGTGTGATGAAGGGGTTCGTGGCAATTCACTACGGCAATCAAGCTTTGGAACAATTTACTTCGCTCCTGTTGACCTCTCGATTGAAGTGAAAAAGCGCGGGAGACGTTAGAATAATTTCTGGGCGGCCTAGCTATAGTCGAAATTCTATTGATCTATGAATCCTGACCAAGCTGACAGAAACCCTCATTGCAAGCGTTCACGCGTAACTTGTTGCCGTTGCGGTGCCAAAATCCGTCTGCATCATCCCAGGGGGGCATCAAAATCACAGGCTCTTCTCGCTGATCATACTTAACTCCATTCCTTCCGTTCTCATCGCCTTCATGCTCTGAATCGCTTAGGCTAATCAACTGAGGAGATATTGCCCTATTTCTGTCTCTTCTCGGTGTATTTCTCTGGCTGATTGGCGCGCTAGCTGCATCGTGTTGACTTTTCTTTACTTCGTGGGATTTCGAGCTGCTGATATCGCTATGTTCGTTGC
This sequence comes from Pyrenula massariospora, assembly GCA_021030905.1. Taxonomy (NCBI): domain Eukaryota; kingdom Fungi; phylum Ascomycota; class Eurotiomycetes; order Pyrenulales; family Pyrenulaceae; genus Pyrenula; species Pyrenula massariospora. The sequence goes on from JAGFMI010000005.1 coordinate 1,060,395, forward strand.
CACTTATCGTGTCTGAGATAGTGCTTTGGTTGAAGGCTTTCCGTAGTGCTTCTACGGCGGATTGGTCTGTCCAAAAGATCTGGTTAGGCTTTGTGCTCGTGTTCGGCACACCATCTTTACGGCTCTCTTCACCCAAACTTGCTTCGTTTGTTCTAGTATTTACATCTGGACGCAGAATCGGCTCAGAACGTACAGTCTTGGACCCAATCAGGGACTTGACAGCGGTCACCGGTGCTGATATTGCACTCCCAACTGACGACTTGACAGAACCAACCATGGACTCACTGTCTGGGACAGATTCGGGGGGCGTAGAGTATCCTTCGTCTCCTGTCGAATCATCAATAGGCGGTTGGGACTGGGGTACATCTCGTCTTGCCGGTCGTTGAGTTTTCAATGCTGCTTTGTACGATCTTCTTGTTGCTAATTTTATGGCGACTTTTGCAGTCATGAGGCTATCGTATCCGGCCTCATGTGCCTTTCCCTCTTCCTCGTAATTCCCGTACCGAGCTGGAACTTCAATCGGGGGAATTTTTTGCCCACGTAAGCGCTCTTCTAACTCTTCTAAAGGAGAATACTCGAATCCTTCCTTCGGTTCCTTGGCCATATACTTCGTGTCGATAATAGTAGGAAAAAGCTCGTGGATCCGTTGTTGAAACACCTTGACTGATTCTGGAAGCTCCCCGATGAAGCATTTGTACAAGTTGGCCAAGTCGACAAATAAATTGTGGCCAACAAGGACCCGATTTTTATGCTTGATGTTGAGCTGTAAGTCCTGAATCATTGACTGCCAAGCTGTTGAGTCTTCTTCCGCCTCCGATGAATCAGGCTTTTTTGGATCGAAGCGATATCTGTCTAGGTCAGAAAAATCGCCGCCGGCTAGGGCCTCAACAAGCCATCGGAACTCTGTGCTAGTATTGATATCCTTCTCTCGAAAAGCGATTTGCGCCGCTTTGTAGTTGTCCTCCCTTTCTTGGTCGTATTCGATAATCTGCATCCAATTACGCTTCCCAATTGCAACAGCTTTAGTCCCGAATTCATTTCGAACAATTTGGTAGATGAGTCGTATCTGATATCTGTTAAACGAGGATGGAAAGCCCGTCTGGGGAGCACCAGAGCTTCCCGCAAATGGTAAATTGAGTACGTGTTCACGAATGTCTTTATCTTTGGCCAGCCATCCTGTGATAGCCGCTCTCACTGCATCAAGAAGAGCGGCATCTTCGGCTTTCAGTGGTAGGTCTTCGAAGACTTCCTGTTCTTCATTGCGAATTTTAGTTGCTTCTTGGCGGGATAAATATGGTACGCCTTCCCTGTATGGCTTGCCGAAGTCAAAGTGGTGTCTGTTGAGAAAGTCAACAGCTAAAATTTACCACGTCAGCCTTCCACAGGATGGTACATTCGGGGTTCTGGGCTTACCTCCGCTTTGAAATGCCCATATACGTTCCAACTTCAGGTTTTGACGTGCAGGAACAGGGTCGATGAAGAAATTGTATGGTCTTAAGATGTAGGTTCCTGCACGCAGTCTATTAGTAAGACTTACCTCTGACAGGTATGTTTAGATATTCTGACAGTAGATCATGAACGGGATATGACAGAATGGGGCTGTGAAACGAGCATTGACAGCCAAAGAGTGGGTTCGCGAACATACCGCGTTCGAGATCTTGTGTCGCAATTGTCATGCCCAATTGAAGAACCTGGTACTTGTTCGCCGCATCTCGGACTTCCTCATACGCCTGCTGTAGACTTCGGCCGCCACTACGAAAAGTTCGTCCTGCAATGCCTGAGAACTCCAGGTCAAAGGCAACGAAGTGGCTGTCTGCTATCTCCTTGATGATATTGACTAACTCGAGTGGGAATTGTGATCTGGAAACTTCCATCGTGCCTGCTTCGAAAGGAATAACGTGGGACAAGATGACAAGTGGTAACGAACGTAGATTTCAAGGAATAAATCTAACAAGGATATGAATTAGACTTAAATTTGAAGGCAGAATGCGATGAAAAGGCTCTATCAAAGGCCTTCCCTGGCGAAGATGCGAAGAAGGTGAGTAAACAAGACTTTCCCCGGAAAAGGCGCCTCTGGCATCAGAGAAGCTTTCTCATGTAAACATGAAGAAATTCATGGCGATCCAGGCAATTGGCATATAATTTGGCATTCTCGGGCGGTTTTGAGAAGGAGAGAAGCTCGAGTATACAAGACGATAAATTTTGATCTGTCGACGTGATCGATAACTGAGCCCAGTCTGACCCTAAGTCAAAATAGCGCTTGCTTCGGGAAGTCAAAACTGGCTCAAGCGATGAGAATTAACAAGTCTCAATCGCAAGTGTACAAAACAATTATGCTCTGCCTTAAATTAACTTAGATAGCTTCCGTGTCTCGAAGAGGTGCAATTGTCTACGACACAATCCGGGTTGTTCGCGGGCAGACATGGAAACAAACTAGGCGACAACTGTTCAGCTTTAACATGTACTGTTCTACGTATGTAACCCGCTCGGCTATATTATCTGCTTCACATCTATATGTAGCTGACTTTCCCTCCCATCTTCCCTGTCTGCACCAGCTTGCCCCACCCGGCCTGCAAAGTCCTTCTCAATCTCTCCCTAATTTCTCTTCTGCCGAAAACGGACAATAACGTAACTAAGCCAATGAAAATCTTCACTAAGCTCGCAGGGCTCTGCGTGACCGACTCTATAGAACTCATCAGAAGATTTTGCAGTGCGCGAAGTACATTCGCCACTTGTGCAAGAGCTGAGGGAGGCTGCCGAGACTTGGGTCCTTGAGAAGGTCGGTTTCTGCGTGTGACTGGGGGTGACTGATTCGAAGATCGTTTTGAAGTTGCAGTTGACATTGGAGGCGGTGGGATGTTCTTCTCGCTGGGATGGATGGACTTCGCAGCTTCAATGCCATAGTCTACCTCGCTGCTACTTCTCTTGTGACTTCTCGTGGGCTCACCATTATACTGCTTGCTGGCTCCATCGTTGGTAGCACGCCTAGCTTCTTGGTCCCTCTGTTTCTGTAATTCTTCTTCTCTCATCTTCTCTATTTCTTCAGCCCTCGCCTCGTTAGCATGGACTTCTTCTAGTTCCTGCAAGGTTTGTAAGAACATCTCCCTTCTTTCTTCGTCGAGCACATCACTGCCGTTGATAAATGCGCGGGCATATTCCCACTCTTCGTTTCTTGGTAGAACATGTAACGTGAAAATTTCGAGAATTTTGAGACGGGAGCCTAGGTCTCGAGGCGTTGAAGTTCCGTTCGTTAGAGATCGTCGGCGAGGCGAGGACGTTAAAGATGCCTGCGATATGTCGAGACTGGGTGAGGTCGAAGCGGAAAGGTATGTTTCGAGGCGAGTTTGAGTGAGCTGCTGACTGGAAGAGTGCTGAAGTAGCAGGTTTGCTCTATATGGCTATTAGAGACAAGAAACTCTGCTTGCGCAAAAATTTAGGCTTACAGGTTGTAAACTACTTCAGCATCCACGGAGCCCTCTCTACCCTTATAGCCATCACGGACAACCTGCTCCCATATTTTGCCATTTTGCACATTCGACCGGACTTCTTTGTATTCTTTATGACCAACCTCTGAGGCACCCTCCTCGTAGCTCAGATCTGCGATCGAGCTTAGAACGGTAATATAGATATTCCAAATCTTAATTCGCTGGCTAGTTGCTGCTGTCGCTATCGGTGCTTGGCTCTGACTTTCGGGTTCTTGACTGTCTCCATTTGGCTTTACAATGGGCCGTAGAAGCGTCAGCACTTCGCCAAGTCGTCGAGTAAGAAATAGTTCTGAGGCATGCTTGTAGAGCTTTGTCAATTCGGGAGACGTTTTCCTGGATGGAGATAGGGATGTGGTTGAAGAGGAGAATTGACGCGAATTAGATAAAGATGTTACTGTTGAGGAGCCGGAGGAATTGTTCATTTTCTAGAACCTATTCGAGCAAAATTACAAATAGAGAGACGTGATGGATGCTGGATGAGCGTTTGTCGTTCTTCAGCCCATGGGTGATGGTACTTTGATTTGGCAGTCAAGGATACGGGGTTGAGGTTCCTACGTACCAGGTCCCTAGCAACTAATGAAAGGTCAACCTCGGCTCCATGCTTCCGCCAAGGTCTCCCACCAAACCGCAGAAGATCCTTTCTTTGCAGCACAACAAACTACGCGGGCTTCTTTAATGTCAATCGCACTCAAGGCTCTTCTGTACCTATATCATAATTATTGCTTTCTTCCATATTACAAAACGCTAGCCTCAAGCTCAAATCCTGAATCGTTCAGCCTCTGAATGAATGGTTCTCCTAGTTTAGCTGGTGTGAGAACACCTCCTCCAAGCTTACTCATAAGCTCCTTCTCCTTGAGCATTACCATGGCAGCTTCAGCTGCAAGAGCGCCTGTCATGTAGTACACGCCGCCTTTATACCTAAACTTTCCCAAGACTTGACCGGGTTTCCCATCGGCATTCCCAACCGCCCTATACTCTATCTCATCGTCCTTGGTCGATTCTCTCGTAGGACCGGAACCTGGAGAATAGACGAATCTGCGTAAGAGTGATCGAGCGGGGGGTAAGAAAAGTGTTGCTGCAAGGAGTAATAAACCAAAGTGGATTACAGTGCCTCCAAGCCTGCTCGAAACACGCATATATTCCGAATAATTGAATTCGCGTCCATATAGATCCTGCATCAAACCCGAGCTTCGGTGAACAATGGCTTGGTTCGGTCGCGCCGTAATTGCAGTGGTAAGAATACCTAGATGGGGAACCTTGAATGGTCCAAATAACTTTGATAGAAACGATCGCGCAGAACGAGGGGGAGTCCTCGGAGGTGAAGGGCTCAAAGCAAACGGTTTCCTGCATTCGTTCAGATACGAGATTGAGTAATGGTTCCAGATGCTAAGAACTGTGTCAAGCGTGCCACCACTTGGACCGGAAGACTTGAGAGAGTGAGCCGCGCAAATGACGGACTTTGTCGGCGTTTTGAACACTTCGCGGATCTTAGTAACTATCATATAAGCAACAAGATCTGAGGGAGCAGATTCTAGGCCAATTTCCGGAATGATGACGGCTTTGTTCTGAATCGCGGTATCATGATATTTTTCGATCATTTCCCGGACCCATGGAGTCTCCCCCGTGACATCGAGATAGTGCGTCCCATTAGAGGCGCAAGCCTCAACCACTGGGCTTGAGTACTTATGGTAGGGACCAACGCAATTTATCAAAACCTTGCATTTTCTAGCAAAGCTGTGTAGATCCTCTTTCGTAAATTGAATAGTTTCAATAGCTAAAAGAATTAGCAAGAGTAGTTCTCGGCGCCATCGGCTTACCTGGTTGATTGCGGTCAGGGTTGAGTGTTTTCAGATCTTCAGAGAGCGCTTCAAGCTTCTCTCGTGAGCGGCCCGCAATTGCCCAGTTGATATTTGTTGGAAGGGCTTTTGTCACATGCTCGGAGCACATCTGGCCAGTGTAGCCAGTCGCTCCAAGAACTACAAAGTCCCATTGCCGCTCGGAGGCCATTGTGAACCGGAAGAAAAGGAAGATAGCACAGCAACAAAGGATCTTTACAGCGGCTTATGCAGAATGTCGGGGTATGGAAGGATAAGAAAGACGTAACGAGATTTTTAGAATCAAAGCTTACTTTAGCTGCGGTGCGTCCATACCGAATCGGCAACTACGCTCTGGGGAAAAACGACCTGTAGAGCGTTTCATGGCTGTTCTCCAGGTCCGCTGCCGATTGCCACTGGTTGATTGCATGATATGATGATGATATGGAGCGTCAAAGCATCGGGGGATTAACTGTGAAGATCTAGATGCTCCGGGCGAGATGGCAAGGATGGTCTCCGGTCCAATGCCTGGATCGCGGCCATGGGTTGGCCCTGAATCGTAAAGAGTTTGCGCTTGTCTGTGCCTCGGGCGGCCCTGTCTTGGCGTCAACAGCAGTCGAGGAGTCACGGGACTTAGGGCTCCAATCTGCGCTAGACCTTAAAGTAACTAGCGTCATTTTCGATCCCACATCTCGAAATCTTTCAACATCATCCTTACACCGGCCTGCACTGGAACAGCTCGCATACGCATCACACTTTGCCAAACTGATCTCAGAATGACCAAGCGAACCAAGAGTGAGCTTTTCACGAAGTATGCAGTGATCCTTTGCTGACTATTATCACAGAGGTCGGCGTGACCGGCAAGTACGGCACAAGGTACGAAATTCCCTGCGAGCAATGTCCAAGCCCTTGAGACAGGTGCCGTCAATGCATCAATTTCAACGTCAATATTCTACAGCTTTCACAAGAAGCTGATATATGGGCACATAGATACGGCGCATCCCTTCGAAAGCAAGTCAAGAAGATGGAAATCACTCAACATGCTCGGTACATTTGCACCTTCTGCGGCAAAAATACGGTCAAGCGTCATTCAGTGGGCATATGGTCGTGTAGATCATGCAAAAAGACTGTGGCGGGCGGAGCTTGGACGGTTGCGTATGTTTTCCAAGCTTCTCGGACCGATGCATTATAGCCCCGACGAAACCACGAGCTGACCGACTCAACCCAGGACCCCAGCAGCGGCGGCGACCCGTTCGACCATACGGAGATTGAGGGAAATTGCGGAAGTGTGAATGCTGAGTTGAGATGGGCAAAATGGCGTTCTATTTGGCGATACAAGATCGAATGGCAGCGGCTTTGCTCCTCGACCCGAACATTCCTCAGCGATGTCATCACCAGCCCCTGCTGCGCCATCGATCGAGGCATTCGATTAGACTACAAAAATCCATATTTTGAAACGCAGCCGATGGGTTCCCTGCCTTGGCTTCGATCACCGTGAATTCTTACTAGAGCGAGGGATCATATATGTATAAACTTCCTCGTGGCAATCTTGTGGCAGAATCTCAAATTTGCTGTCAAAGATAAGAACATGTCTCGACCTATCGGCCGACTCCATCTTCTGAGGTTCCTGCCGAATGCTAAATATCACCAAGAAGCGGTTCGTCTGCGCCAGGCATTCAAGATTCTTGGTGGCTCGGCCGTGATTGGCAGCTGAACATGTTCGGAAACTCCTCCTCGAAGAATAATACATGAGGAAGAAGCGATCGTGAGATAACAGCGTCCAGGTCCTCATCGTAGACTTCTGCCTTCAGAGAGGTATGGTCAAGCCGTCATGTCCACGTGGTGGTGAGGGGCCGACTGACCCAACGATTTCGCCTTCGATCATAAGAAACAGATGTGGCGCCGGCCGCGTACGAGTCACCACATCATAATTCCAGGAAACTGATCGTCTCGTTGTATCCGTCATGCGCGTCTTCGATTATCGCAGTTCCCTTTTCCTTGACTCACCCGCTCTTTTTCACTTCTTTCGCTGGTGCTGGTGTTGCCTTGTTGGCTGGCTGCAATACCTTGGCCTGGTCCGGACTAGCGCCTGCCACTAGCTTGCACTTTAAAGGTCCCCCACACCTTCGCTCCGTTCTTTCTTCCTGCTTCATCTCTCGTGCAGTCCAGTTCAAGTAATATCCTTTCTACATGCCACCAATCCTCTTTTTGCTCTACAAATGTGACGGACACATTCCGCTAGATGTCGGAAACTTGCATTGTCTGTTTAGGGGATCTAGGGAGTGATGCTGGCAACATACCGCCATTATCGTCAGCCCTTGCCAGCTCACTGCCAAGCGATCCGTCCGCAGACGACTCGAATGCCCCCACAGCTTCACAACTACGCAAAGGCTCTGAAAAGAAGGAGATCTCTCCAATCGCTCATCTCCTCCCTTGTGGGCATAATCTTCACAATGACTGTCTGGCTCCTTGGGTTGAACGAGCCAACAGCTGTCCTATTTGCCGCCAGAACTTCAACTGCGTGGAACTCAGCGACCATGTCGGTGGTAAGCCTGCATTCACTACTCCTTCCATAGTGACGGTCGTTAATTGTGCCTTCTGCACAGGCCCGGTGTCGTCTACCTATAGCGTCGAGGATCGTGTCCAGGAAGCAGAAATCGACCCCTCTATGCTCGTCGAACTCGAGGACGATCCTGACATGCAACCCTGCCAAGTCTGTCGCGAGGATGACAATGAAGATGTTTTGATGTACTGTGACAACTGCAATAAACTCTATCATACCTACTGTGTTGGTCTGGGCGAGGTTCCAAGGTCCCATTGGTTCTGCGAACAGTGCTCCCAGCAGCGCCTAAATCTTCCATTTGGATATGGATTCCAGCCACAACGTGGCCATCGGCCACCGAATCGGCGAACGCGTGGTCAGCAAAGGAGATATAGAATCCAGAACCAAAATGAGGATCATCAATATAACCAGGTGTGGAGAGAGATTATGGATAGGATCAACGTCGACCTAGACGATCCTTTCGGTGAGGACGATCCCACAGCCACAGCCATCCGACGCGAGCGAGCAAGAGAAGAGTGCGATAGGAGAGAGTACGCGGCCTGGCAAAGACGCGCTAGAATCGCAGAATTGCAAGGAGGGGCACGTAATTTTCGAGACACTGCTCAAGCGCTTTTTGAGTCTCGCAATGGTCAATCTCGGCTGACGCATCGTCCTCCCAGCCCCGAAGCCGAGACACTCGAAGAGGCTCGAGCGTGGCGAGCATTTGAGCGAGCAAGCATAAGCAGTCAGCCACACTCACGGCGAAGAAAACGGAAATCTGCAACTGCATCTCCTGCAGAGCCTGAGCCAACTCCCCGAGAGGGCCGAGTGAAAAGACCTCGCATCCGAAGGCCACAAGATCTCAGCGAAGCTTCAGACTCTGCCGCCGAATCTTCTTCTGGGCCACGTTCTACGTCGGCTTCTTCTCCCACTGCTCAGCGCTACCGTACAGATAACGTGGGAAGCGGTCCGAGTTTCCTGCAATCTCTTCTTAAAGAGGTGGAGGACTCGCCTGCTCCCAACCATGCAAACGGGACAGGCTCTCGTCCATCTGGACCAGGCCTCAGCCCTACCGGCGAGCTTACGCCTCGACCTTCGTCTCCAGAACTTTCACCAGTCCCTTCCAACCACTCTTCGCCCCGCGTTCGCTCCCCATCACCCGGCCCGCTTTCAAACACCCGTCCTCTATCAATGACCGGTCTTACATCGACCATCCAGCCTATATATCCTGCTGCTGAGAAAGGATGTGGAGCACCTCCAGAGACAGCGACTGGGGAGACGCCTGATATTTACCCCGAGAGACGAGGCCGCCCAAGGCCTGCAGAGGATCCGCCTCCCAGCATCAGTCGAGTTCCTAAAGCGTTTAGCCAATCCCCCCCTCGCCGAGAAGAAAATGGGAATGCCCGCTCGAACGAGAACTCGCCGACCCGGACCGCGCTTTCCTTCACAGCCAAGTCAGATATTCAGAGAATGGTGTCAGCGGCATTGAAGCCTTACTATGCGGATCAGACGATCTCGAAGGGTGAATTCACAAACATCAACCGAGATGTTTCCCGCATGTTGTATGAAAGAGTCGGAGCAGTAGAGGCACTGGACTTGGAGAACAAGGAAAAATGTGAAGGGATAGCTGGTGAAGAAGTGACCAGGGCGGTTTTGTCTCTTAAGGGTTCGGTAGACACCAGTGACGATTTATGACTACGGTTAATCTTGGCGGGTTTTCTGAAGCAATGTTAGCAATGAGCACAGGCGTTCTGGCAACAATATTGCTTTTTATAATGGGTCAAAATCCACGCGGTATGTGCTGGCGTTTCTGATCTTTGACTACTCAGAGATACCATTGACCGAGGTTGTGAATATCCAGGCGCTGGTGCCATACTTGGCTTGGAGGACAACATTATGATACAGGCATAGCGACAGCATGAGCAATGTAAGAGTGTGAGATATTCTCGGTCATGTTCCTTAGATATTTCTTCACGTAGATACTTTCTCGTAGACAAAGAGGAAAATTATCTAATTAAGTTGTGCTCACAAATGAATGAATGGTTGAGGCAGGATATAGTATGCGTTGAAAGCAAAGGAGAATATGTTAGCAAACGAAAAACCAAGTTTAATGGCGAGGCTCGGTGCCATGGCTTAGAAATATCAATGCCAAATATTCAACATCACTTATTTCTCCAATAGCGTATCTTCATGCTCCTGTTGTTCATCTTAGGCTGTCATGGATTTCCAATCATTCAGGCCTCCCGCCCGCTTAGAGCTTATTTCCGTGAGGTGGACCACCTCGGCAAATATCGACGCCGGAGCGAGCCCGCCGCCGCCGCTAGTGATGAGATTCTGATGAGATGCTCGAGCGAAAACGTGACAAGATATCAGCTATTGACTGCTGCTCGTATCTCCATCTTTTGTCCTTGTTAATAGTAGAAGCCATCATGATCGTCAAACGCCTTTGATGCTCGCCTCGTATTACCACTTAGCGATTGGCTGTCTTGGTGGCACATTTCGTCTGGTGCGAGACCAGCCTCTATGAAAGCCATACAGAGCACATCTTTCTCAGCCACAGAGTACATCATCCCTGCATGATTCCTTATCCGAGCCTGAAACATGCGGGATCGCCGTCCGAGGGAGCTGTCACACCTCCTTTCCAGATATCAGCTACCTGTAGCCATGGTCGTTGGAGGCTCTAATTCCGCTTTATCCGTACCTGATGCCATCCCGCCCGCCCTCCATGCCTCCCGCGGCCACCCACCACCACCAAAATGGATCTGTCGGCCCTTCGGCTTTATGTAAGGCGGTGACTGGGAAGAGAAGCTCAGCTGAATGGCACCAAATGCTGTCTTGGTGGCACTTTATGTTAAAATGCATATGTAAGTAGTGGAGACCTTATCCAGATGGCCTGGATCGAGCATTCCTTTCTTTGTTCAAAATTCGATTCTGCATGCGTGCTCCCCATCCAGACGACGAATATCATTAAGCTGTATTATTCTATAGAAGACTGATTTTTCTTTTCCTGTTTACCGCGAAATTGTCGTTATGAACCAGGAACGCCATTCGCCAGCTCCAGGACTCCTGGATCCGTCACAGACTGCTCCGCAAGATCCGAAGCCTTCTACTAGCCAGCACTTCCATTCGACGGCTACCACGCCTCGATTAAGTACTGAAAACCCGAAGCAGGAAACCAGTCGAGCAAATAGCATGCTCAATTCAAACCTCTCTCGAGCTTCCTCCATCGACCTCGACCGAGATCCGGAAAAGTATGAGAAAGATATAGAAAGAGATGCAGAGGCTCCAGCTAGTGCCGAGCCTGCAGCTGCAGCCCCTCAAAGCGAACCTCCTAAGGACCCCAATCTCGTCGAGTTTGATGGCCCTGACGATCCAGAGAATCCGATGAACTGGTCAAGGACGCGGAAATGGATTTTGACCATGTCTATGGGATTTATGACGCTCAACATTACTCTTGCAAGCAGTATTTTCTCGACTGCTACCTTCGCCGTCTCCGAGCACTTTGATATCAGCGTCGAAGTCAGCAATCTCGGAACCAGCCTTTTTGTGCTAGGGTTTGCCTTTGGGCCGTTATTATGGGGTCCCTTAAGTGAACTCTATGGACGCATTATCCCTCTCTACTCGGCCTACGCCTTGTTTGTCATCTTCCAGATCCCCGTCGCAGTCGCTATCAATGTTGAGACCATTATGCTTTGCCGCTTTATTGGGGGTGTTTTTGGCTGCGCTCCGCTTGCTATTGTGGGAGGTTGCTTGGCCGACTTCTGGGATCCAGTTGACAGAGGTGTCGCCATTGTTTCATTCGCAGCGGCTACGTTCATCGGTCCAGTCATGGGCCCAATCATTGGAGGCTTTATTACGCAAAGCCATCTCGGGTGGCGTTGGACGGTACGTTATTTTCTGCTCTGAATTACAGCATCCCATAAAGTTTCAGTCCAAGAGGCCCACGGAGTTAGCCTTCTAAATGCTGGAGCTTTTGGAACTGATATGTTTCTTTATTGAACTATGCAACTCGTGCAACCAACTATTAAGTGGCGCTGCTCTAATAATTATATCAGGCATGGATCACGATGATTAGTGCGGGCTTCTTTGGTCTTGTCGCACTTTCCTGCGCTCATGAGACATACGCACCGGTCATATTGCAACGAAAAGCTGCCCGACTACGGCACGAAACACGCAACTGGGCGCTGCATGCCCCACGAGATGAAAATCGCGTTACAATGTCGGATATTGCGACTCGCTATCTCAGTCGTCCTTTCGCCATGATGATTCAAGAGCCTATTCTCCTCTTAATTACTATTTACATGAGTCTCGTCTATGGTACGGATAAATGCCGTGATTTGATATCCTCTTACCAACCTCTCTGCAGGCATTGTATACCTCCTCTTCGAAGCCTTTCCCATCACCTTTCAAGAAAAGCGCGGTTGGAACCTAGGTGTCGGGGCCCTCCCCTTCCTCAGCCTTACAATTGGCGTAAGCCTCCCACCTGTTTTCCCCATTGATACCGTCCCCTCTCTTCTTCCCCGTATCGTCCTTTTAACCATCTTACAGGTCATCCTCGGCGGCGGGTACGTAACATACATAACCCGCACGACCTTCGCCCGCAAAATGCGCGCAAACAACAACCGCGTCACTCCCGAAGACCGCCTCCCTCCCATGATCATCGGCGGCTCCCTTCTCCCTCTCGGCCTTTTCTGGTTCGCCTGGACCTCTAGCCCGAATATTACTTGGGTCCCGCAGGTGCTTTCCGGCATCCCCATCGGCGCGGGTATCTTTATCATCTTCATGACCTCCTTTAACTTCATCATCGACGTCTACTTGATGTTGGCAAATTCAGCCATCGCAGGGAATACTCTGATGCGATCGCTTGCTGGTGCGGGATTCCCGCTCTTCGCCGTACAGATGTACCACAAGCTTGGCGTGGCCTGGGCGAGCAGTCTGTTGGCGTTCCTGTGTGTGGCGATGGTTCCGATTCCGGTGTTGTTTTACATATACGGCGCCAGGATCCGGTCTTGGTCGAAGTTCAGTCCGAAGTTTTAGTTGAGCTCGTCGGAATGGACCTTTCGGATGTGTGCAAGTGGGTTTCTTTGTGGATTGGAAGAGAGGGTCACACCCGGCGGAACCTTGGCGGAAGATTCCGACACAGATACGATTTGATCCTGAGATATATGTGAAGCCCATCTATGGGAGGTAAGATGTACCGATTTAATAGAGGGATATATTGGAGGCGATATTCGGGCGGCAAGATGGTACTTCACATATCTGGTCATGTATCCATTTAGCAATTTCTTTCAATCCCTTATGCATCACAGCAAGCAAGCATTGAATCGGAGCAAGGACAGGACAGCATATACGGTACATCATTTTCTCAAACAAGAACTTTGTAGGATAGATAGAAATACATCTAATACTCTCCTCATGCACGGAGAAAACGTTCCCCACACTGACCAGTGCTGTACTGTAGAGCATGAGGAACATAGCTCTCAGCGGTCTGAGAGTATCACTAGGAGTTTGCATGTCTGAGGGGTCTCGCTACTGCACGCACATCTGCCCCAGCAATTGACCGACCACCCAACCTTTGATATGGTGGATGATCACGGGCATTCGAAGCACGCTGACGACTGAGTTCGGTCGGCAGACGGGTACGTACGGCGATAAGTATCGTTCTTACCTAGGTACCTACCTGTATCGTTGCCTACCTCCCTGCTTGAAGATGTTTGGACGGCTTCGGGGTGAAGGCGGAATGCGGGAATGTCCCGGGTCACGTGTGTGCTGGATGGGCCGGAGGTAGGTATGCGGAGTAGGGTGGGGTGGTTTGGTGCTTTGGGATGGAGGTTGATGGATATTAGGTACAGTATATACGCGATTGGTGTATAGGTTATACAAGGGGTGTGGGAGAGATGGAGGTTGTGAGGCTGATGAAAGGTGGAACAGGTGGAGTTTTGGGGGTTTGGATGACTGGGCTATGACGGATCGATAGATGAGGGAAGCAGGGGCCTAGAATCTTCAAACTGGTAGTTTGAAGCAGAGAAAGGGGGTTTTGAAATGGAAAGGCTAGCATTCGCTTAGCAGGATTTCATGTTCCATATCGCACTTGAGGTTGATGTGCTTTGGTTCCAATGCGTAGTAGTTTTGTATATGCAGAAAGCGATCCACTTTCAAGCAGATCCTCTACCAACTCGAGAATCTGACTAATGTCGCCTCCCCTCCCTTCCCACTTACCACGCCATCCATCACAGATTCACCCCAAAAACCCCTCCGGAACCCCCACAGCAGCCTTCCCTCTGACGCCGACGTATGCGCCTAGCATCCCCGACCACCTGTACCGCCCGCCGCCTTCCTCGCGGAGACCCTTCAGCTTCCGATACGCGCCGGCCGTGGCATATGCTATCCCTGTGACGGGGTCTCTGTATTTGGCTGGGAGGGAGGTGATCGGGCACAGACTTGGTGGAGGGCGGGCTTTTGGAGCGCGGGAGGCGGCTGTGCTGGTTGTTGTTGATTTTTTCGGAGGTGGTTGGAAGAAAAGGGTGTAGGATTGGGGGAAGGAGGTTGGAGAGGGGGGAGAGAAGGTAACAAGGTTGCGGGTTGAGGAGATTGTTGGAGCAGGGGCCGGCGGGACGGAAACGGGCATGCGCTCGAGGGTCTGGGGTTGGTCGGGATGGGCGGTTATGGTGGGAGGTGGTTCGGTGGGTGGGTTTTGGCTTGGTGGAGAAGCGCCAGCGGAGGCGGGGAGAGTTGCGTATTCGTGGATGCCAGAGAGGAAGTCTGGTGCTGCATGTGCGGTGATCGGTAGCTGTTCGGCGGAATTGGACTGTGAGATAGGGATTTGGTCCTCGGTGGATGATGTAGCTCTGGGATGGAAAGGGACGTCTTGGTTGTTTGTCAGTAACGTTTGGGTAGAAGTTACATCATGGGAAGCAGCGCTAGTTTCTGTAATTGGCGTGTGCTTTGGCGTTGTAGCATTAGGAGTGGCAGCGGCATTTCCTTGAGACGCAGGGCGGATAGGAAGGGTCGGCGTTGGCATTTGAGTAATATTCTGCGATAACTCTTGATTGCTATCGTCTGCTGGAAATTCTGTGACATCTTGCTGAAGTGCCTGTGTCGATGGATCTGCAGGAGGTGCGGACACAACACCTGTATTGGCAGGTTCTGGCTTTGGCGTTGCAGGTATATGTGCTGGCGCTGTCATGCTTGTAGCTTCGACCGTTCCGACCTTTGTCCCTGCGGTATCCATATCTGATATTCTTGGCCGTCCTGGTCCTCTCTTTTTCGTCTCTTTAGCCACCCCCCTCGCAGAGACCTCTCTTGACCCGACATGGGTCAACTTTTCCCCGACCCATTTGGCCACACCACTCCACCACGAGATCACTGATCCCTCCAGTTTTCTATTCTGTAGTGCTTCAAGCCTGGCCCGTTGCTCTTCGGCTTTCTTTTTCTCCATCGCCTCCCACCGGTTCAGACTCTTAGCATTCTTCTTCTCGACCCTTTCGGCCTCGGCTAGACGATCTGCCTGGGTCATTTTCGGCTTTTCTTGTCCGCGTAGTTCTTCCTTTCGCTTCTCGCGTCTCTCTGCATTTAAACGAGAGCGAATCTGTTCTTCTTTGATCTTGACTCGCATGACTTCACGGTTTGCCCTTGTCGCATCACGGGAGGACAAACGTACACGGGAATCGCCTTCCTCGGACAGAATAAACTTTCGTTCCTTTTTCTTTTTCGGGACCGGAGTTGCGGCATCTGACTGGGCGGTAGGACGTTCTATACGCGCCCTCTTGCGAACTTTGGCAAAGGGGTCTTCTCGCTTGCGTTTCTTAATCTTGTTTGCCCGTTCTTCTCGCTGTAATTGTTTTTCGCCTTCGAGCTCGCCATCTGCGCCTGCATCTTGGTCTTCTTCGTCTGACGAGGACGAGAGCTGGTTATCCGAGCCAGCATCATCGCTACCCGCAAATTCTTTGTCTTCCCCTTCTTCACCGCCAAAGAGCAGTGCAAGCTCGTCTTCGTCATCGTCGACGTCTTCTTCTGCAGCTGTCAGGCCCTTCATGCGGCTGCCGGCGTTCACTCGCTTTTCACGCCCCGTGGCAAGCGCCTCGACTGGTTCAAGGTCATCGCTATCCTCGTCCGAACTTGAAGATTCGTTGTCTGCATCTATGCGATTCGGAGTATCTGCATCCTGCATCTCCTCGTCTGCCATCGTGAAGGAAAGAGGTTCCGATTGTGCTTCGTAGGGACACGTGATGAGGCAGCGGCCTGCACACGTCGAAGACGTGGACTGTGGTGGCACTGAGACAAATTTCTGGTGGACGTATTGGCTCTGGCTTGGCGTGCTTTAGGGCGCGGGCGCGATAGGCGGGAAGCTTGTAGGGGTCCGGCCTTCGCAAGCGGGCTAGCGGTGGAAGGGGGGAAGTGAAACGGCGTTTCATCATCTGCATCCCCCAACTCTAAAATAAACCGGAACCCGGCTCATCGGTAGTAATTCCAATCTTAACGCCCTGCCTGCCTCTCGTCCACTGGTCGCGCCTACATGCAGACTGGGAGAGCGCAGAAGCAATTTTAAAACGAGCACATGCGCCTCTCGTGCTGGGGCGCCGTCCAGCAATCTGCTTGTCCCACTGCGGGGCGACTATGCCATGAAACAGACGAGCCGCCTACCACTACTGTCCTGGAGCTTTCCCTCCAATGCTCTCAATGCTCGGTAGTGGTCCATCTCCACGATCTCGGAAAAATACATCTCTGGTCCTCCGTCCGACATGATCATCGTGCCTGCGAATGGTACAGCAGTGGCCGCGTTGTTGCATTTGGAATGTCTGGCAGGACCCGATGATCGTCAAACTAGCTTCCGAAGAAGCCAGCCGCCGTTGTTTCTTATGGAGAAGGCATCCAGCAACCTAGAGCCCGCCGGAGAATTTCAAGGAACGAAGCTGGCGATGACAAAGGATGGGCGTGCTTGATAACATACCGTGCACATCTTGGAGCCAGTAGTAGACATGCAAAAGGGGCCTTTTTCGCCCTGTTGGCGGCGGACCTGCGGGATGGGTATGCGCGTCAATTCGCGGCTCCATCGGTGGGTGAGGAAACGTTCATCAGCAGGCTCGACAATGTTGGCGAACGCTGAGCACTATTAGTAGTAGAATTAAGCCACAGACCGAGGCCTTGGATGGAAAGATTAAATACTTGAGGTCGCTGGCGGTGTGCTGTCACTTCGTCCACAGTGGATGCGTGTGCACTTGGTTCCGACCCCTCGGCCAGCCAAGGATCGCTGGCTGAGTCGGATTTTGCGGACAGCCCAAAGGGAACTTGTCTCTCGACCTCCTGAATTTCCAACCTCCCACCTCCGCCTTCTCACCACCACTCCTCTGTTCCTCTCCCCCCCTTCACCCACGAGCCTCTTTAATATAGCTTAATTCGTCGCCGTTTGATCTCGCACGGCCTGTTCGCTTCCTCGACGTCGGTCCTTCCCCTCTGCGTCCATTCTTGTCTCTCCTTTCGCCGTCTCGAAGACTTGCGCAATCACTTTGCCCAAATCCTGCACCCGCGACAATTACGCTCCTTTCCAACAGCCTTCAAGACATTCGATCCCGCATCGTATCATCCCGAAAGTCAGCTCAGAAGATCTTCGAGCACAGCGACCTCTATAAGCCATATCTTTATTCTTCTAGCGCAGCCTGCTACGCTCTTAGTTTCGACTTTGCTCGGTCACAATACAACATCAATCTCATAAATTATCGCTTCGCCCAGCTACAGTCACGTGCCTCATTCGTTCTGTGTACCTACGCAAGTCTACCATTCCTTCGGACTCCATATTCCCACTACAGCGTTCATCAAATCCTGGACCCCATAACCCCCCAAAAGCTAGTAATTGGTCAGAATAATTGCTGAAAGTATCTGAGACTGCCACCATACCCATTTTGCCTGGTTCGGCGAGCCAGTTGGAAGTCATTAGCATGGCTCCTACGTCGCGGCCGCAAGATCACCTCACTCTTGGGTTTCTGCCACAGCCCTCAATCACTCGCTCTGGTTCCTCAACGGGCAACAACTCTCCAGTCGAACCTTCGACCGGCAATTCTGTCAAGTCTCCATTCGGTGGTTCTAACGGACTTAGTGCTGCGGGAGCAAATCTCGGTGGCGTTCGACTAGGTGCAGGGTCTCCATCTCATGAGCTAGGTACTCGGTTGTACCCCAAACGGTAGGCACCCGTGATCATCCGTACTTAGTTTGACGAATGTCTAACGCGGTCACGTTAACAGGGCAAGAGAGATTGTCGCGCAGGAGGGCAGGTCTCCTAGCATCTGGGGGCCACCAACAAGCGGCAATTCCACACCTTTGCGAGAAAATATTCCGGAGTCGCCTACACAAGATGGATTTCCAGATCTTGTACCGCAAGGTGATAATGGTCTTAACAGCCCGGCCCGCCGCGCGAGAGCTGGCACCGTCCCGTCAAGATTCTCGCCTGTAGGTACGATAAATGGTGTCAACATTCAGCAAGCTCTCCTTACGAAATCCTCACGACCAACCCCGTCCACAAGCCCCTTTAGAACACCTCCCATTCAAGCACCGGACCAGTCTCTCAAATCCGGAGGCCCTCCAAGTTCAAATTCTGCGCTTCTTTCTCGCCTTCGAGCTGGCTCTATGCCCCATCGCCCTAACTCTCTTGCTGGTCAGAGCACGTATTCGTCTCTTTTCTCGTCAGGTTGGAGTAGCGGGAACCGAGAACGCTCTTCAACGCTCGCCAGCATTCGGTCCGCCGATGACCCTTCTTCTCCGGCTCAGTCGTCATTCTCCAAGGACGGGCTTGCAGATAACGATGTCAGGACACTGGACTATCTTGGTTTGATAGAGACACCTCAGCAGGCTCGGGCATCCTTAGCAAAGTCGACAGCCGAAGACATGTTGTTGCAACAGCAGCAGCAGGCTACTGGTCTACCTCAATTACTTGCCCAGCTCAACAACCCCAATGCTAACAGAATGAGGTCCTATTCAGTCAATGCAAAGGAGAGGTATGCGGAAGAAGACGAAGACGCTTACGGACTATCGTATTCTGGCCTCAACAGCGGCACACTTACGCCAGATGCGGCGGCTCTTCAGGCCCAAATCCATCAGCATAATTTGGCGGTCCAAGCGTTTGCTAATCATGCAACGGCGAGCAGACCTAGAGCACGGACGGCAGGAGTACTCGACGCGAATACCCAACGCGGTCTTCGGAACTATCTGGCGGCTCCCTCACGCTTCGACAGGGGGATCAGAGAGTCTCTAACTGAAAGCGGCGATTTCCAAGGGCTGAGCGATGCAGTGCAAATGATGAATTTGACCGATATAGCTTCACGCCAAGAAAATGTGGAAGAAAGTGGCCTCGAAGGCCCCACCAGAGCTCTTTGGATAGGCAGTATACCAGTGTCAACAACGGTTTCATCTTTGGATGCAATTTTCAGCCAGTATGGCCCGATTGAGTCGACGCGGGTACTCACCCATAAGAATTGTGGCTTTGTTAATTTTGAACGTGTCGAAAGTGCGATTCAGGCCAAGTCTTTGGTCAACGGAAAAGAAATCTTCCCTGGTGCTGGGCCGATCAGGATTGGGTATGCCAAAGTCCCCACCATGTCAGCCACAGCGACCCCGGGTGCAAATGGTCTACACCCTTCTCCTACCCCAGATCCCCATGCAGGTAAGTCGCCAGCTGCAGCGGTAGCACGTACTGCCGTTGGTAGTGATGGGGCACCCTCTGGACCTGGACATAATGCCGCCGGATCTGCAGCAGCAATGCAAGTACCGGATCTCCCACACTTGGAACCTGAGATGCTACAAATCGTCCTTCAATTTGGCGCTACCGAGGATGAACTCCGGAACATTCAGCAGAGCATCGATTCTGCGATTTCATTCCAAGCATACGAGCCAGAGATCCCTCCTATTCCAGATCCGAGCCCGACGAGGATGTTTGATGCGCCGAAGCTGAGAGATGTTCGGAAACGGATCGATAATGGGACATGCGATCTTGCTGAGATTGAAGCGACTGCCAACGATATGCTCCCGGAAATCGCCGAGCTCTCTTCGGATTACTTAGGAAACACAGTAGTGCAAAAGCTTTTCGAGTACTGTAATGAGCAGACGAAAGAATTAATGCTTGCGCAAATCTCTCCACATCTTGCAGAGATTGGCATTCACAAGAACGGTACTTGGGCCGCTCAAAAGATCATCGACGTGGCGAAAACCCCTGAACAAATGTCTATGATCGTCAACAGTTTGCGACCTTTTACAGTTCCGCTATTCCTCGACCAGTACGGAAATTACGTTCTGCAGTGCTGCCTACGCTTTGGACCGCCCTTCAACAATTTCATTTTTGAAACTATGCTTAGCAAGATGTGGGAAATTGCACAAGGACGCTTTGGTGCGCGAGCTATGCGAGCCTGCCTAGAGAGCCACCATTCTTCAAAAAATCAACAACGTATGCTGGCTGCCGCCATTGCTCAGCATAGCGTTCAGCTTGCCTCTAACGCAAACGGCGCACTGCTATTGACATGGTTCCTTGATACTTGCACCTTTCCCCAGCGGCGGACAGTGCTTGCTCCTCGCCTCATCTCTCATCTTGTCCATCTTTGCACGCACAAAGTGGCATATCTCACCGTATTAAAAGTCATCAATCAGCGAAACGAACCTGATGCGCGTGATGCGGTCCTCAAAGCGCTTTTCTTCAGTCCTGGCGATGAGATCCTTGAGCAAATCCTCAGCGACTCGTCCTCAGGCGCTACATTTATTTTCAAGGTCCTCACCACCCCTTGGTTTGACGAGACTATGCGTTTGGAAGTTGTTGGCAACGTGTCCAAGGTATTGTCCAAGATAAAAGCAACTCCAAGCCAGGGCTACAAACGATTAATGGATGAGGTCGGACTCTCGTCTCGAGGAGCTAGCTCGCATCACAACAGTCACTCTCATCCTCACACTGAACGTCCGCGTCCCATGTCCCAGCAGAACAACAGTGCTTTCATGTCCCAAGCTGGAATGGTGGATAGACAATTAAATAACCCACTAGTGACCAATTTGCCGGTTTCAGGATTTGACAGCCCATCAGGCCCAGCAAGGAGCAGTTCTGCGGATTCGACCCATTTCAGTCCATATGGATTGAACGGATTGAGCAGCCAAGGTACTGCATTCACGCAATCTCCTGTTCAGCAAATGACCCCTCAACACATTCCATATCAGCCGTTTATGAACCAAGGCCAAAGGACTGTGTCGGGTCACAGTGGGCCGAATTTTATGCCTGGAATTTCTGCAACAGGTTTCGGCGGTTATGCTACGCCTCCACCGTCCGTTGACACTTTCCGGAACATGCAAAGTCATTCCTCATCCCCCATACTTGCTCAAGGTCAAATGGCATCAAATCCCCTAATGGGACAGAACATTGGTGGATTCGGAGCCCAGAGTTTCAGTCCCATGGCCACCGGTGGCAGCAACATGTATGGCTACCATCAACAAGGGTTCTTTCCTCAACATCAGATGCAAGCTGTGCAACAAGGAGGCAGAAGAGGCCGCGTAAGATCTAAATCATCCGCATGAGGGGACGCTGAATATTGACATTTGCCTTTAGAGATGATCCCTTTTCTTCCTCAAGTGTCCTTTAGGCGCAATCCTATTCTTGTGTAAATGCTCCGGAGGGTGGAAAGAATGTTATCGGCGCCTCATGTTGACGCTGGCTCGTCTCAAAGAGGACATTGTTGGCGAATAGACATGCATGGATGGGAAAAGATGCTGCGACCTCAGGTCAAACACGCTCGCTACGACTATACATTTTACGATTCTTGTTCTGCCCTTTTTATATGGGCCCAAAGACGGCCGCACACATTTGATGGAGTCTGGTTTTGAAAATTTGGGTTCAACGAGATTCAATTGATGTCGATGTACAAGGCGTACGGCCGTGATTATTTACAGATGCGGTCGTGGAGGTGTCCTAGGTCTGATGAGGGTGGATATTCCGGCGAATCTGGATTGGCACAGTACTGAAGCTGGTTGCAATGTCAGGACTTTCCTCTAGCCTGTGCATCATAGCTCTGAAGCAAATTTAGACGCTGGGCATCCGCCAGTCTCACCTTTTTCCTTTGTGATGTCAATGTGCAGTAGGTGGTTGGGTACTGCTAAGGGCTTTCTGCTATGAAACATAGATTTTTCTACAGAGACTCTGGCTGCATACACGAACTGGCCTGTGTGAGAGTCGCCGACACGCCATCGAGTAAACCCTTCAAAATTGCGTGTCAAGGGTATCATACCTTTATTGACAGTGGCTTTTCATAGTTGGAGTAGATACCATGCACAGTCCACCAGTCATAGAATATCACCACCAATTGCGGGTAGCAATTGTTGACCCCTCGATACCCCACCCCACCACAGCTAAGAGCACACGAGCTGGCGTTTCGAAATTCCCCACCTTTCTTTTGGATAAATACCCGCTCACATTTAGCTGATATTCGGATTGAGCACTCGGCGATATGGCGACAGAGGCGAATGACATAGGTAAGCTCCCTACGAAAGGCAACAACGACTTAGGTGCATCAAGCCTATGTCTAAGTTGCGCCTCATCCTCGTCTCCCTCTAGTACGAAGGTAACTGACACAGAGACCAGACTATACACTCAACAACCCAGACACCCTTACGAAATACAAAACTGCCGCTCAGATATCCCAGAGAGTTCTTGGCCTTGTCACAGGTGCGACCGCGTCTTATGCAACGTATGGGCTTTGTGCTAAACTTGGCCCTCAGAGCTTTGCATAGAAGGTGCCAAAATAGTTGAGGTTTGCGAGAAAGGCGACAAGCTTCTAGAAGAAGAAATTGCCAAGGTCTATAAAGGCAAAAAAATCCCCAAAGGTGTGATAGACTCAAGAACGGTTGCCGATTGAGCTGATCGGCGTGCCAGGCATTGCACATCCAACGACTGTCTCTCCAAGCACATATGTGACCCCGTACACACCTCTCGTCTCCGATAGCGAAGAAGCTGGCACCGCTATCAAGGCTGGGGAGGTGATCAAGATCCAGCTAGGAGCTCAAATAGATGGCTTCGGCACGATCGTTTGCGACAGCATTATCATTCCATCGGACAAGAACAAAAACGATATAATCCCTGCTCGCCAGGCTGACTTGCTTTTGGCCACTTATTATGCGAATGAGCTACTTCTCCGACTCATGATACCCCCTGGAACCCTTATTACAGGGACAGAAGAAGACAAGAGAAAAGCTGCAGCAGAGAAGCCACCAACACAAGCCAAAATAAGTTTATTATTGGAAAAGATTGCGAAGAGCTACGACGTCAATGTCGTGCAGAATACAACATCATGGCTGTTCGACAGAAATGAGATCGAATCTAAGAAGAAGATCATCGTTGCCTCAGCCGATGGGATGAAGGGCGAGGGCACTCCTGAAGTTGGCGAGGTCTGGGGCGTCGAGGTCGGCATGAGTCTTGGTTCCGGAAAGGTCAAAGATTTCACGCAAAGATCTACGCTTCATCGGCGAACAGCAACGACGTATCAATTAAAAAGGCCTAGCTCGAGACAAATACTTTCTGAAATCGTGAAGAAATTCGGAACGTTCGCGTTTAGTCTCCGACAACTCGAAAATGAGCGCGATGCAAAGGTCGGCGTTGTCGAATGTGTGCGATCCGGTGTGCTTCGCGAGTACAAACCCGCAGGAGAGGCGGATGGAAGCCCTGTTGCCAGACTTCTTACTACCGTTGGTGAGTGAATTGCACACAAAAATCATTCGAACAGCCTAGCCTAAACACATAGCACAGCCATCACAAAGAATGGATTGACTCGGCTCGCAGCTCCGCCAGCGCCGGACATTACGCAATTCAAAACGGAGAACAAGATCACGGATGAAGAGATCCTGAAAATTTTGGAGCGACCAGTCGCAAAATCCACGGGAGCCAAAAGTAAGAACAAGAAAAAGAAGAAGAAGGCTGCAAAGAAGACTTCAGATGAAGAAGAGGGAGATTCTAGCGAAGAGGACTAGTTCTAGATCTTTAGTCTTTCAAAGCTGGGTTTAACGGTCTTCGCCAAGTGGTATACACCCTAGCAGCGCAGCCAGAATACCGGGTGCAGTATAGGTTCCACGCCTTGTGTCTGGTGATAGAATTCAAGACGGACACAAACCTGCTATCAATAGCGGTTCGTGAGACAATGAAAAGCGGCCCTTTCGGAGAAGCAAGCACTTTCCATTGTTGTCGAGTGATCCATACGTAGGCCCCATGATGATAGAACGATGACAGTTTTGTGAACACGAATGGCGAAGATGAATGGGAATGTATTTGTAACTGGGTGTAAGTTTGTGGATAGCGATGCCACTATGAAAGCATTTTGAAGGACTTAACAGATCATCCCCTGAATGCCCCTAACCCCCCAAACCCCTTTAAACCAAGCCAAGTGCCCGATTATCTTGTAATTATTGCGATACAGCAAATCAAAGCATACACTTGACCCAGCAAATGAATGGGATAGAATCGACAGCGTACGGTGATGTTAAATGTAATTTAGACAGCGGCGTGGACTGTTGAAGAGTCAACAGTGGGTGATGTCGACCACCCCCCCTTAACCAGATTTGGGGGTTGCTATCAAGCATTGCCGCGGACGTTTTCAGATTTCTTGTCTCCTCCAACATTCCGAACAACAACACTGCGAACACTGATAAACCACCCAACGATCCAGTTAAGCTTTGCATACAGGCTGCTGGAGGCATTGTGAGTCTCTGCGTAGTATGTGATTTCATGTCACTGAGTGAACTAAACTAGGTTGTGGTGTGATTCACCCCGGCAGGGGTGAAGCCGCCGACGATGGCAACTCTCAGAAATCTGCGGAATTCCTCGCGGATGTCGAGCCCGTTCACTCAACCCCTCAAGCAGCCCGACCAGCCTGCTCAAAGTGAAAAGCCAAAGGAGGAGAGTCATTCACTGTCAGATGTATGGGAAGAGCCACCGGTGCGGACTCCAGCTGCCAGCTTTGAAGATGTGCCTGGTTTAGACCGTCACGGCGTCCTTGAACACATGGCACCACTGGGAAGTCTGCCAAATCAAAAGATCTTACAACGTTTGAAAGTCTTGGGGTCTCGACCATTGAATCGCTTCTCTTCACCTGCGCCTGCCCCACCCGTTTCCAACTCGAACGACGAGGAAGGAATTACTGTTCCGACAAACGGCTACAGCAGTGTTGAGACACCTTCTCCTGCCAACCTCTCACCTCGATCAGATTCGGTAAAACCTGAAGATATGATGACAAGGGCGAGTTCATCACGGGCACGAGCAGCTGAAACAGCTCCCGATCGGCCGCCAGAGGATGCTGCTCTGGCGCCAACACCAGTGGCTTCACCTCCATCAATGCCACAACCGCCTCGCAACGTGGAAAACCAATTAAACAACTCTTCCACACCTGTCATGTCTTCTGATGTCTCTGCAAAAGCCCTTACTCAAACCTCTATCTCTACTCCTGCCCCTCCAGCATCTTCCAACTTCTCTTCAACCACCTCTCCCACAGGCGATTTTTCCACAACTTTTTCGCGAGAGATCATGAAGTACAACACGAAGATAGCCGTCGATCTCGCGGAAGCAGCGGGCAAGCCAGGAACTGCCTTGGCTTTGCAACGATTTTACGCGGCCAGCGCTTCCCAGGCTCACGTTCTTCGCGCTTTGGACCGTTTCTTCAGCAAGAGGGACGACCGGCGAGATCGCAAGCTGCTCAAGAACTATATCAAAGCAGCAGATGCGGAGATAGCGGCTGGACTGCACCGCAGAAATTCCAAATCAGCCCCTTCTCCTACTGTTCCTACTCCCACGGCTCAGTCGTTGCCACCATCTCATCGGCAAGCTCAGCCCGTGAATCATGCTCCGCCCACGCAAGCATCGCCCGTGCTACAGAACCAGCCGCAGCTTCATCGGCTGGACACGTCGTTCTCGCAGCCGGAGAATCATCGTGCTACGCCGTCTCGCAACGGGAGCAGCAAGTCATCAGAATCATCTACCGTTGTGGTGGCCTCTGCTGAACCCGTGACAGCTGTTCAGGAGCCCACACCGGTGGACGGGGTGCCGGCAGCTGGCGACAATCAAGCAGCCAGACCTGGCGAACTTTCTGTACCACGAGGCGGGCGTCGGCGACGAACCCGCAGTCGAAGCGAGTCAACATCCTCGTCTCTCTCCTCCGCGCAGTCACTTGATGCTGAAATCTACGCCCCTGCGATCGAGGTGGGAGATCAGACACCGGAAGCCGGAGGTGCCAAGGGTGCTGCGACCACTGAGCGACGCCAAGCCCTGACCCGTGGGGCGTCTGCCCAAGATCTCCCTCCCTTACCCTCAGCTTCACTCCCTCACCATTCTCGCCGTCCAGAATCCCCCGTCGCCAGACCCGCCTACTCGTACTTCCCGACCGTCAACCAGAAAGCTGAGCGACGAAGACACACCAAAGACCGGCGACCTCCCGTATCCGAAGAGGAACGTGAACGCCTAGAAGAAACCCGTCGCGGGTTCTACGACTCAACTTACGAGCATTCCACTGACCCACAGCTCACTGCGCTGCGACAGAACATCGATTCGCATCGCAGCGAAATCAGGCCACCAGTCGACGAGACTCGCGAGCCGGCAATTGATCCTCGGGCTGTGACTGCGAATGCTCGAGCTCCTGTAATTCACGTCCATGCGCCATCTTTCTCCAGCCACTTAGATGACATCTCATCTCCAGCAGAGCAGCCATCATCTCCAATGATTGCCGTCTCTCCAGCTCTTCCTCATTTTCCTAACTTGCGCAATGGTGTCGGCAAGAAGCGACCCAGAACTGACTTTGAAGATGATGATGCTGAGACACCAGCTTCTTCTGGTCCAGGCGACCATCTTGCACCACCTCATGCAGGAATCGGTTCTTCTCGAGCCGGGACGCCAAAGATTAATAATCGGCCTGCAAAGAAAGTAAAGAAGTCCGCTCGCATTATGATCTCGTAAGTACTACTATTTCATCGCTGCATTTGGCAATAACAATCTGCGTTGTTGTGTCATTGATTCGACGTTATTCCGTTCTTTGTTACAATGAGCGGCATGCATTACTCATTGATTGCCATCTCCTTGTCTATTGTGAGACGGGAATAATATGTTCCGTCTTCACCCCAACATCACCTTTCGAATTCCGGTCTTTAAATGATTCATCTTTTCCATTCTACAAGTTAAAACTAACAAAAAATTAGACCACAAAAGAACAAGACTGTAGGAGTTACAGCTGGCATGTCACGCACCACACGTAGCATGAGAGAGCACGATGCAGCTAATGTCGCGGACACAGACGAGGAGGTAAGCTTAGAATGTTGCTTCTTTTTCGATTTTCTCAGTATAGAACTCCTTCTTCACGATTTTGGAACCATCCACAGTCTCTCCAAAATTCCGGTGTTCCTAACAGATTCAGGAAAATAACGATTTCTGCTCCGCCTGCGGTGGTAATGGGGAGTTGCTTTGTTGCGATGGCTGCCCAAATTCGTTCCACTTTACTTGCGCCGACCCACCTATCAACCCTAAGCAGCCACCAGAAGGCGAATGGTTCTGCTCAACTTGTCAGGCCCGGAACAACCGCCGGAACAAACCACTTGAGGAGATCAATCGATTTTTCAGTCGCCTTTTCGGACGCCTTGAGAACGCAAATCCCAAATCTTTTGCACTTCCTAGCGAGGTTCGCGGCTATTTTGAAGGCGTCGCGACGGGGGAGGCAGGCGAGTATGCGGAAGTTGTTGTCAATCGACAGAACAACGAACCGTTCAGGTAAGCTTTGATCATGTATTTGGTAGTCTTCGCATTAACTCGTTCCAGGATCAATCGACTGGGGGCGCCTGAAGAGCCCGACTACAAGAAGTTGCGAGACAAGAATGACAGGGCTATTGTCTGCGCTGCTTGCAATCTCACCACTGATGATGGCAAACGTGAGATCGTTCCTTGCGACTTCTGTCCTGCTCGCTTTCATATAGACTGTCTTGACCCACCGCTTGCTGTCCCGCCTCGCCGGCGGCCTGGCGACAAGCCTAGTCATACCTGGCGTTGTCCTCTTCATACCCAGGATTTAGTTCAGAACATTCGTCAGAACCGAAGCGCCGAGAATGTTAAAGCTGTTGCTAATCGCGACGGTCTGATCGCACGCAAGCCTAAATTAAGGCGACCCAAAAACGCCATACCTAAGGATATATCGTTAACTCGTGGATTTCCAAACAATGGTCTGATCGAGGTCGAGCTCATGCCAGAAGTCGAAACGAGCTTTGATGAGATTGACATGGAGGGTACGGTGTACCGACTACCGGAAGAAGGCATTAGGCTCGACTTTGCCAACAAAGTCAAACGGTTGGAACTTTCATTACATTTATTAGAATGCAGCTAATATCTTGCAACAGGTCCTGGTTCGAAGAACACGTTGCTCAAAATGACGTGGCTCGTAAACGCGCAAGAACCGATCGTTACTTGCCAACTTCTTTACAGACCTCAACGATTGAAGCGCAACAGGACCACATTCGAAAACTCGATCAAATAACTAATGAAAGGGCTGCTGCTAAGGCGCAGAGGGAAGCCTCTGAGCGCGCTCAAGCTCGACTCCAAGCTCGCACTATGAAAGAGCAGCGCGCAGCACTCAACCTTATTGCTCTTGCTACTGGCACCGATGGACACCCTAGGGATCCCACCCCATCAGCTAAGGGTCTTGAAACTGAGGCTCCTCAACCCCGTGGCAAGAAGCGTACATCTTCCGAAGCCGAAGATGGCGATCCGGAGCAACTAGAAAATCCCCATCCAGCGAAGGTGCCCAAAGGCAAAATCGAAGAGCTGACCCAAGCTCTGGTCTCTGAGGCTCCGGATGAAGTGGTGGAGGAAATGGAGTCGGAGGAGCGGAGAGCATTGGAGGTCATGATGGAGCGGGTGAAGGCCAGGTTGAGAGTCCTGGATGGTGTTGAAGACAAAACAGATGGGACCGCTGCTGTTACGCAGACTGCAGAGAATTTTGGCGAAAGCGTGAAGACGGATTCGAACGCTGGGTCTGCGGCGGTTGGAAGCCCGGATGGTGATGGCACCGCTGCCGATGAGGCGGGTGTCCTTGGTGAGGGGACCAGTGTGCAGGATAGCACTGCTATTGAAGAAGAGAGTGTTGCTGTTGCGCCTCTCGAAGCGCCGGTGGTTATGGAGGAGTGAGTGATTGGAAGTGATCGACTGCGATTGTCTATTATCTATTTTTCTGTTCCAGTGAGGGACAAGGCCAGGCCAAGTCTGCGGATCAGTTCGCGGGGCCATACGTCTACTGAAGGCGATTAGAAGCGCAATAGATACTGTTCTATGCAAGACGGCATATAATACTGACGCAGATGCTGACAAGATTACGATCAATGTGATCACGTCTCTTGCCCTTGAGCGTTCTTTCTGCTTTTCTCTCGTTTAAACTCCTGATCTCCCTGTAGCCTAGTGTAGTGTGGTGTACTATCGGGCATCTGTGATAGATAGGTTTAACGTTACAGACGCCGGAGAACGGGGCGACGATGCACGATACTACAGTGTACTACATCATCTTTGCTGCATTCCGTATGGATCATAATGCGCGTCCCCCGGTGTATGTATGTCCGATCGCGCGTGCGCGCAGTACTAGCTACAACATCCATGAACACGGGACTGAGATGAGGCGGATACCCGGTGCAATCTCTACCTACTCACTCACCCGCGGCTAACGAGAACAAAGTCCGGGTTTTTTTTCTGTCGCGCGCGCGCGCCAATTGTGTCCCCATCCCCGTCCGAGAGGAAGAAAACACTATTAACCCATATCCTCCTGTGACGTATGTATCTCCCTCGCTCATTCCGCCCCCTCACTCTCGCTCTCGTTTTCGCTGTCACCGGTAGTTAGGTATGGTAAGCTGAGGTTGCTGCTGTCTCCCTCGCCCAGCTCTAAAGTTAGATGGTTGGCTTGCTCGGCGCCCCCATGGGGTAGGGAGGGGGGTTCAGTTTAAAATACGGCGTGGGCTATGGCATTGTTGTCGCGGGTTGTATACTTTTATTCCCATGCTTTAATGTCGATGGATGTTGCCCTTGGTGTGTGTGGAGGTAGGAGGATGAGCTCCACGCGATCGAGGTTATCGGAACCTTCCTGATCCTCTCGCTTAGGCGGAGCCCCCGGGGTACGTGCTCCGCGTTGGAAGGTTGGGTCTGGAGCTGGCTTGGGTGTGTGAGCTGGGGAGGGCGGTCGACGAGGTAGAAGCTACTGATGGACGGATTTAGTATACTAGGGAGATGGGGAGTTTGGGGAGGTTAGGTAAGGTTGGTAGAGGAGGAACTTTGGAGGGCTAGGCTAGATTTCTGTTGGACTATTCGGGAATGCCTTTTCAAAATGGGGAACAAGTTCTTCTCCGGATTTGGAGGCTAGAGATGGGTAAATAGTCATCTTGCATATACAGATTTTGGGCTGGCTGCTCGTTGGGCGCATCGCGACGTAGGTGTTAAGCTTGGTCCTTGGTATGTTTTCTCGCGAATGTATCGTTCGAAGAGAGTGCTTCTGTGGAGTCTGAAAGCCGTCTTGTGGAAATTCTGCTCTCTTTGAGGGAGGAATAGGAAGTGCATGATGGCTGTGGTGGCTCTGATGGCGAGGGAAGGGTCGTCTGCCTGCGTTGAGCCGATTGTTAGCGAAACCGCTGGCAGGTGCGTTGTTTGGTTTTTCTTCTCCAAATCTGCCTGCAAATAAAGCGTCGATTTGTTTTAAAGCTGCTTGATTGACCTCAAAGACGTCGACAGGTAGCATGGTAGGTAGCATGCATGAAAGTGGTCCGGTGGTAGGGTGATGAGCGATGTTAAAGTTGAAAAAGGCAGCTTGGAGGATAAACTTGTGGAGGGTAAATATGGCTATTGGAATATGTGCCTTTTTGGGAAACATACGTCTGTACCGAGAGATAAGACCGGCGCCTTCGAGAAACATACTTCATTCTCTACTAAGATGATACTGTGGTAGGACCGCGTATAATTGAACCTCCGTTGATGGCAGGCACGAAAGTGCCGGAATTTGTAATTCGGTGTATTTCATACGGTCCATAGCGAATCGAGGAAATCCCCTTGATGCCGCGTTCGACTTGCCCGGTTAACGTATGTTGATGGTGAATCTTTCAGGGGCGGCCGCAGCAAGTGACGAGACCGGAGCCTGCATCACAAATGAAGCTGCTCAAGGCACCTAAGTAGGCAGCGCTCCTAGCCACGACACATACCAAGATAAGGGCGTATAAAAAAGTGGAACATACGACGAGGTAGGAAATACGATAGGAGACACTTAGGAGACATGGGAGGGCCTCAGTACGATGTCCCAGTCGGCTTGGCCGCTCAATAGTAGCCCATAATTTTCAACTCCGTTGATATTGCATATGTTCGCTGCGATGCGTGTCTATCTTGTGAGACTAATTCCAATGTACAGCGATGCAGGAGGCATACGAGCCCTCCAATCCTCCGATAGATAGCCAGGGTTTCTCCGTGGAACTAGGCCCTGTAGCAGGGCTAAACACCGGATGAGGCTTTACGTCTGAATAGATTTGGCCCGTCCATGATAGATGCTTCGTAATAGACATGCTGTGACGCTTGAAGTTGCAGCTAAGAAGGCACGTCGTAAAATGCTCGAGTGTCTCGGCGCGGCCGATCTTTTCTGCCTTGTTTGTTCGATGGCTCTAGGTTGTATTTGGATTAGTTCCTCGATATCGGCCGAGCCACTGAATGTATCGACTAGATGGATGGTTACTTAGGGATCTGACCCCGTTTTGAAGGAAAGGAAAGTTTACGAGCATGGATGTGTTACAGGGTAAACATGAAGATATCTCATCAAAGACAGCCTGATGAGATTGCTAAGAAAATCAAGATACGCCTATCACGCAGATCCCCATTGTCCCCCCATCGCCGGCCCTTCCCCTCTGCTGACTATGGGAACGGGCCGTGACAGAAATCAGAATCCTCGTTCAAAGCACTTGTAGAATACCATCTGGTCCTTTGGATCTCCCTCCATCTAACTTGCAGCCCCTTTACGCTGGATCTATACTATCCGGTCCCTTCGCCAACCCAGCATCAACCGCACACGGGTCCCCATTCTTATTGCACCGGTTCGGATCGATCCTCAGCTCCCCCATCTGGCCGCCCGTAAACCAGCTTCCGTCCTTGTTGTTGTACCAGCGCGCGTATCCACCCTGGGTCGTCCATATCCCACCGGCCGTGCCCATGGCGCCGTTCCCGTTGCACCAGGGGTCGGCGTTCCGAGGCATGTTGCCGATACGGAACGCGTCGAAGATTTTGCTGCAGAGTGTGTAGGCGTCGGTTGATCCGCCTTTGCCGGAACGCTGGATGAACCATGCTGCGGTGTCTGGGAGGGAGAGGAAGTTAGTTGGTATCGTAGACGATAGGCGGGGAAGGTGGTGAACTGAAGCGGGGACTTCAAAGGGGCATGGAGGGCAGGCGATAATAGAGAAAAATGGTAAGAAGGATCAAATGAGTATAATAATTGATAATAGCTTGTATGGGGGAAAGTGACTTACGATGATCAGGTTGCACGTATCCAAGTGATTGCCACGTGTGGACCCCATCCGGCATGCCAGCCTTCATGACGTTCTTGCATGCTACTGAAGGCATATGGATCAGCGCTGATGTAGAGCCCCACTGGCCCGAGTCGAAGCAATAATAATAGCCGTAGCGGTCGATGCCACCCAGTCTTAGGCCGCCTTTGATGTAGTGAGCCCAGGAGTCACGCCTCTCGACGGTGTTTCGAGGATTGTTTGTCGATGTCTTGGAGTCACTAGGAACACTTGGATCGGCGGCGACTATGTCGCTGGCAAGTTGCTTATCGTTGGTGATGTTGGCGGCTAGATTGCTGATGAAGGTAGTGATGTCCTTTCCTGCAACGGCCCTCTCGGCAGCGGCCCACTCCTCGTAGGTATGGAATGTATATCGCGTTGCGCTGCCGACATTGGTCCATTTAACGCCACCGTTGTTTTGTAAATGACCGAGGACTTCGCCAATACGGGGAGCATCATCTTCGGTATTGTTGGCTGCTGGGAGTGCGGTAACGCCGAAAATATTAGCAAGTGCTGTGAGAAGCAGAGCTGTGCGGAGCCGATACATGCTAAGAATTCGGCAAAGGTGAAGCTACTAATTGACAATGTTAGATGAGCCTTCAGCACAGGGAAAACGATACTCTGAGTAAGCTTATCTCTGAGTGTTGACTGCCTGAGAGGCAATTAGTGGGAATGTTAACCCCAAAATGAGATGCCTTGTTCTTCACAAGAAATTCGTCCAAAGAGTGGGTCGTATCGACAGGTCTGTCTCCGCAGGAGTACAGCTTCTGGTATTGCCCTGATTGGGTGTTGGACGAGGTGTTCTGATGAGGATAGAAGATGACTCTGTCTTTATGATTTATGAAAGACTAAGGAAAAAGCCTTTAGGATATAGATATTTCAATGAAAGAATGAGTGAAGAAGTGGTCTTGGAGAAGGAAGATGAATTGCTGTTAATTCTGAACAGAACATGGACACCTTATTTGTATTGCAATCCTAATGAGATTCCTTTGGAATTGTAAAGGAAGGAAGACTCCAGTAAGTTGGCACAGGCGTCCTTGTTACAACCAGACAACTTCAGCAGCAACAGCAATCAAACGCAACATGCGAGGCACTTTTCGCTGACCCTGAAGAGCAACAGTGGATCATACATAAACACGCTAAGTAGGATATCGTTATGTCCAGGAAAGGGAGAGAACATCCAATTCTCAGACTTGTTGAGAGACAACATGTTGACCGCTCACCAGCGGGAAATCGTTTCGAAGCTATTGGTGTTGGGTCTCCGTAAGTTGGCCGTCGTGTATTTTAGGCAGGCCTGAAGTACATGTTGATGTGGTCTGAGGTTCTATATCGAGGATATCTGAGCTGGAGATGGGGTCCAGCCTGTTACACACGGCAAGAGTAGGCCACGATAGACATCTGAGATCTTGTCGACGCTTGGATCGTGTTAGTCCCAACCAACGGAAGTCCAGATATCATCATGAGATGTGTCCAGATTGGCAACAAGTGGCATTATTTTGTTTAGCGGATGGTTAGGAGGTAAAAGCAGTCGGAGTACACCGTACGAGTATATGTGTATAAGAAGAGCAAACAGGGCAATACGGTAATTTCAGACATTCAAAAACAGCAGCATGACAGTGAATACAAAAATAGGGAATGAAAACCTCTAGATCGAGGAGTCTGTAAGGCGCCGCGTACGCAGCGGCCGTTACACGTGTCGCCTGATTTGGCTTAAGGGAAAAGTGCCCGCATTGTGCTCCTCGCACTACTCCTCCGGCCCTTGTCGCGCATTCCGCTCGTAGTACTTCAAAGATCTACCGATTAAGACAGTGACCAATTTATGCTCTGCAGATGCCATCGCTAAATTGACAGTCGAGCCCCAGAAAGTTGTAAGGAGAGAAGATCCATCTGAGCGCAG
Source organism: Pyrenula massariospora (assembly GCA_021030905.1). Classification (NCBI taxonomy): domain Eukaryota; kingdom Fungi; phylum Ascomycota; class Eurotiomycetes; order Pyrenulales; family Pyrenulaceae; genus Pyrenula; species Pyrenula massariospora. The sequence goes on from JAGFMI010000005.1 coordinate 1,094,679, forward strand.
ATAGTCTCTTCGTAGCTCACTGTTTGGAGTTGCCAGCTTGTCCCAGAAGAGTGGCATTATCAAGAAGCCGTTGACATAGAAACAGAGAGAAAAGAGAAGAACTTCCCAGCAGAAGCTGCCGGGGCTCATGCGATAGCCTATAGTCTATTAGCGAGAGCTTTAAAATTTACCATCCTCACACAGGCGCAGTCACGTACCTTCGCTAAGATTGCTTTGAGAATCGGTGGCTCTAGATGTATTGGCCCTGGTGTTTGCAAGTGATTTCTGAGTAGTCATTGTAGTTCTGTAAAGCTGAGGTGAGTATTCGGAGGAGATTGAAGCAGTGGGATGAAAGAAACTGGACCAAGAGATTGAGAGAAGAGAGCGCATCAACTATCAGGCCTAGTCAAACGGTAACGTAAGGGCAGAACAGAGAGCAGTCACAGTCAATACCGATATTCCAGCTTGCGTCAAGCCAAAAGGACCTAAACCTCTGGTTCTGCTTTTAGACGTACTCTATCGCTGATGAGAAGGCCAGGGTCCAAGTGTATGGTCGAGTTACACTGACAACCCCAAAGCTGGAAAGGGGCCGGAGGGGATTCCGATAGGTGGGTTCGAAGCGAGCTTGCGCTAAGAGGCACGGTCAACGTGCAATCTCCATTTTTGGTCGTCGAAGGATGAAGTTACCGCGTGAGAGGTCTGAACAAGACATTGAAGGCGGGACGCGAGTCTAAGCCTCAGGGATGACTACTAACGCCCTCAACCATCAACCCGTCTGCCAACGTGGGGAGCCAGTGCCATCCCTCCGCCGCCATGACCGATTCGTGGCTTGCATATCTGCCGTTGAAAAGGCGACTACTCGGAGAGTATCGTTGGTCCGCAACTGAGGCCATTACTTTTAATGGCCGCCATGTTCCTATCATAGATTTGCTTGCAATTAGTTAACCGGGTCCTTCCGTGTGGGATATGGTCCACTTTCCCGCCTTGCGACTATCGCTAGAACGAGAGGGCAATCGAGCATTTCGAATACGAGGATGAAGACGGTACGTGTCGCTTCCACGGTTTAAGTCGTTGTGATATACTTAGAGACATTGAAGTGCATGATTCTACAACGCGAATTACTTTCGTGCAACTCTGAACGCAACATACTGCTTGGAAAATGCTCCATTGGTATCAATGATGAGACTAACCACCCCCCTGGACTCTTCCTCCACCTGTCACTGAAATCAAAATAACACATTTGGGTGGCTTGCATGCCCTTCAGAGAGTGTCTTTAGTTATCACACCCTCTAGAATTTTATCAGCGACTGATTTGTTGTTCATAGTCATTCAACGCTCCAACAGTTGAGCTTCCAAGCACTGTTGAAACGAAGACCTCAATGTTAACAAACATCCGGGATTTACTCGCTTCGAGCCGGGCTTAGACGTTGGACGCAGATGAAGGAGCGTGAAAGGAGCCATGAGCAAGCATGGCGCCCCCTATATCTAGTCGACAATTCCGTCTGGATACTGGTGTTAACTCACGCCATATTGAAGTTGCCATTCTACTCTCTTTGCTACCATATTTTCTTTTTAAAATCTAGTTTCTACTCGCTCTTTGGAACATGCGACTTCTAACAAAGAGGGTATTGTCTCACATTCTTTCCGCCCTCGCCATACTACACAGTTGTTCTGATGCTAATGCCTTCCCTACAGCTACAAATGAACCACCACCAGGTGCCATCATTGGTAGGGCCGTGAATAGGAGGACTGGCGATATTGTGGATATGATACAATCTCCTAAGATTGGCGACGTCATCTCACACCTGGAACGCAACGGCGGTGTTCAATGGGAAGCAGCAAATAATGGGTCCTCAGTGTTTCACACTTTTGAAGAATGGGCAGCAGCTGAGCACGCCGTGCTGAACTTCACCGCAAACACTTTTGCTCACCTCATGGCGGTCTCCGGCGGTGCCCTGGACGTTGTCAGGAACGATACCTCTAACAGCAAAGACGTATCGACAAGACGATCGTTTAATACTGCGACCTCTCCAAACCCTCTTTACCGCCGCTCTGGTCTTGATGGGGGCCACGATATCAAGGAAGGCGAAGATGCCGGTGATGGCCACGGCTCGCGGGCTGCTCGATACTTTTGCTACGCTACCGGTACCTACGCCAAAGGTCTCTCTTTGACCGAGATTTCCGCGGTCGCGTGCTTTTTTATCATGAAGGGACTCCAGGCAGCCGGTGTCCGGACATGGAAATCCAGACGTTTACCCGTGCCAGGACCGACGACTAACAAGTACTTCGTTTGGTTCCTGCAGAGTGCCGGCGAAGGGCTCAATGCTGCAGCAGGAGGCTTCTGCGTATACAATTTGGATAAATTGAGGGAAACGGTTTGTCAAGAGAATGTCGACGTCGGTAGTGGAGCCAAGGAACAGGTGACACAAGGCGCTGTCTGGGAAACATACAACAGTCCTCCAGGCACAAAATCGAGTAAGCTCGGTCCAACGCTTTATCAGTTGAAGGCGGACCCCAACTCTTGCACGAAGAGCGGAGATCCCTGCTAAGAGGCTGCACATTCTCGGTATGAGCAATCCGTCGTGAGAGAAGCTGACTGAAAACTTGATAAATTAGTGCGGGTAATGATGCCTGCCGCTGTATTTCCAAGACTTAGGAGGAGGTGACTAAGAATCGATTGATCTGGGAGCTCACTCATCGTGGGCAGGGCTATGTTATATGGAGGCCTTGATTTTGGATTCTGGCCCAGGCGGCTGACCTCAGGCAACGTTCGGACCTGGAGTTGGTTTAGAGAACCTTAGTATGGATATTTATAGTCAATGGCTGAGGATCGAGTTCTGATTCCAAATGATCGTCAATCTTTCAAAACCCGAGATATCATTTCGTAGCATCACCTACTCTCGCCTCGTTAAGAGACTGGCAAGAGCGGTACTTTTTTTACGCCTCACTTGGAGGCGTTGCATCTTTCACTTTACAAAACAAATGCAGACACAAGTGTGATAATACCTCTTTTAAGACTGCAATTGATTCGGGCAGCGCGAGGGTCCACTCTAGTCCCAAAGCGGGGTCACCACCGCCAAGCAGTCGTCGACTTCGAGGATCGCAATCGCAAGCAACAGAACAACATACCGATCGGATCCATCGAAACGGGTCGATGAGGCAATCTTATTGCATCCCAGTCAGCTGTAGCGACAGCTTAGTGTTGGAGCGATGTGCAATGCCCCGATTGCCTTGACTTACTCTCAAGAAGCGCTACTTGCCAGCCACTGTCGTCAAAGGACAACTCCACCAATCGCACGACCGCCCATTACTGTCTAATATGCTTGGTACTTCAAAACAGGTGAAAGCGATCTCTGAGGAGATCACGCTTACTCTTACCCTTGTTGTGACTCATCTTAAATCTTGTCACTACTCGTATATATATGGCATACCTCCCGCGTTTTAGCTTCTGCGTGGCATATTCTACGTGAAAACCACCCCCGATCGAGGTCCAATCCCTTATCTAGAACGAAATAATGGCCACCGAGCCCTCAGCACCTGATGACGCCCCGAAGACGTTCCACTGGTACCACGGAAACTGTCACTGCGGACTTGTACGCTTCAAGCTCCGCTATCCCGTTAACTTGACAAAGGCCGAAGGCCATACTCATCAAGCATGCATATGTGACTGCTCCCTGTGCTCAAAGCTGGGCTGGATGCTATGTTATCCGTTCCGAGAGGATGTCTGGGTCAGGATTCCTGGGAGCGGTGGCGGTGATGGGGAAGTGGATAAGGAGGGAGGGAAAGGGTGGGCTCACCCAAGAGACGAGGAGAGAGGAATCGGATATAGGGTTGGTAAGGATTTTGTGTTTGGGAGTAAAGAGAGCTTTGTGGAGAAGAAGCAGCTGCCCCTTTTGTCGTACACGCATGCAGCGAGAGAAGGCGACATCGTCTCCTGCGGTGTGTGCGGCTCCACCCTATGGCTAGACACTAAGCCTGAATTTGTGGAACGGGATGGCGATATAGTGTCGATGAATGTAAGTATTTGCTGCTTCTGTTTCGCTGAGCAAGCAGCTTCCCGTCATCCCTGTGGAGTATTCAAATTGATGCGAGCAAATTCTCCAGATCCGTCTCTTCGAGGGTATCGATATTCAGAAAATCCCATGGCGGAAGGGGCGAGGCAAAAGCTTCCCTCCAGAATATGTTCCCCAATTTGAGCCATAGCAATTAGTATTGAATTGGTGTGTCACCTAGGTAGCTCGCGGTGAGATCTCTCTCTCCACAGACGCTTGACGTCCAAGGTTTGAAGAAAAGCGCATAAAGGAAGTCTGCCTTCGCTGGCGTTTAGCGATATCGTCTCGCCGTATGCACCTGATCCTGTGAGATAGGCTACAGTCTTGGCACTAGATTCAGCTCTAGCTCACCTTTCTTTCATCACCCTGACCAAAAGGTAAGCAGAACGAACCCTACCCAACACTGAACCCTCCTTCAACACACACAGCCATCTCTCCCAGTTCTCTGTGTCCTCCAAAGAAGTTCCCTTTCTGTGCCGCATGGGTTATTTCACAATACAATTTTCATTTATCCTGCTCGAGTTGTTACCAAAGGCCAGCTTCAAGATCATCTTCGAGTCTTCATTGCCTCAGCGCGTTTCTCATCCAGTCTAAGCATACCGACTGTGTGTGGGCCTTTAGTAATGGCAAGACCTCGAGCAAATGCAAGACGTCAAACACTGTCAGTCTGTTCAATATCACTTTATGGTACTTAAAAGCTCACAAGTAGTAGCTCTACTGCGCTTGCCTCTAGAAAGCCACACTTCCTTACGCTCCCGCCTGAGATTCGACAGGAAATTTACAAATTGGTTCTCACTGGTGAAACCCCAAACTCTAGCCTTTTGATTGAGAAACCGTCGAGCTTTGATGCAAGCAAGACTGAAGTTCGCACCAATGATGTTATTACAATTCGTGTACATTCAGATGACTGCCAACGGCCTAAAATGCGCAAGTATGAGAAGAAGGTGGATACTATAGAGACAAGGAGAAGGACATATATCCGCAACGAAAACGACAAGCCTAGACGCCCTGACGCACCTGGTCATATCTTTCCGCAAATCATGCTTAGCTGCAAATTCGTTTACCAAGAAGCTGTACCAGCATTCTATTCTCAAAATGTCTTCACTTTCTGCGATTGTAAGTGGCTGCATAGTGAACTTTTCGAGCAATTTCTCGGTGACGACGCACAAGCACACATCCGGTACATCGACCAAAAAATCTTTTATGAAACGCATTCTTGCCTGGGTAGGCCTCCATCGAACCGAAGTTTACCAGCCTTGAAAAACTATCCACAATTGCGCAGAGTAGAAGGCCTGATCGTCTGTCATTGGTCTGATGGAGGAGTGAGCTCCGTCCAAAAACTAGTTAGTCGTCTGATTGACGGCCATCCATCCCTTTGCAAGGTGTTTTGGTCTCGGTCCAGCAACCTGCTTGAACTGTGTCGAAATGCAGTGGACGGAACAATCCGCTCTGCCATCAAGCTTCTGGCTGAGAAAGAGGAAGCAGGCACAGCTGTAAGGAGTTTCCTATCTATCACAGGAAATACTACAATTTACTAACAGTGATTACACTAGTTCGAACAGATCTATCCGCCCATCAAAACCTGAAACAAGTGATTCCAACGACGAACACGGGAATCGGTCGTGCGGAAAGTTATGGCGGCTATGGCGGCATTAGCAGCATTAATACATAGAGAGAGCAGAAGCTATTTGTGATAGCGGACTTTGAAGACGATTTCTTCTGCTTAGGTGGAAGTGCTAGCCCGTGAAGGACACGGAAGTCAATTTCTAATTACCAGAATGAACAAGGCATCACGTCTCAACACACATGGCCCCCGCCAAGGCTTCAAACCGTATACACGGAGACCACTTACACGAAGATCCGTCAGATGCAGCCTTTGGCAAAGGAACCGGTGACCTTCAATAGCTGCGGTACCAAAACGAGTATATCCAATTCCAAACTAGAGTATGACGCTTTTTCAAACGTTCAATGTCAATGACCTAAATGGTCAATAGAAAATCTCATGTTCTCTAGCAAGCCGAGAGCCGAAAATCCCAGCCTTTCAAGCCAAACAGGTGTAAACACCACCAAGCGGAGCTTTTTACACTACTACTTACTCAGCTGCGGAAGTCAGTCTAAAGGCTCAAGATGCAAAGCAAAGCTAGACCCGGATGGGAAGCTGAGGATCATAAATAATAAGCAGTTGTCAGAAGCACAGGCCGCACTCGACCATTTTACAGAAGACCGTCAATATGAGAAACTACTTTGTCACTCAATTTCAAAACCACCCTAGAGCCTGTATAGCCCAAGATCTTGACAGACGTATTCATAGTTCCTAGATCTTTAAATAGAAGCCACTGGCAGGTGGAGACGGTCCATCCGATCTGTCGAAAGAGTAATCGATGTGAGGCCCTTGATGCTTACATTGCGGCTTTACAGCATCATTTCATCTCTATCTTCTTTCAATAAATACCGATTCTTCAGTATTAGAGATCTATAAAGATCTCAATTGGGGTTGTAACGAAGACCCGGTGCGACAGCATCAAGTCCGTCGGTCAACGGAGCCTGTTGAGAGGTATCAATTCTGCAGTGGAGCAGCGGCAGAGAGACGGGATATGGTAAGCTGTCGACATAAGGCATTCGTGGATGTAGGGAAATATAGCCAGCATGGTTCTCGCGATGATGGAAGAGCTCTTATGGAGCATGGCTTGATTAAGCCGGGAGGTAGACTGCCGAACACAATTTGAGGAGTGACTTAAGGTGGTCCTGTCGGGTTTTTATAGCTACCTGGGTTTGGAGAAGTGAGAGGTTCCGGAGAGCCCCAAAAGGTATTTCGTACCTGAGATATGGACATTCTTCATACGAAGACATAAAACATTCAAGGTCTATCGCGTGCACTGGAAGAAGGTATCACCAAGGAAAATTCGCGCTCCGGGAGAAGTAAGAAATTTCGTAAGGACGAGGGTCATGAGAGAGAGGTGTTGCTATTGGGCGTGCCTGACGTCCTTGCAACATACCTTGTAGACTTGAAAGAGGAGACAATTTTTTCCAGTAGTATAAATATTGAACGACATTTTTCAGCCTCTAGGTGATGTATATTGTATTCCGTGACTGGAAACTCGTAACAGCTGGGTTCAAGAACGGAGACGAATAATCGGCTGAGAAGATGGATTTGGTAATTTATCTGCCAACAAGCTAACCTCAATCTATTCTTCCTAAGCGCCCCAAGCAGTGCCCTCCAACTTAGCGAGACTAAAATACTTTATAAGACTTCCGCTGTACGTAGTTGGCTGTCGACCGGCGACGCCGGGGAGACGGGTAGATGCAGGTTTCCGATGGACGCTGAATGAGGCTAGCCTGTTACTCGACGGAGGCTTTCCGAGGCATCGCATGGCGCCGTTTCTTCATGTACAGGTATGTACCCAGTCCTATAGGCTAGGTAGGTAGGCCATAACGTATGGGAATCACGTCTATGCATGTGCAAGCAAAATAGTTTGAACGAAGATGCAGTCTTTGTTTGAATTTCGCTACTAAAACGAACTGAAGAAGAAGAGTGCAAGAAGGGACCTGCGCCATAAGGGGACCGAGCCAAAACGGAGAATTTGCACCTCCTACACCTTTCTTTCTGATAGATAGACGATGATTCCAATTCTAATTTGAGCTTTGGTCTTGTTGCACAGAAGACGGATGATTGGGGAACGCCAATTGACACCATTTCGCCCAGCTATTTGCGGAAGGAAGGAGGATGGATGTGAGAGGGAGAGATACAAGTGTGCTTGGAGCCTTCCACCTTTGGATCTTGCGGATGTATGTTTGCCCTTCATAGGAATGTAAATGCTCCGTCTTTGCAGATGCAAGGTATCGGTAGAAGGGGGTGTGGAGGTGGGCATCGGAGAGGATGTAAGTTCGCGCTGTCCAACTGGGTATCCAAGAGCTAGGGGTGCAATGAGAAGGATCGACATTCTTGTCTGTAAAATGTGGCGACTAAATTTCATTGCACGAACCGAGGTGTCTTGCGGACGCGATCATAGAATTCTGCACTTTCCCTTCTTTTTGGGTGGCGGCTCCAAAGCTGCTACTATCGCCTAGACGTATGTTAGGCGAATGTTGCAGGCTCATATATACTTTCACTCACCTCATCGAAGACATCCTTCAGCTTGTACTGGGTCAAAGCACTGCATTCTACATATTTGACCGCTCCCATTTCCTTGGCCATCCTCTCACCGTCCGACTTCTGCACAGGCTGCATTTTCTGCTTAGCGAGCTTGTCTCTGACGCTCGCGTCTTCCCTTAAATCGGTTTGTGTGCCAACGATCAAGCAAGGCACTCCGGGACAATGGTGTCTCACTTCAGGCAGCCACTTCTCCCGGACGTTCTCGAAAGAAGCTGGCGATGTTACTGAAAAGCAAACAAGGAAGACATCAGTCTGCGGATATGACAGAGGCCGAAGCCGATCGTAATCTTCTTGACCGGCTGTGTCGAATAGGCCGAGGGTGTATGGTTCGTCGCCGATCCTAAAGTGTACATCGTGTCAGCTCGAAAGCGGGAGACCTCAAAGACCGTATTTTTCTCCCCTCGTGGCTTGGTTCTACATTTCCCATGCCATGCAAAGCCAGACGAAATGGCGCCACTTACATTACCGTAACAGCATAGTTGTCAAATACTGTAGGAACGTATTCGGAAGGGAATTTGTTGGTCGTGTAAGAGATCAAAAGACACGTTTTTCCGACCGCACCGTCACCGACGACCACACATCTGTCCCACCGGACTTATCAGCATCGAATTTCATCGCGCATAGGACTCGGAAGAGACGTACTTTATGGTTGCGACAACCATCTTCATATGTTCGTGATAAGAGCGGTCGGGATGCTGTTTCACCGCCTGGAAGTGGGGTAGGTTTGTCGAGTAGTTTTATAGTTCTGACAGAAGTACTCGATGCGATCGCCTTGGGGAAAGGTGTGTAGTTGTCTTTGGGTGAAAGCTGAAATGATCTGAGAGCTTCAGTCTCCTTCCGCCTTGCATGAGTGGTGTTGCTGCAAGCCACAGGGCGGCATGAAGGACATGGTTCAGCGTACCGGACCGTAGACAATCTGGACGGACCAGGAGTTGGCCAATCACGAGATATGCGGAGGTAGATCGACGACTTGCTAATTGCCTGATTAGCATGAAAGCAAGACAAGGTTGGAGCAGGAGTTGAGACGTACCCGACAATTGCTCAGTTGGATGTTCGGAAGAAGAGGATGAAGCAGGGCGAGGATGCAGGTCTGGCCAGGGCTGGGCTTGGGGGCCCGACCTTTCTCCGCGTGGACGAAGCCTTGCACTCGACGGCGCACACGAGACTGAAGGAGGACGGTCGTCGAGTTTCGAGTGAATTGACGGTGACGATGGTACTGGAGCTGCAAGTAGTGGGTGAAGGCAGGCGTGTATGGTCGATTGAGGCGTGTTCATGGATGGGGAATGGGGGAGTGTTACAGGAGGGACGTGTGTGCCCCGGCGGCGTGGGCCAATCGCCTGCTAAATGGAGTTGGCGGCTTTGGAGACGCCGCCTTGCCCGGTCGGGAATGGTGGCCTGGCTGGACGCGGCCGCTGCACACCAAAAAGAGACTCGCTGCCAGACAGCTGCATCCAGATTCCAAAAGATACAGTCGCACCAGATGCGCCAGATACGCCGTGCCGATATCGACGCTCTCTGATAGCAATGCTGCCATCCCCGGTCTCTATCTGATGCGCTCTCTGTCGTTTCACTCTCCGTTTCAAAGAAGCACACCACGCGTCCACGCCTGATACGCGCCCAGGCAGCTTCAAGGTTGGTGCGCGTCGGCGCCGACTTGCCGCCCGCCGGCGTTGGGCTGAACCACAAACGCTCCTTCCCCGGAGCGGAGCTGGCAAACCTGACTTCCGCTGGAACCAGAGATACGGCCGGGAGACACTGACGCCGCCCACAATAGTACCCGAGGTATCTTGTCGCGGCCGGCAATCATGATATATATATGCTTTTTATCTGGACGGCCATCAATGTAAGATACCCTTTGAGGGAAGCTACAATGCTCGTTAGACTTTGATTGAGTACTTCCCCAAGGACGACAAGCCCTGCGATTGAGATGCAATCGGCGGATGCTCAAGCTTAGTTCAACGGTGAACCGCGCTTCTAAGAGAACAAGTCCGGACCCAGTGTGAAGCCTTTTTCAAGATTCACCCAATTTTCGTATCTCATCATGCCTAAAATCTCAATATCTCCTACTTTCTTCAACTGTCTGTTCTCTCATCGAAAGATCCACTAAACATCAGATCTACCTTGCGTTATGGCTCCATCCTTCCTGACTTTACCCCTTGAAATACGCGTGATGATTTACCTTATGCAAGCTACCAGGAAAGACAACCTCACCCCACTCCGTTCCCTAAAAATCCATCGTTCCTCCTGCGATACAGTTATCATGAGAACGTGCAAGCAATGTTATGGCGAATCTCGGCGCATCTTCTGCAACATCAAAAGCTTGACCTACGTTTTCCTCTTTTCTGACAATTTTCACGTCAAGGCTGCTTTGAATCCTCTCATAAAGGCCCTTGAACGTCCAGACGGTCTCACGCAACTTGAAAGCATTCACATCGTCACCCCTACGATGCCACCTTTTCAAGGCATACTCAACCGTGTCGACACTCACAGCTTGATTCTGAACCTATTTACCAAAACACTCAAAAACCATCCTTCGCTGAAAAGCGCGTTTGTCTCCGCTAAAGTCAAGTTTTCTGCAATTCGGCATGGTCACGAGTCATTCCCTTTAAAAAAAAAAGGATTCTCTGCGCAAAGGCCCGTTGGAGATCTCACTGATCTATCCACTGGACGTCAATGACTCTTCTTCTTTCGCAGGTCATCGAAGGATTGAAGGTTGACGTTTAGGATGTTTAATTGCACGATCCTTGCTACCAAGTCTGAAAGTCGATGACTTCCGTCTACATCTCAATAGTTTTGAAGATTTAATCAATGACGATAGGATTTGTTGTTTTTTGGTTCGCACGAAAATTGGATGGCGTACTACGCCAAATCTATGAGTCTCCACGAAGAAATCTTACGGCGACGACAGTCCACGGCCATGATGAGTGATCATCTTTTCACACCATGCACGTGCAGGACCAGCCGCGGAATTTGCTGCCCATAAAGCCTAAGGTAGGGCGGCTTAGGAATAACTCATAGCTATCATGTGGGATTTTGGCAAGCGCTTTGGTATCATTGCTAGTATGGATTTAGCGTTTGCAATGCGCAAGACAACACAGCGGCAGTCACTACGAAGGGACCTATAGGTTCTGGGCCCATGAGTTCGCATAACAAGGAACGTTTTGAAAGGGGCTGGATGACATTTTCTACAGACATTGCGAGTAATAATCGTTCGCTACTGTACACGTACAGCCGGAAACGCAGGTCGTGCCGCCTGTCCAGCCGATTCCGCCGCATTGGCCGTATTTGGGGACGGCGGAAGATGAAGATGGGGAGGTCGTGGTAGGTTTGGTGGTTGAAGAGGTTGGTTTTGTAGTGCTCACAGTGGTTATGGTCGGTTTCGAAGTTGAGGTGTTCGAAGTGGTTGTGGCGGCCTTGCTTGTGCTAGTGCTCGATGAGGGCGCTTTACCGGTCGTGATTTTGAAGATCGCCTACATTTCATACAGTGTCAGCGTTCAGTCCCCCATCACAAATATCCACGCTGAAGATCAGAACCACTCTACTCACCATATCATGACTTCCCAAACTCCTACTAACCCCACTCCCCGTCCCCGTCTCCCCACTCCACAACTCCGTCCACGCATATGTCCCCGCCCCTAACCCGGGCACATCTGCAAAATCCACGCTCAACGTCGCCGCCCCACTCACCGCCACCAGCCCAATCACCACCCCATCACTCAGGGGCCCCGCCCAGTACGGATACAGCTGCCCGCCCACCGGCGCGCTCTGCCCTTTGGGCTGAAAAACCGTCGCCGCCTTCCCCAGCTTATCCTGGTTCACCGCAATCACCGCCCTATTCGTCACCACCGCCAAACTCGCCGCAGAGATTTTACTCAGATCGCACCCCAGGATCAGCGGACTCTTCGCGATGGCCCACAGCCCGAAATGCGCCCGTTCCTCCGCGGCGGTGAGCACCCCATTCCCAACCTCCATCATGTCAAAGTCATTAAACCCCCCGGGCTGCGCGTACGCCGCGATCCCCGCGTTGTTGGCCGCGATCTGCGCGATTGAGTTCCAGTTGTTCGAGATGTCGCCGCCGACGCGCCAGCTGTTGCCGACGGAGCCGCCCCACGTGTACACCGCGTCGGCGCCCCAGTTGCACAGGCTATATAAAATGGGGCGGCCGGTGGCGAGCAGGGCGGACGACATGGCCTGGTAGCGCGGCTGCGAGGGGCCGGAGGGGGCGGCGCAGTTGTCGTACTTCCAGTAGTCGACGCCCCAGGCGGCCAGCTGGGTGGCGTCGGAGGTCTCGTGGCCCAGGGAGCCCGGGAAGCCGGAGCAGGTGCTCGTCCCCGCGTCGCCGTAGAGGCCGAATTTGAGGCCCAGGGTGTGGATCTGGTCTGCTACGGGTTTGATGCCCTGGGGGGACTTGGCGGGGTCTGGGGTGAGGGCGCCGGTGGTGGTGTTGCGGGTGCTGGCGCTCCAGCCGTCGTCGAGGTTGATGTAGGTGTAGCCGAGTTTGTTGAGGGAGAGGGTGATGAAGAGGTTGGCGGTGGTGAGGGCGTTGGTGGCGGTTGGGGGGAGGTTGCTGTTGTAGTTGTTCCATCCCATGGCGGGCGTGAGGCCGATGCCGTTGAGGAGGCGTTTCGTGTAGGGTGGAGGGGCGGAGAGGGAGAGGCCGGCGAGCGCGAAGAGGAGGGCTGGAGTGGCTAGCATTTTGGCGGAGAAGGTCGAGGTCGATATTCCCGCTGGGAAGGGGCGGCCTTGGGCGTGAGGAATTTGAGCGCAATCTTGGCCGAGAACCTTCGATCTGAGCGCGATCTCGGCGAGTGATTATGTACTTGAAAGAGCATTTTAAAGTTTTTTCGTTCTAACTTGGAGAGCTTGTTCTGATATTGAGCTTTGGATCAGTCTTTTGCTTCATTGTTCCTATTGGTGGCTTTCACAGCACCCGGCTGCGGGCCGTCGAAGCGTGGTTCCAAATTTCACCGAGCTTTGCGCATCGCAACATATTTTGGTCCAGAAACGTTCAAGAGGAAATGAACATGAGAAAAGTGAAGGAGGAAATATTAAAGAGGATTAGCCTCAAGGTAAGACTGGCAGATCAAAGCGCACATGAGTCCACATCTACGACAAGTCATATTGCTTCGAGAAAAGACGAACGACGAATATTCTCAAACTTTGCGATCATATGGAAAAGATGTTGTGAGATCGATGAAAACCCTTGAGGATTCCGCGAAGAACATCTGTACAAGTCTAAGTCTAGGGTAATTATGGAACTCGATCCTATTTGAGGGTTCGACACCAAGATTATCGAGTTTCTGCTCCTTGTGTGATGCCTGGGTCCATTTTCGGCCGCAGCCGAGAAAGCACGCCTTACTGGCTTTGTCCATATGCATCTTTCCTTCATATCTGGCAAACGTAAATTCCTAAAATTTTGCTAGATCTGGTGACGGGCCTTCTTGAAGCAGGTAAAGGCTAAAGGCTAGACCAAATTCGGGTACTACCACAACCATTTCGGGACAATTTCTGAGAAGTGCCGAGCGACAGAACGTGACAGTCACATCACAGTCACGTTTGGGGGCCGTGCCGGAGAGGAGAGGAACCTGCGGGCGTCTCTGCCTGCTCATGTTACTGAAGTACTCACCTTTTATACAGACTGATTATGGTAGTATAGACTGCAAACCCGATCATAATGATGTAGCCTCCCATACACAGTGATGTTTTACGAACCCGCGTTGCCGACAGCTTTCAGCTATCCCCGTCCGGCAGTGTGCTCGTTCACGAAGATTTCGCCGATGGGCAGCGGCTGAGGTCACATTTCACGTACAACAAACGTTGGTGGAAGTTGGCCTTCTCCATTCGCCTGGTCCTCATTCTTCAGGATGACTGATTACATCTGCTCAAGCAATAATAAGCTGTTTCTGCTTCTTCAAGCTTCGCACCACACTCTCATCGACCTTCAAAGTGCTCGCTACAATGTCCGCCGGCGTCAATGCCAACCACTGCGTCAAACTGATGTCCGCCACGCGGTCGCTCTTGTACAGCTCGATCCAAAGCAGCGTCTCATTCTTTGATGTGTTTTCGACGTAGTGGCCTGAGTTGTCGGGAAATACGGCGGTGTCGCCAGCGGTGAAATCGAATGTTCGGGCGTTGGCGCCACCGATGAAGACCGTAGCACGAGCTGTGCCCTGTGCGAAGAATAACCATTCCTCTGCCTGAGGTGGTGTTAGTCATCGTGCAAATCCAATCTAGCTGCGGGGAAAATGAAGCCTACATTGGGATGCCAGTGCAATTCGCGCAGAGCACCTGGCTTCAACACGACCACCGCGGCTGCCAGTGTTGACGAAGCAGGGAAGTTGCGTGAGTCAACAATGGAGATCGAGCCGCCGCCTCCGGGTACTTCAACAGGTTGGTGCTGGGATAGATGGTACGCGTAGGAGGCGTTGCCGCTGAGGGTGCCATATGGTGACTCGACTTCTCCATCGCTGACGTTAGATTTCAAGATGTAAGGGTTTGGAGAGGGGACTTTGTCGAATATAGCTGGATCGACACCTGTAGCATAGTACGCATCAGTCACTCGTTCTAGACATGCCATCATAGGATGGCTTTGAGTCACAGACCAAAATTCTTCGCTAGTATCGACTTCGGCGTATGCGAGATCCAATCATCGACCATAAAGGTCGTTCCAGTCGCATCGAAGTCTCCGTCATCGAATGCGAGCAGATATTCATTTTCGTCCGCCAGCCCTTGAATAGTATGTGCAGCACCTTTAGGAAAATACCAGATGTCTCCTTCGTCGAGAGTGTCAACTTGGTTTTTGCCATTTTCGTCAACTGCAGACATGAAGATTTGCCCTTTATACACGTAGCCCCATTCAGCCTTAGAATGTTCTGTCAGTATAAACGTGTAGAGATTCATCTGCCGCGAGCGTACCACCCGGTGCCAGTGCAGCTCTCTGATCGAGCCCTTTGTCAGATGCTGTTGGGCTGCAGAGATGTCTTGGCTAGACGGCAAATCCGTTACCACTTGCTCACGGACCCAACCTCCGTTCAGTAACCGCGTCTTCGAATCTGAGAAGCTCCATTTGAGATTCACGACGAGCCCGTTGTCGGTGGATTGCTGCCCAAGATTATCTGGGTTCTGGAGGTCGAGCTCTGTGTTCGTGCCACCTACGGGTGCGTCAGATTGGATTTAGAAGGGCTAAGCTTCTCATGGTTGTTACCCGAAAGCGGTGCACCTTTCCCTTTCCCGTCGATCGGCTGACCCGATGTGAACTGGGCAGATTGACGCCGTTCAAGGACGGGGCGCAGATGCTTTGAGGTGCGTTTGTCACTGGGAAACTTGGGTCGAGCCACTGGGCTACCGCTTACGGCACACAGAAGCTCAAGTCCAGTTAAGTAGATATACAGCGGAAACAGTTTCATATTGGGATCTGAGAGAAGTTTCCGCGGGATTCATTTCGCTGAGCTTGAGTGACTGGTTTTATAGCTAGAAGCTTGAAGTACACATGCCTTACTACGTCAGCGTACATATGCTAGAGCTTTTCGATCCTCAGAAGAGAATAATAGTACCATTTTGGGATACCCTTGCTCTGATGGCAAGAGGTCTAGGAAGCTTAAACTACGCCGCGTACGGGCGATTGGACGGATATTTGAAGCTAGCATTGGAAACTCAAATGGACCTGGCTTAGTTGAGGACGGGAAAAGAAAGTTCTGGCACGTAAAAACTTGGCAAATGTAGCAAACGCGGCGTTCACTGCTTTCCATGGAGGATGGAGCTTTGGAAGATCTGACAGCACGGTCTTGGCATCGACGCGCCAAGTCGGCATTACCTGGTGCGATTGGCTACCCATGGCGCAATCAATCAATCAATCACCTCACAGCACGGATCACTGTCTAGAATAAAGGTGGCGGTTGGAATAGAGGAGATGACTGTCAGATTCCGTCGTTCGAGGCGTGAGGATCGAGGTCAACGATCGCCGATTGCGGATACCGGCGTCGTTCGTGACAAGTGAAGTGTGTTGAATTGGTATGGGCGAAGGGAGAGCCATAGCAGATATTCCTAGAGTTGAAAGTTGTTTGCTAGCAATCCAGGTATTCTAAGGATAATCTAGCTCTATATTTCATAGACTTATTATACTGCACTGATGGACCCTGAAATACTAGCTATAAAGTAGAGCTCCGCTATGCTCCAAAAAACTTTTTTGATATGCAATGCCGATGACCAATGCAGACGCTATGCTTAAAAATCAAAATGCAATCAATGTTACACAAACATGGTGGCGCGATTGGAGGGTACCTGCAGCCTCGAGAGCTCAGAATCGGCACGAGCTCTCGATGAACCGCCAAACCAAGTACTCGGCCTGTTGTCGAAGGCCTGGCTGCGCGAGCCGACAAGGATTCTGGCAGGGTCCAGCGGACCAGGTGATGGCGACCGGGACCGAGCCGCATTGGGGATGGGAATGAGCTTCTCGGTAGACTCATCGGCGTCCGCTTCTAATTCTCTTGTCTGGCGTGTGGACGGATCTGTGAGGTCTCTGTTCATGCTGTATGACTCAATCCAGGGACAAAGCATGAGGCCGAAGATCGACAAGGCGCACAGCACAATATTCAATGTCTGGAAAGCCTTTCCGTATGCGTCTTTGATGGCTCGTTGCTCTATGGGGCTTTCTAAGGTTGGAATGACTGGGATGAGGGCCGCTGCGTCTTGAGAGAATTGAGAGGCTTGGTCTCTTAGTAATGGTATGTCCACTAAAGCTTGTCGGATCTGATTCTGGAAAATGGTACCGCTTATTGCAACACCGAGTGTCAAGCCTAAATCGCGGATGAAGATGTACACCGATACTGCGTCTGCGGTCTCTTCGTTTGAAGCAGCTGATTGCAGGGTTAGGCGGAGGGAAGCGAAGAGAAAACCGGTCCCGAGACCTGCAATGGCTAACGGACATACCCAGCTGGCAGGGGAGGCATCGATGCCTCGACCGGAGACCGTAAGTATGGCAAGACCCAGAGCTTGGAGACCAAACCCGAGATAATTCGCCCATTGATATCGGCCAAAATAAGAAATGACGATCCCAACGATGACAGCAACAATATCAAGCAGACCAGCGTAGGGCAAGACAGAAACTCCAGACAGTATTGGACGGAATTCTCGAGTAGCCTGCGACCACAAAGGAATAAAGTAGATCTCACTGTAAGCCACTGCGCCCATAATGAAGGCTTGAACATATGTAATGACGATGGTGCGGTTTCTGAATAATTTGCCAGGTATGAGCGGACTGACAGCAACAACCCAGCCCTCGTAAAGTGAAAAGAAACCAAGACCAGATATTCCAATGATGAAGGTCTCGATTGTGGGCCATGATATCCAGTCGAACAGGACACCACCCCATGTCAGTGGAAGGATGGAAAGGGTAATTGATATAGTAAATAGGATCATTCCGCCCCAGTCAAGGCGCTCTAGTCGACCGGTTACTGACAATGACGAATGGCGATTTGGAAGATCAAGCAACGGCACCACAATTAGAAGGGCGACAATCAGTATTGGGATGTTGAAAAGCATCGTCCATCTCCACCAAGTTTTTTCGACGAACACACCTCCTAATACTGGGCCCAACAAACACCCGCCAGCATATGCCGCGTTGACCACGCTGAGCCACATGCCGCGCACTCGGAGAGGGACGATGTCGGTAATTATCACCTCGGGCAAGACTATTAGCCCGCCTGCTCCGAGACCCATAATCACACGAGCAGCGATAAGGACGGAGGGTTCTTGAGCTGCCGCGCCGAATGATGTTCCGGCTAAAAATAAGAGGAGGCTGGCTATGGTGAGGGATTTGCGTCCGAAGTGATGGGAGAAATGGACAGTGATAGGTTGGAATACGCTTGAACAGAGTAAAAATGATGTTGCGCTCCAGAATGCCTCTAGACCGTCAGAGTGTAGCTTCCGGGAGATTGTCTAGGTTTAGGTCAGCTATATACTATTAGCGCTCAATGTTGAACAAAACCCATACAGGCAGAGCGACACCAAGAATTCCATCATTCACCGCAGTAACAAAGATCATAAGAAAGAGAGAGAGAAGCACGATATAGATTCTCGCATCTGGTCTGAATTCTCGATGCTCATCTTCGGATGGCATTGCGGAAAAAGAAGCGATGGAACCTTTTCGAGGCTGAACGTCTGGCCCATGACTTCTACCGAAAAGATTTCTGAACGGGGTTTTCGCAGCGGCAAAGGATGGAATCATGCGAACGACATGTGGTCGCTGTGAAGTTGGAGGAGAGTGCCTTACTTCCCTGTTAGTAGGCTGGGCCATTTCTGGAGCGGTACGTGAGGCAAATTAGGACCGGATGCAAGAAACGGACACTTAAGTTCCCAAGCAGGGTTTCCGGTAGATAAATAATGACAACTATAAGGAAACCAGCAGATGAGTCGATGACAAGTCCATGTTACTCGACTATAAGCACAACCAGGATTGAAAAGCAAAGATAGATACAAAGCATCACGTAGAAAAGAATCCACCCAGCTAAAGCGTTCTACAAGGTCAACAAATGGTGACAACAACAGGACCCATAGTCAAAGATGGCCCATTAGCGGTTCCTCGTGCAACTAAAGATTCAGAAGGAAGTAGGATAGACTAGACAGAGGGTCTGCAAGGCCCACCTTTCTCCATTTCAACGGCAAACCCATGTTCGTGACCGGAATGTTGTCTATGATGGCTGCTGGCTGGTGGAGAAGAGAATATTAAGAACGACCGATGTAATGTTAGTGAACACTAGCTACCTGGAGCGGCGGCGACGAGTCAGTGCTGACATGTTGGCCCTGGAGGACCTTGAATCTGTTTGGTGAGTTCCCCTGACAGAGATCTACAGACCGTTCGCAAGAGCCTCACAGCTGAATCTCCACAAATACCTGCTCCTGCATCTAGACATAAGCGCCACCTATTTTCGATCGGATGATGTGAAGATGGGTTTGGTCTTGTCCCGCAAAGTTGGGGGCGATTTACCCCAGTCAAAAGTAGTGCCATTACCGCTCGGACGGACGGCCGAGGCGACATCGCCTGTCGAGGATTTCCTAACGGCTGATCATAAATCTTTAAGAAAGACAAGATGATGAGAGAACTGCGTCTACTTGTGACAATAGAGATGATAGGTGTTCCGACAGGATGAAGACTGAGTGATGAAAAGACTTGATGTTTCTGTTTCGCGAAGAAGCACATAGGACGTCAATGGGCGTTCGGCATCCGGAATTTAGTCTGAAACTTGGGAGGACATCGGAGTGCTGGAACCCAAACAACATGACCAGGTCGGGCTGAGCGATCGCTATTGCGTGCTCAGCCTCGACGTGAGAATCTAGGTATCTAGGCTTCAGAACGTGGGGCTGAAGGAAGGGGACCTTTGTTGCTTTGATGACAGAAAGATTTTTAAAGGCAGTTGACGGTCAATTGATTACCCGATAAACTAAGTTAGCTGGTCGCCTCAGCCACTTTGCCAAGAGATCCGCCAAGCCTCTCCGAAAGAGGATCATTCGCGTGACTGCGGAGGTTGCGATAACTCTGCCTTGAATGGAAATTTTCATATGCTCCACCAATGTGTTCTGTGGACTTGTCCTACCATGTTGAATGGCGGACTCAGGTCTTAGGTCCACGGAGCCGCAATCTCACCAGGGGATCTCTTTGGGGTCCCATGATCCCAATGCTCCGGGGATTGAATTGGAATTCGTCGACGGGCATCAAGAACTCCAGATCAAACAGCAGCAAAATGGTCGACACGACACTAATTACTTCCTGCTCCGCTACAAACCTTCCGCTGCATAGTCCTGTACCACCGCCAAAGCTGCGTAAGTGTGCATTTTGCTTCTTTAGTTGCTGACGTAGTTTCTCGTCGTCTTTGTCTTCTATCATCCACCTCCGCGGTTCTATACTTTCCGGATCGTGAAAGACATCCCAATTGAAGTGCAGTAACTGCACAGGTAGTAGGACGACGCTACCCTTCCTAACCATATATCCCTCGAGCTCCGAGTCCTTGACCACGATTCTTGCGGCTGCGCTTGCTGATCCAGTTCTTAACGCCTCCTTCCAGACTCCTTGTACATACTGATTCCCTTTCAATTGATCCATATCGAAGCTAAGGTGATCCCCGGAGCGGTCTTCGTTTGTCATTAAGGCTGTTCGAGCTTCTCGCCGGTACCGCTCGATCCCTCCGGGTGAGCGCAATACGCATATTGTGAACCACGTCGCCATAGGTGCAGAGTTGGTGACAATTCTGTCGCGGAATTAATGGAAATCAATCACAAGTCAAGTATTGCAGGAGCATACACAAAAAGAAACGCGGCTTGAAGAGATGCTCTGCCGCGGAGCGTGAAGCCAAACCTCCTACCTAGCGCCTCCTTCTCCCAGTTCATACGAATACCCCATTTCGCGTTCCAAACGCCGTTAGATTCCGGCCACTCTTCAAGCTCACATCCGACCCACTTTTCAAAGGCGCGGAGCATCCTCTCACGTGCCGCAAGCACTTTTGGTCTGAGGTAAAAAGAAACGTTTGACCGCACTCCAGCAAATGCCGCATCATTGAAGAGCTTCCAATCCTCCCACATATCGGGCCAGAATGTTGAGAGCCGATCGCCAAAGAAAGCCAAGACCGATGATTCAAAAATAGTTCTCCGCATCAATTCGTGATATCGCACCGTCCTCGGTTCGAGGCTTTTAAGGTCGAATAATTCGTCTAGTACCTCGTGAAATTTTTCCATATACACTTTCATTACATCATTCAACGTAGCCCCTGTTAGATACTTCAAATAAGCCGCATGATTACTCGTCAGAAACGCTCGCGACTCAAGCTCCTTTCCTGAAAGTTGAGAACTCGGTTTCAGCGGTAATCGAAATTTAGCAAGGTCAGCTGGGGGTAAATTGAGTGCATTGTCCATCATGCTTTCCACGACAGGCTCGAAGACATATTCTCGGGATCTGCTGAAGACGTGTGCCACGGTCTCGGCGGAGTTGAAGACGTGGAATTTCGTGCCCATCATCATTAGCGTGAACGGAGTGTTTGGGTATCGTGCCTTCCATACTGCGAACGTCTTGTTCGGGTTTGTCAAGAATTGGGGGAGATGTTGGAGGTATGGGATCCAGTATGGTGCTACGGGAGGTTCGTGTCCAGTTGACGAAGCGTGAGGTCTTGACTGGAGAAGAGAGACTATCCAGGTGCAGAGACACAGTCCGCAGATAAGACTGCCTGTAGCAGTTAGAGTCATAATGAACAAAAGGCTGGTGGAGAGATCCAGCTCAGCCAGCTTGAGTAATGGGTGTTCCATTGCGTCGTTTTGCTCCGGTCGTAGAGCGCGCCGAGTGTCGCTCGGCGCTACTAATTACGATCTTGTGGAAGGTGATTACTTGACTTCATTTTTTGGGGCCGAGACGGGACGCCCTTCCTACTCTAGGGTAGTTTGGGATGACATCACTCAGCTAAGTGCGAATCCTTCAAAAATGACCAAAGGGATATGGCGTTAAGTCGGTGGCAGAATTGTCTGATGCATAACATCATACCTTTACGAGGAGCTGGGTCTATTGGTCAGAAGTCTTAAGATAATTGCTATATCATTCTATCTGCCTTAGATCAAACTCCATCCCCGGAAGGTCTCCATAGCCTCGTTTGAGGTATTTGTCTATCGCTTCTTCCTCCGGGTGGTACTCTGCCAGAACATCCAACGACTCCTCAGCATCAATCAAGTCCTTTACCGTCTCTGACAAATGTACCTTCATCGGACTTCGATACCACGGGGCGAAATGGACTAAAAGGGTGTCAGCTCACACAACATGAACCCGGTCACAAGAGACAAGCTACCTACGCTGGCTCAGCACAATCCTAATCTCGTCTGAAAAGTTCGGCTTCCCACCATGCCAGAGCCTGAGGTCCCTGATCATAGCCGCTCCCTTAGCACATGAAGGTTGGATAGGGCCGCGGCCATCCCTGGCTCTTTCCTCCAGGAGGTGCTTTTTCACGCCATGCTCCGAATTTAGTCGTGACGCAGGGAGTGTCATAAAGTCAAATGCGCGTCCGTAGTTGTGCGTGCCAAGGTAGACCTCTGTGGCTCCATTTCGCTCGTCCACCGCGACAAGCGGCGCGTTAACGATGTAACAGAATGGGTGGCACGGGTGGTCGAAGAACGCATCCGTATGTGTCGGTTGGGACACTGGCTCGATCCTCTGGCCTGCGCAAAACTCCTTGCCCACTGGGAGAGCAACATTTGAGCTGCTAAAATTCCACTTTGGCCGCGGCCCGAGTGCTGTCGATGTGACCTGGGAGACGAGGGGATTCAGGAAGATATTGGGCTTGAAGTATTCGCGCTGAGGGGGAGGTTCAAGGGAAATATTGCCGCGGTGGAAGTTCTTAGGCGCGTCATCCCCCATCGAAGCGAGGGTTTTGGAATCTCGTAGCATGCCCTCGTTGAGGAAGTCGAGGTCGTCTTGCTCGTAGACGTCGTTAATAATGACAATTCCATCTTCGTATAGAGCTTTAATTGCTGTCTCGAGATTTTTGGCGGAGAGCTTTCCTTTGGAGACTTCTCCTGGTGATGGGTTGATGTACACTGCCTCGTTTTGGAATGCACCGTTTTCTGTGTTTCGAAACATAGACATCATTTTGTACTTCTTCAATTCATCGGTATTACTTCCTTCCTCTTCATCTAGGAGTCAAAATATGTGCTTAAAGAGGTCGTTCCCAAAACTTGTTAACACAGCTAATTCAATTTCATTTCCCCGTTTGAGTGTGTCTTGCTTGTTTACCCGCCATGGGTTACCTAATAGTCTTGTGTCGTTACCCCACGCTGGGTTTTCGGTTTTCTCAAAAGAGAATCGCTTTACCATCATACACTGTTGCAATGCAGGTACGCAAGAGCGCACAAAACGTAGGTAAGCTTCCGATAATTGAAACTGTATCAGATGAGTCGCTGTGATATATTTTGGAGCGGTTCCAGTAGCGCGATCGACAGGAGCAATGAAAGGTATGGCGGATTACCAAATGCGGTGATAGTGTAGCGGCCTAGTCAGGTCCTTCAGGTCGGCCGATAAGTTGACAATAGGACCATTGGATATGACGATTTTGAGAACTTAAATTTCGAATCTGCCCTTGCGGAATGCCGATCTTGGGAACTCTTCTTCCATTGCCAAGAGTCCTGGCGCAAGCTTAGAAGACCGATCAATATGCTGCGTCACAAGGCTCTCTTGATTGCGATCAATTTTGTTTCCCTTCATTAACTTTCCGACAATCGTCTTGTGACAGCAAATAGAGTCTTCCTTCCCAAGGCGACAAGATATGTTCGCTCTCTGTACCCGGCACAGTGCGGACTGTCAGCTCCCTTTTCTTCGCCTCAATCGACTCCGGTATGATGAACTTTTGACTTAGCTCAGAGAAATTCAGCATAACTAAGGCTTGGTGTGCACGTCCTTCGGCATCCGTGGAGCTGTTCTTGGTATACGTAAAGGTCATTGGAGCGTCACGATCGTGGATCTCAAACTTCCCGTGCATAAAAAGATCCTTGTGCTGCTTTCTCATCTTCAACATCTGCCTCCAGAATTCCAGCACGCTATCTTTATCTTCCAATTGTTGGGAGACATTGATCTCCTTGTAGTTGTCATTCACGCGGATCCATGGCTGAATGGCTCCACTGGAGAATCCTGCGGCTGTGTTCTTGGCTGACCATTGCATTGGCGTTCGAGCATTGTCTCGGGAGGTTAGACGAGCTCCTTCAAGTGCTCTCACTCTCATCTTATCGTCGTCTGGATGTTTCTCTTGCATCTCTTCGAGATATAGAAGTGTTTGGGGATCTTTGAAGTCGGACATTTCCCAGTCGTTTGACCCATTGGTCATGCCTATCTCTTGACCCTGGTAAAGAAACAGCGTACCAGACAAAGTTGCTGCAAACAGAGCCAGCATCTTCGCAGCAGTCTGTCTGAAAGCACTATACCCGGGGCCGAAATTTGATACACTCCTTGTGTAGTCGTGGCTCTCAAGGAAGCACGTGGTCCAGGCATCGTGTATAAGATAACCTTGAGTCTTCTCGAACGCAGCCTTGAACTCGAGAAGATTGAACCTTTGTTTTTCGTGAGGTTTCGTAAGCCATGTACTAGCAGTATGAAGGAAATCAAAGTCCAAAGTCATGTCCAGCTCCTTTGGTGTCGCGCGCAGGTACTCTAAAGCTTTCTTTTGCGGAGTTGCGAGAAGCTCTCCAACCAAGACGCGCTCATCGCTTCCAAACCGATCAAGCACTTCAGTCCTCATTTCTTGCAACCAATTGTGCATTTCTGGGCCATTCATGATATGCTCAACTAGCATTGGCTGACATTCTTCGCCCTCAATGACTACGGGTGCATCTGGAAATGATTGATCCTTACAATAGCAATTTACACAGTCCGCTCGAAATCCATCAACATCGCGCTTGAGCCAGAATGTAACTGCGCTCGAGTAGACTGCTTGACGGACTTCAGGTATATTCCAATTCAAGTCAGGTTGCTCAGGTAAAACGCAATGGAAATAATACTGATCGCGTTCTGGAACATACGTCCAAGCACTGCCTCCAAATCCAGATTTCCAATTATTGGGTGGCTTTCGTTCGCCATTTTCTCCATATCTTGGGTCTCGCCAGATGTACCAGTTGGCATAAGGGTTGTCATCGATCGATTTGGACCTCTTGCTCTTCAGGAACCACTCATGTTCATGGCTGGTGTGGTTTACAACTAAGTCCATAATGATCTTCATCCCTCGGTCATGGACGCTTTGAATTAATTCATCCATATCTGTGATGGATCCATACTTAGACCAAATCGCCTCGTAGTTACGGACATCGTATCCCATGTCATGTTGGGGAGAGTCGTATACCGGAGAGATCCAAATGAGTTCAACACCTAGATCCTTGAGATAATCCAACTTGCTGATGATTCCCTTTATATCACCAATGCCATCGCCATTGGAGTCTTTAAAGGACATGGGCCATATTTGATATCCTATTGCTTCCTTCCACCACTGTGGGCCTTGAGAAGCCATAATAAGACTTCGAAAACAGCAACCTTCTATTCCAGAGCCCTGCAAATTAAGATGAGAATGCCATGCTCCCCCCCATTGCCATCCACGGATGTATAGTATGCGTTGGCGAATGCCTGTATCTAGGATCGATGTACTAAAACGTCTTAGTCGCAGATCGGAGGATGGTCCGGGGAGCTGAAGACATTCATAAAGATGTACAATTGAAGGGAACTGACACTCCTTTGAGAATTCTGAAAGATATGCAAGATGAATACTCGTTGAGGCTGAGAACGCGCGAAACGCAAGCCGCTACTACAGCAGTACGATAGGTATACCGTATTTGGTTAGCGTGACTACAGAGTTCTTTCTTCCGAAACGAGGGAAAGGTTGCGACTCCAACTGTATGTCGACGTTGCGCGATGAACTTAGCGCATTTGCTTCGTTGGTATGACCCAAGCTGACCAAATGTCGGTGGGACTGCCCATCATTTATGCGACCAGATCCTGATCTACTAGCCGAGACTCGGTAGCTCTTGCAGGAAGTATCGCCCGCCATTACTTGCGGGCGCTTCCTGCCTTTTCTCGCCTTAAGATGCTACTATTCACCTAGCAGAAATGCGAGTACTCTGTTTACATGGCAGAGGATCCAATAACGAAGTCAGGCTGCCCAAATAGCTGGCTGAAGCTCTCTACTGACTTTCGAACAGATCTTCCAACTACAGACAGCAGCTTTTCGTGCCGATTTGAACGACTTTGAATGGGACTTCGTTCAGGGCTCTGTACGGCACACTGAAGGCAACTGGTCCCTTTACACGACTTCATTCTCGAAATCACCCCTCTATGCCTACTACAATCCCCTGGCGCCGTCCTCCATCCTTCGGACTGAAAAGGAATTAGAAGACATCATAGCACGAGATGGGCCTTTCGATGGAGTATTGGGTTACTCCGGTGGGGCAGCACTTGCAGCGGAGATTATCATCCGAGACGCGGTGGCAAACCCTTTCAAGATGCCAGGCGAGAGACCCTTCAGATTCGCTGTTTTCATCAACGGTGCTTCGCCTTTGCGGGTCTTTAAGCTCGAGGATGAGGATATACGAGATGGAGAAATCGATGTGAGCGCAATGATCCACGAAGCTGAAAGCATGTTTCTGCGGCCCTCTGCGATAAGGAATAAGGATGGCGTAAGCGCTGAAGATCAAGCAGATCACGCTGCAATGTTGGCTACGCTGAAGAAATGCAAAGGTAAGATGTTAGCCGACGGACAGTCCTTCATCTCAGATGGTGAATTCGGCCTTTGCAGGTATGAGACTAGCGATCCGGAGGACCCGCTTATTGACATGCCCACGCTGCACATCCGCTCGACTGAAGAAGACCATGTGGATCCGCATCATGGGCTACATTTGCTCGGTCTTTGCAGCAAAGACCAAGCAGTGGAGTTTTATCATGCATACGGCCATGACTTCCCGCGGGGCAGGTTAGAGATGAAGAAGATATCGCAGTTGATTAGAGAAACGGCAGAGAAGTCAATGAAACTATAGTTCTTGTACTTTGAATTTCTAGATTCCTTAACCCTGCTCTATCATTAGAGGTACCAATGCCGTGGCTTGTGCAACTAGGATTCTGAGATTAAGAAATCCGCAGCTACATGGCCCAGTGCCGGTCAAGCACCGAAGACAGATCAATACACTTTCTAAGCCTGAAAGAGTATCAGGGCTGTTGCGTAGACAAAACGTTACCCCTTCCCGTTCTCTGCAGCAATATCAATACTCCGTCAAAACTACCTTTCAAAAAAAACATGGTAGCAACTATACCAGACCTTACCCACGTAGTGCCTACTTTACTACTCATACTCACCTCCCTCTTCGGTATTCGTGCACTCCACGTCTTCTCATCCCGAAATGGAAGTTTCGAGCTATTTTTCAAATTCCTGAAAGAACGACGGCTGCCAGATGGAACCTCCTTCCAGGCTATCGATACCAACGGCCGTTCCTCAACGATCGACCAGCAAATTTGTGCATTTGCCTTGTTCATGCTAGCTTTTAGCCATGATTTCTCCCATCCTGATGCGAGTTTGTCCGGGTTTCTATTCCTTGGAGCATGGGGCCCGGCATGGGTTCTGATCGTGCTGGAAAGTTTCAGATCCGTAAATGAAGGCCATCTTCTGAGCTTGTGAGTTCAATGCGCTTCGGAACGATGGCTATCGGGAGTTGACATCCGAGCCAGTCTCGCACTACCCGGCTACATCATATTTCACTACTCTCACGCCTTTGGCACGCCTCTCTATCTCGGGCTCCTCCTGCTGCTCTCCCCTTCAGCTCAGCCATGGGCACAGACACCAGAGAGGCTCTTCGTCGATGATCGGCATCTTCGAGCCATCCCCATCAGCTTCGTCCTCGGGTACATCATCCCGGTCATCCTCATGGCACTTCCAGCACCAAGGCTGGTCAGCTGCAGGTTCAAGCACACCGTGACAGGATGGTATCAGCAGTGGCATCTGATCATCGGCTTCTTCCACTACGGCACGGTGCGGCTTTCCGTAGCTCAGCCCCAGCCGTCCGCGGGTAAACTAAGCACGGAGTCAACGGTGGGACGGCTGCATTTGGTCTACGGTCTTGCATTCGCCATGGCCGCCGCGCCCTATCTGTCGGTCGTCACGCTTTCGGCTTGCTCGGTCCTCGCTCCCAGCCTGTTCAATGAAAAGAAGGTCTCTTCGCTGCATCCGAGAAGCGTGCTCGTCCCCACTTCGCCGTGGGGTGGTAAGAAGGTGAAGGACATGCAGGAAGGTTTCAAATGGCTGATCCAATGGGACTACATCATCGGGACCACAGGCACGGCAATCTGGGCATTGACACTGAGAACACGAGCCGCGCAAGCATGCGGGGTTGACGATGGCATCTCTTCCGCGCTGTTATCCGCATGTGGCTATTTCTTGGTAGGCGGACCGGTCGCTGTGCCGGTTGGGCTGATGTGGGAGAGGGATCAGATGATTTTCGGAGGCAATGGACAACCCCGTCAATAATAACGGTGGGACGGTGTAACAACGTTAGCAAAACGCAACGGAATCAGATTATCGGCATAGTGAACGACTAGAATAACTATCGGCCGTAGGTTCGTCGGCGCCACCGATGTAATCCTTGCCTAATCGGGCCTTTCCACTGAGTCTTTTATTGGGCCGGGCGGAATTCTCTTCGCCATAGATGAACATTTTAAGAGCCAGGAGTCACGGCAGTCGAGTATTTCAGCGGCTGAAATATACTGAGCCGACTGTTACCAGGGCACAAAGTCACATTGAGACCTTAGTGCGGGAAGACGGTTGCCTCAGCTGCATTTTCAATATTCATCCAAGTAGCTTGTTCGGCTCCCCGCATATACGGACACGGCATAAACAAATAAAGTGAAACCTGCCGTCCCGCTTAAACTTTACGTACGGTTACCGTTCGTCTCGGTGAAATTCTCCCAATCAAGGGTAAATGATTACTCTTAAGAACAAGCTTTTGAAAAACGAGCGTTACACCATCAGCACTTTATTTATTACCCTTGTGACCGCAGTACTGTGGGAAGAATTAGAAGGATCTCTTGGTCACGACTTATGTCAAGTTAGCACAATCCTCCTAGCTATGGTTGGTAAGCACTACAATCTCGTTGCATTCACCTCTCCAATCAACCCTACCGGCGCCTCACCGCCTCTGTCTGTGGAACAGGTCTGGTCTGGCCTACGGCGAAAGTTCCAACGGGGTCAAGACTTCTTCCCCGACCTTATCTCTCGCACGGAAGTGCTGTCGACCTCTAGAACCGAGGCGGGACACGCGGTCACGGAGATTGAGGCTACGTTCCATGGGGACAACGCTAAGATGCGAGAGACGTGCGTGGAATACCCACCGGTCAAACTGGAGCTGCACCACGCCAATGGGAACAAGGTCGAAAATATTATCAGCCGCGACGCGAGCGGAGCGTTGTACTTGACGTTTGCATTTGCATGGGGGTGTCCTGCGAGGGACGATAGGGATGAGGGGGAGATGACAGGGATGGTGCAACAGCAAGGGAAGTTGGCTCAGCTTGCGGTCGAACAGACGATTGAGGTCATCAGGCAGATGGTGAGGGACGGCCGGTTATCTTGAAAGGAAACGAGTAAGATTTATGAATCTTTGACGTTCATCGCTTTGAAGCTCAGCCTAGCATTCAGCGGCCCGGTACAGCATTGGCCAGTCAAAATTCGAACTGGAATTCAAAGACTTGACATGATGTTGCATTATGCGGAGTTTGATATTAGGCAACCTATACTAGTTAGCGACATTCTTGGCAATCGGTCAGGGTAAGGGTAGTGTTCCGGAATGTGGCCGTTTTAGGAATACCGCTTGAGTGGATCGAGCAATAGAGCATCGGTATTCATTATTCTCGACATCATTTTTGGTCAATTCCTTGCTAGAATCGTGTGCACGTAGACAGTGCCCAGCAAACTCGGAAAGAAAGGCTGAGTCACGAAATCCGAAGACATACTTACGGTTGGAGGCCTTCGAGCGGTTGACCTGACTCCATTAGGACGTGAAATCCAATCAATCATGCCATTCAGGGATTCTGCCTTGATCACAGTGCTTTCAATCCTCCTTCCTGAGAATGACAGCTTCAGAGAAGATCAGAATGGGTTGGAAGGATGCGGTCTCGAACAATATTTGCATTTTTCTCCGACTTTGACCCTGGCCAGACCATAATACGATACGGAGAATGCGCCCTACAAAGTGAATTTCCGTCGAATCGTCCTTTTTCGCCTTTGAAAGGTCCATTTCTTCTGAACAGCTCGTATTGATAAGATGACGACACTACTTCTGGAGCTGGGATGATTCTTGGGCCCATTGAAGGAGGATCATCGCGGCAATGTCTGACGACAGTCCAAAATAATCAGATCTCAATTCCCCGAAGAGTCACATGCTATAGACCTGTGCCTGGATTTGTAAACCAATCAGGTGTTCCCATACAGCTCTTTGAGCGTATTGCTCCATTGGTACTGCGTAAGATTTGCACTTGAAGCACTAATTGAAGTCTGAACCTATATGCCACCGCTAGAGATTTATTTCGTTTAATGGGTGGTAGACTTGATTCTTCTTCCATTCGAGCCTGATAGACGAGATGGAGACAAATAGAAATGGCTCGGTCAAGACTGGTGTTACGACAGAGCCATTGGCGATCGTTGGGATGGCCTGTCGCTTCCCCCAGGATGCGACAAATTGTGAAAGCTTGTGGGAGCTCCTGCTCACTGGGAGGTCAGCATTCTCTCCTTGGCCAGAAGATCGAATAAACTCTTCCGGGCACTATCACCCCGACCCTGAGCATGGTGGCACTGTGAGTGAAATCTATAGGGCTGGAAAAAAAGGCGATTAATGCTTCACAGTTTGCTGCCAAAGGCGGCCATTTCATGTCCGAAGATCCCGCTCGATTTGACAGCCATTTCTTCAAAATCACCAAGTCCGAAGTCATCGCGCTAGACCCTCAGCAACGACTAGTACTAGAAAATGCATATCATGCGCTTGAAAACGGTTCGATTGTTCCTAATAACAAAAGTCAAAGAAGCTAATAAGTCCTAGCCGGGATGAGAATGGAGGACATTAGGTCTTCAAACACCTCGGTCTACGTATCAGGCTTCAATCACGACCATCTCTCGCTCATGAATGCTGACAGCGAAAATGCGCTTAAATACAAGGTCACCGGAACCACAGGCTCTCTGCTTAGCAACCGTATCTCATGGTTCTTCGATTTCAAGGGACCAAGCATCACACTCGACACTGCCTGCTCAAGTAGTATGGTCGGGTTTCACCTTGGCTGTCAAAGCTTAAATGCCCGAGAAGTGGACATGGTACGGTGACTTGCTGGCTCGACTTCTTTCTCTGATCGCACGTTGACAAGGACTCAGGCTGTGGTAACTGGAGTAACAGCATTGTATTTTCCAGGCGATGTTACGGCTATGGGATATACTGGCTTTCTTTCTGAAGATGGCCGATGCTTTAGCTTTGACCACCGAGCCAATGGTTATGGTCGAGGCGAGGGTGTCGGGACGGTAATAGTGAAACGTCTCTCGGATGCTCTGAGAGACGGCAATACGATTCGAGCGGTGGTGCGTGGCACTGGAGTAAACCAAGATGGCAATACGCCTGGCATAACGTTGCCTAGTTCTGCTGCACAACAGCAACTAATGGAGGCCGTATATGCAAAGGCAGGACTTCCTCTTGAAGAAACCATGATGATCGAAGCCCACGGGACAGGGACTTCCGCAGGTGACCCTATCGAAGCCCAGGCCATTGCCCGAACTTTCTCCTCGAGATCGAAACAGACCCCACTTTATCTAGGATCTATCAAATCGAACATTGGTCATTTAGAGGGTGCCGCTGGTGTCGCAGGGTAAGATTTCCATGTAAGCAAAGCTACTAGCAAAATTTCTGACAACCAGAAGGATCATTAAATCTGTGCTCATACTTGAGACTGGGATAATTCCTCCTAACTTTGACTTCCAGCAACCGAACCCCAGAATACCGCTGAAGAAGTGGAACGTCCAAATTCCCCAGAGAAGTACTCCTTGGCCCACTTCGGGTATCAGAAGAATATCAATCAATTCATTTGGCGTCGGCGGCACGAATGGCCACGCTGTACTGGATGGCGCGCATGAATATTTTGAGAACGGTAACTTAAACGCAGTAGCTCACCACAACACCTCTTCAGCTACTCCAACACAAGCGCAAGTTGAGCACCTGGTTGACACCATCCAGAATTGTGGGAAGACTCAGACGCTGACCCCGCTGACAAACGGAAATACAGCTGCACATCTCAATGGATACGTTAACGGAGGAGTGGATCCCCACGTAACGAACTCATTGAATGGTCATGTCAATGGTCACACCGAGGCAGAGGACCGCGGAAATAGAACGAATCTTCCAAAACTTATTATTCTAACTGCGTTTGATGAACATGGCGTGGAACGCATTGCTCACTCTCAGGCTAGATATCTTAAGACTAAGACGTTTTCCTCAAAACACGCCGAAGAAAAGTTCTTCAGCAACTATGCTTATACTTTCTCCACCAAGCGTAGCATATTTCCCTGGCGCAGCGCAATAATTGCTAGCGATGTCGCAGAGATGGCGGCAAAGCTGGAATCTTTCGATACAAAATCAATCCGATTTCAGACGCAGAACAACCTCATTCTTGTGTTCACGGGACAAGGAGCTCAGTGGGCTGGTATGGGCAAGGAGCTGATGATTTATCCTGCATTCCGGCAGAGTCTTGCGGCGGCGTCAGATTACATGAAGAGCTTAGGTGCGGCATGGGACCTGACAGAGAAGACTTTCTCGGATGAAATAAATTCAGAGATTCATAAGCCCAGCCTAGCCCACCCGACATGTACAGCACTTCAAGTAGCTTTAGTTGATTTACTGACTTCATGGAACATCAAACCCGTAAGGGTGTTAGGCCATTCTTCCGGAGAGATTGCTGCTGCTTACTGTGCTGGACGATTAAGCCGCGAGGCAGCTTGGAAAGTAGCTTTCTTCCGTGGCCTGGTTTCGGGTCTTCAGTTGAGACGGAAAGGAGCCATGCTGGCTGTCGGTCTTTCCCAAGCGGAGCTATCTCCATACCTAGATCGAACACACCAGCAGACCGATGGCGAGCTGATCATTGCTTGCTTCAACAGCCCGAGGAACCTTACGATCTCAGGAGATGTGAAAAAGATAGAGGCATTGAAAGCGGCTCTGGACGCTGACGGAGTTTTCTCGAGACTTCTGAAAGTTCAAAACGCTTACCACTCCGCTCATATGAATGAGGTTGCTAACGAGTACGCTAAATTGCTCGGAAAGCTGCCTGGCGAAGACACTCATCGATCGGAAAGGGTTGAAATGATATCCTCTGTAACTGGAGAACCAATCGACGATGATTACCTGAAAGCTGATTATTGGGTACAGAACTTGGTCAAGCCAGTTCTGTTCTCAGGGGCGTTTATTGAAATGTGTTTCAGCCCTCGTCGTCGCAGCCAGTCATCATTAAGATTAGATGCGGCTGGCAGCAGCAAGGCAACCGTGATAATGGAAGTTGGGCCTCATGGCGCGCTCCAAAGCGCGATCAAGGAAAATCTAGCAACAAGATCAGAGACTTCAGGATTTCGAGTGCTGGCTCTGGTGAACCGTTCCCTACCCGCTGTTTCAAATGTGTTGGAAACTGTTGGGTTACTGACTTGCATGGGTTTCCCTGTTAACGTAGATTCCGTGAATCAAATGGCCAAATCTACTTTATCTTCACCGCCAAGACTGCTTGTTGATGTACCTGGATATTCGTTCAATCATTCCGATGCATCAGTCTCTGAAAGCCGCTTGAGCAGGAACTATCGCCTTCGAAAATTTCCAAGGCATGATCTTTTCGGCGCACCAGTGGCCGATTGGAACTCCGAAACACCTCGATGGAGACACATTATCAGGCTTTCCGAACAACCATGGCTTAGGGACCACATAGTCACTGGAGCATTCGTATATCCGGGCGTGGGGTATCTTATCGCAGCAATCGAAGCTTGTCGACAAACTCTCGATTCAACATCCACGGTCTCAGGCTTCAGACTCCGCGATGTTTCTCTGAAACGAGCATTAATTATCCCCGACACTCCAGCTGGAGTTGAAGTTAGCATTGCGCTTATGCGGCAAGACGAATCCAGTCTGGGAAGCTCTTCGACGTGGAGAAAATTTGTTATTTCGTCTTATAATCCAGTGGCAGATGATTGGATTGAACACACAACCGGCTACATTGCAGTTGATTACGACAAGGCATTAGGACCCGTCGATCAAGGCCGCGAAGCCAAAGCGGAGACTCAGTACTGGAACGAGAAACTCAAGGAGGTTGAGCAACGGTGCTGCATACCGCTTGACATGGAGAGCTTGTACGATAACTTGTCCACCGCAGGTTTGACGTTCGGTCCGCTGTTTAGGAACTTAGGTAAGCTACAAGGGAGTTCAGATCAGTCTGGTAAGGTGTTTGGCACCGTAACGGTTCCAGATGTCGCAGAAAGCATGCCGCGAAGATTCATGCACGAGCACTTAATACATCCCTCGACCATGGACAGTATGCTCCATCTCTTCATGACTGCTGTTCTAGACTTGACAGGCCAGAAGAACTTGAGCCGGCCAATGGTACCCGTGTTCATCAGAGAAGCTTGGCTGTCTGCTGCCGTTAGCCCTAAGCCGAAAGCTCAATACCTTGGCTATGGTTCAGCCAAACATATTTCTTATGGAAAGTATGAGGCTGGCATCCGAATCTGGGACGCCAAATCCAGGGAAGCACGTGTCCGCATAGATGGCATTCGCTCTGCTCCCTTGGAGGGGGTCGATAACGAGTTAAGCACGACCAGGAATCCGTGCCACGAAATGTCTTGGACGCCATATCTTGAGCTTCTCACACCAGATCCGTTCAAGAACGTGGTTTCAACGAATGCTAAAGAGCATCAAGACGATCTTTTCTGGCTCAACAGATTTCAACTGGCAACTATTGTGATGGTTACAGATGCATTAGAGGAGCTTCAGACTCGACCGCGGTTGCATCTTGATGGTCATCTTTTGAAATACTATCAGTGGTTGGAGCGGCTCCAAAAGCTCATTCATCAAGATTCGGTTTCCGGGTTGACCAAGGCTGAATGGGAGGAGTACCGCAGCTGTGCGAGAAAGAAGAAAGACTTGCTAGATCTTGTCAAGGACCATAACGCAGATGGTAAACTCGCCGTCCGCATGGGAGAAAATATTGCTAGAGTCCTCGCGGGCGAGGTTGACCCATTAGAGCTGATGTTCGCTCAAGACGACCTTCTCGACCAAGTTTATGCACAAGTCGTACAGCTTGGTAATCTACCCGCCCAACAGCAAAAGTTATTTGAGGTCATCAAAGATAATTACAACAATATCAACATTCTAGAGGTGGGTGCCGGCACAGGAAGTTCGACAGCGGCTGCTCTCGACGTGCTACATCCTAAGGCCACACCAGATGACCCTAAACCAGTATCGAGCGTGGGAACCTACACCTTCACTGACATCTCATCCGCGTTTTTCGGAAAAGCCAAAGACAGATTTAGATACTGCAGTGAAATTATGGATTTCAGAGTTCTCGACGCGGAGCAATCAGTCGAATCCCAAGGCATCGAACTATACAAATACGACTTCATCATCGCTGGAAACGTCATTCATGCCACCGCGGACTTGAGGAAGACGTTTAGCAACTTGCGTCGACTGCTGAAACCAGGAGGAAAGATCATCCTCCACGAAGGAATACGCCAGGATCTCTTCTGGTCGGCCATAGCCTTCGGACAATTGAAAGGATGGTGGCTTTCTACCGAGTCTTTTCGCGAGTGGTGTCCATGGATAAGTTCTGTACAGTGGGCGCCTATACTCAAGGATTCGGGTTTTAGTGGGGTTGATTTGGAGTTGAAAGACAGTCAGGATGAGCAATTACATTCGCAGAGTTTGATCATTGCTACTGCCGTCGACGAGATCAAAGGGACCAGGCGCTATGAGTGGGACGAGGTCGCAATTGTCACGACCAGCCGCGACACTCAGTGTTCAAACCAGCTCGTCGAGATTTTAAAGGTGCAACTTGCGAAAGTACTCGGGGTTCAAAAGTGTAAGGTCTTGAACTATCTCGAGCTTGCCTCAATGGACCTACAACGAACTATTTGTGTCTCCGTTGTAGATTTGGAACGCGCAATCTTACCAGATGCTAGCGCTGCCGAGTTCTCCAATATCCAACAGATGCTATGCACGTGCAAAAGCCTTTTGTGGGTCACACAAGACATCTTTTCGCATCCGGAATTTGCTATGATTGTCGGTCTGCTTCGCACTGTTCGTTGGGAGCGAGACATTGACGATGTCAACCTCGTTACGCTTTCCTTCTGCGGCCGTGGCTATTCCGATTCTAAGATCGCGGAGGTTATTGGCAGGCTCTCCAAACAGCAATTCGACGGAACCATGCCACGAGAGAATATCAACGGCGAGTTCCTCTTCAAAGACAACACTTTCCTGACAAGTCGTCTTGTGGAGGCTAAAGGGGCAAACGAAAACTCAGTGTCTGCCTTTTCACGGCCCAGACCGTCTCTGCAGACATGGTCGGAGGCGAAGAGGCCGATTAAGCTGGCAACCGCCGCACCTGGTTTATTGGACAAGCTGGAGTGGGTGACCGACAAAGTTTATGACGAACCTCTGAACGAGTATGACGTCGAGATCGAGATAAAGGCCGTAGGTCTGAATTTTCGGGATCTCATGATTGCTATGGGAGAGCATATGGCGTTTGGAATGGGTAGTGAGGGTGCGGGTAAGTTGACAGCCATAAATCCACAGGCATCACTGCCGCGAAACTAACACTTAACAGGTATCGTCACTCGGGTCGGTTCCAAGGTCACCGACTTGCACAAAGGGGACCATGTAGTCCACGTTTGTGGATCCGAGACCATGGGCTGCTTCCATACTTTCACGCGTCTCGACTCCAGAGTCGTGGTTAAAATACCAGACTCCCTGTCGTTCCATACTGCTGCCAGTCTATCCGTGGTGTATGTCACAGCCATTTATTCGTTGGTGGACGCCGGGCGCTTAGAGGCTGGTGAAAAAGTGCTGATACACGCCGCTGCCGGTGGAGTTGGTCAAGCTTGCATTCAGCTTGCCAAAAACATAGGGGCAGAGATCTTTGCAACTGTATCTTCGGCCGAGAAGAAAGAGGTACGACTTTTGCTATGAATATTTTGAACTGGACTGACTCGATTTAGTTGTTGATGAAGGAGTATCAAATCTTAGAGGATCATATCTTCTCAAGCAGGGATTTGAGCTTCGTAAAGGGAATATTGCGAATGACGAACCAAAGAGGTGTCGATGTCATCGTGAACTCGCTTTCTGGAGAAGTAGGTTCTCCTCAATATTCGGAAATGAACTATGTTGACAATCCATCAGGCTTTACGACGCTCTTGGGATCTCATCGCGCCATTTGGACGTTTTGTTGAGATCGGCAAAAAGGATGCTCAATCTAGTGGCAGGATCGAATTGACTCCATTTCTTCGCAACGTCACCATGACAAGCGTTGAGTTGCCCACAATGATGAGGAATCGACCACAGCTAATCAAGCGTTTGACTACTGAGTCTATTCGACTATACCTCGATGGCAATGTACGAGAGGTGGTCCCTGTCACTGTCATGAGCTACTCCCAGATTGAAGACGGGATGCGCATGCTCCAGTCAGGAAAAGGAACGGGCAAGATGGTTTTTGTTCCGTCCGCGTCCGATACAATACCACTCGTTCGACAGACTCCTCCTGCGTACCGTCTTAATCCTGATGCTTCATACGTTCTCGCCGGTGGCCTTGGCGGGTTGGGTCGAAGCATTGCATTGTGGATGGCAGAGAAAGGCGCGAGAAATCTCATCTTCCTTTCAAGATCTGGCAAAATTACCTCGGCAGTGGAGACGATGTGTGCCGCGCTGTCAAGAAGCAATTGCAGGGTGTCCATTTTCAAATGCGACGTTAGTGATAAAAAGAGCCTCGCAGAGGTTCTTGAGAAATGCAAAGAAGATATGCCTCCAATCAAGGGCGTAATTCAAGGCGCTATGACTCTCCAGGTAAAGGCTATAAAATGATGCGAAGCGACCAAAGCTGACTTCAATGTCTAGGATGGCATGTTTGAGAATATGACGCACGAGGCCTTCCAAACAGCAACCAAGCCTAAAGTTCAAGGATCATGGAATCTTCATGAGCTGCTTCCCAAAGACATGGACTTTTTTGTGCTTGAGTCGTCGGCGACCGGTATCTTGGGCAACCGTAGTCAAGCTAACTACGCAGCCGGAAACACATATCAAGACTTTCTAGCCTGCTATCGCTGCTCCCAGGGGTTACCAGCCTCGTCGATAGACCTTGTCCAAGTTTTATCCGTGGGTTACGTCGCTGAACACCGTGAGCGAACAAGGGTGGCAAAGCACCTGGGAAATATTTTCGAAGCCTTAAGGGAAGACGAAATGCATGTCCTTCTAGAATATCTCATGGATCCTCGAAAACTTGCGCCGGCACAGCTCATCACAGGGCTCATGGATCTAGCGACGTATCGAAGCCGGGGAATGCCACCTCCCACTTATCTTTCGTACCCCTTATTCACTAGGTTGCGCCAGACCGGTACATCTCAGGCAAGTAGTCAAGAGGGAGACTCTGATCAAAATGTTGGCGCTTTGTTAAGCACAGTCACTCGCCTAGAGGAAGCTACAGCGATAGTGACAGGCGCTCTGCGAGCGAAGTTAGCATCTCTGCTTTCCGTGCCGCTTGAAAATATTGATCTAGCGAAATCAGTGAGCTCAAATGGAGTGGATAGCTTGGTAGCAATGGAGCTGCGAGCCTATCTCATTAAGAGTCTCAAGGCTGACGTGCCGGTCTTGGACATCATGGGAACTCTCAGCCTTGGTGATCTATCGAAGAAGATCGCGAGCGTGAGTGAGTTAGTTGACATCAAAGAGAAGAATATCGTCTCAGAGTGATTCATAGAGAGACGCCCAAGGTCCTGAGAAAAGGGCCCGGCTTAATGTTATTGTCATTCGGCGAATTTGGTGATAGCGACGTTTGCTGGAGGAATGCTACTGTATTGCATAGTCGTCGAATTATCAGAGTAAGGCGCGAGTAACGTCAGTAACAGTTGCATTCATGAAAGCTTGAGACTTCAGCGGTCTTTCATAGAAGAAATGGAATTCTTGCCAACGGTCAATTGATTCTCCGATGCGATGCTTGGCAACATCCGAGATCATGTGACCAGGGGAATTGCGGGCAGAATCACGGCCCCTAAAGTGCGGTAGATCTGCGACACTAATGTGTTATGAACAACGGGGGCTATGCACCTGCAGCCTCATGCAAGGCCACAAATCTTCAAAACTTCGCCAGGACATCGTACGG
Source organism: Pyrenula massariospora (assembly GCA_021030905.1). Taxonomy (NCBI): domain Eukaryota; kingdom Fungi; phylum Ascomycota; class Eurotiomycetes; order Pyrenulales; family Pyrenulaceae; genus Pyrenula; species Pyrenula massariospora. The sequence continues at coordinate 1,133,773 of JAGFMI010000005.1, forward strand.
AGGCTCCAAACCTTTAACAGATCCCAATGTGTAATTTAGCACAGGCATGTAACACCACTCAGGCTTGCCTTGACCGGCACTCCAGAAGCCTGCGAAGCGATGACGACTCAGTACCGCTTGCCAGATGAGTTCGAACTCGACGATCAAACCTCCCTCAATGCTTCTGACAATAGCCTCGACCTCGATCAGGATGACTACGAAAGACAAAGTCTGACAAGGAATGAGTTTCAGAAATACCCTAAGTCGCCTAACGGTCTCGTTCGATGGACGTCCCTCTTCTCTAGATGTCTAGGAAAAGCTTTCGGCCACGCTTCAAGACCGTCCAAGTCAAAAGGCTCTCATCTCCTGCGAAGGCAACAGATCCGCCGAATAGGATGCCTCTTTCATGCAGTTGCTATCGGTCTCTCCTTTTTGATCGTCTTCACTGCCGTCTTTCGACCCTCTTATACCAACCCTCCTTCTCGATATCACGAACTACGCCAGATCGCAGAATCCTCCAAGGCTGACGGCCGTGCAAATCCCCGAAAAGAGAAGATCTTCATAGCCGCAAGCATATTCGATCCTACGGGCAATCTTGCAAAGGGTCCATGGGGGGAGTCTGTGCAACACCTTATATGGCTCCTAGGCAGCAAGAATGTGTTTTTAAGTGTCTATGAAAACGACGCTGGCAATGTGGCAGGGGAAGCCCTTGAAGCCTTCAAACGCAGCATTCCATGTGAAAAAGAAATAATCTTCGAGCCACATTTGGACGTCACCTCGATCGGAACGGTGACAATTGCTGGTGAGGAGCGCATCGACCGCATCGCATACCTCGCTGAAACCCGAAATCGAGCCTTGCGTGCTCTTGATCGTTCACGCACAAAGTACGACAAGGTTCTTTACCTGAACGATGTGATTTTTGACCCTGTTGAAGCTGTACAACTCTTATTCGCCACTAACGCCGCTACGGACGGGCTTACTAGTTATCGCGCTGCCTGCGCTGTTGATTTTATCAACCCATTCAAGTTCTACGACACCTATGCTACACGCGACCTCGAAGGTTATAGCATGGGCATTCCATTCTATCCTTGGTTCACAAACGCCGGGCATTCCGCTAGTCGTAAAGACGTCTTGGCTCAAAAGGATGCCGTCCGTGTTCGAAGTTGTTGGGGTGGAATGGTAGCGTTCGATGCCAAGTATTTGCAAGCCAAGTATGAGCAAATTGATGAACTTAGTGTTGCCGGACGAGCTTTGGCTAAGCCTGAAGACTTCCACGGCTTCCGATTCCGTGCTGAGCAAGATACCTACTGGGAAGCCTCTGAATGCTGTCTGATCCATGCAGATATACAAAGCCCAGAGCCCGATCACGGAGGTATTTATATGAACCCGTATGTTCGCGTTGCCTATAGCTCGACCACACTGTCATGGCTGGGATTCACGAGACGATTTGAGCGTTTATACTCGCCGGTCCACAACCTTCTGAACCATTTGGTCGGCTTACCATGGTTCAATCCAAGACGTGGCGAAGTCCCCGGGACCATAATCACAGAAAAGGCCTGGGTCTGGGATTTATTTTCTCCCGTAGGGTCTTTTGAGATGGTTGAGAGAAATGCAAGTCACGCCGGGTTTTGTGGAACACCGCAACTACAGGTGATGAGAAAAGACAAATTACCGGGACAGAAACCGTGGGAATCCCTTCCAGCACCTTCTTGACTGGATGTCGTGGAGTTTTGTTTGATAAGATGTGCTACCCTTACGCTCAGTTTTGGTCACGGTTGGTGGCCTTTGGAGGAAACCACGTGACTCTTGACCCACGCTAGGGCATGAACAGGTTCTCTTGCAGCAGAAGGGTGATCCACGCATTGGCTATAGGTCGGATCGGTATCGACTACAAGCCTTCTCCTTTCTCCAGTGACCTATACCTTGGAGAAAGTCGATCAGAGGTTCGTCAACGTTCCTTCAATACCAGCGGTAATCTTCTGGGATGAGCTTTATTCGGCGGTCCTCTGCCGCAGGAGAGATCGCTATACTAAAATAAGCGTCAAAGGACAGTACTAGGGAAAAAAGAATATCTTGGCGAATGCAGCGGGCTTTTTGGGCATTTTTCACTAAGAAATCCGAGCTGAAGAAGCAGCTGCGGCTCACTGATCCTTTTGAAGGGGGATTTACACTATCACAATGTTTGGATTTGAGGCCATGACTCCTGCTTGCGCCTTTGTAATTGTCGGCTGTAGGTCAACAAAATTTAGATCTGTTTGAGATTTGAAGAAGGAGAGCTGGTAATGATCGATGCGGTACTACAGTGCTTAACCTGGCCCATATACCAATTCCACATCCTCATGTGTTGCGAGAATACGGTACGGCCTAATTGACTGGACGGAGTTTATCAAAAATATCTGCAAAGCTACAGCTCAAGATGAGGTTTCGGGGAATTAGGAAGGAAGAGTAGGAGGGGAAGTTGAAAAAGTAGAGAAGAGGACTATTGAAAATTTACTGCCGCAGTCATTGGGGAAGAGCATTATCTTCATGAAGAGCGCATTCTTTCTAAACTCAAATCTCGCAAGCGAATATTCTCCCAAAACTCAGATTTCGTCAAAAGACGTCACGGATCAATGGAAAACATCCAGATAGTGACATTATCAGGACCTGAGCAGGTCAATCGAGACTATTGGGCTGCCTCCTGTCCAGCAGGTCATAGCAAGGCCGTCCATTGGATCCGTAGGCACGCTTTCCATCGGTTGATCCATTTGCACATCGTCTTCAGCTAGGATTGACTGGAAACGGCTGATTTGGGCATCCTTTCGAGGTACCTTTCTGTAGATTGTCCAGATCCCCTCTCGAGATTTCCTGGATATGTTCGGCCGCATATTTGAAATCATTAACGTTGATGCAGTCAGTGTCGTCGATCCGTCGCTGGTGTCCACTTGGGCTACCAGTAGGGCTGCCGCTCTGGATTTCTTGATTGAGCTCGACCAGAGCGTCGAAAAGCAAATTGACAAGAGGAAGCACGACAAATGTGACGACATTTTGGGAGATGGGAGTTTCATTGGTGATAAGTCGGTATGAGTCGGCAATCAAGTACTGCGCCATCACAATCATAAAGTAGTGCGCGTTTCTCCTGATCCTGGCAATCTCCGGGTCGTCATTACCGTCTCCTGAGAAGACTCCGACACCGGCCGCAACGTTCAACACGACCGTGTGGAAGAAGGCCCCTAACGAGAGCCCGAGATAGAACACATTTACGCGGTCAATGAATTGGAGGATCTCGGTCCGCGCTGCCTCAATGTACGTATTGATGTCACGTTTATCATGCGAGTCGAAAAGTCCTAAGCTGCGTTTCTTCTTTTTCGGTGAGGGATAACCCTGCTTGCAGACGTCATCCGCGGCAATGCGTTGGAAGACATATTGGGATTGATTTTGTATCGAAGTTATGAGTATGTTTGAATATCTGCCGAGATCTTCGTGCGAGACTCCTGCAAAGAGCTTTTGTTGATCGCTCAAAGTAATACCATCTACCCTAAGATCCCATCCCTGGTTGGGACCTGTTGGTGGGACCAGTCCAACACTAAGTTTTGTGTTCGGGCAAGCAGTGTCAAAGGGGAAAACGAGCTCCAAAAGTCCCGATCCTGACTTTGCAAGTCGTAGAGTCAAGGTATGGCCATCGAAGTCTAGATTATTTGCTCTCTTGCTGATCGTCGATAAATTTCCCAGGTTACTGAGTTGCTCAGCCAGGTTCGGACCTCCTGCTCTTGAGGAAAAAGCCTTGTAATATTCAGACCCTGTGTCTCTTCTAGATTCGGTGTCCCTGGCGAATAGATTCTTTCCTGGGAGCGAGCCATTTCCTGGGAGGTGACCGAGAGCGTCTCCCAATTTCTTACTCCACCCGTCCACAAGAGGGTCCGTGGAGGGAGCTGGCGGTGGTTGTGGCGCGGAATAAACAAAAAGATTTGGTATGAACGAACCGAGCAGAAGTAGACAATACATGGATTAGAAGACTACTATGAAAATTGGAGGATCTGAAATCTAATCTAGACAGCTCACCTTCTCGACACATCATGGGTATTTAATAATTATGGCATTTCTTTAGCGAACAAGCCTGTATTTGCAAGCTCAAGCCCACGAGGACATCGCCATTCCCATGAAACTCAAGAATCCGTCCAGGACAGCCCATCATTTGTAGAATCGTAGGCTGGGAAGTATGGAGCCTTGTTGAGCTTGAATAGTTGTTCGGCCCTTGACCGAGAATCAGGCGATGCTCAAGGCTTGAGTGCCTCCATTCCTAAGTCGGTTTGCGGAAAGGTTGCATTTGGTAAGCCAGACCTATGTCGTCCACCGCACCGCCTTGCGGAATGACGTTTAGGCGAAAAGACAACGGCAAAAGAAACGATTGTCCGAAACGGAGGGCGCTTTTCAGCTTTGGAAATGAGAATAAAGGAATGTGATGCGGCTAGCATTTACCTCATCACCAGAACGGAGCAAGGATAGCATTCACATCGAGGACTCTTGAAGTCATACTCAAGGCGGTGTGACGGCGGTCTAAGCAGCCGGGAGTCGCACTATTTTCGGTTGCTACCGGGCACAAATGTAACATTTTCCGAGCAGTAAACCCATGCAATGAAGATATTTAAGTATCGTCTTAACATGTTGGGGACCGATATAGCCAGCTGTTGGAGTCTTGACATGGATTAGATTCAGACGCAGATACTCAGAGCTTGACGATTACCTCAAAGAAATTGTCCAGAATGTCTTCCAGGGCGACTTGGGTACATTCATGAGCAATTTCCCGCGCATAAAAAGGAAAATGTTCGAAGATAACCATGAAAACTACCCATCATGCTTAGGATTCCTTTTGCCTGCACCAAGCAAATTCATGCCAATCTAAGAGCTTCTAGAGCAAATGTCAACACTATCTGGAGTGGACCTTACCGACTTTTGTACCATCACCGAAGTGAACGTATCTTGAGGCCACATCTACACTTCACAAACCTTTTTGATGATCGATTGCATGGTGGCTCCTAGAAGGCGACCTCTCGTTGCCAAAGGTATGTCACTGTAATCTCTGTCCTACCATTCAACAGTCGTAAACTTCTGGCGTGTGCAGTAGTCTAGAGAGTAATGGATCACCGAGCTCTGCGTGAATCCATGTGAAGGTTTGAGAGTGACGGGTGGACGAAGCATTCACGTTGTCACAACAAACTAACATTAGTGCAAACACTGGATATATAAACATACTTCACCCTCTTCTTAGCCCAACGAAAGCTGGTACTTTCATCATTTTGGTTCGCTCGCTGAGATTGAATTTCCTCCTCATAACTTTACACCGCCCTCGACGAGCGAACTGCGCTCACAGTTGGGCACGTCTTGAATGTCGTAGCTCAGGCCTTCGCAAAATACCTCCTTAGTCGCTCAATGAACTTCTGACAAGCTGAATATCTTCCTGCAACGGCCCTGATATAGGTTCTAAGCTTTTATTGGTGTGGTGCCCAACTAATACCAGGATGGCATCTTCGACAGTCAAGACGCCGGGACCGTACTTTTCAGCCAGGGCGGCCGCCAGAGGCAAACGTACTCCGCTCACGAGGGCTGAGAATGCGCCGTCTGTCACCGTAACTTCTGTAAGTTGCTTCTCACATTACACCAGCAGGCCTTGACAATCTAGACCTCATACTCAGCTCACTTCTCGAAACAGCCTTCAAAAGAACAAAGCTCTGCTCCCTGTTGTCCTTCTTCTAGTCAGTGCTTCAAAGACGATCAGAAATCGGGGCAGAGAGGTAGGCTACACCAGCCTACACTTCAATCTTCAACATTTGCTTCTTCTTCTTCTGATCCAGACGCTATTGACAACATCGACGACGACAACGACATGACGGGTTCTACTTACATGGAAGATGTCGTCAAGAATTTTAAGAGGATGAATCTCCATAGCGATGATGGCAAAGGTGAGTCTGATGATGCAGCCGGCCTTTCACATGCGTTTTGTTGGTCATCTAGTCCTGCTTCTCTCTCCCACCAAACCAGTGATTCTTCCAAGCGGCTAACGGAGCGAAGGCCGCCCTGCGATGTCCGTGATGGTAGAAAATAGCCACAGGAGCGAGAAGAGCCGTATGAGTACATTACCTCATCTTAGCATCACCGCGCATTGACCGAGTTTCTTGAAGACACTGCAACGCCATCTGATACTGTTGCTGTTCCAAGCAAAGTGCAGCCAGGCACTTATACTTTTGACGATGAGCCTCCAAACCTACGCGGTGACCCTCAAAATTACGCTTGGCAGGATACTGAGGTAATTTTCGATCCGAACGGAAGTGGCAACCTGATGATCGTGCAAAAATCACCAAGCTCAGACGAGAAGACTAAGTCTAACACACCCGCTACACACAGCAACAGTCAACCATCACGCTTCACCGGAGAAGGTAGCCGTACTGAGACACTTCCACGGCCAGAGACCAGCAATAAGGACAGCCAATTAGTCGCCTCAGGCAAGACTTCTCCCCGTCCTGACACTCATGGTGTTACCTCTGAGTTCACCAGGGAGGGTATGCTGAAGCGGATTTTCCGCCCTGACCAAGCCTTCAACCTAAAGTCTAGCGCATCAACCTCCCGGTCTCCACTTAGCCAATTACCTGTTCAGGGAAACACCATTGCGGCGAATCCTCTGAAGAGTTCACATGTTAAGGAAGTGAAGAATGCTCCGGCCGGCGGAAGAGTGTTTATCGCACCCTACGATTACACGGCAAAAGAGTTCAACGAGCTCAGCTTCAAGAAAGGAGATCGCCTCACGCAGATGAAAGATGTTGACCTCAATTGGTTCGTTGGGCAGGATCAAGCCGGTCGCACCGGTCGCGTTCCTAAGAACCACATTCTTCCTCCTGCAGATACTACCAACAAGCATAGTCTTACTGCAGAGGTTGATGCTGAAAAGGAAACTGACGTACCTACTTTATCTACTAGTCATAAGAAGCAGCAGCCGCTAACACCTCAACCGCATCTCCAGCAACCTCCTCTTCCGAAGGATGCTCTGGACGACCCTTCAGGCTCACCTGCTCCTGTTACTGTCTCGCCTGAAACACCAAAACCTGATCCTGACCCTAATTCCGACAAGCCAGAAACCCCATATGATCCGGCACTATTTCGTTCCGTCATCCTGGAATATCTCCCAGATACAGCAACACTAACTCTCGTCTCCAGCCTAGTCGCAAACACCGGCAAAGTCGAGTCCATGACCCTAGATCTCTCAAAAGCAAAGGCCCGCGTTACCTTCATTGACCCCGCCGCGGCGCGCCACCTCGTCACATCCAACCTCGACGGAATCAAATTCAGACTCCGCGGCACAACATACACCACAAACCTCTCCCTTGACGGCGTCGTGGAACCCATCAGCCTCGTCCTGCAAACGCAGCTCGACTGTGGTGCAACCAGATGCGTTCGCGCGATCCGCGTCAGAGCAGACATTGACATTTGCGTCGTTACGGGGGCGGCAGAGCGCCACGGGGGCGGTGAAGCGGAGTATATCGGATTTGAGGCCTTGGATCGGGGTGGGGCGGTGGTGCTTTGGCGGTGGGCGAGTATTAAAGAAGCTGTGAAGTTCAAGAAGGGACTAGAGACGGATGGGGACTTTGCAAAATGTACCGTGTTCTTTAGTCCGGATCCATGCGAGGGGAAGGGAGGGAGGAGAGGGATGGGACGGGTGGAGAGGAGCGAGTAAGCAAGCAAGAAAGATGGCTTTTTGCGAAGGGCTTTGTGAGTCACGAGGGGACATGTGAGAGATTGGAACAGGTCTGGCAGCAAATGATTGTTGGCGCCTGTCTGCGCATCTGAGGCCCTTTTTGTGGAGAAGTAGAGGAAATTTGAGAGCGAAACATGATTGTCACCATGGCATACGGAGCTCGAACATATTCAGGTCAATGGTCTTCAGATCACTGGGGATTACAAACGAAAAAATAGACAAATAGAACATTGGACGTGAATAATGGGATATTTCTCCAAGACAGAATATGAGCATTGAGAGATGGCCCCAAGACCTGGTATGACATTGGAGACAGCTAAGTACCGATCAATGTCCTATGCCCTGGGGGTTAAGATGTCCCCTAATGTTTTCTAAAAGGTGTTTCTTTGAGCTGAATATCCGATTTGAAGGGCCGTATCGGCCTTGGAAAGTATACGCGTGGGATAAATGCTCTCCATCACGTTTGACCAAAACATTGAACACATGCGATCTTTTCTCCCAAGATATCGCCGTTTTCCCTTTCTGCAAGTAACGACACGCTCGTGGACGGCATTTCACTTCATCTCCCGCCGTCGTTACTAACATACTCCAAGACATCGGTTCTCTTGTCTATGTCAAGATCTCTTTCAGCTGTCTCGCTCTTCGTGAGCTTTCTTTTTGTCTTAAATTTGCTATCTATCAGAACGTTATCTCTTCGTAGCGGCTTCGATACTCCGTTCAAGTGGAGCACTTTTTGGTTCGTTTTGTTTTATTTTAAGGTTGATGACCAACACATGATTATTTGACCTTCTTTTGACTTGCGAGAAGTGTAATGACATGAAATTGATCGTCTGCAAAAGGACTTCCAGGCCATATTACGTAAAGCTGACCATGAATATGTGACAATCAAGATTCATATCTGCGTGGACAGCTCGTATTGTCAGTAAAGCTGACCTCGGCTCCTTCTTGCTAAAGAGACTTTGTCGTCTATTAAATGTGAGGTCTTCAGCGCACTATTTTTGTGATAAAACAAATTGTTTTCAAGACCATGTTAACAGTAGTTTCATGTTTCAGAACCGCCATACCGCGAAAAGCTTCTGGATCAAATGCGAACATGTCTCTTAGCGGCGCATCAGCGGCGCAACAGTGGCACAGCAGTGGCACAGCGACAGTCAGCGGCACGTCAGCGCTTTGATTGTCTGGGTGGTCTCGAGTCTGAGAACACAGCGTCTACGGCTCTTGTCCAAGATCATGCCTTGTCACAATTGGCATTCAAATGCCCACTGCATATCGTACATCGTCGTTTCGTGAAGCGCTGGAGCAGAAAATAGCGATAATGGCCCTGAATATATTTGGGCTTCGGATGTCGGGGACGAATCAATCGTAATGGCTCCTCGGCCTCGTGAAAATGCCCCTGGCTTAAAAATTCTCTTGACGATGGGTATAAAGGCAACCTTAGGTTCACCGGGAAAGAGGATCCCTATACTGATTCATAGAGCAATCTTGCATATCTGCATCACGGGCAAACTTTGTCGACTCCTAGATTCCCATATAGTGAGTAGCCAAATGGCGGTATTCTCCTCCAGACTGCTGACCTCTTAGGACTTTCGAGAACACCATCTTTCTCATTCGAGTTCGATTTGCTAGATATGGCTGACTTATTCATCGCGATTTACGAAGGTGATCACAACGACGTCCCACACTGGTCCTTTGCCTCCAGAGGGGACTACGGCGACGAGGAAATCTTCGAAGCGCGCGGCATCACGGGACACGGCTTCACGTATCACACAAGAACCGTCGATTTGGAAGCATCTGAAAGTTTGGACAAGCTGATCAAGATCGGCCGTATCGAGGCCGACGTCTGGCCGGAGGCTCCAGATGTCTTTCGGAGCGTTCCTATGAGCGATGCGCCGGGATGGAACTGTCAGAATTGGGTGGTGGCTGTGATCAATAAATTGAGGCAGACGGGTTTCCTGGAAGAGGATACGGCCGGGACGGCTTATATTAGTTCCATGTACCAGAGAAAGTGGAGGGATTACTAGCAAAACTAGCGGAGAGTTCTTATCCCTTGGCGAATGGATCCTCACAGTATCAATATCAATTCACCATTCGGTGTACTACCACATCTCTTGCGTAGTCCTCAACGTATTTCCCGATTCCGACCTCTGGCAAGAATTGATACCAGTCTGGAGCTGCCTTGGAAAAGCCAGTGTGAAGAGCTTTGACGTACTCCCAGTACTCTGGATACCCACCTCCAGTATCCCAGTCAACAATTCCCATGATTTTCAGGTTATTCTTATTATCAACAAGGATATTCCGAGGGTGAAGGTCCCCATGTGTCAGGACAATGCAATGATCCACGCGAAATACCGGCCGGATGAGCTCCACTTCCGCGGTGGAGGCGTGATGCTCGCTGAACAGGAAGTCGTTGAACTCGTGTTCGTTTTCCACAACAGACGAGCTTTCTCGGGTCCAGCGGCGTTTGTCTTTGCAGCGAAGCGGACTGCCAGCTCCTAGGTAGCCCTCTTTTGAGGGAAGGGGTAAGCGCCTGAGGCTGGAAAAGATAGCATTTAATTGTTGTTGAATCTGCACCTTTTGAGCGAATCCGAGCTCTATCCAAATGCTTTGGAGGGATATACCAGGTATGAAAGTCATAAATGTATAGAAGCGATTCTTGTTCTGGAGCATCCCAAGAGGCTCGGGAATAGGGATTTCGCTGAAAGAGCTATGGGCCCGTACGTGGTCAAGGTTCATTAGCTCCGTCGTGCCATCGGATTTACATATCTTGACCACGATGTCCGGCTTGATTTTCACCACAGCTTTGGAGTATAGTTGATGTATCCACTCGCCTTTTTCCAAAAGTTCCAGGAGCCTAGTGCGTGAAGGAGAGGGCTGGAGTGGCCTCTCGTAACTAGTGATCACACTTGGAGGACTCTCATAGAGAATATTAGCAAGCCCTTGTGACAGGGGAAGGCGAATATCCAAGGTCCCATCAATGGGCAGAAAATACTTCCACCGAACAGCGGCATCGGAATCAGACGGCCCTGCTCTGTCACGTCAGTAGGCGTTCTTCTGCTCGCCAGATTCTCCAGCCTCACCAGGGGGTTGCGGCTGTTCTGTGATCTTGTTGCATTCTGCTCGGTAGTTGCGGGCTTGTTCTCGCAGCTGCGGCCAGAGATCGATAGCCGGGTTAGCTTTCGTGATCTTCCCGAGATTATCGAGTGTGGTCCGATTGAGTGTCGTCAAAAATTCTTGTCGTGCCTTGTCATCTGTGTCCCCAGTAGCCGTCACTGGCTCCATATTAAGGCCTGTTCCTCGCAGCTATGTTTCTTGAAGTCTTGGCCTTTTACGATGACCGTTTGCATGTTGGATGAGGTGTTAATAATTCGAGGTTCGCAGCACTAAGTATCTGCTGAGCCCCGCCGCAGGTTCAAGTCGAAAACCATTCCCTCGATTTTACACCAAGACTACACATCCTTCAAACCCTCAAGTAAGATTCCCTAGAAAATTTTTCCAAGAACTGGATGCAACCGAAAGCATGTCCACCTTCATCCCGAAATGGCCTGCTATCGGTGATAGGTTCACCGCTTGACAGAGCTTACATGATCAAGGAGAGACGGCATCCAAATTCACAGCCACCGCCAAAGCCTCTTCACCATGATCTCCATCTGCGATGACTCTACCCGGCTGCCAATTATAATTCAGCTCGTCATACGTTTACGCCAATCTCGAAGCGACAGACCCTTTTGCATCGATAATAGAGCTGTTTCGCCCCCAATGAAGGTAATTCACTTTGTGTCCCTGACGGCGGCTCGCGTTCGGATAGCTCAACGTCTAATTTCCCTGTGCAGAAGAACAATGTTCCTTCTACCTTAACCTTGTCTTGTCGCTAATGCAAGTGAGAGCTTAATAGCTGCAGATGCAAGTTCACATGCATTCCAGTATTGCCGCTTACGAACTAGAGCAACTACCAATGGAATTTGAGGAGTCGCCCAAAGTTATCACCGCCGCAGGCACCAAGTTTCAGCTTGTGTACACCATAAGGGCAAGCCACAATTCAAATCTTGGTTACCATGCCTCTTACTAGTTTGAATCCTCATTGCTGCTACACATCAGACAAAGAAATGACCTCTGCGCAGACGTGATGTGCTCCCTCGGTTCTCAGGTTGAACGGCCGTATCAGAGCCTCTGCTGTGCTTGGTTAAGAGCAGCGCCTAGCTCGTAACGGTCCGAAGCGACGGGAGCAGGTATTAAGCCTGCTAGCAAGCTGACACACTGAGGGGCACGTCCTTAGGGATCTATAAGAGCTGGTAAGATCTGCGTTGTCCCTTCCGTTCCCAGTTGCACGAACTTAAATTCTGTCCTGCATATTTACCGTTTCTCCTATATCTGTTTTCCGCACTTTAGTCCCTTCCGAAGATAGGACACGGGCCATCAATCAACGTCGGTAAGCACGGCACCATCTCTCCCCGCCTAGGAGTGTCTCTAGAACCCTTAAGCTACCCCATTTTCCTTTCCTGTTCGATATCTTTCTAGTAACAACTCTTGACATGGTTCTGAATCCGTTGGCTGGGTGGCTTTTGCTGAGATTTCGATCTACATCTTTGACCATCCCCGTTCTGAAGCCCAAATTTATCAAGCCGCATGTGGCTGTCACCATGGACAGTTTAGTAGGATCTGGTCACACTGCTCACATCGATCGAGAGCAGAGATATTCCTGTCGCGAGACCACCGGCGACCTCGCCGATTGAAAGAGATTAGTATCTGGGCTTTGAGGAAGCAATATCGTCTATGAACATCTTTCATTCGCTCGAGGCAGGAAATTAAAAAGCTGCGAGCGGCAGAGACCTACACCACGACATGACAGCTCGGACACGCTGTCCTATTGACTTCGGTAGCATCTTGTCAAATTCAATGTCGCTGAACGACGAGAAAAAGACTCCTTAAAAAAGTATAAATGCCTCCTCTCCTCTACGTGAACATTTCCTCCCCTATACGCTTTAGCACCAGTCTCTCCTTCATCAAGTCGCAGCTTCTTTGTCTCTCTCTCCCCCAATCCCTCGTTCTCAAAAGCCAGACAACGTCATCCCCACCCAGCACAATCATGCACATACCAATCCTCCTATCTCTCCTCACCACCATAATAGCCCTCACCACCGCCCACCCCACAACCTCCCCGGCCAAAGACGGCCTCCTCTCCCCCCGCCAAGACCCGGTCAATATATGCAACGGCGGCGGCGGTCATCCGGGAACGTTCGGATTCAAGGAGGGAAGCAGCTGCAGCGCGTCGGGGGGCTATGCCTGCTCGTTCAATTGCTATGACGCTGTGAGTGAAGTCTACACTGTGGAGACACTGGAATGGAAAGGCTGACGCTGGTTTACTTTTGGTGCAGGTTCAATGCCAGAATGGACGTTGGACTGCTATTGCGCATTGTCAGGCGCCGAGGTGCGGGGGGAATGGGAATGGTGGGGTGGTGTGCTGGTAGATGGTCGCTTTTCTTTTTGGAAAGTGGAGAGGTGTGGAAAGTACCGTGGGTGGGAGGGGTGAGTCTTTTTGGGGGGAGATTTCATCCATGCGATAAGTCTGGCTGGTGCTGGATGCATGGATTTCAAGACTTCTGGAGATCGATTTTAACTGTCTTTATTTCCTTCTCCGCTTTCTTGTGCTGTTCTGCGCTCAATTGATGCTCAAATATTTATTTGAGTAATCTTACTGTCCTCGTGAGATTCTCTTGCCTGGTGATTGTTTTCAGTGCTCAGGTTTAATTGGAGTAAGAATCTTAGGCTAACGTGAGAAGTTTGAACTTGCGATGGTAGAAGCAATTGAAAATGCAATCAGGGTGCAGCAGTCTAAGGACTAGGTAGGTAAGTATGTATTCGCCCGATGCTTGTCAGTAAAGGGCGAAGCAATCTCATTGCCATGTGTCATCTTGGGGAGGCTCAATAAGCCTATAAGTCCTCCCACAATCACTTCGCTCCTCACTTTGTCGCCTTCCCTTTGGTCTAACCCTTCCCACCAGCGCCCCTCTTCGTATGGCCTTTCCCGCCGACATTCTTCGTTACCTTGCCTTTACCGCTTTTTGCTCCTTCTGTATTCAGCATGCGCCTTACTTTCTGCTCCTGCTTGAGCTCGCCCATCTTTCGTGACATCTTCTGAACCACATGCTGCAGGCTTTCCAATTTGTGTTGTCTTTCCATTTCGCTTTCATTCGTGTCAGATTCGTCCTCGAAATCGCTCTCGGAGCTGTTCATGCCTCCAGTAACGGAAGTCGCACGCTCACGGTTGTGGGTGAGGTTGTTGGTGTGGATATTACCATGACCAATATCAGAGGCATGAAGACGTTTCGTTGAGAGCGGTCCACCTCCAGACGCCCTATTTGCGGTTTCCAAAGAGCTTTCGTCCGAGGTACCTGGGACATTTCCGCTCACGTGATCCCCAAATCCAATGCCACGCTCTCCTGCGGATGTCGTCATGTAAGATTCATCATTCTCCTGTAAGATACTTAGCATTCTGCGAGAAGACGATTTGCGACTTTCAGGCTCACATACCGTCACATCTTCGCCAACTTCAGTATTTTCATGAGGAAGTTCTATCATAGAGGGCGTGAAACGGCCTCCATCCGCTGATTCTGCAGGCTGGCTATGATCCATGAGCTTCTCATACTCCGCTTTCAGTAAGCTGAGGTCAGGATCAAGAGCCTTTGCCATTTCGAACGCTGTGCGGAGGTGTGCTTGAAGCGCTATTGTCTGCTCGTTTGATTGAGCCATGGTATCATGAAGCCTGTAAATGCGCTTGTGTTAGTCTTGTGGAAGAGTTTGTATCCCTTAGAGACATGAAGGAAAGTAAAGTGTGATTGATGAAGGACTCGAATTGAAGATTGGGATGATGAATGAAAGTAGTGCGAAATGATGGGAGCAGAGAGTAAGGACTTATAAACTAGGTGACAGACTAATCTTGAAATAATTAAGGACACGTAGAAGAGCAGCGTTCAGACATAAGATGGCAAACTGCTTGTCATAGATGTGAAATTTCGGAAGAGCGTGAGTATGAAAGGGAGAAGACAAAGGGATTCGTGTAATATGTAGGAAGCAAAGAATGCCGCGAAAGCACACGGTGGCTAGTACCTAGCAAACCAAAGGAATGGTGACCCAATACGTAAAGGAGATCGACCGTGAAGAGGAGCACGGGCTTGGATATGGCTCGCTACTCAAGGGTCCAGCTTTTGATAACGGATGACAAGTCCTATTGCATTTGTGACCTGACTGAAATTGCCGTAAGATAGAGAATTAAGGTTACTTTAAAGGCAACCTTAACGAAACAAGGTTAGAGTTTGAAAATTTTAAATCACTGATTAATAATATTAGCTCATCTGTCTATGACTGTAAGTAATATTGTACTCCTTGAATGACAAGAGAAAATATATTGAGAATATCCTCACTTGCAGTCCTGTATCTGCTCTCGTCACCGTTTAAACCCAATGACTTGCAAATTGCTCTGGTATTGCTAGCTGTTGACTATCCATAGATTCGTCCGCTATCTCAGCCCTAGTTGCAATGACCTATCAATGGTGAAATTTATTGCTTCAATATGTCCATACTGCATGATCTGACCAGCTCTATGACAAGACGAGTGAATTCTCCTCGGAGCCAATAGGTTTCGACTCAAGCCTTAACAAAGTCTCCCCAAAGCTAGTACGAGGGCTATAGCAGGGTGGGTCAACAGGGTCATCAAGCTCTGACTTGAGATGTCGTTTAAGTCTGGTCTTCTCGCTAATGCTGCTCCTGGTGGATTTTAGTTTGGGAGGCATCACAGAATCGGCGTCCGAGATATCAGTATTTTCATCACGATTTTGAGAGAGATGTCTCTTTTGCCTTGCCCTGTTGCTGATGCTTTCTGTCGCGGCAGTACGTCTAGTTGATGCCATTAAACTAGATTTTGATATCTTGGCATCGTCCTCAGCTGACGGAGATGAAAGCTCCCTGGAGTTCCTGATCTGCTGCTGCTTTGGCAATGAAAATCTGAGCATCAGCGACGGCTGACGACTGATTGTAGTGTGATGGCCAGCACCACCAGTAGATCTAGCTAGATTGACTGGTGGTGCATCATTTCGCTATAACATTGTTAGCCTCTTTGTAGAACCAGTATAAATGGCAATGAGCTTCAACATTTGCTCATATGTATAGCACACCTTCGATTTGCCCCTACCAGCCAATATCCCACTGCCACTATTATCAACATGCATCTTGAGCTCACCTAACTCCTCATCAACCACTAAAGTCGACTCCGGACTCATCTCTATGCTACTCCTCCAACTCGCCTCCAAATCGGTCTCTGACTCACCCACCCAACTCCCTTCATCATCGACCTCAGATTCACTTCCATCCTCGTCCCCCGCGTCATCCACCCACGCAGTCCTCGGTCGAGCCTCCGGCGCAGTCTCAGAAATGAGCCTCGACCCAAAACCCGCCGACCGTTCTCCGACAGCGGCGCCAGCCTCTCTCATGAACGACGTATACTCGTACGTAAGCATATCAAGACTGGGATCGCAGGCCCGAGCGGCCGCAAAAGCGGTGCGGAGTTGCTCTTGCGCGGCCACCATTTGCTCGTAGTGCGGAGCCATCTGCGGTGGAAGGGTTTTGGGAATGAGGAAGGTAAAAAGAAAAGTCGAACGGAGGCAGAGATATTGTACTTAAGAAAACTGTAGTAGATAGCATTGAGAGGATGTTGAATCCGGAAAGGAGTCCAGGCGCCGCTGAATCAAGATAGAGAGAAAAGCTGCTCGTGCGGAAGTGAAATCGGAGGCTCAAGGCTTTGAGATTTTGCGTAGAAGCAGGCGGCAAGATCAATGGAGCAGAAAACACTGGCTCACAATGTTAAGAAAATTATGAGTTAAGTGAGGAGATTTGTGAAGGCGTCATTGAGACGTGAAATTAAAAGCTCTTCACCCCTATATAAATTATTCGCTTCTTGTTCGGGAGCCCTGCGCAAAGCGTTTCTATATGCCAAGAAGCGCTTGTGCTAACCCAAATAGGTTTAGTTTAGTTTATATGCATTTCAAGCTCCGCAAGAACTTGGGATCGATAAGATCAGAATTGGACCTTTTCCTTACGCTTTTCAATGTCCTCCGGTCGTCGGCAGCCCGAGATACACTTTAAACGAATCATAGATCAACCATTGGAATCCTGTGAGCGTACCAATCATGACGATGCGGACCGGCAGTCCATTCCACAAGCCTGAGAAGCCGATGTTCTTGTAGATTCTGCCCATTGCGGCACCAGCACTCTCACCAGCTAGACGCAGGTCAGCCTTTCTTCCCCTAGAGCCTATGAAGAAGGAGAGAGTATACCTTTTCGATCACTGTTCAACTTCGACACCATCACATCAGCCGGATGGCTCACAACCGCGCATGCAATACCCGCGATATACCCACCAGCAAAACTAATCGCTGTCTGTGTTGCTGTCGAGAACGAATCTTTCGGTTTTCCCGTTGCGCTGTATATCATCTTGACTGCCTCCTCGAAAGTCGCAAACTTGCACATTGTGTAAGGGATCTGCCGTCCCCACAGTGGGACTAATCCTTTGTATAGGCCGGCAATGCCCTCTTTTGCCGTGACCTTTGACCATCCCTCGCGCATGTTCTTTGCATAAGGGGGTAACGTCGTTTGCATGCGCACCTTGATAGCCTCAAACGGGCACAAGAAGATATCGGCGAAGAACTCTGCCGTCGCGCTCGCGCCGAGGAATATCAGCGTTTTGTTCATGTTTGGTGCCAACTCATCCCCGTATAAGTGCTTGAAAACTTCATACAGTCCGTACTTTCCCGCACCCTGGAAGCTGTACCCAACAAAGGTGGGACTCCAGCCGAAGAAGACTCCACGGATGCCCTCAGCCTTCATGATCGAGCGCCATGCTGAAAAATTACCCGAGTAAATCTTTGGGTCGACCTGGCGGCGACATTTGACCAGGTCGAGAGGGGTGACAGCCGTATGGGTTGGCCCGCAAGCGACGATGCCACCAAGTAGACAGGATGAGAAGTATTTGGTGCTGTTGGGTTCGATTTTGCCAAATGGGCCATACTTCGAGGCCTGTCCCTGTGTTGGGGTGGGAGGCTTGAGGGTAGACGACATTATCTGGGAGAGGAGTCAGGAGTTGAGACGGAGAGCTTAGGTAGTACCCAAGAGGGGTGGTGTCAAGTACCTCTGGAAGAGGATGTGAAGGTGTTTGGTGAGAGGCAGGATCTTGGTGTATTTATTGGACGTCGTAAATAAGGTATGTGCTCGCGGGGGTGGGCGTATATAGACGACAGTAATCAAGGTGTTTCAGCGGAGAGAAGAGAAGATATCGATTGTGGACGAGGTCAATTGGCCTAGGAAACACTCTAGTGTTACTTTGTTCTGTGGTCCAAACGAGATTCAATTGGCGACGGCAGCGGTTATAAAGGTCTCGCCGGTAGTCGTTCGGTGTTCTCAAGGACTGTCGCTCGAGCAATCGGTTGTGTTCTGAGGGAAACCCTCATGTCCACATGGAGTTCAGGCACGGAAATTCGTGCCTTTGAGCGATAAGAAGAAGAAGCCTGCTGCCGTCATGCCGAAGCATCCGTTCGGCGGCGGCGAACGAAGCGAACCCTGCCAAGACTTCGTCATCCCCCACTTTACCCCTGCTCAACAGGTGCCCGACCATTTATTCTTAATACTGCTAAGAAAAATCCTGCACTTCAAAGCCTCATTATTACAACAGCAAGGCTGCATGTCAGAGACTCAAAGATGATAACAAATATCTAGACGGAGATTCGACTAGGATGCCGCCAGCGCGAAAAGCAGAATCTCGGCGGCCTATTGGAAGAGACTCGCGAGCAACAACAAAACAACACTTTTATGTCCCACTTTCAGCCCCCTGACCAGTCTCAAAAACCTGGATCATTCATGGTAGACCTCGGAAATTTATGCTACGTTTGAGGAGGTGGTGGCGAGCCTCTCAGCCCAACTTGACTTCATCCCATCCTGCATCAGCAAAAGCAGCCTGGAATACTTTTCCCAACGCCACGCGCTCCCACAGCGCTCTTTCCCGGTTCCTTTCCAGCAACAGTACATAGTACAAATCCCATTCACTATCATCTCGCTCTTTAGGGATGTAATAATTCCACGCCGGACACTGGTCTTCCGTGAAGCTCTTTGCATCACTAATGGCGATAAAATAGGACGTCGCGTTCTCCTTGTCGCTTATATAGGATCCGGGCAAGACGACAGAGCCGCACCAGTCACCAGACTTGTCGAGAATGTCGCATTGTTGGAGTGTTTCCCCGGAAGAAGTTCCGGCTTGGGGGTTTCGAGACGCTACCTGGAATTCTGCGCCCCAAGTCCAGAATTGGAGTATGGGCATAGCTTGTAGCTGCTCTTTGGAGTGTCTGGGGTATGGCCCCCGGATGATACCGAATGGATTGTCTGGGAGAATGCTTTCGAATCGAGTCTGGTTGCGCAGACCCGGCCTGACTGGACGACCATAGGAGTCCATTTTCACGCGTGACATTTTCAGCGTCTGGTCATTTACTATTTCATGGTATTGAAGAGAATACCCAGAGTCACTCTCATTCGTGGTCAAGTAGTCTTCGTCTCCGATGCCGCAAGCATTGCTGTGAATTCCAGTACTGGATTCTTTTGAACCTGAGACGCCTTCGTTCCCGTCAGAAATTTCTGAATGATCGGCGGTGTTCAGTGACCTAAGCTCTTCTTCAATGCTTTCCAGCTCCTCTTCGGGCGGCTCTCTCGATCTTTGAGCACCCTTGTAGTATTTTGAAACCGGTTTACTTGACCGTCGGCGGGTTGACTGAAAATATTTGCAATCTTCCTCAGTTTCATGAGTATGATGACCAGAAGGAGATTGGCCTGGAAGATATTGACCTGGTGGGTAATGCATGGGAGAGTTAAAAGCGGGGGGTAATGGACCAGATGGTAAAGGATCCTGGTGAAAAGTATTGGGAGGACGAGGACCGGGAGGATGTATACCGGGAGGATAAGAACCGGGAGGATGGGCACCAGGAGGAAGGGCACCGGGAGGATTGGGATGGGGAGGATAAGGACTAGCAGGTTGAGGACTAGAAGGATAATCTTGAAAGCGATCTGGAACGTAAGATTTCATTCGCGGACCTGGGCGATCCTTCACGTCCTCGTAGTCATAATAACCAGTAGGTACTCTTCGTAAATATGGAACGTTGGATTTCCGGTACCATCCATCTCTAAGAGGCTTCATAGGAGCTTTGATGTCACGCTTATGTGAGCTCGCACTTCTGCTTCGAGAGCGGCTGCCCTCTTTATGAGCCCCTGGCGGCCGAGACGCTGAACGATGTTGGGCATGATCCGAGATAAAGTCGCTATCGGAGACAAAATAATAGTAATGAGTTTGATCATCCTGCTCAAAGACGTCTAGATGTCTAGTGGAGTTGTTTCTTGGATGTGAGGGATAGTGTGGATTTCTTGACCTGCGATGAGCGCTTCTGGCTGTTGCTCTACCACGGTATCCTCTCCAGCGAATTTCCTCACTTGAATCCTCTTTTAACACATTTCTGTCCCAAAGTGGCCTAATGTTTCCCTCATGGTCACGTATGTGCCATAGTATCCAAGTATGAGTTTGAAGCCATTGTTGAACGTTTACGAAACAACCTTCAATCATGTCAAGCTGGTAGCCGGAGGTACCTCCTGTCCAGCCACACCATGACCAGCTCGGAAAGGCTTTCTCTCCGTAGCTATCTTCTTCAGGCCGACACTTACAATCTCCAAACTCATCTTGGGTACAGGTTTTTGGACTGAAAAGGTGTCTTGCTTTTCGTTGCCGACGTTGGAGCACACCAAGAGGTGACCAAAGGAGCGCAAGGTCGAAATGTGATGCAGGCAGACCGTAGAAGAGTGGCGCATTTAGATGTTGCTGAAGAAGCCAAGCAGTTCCCTGAAAGGCTGTTAAGACGTCTTTTTGGTGCGACAGATGGCGTCCTGAGTATAAATTGACACATTTGGAGTAGAACCAAAATGCCCTGCGTCGAAGCTCACCGAGCGTCCGAAGTGGGGAGTTAGTCCAGTCTAGTGACCATCCATTAATGCCTCCGTGCGTGAAAACATCTTGCGACATGACTGTGGAGCGGCACTGGAAGTAAACCTGTCCTTCGGCAAAGATGAGGCACCTGCGGGATAAGAGGCGTTCCTGGAAGGTCCAGGCGCGTTGGTTCCACAACGAATCCCGGATTACTACCTCTGCTGGTCTAGAAACCATTAAGCGAACACCGGGAAAGCATTCTGCCGTCATGGATTTTGCTTGGCTCTCTTTATCTAATTGCGTTTCTTGTTCAGATCCCCGGAAATTGAGAGTGGAGGACCGACTGTTCTCGTGATATTCAGGTCGTAGAAAAGAGCCAACAGCCCTCAAACCAGTCGTGGCATCGCCGTCCGCCGCGCAGATTGTGAAGTGCGCGTTGCTATAGACAAGATACATGGCCTGCGCGTTGAGATCCCAGGAGCTTTCACTGTCCTGTACAATACACAACGAGTCAATCCATACGTACCGCTCACCCAGCCGGCCTACGAGGAGAAGCACATCTTGAATCGTCTTTGGTAATCTGTCCCATGATTTCTCTAGTCCACCGTGCTGAATGCGGACCATGACATTTGACCTCGTCGTGACGCACGGTACCCCTTCAACCGGGCGATGTCCCCAGGCATAGCTTAGTGCCACGTATCGCTGAGGTTTTCCATTGATGATGGGCAACGATTTGAGCTGCATGTCGGTGATATCAATGACTCCGAAGAATGTGCTTCGAACTAGTCTCCTGAATTCAGATTCTGTCCGGTGCGTCTCTCGACAATTGGCGCCGTGGTTACGAGAACAGAGGTCAATCCAGCTTTTCATCAGAGCTTGCTTCTCTCGTGCCTCTATGAGGCCACGACCGAGGAAGTGAATACCCGCGGCTTTGTTAGCGTTCGCGTCCGAATTAGGTTTTCTTGAGCCAGTTGAAGCGACTAAGACTAGGTAGACGGACTCGTCTTTACCATCTTCCTCTCTCCACGATAAGCGAAGTCTCCTTGTACGATTGACGTTCTTGCCGCCTCTGATAGTCTGCCGACCATCGACCTCCCAGGTAAGGTATATAGGTGTCGTGGGAGGCATGTTTCCTTTGCTGTACCGCGTCACAGCCTGTAGAACGAGGTCACAGAAGCAACAAGCCTCATGTTCATTACGACATTGCAGGACGTGGCTTAGCATTGCAAACAATTTCCTGGCGCTGCCAGATCGTAATCGGGGAAGGTCATCGTCAGCTTTGTCCTCTGACACATTTGTAGACGCAGATCCGAAAGCTCGTTCAGGCTTCTTTGAGCCAATTATGAAATCGGCAACACTAAGATCCAACTGCTTGCAGGAGGAGCAAAGCTATCGGAGTTCGGCAAAGATTAGCTCGGGAATATAAATGCTAGTGATCGAGATACCTTTATGCTCTTGCTTTCGTCTTCAACTAACGTAGACGTGGTACTTTCAGGGCGAGCCATTGCATCAACAGCCCGCTGGTGGCCGCGAAGACAGGGCGAGGCACTTTAAAGAAAGAGGGCCAACGTTAACTTGTTTCAAAGACGCGTAACCAAGATACAGCTTAGTTTTCGCCCAGAAGCTGTTCAAAAGCTTTTCAGAAGGGCTCCTGAGGCAGCCTTGACTCGCTTACCAGCATGCGTCAGCTAGAGGAGGGGCTTTCAGCCTCTTCCACTCTTCGTTTGGATCACGAATGATTGGCCACCAGATGCAGCCTCGAGCACCTATTGAATGCTTCGATCGCGATAGCGAGATCGCTCTTGGCCTTGTCGAGATAGTTTCCATAATGATATCAATGGAATCTTACCGGCAACTCGATGTTATACTGCTCATGTGAACAGGCTTTGTACAAGTAAGGATGGCAGGTGAAAGAGTTGATTGATGGGCCGACTGTTGTTTGAAACGTTCCCCCGATTTCCTCCCGTGGTGGAAAATAGCCAACGAATGACTTTTAATGCGCGCTAGGACAGAACGTCCCACACCCAGCTTACCGCCAAATAATTTAGATCGACGGCAGTCACCAATCTCGAAACGCATATACAAAGACATCTAAAGTAATTGAGAAGCCTAAAGCTAATGTTTGCTCTGCGAGAAATGGGTAGATTAACGTGGGGCATAGCTACATAAGGCCACGAGTATGTCTATCTTGTCATAAAAATGGAGCCTTTTTCATCAAATGTATTTCCGACAGTAAAGAGGTTTTATCTCATGCAGGACAGCGTGAGCCTTTTCACCAGACTTGCTGTTGGCGGACGTTTTGGTTATAACTGGCGTCCCTTCATCTTTCATAGCTGTCCATCTTGTCGCCTTTCCGTACCATTCAGAGTCTCGGTCGTTTCGGCCATCTCCTCGTTTTGTACGTTCTTAGACGCCGGCTTCAAGTGGTCATTTTGATAAATACGCTTTCTTGCACGTCAATACTAGTGGCAGTGATATCTGTTGTGGAACACCGACTGGAGGACCAATAACTCCGAACGCTAAGTTAGGTCAGAGTGTATCATGGGCTATCCTATCACTGGAAACATCGAGGCTGGTCGAAAGTCCAGAGAGTACCTTGCGAGGAGCTTTCCCAATGTTCTGGAGACCCAGTGTCTCCCTCCAATGTTTTCAGCTCGTTTCTATTCAAAAAATTGGTTGGCATGGCCCTCAATCCTGCAACCTTCAGCAGAACACGTCGATTCCTTCCGTGCAGACATCATTACGGATACTCACTCCGTCGAACATTTGGAGTCTTCGTATTAGTCATTCTATTTGCTCTGTTGTTCTACTTGCTGTGTACAGTGATTCGGCTCGTTCGAATTATCCGCCTCGATAATTCCCAGGCTCACTACATTTGCAGAACCAACACGGCGACAATGGTCACATGCAATCGACACCACATGAGAAAGGGGTTGAGACAATATTCCTCAAATTCCCGGCCAGTCCTTTCGCGGGACCTGAGGACGAAGGTAATCTAAGCCATATCCTCTCCGTAGATCGGTCGACGCTCGACAGTCGCAACTCCGGCGGCCACAACCTCATAACCTGTCTTTCGAGTTCTGAGGTGATCCTCGTCACGATTAACGTTCACTCAGTCATGCTCGACTATTTCAGTCTAAGTCGGCTTCACGATGTCCACAGGAACTGGAACCAGACCGAAAAGGACCATTTCTGCACCCAAATGCGCAAAAATGGTGCCTAACGTTTCGATCATTCAAAAGAGATAGACATTATGGTCCTACCGAGGGAGCTGGGAGCTATAGATAGGGTGGCCCGACGGGTTGACGTTTGATGGTTTCAAGGAAAATCTTGTTACGCAAGCGGTCCATACGACCTGCAAAGCACCGAAGCAGATTGCTCACTGCTGGCCAGAGACGGGGGACCCTTTAGTGCAAGAGCCTGGCTAGGTTGGTAAACCCTACGTCAATCATGGTCAGGTGAGAAACCCGCGTACTATGGTAGAGCTCTGTAAAGCGATCAAAGAATATGGAGGACGGGTTTATGAAGACCCGAGGGACTGTGAATTGACATGGAACCTGGTCTGAATTGACCTTGAATATCCTATGGATCTTCGAGATGTTAACAGCCTGGTCTCCGATACGTTAGGGGAAACCCTGCAGCGGTGATCAGTGTGTTCCTTTGGTGGTTTTAGTGAGAAGTGGTGGTGGCATGCTACCGCAGTGAGCTCTATATTTACAATATCTACCGAGAGAAGACTTTAGAGAGACGCGCCGAGCTCCCTTCGCGGCATATGCTGCTTTTGACACCTTGCATCGGCGCTTTACCCTTTTGCTCGCGTGCTGCTCCACGAATCCATCACACTCTTACTCCAAATCTTACCAGCCTCTTGGTAGATGAACCTTCCATCTTCTGCTCATTCGGAGTTATTGATTTCAGCCGCCTTCTTGATCGTTGACTTTCGCTACCGTCCCGCGGGCCTTGATCTAACCCACCTCAATCTGGAGCACTGTCGCGGGTACTCAAAGGGAGACATGGAACAGTGGCGTGGAAAAGGACCATGCTTTTCACGAGTTACAAGATCTAGACGACCTCGATTTGATAGGCATTTTGAAGCCTTGACAGAGTGGAAGAATTGACGAAAGGAAATCACCGATCTTCTGGGGTGCTTGGGCCTTGAAGCCGCTCTCCGCCGGATAAGCATTCATGGCGAAGGGAGGGTTAAGCATTCGGAGACGTCTGAGCAACACTCATACCGGAGAACCTGCTGCCGAGCCCAAAAAGCCGAAGACTCGTTCGAGTGATGGCTTGTTGGAGCTGATTGAAAAGAAACGGCGACTCTTGTGCTGACGCATTAGTAGTGGCGAACTTGCGGATGGTGGCTTCGTCGATTCTGGCTTGCAGCTGTTGCACACGGTCCGGGTTGAACAAGAATGAGAGCATCTCGGATAGATTTTCGGGCGGTGACGCTTCCAATATATTCTTTTTATCCTGTGTCATCCAGTGCGGATACTGACATCTGTATTTGGCAATTTCCTTCACCAACACTGCCGCTTCCTTGAACCGGACACCTGGGTCTGCCCCATACTCAATCATCATCCTTGTACTCATGAACAAGTCTGATTCTGAGAAGTAACAATACAAGTGATCCGGAACTTGGCTGGCTATACAGGCCCAAAAAGTGACGAGAAGGAATGCCCATATTGTGCAGCCTCCCCATGCCGTGACCTTCTGGTTTGGGTTTGCGCCCTTTTCAAGGAGATATTTTAGTTTCAAATCGCTGGGCTCAGATTTGGGGTATAATAGCAATTTGCTGAGCCAAAAGTGTCCTAACAACGGACATTTGAATGACTCAAGGACCGAGGAGGGCATCGTCTCCATTTTATGAATTAAATACGTTCCGTGATGATATTGGGTCATGTAGGCCATGAACGAGTTTTCTGTAGATTCCCTAGTGAAGTTCGGGTCAATCGGTCCAGATTTGTCCTAGGATACGATGATCGTATTTACCTAATGATCTTGGCTATCGATTGTGCGTTTCAACATAGCTTGGTTCAGCTCATCCAAAAAGGAAACGACGAAAGTGCCTTTCCTCTCAAGCTTATCTGAATAGTGTATGGAGAAGTGAATGAGAAAGGAGATAGCCGTTCCTGGGGACCGGGGAAGTTGTGTCTTGGGTATGATCTTAATAAAATAAAGCATTACACGGAAAAAACAAGTTAGAGGATCAAAATTTGAAGCTACCCTTGTTGTGAGTTCCGTAACATAGTTGTGTAAGAGAAAATCATGGACGGTTTTGTGGAGAAATCTAACACTGCGCAAAGGGAATTCCTCGTCGTTACTTCTAGCACAGGGGGCAATTTTCAAGAGGTCTTTACACCGATTGCTTAGTCTGTTTTCCCATTTTCTGGCCAAATTAGAGACCAAATCTGGATGTAGCGGCTGGAGTTCATGAGCCATCGTGTAGCCCGGGCTCTTGCTGTCTAGTTCCAAGCCCTCAAAAGCCAGTAGCGGTACGCCAGAGAAAGCAGACATCTCCGATGCCGAAAGAAGGGTGAGAAATATACGCGCCGTCTCCTCACGGTAAAGCGGATGCAAATTGTCCACAACGCGTTTGAAATAATCATTCAGCTCGGGAGGAAATGCATTCAATCTCTGCTCCAGGGCAGCATAGCTTTCTTCACCTTTCCTGACATCCCTTAATAGATCGCGGATAACGAGGTAAGCCCACAGCCATACCCCTTGAGCTTTTTCGACAATTTCAGACCCCAATCGCCCGCAACGAGGGTCAACCTGCGCGAGCTTTCGAAATGTGGAATCCTTGGTCAGGCTCTCGTGAACAAAAGTCCTCAGGTCATCTTCAGTCAAAGTCTCAAGACGCAAACTGAAGCAACTGTCGCCAAAAGCGATTTTGAAAGCACTCCATGGACGACTCGAGACACAAAGTTTGAGGTATGGCAACGCTGCCATTTGCTGCACATACGAGACAATCTCCGTGGCGTCGCCTTGGATTCGTCAAGACCATCGATGAAAAAGCAGAATTTTAGTCCCGGTGTACTTTGTTTCAAAGCACTTTCCAGCGTGCTCCAGAGGTCCTTCACAGTCCACTGGACCACCGGGTCACTTTTTGAACAACTCTTAGCGACCAGCGATGGACGGGACAGAAAAACTTGGTAAAGTAGACTCCGAAGGAGCCCTTCATGTGACTTTTGCAGCGTAGAGCCCATGCTCCAAAAGTAGTGGCTTGCAGTCACGAGCTCTTCAGAGCCTGCCCAAGCCTCAAGCGCCTGTTTGGTACTGGGATGATCACAAACGTATTTCATCATAGTCGATTTTCCGCTGCCGGGCTGTCTAACGTCAATTCCAAACGAGCGATGTATCTGCGTTGCGCTCACCTTGCCTGTAACCCAGTATACACCATTGCCACATTCTAACCAGTCCAGGTACCTTGTTTCTTTATTATCGTAGACCCAATGGAAAGGTTTCTCGTGGGTATCTCTAATTTCAGAATGCCGCCGACGAATCATACCAAAGGAGAGTGCTTCAAGAACCTGTTGTTCCCGCTTAGCCTCCTCATTTTTGTCCACTACAGCTGAGACAATGTTTGAAAGATTTTGAGGTTCTGTCCTTGTGAGTTGATGGATTTTCTCATGAATATCTTGAAAATGCTTTTCTGACGAAGTATTCATTTGCACACTCGTTTCTCTGAGAGCTTGTATTGTCGTAAGTATATCGGCCTGGTAGTTCCTGTTAATTAGAAATATGTACGATAGGAAAACCTGTCTCTGAGTGATCCTAGGTGATGTTATTATAGGGCTTCACGTATAGTTCCATGCAGAAATTTTGACAGTACTAGGACTTCCCATGACCTTTTAGACATTACGAATTGGTGGGAACTGTCATGCGAGGTCTACTACACCAGGCATCGGCACACCACAATTCTTTCATAGGGCATTTGCTCAATGCCAAATCAATGTATCTTCACTTACCTCAAGATGTTCAGTAGACGTGTACGAGCCTGATTTTCGATCCTCCGGAGGCGATTTTCTAGCTCACCGATCTCTCGCCTTTTTGTAGCACTTCGAAGAGCGTTGCGAAGAGCTTCAAATTTCGGAAATCGGGTGTCGTCACGAGCTTTAAGCGTTTGTAAGATAGCAAGCAGGTCATCGGCCAGCGATTGACACTCTTTAGCAAGCTTTTGCAACACGCTCTCATCTGACGACGGATCTTTCCCAGTAAGAGCCGCTCCATTCGCGCATATTTCGTTACTGAAATCTCTGAGAACGGAAATGACAGTCTCAAGCTCTGTATTTTCTTTCTGTGTACCATCAGCAGAACGATAAATCTCTCTAGTTCCAGAGATGATGGAAATTCCATATCCGACAAACTGGGCAACATTTGCAGCAAGCCCGACGGCTGCCAAAGCTTCGGCCATTGTAAACGCTTCGCTTTACTGGGTAGGTACTTTTCACGTTAGGAAAGCCATAAGCATTACTACAAGAAATCATCTTTCTCGTTCGCCTCGGTCTTCAATAGCAAAAATGCTATTTGAAATTAAAATAAAAAAGTACCCCACCTTCAGCGCAGCCCACATCCCCATGACCAAGCTACCACTAACCAGGTGGCATGGTGGGTAGGACGAGCCTTGTGGTTCCGCGAGAATACGGTGAAACCCAGGCTTCGGAACCATCTCACAAGTAACAAGCTTCGTGGAGATTCTGGCCACGGCCAACTACGATCCGAGATAGGAAATCAAGGGGGAAAGAGGCTGCAGGCCATAAATATCAAGTGATACCGTTACCGCGGTAAATCAATTGCCAATGGCCTCCACAGGACCAGACATAATATGCAGCTCTAAGGTATGCAACCGGCTCTCTCAACTTTTGCGTACAAATCATATATCCCACAACCAGTCGTAAATCGGATGCTTGCTGTCCTCCATGCTCTTGCTAGGTCCATCATCTGCTTATACGTTCCTTCAGCTCATAATTACTCCTGCTCAACGCGGATAATTGCATAATCAGATCGCTCCATGTAGAAAGGTTTGGTTAGTAGACTTAACGCTGACGCCCCTATCGCGCGAATTTAAAAGTTTGCCCACAAAAGCACCACAGGCTCTCACGCCAGAGGTATTTCTTGTGTCATCCCACGCGAGACTCGCGATGTGTGCCGTACTCTTTTAACGACAAACCACCTGCGCTGGTTAGGCGTCAGTCATTTCGCTGTCACCGTCGTGTAGAGTTTGGAGAGCCGATTCTGTCAATGCCGAATCTCGATGACCAAGCTCTCGGAGCCTCTCTCGAGCTGCATGTCGCCGAAAGGCAGTCGAGGGATCGAACGGACCTGCGTCATGCCCGTGCGCTTTCGGCTTGTAAGAACTCGTCGGCTCGAGTGCTTTGGTATTCTGATCGGTCGTTGGCTCGTCAGGTATGCTCAATGGACTCCCCGCGCGGCCGCGGACCTCGTCAACATCTTCAGGCGGCGAGAACGACCAGACCTTCATATATTTAGCAGATCGCTCGCCTGTAAAACACGTAACAACTCACCTCCATAATAGTCTTACTCCCCCGACTGGCCATGATAACTGCCTTCTCTTCTTCAAATGCAACGCGCCAGACCGCCTCAGCTGGCTTGCACAGTTCGCGAACGAGTTGTCCTGTCTTCAAGCTCCAAATCTTGACCCGACCATCACTCCCGCCACTTACGATCCTTGTGTCATCGAATTGCAGACTGGTCACGCTGTTATCGTGAGCAGCCAACCGATGAATAGGAGCCATCGATTGGAGCGACCACACCCTCACCGAACCGTCTGATCCGCCAGTAACTAGAGTATCGCCTCGCATTTGCAATTGGCCAACAAGTGAGGTGTGGCCTTGTAAGACGGCCTGGCACTGACCGGTGCTAGGATCCCATATCCGGACGCTGGTGTCCAGACTACCAGTAGCGATTCTAGTTCCGTCAAATGCAATCGCGTAGATTTGGCTGAAATGACCGCTCAGGGTCCGAATACATTTGCCTTCAGATATACTCCAGATCCTAGCCGTTGTGTCGTAGCTACCAGAGACGACGTAGTCACGATGTATGGCCAGGCATCGCACACTAGCCTGGTGTCCGACTAGAACATTCTTACAAACGCCAGTTGGGAGATCCCAGATGCGAAGTGTGGTATCGCGAGAGCCAGAGATCGCAGTATTAGCGTCTGACATCTTCAGGCACCTCACTGTTGAAGTATGTCCGCGTAGAGTATGAATTGAGGCGCTGAATAGCAAACGTCAGTCGTGGTGACAACATCGATGTAGCAAAACTTGACATACCCTGTAGCCATATTCCACACCCGGACATCCCGGTCACAGCCCCCGCTGACCAAGATATCATCCCACGGCACCATCGCCCAAACACCCATGACGTGCCCGGTGAGAGTCTTCTGATGCTCTCCACTTGTGTTGAAGACATGAATCTTGGCATTGTCCAATGCTACGACAATATACTTTCCTGTCAAGTGCAGACTGGTAACAACCCCTTGGTCAGGATGAATATGTTTGTACGTGGTCTCGCCACCCTTTCTCCAGGCAGCTTCCACCATGTACTTCTGCTTGAAATGAGACCTGTAAGACTGGGTCTTGGGTCGTCGCTTGACCCTAGGACTACCTGGCTCAACTAGGGTCGCAGTCGTCAAGTTGGGAGCACTACTAGAAGGACCAGGCAACATCGAGTCCAAAGATCTCTTAGGCGACCGATTCTGGAAGCCATATGGTCCTCGTACAGGAGCTCCTAGCGATAATGTCTCAAGGGGGTCATTCGTATCATCTGCGAGTCTTTGGTATGCATGCTTTTCACACAAGAGCTTCCAAGTCATATCATCATTCAGTAGTTCATGCCATCGTTTCGAGACCTGCGAAGATCTTGCAAGGGTTTTTGGATCGTCAACAAAGGAAAGAATCTGCGGGCGTCAGCTAACATGCTCTGATTTGGTCACAGAAACATACTCGTAAACAAAGCTCATTTGGTAAAGTCGTAAAGGGATCCTTTTTTAGTCGCGGTGCGACAAAACTATGTACAAAGCTCAAGAGCTGGCTGTCGCACATGTTGAGGAGCTCGGCAAGATACCGCTGCTTTTGGGCCGAGCTGATTGCTGTGAAATGCAATCGCGCATCGCGTAGATGATTATCTTCATCTTCGCCCGCAGTTGTCCAGCTGGGAGCTCTCTGATGTGGTGTTGGACTTGGCGCTGGCGTAGGAGGGGAGGCGGGTGCGGAGGGTAGGAGGTTGTGTGGAATTGTGGTGGCAGACCGGTTGGGTGTAGGAAGCGGTTTGGGATGTGAATGGGACATGCTACCCCGTGATCTTGACAAATGAGGGTTACTTGTAGATATTGGTTGTGGAGCAGGCCGAGGAGAAGGATAGTCGTGGTCAGTATCAATCAGAGAAGCTCGCCGTTGTGACAGAGACATTTGTTGGATTGACTGCGTATCCATTGACGAACGAGCAGAGGAGTGCCTCGATGATTCGATGGTGTCTATGTCGTCCATCGCTATCTCAAAGCGCCCGATGAAGCAGGAAATGTCGGTCAAGAAATTGCCATGCAGTGATGGGCTTTCTTCACTCACGTCCGCCGTAGCCCCTAGATTTCTGTACAATCAGACACAAGCGCAAAACGCAATGTTCCCGCAGTCCTGCAAGCCAGGAGGAGCGTTACAGCGAAAGGACCGAGATAGCGGCTCAAGGGTTGCTGTTAACGGCGAAGAGCCATTGTGTGGTAATAACGGGGGTCGGCCGTGAGGAGCAAAGTATGAGAAAGCAGGGATTCCAGGTCGTCCTCTTCGAGGAGTCGCGGCACGAGCCCAGATACTTCGGAGTAAGGGGAGTTCAATGGGTGGTGGGAAAGGGAGGCTTGGATCACAGATACACAGCAAGTCGTGAGACAAGCTGGGGGAGAGCACCGTTTCACCTTTGAGGAGTGGTTGGCACGAGCGGGCCGCAACAGGGATGCGATGGCGGCATCCTGGGGGGGCAGGAATGCGCCCCGTCTCAAGACCTCCACCACAACCTCATCGTGACCGAGTCTATCTATCTACATGTGGATATCCGAATGTGAAAGCACGCATCTCATTTCGTCACTTGTTGCGCTCGTAGATCGTCACACGCAGTGACGTTCGACGGTGATTGGCAGATTGGGCTTACAACCCTAGACCTGCGATCGATCTATTACGCTATGGTCGAGTTTTATATGCATGTTCAGGTGCTGTTCGCATCTTCTGCGCTCAAACTGAGGGGACTTCAATTCGCCCTGATTCAAACTAAAGGTCACGTATTCTGTCAGTGCGTAGCGCAGCGAGGCTCTGAACAAGGTGACTTTTGTATGTGCCTCTCTGCCCGCAACACAGGGAAAATAGTCTTTCCAGGAGACATTGTTTACACCTGAATGGTATCTCATCGATTGCCAACTTTGTGAAGTGAAGTTGGAGACTCAAGACTGTAGAGATAACCGCTAGCTAGCATCGTAGCTTGGTCATTATACACATTGTTCGCAACCACTGTTGACGTCCAACCTGTGATAAGCGGGCCCCGACCAGCAAGATCCATCCGTGGGCCCTCTTTCAAATTGTAATCGTCGTCAATGAGCCTCTATCCGTCTATGGAAAACTGCGCCGAGGCGTTGCGAGCTCGAACGCCAACATTAGATACCAATCTCCTTACGTTCAAAAGCTGTCCACCGAGAGTGCGCCGCGTTTATCACCTTGGTCGAACAATTTGCTTCTTTACCACCTAGCACAGATATTAACATCGTCACAAGTGGATACAGGCAGATAGAACCAACAAAAGGTCCCATCAAGCTTGAGATTGACGTGAGATCAGAATCTGGAACATGATCACAATATATAGGCGCAAAACTAGTCGAAATTGACACCAGCTTCAATGAACGTCCCCAATTTGCAGAATAAGTGGCAAGATCATCCCAAAAACCGCAGCCGCAAGATCTCTTACTGCGGGCTTTTCTTCTTTCGGCGGAGACTCGCGTTCAAGATAACCATTAGCGCTACCATTTATTTGCTGCTCATGGTGAATAGCATTGTTTTCTTGCATTGTGTGCATGGCGACATAAAGGAATGTACCCCCAGAAAATAGAAGAAGCACGCCTGTCCACCACTTCGTAGATTCAGCGTTACTAACGCGACTAGTGCCGATAGAGTGAGCAAAGGCCCAGGTTGCGAGAGCTCCAAATGGCGCTGCCAAGCTGAATAGGAGAAGATGGCCTCGTGCAGATCTTTTCGACAGGCCTTGTCGTAACAGGACGGAGGTTAATCCAAAGGCCGCGGGTGCCTTGTGGATCATGATTGCTAGGAAGACAATAAAGCTCAGCCCTGTATTAGATGTCAGAGAAGATGCACCAAGCGCAATACCATCAGCAGCCGCGTGAATGACCAGGCCGGTTGTAGTCGCGAAGCTGCGATTAAGATTGCCTTGTTCGTTTCCCGGGTGGAAAGCTTCCAGTTCGCCATCTTCGTTGGTTGAAACCCTGTGGAAACCACGGCCTAAGTCGTTTAGAGAAATATGATACGGCTGTTGTGTCCCTCTGGAAGACGAAGTAGCTTGCGGTACCATATCGATAAGATACATCAGAACAAAACCCGCGATCAGTGCTACACCAATCCAGGCATGCGGTGATTTGCCATGGTGGTCTTCCTTTGGACGATCTTGAGATTCAGCGAGGGCACCTACGACCCCGGGTTCTGTGGGTGTTTTGGGTGGGTCTTTTGGCACGGTGTCGGGATCATCCGTATCAATGAATAGAGGTTTGCCCTGATCGAGCGAAAGAATTTCGGCAGGATATCGTCGGTCCAGCTGTCCAGTCTGCGCAACCGGCCATCGCGCATCCAGACTGCTAAACGACGTGCTTCTTCTCGTGTGCGGTGAAACAATTGGTTGTGCCTCATACAGGGTGTCTACGCCCTCCGGAATGATGATAATGAGCGAAGTGCCAACGAGAACGCCCATGCCAATCGTCGACATAAGGCGCAGCTGTGAAGATGAGAGGGAGAAGGAGAGAGGTAAGGAGCCTGCAAGAAAAGAGCTAGCTAGCTCGTCAGCAATTCTGAAAGGCCAAAATTTCGCATTGGATTACGCTATTGCCATCACGATGCCCAAGCTGAGCAACGTAAAGAAGCCGTCCATCTTCGGCTGCAGGGCGGATGTTGGCAAAAGGCCTTCATGAGTCACAGAATGGAGGCACTTGAGCGACGCATCACTGGCCTTTTGTAGATGTCCGAAGCGAGATAGAAACACAGATAACTTGCAGCGGTGGCACTAGGATCGAATGGCGCACATCTGGCAAGTTTTGTGGCCCACTTGCTCGTGAGACGGTGTTCGAAGATGAAGTTTCGGGGCGGAATGCACGGACCATTGCTAAATGGATTTCCGAATCTAGGCACGCGGGTCTAACGCGGAGCGCGACGAGCTCCACTTTCAGCGCGACTTTATCTCATCTCAAGTTTGCGAGCCACTCGTCAAGGTGTCGCATTTGAACTGAACACAAGTCTGCTCGCCGCCACCAACTCCTATCCCTTCGTCTTGCCGAATTGCCCCCTTGAGCGCTCGCTGCCTACGTGAGGGCCGTAATGGCTCCGATAGAAGATTGTAAGTCCCGGACTTCTTGACACAGATAAATCAGGGTCTTTTAGAAGCTAACATTTCTCTCGTAGGGTCTTCAAACGCAAACGAAGTCATCACAGTACAGTTTATCCAGCCTGGTGAGGCCGATCTCAAGAACCTTAATTCCTTTCATCCAGTCTTCACCTATCCGATTTTTGGCACTGAGGAACGAATCTTCGGCTACCGTGGGCTAGACATTTCGCTTAGATTTACAGCCCATGACTGTCAGCCTCAGCTGTCGGTTTCATACGATAAGAAATTTCCGGCTGTCGGAGACACCAAAGCGACTGACCTAAATGGAACACTGAAAGATTGGTTACCACATGGTGAATAGTCACGAAAGGCAGGAGGAATCAGGGACAAGTCTAAGCTGACTCTTAGTGTAGACGCATTTGAAAAACCCTTTGATTTCGAGAAGAGGATACGAGACGATGAATGGGCAAAAGACTTTAAGCCGCCCGGGGTTCGTGTCCACCAATATTTGCGGAAAGACAGGAATTTTGAAATATGGGCGGGCCCATTGACAGACCCCGGCGTAAGAACGCTATTCGATCGAATACAAATCTTTACATCATTCTTTATTGAAGGCGGCGTACCGATCAAAACTGATGACGTGGAGTGGACGTTGGAGAGGTGGACGATCTACTTTGTTTTCGAGGTTGAGTCTCAGCCCTCAACCCCATCAGCATCGCCTTACGTCTTTGCTGGATTTGCTAATACCTACCGTTTTGCGTCTTTTCAACCCTCAACATCTACCAACGAGTCACGACCGCTCTCTCTCCTTGCAGATTTTCCAGATCGCCAAGTCCATGTCACCGAGTTGCCCTCCCGCCTCCGCATAGCGCAATTTATAATTCTTCCTCCATTTCAACACCAGGGCCACGGTTCTGCTCTCTATGATACTATATATCAACGAGCAATATCAGATACTACTATCCACGAGCTTACAGTGGAGGATCCCAATGAAGAATTCGATGTTCTTCGTGACACCTGTGACCACCGCATCCTCTTCCCTTTTTTTCAGGCGAGCAACGTCCATATCAATACCAGTCCTTATCCACCAGACACAAGACGCCGCCCGCACCGGCTCCCGACAGGGAAACTAATTCCTATCGACAGTCTTGATTCTACTCGTGTCAAGACAAAGATCGCCCCTCGTCAATTCGCCCGCTTAACAGAGATGTATCTGTTATCTCAAATTCCCGAATCGCATCGGCTTGCTGGGAACGTGAATCTTACAAAGATCCAGATCCAGAAGCATAAGCTTGCCGATGAGAAGGACCGCGCATACTATTGGTGGCGAATGCTGGTCAAGCAGCGGGTATACAAAAAGAACCGAGACTTCATGATACAGATGGACAAAGAGGAGCGATGGGGCAAGCTGGAGGAGAGCTTGCAGGGGATCGAGCTAGAGTACATGCTCTTGCTAAGTCGATGGGAGGGTTGGGAGGATGTTGAAAACGAGGAAGATGAAGCGGAAGGCGAGGCGTCGACTACAGCTTTAACAGAACGAACAGTGAAAAAGAGGAAGATTGTTGACGAAGATGAGGATGAAGATGCGGGTGATGCAAATGGTACCTTAGGATTGGCTACAGGGGCGAAAAAGGCGAAGGTTTGACCGCGATCGGGGCTTAGCACCGTGTTGTAGGCAGGAAGAGCTTGCCATACAATTCTAGACAGAGGGTAGATTTGCATCGCGGTCGGCGACGACGATCAGCACTGGCAATATAAAGAATATCTCGAAGTTTTTTTAACCCTGCAGGTCGGTCGGAGAGGCGGCTCAAGGCATTTCGCGAGAGACATGGACGTTTGCACTGATCGCGACCTTTAGACAATCGATCTAAGTTCAAGATTTATACACGAAGAAATTTTGATTTTGCCGATGAGACGGTCTTCTTGCGCCTTAGCAAGGACTCCCTTGATAGGCGGGAGAGCGGATTTAGCTTTGGAGGAAGATTGACGCCTACTACTTGCTGACTTTGTCGATAGCGGTATGTCACGTTGCCCTTCACGACATCCTTTCTTGGCCGGTCTTCCACAGTGTCGAAAAGCTTACGCTTTTTTCCAACATCCCTCTCGACTTCCTTTCTGGCGTTAGGTTGAGAAGCTGGATCGTGGTCAACAGTCTCAGGCTCCGGTAGCTTTAGAGAGGGGTTGTTCGATGGATCTTCGTCCCGCAAACGCTTTTGGCCTTTTTTCTTCTTCCTCGGCTTTTTCATTGGTAACAGGTTCCCATTACTTTGGCCTTGAAAGCGTGTTGTACCCGCTACCTCTGGGCCCGCATCATCATCCGAGTCCTTAGTGTCTGTAATTTTAAGCTCAGCAGAACTCATGCCATTTATTTGCACAGGCATTCCATGCGGCTCTATAGCCGCTCGTCCATCGAAACGGATATGCTTATGCTGCAAATCAAATCGAGGTTGGTGTATATCTTCATTAGTATCTTGTGTAGGGTCAATGCTGGTATGATCTGCTACTATGCCATTTTGGTCTCTTCGACTATGATGCACTGATGCTTCATCTGGCTTGGGTTCTGGGGAAGCCGAGTCATTAGATAATCTCTCGCCCTCCACATTTTGACGGGTTGCAGTGTCTACCGTCAGATCGATTGTTGGAGGTTGATCAATTTGGCGTGTGTTAGCGTGGGTACCTGGGCCACCGTCCTTGCGACCCTGGGAATCTTGATCGAGCTTTACGGATTGTAGATCCTCAGAAGACACCTTGGATCGCAGCACAAGCGGCGAATCCGCCTTAAGTCGCTTGCTTCGACGTCGGGTAGCCACCATGTTTCAATAGTCGGTACGTTTGATGGGTCAATAGTAAAAGGACAAGATGAGAGCACACTAAAAGCGAGTCGCTCAACACCCAAGCAACAGTGGATCGGCTAATTCTCTCGAATCACGACAACACTCGTGGGGCTCCGGTGCACTGTCGTCGTTACGTCCGAGCTCTGCAGTTGTCTAGGTACGGCAAAGGTGGTGGATGGCGAAAATCGTGTGGTAGAAAATTGAGCGTCTGCCGAAAATTGTTGTGCAGCTCTCCGGGGCGGAGCGGAAGAAAGTTTCCAGGCTCAGAGACCACTCAGATTCCACTAGTCTTCCGCCGCCTCGCTACTAGCCCCGGCATGAACTGCAAGCCACCCCAGAAATCTACGATCAATCCCATGCACATCTGATGCATCACCTTTCTTTTGACGCACAGCAACAAGCTGCGTCGCAACCATGCTTCGAGCGATAGGGTCTTCGCTCCCTCGCCACTCCTGGGCGCTGGCCAGGCCTGTTCTACCATGCTTCAGCTCGCTAAACACGCGAAGTAGGTCCAATTCAGCCGTTTGCACCGTCTCGTCACTCGACCATCTGGTCTTGACTGTCAAGAGCTTATCCAAGACCGTGGACTTCTACAAAATGCTCGGGATGACCCATACGAAATTTACGCCTGCAACCTCAGCGGAGGTGAGGCATGCTCTCTCGTTCGGAAGTCAAAAGATCAATCTTCATGAAAGTGGGAAGGAGTTCGAACCCAAAGCCGAAGTGGTGACTCCTGGCAGCGCTGACTTGGCGTTTTTGACGGACGATGCCGTTGAAGACGTTGCACAAAGACTTGAAGCAAGCGGCATCGTATTGCTAGAAAGCGGCGCCATCGTTCAGCGGACGGGCGCACGAGGTAGCTTAAGGAGTTGTTATTGCAGAGATCCCGATGGAAACCTCATAGAGTCCGTCCGCCTGCCATACCCTCGGTTTTGAGGCGCAGCTGAGCGTTCAATTTTTAGGATCTCAAATTATTCCTAACCATGCAGATCTTCTCGTCTACCTTGCACGAGTGCGGTAGGAGGCGTCTAATATCCATAGCCTCTGGACCTTGGTACTCCTTCCATCTTGTCGGGGCTCATTAAATCATTTATTCCTAATCGGTATGATAGAGAAAGCCTACGGCTCTTGGCAGCGATTTTTGCAGACGAGCATTTGGTGCTAGGTTCCTTCAGAACTAGCAGCCTTGACGTTTAATCTTTGCTTTGACTCGACGGGGCTGGCTACGGCTCTGCTTTTCCATATCGTCAGCTTTTCAACACAACTGCAGGATTGTCTGGATTCCTCTGCTAGCTTATCTCGAACCTGCTTCCACGATGTTCATCAGACTACATCGTCACATCTACATCCATTAATCAAATAAAGTTTTTGGGCAGTGTTCCGTCTCTGCAACAAGAAACTGGTATTGATTTCTGCGGGCACGTGTCTGACAGGGCGGATGGATTAACACTGTGCAACTATCGGGCACAGTCAACGGAAAGTGTCCAGTAGAAAATAGCGCAGGTGCGCAAAGTCCTTGTTAATGCTACACCCCCAGACTCCCTCCTTTGCGGCACCTCCGGAGGTTACTATCTTGTGACCTCGTGCTCCATTACACAGCTCCTGATCTCCACAGTCTCGATGTTTCAGGTAGATAGACTGGTAGACAAGATCAGAGTCCGGGTTACCCTAGTGGTATCTTGAGAGTCGCCACATTTGGTCAGCAATCCAACCCTTTTCGACCCACCAAACGGCCCATCCTCCGTGTCCATGCATGTTTGTACGACGTCAGAAGCAAGGTTCCGAATGGTAACCCCGCTAGAATCTTCGAACATCTTCTTCGTAGTCGGCTATGCCGCTCAAAAAGTGACAGTCGTCATCGTTGTCCTCAAGTGAGAGCCACGGCAGCAGCGCCCCCCTTACCTTGGATAATTAAGTTTCCTAATGCCGGGCATGGACCACCGTACGGCCAAGTTCTCGTCCACCAGATTGCTATTCAGACCAACTAAAATGTCGACGACATGCTCCTTGAGGAGAGAATCATTTTCAAAGTCTAGGAGCATCGGTCACAAACCGCAATCGCCGGGCCTGCGAGAGCTTGGATTTCTAAGCTTTGCTTTCTGCTCGCTAGATAGAGCCCCCGCAAGCAGGTGACTGGCAGGCTTCGATGCACGAGTCAGCCACAGTCTTGCAACTTGGTCGACTCTACTTGGTCAAGGCCAATCTCACCTACTGAATCTACCTCACCTTGCTGACGTGCTGTGGGACCTGCCATCGACGCATCGAGATCCGCACAGCCTCTAAAACGTGGGGGGCACCAGTCGGATTATCCTCCAGGTCGATGCTGTGGTCGACTTGTCACTAAATCAAGCTCGCAAGCTCTATACGAGTGCGCCACCAGTGCCACGCTGAATCTAGGGAGGAGATACCCACTAGGAGCGTCCCATGAACCGGGCTTCACCAGAGCCCTAGCCGCCATATTCCTGTGTTTCTCGACAAGGTTTGCACCCAATCATGCAAGCACCCTCGCGGGTCGCTTGCATGACCTATGTAAGCTACTACTCGTCTGTTTTCTGAGTTCGACAATAAGCATACATCATCGAGTCGTCTGGGATTGTCCCGTTGTCGGAAAAGGTTAGCTTCGACTAAGTCTTTCAAAATATGGCACATATCTTATCGAACATAATTCGTCTACAACAATCTCTATCCTCCTCATGCTAACGGATTGCTGCAAATGCTTGAAGCGCAGCTGGAGCGATGCCCACCGAGACACGCATTGAAGTCTACCTCAGACCAGATGACCCCGCGCAACATGTAGATTCGCCGGTCCCACGGGATCAATCGGGCACCTTAGCATACAGTCCTTCACACAGCCAAGAAGGTCATGATGCGACCGGGCACCATGCACTGCCGCTCACGTCAGAACAGTCCTCACGCTTTCTCCAGGGGTACCATCACTCTGCGAGGGAAGCTGCATCATTCCATACCCCCGATCAGACGACATTCCATGGCTCTCCATATGTCTTTCAGGATGGGCGATCTAGTATCCTTGGACCACTCGAAGGACACAGAAAGCGTCTTCGACCCCTCGAAACAGATTTTGAAAGGTGAGTGGATCCTTGTATCAACGCCACGTATGCTCACTGATCATATAGACATTTTCAGCGGCCAGCCTGGTCACCCAGTGATGACGGATCGTTCCGTTACAGGACAATAGATGTTCCATATGGACCAGCTTCGTCTGCGCCGTCGACGCCGGCTGCCAACTCAAGCGCACTGGGACAATCACCACTCGCACAGCCACCTCCCACCTCATCACCAGCACCACCAGCTGTGCAGACGAATCGATACGGGTTGCATATCAGACAGCAGCCAGTATCTGCTCGAGCTGGTCCTCCGGGGAGGGACCGGAGGACTGTAGATCCACCGTGTATCCTTCAACTCACCATCACAGACTTCGATCCTGATTCCTCAGCGGACATGCATGATTTGCAAGCGGCTCAAACGTTTGTCGTGCAATGTACACTTCGCCCTGCTGAGAAACCAGCCGGTTTAGAAGGGGACGTGGCCTCCTTTTTTGCCGAATTGAATAAAACTAGTAGGCTCTTACTTGGCGAGAGCGCTGTCAACGCTTTTTTCAGCCCGGAGGATCCAGATCCTGCGGGAGCGGCAGCACATCCATCGACTAAAATGTGGAGTGAGGCGGCGCAGTCACGCGAGCATGGCAAGGGTAGAGGCAGAGAAAACGCATTGCCGGCGGCGTTCTTCATTTTCTCGGACCTTTCGGTCCGAAGCGCAGGTAGGTATCGGCTCGAGTTCAAGCTGATCAAAATGTCGTTTCAGGATTCTGCAATACCAATCCAGGCACAGATAATGAGCGACGTCTTTGAATGCTTCAGCGCCAAAGACTTTCCATCAATACAGCCTAGTACGCGGCTTGTTAGAGGCTTGCTCGAACAAGGGGCTCCTCGGCCGTTGACCCTGAAGAGAGGCGTTCAAGGCCGAAGAAATAGAGGAATCATGGATGAAGGTGATGACTAACAAACGAGTTGAAGATCAACTTGCTGCATTTGGAGACCACAAAGGTTCCTGTCCAAAATCAAAAGCAGTCGGAAAGCGACCCTGCTCAGATCCTGGGGGGCACCACTGCTCCAGATAGATGTGAAGCAATCTCAAGGCTTCGGTGTGATCTTTGTCTTTCAAATCTTCGTGCTCCCACCGCTCCACAAGGTTTGAGATCAGCGCTTTCCCTTCTTCCACGAATCCAGACTCCCTGAGCACGAGCGCCGGGAACAAGACAGCTTTAAATGTGGCCGCAGCAGAAACGCTTAACTCCGCAGCCACTGCGAACCACTCAAAGCCTTGACACTGTCTTGCGGATTTGGGGCTTGCCTTGACGGGAGGATACAATCCATTCTTCTCCAAGTGATATTTACCAATATCAAAAGCAGCTTTGGAAGTCCCGGGCGCTTGAATATCGCCAGTCATAGCAATGTTGCTTTTGAACTTCAACCATTGTTCAGAATATGCCGATATACCAAGATCTTGAACGAGGTCTATCTCTAGACGCGCCATTTCTCTCCATGTCTTCGGATCGCCGTATTTCTCACTTCCAGCTCTAATTGCCTCTATCATGAGATCCTTCTTGCCGGCACTGTGAGCCACGTCGTACAGCGTTTTCCAGGGTGCGGTTATCTCATTCAGTGTCCATGGTTTACCGTACGGCTCATCTTCATTCAGGCCTGCAGCATCTGGTCTAGCCTCTGTCAGCAATACTGCTGTCTGGGCGAGCGTTAACGCCTGTTCATGCTTCTTCGAAGCTGACAGGATTTGTGCACGAAGAACTATGGCGCGCCAGTCCATATTCGAAGAAGCCATGACATCAAGAAATTTCAATGCAGTTTGAACAGACATCATAAGTCCACCCGTCCTATCAAACTCGGGATTCAAGTACCAGAACGATTGTAATAGTGTAGCCAGGCCATCGTGAAGTTCAACGGCAAGAGCTAGGAGCCAAGCACCGACCGGTAACCAGCGGCGGTCCCGAAGAGTACAACAAGCGATTTTTGTCAAATCCAAAGGATTCAAAGAACTTCCTTAAATAGCAAAGATCAGCCCAGTAGTTCACTCAAATCCATGTCGGTCTCAATCTACCTTTTGCCCATTCCCTTATTCCGCTGCTGTCAGGACGCTGTTTATCCGCTACGAACCGTGCAGCTGTAGACACGACTTTGGACGCATCCCATGGCATAATATCAGTAACATCTTTGAGTCCTCGTAAGCCTAATGGCTCGTAAAGGTCCCAGCCCGGTCCATCGGGAGCTGTGTCTGTGAGTTTCTTTGCTGCCTCAACAACGCTCATAGATGAAGGCATGAGATGCTGTTTGTGCACTCGGCTCGGAGATTGCCTAACTGAATAAGTTCTTCGAGCTGTAGCGGAAACAAATCGAGGTGGATGGAGAAGATTCCGACATTGGGAAGAAGTTGTTCGCGGTACAGAATGGAAAATCTCGAAGACCCAATTGGCTCGGAAAAGGCTCTTGATGCCATCACTACCTCCGAGCTGGGCAAGAGCCATAGTAACTCAATCAGCAGTCAGAGGTCATCCCATCACACCGCTTTTAAGGGCATTCCTAGTTCTACGTCGAAAGAGTGGCTTTCGTGAAATGATCCCGAACAAGTTAGAAAAGTAACCGTTTGGCGCGGATTTGTTCCGCCTCACATTTGACAAGCTCTGAATTATCAACACCTACCTAGACATATCATGATTACCCACACTATGGGAAATCCAGCGATACTGGAGCACAAACTCTGAGGTCACTGACTTTCTTGCGAATTAATAAATCCTCAGGCGCGCGAATTTGAATTGCCAGCATGCCTGCGCCTGCAGGAACCAAACGCGTTAGAGTATGGACTCTACGGAGTATTCTCAGATTAATACTAACTGGCATGAGTAGGGAATATCGATTCATCGTCCATTCGGTAATACTCATATCAATCCGCGCGAATCGCATATTGTCGCTCACTTTCTGTAGTGTACGGAACAGAGGCAGTTCCATTTGATCCGAACAACAAACCTGCAAAAGTTCCACCGGATCATACTCACAAATGGAAAGTCTTTGTTCGCGGTGTCAACAATGAAGATATCAGCTACTGGCTCAAGAAGGTTCAATTTAAATTACATGAAACATACGCGAACTCTGTTCGAGTTATCGAAGAAGCTCCTTTTGAGGTCGAGGAAACAGGCTGGGGAGAGTTCGAGATCGTGATCAAGCTCTTTTTCAACCCCGAAAGCAATGAAAAGCCGCAGCAAATCTATCATGGCCTAAAACTACA
Organism: Pyrenula massariospora; assembly: GCA_021030905.1. Taxonomy (NCBI): domain Eukaryota; kingdom Fungi; phylum Ascomycota; class Eurotiomycetes; order Pyrenulales; family Pyrenulaceae; genus Pyrenula; species Pyrenula massariospora. Next base: position 1,177,232 of record JAGFMI010000005.1, read on the forward strand.
TCCCTATGATGGCGATATCGAAGGAAAGAAGGCTCGGAGAGACACGATAAAGAGCGTTTGCTACGAGGAAGTGCAATTCAATGAGCCTGTGGAGCAGTTCTACGAGGCATTGACTGGGGGTGTTCCATCCCGAGGCAAAGGAAAGGGAGCAAAACAGCAGAAAACTAGCCTGACAGCCGAGATCCCAGAGCACATCACGCCTGGCAACATCTACAGCAGAGAAGAAGAAGTACGAGAGCTGGATAGGTTGGAAGAGGCCATCCGGACCGTGAAGCAGATAGTATCTGAAGAGACCGAGAAGATGAAGGGTGATGAAGAGAAGCTTGCGGAGTTGAGGACCACAGAGCCAGTGTTGCCTCCACCGCCAAAGAAAGTCAAATGAGCTCGTAGCCGCCTCACCGAAAGAGCTGATGCTTGGATGTCGTGTCATGCGCGGTATCTTACAGTCTGGCAGTCGTTTGTCCTGGGCTTGGAATCTCACCCATTAGCTCGATTAGCTTCTCAGCTACGCCCCAGCTCAACTCGTAACCTCTACCTCCAGCGCCATATCCATGAACAATCTTTCTCTGTCTATCCGCGCTCAATTCCACCTCCAGCCTTGGCCCGCCTTGCCTTGCTGGTCTCCTCCCCACATTATCCCTGATAACTTCAAAATCTTCTTCGGAAGCCAGGAAGTCAGGAAAAACTTCTCTAGCCTTCCGCAATATCATTTCTCGTGTCTCAGCCCTTGCTTTAACTTCTAGATCTCTGGGCTCTTTGGAAACACCGACTATCGTTCCACCGTTCAATGGTCGAGGTATGAGAGCAGCCCAAGTTCCGTCTTTGTTCTGTCTGGTGACCGTCTTAGGGTACTTGTTGCGCACAAGACAGGTCTGCCCTCTAATTATGCAGGTCTCCGGATCATTGTCGAAATTTCGACCGGAACAATTGATGACGGTTCGTACTCGGCCTAGGCACTCACTTGCAACTTCAAAAGCATCCTTCGCATCGCTGAGCCTCGCTTTGATAACTCTTCCGCCACTTGCAATAAACCTCGATAGCAGCCATGAGCAATAAATGGGGACGTTGATACAGTATGATGCGTATTCACATCCCCATCGCACACCTGCTGGCAGTTCGTCTTTGTCCATTACCCGAAAACCATCTCCAGGCCCTGCGTACTCGTCTCCAGTCTTCAGGCCAAGGTGGGCATCCTCCGGGCTTTCCAGATACTCGACGCCCTGCAACAGCCCTACGCCAGCTTCGGGTTCGTCCTGCGCAATTCTTTGCATGATCTTAAACGTCCGCTTGGCAAATTTCTCCTCAGATGTGAGCTGGGAGGTGTGTCCGGGTACGGGGCGGTAGTGGGCACCTGCCCACATCGACGCATAGTCAGCCGAGGGATTCGGATCGCCGGGGAACTCGGCGGCAACAATGGCTACGCGAGAAGCAGGGTGCTTGTTTCGGAGGAGGTTTGCCGTCGTCAGACCCCAGATACCTGCACCTATGATCACAACCGTCTCTCTGTCTCTTGTCCCCGTCATGATGGCGTTTTGTATGGGACCAATGCGGGCCGGCCGTAGTTTAAGATTGCCTGTGCAGCACGGCGATCGGAGCAATGGAGCCTGGCTCGTCTATTTTTATAGCACCGCGTAGAACATAGAGTATGTGTCCGTTGAGCCGGTAGTACCAGACAGACACATGCGGGATTTTCTCGGGCGTTGCGAGAATAAGCAGCGAAGGAGAAGCGTTACTCGTTTCTGTTGGGCGAGCGGTGCGGAACGCTTCCCTTTTCTACCAGTTCTCTACCTACAATAATAGCAACCAATTCACCCTCAGCTCAGCTGCTTATGACCGAGTCTGCGGCTACTCATGCCCATGCAGGATGCCGATTCTGCCGCCAATCTGGGCTGGGCGGAAAAAAGACGCATATCAATATTTTCGACCCCAACAATTTCTCGATACTACAATATGCCCGATTGATCGTGTGGCTGAGAACGGGGCGAATGGCGGTAGCGAGACCACGGGGACCTTGATGGACATCATCCATTGTCTTGGGAGCCGGAATTGACGCCACCGTCCCAGACCATTGGGCCTGGCTCCCTATATTGGAAGAGATGAATACGATTTTCTACTAGCTTACGAGGCGCGTCGGTTAACGACCGTCTTCATTGCTGCCCCCGGCGCCTCGCCAGCAACGCCGCGCCACGGACGTAGGGGATAATAGACACACCCCTCGATCATACTTGCATTTCCACCCGCATCTGCGACGATAAGAAGAGACGTACTGCAAGTTCCGCTCGAAAGGTCGACATGCAAATCTAGGTTCATCTTCGGCGAGTCGCCGGGACAATTTCCTCGGCCGGCGCCCTACCTACAGTATTGTCCCAATTTTTCCCAGTATGACGGTGGATACCAAGGATTGGCGCAGGGAACGAAGTACCTACCTTACCTCCCTCGATCCGAATTCAACTTAGCATTGACGGGGATAGCGTTGTCTCATAATCCAACCTTCCCCGCCACCTGCTGCTATTACCTCTCGCCCCAAAACATCACGCCTTTCCAGAAGTCTTCATGTATCACCGGCTAGTGTGCAACGCCCAGAACACAGGCAGCTTCGTACGAAACACGGCTGGGGACCGCGGGCGGGTCCGTCTCAAGACCATGATTGCCGCAACTATGGCTGCTTATCCTTGGTCTCCATTAGCAGCATCGGGATCCACGCAGGGATGAAATCCGCCTCCTACATTGTTCTCTGCCAGACGGCTCCGAGGGAAGAGAATGCCTGCATAGTCTGAGACTTGGAAAACGATCCACCATGATGTGTCGTCCGCTCATCACCTGCAGCAAAAAGCCTGCCTGATGCGCCTCGGAAACTCGTCCAACGGCGCGTTCAAGACTTTTCTATCGCTCAACGCTAAGCACCCACTGCTGGGCAACTATTCTTTGCCAAGCGGCGTCTATGGCGATGCAGTACGTAAGTGGGTTGGTGGCTGTGGGGCCAAACTAGTCAGACTCACACGTGGGAACCGGGTCCGGCGAACCTACTTTCAACGAAGGACGAATGCCCATGAGAGGATGGGCTGCCACTGACAGCCGATCCCTTATACAACCAAATCCAACCCCTCCGGCCGCATCTAATATCTGGCTTGAAGGATTGACCTACACTTGTCACATCGCCGCCTCCTTGTTCCGGCTCTAACGCCGCGTATCACTTGGACCAATTAGACGATGCGAATGCGATTATCCTAGGCTGACTGATCTATCTCCCTTCACATGCTGAATACTCTACCGCGCATGCTTCCTCTTCAGGCAATTGACAGAGATGATTGGCACTTCCGTCGGTTTACTGTGTCTGTGGATCCTGTACGCTTCTTTACGGTTGCAGGAACCACATTGCCGTTCCCCGAACCCAGCTTGCCACAGCAAAGACCATAAATGGATCCTCCGTTCAGCGTAACGTGTCCTTTCTCCTACGAGTATGTAAAGCTGCTGCTGTCGGTACGGATCAACGGATGAATCCTTAGCTCCCTACATTGAGTCTTTGAAGTCGAACTTGCCAACGTTCGACGGTGGATTTTCGCAATCTCCACAGCAATACAATAAACTCCACGTCAATCCTAAAACCCAGTGTCCATTCTGGGATTGGTTATCTATCAGCCCATTACAATCGTACAGTATGTGCTACAAGCACCCGATATCTCGCCGGCAGACTACCTCCCTTTTATAGCGCCTTCTTGTGAGCTGCTGACTTTTAAGGCTTCAATTGCTCTGTACAAAGATACAGATATGGCGATTCTTCTCCTCACTTCCGGAGAATAGCTTCACGTGCCGACCTTCTCAAGTTGTCTTGTTCAAGCTTTTCTGCAAAACCTTAACCTTGACATCCACTTTCCCCACTTCTGTCGTGCAAGGAGTTCCATATCCAAGGCTGAAACTTTTCCATGTTAACTAGACCTCTCAAAGACCTTCACCGGCCGATTGACGCCTCTCTTCACCTCCATACCTTCGGCAGTTATACCAACAGTCGAGAACCCACATTCCCAGCCCGAAATGCAAGAACAAGACCCTCCACTGGATTCCGCCATCGACCTCCTCCGCTCTGTCTTACAGGCTCGGCATGGATAATGTGGAGGAACAGTCCAGCGGGACAAGAGATCAAGCTGCCAGGTCTTGATTGCCTTTGCAGTGGAATATTCATCGAAAGCTTCGACCACATGTTCGCACGATGCTACGTTCACTTGCGACTAATGGTTTCAATGTCTCACCGCCCTTTCGGGTTATCTCCTCCGAGTTCCATCGTCCAGACCTGTTCTGACCGAAGGGTCTATCACTACTTCTTTATCCGCTTTGGTTGAAGGAACTGGCAGATCCCACTCCAACCCAAGGAAAATCTATTCCCCTCTACCAAGCAGTGTGTTTGTCTACACCCGTTCCTTGTGACTTCCGGAAAACTCAGCGGTGTCGTCGAGCTCATCGAAAACTTTGTTGACTCCTGAATCAAGCGCCTGGCTCCTCCCATGCTTCCCACTTGCAGAGCGTTTCCAGCATACAGTCTTACAGATCACCCAGCCGACCTGTTTACCGCGTCCAGTAGTGTCTTAACATTTCCCTCGCCGCAGTCTTTTCTAAAGGACCACTTTAAATGACAACGCGCGTCAAGAAGTACGTCTGAAGCACATGTAATTCACAGTTATCGGATTGACAATCTTGGCTCCGCGGAGCTCTACTTTTTCATCATCGCAATTCCATACTGCGTCGCCCGCACAGGAGTGATTACAGAGCTGGACACTGCTTTTCCTGATTGAATTCTGCAAAACCAGCATCATCAACTCTCTGTCCGTCTCTCGCTTCTGATAACATCTATTTCTCCAGCAACTTTTCTAGTATTCATCACTTTCTCCCCTTAGAATGCTCTCCCCCACATCTTTCCTCTCTTTCCCAAACCCCCTACCTCCTCCCCATCTACACCAAAATCGATCCACACAAGCCCTCTCCTAGACCCTTTACTTCTCAATGCAACGCTCAGCATGATCCAGCACAAGACAGCAACCCACCCTTCCTCAAACCCGGCTGACCAACCTTCAGAATTCCCCGCTTCCTATCGACCTATCCCTTGTGCCGGCGTAAAAGCTCTAAGAACTTAGCCATTTCCGATCAATCCTGATCCGGGGTGTCAAGGACAAAACCTGGGCTGGCACGGACAAGAATGAGTGGTTGTTGTCAATGGGGTGTTTACACCAGAATAGGGTATGGTGACTAGATCACGTTCTTGATCTCTGAGATGTAGTTGTTGTTCTACCTATATCTTCCCTTCCGCAGTCGTAAAGTCGCCGTGCGAAAAGAACGCACTGTGTCATCAGGTAACGCGTCCAGCCGCTCATTCACGGTGGTGGCGGCTCGATATGGTGTGGTGGTACGGTGGACCTGGGTAGGTAAGTCGAGAAAGTAGTGGCGATCTTAGCTTAGGAGGATGTGCCCCTATCGAAGACACTTCGTAAGTAAATGTGCAAATCGCGAGATCAAGGAGTTTCAAGGATCTGTTCATGACTCCTTGTCTTACGTCAGCTTCGCATGCGATAGCGGAAAAAGCATCTCATTTCCATTCGGCTAATGCTATGGATGATACAATATAGCTTCATACACTCCGTGTCCCACGGCCACCGCCCCCGTCTTCAGGAACGTGAACACCCTGCGAAATCGGCGCCCGATCATGCGCTCCTACTGCACTATCCGCCCTCTTCTCCAGCCCACCCTTCGGATAGTAGTAATTCTCATCCGGCGTCCTGCCCCTCGTGAACGCCGGCTCGCTTCCCCGGACGTAAATATCTTCGAACAGAATATCTGGGGTCGGATCCGGGACAGCCATGTTCTCGGCCTGCGCGACTTCATCGTCGACGTACGATCGCGCCTCCTTGTCGATCTGCTTCAGCTCGTCTTCGGTCGTCACGCTCCAGTCGAGGAGCTTCTGTTTCAGGCCGGCGATGGGGTCGTTGGTGCTGCGCATGCGCTGGATTTCTTCACGGGTGCGGTAGGTTGTGCCGGGGTCGGACATGGAGTGGCCGCCATAACGGTAGGTGACGTATTCGTAGACGAGGGGCCCATTTCCGGATTTGGTGTATTCTTTGCCGTATTGGACGGCGGCTTTGACGGCGAGGATGTCCATGCCGTTCACTTTGAGGCCGGGGATGTATTGGCCGCGTTTGTAGTATTCTGTCAGGGCGGCGGCACGAGCGGCGGAAGTTCCCATGCCATACTTGTTGTTTTCGCAGCCGAATATGACAGGGAGGTTCCACAGCTTGGCCATGTTGAAGGCCTCAAAGACTTGGCCTTGGTTGCTGGCGCCGTCACCGTAGAGACAGATGGTTGTGTTCTCGGTGTTTGTATATTGATTTGCGAAGGCGATCCCAGCACCAATCGGGACTTGTGCTCCGACTATACCATTCCCGCCATAAAAGCCCTTCGCGAACATGTGCATACTCCCTCCCTTGCCGTAGGCGATGCCATGGCGGCGGCCAAGCAGTTCACCGATGATGGATTTCACGGTGCCACCGCGCATGAGGGCGAAGCCGTGACAGCGATAGGCAGTAATGAGGTGATCTTCTTTCGTGATAGCATGTTCGATACCTGCAGCGACTGCTTCTTGGCCAGTGGAAAGATGGCAGAAGCCGCGGATTTTTTTTTCTTTGTAGAGGCGGTCGGCGGCCATTTCCATGCGTCTATTGTCATCCAATTAGCCAAAATCTTTCGAGCTTCAAATCGATGCTGCTGACCTTATTGACACCATATCGAAATACATCCGCTTTAACTCTTTCTTAGTCGTCTCAAGGGTATAAGGAGGGGGGTCGAGCTCGTAGGTTTCAAAGCTCTCATCCGAGAGCCGGACACTGAATGGTTTGTCATCTTCCTACAGTAGAGTTAATATGAGCAAGTGGCCAAATGAATTCCTGTTTGGTATCTCAATTGACTTTTCTGGGAGCTTACTGTTGGAACCTCATCTTTGATGTCCGAACTTGCAGCGTCCGTCGTGACAGTTCTCCTGAATAAGCTGAGAGCCTGCGGCTTCGACAACGCGCTCCGAGCCGGCGCCCTCCAAAGCCCCCTCGACAACATGCTTGATGATCTGGTTGTTGGGGATAGTGTTGGAGTTTGCTGCGTTCGAGGTATTTTCTGGCGAGCCCAAGCTCCGATGCCAAGCGTCGCATTTCGCCGAGTATTCGGAATCTATGCTCCGGGCAGTCCCGTTTGGTTTAGCGTTCACGTGACAGCCCAGGAGCTAGCACTCATGCCCTAATAGCCATTTTGGGAACCCCCCCGGCAAACCTGCCCCTAGCCAGCCGAAACAGGCCCCAAGTCACGCAATTTGTTTGAAACTTCATAAACAACTCTGACCATTGAGTGATCTCGCTTCCCAGATCCAATATCTCCACCACTCTCCGCTCTTCTCCCTACCTGATTAATTTTATCGAGGCTCTGTCGGAAGATTGCCTATTGGTTGTCTTTCAAGTCGGTGCCTCTGTCCTTGACTCTTCATCTAGGGTTTTTGGAGATCATGGCTTTCCGGTGCTTCGTCATCATATCTGTGAAACAACCTTACGTTTTTTCGCCTCGATAGCTTCCATCACCGATGGAGAAGAACACCCAACGGCTGGCCGAGGCCCCCTCCCTCATTTCCCATGTTCTCCGAAGGTTTGGTATAAGATGGAAGGTAGGTGACTGTTGTAATGTTTATCTTTGATTCTATACCGCTTGAATTTTTTCTTGAGTTCCTGCATTGGTCTTTGACCGTTCGCTCGTTAACCTCATATTCTTTGCCGGCTGAGCCCGTTCGCATTCTTTTACATACTTCAAACCCCTCAGGTTCAGGCACTTACCCAAATTTCCATTCGTTCCATCTTTTCAGGAGGCTCAAAGCACCATGAAGTCTACCACCTTTGCGTTCGGTGCGGCGAATTTGGCCGCGATGGTCTCCGCCCATGGCATGCTCACCTCTCCGAAGCCGCGTGCTCCAGGTCAAGCAATGGCTGCCGCTTGCGGTCAGCAGATGTTCAACAATCAGGCCGCAGACTCCTACGGAAACATACAAGGCGAGCTCCAGGTCACCAATGGTCAGAGCGACTACAACGCTGCAGCATGTAACGTCTGGGTCTGCAAAGGCTACAAGTATGAAGACAATACCGACAAAGTCCAGACCTACAGTGTTGGCGATGTGGTTCCCATGACATTTGATATTCGCGCTCCCCACGACGGAGTTGCAAACGTATCCATTGTGACATCGGATGGTGTTGCTGTCTCCCAGCCTCTCATCTCGTTCTCGGATTTCGCTAGTAATGCAGTGCCAATCCAAGCCTCGCAGACATCTTTCTCGATCACCATACCGGATGTGGGCGATGCCTGCAATACCGCCGGCAACTGTGTGATCCAGCACTTCTGGGTATGGTTCCTCCCCAAAAGTTCTTCAATTCAACGAAGACTAACCTTATTGCAGGACGCTCGGAGCATCGACCAGACCTACGAGTCCTGCGTTGATGTTGTGATTGGAGGTTCCTCATCTGGGGGCAAGCCACCTGTGAACTCGTCCTCCAGCGCCGCGCCATCCAGCTCTACTCCAGTCGTCTCCGCTTCATCAGCCTCTGCTCCGGTAGCAACCTCCTCAAGCCTTTCACTTTCAGCTTCCGCCTCCACCGCCCCTACTATCAGCGTACCGTCTCTTCCCATCTCCGCAAACTCAACCTCCACCAAGAAGCCGTGCGGTACGAAGCCTACCGGTGTTGGTTCTCTGCCTTCCGGTGGCTTCCCAACTGGTGGAGTGCCCATCGGCACCGGCTTCCCTTCCACGCTGTCTACTGTGGCTGTCCCGACCTCGTCGACGCCTGCCATACCATCAGAGACACCTGGCACATCTTCTGGTGCGGGAGACGGAGCCGGTACAGGAACGTCCACCGGAGACAGTTCCATTGACCAGCTAATTGCGCTGATCCTGCAGCTTATCTCAGAGCTTTCTGGACAGAGCAGCTCTTAGACTGTCTACGTCCAGCAAGTTTCAAAGGGGAGAGTTCTCCATTCGCTTGTGGATTCGCTTCTTGTGTATAGATTAAAAGATTTGTAGATAAATATGAAACTTTCTTGAAGCATCTCTGTACGTGCTGAGATGGTGCAGCCTCGACCAGAATAGCGAAATCCATGCTTGAATTCTATATATATCGCTAAATCAGTCCCAGAAGCACTCGTCGCCTCCAGGTAAGGATAGTTTTCTGGGAAGCATTGTGAGGTTCAAATCTTAATAGATTTGTCCTCCCGGATGCCTGCAAAAGTCCTTGCGTCAAGTTGTCATGCACCTACAATCTTGCCTTGAAATTTCGAAATAGAACTTTGAAAATTGAACACATCGGCACATATAGAAGCGACACAGGTTGCTTGAAAGGGGTAATATTATTGCAAGAAATATTCCGATAGACTCGTTACAAGACGGTCTTTCATATGGATAGAACAATGTTCGCGGACAAAGAGCGCACGTTCTGTGCGACTTGGCAAGGCCACAATCAGAAGAAGTCATGCGAATCAATTCGAATTGAAGGGTGAAAGATGCTCAGCTCAATGCTTTTCAGGGTGTCCTGTAGCTTTAGCAGAGCGCAGGTTCATCCAGCTTCCTGTCATCAACATCTTGTGTTTTAGGTTTCAGACTTTCTCGAGATACAAATGCTCCGTAGACTTAAAATGAGCTTAGCTTAAATCTTACTCGGCTCGAGATAGCTTAAACAAGTAATGGTTGCGATCGGTCTAGCACAACCCTAGGTGTCCTGATGTCGGATGCCTGAGGCTTCTAGTATTGCGGAAACATCTCCGTGCATTTCCAAAGATTCAGACTGACACAAAAGACAAATGGCAGGGCAGACGGTCAGCATAATGTAAGCTTCATGTTGGTGGAGGATGGGGAGGGCACGTTGAAAAGCTATGGTTCTCGGCGGAACTTCTCGTGACTGCGAACTCAGATGAAACAAGACCACCCAATTTCCCAGTCAGGTATACGTATAGCTCATGGAAGACATAGACCTATGTTGAGAGTAGTTGGAGCCATGTTGAATCAAAACAATGTTCGATTCTGTTGACAGTCTTCCTGCGCTAAGTTGGGTAAGAGAACTCCTTTTTGATGCAAGAAGGACAAATATAGAGACAGCGGCTCAAACCTCCAACTCCTTTGCTAAACAAATGCTAGGTTAGAGGTAGAGAGGGCGATATATAAGTCGGAGTTGGGCAGCGAAGAGCTTCCTTCAATCCACACCTGCATAAAGATCTACTACAATGTTGATGGCTGCAACCAAGATCTCCGCCGCAATCAAAACAATAACTGGAAATCATATCGTCAGCCCAATATGTCAAATAGTTCAAGCCTGGAGATAATCAAGTGCACTTACCAATCCATTCCAAGACCTCCCCATGCCTTCGACTTCCTTGCTCTCTCAGCACAGCAAGTAGATCTGCAATGACATCCAATCTCTCTGTGAGTAACTGCACACGCTGGTTGATCTCCAAGTAGCTCCTGACCGCACCATAAATGGGTTCGAGTTGTGGTTCCGACCACATCAATTCGGGGCTGTCAAGCACAGAACCCTGGAGATGGATATTTATTTTCAAGATAAAAAGGTTTCCCATTTGTTGATTTAGCTGTTTCCTCGTTAGATTAATAGAGCCAGTGTCCGCGATAACAGCAGGCAGCGGGGAAGTCGTCTCGATTGTAGTCGAAACTAGGTCCTCAAATAGCGATGTCTTGACAGATTGGCTAAGTGCGTGAGAGATGGCAAGCTTGATCATGTTGTTTTTGGGTTCACGGAGAGAGATGAAATCATTGTATATTCGCGCTTGGTACTCTTTGGTGTAATAAAAGTTGAAATTCTCAACCTGCGTAGAGACTGGATCAAGCGGCTCTTCGGCGAATTTGGCCATGTCCTTGAGGAAACGTTCCTCTTGTTTAGGGGTCATGCCCCAGATTACAACCGTGCCATAGTCGTAGACAAAGACCTCGGGAATCTCTACGGTTGTAGAGAAGTCAGTAGCTGGAGAGTCGTTCGTGAACGGTTGAGGATTGAATTCCGCGGCGCTGTCTGCGATAATGTCAGGAGGTGTAAAGCTTGGCTGGTTGGTAAGCTGGTCTGGGCTGTCGTGCAGATCAATCAGGTCCCCTCGGCGTTGCGCGGTGTTATCCTCGACTTCAACGGCAGAATCTGAATATCGGCGATCATGCCGGGTTTTCCTTGATGGTGGAGAGGATATACGAGGCTTTCGGGCCTCTTTTATTTGAGGAGGTGGGGAGGCAATACGCGTGAGACGTTCCTCGGCAGGGCTGTGATCTCTTTCATCATCTGGGCTTGTGGCTTTCCTGCCTGTCTTCTTGAAGAACTCATAGTCATACGGAGAGTACAAACATTCGTCAAATCTTTTCGGGTTCGCACCCCGTGTTTTTGCCCGAGACTTCATAAATCTCATGATCCCATCGAGCCGATATTGGCTTGCGGTACAATACGCAGACACGCGTGGGAGCCTATCTCTATCTGCCTTGCCCAATCTTGCAGCATCCCTCCTCGCTGTTGGGTCTTTGATTCGTGTGAATTGCGCATAGACGTCCCGTCCGCTTTCTTCGTCTGGTCCCTCCTCCGCAGTCTCTGGATTGGGGAGCAGCTTAAGCTTCTGTGTGTTCTTGCTTGTCCGTTGAGCTCCGACTTTCGGGAGAGATACCTGTGGTTGTAGATTTGCGAGTGGAGCTCCATGACTATTTCTTCTCCGGAGTTTGCTGTTAATGGCGGAGAGCATCGGCTGGCTGGTGGCAGCATTGTGAGTTGCGGCGATCGTCTGGGAAGAACTCGAAACTGGGCGCAACGGTGGGCCCGTCGCCGAGGCTCCATTGGCAGTATTGATTGTAGTGAGAGGGTTGAAGGTGACGGTTCGTGGAGGCTTGAGAGCTTGCCGTGACGTAGTGCTGATGGATCCAAAGGACTGGTGCCGAGGCAGTAGAGGAGCCGCCTCTGTCCTTGGAGAGGCCATGATACTAGATGGAAGGCCACAAAATGCAGGATTCGGTGGCTCGGGTTAAATGACAGACTGAACGAGTTGGCTGCAGGTCGTATGGCATGGTTGTAGACGAGTGACTTCAAGTTTCCCTCGGGATGGGCATCTGGAATACTCAAGGAGGAAAGGGTCCCGGCAGCTTGGGGCTGGAGGGCGCCGGCAGCACGAAGCTCGGACCCTAAACAGGTACTTCCAGGGGTGTAGAGACCTTGTGGGTGGGCAAGGTACACCTTGACGGACCTGGACGCGGTCCCTTAATAATCCGCTCCGTCCTTCCCATGAATACGAAGCACGATACCTACCATTGAAAAGCCAAAACCATGAAAAGAGGTCAGATTCCTGGCTACCAAAATTCACCTTGAGAAGCAGCCACGACCGCGATCCTGTCCTTTGGCAAAATTCTGTTGCTTTTCCACCATCCGTTCGACCAGATTCCAATTCAAACAGCACCAAGTACACTATCAGAGGTAGCCAGGTGGCCGATGCTTGCTATCCAAAATCATAATTCAATCTATGTGTTTTGATGTTTAAACTGCACCCGCTATCATGAGTCCCTCACCTTTCCCTCCTGCGAATCAAGTTCCGCTACACAAAAATGCACCTCTTGCACCGAGCCAAGAACTCGCCTATCGACAGAAATGTATCGACCTCCGTCGCCGGCTGAATGAGATCACCCAGAATAACGATGTCATGCGAGCTCGGATTGCTCGCGAGCGAGCAGCGCACGACAAAATGAGATTGAATCGAGCTATTCTCCTTCACCATCTCAAAAATGTCATCGATGGGAAGCCGCTGAACGAAGCTGAAGCTGAAGCTCTCAGGCGAAATGGAGCGGACGGCAATTTGACAACGGCGATGGGATACGACGAGCAAATGACAGGCATTGATGGAAACGCACGAAGCGCGTATCTAGACGAGGACACGGAAAAGAGCGACGATGATGAAATTCCCGAGGTAAATTACAACCTGTCCTCGCCTACTCTGCTCAGGGGTTCTAAGACATCTACTTAGCCGCAAGAAAGACCACTTCGGTCGAAAAGATCAAACAAGTACAATGCCGACGCGTCAATGAACCTACCTTCAAGCAGCGCTGCAGCCACTCCAAATCATCATCCCCTCAATGGCACTGCATACGGTTCCGCTCCTGCCAGTCTCCCTCAGCTTCTTCCTGCTCATCGCACTTCTCCTGGTCCTCCACACTCGGAGAACTTATCGTCATCCTTTCAGTCAGCAACCCCGGGCATGGCCTCTGGCCCGATTCAACACCCCGTGGGAGCTCAGCCACCTGGATATCCGCCTTACCAAAGTGCACATGAGCATTCGCCATCGGCGTCTCGCGCGGCCATGCCCAGTACTTTCTACGATCCTCATCGCGATATCCAGTACCAAACCGCCCCTGAAAATCAACGGCTAGCCAATGCTCCGAATCATCCACTACCTCCAAGAGAGGCATTTGAGGCGCAACAACGAGCTGACGCATTGGCCCACAGACGCCCCGACGACGAAACCTTGTCGGCTGAGATTGAGCAGCGATGGAGATCTCTAAACGATGGCGACAGACGCCAATGGGATGAGAAGTACCGTCAGGAGATGATGAATTATGAGTTCGAGAACGATCAGTATAAAAGAGCTAACCGAGCCTCAGGTGGCGGTGGCGGTGGCAGCAGCGGCGGTGGCAGCAGCGGCGGTGGTGGTGGAGGGTTCCGTGCTGTCAACCAGTAGTGTTTGGTTCGACAGATTCAACAGGTACCAGAACTTGATTATGCAAGGGAGCATTGGGGGAGAGCTCCAAGACCAGGAGATCAGTCAAGATGAGGAATCTCTGGTACGGTTGAGGGGTACGATCCAGTGATTGGTATGTCTTCCGGGGTAGTTGTTTTTCAAGACCTTTCGATTATTGTTCTCATTTGGAACCTTCTCTTTCACTCTGGGACTTTGAAGTCGACGGATTTTACAAATGCACGCTGCACTGGGTGCACGGTTCCACCAAGGATGGGGTGTCATGTAAGGTGGCGGCACAGACAGGTCCACTACCAGGCGTTTTCTGGAAGGCTTCAGACGTAGGTCATCTATCGACGCAGTTTAAAGGCTTGTCGAAAAGATCGAGGTAGACTACATTATCCGATGGCTAAGCTTGTCTATGGCGGACCGCTGGGGTCATGTCTGCTTCTTTCAAGTGTCCCATAAAGTTAGCTTAAGGTGCTATACTATGACTGAGCCAAACATTCCATCGGTGATGGTGGTGGGAAGACTCTCAAGCAACTCATAGGCTGAAGCAGCGAACATCCAAGGAGCTAGGTGTGGCCCACGGGTGATAATCCTGGTTGGACATATGAATTTGTCATTCACAGAAGCCCATCCAAGCCCCCTTTGAGTCAAGAGGTTGCCGCACACAGATGGGGCTTTCTTAGCGCATTAATCCTGGTTGGTCAACAGGCAGATAACAAAGTCGATTCAGAGTCTCTTTCGAGTGCACTTCCTGCCTCTTGTAGCATGCGGCTTGAATTAGTGTCGCAATCCTGGTTGGACATCAGACCGTTGAGGAACTGCTACTCATGTCAAAATAGGGTGAGCTGGTTACCTTTTTCAGCTCAAGACCGGCACTTGCCGGTGCTGGTCTCTTGGCGCTCTTAAACACAGAAGCCTTTCGGTCTCGAAGTTTTGGCCAACGCAGAAGGGCCTCAACACTCTCGGGTCCTCTCCTTCTTCATCTAGAATTCTCCTCGTCGCACCTCGAAGCATGTCTATCGCATCACCTGCAATGTCCCGCTGCTGCCAATCGGCGTTGCGCTCCTCTCGCCGAGGCATTCCTCGACGAAATTCTTCATCGTGTCTCCGCTATGCCTCCACTCAGTCACTCTCATCGCACAGACATCGAGACCAATCAATTCGACAACGAAGATGGCAATCGACAGACGCCGGCTCAATGGTCTCCAGCAACCCCAAAATTTCGGCTATAGTGGACCAAATAAGCCAATTGACACTGTTGGAAACGGCAGACCTCGTGTCGAGTCTAAAGGTACACCCCTCTCTCTATTGTCAGTATCTAGGCTCATCACTAACATGGATCTTCTAGACCCGCCTTAACATCCCCGATATGCCCATGGGTGGTTTCGCTGCCGCGCCTCCACCTGGCGCCCCTGGTGCTGCAGCAGCACCTGCAGCCGCCGAAGAGGAAGAGGAAGCGCCTGCCCCAGCCGCAAAGACAACCTTTACGTTGAAATTACAGAAATTTGACACAGCCGCAAAGCCGAAGATCATCAAAGAGGTCAAGAGCATGCTGGGTCTGAGTTTGGTGGACAGCAAAAAATTCGTTGAGAGCGCACCGAAGGTTATGAAGGAAGGTGTGCCCAAAGAAGAGGCGGAAAAAATTGTGAAGACGCTGAAAGATTTGGGCGGGGAAGTGATGATGGAATAGAAGTTTCGGTGTAGCAAGGGAAGGAAAAAGAGACTTATATTAGACATCATAGAGATGCACCCTTTCAGCAAGGCTAGTCGAGTGAGGGGATTTGCTATCACGCCCAATCTATATATCACGATGAAGTTTGTACAAATGAAGAACTGAAGCATTAGCAAAAATGCACCAATCTAATGGCTTGTTATGCATTGGCTTACGAATAGTAGCATTCGAAGACGCCAGATATTTAGTTATCGCCTGTTTTGATGTGGGTATCTTGCAAATAGACCAGTTTCCATACCTTTTCTAGTTTGTGCTAGATGCCCCCTGATGAGATCCATCCGTTTGTTTCCAGCAGCCACCTGAGAAATTCAGAGAACACCTCCAACGCCTTGCTGATTCGAACTTTTGGGCTCAGGTAGTCGAGTCAAACTTCGCACACTGCGACCTTTCCTCGGCTTCTTCTTGAGCCATGAGGATGTCATCCTCATTGATGTCGCTGAGCTCGTCCCACATCTTATCAAACTCCTCATCGTCATCGGCGCCGACTGCCCACATGCTTTCTCTCAGCCTTTTGTTCCTCTCTCGGTCCTCCTCAATCCTCTGCTCAATCACCTTCTTATTCACCCTCATGATCCCATTTCTCTTTTCTCCACCTCCATCCTGACCTCGATCCCTCGGACTCACTTTCTCCTCCACTGCTTCATTTTCCACCACCATCCCATCTCCTTCCCCTGCCCCCGTATCACCCATTACGTCATCCACCCCTAAATGGTCTGGATGCACCTCCCTTTCCTTCAACAGCCCCTCCACCTCTCTCACCACCTCCCCACTCAACACTCCCCTCCCCTCCAATCCTGGCAACACCCTCCTTACGACCTTCACATTCGCCGCGCCACTCCCATCCACCGGCGCTACCGCATCCACAATCCTCCTGATGTCCCTTCTCACCATCTCCACAAAGCTCCCAACATTCTCCTTAAGCGCGAGCTCGCAGAACGGTTCGAGAAAATACATGATGTTGGCGCGGTTGTTCATATTGTTACGCTCCAGCTGCTCCAGAATGCAAGAGTGCAAATCCTCGTCCAGGTCGCGGTGTTTGAGGGCATAGAGGGCGGCTTTCTGTGAGGAAGTGCTGGACGCGGAGAGGTGTTGGAGGGTGGAGGTGAAGCGGAGGCGGACTTCGAAAGGGTCGGCCATTTTAACATTTGATCTTGAGGATATTTAAGTTTAGTGTTGTGTCAAATGAGAGGAAATGAAGCCATGAACGAGGGAGTAGCTTTGCAGAGGTGCTTATTCTTGGGGAGGTCGAGGTGGTGGAAGGAAGAATCGTAATTGGCGCAAAGGCAAGGCGGAGAGCGGGCAAATTGCGGCAGAAAAAGCTCCGCGGGGAGTTTTGTCGATCGTCGGGCGCCCGTGTGCAACACCGCCATGTCCAGCGAGTTAATTTCTCAAGAAGCGCCTGTAAAACTTACTCTTCTACATTTCCCCTTCTTCCTTTCTTTTCCTTTGGTTGATCTACATCCATCTTGTTGCGTAGCTCTTAAGGCAGTTGTGTGATCCGGTTCAATTGTTTGCTCAAGCGATGGAAGACCACAAAGCCAACGATGAAGGACTGACCCTCACAATATTGGGGTGCGGTAAGTGTAACGTGAAATATCTTGCTGTGCCGAGATCCGGATATTCAATTACAGGAGGCTCACGCCTTTCACGCAGGAACACTGGGGATCGCGATCCTCTCCGGCATACTCGCTTCACTCTCCTCCCCACTTTCCTACGAGCGCATCACCTCCCCTTCCGGCGCAGTCACCCCAGACAGCAGTGAAACTCCCTCCCGAACTCCGACGAATTTTATCGCCTGCGTCCGGCGGCCAGAGTCCGCGAAAAGAATACAGAAGGCACTCCAAGAATACTTATCGCAGTTTCCAGTTCAAATACTACAGAATGAGAATCTGAAGGGTGTGCAAGCTGCGGATGTGGTGATCCTCGCTTGCAAGCCGTATCAGATTGAGGAAGTACTACATGGAGATGACAATGGGGACGGTATGCGACGAGCACTTCGGTCGAAGCTGCTCATTTCTATATGCGCCGGTGTCACTGTCTCGCAGATCGAGGAGACTCTGTATCCCGCTCATGGAGTACCCCAAGAACCCTCTGATCTTCAATGCCGCATAATACGCGTCATGCCCAATACTGCGGCGGTCATCCGCGAGTCAACCACCGTGATCGCAACTCCCACGCCGCCACTTCTTCCGGCCCTTGATACTCTTGTGACCTGGCTCTTTTCAAGGATCGGTCTCGTCGTACATCTACCTCCTCAACAAATGGATGTTTCCACTGCGCTTGCAGGCTCGGGACCGGCTTTCTTGGCTCTGATGCTTGAATCGTTGGCTGACGGCGCCGTTGCAATGGGTTTACCGCGAGCAGAGGCGCAGCTAATGGCAGCGCAGACGATGCGAGGCACGGCGGGGATGGTGTTGAAGGGGGAGCACCCGGCGCTGGTGAGAGAGAAGGTCAGTACGCCGGGTGGGTGCACAATTGGGGGGCTGTTGGTACTGGAGGAAGGAAGAGTGAGAGGAAGTATTGCCAGAGGAGTAAGGGAGGCGACTGTGGTGGCTAGCCGGCTAGGAGACGGAGCAAAAGGGGTGAATGGTACTCGGTGAAAAATAGGTATGACGGAATATCCAAAAGCGGCGTTCCCAGGAGTTCGTAACGCTTTCAAGCTCGCGGAAACCAGGATGGGCCATTTGCAGCCAGTATCAGGATACGAGCCATTGCTGTTACATCAAAAAGTAGAAAAATTGGATTGAGGAGATGGTGCTGGATATGGAATACAGCCAGGTACCAGAACAACGTTAGTGAATTTAATTGAGAGATGTGGCTTAATTGAATGATTCGTCTGGCTTAGAAGCCCAAAAAGTTACTTTTCTATTAGCCTCAGTGTAGGAAAAGATAGCGAGAAAGAGAACAGGAAAGGCGACAAGTAGAAGCATGTGATCCAGTCCATGGAGTATGTGACACCTAAGAAGAGCCAAGCAGACACTTGCTTTGCTGTGAGACAGATCGAAGTCTCAAGACTTCTGCAAGGTGGGATAGATTTGACAAAAGCCACAGTAATTACAACGCCATTCCACTACAGTCGGTTCAGGTCTAGACCTTGCTCGTTCCAAGCGACTTTAAATCTATAAGACTCTAGATCTCGGCGTGCAATACGTAGCTAGGTACTCAGATGCTAATTGAGGCTCCACCATGGGAAGACGTTCAATTCTATGGGTTATTGGGGCTTGTTTTGCGCGCTTCATGCGCCCTAGTACACGCGTTAGGAGACATGAAGCAATCAAGATCAACATTCCAAAAACATTTCCAAGGAGTCATATTAGATCAATATTCTTGCAACACAAGCAGTCCATGTGAAGCCTCGAGAGCGATACCACTGTGATCTTGATAGACCAACGGGTTTCATTCTGCGGGCCTGTTCCTGTTGAACATGGATGCTTATGGGGACATTGTATAATCATTGGCACCAAATATAGAAAAATGTTGATTTTCATAGGAGACGGTAAACGGTGGAGCAGAACTTACCATGTGACTTTGCCTATAAATCTCAGAGTCTTATCAAAGACCGCTAATGGGTAGGTTATGGCGTATCGAGGTTTGCGACTGTAGACAATGCGCCTTACATGGTTTTCATATCACCCTTCGCGTCACTCTCATTCATGATAGTCTTGACTTGAAGAAAAGAGTTAATCTCGGAGCCGACCCTTGAACTGATATTAAATAAAAGGTTGAGACCCTCTAACCTCGAAGTCGGAGACCGTTGCGGATCTCGATAAGGCTAGCGCCTTGGCAAGCAAACACGACCTCAGAAGGTTTGCGTCGGAGAATCCCAGACTGAAAAGCTTCTTCCAGATCACTAGCGGTCACCACAGCTCTCACTTGTGATTGTGGTGCCGACATGTCGTCCAATTCAAGCCTGAACAGATAAAATGTCTCGTACCTACCATTTCCAACCAGTTTTGTCATATACTGGAATCCATTCTTTACGCCTGCAATCCCTCCCACCTCTCATTCCCTGGACTGGCCTCGCTTTTCTCTGACAAGCATGGCATCGTCAGATATTTCAGCGCAGTTCAGCGAGATCTTGAAGTAGTGTTCTTGCCTTTCCTCACTAGACTGTATACTAACACAGCCCAGTTCGCTCGATCTTGAGACGGTCCCTGACAAACTCAAATGCGCAATTTGCAGCAAGCTTGCCCTGAACGCCTTTAAGCTACCATGCTGCAGTCAGTCCATTTGCGAGACATGTAAGAAAAGTTATTTCGCCGGACAGTGTATAAAGTCCCTAATGTCAACAGGTCAATCTTCGCTCCCCGAAAGCTGCCCCGTTTGCGAGCATTCTCCTGTGACACCGGACATGTGCACGCCTCACAAAGCATTACGTAATACGATCAAGGCATACCTCAAAACCGCTGAGAAGAAACTGGCAGAGGAGAAAGTCAAGGTTGAGGCATCACAAACACCGGTTGTAGAGGCTCCTGTGTCGGGTCCAGAGCCAATCGTGGGCACTCCTGAAAATAGTGTGATAAAAGTTGACAACGTTGATGCGGCGACTGCTGAGCCTTCTACTGCTACGGAGCCACTGCCAAGACAGAACGAGGACTCAGGGTTACCGGCCCCCGACGAACCGCAGCGTTCTATAGAGGTATGAGTAACGAAATCGTATCACTCAAGTGTTAGCTAACTCTAACAAGACTGTCAACGTGAATGAGGATGTCCAAGGATCAAAAATTGAAGGATCTGAAGCTATCAAGGACGAAGCTACAGTTGTGGAAGAGGTTCCCAAGATCGAGCACGGTGATGTCAAGGCAGGATTTGAGCAGAGCAGACACGAATCCGAGGTTCAAGATAGACCAGAGCCAAATCAAGGTCATAATGATATGTTTCAACAAAGTATGCCTAATGGAATAGATCAAATGAATGGGTTCCCAAATATGCAAAACATGATGGGTTTTGGAAACATGGACTTCAGTCAGATGATGCAAAATGGCATGCCGGGAATGAACCTTTCAAGTATGATGGGTATGTTTCCCGCAATGATTCTCCAGCACCAAAAATCACTGACATTCTCAAGGCATGCCCGGAATGGGATTCATGGACCCAATGGCTCAGATGTCGCAGATGTATGGAGGCTTTGGCGGTCCTAATATGGGCAACAGCATGAGTGGGATGGGCATGAATTTCAGTAATGCCAATCAAGGGATGTACGGAGGATGGAACGGTCAAAATAATATGTGGAATGGGCAACAGAACAATTCAAATGCGTTCCCGCATGGCATGGGGGGTGACTTTGGCTCCAATAATGGCTATGGTTACAATTACTCCCAGCGAGGGAATTTTCCGCAGCAGCAAAATTCAAACAATGACTTCCAATCTGGACATCATGGCTATGGATTTGGTCGCGGTGGTCGCGGCCGAGGACGTGGCTTCGGCCGTGGCCGCGGTGGCTTCAATCAGTTCTACCAAGGTAATCATTCTAACTTCCAGCAGTCCCACAACCAAAATGCCCATCCACCTCAAAATGGGCCTTACGGCAACGATAGGTCCCATGTGGCGCCACCTTCACAAGATCAGGGCTCGACCGAAGACGGAATAGAGCAGGAGAGATTGCAGGCGAAGACTCTTGATGAGGAGTTCGCTCCTGGTGGCTTAGACGACGTCAAAGAGTTGCTTAGTGGAGATGACAAGGCTGGGGAACATGTCGATGTTATGCCTATTGAGGAATCAAGCTCTACAATTGACCCTGCAGTGCCTTCAGAACCTGCTGCCACACAGAATGACGCCAATGAAGAAGATGCTGCGTCTGGGGAACCGCAAGCGGACGGCCATACTGAACAGATTCCTGTAGAAGCCGTGGTATCTCAAAGCCCTAGTGCTATGGAAGAGCCCAAGAGTCAGGACATTACTGTCGTAGCCAGTGCACCGGCAGATGATACTGCCAGTGCCATGCCACCACCATCTGCTCCATTGGGTCCTGCGGCCCACTTTGGTGACCTCCACAGAGAATACGGATTCAATGCTAGAGGCCGTGGTGGGTTTGCTGGACGAGGACGAGGCGGCCCTTTGCAGAATGGCGTTGCATCGAAAGCTGAAATTCCTCTTAATGCTCCAACAGAGCCCAAAGGGCAAGGAGTTGTCGGTGCACCAACGGGACCTAAAGCATTGAGACCAGGCTATGTAGCACCTCCAGCAAAGGGACGAGGTGGTGGACTACAGATTGTAGGCAGAGCTGCGATGGCATCACGCGAAAATCAGGCGATCCCTCCGCCTTCAGCGACAAGGTCCGTTCTCTTTCATTACATCAAGAGTACTTTCTTACGTGTCACAGTCAATCACCACTTGCCCGAGAAAAGCCACGTTCAAGATCGAGGTCAAGATCGCCCTCACGACATCGATCTCGCCGGCATCATCATTCAGAATATCCATCAGACTACGAATACGAGGAAGAGCGCCGCGAGAAGAAGCACAAACGACGACGATACGAAGAAGATTACGAAAACGAGACGCCTGTAGAAGAATCGGGTTATCGAAGCGGCTCATCGGCCCCAGAACGCTCATCACGTCGAAGTCATGGCGAGAAATCACGCCAATCTAATCATAAGCACAGATCCTCGCATCGCTCCCACCGACACCGTAGCCGCAGCTCCGATGACTTGAAAGCTAGAGACCGAGATCGGGATGACGATCGTCGAACTATTGACAAGGAAGTTTCATCTAGCGCTCTCGAAAGCGAAAGCCGCAGCAGTAGCCACCGAAAACACAGACATCGTTCAAGCCGCCGCGAAGATGATCGCCACGATCATCATCATCATCGAGAACGCAAACGCTCACGCCGAGACTATGACGAAGATGAAGGCAGGCAGGACGACGAGTCCGACCATCGTTCTAGACGACAGAAACGCGAGAGCGAGCCGAAAATTCCCACCGGGCCTCGAGAGATGACAAACGTGAAGAAGCAGGAAGCAGAGATTGATCCTTACGCCCAAGAGCGGGAGGCAAGGATTCGTGAACGAATGGTTAAGGAGCAGCAGCGAAGAGAGGCTACTGCGGGAGATCGGGAAGCCGCACCATCGAGGAAGGGAAGTCGTACTGATCGAATGGGCAACGGGAGGCGAGTTTCTTACAAGTACGCGGATGAGGCGAGCGCCTCGAGGGTGGAGCAGGAAAGAGAGGCAGCGAGATGGCTTTGATTGTTGCATTATTCTACTAGCCAAGCAGGCTATTGGGTCTCGGACCATTGTCTATTTCATGTTCTTGTTGAATGGAGCTGGCAAGAATTGAAGATCTCGGACATTGGCTTTGGTCATGCATAGCAGGCGCATCTTAATGAAAAGGGTTACAAAGTCGCCAGTATAGAGCTACCTATAGGCATCTTAGATGATCATATTTCTGTCAAGTTTTCTGTCGTTAACGTTTCGATACCCGATCAAGCTAGCATCTACCGACGTGCGCTGACATGTGAAAGACGCACCACACGCCTTCACTCCTCTTCCATTTGACACGTTTCTTTCATGCAGCTCGTTCTTCAATCCTCCTCATCCGGCCTTTCATTCTCTTGGCCGTGTCCTCCCTCATTTTGCACAAATACCTTGCCGTCTAATGGACCTAGATACTTTCAAGTCGCGGCTTTGAGAGGCGCTGACCACGTTGCTACTACTGCGTGAACCATCGGCATGGAGAAGTTCTCCCAATTTAGAGATCGAGGCAAGTCTAGCTGTTGGAAAGCTCTCTAAAGTGATCAACTAGTTCTCCAGCTAACCATCTACTCATTTCTTAGGCTCTGGAATAGCTCCCTTCCTCCCTGTCCCTCCATCTCCTTCAGGCATCTACCTCCCCTTCCACCTTCTCCTCCTCGCAATCCGCCTCCCGACCCTTATCACTCTCTTTACCACCTACTTTCTCTTTCTCCAATATCTTCCGCTGGGCGTCTACGGTCGTAAAGCCGCCTTATGGGCCATCATAGGCACACCTGGAATCTGGTGGGTCGAGTTTCGCATCGACGGCGTCCGCAAGGGCTCCCTCTCCAAACACGAAAAGAATCTACCTGCACCAGGAGACATTATCGCGTGCACCCATGCTTCACCACTCGATGCGCTCTATCTAGCAACAGTTTTTGATCCTATCTTCACCGCCTCCTGGCCGGAGTCAAAACTCGTCCAGCCAATTACACTCTTTCAAGCAACCCTCCGTGCCTTTTCACCGCCACAGGTTGAACCTCCACCCTCCGTCAGGTCACACCTTACCACCCTCTCGGCCCTCCGGGCTGCAAACCCGACGCGAGTCATCGTCGTCTTCCCCGAATGCACACCGGGTAACAACCGCGCCATCCTCCCTCTATCTCAAAGCCTCCTCTCCGCGCCTCGCGAAGCACGTGTGTTCCCAGCGTTCTTGAAATATGAGGCGCCGGATGTGACAACGCCGATGCCCGGATGGAGTGCAGCGGTGGGGTTTCTGTGGGCGCTGTGCGGGAGACCGAAACATTGTATTCGGGCGAGGTTTGCAGGCGGAGTTAGGAACGAGACATCGGAAGAAGGGGCTTTGGATCGAGGAGAGACAAACGGCGCGCAAAGGAGGTCCAACGGTGGGGTGGCTCCCACTGCAAGAAATGGAGACACTTCTCCATCCAGCCGAGAGGGCAGCGGCAATGATACAGAATCTCCATCGAGCAGAACATATCTGGGTGGAATATCCCGTGAAGAACGCATCTTCCTGGAGAAGATTGGCGAGGCATTAGCGAGGTTGGGGAGAGTCAAGCGCGTGGCGCTGGGCGTAAGGGAAAAGGTTGAATTCGTGAGGCTGTACAAGAACAGGGGTAAAAGAGCCAGAAGACGATGAGTGATGTCGTTAGTTATTGTTCTGCCGGAGAGGGACGTGAAGACGATGATGGAGTCGCGCTGTACGAAGAAATGGGGTTATGTCGCCAGGCTGTTCAGTCTCTTCGGACATCTCTCATTTTGGATGAATTGATCATTAATAGTGAGATCTACTGGATAGAGGAAAGAGCTTTCGTGTCAAGAATGGACAGCAGAGCGAGGATGAAGGCAGGGTTGACCAAAAGAAGATTTACAAGGCTCAACTTGTCGAGACCATTAAATGCAAAAACATGTTCAAGCCAGTCAGTTGCTTCCTGACTGAATCTAATGTGACCCGCCTTTGAAATGACGAGCTGTGTACAAGATCTAGCTTCAGCTAAAGGAATGGTGAACATTGAAACTGCAAATATATTCAATCAAAAGCGTGGTCTTCTGCTCCGCGAAGACCGTTTCCACGCTTCCTCGCCAGCCGGCGACGGCTATGTAATATAGATTCTCTTTTGCTGGAAAAGGCATAAACAGGATAGACGACTGAGCCACCCGCCCTTACTGTTGACCAGGAATATACATAACGTGTCTGACAGTTCTTTTCGTGGAACAGTTCAAATAAACAAGCGTTCTTTATTTCGACGTTTCGAAGCGGCCGTCAATCGGATCGAAATAGTTCAAAGCGCCCATGTCGGAAAGAGGAAAACAAGGCAAGCGGTCTCGCGGTAATTTTGATAGTCATGGCGGAAATCGATCCAACGCTTATCAGAGACAGTGACGAAGTGAAACGACGCCACGGCGCCGTGCCAAAACGAATCATACCAAACGGGACCCTTGGTCAATCACGAACCCCCCCGAAACCAGGTATCACAAAACGACTCGTACGAAAAGAAAAAGGGCAAATAGCCACCAAAAAAAAAAAACTTAAATCCCCCACTCACTCACTCACTCCTCCCTCAACTCCTCTCCCACCCCGGCAAACCCCTCCTCCCGCCACTCCCGCGCCCTCTCCGTCAACCGCTTGATCCCGGCCACCCGGTCCGCCCACAGACTCTCGCTGGGCGTGCGGAAGGTGTACCCGCGCTGGCTGCTGATGACGCCGATGGCCTGCAGCACGGCCTTGCGGCTGTCGCGCGAGAAGACGGCCGGGTGGCTGATCCACTCCAGGCTCGCCTCGATGTCCTGGTCGAGGGCCGACATGGTGGCCATGTCGACGGAGGTGTTGCCGGGCCCGATGGTGGAGGATTCGCTGTGGAGGGAGGGGGAGGAGGAGCGGGGGGAGGAGGAAGTTGGGGGGTTGGGGGCGGAGGTGGAGGGTTGTTTGTTGGTGGTGCCGTTTGATGCGGTGGTGGTGGGTGGAGGGAGGGGCGGGAGGCCGCCTTTGCCGAGGCCCTTGAGGATGGTGCGGGTTTCGTGGAGGAGGTGGTGGGCGCGCTCGTGCTGGCCGCGGGAGACGAGCGTGAGGGCGCGCGTGAGCATGTCCGAGGTGAGGAGCTCCATGCGGCGTTGGACGACCTGCGGGTGTGGGGGGATTGGGGGGGTGAGGGGGCGGGCAGGGGCGCCGGGCTTGGAGGAGCGGGGGTGGGGTGGAAGCATAGTGATGGCTAGAAGGGATGGGCGGGGGAGGTGGGTAGTGGCGCCTTCGCGGAGGAGGTCGCCCCATGTTAGGTCGGCTTGGAGGAGGGGGACTTCTTCGATGGAGAGGGTCCGTGTGTCTTCGGAATCCAAGGGTCCGCCAAGGGCTTCGAGGCCAGAGACGATCGTTTCCCAGGCATCTTGTGGGAGGGTCTCTTGAGAGGAGGTATCTGGTGCTATGGCGAGTTGGATGAGTATGTCGCGCTTGTCACCAAATCTGAGATCGCCGATCGCAGCCTCGGCGTCTTTGCCTGCTGCGCGCTTCGAAACCTGCAGGGCACCGGAAATCTTCACAAACTTGGCAGGAGATCCTTCCGGTAGACGAAGCTTTAGCTTGACGTTTTGGTGGGAAGCGGTTTGGAGAGAGCCGAGGCAACCCGCAATGCATTCACGAAGCATCATCCAATCCTTGACGTACATGTATGATGCTTTCGTGCGCGTGGATAATTCGATCATGGTATCGGGCTTGTGGGTGAGGCCAAGGCCGAAGGAATGGATTGCGACTCTGTGCGACAGTGTTAGCAAGTGATAGTGGCACCATTTGGACAAAGCTTACTTGGCCGCTTCAGCTCGCTGCAAGACGAAATCCACCCCCTCCACTTCGGACGTGGACGAATCGCTGATCAGCATGATTGTCGAAATCGGGTTGCTAGATTTCCGCTGCATGAGAAGATCCATTGCTACGTTAGCGCCCTCCACAACATCTGCGCGCAAGCTTTTCTGTCCAACTGGGCGAATTCCAGCCAGGATTTTGTTCCATCCTGGCCAGGTCTTTGTCGTCATACCAACAAGAGGAACACCTCCGCCGCTTGATCCAAAGGTGACCAGACCCATGCGATCTCGTTCACCAAGGTTGGACACGAGGAATTTTAGTGTGTCTCGAAGTAGTGTAATCTTCAGACCTTGCATAGAAGACGACACAGGTATGACTACCACAATATCCAATGGCACATGGTAGGACGGAGGTAATCTCGTGTCTGGCATTCCTCGGACAGAGGCAGTGTATTCTGTAGGCGCCGTGGCTTGCGATCTCGGACCACCAAAAGAAGAAGCAATGGAGGAAACCCGCCTAGTTTTCGTCGTCCTGTAATCGTCGTCGTCAGTACCCGACGTGTCGTGGTCATATTCACGTGGGCTGCGTAGTAAGGGTTCGGGGTTGTGTAAATCTAGGAGGGCTCGTCTCCACAGCTCGAGCTGGTTGCGGCTTTGAAATTGTAAATGGAAGGAAGGCAGCTCATTGACTGAAAGGTTCAAGGTCAGGATAGGTTCATCTGAACAACTCTGTCAGCATCGAGCCACTTCGAATCTTGGGAATCGATATTACCAGGTACTGAATCGACCTGCTTCAGATGCTTCTTAATCAATATCGAACCCTTAAGCGTGCATCGAGTAAGCTTGCGACGTGAATCGCCATTGACATATTGTGGTTGTGCGCCCTTCTTCTCCTTCACACAAATGAGCATTTCTGCGAAGAGATAGCATTCCAACTCTTGCCATGATTGTCGATCTTTGCCAACGCGAATCGTTCCATGAAGGCGTAGTTTTCCAAAACTACTGTTGCTTAGTGTTCTATATGTGTAGTTTTGATGGCGAGGAACTTACCGCTGGAACTCCAATCCGTGCCAATTATCGACACGTGCTCGTAATTCCTCCGTAATCTCCTCCAAGACCTCTGGCGCTTCGTACAGCATTTCCCTTGGTGGGGCCGGGGGGAATCTGATAGCGTTCCACGTCTCTTCGGGTGGTAGAGCAGGTACAGGAGGTGGGGCATGATGAAGGTCGTCCGGGCTCGCATGCCATTTCCCACTTGGAACCTCAATCGTCACCAAGCATGTCAAACTTTGTTGCTGACGAGTACGGTTGAGTGTTGGGAATTCACTGCGAACAGTTACGGTAGGAGGCATGATTGGGTTCTTCGTGAGACTCGCACGAGGACTGCTCAGGTCGGTCTCCATTGATTGCACGTCGTAATCATGCCTTCTACCATGTCCATGGTGCGGCTCGTGATCATATCCAGAGGAAACGGTTGGATTTGGGCCATATCCAGAAGAGCCCGTACCTGTTGCGTTACTGTCGTTTCGACCATGTTGACGAGATCCGATGCCCAGACGCTCTATCCTTTCTCTTTGAGTTTCCCGACTATCTCTTTGGCTGTTCTCCCGAGTCACTCGTGTAGCACCGACACTGCCGGTATCGTGGCTTCCGCGTCGATCTCGGGGCAATTGATTATTATCCCAAGGAGTTGGTGTGTTCTGATTGCTGCGCTGTCCCCCGTTTTCTTGCGCTACCGATCTAACAATGCTGCTCAGTTTTTCTGCAGCAGTACATTAGAACATGCTTATCACAATATAATAATACTTACCAAGATCAAGTACATTTCCGCCCCTGCTAGTGTCCAAACCAAGCGGCGCATTACAAGTTGGACAATATTGCGATTCAAACTCTTTGATGTATTCGTAAAAGCATGCTTCATGAGAAACATGACCGCAGGAAAATTGCAGAATTCGTTCCCCTCGAAGAGTATGCTCAAGTGGTTCCTCACAGACAGCACATTCGCTTCCAATAAAGGTCCTCTCCCTTCTTGACCGTTGCCGGTCTACATCCATCATTCCCGCCATCGGGCGGCCAGCTCTCCAGTTGAACGACGACTGCGACGGATTTTGCGATCCTAGATTTTGAAAGTGGCCAGACGATAGGGGTTTAGGGCCGGATGGGCGCCGCGACGCTGACGGATTGTAGGTGTTCTGGTTGACCAATTGAGGACTTCGGCGACCGTCGATGCGATTCGAATGTGATTGACCGGCACTTTCTAAGAGACATGAGAAATGTCAGATATACGCTTACCAGTACTATTCTGGAAACATCAAATAGGAGGGAGTGAGCATACGATATCGAGCAGACGGCGCCCGAGACGACGAGGGCTTGGAGCCTTTCTTTGGTCTCGACAACAGACCCAACTCGTACAGATTCTCGGTGGTTGCTTCTGTCCTCTCGGTGGATGGCGGTGTTGACAGCGAGTGATGGTTCGACATGAGAAAAGAGGTTCATCTACCAGATATGGGGCTTGCAGTAGTGTAGCAGAGTTGCTTAGGGCTGGTGGATACTGGAAAGCACGGTTCAACCTCCGTTGAAAACACTAGTCGGCCAGAAGGCTCGGTGAGTTCGGTTAAGGAGGGTTGCAATGGTCCGGTGGAGATCCCTGACGACTGATCTTCTGAGGTTTCAGGAGGAAGCAGAAAAGAGACGGCTCGATTGTGGTAGGCGGAGTCAGTTCGAAAATTGGGTTGAAATCTTGTAACAAGCGTGGCTCTGGGGCCGTCGCTCTAAAGGATATAGGTAAAAGAGCTTAGACGCATGCACCTTGAGCTTGGGATCCAAAGAAGCACGAGCAGGATGGCTATGATGCGATGGCGTAGGCGGAGTGCCGCCATTCGCAGCGGCCACCCCCCCTCCAACCTCGAAGCTTCGCAGTTTCTGCCTTCCAGTTGGGTCGAATGGCAACGATGTCAGAGCAACGCCAACCCAGCCACCTCATTCGCGTAAAGGGGGCCGCCCTAGTGAGACCTCCCGACCCAGGTACGGCTGGGGCGGTGGGCTTTTTTCTTCCCTGCACAACTTGCAGCGTGGGCACAATGGCCACGAGCTTTCCGGGGACTAGAAAAACGAGGGGCATGGCGAGTCGATGAATGGAGAGGTGAATTGAGCCTAAAGAGCGACTGGTCGATAAGCGGCACGAGCCAAAGATTTCAGAGCTTGTCCAGGGCTCCAGAGTTCGATCCGGTTACTCTTGCAGGACTAGTCGCGCCCATCTACACGGGTATCCGGACGCTGCTTATGCAGCTACCAAGGCGGGACTAACGCAGTCAAGCAGAGGGACCTCGACTCCTCGAGGAACAAGCAAGCGGCTTGGATGCGAAGCCGCGCCTGGGTCCGTCATGAAGCCCCTCCGGCCATGCTGGCAGGGTTCCCCGGTCGTGTACCGACTCAACCCGGTCTGTAAACACTTGTTGTAGCAGATACTGGCCGTCTGTGGCTGCCGTCAACTCGATCAGGGGAAGGAGAACGGTCGCCGCCATATCTGGATCTAAACGCCACGGTCGTTCATCGGCAACGCCTCTTGCATCTTTGCAATGTCCTGTGGCTGCGCAGCCATCTCAAAAGCCGTGGTGAGAAAGGCTCCAGGAAATGACACTCTGCATTAGAATTTGCTTATGTAGGGACTTTGGCTGTTTCTCTGCCGATCGTTCGGAGCATCTCCACCAAGATTGCGACTCTCTCAACGTGGCGACAGGGAAAAGCAAAGGCTGTGTATGGTAGGGCCCAGCAATCTACCGGGGATCCGCTGCAGCTGGTGTCGCCTGAAGCGCCAACCAGAGTCATGCAAATACGGAACCCACCGAACCATTTCAATGGTGCAAAGATCAACCAAGTCTGCCGCCTTCCGCGCTGCACGCTGCCTTTCTCTTCACTCGCCGACCAGCCTCGCATTCAGGCCGGTGTATGATGTGCTTGTGATTTATTTTCCTCGTGTGCTGAGTCCGCATCTGCGAAGTGGACTTTCGAACCTCGTGGTGTTTATATTACGTGTCATATCGTACAAGGCTATCGGAACAAACGGGATGCGCCCAGTCTTCTGCGCCGTGGTCGAGAACAAGATCGGACGGCGTAACGGCCCACGAGTCAATATCATGAATTCTTCGACTGATTGGGAAATCTCTTGCAGCGCCTCGCCAGCCCTGTAATCGGGCACCACGTCTGCCAATTGCCAGTTCTGTGCAACCGGACCGCATTGAGCTTATGGCGCTTGCTGATTTCTGCAATCCATGGACCACATGGCTGGAAGGTCGATTTGAAGGAGCCTTGCGCCTTCTGGCCCTATTGTCGTTGCACCCGACGGCCAATGCAGCAGGGTGGGCCGCGATAGTGCAGAACATGACGGCCATGCGTCTTCATGGCGCTGGACCCTATGATAGCTGCGAACTCTAATTGCAATATATGCACAGCAGCCTGTGTCTATCCTCGTCCCAACTACGGGACAGTTGTGCACCGAGAGATGCACCTCATGCCGGGCACCACGTTTCTACCACCCAAGCATACGGATTTGATATCTTGGATCATGCTACCAAAACAGGGCAGACGATCGCCTTGTTCATGTTTCACATAGATGGCTATAACAGCTGGTCGGGATATACAGATCTCGCACCAATACGTAGCCCCACGCCACCGGTACGGCGCGTATCATATCGCATGGTACGGCTTGCGGGAAGACTCTTTGAGATCATGCAGAAGCTGAGCTTGACCCGTAAGGGCCCAATACGGTCAACGGCCCAGTGGAAGGTTCCGCTGCGTGAGAGCGGTCAGAATCTCGGACAGTCGACCCTGTCCGCGATTGAATAAGGTATGTACTTCACCGTCGTCGCAGGAGGATTGATGTGCCGGCATGCCGTTCGGCTGCTCCCTTCCTCGCTTGTCTCCGCCCCCAAACGACTGATAGAGACATGATTAGCATGGGGATTTTCGTGCAGAGGGCGTGGCTGCCGCGTGCACGCCGGTCAGCAATGACCCACGACTGTCGACTGATCCTACCGAGGCTATTTATCCAATTGCAAGTGCCCGACCGTTTTCTCCAGGCTTTAAATATTTGTACTCGTCACGATGCATTCACCATAATGTAAATAATGCCGTCGACCGCTCAGGCTATTCTGCACCAGTACAGAAGTTAGGGCCGAGGACGACGAAACTCGTTCATCTCGCGCGAAGGCCTAGCTCATATTCTAGGGTGTATGCAGGACGGCGGCCTTTCATCACAGGCGTTGTAGATCTCTCTGCAAGCTTCAGTGACTTCAGTGCCGATTGTGGGTTTCAGAGTCTGACGTTCATCTTAATTTGGAAGACGGTTAGCGTATTCTGGACAAACTCGCCTCGTCCGGCCAGTGCCAGTCTGTTAGACCTGGTCGACACCCTTTGAATGGTGGTGGAGGGGAGAGATTTAATGATGAATATCAAAGTACCGTATTGTTCGATCGCGAAACCAGATTCAACGCTACAACAGCAACTCGGGTGTCTTCAGCGGCTGATTATAGAGCATACCTTGGCTCGTGGAGCTGCTGACGGTGCTGACGACTCCACCATGATAATTCTACATAGTAGCAGTCTAGACTGATATTCCCGGTCAGAGAAACCTCCCCTGCCAGTTGCAACGGTCGACTAGTGGTAGTAAAGACTCGGGTCGAGAAGTGTCGCAGAGTGGGTATGTACTGTGCTTCGTGGCAGCGCCAACCTATCTAGAGAAGTGCAGACACCTTCCAATGTATCGATCGCCTTCAGCAGTGAGAGCCTGGACAGCCCGAAGCGCAATCTCGCCGACCCCTAACCACTTCAGATGCAACATAGAGAGACGAGTACAGACTAAGTGCATTGTGAGTGACCGGTTCATAGAAGATCAATGTCGGTCGGTCAAGGTATACGGTAGCTACCTTACTATGGTCAAAGTGTGCTTGCTCAATAAAAAAGAATACAGGCCAGTTGAGATCCAGCCGGCAACTGAGCTCTGAGCCTGCGCAGATTCACTCGATACAACTACCTACTTCCATGACTCTAGGCATATTCATAGTGATATGTATGAACCCGTGCACGTCAATTAGACAGTTCCAGGTGTTCTTAAAGACAGAATTATGGGCTCGTGGTTCTCCAGAGGATGGCATTTGATCGACAACAAGGGAAAAGAGGTAGCTCTTGTCTTCGACATTCTGGAAAATCAACTCAAGGAATTTTTCCAGTGTTACACAGGTCAGTACCATCAAGTGACGATTATTGCTCCTTTCGAGGTAGGATGTCGCATGTTGTTCCTTGCCTTACGACGAAGAATAGACCCACAATTGCTGATCTTCATCGGCATCCCCAGGAAAATCGGCCTTCAAACTAGTTCCTCCCCAGAGACCATCAACGTTCAAAGAAGCCTGAACTTTCTGCACGAGAACACCGAAGCCTTTTTCCCTAACGTAATCTAGGTTCAGACTGTTGGGAGTCGCTCCCAAGCTCTCATCCTAATCATCGGAACGGCGGGGAGTCCGTGTCATATGCAAACCTTCGTTCGTCACCATCACGTGGTTTTAAGGCAGTCCTTGAGAGCTGTGACCCTAAAGGCTCGTAAAATTTGAATCTCCTGTCCACGATGACAGCCAAATCTCTCTAGAAACTTTCTCTGCAGGATCCAGTTACTTTGAAGCCTCGTACCAATGCCGCGAAGGATGACGCACTGACATTACGCACAGGCAAAGACCTTTTGTGTTGGTCTCGACCTTCCATCCCCTTAGCTAAACAGCCTCAACTTACCGAAGACTTACAAGAAACCGATATACCATCCTTTGCATGCTCTCGAGGTCTAGCCGGCGATTAGTGATCTCGGCCTTCCTTCATAATTAAGCTTTGATCAGTAGCATTCAAGATCTGTCCCACGATCCGAGACGTTTCAACGGTTGTCATCGTTCTCCACCCAAATATATGCGAGACCTTGAGCCGCATGACTTCATGCAAATTCTGCTCATCGAAGGTACGTGTACTAGGTCGTGAGCTATCTCTTTTTTAATTGACATCCACAAAACGTCCTCCGCGTTGCAAAGCGCAAACGAGGTGAAATGGCCTCATGGCAGATCAATCTTATGTTTTGAGCATGCCTTAACTCCTATTTAACAGATGACATTGAGAAGCGCCTTGGTTTCTCTCAAGGTTCGAAACAGGATTAGCTTTAAAGGATCTAATTTACCATCGCTACCCACATAGACCCAACCTAAAGCTCATTCCTCTACCCACCTCCTCTAAGACCGCGCCAGCCAGCCAGCCCTACTTCGCCTCCGCTCAGGCCCTTCAAGAATGATCTATGTGGGTAAGTCGTGACACTCCTCCTATCCTAGAAACCAAACGCTTTTGAGCAGCAAATTTGCAATCTCCTTCTCTCCAATAGATACTCGATCCAATGCCGGTCAGCTAATAAACCTTTGTTCTCCTTTTTATGTTCTTCTTGAGTGCCCTATTTTTACGAGGCTTCCTGGATCTGACCGAACCTGTCGACCCCACAACGAATCTCCACACTACAGCATCGCAAGCATTTCCCCGTGTGTTGACACTTATTTCATGATCTTTCATCTCCTAGTCCCCTTGTCCAGCCTCCAGATCCCAACCCTGGACCAGCAGGAGGAGAGCGGAGCATATTCTATCAGTAAATAAGTGGCATAGCTTATGGCATTAAGGAGCATGAGACCTGGGCCGCGTACTCATTTCCTACCAGTTCTCCGTCGCTTCTGTTGATGCGCCTGCGAAAATGATGCGCGTGCCGCATATCTGCTTGTCGGCAGACGCCCTTGAGAACACGTTATCCTCCCCTTGGCCGCCTTTTTTTTCCTTGAAAATGCACCCGATCTTTCGGGCACTCTACATGGAAACCCCTTGGTAGGTTTCGTGAAGTTGTCTTGCCATTGACTAGACTCTTTTCCTCTATTTCACGCTTCTGAAAGTGAATGATCATTCACCTCTGCTTTGAATCAATCTAAGCGTTGACAGTCGTTAAGCCTCCTCGTCTCTCCCAGCCCTTTAGAATTATCGTCGCAGTCCATACTCACTTACAGCTACTCATCATGTACACATGCGGATTCACTAATCAAAACTGTCTGCAACAAACTATCATTAGTTACCCCTCGACGATATCATCTCTAGCAAGCGTCTGCGTCATGTCATATTCCATTCGCTGTCTCTCATTAAAACTAGTCAACTTCACTATTTTCTTTCATTCAGGACTATTGCAAGACGCTCGATCTTCTCCTTATCCATTCACCCCCCTCTCTCTACAACATCTCTTATTGGGCTTATGATTACATCTCTCCAGTACTATACTGTCATCGATCTCTCATGCCACAACTCTCAATTCGCTTTAACTTCGTCTGCGCTGGAGGTCAATTTTACTTTATCCAAGACATTCAAATTACCACAGCGACCATGCCTTTCAAAGTCCCACGCCGACGACCAAAAGTCCCAGCCGACCGAATGGTACCAACTCGACAAAGGCCTGCGTTTCCGAAGCAGATAAACCAGATCTCCCACATTCCTGCTTCTGTATTACCTTCGGTCTCGGCCGTCCCACTCCCAAAGCCCCGTTTCCTGCCTCTCCTCTCACATCTCAATCCCCCCATCCCCCCCTAAAAGTTCACACAAGGCACAGTACTACCCGAAGTACAATACCGATGACTCGTAACCTGCAAGAAAATCGTCTCATCAGCACACTCCCTCCCCTTCCTCCTCCCCAAAATCAAAAAAATAAAACATACCTCAAGCGCCTGCCCGCTCCCCCTAAGATACGCGTGCGTCTCGACAAAGCTGTCGTTGTCCACGAAGAGCCGCCACTCGAGGTGCCGGAGGCGGATGAGCAGGAGGATGCCGACGATCAGGAGGCCGGTCTGGACCAGGGTCTGGATGAAGGCGAGGAGGGTGGAGAGGAGGGGGGTGCGGAGGCGGGGGGAGGGTTGGGTTGTTGGTGGGGTGGGTTTGCTGGCGTCCGCGGTGAGGGTCGGGGAGTAGCCCATTGTTGCTTGCTTTCTTTTTGTTTCGTTGTGGACGGCGGGGAGGGGTGGTGTTTTACGAACGAGTTCGCACTGGTGTTAGGCGGGTTTGATGTGGAAACGACGTGCTGAGATCTCGAAGGCGAGTGGGGGGAGGAGAAGGTGTGTAAATGTCGTGCTCAAATGAATGTCCGATTACCAGCTCATCTCGCGTTGAACCATCCAAAACAGAAAATTTTCTAGATATAAAAGAAATGAAAACGCGTTCGATGGCACGTGCTTGGGAGTATTATTAGCCCATCGTACTCGCATTGTAGGTCTTGGCGGGCAAGCCACAAGGGGCCGAAAGGTAGCTTGGCGTTGATTCCGGTTTGATGATATGGGATTGATTGGATGGGGAATTTGAATTTGAGCATTGATCAATGCTTGGATAGGGGGACTTAGATCCATAGCTAGGTAGGCAATTGTGGATGTTGCGCTAGTCGGTGGCCTGGAGAGTGGTGAGCCTACGCACATACATGCCGAGGTCATACTCTGGACATCGGCCTTCCAGGCAACGGAGCGAGACGGCGGGGCCAGGGGATCTTTAGCAATCCTACAAGTAAAGGGTACCCCGTGTCTCAAAGGTGGCGAGAAGGTCTTAAAAGCCCATCATCTCCATTGAATGTAGAAGCACGCTTCGCCGAGGCGAAAATATAATAGGCCGCTTCAAAACAGCCTCATTTCTGCCGTTTTGGGACGCATCTAGAGATTTTCGATAGGATGCTCAGGTGCAGCGAAAAATTCAATTGAGCCGTTTCGTTGTCCTTGTCGTTGGTACATTTTCTGCGACGGCTAGGGGGACGAGCGCGTGGTTGTCTCGAGTGCTCGTGACGTCGTGGGAGTGGCCGTCAGAATGCGCGCTGGACTGGCAGAATGACAAGAATAAGGGATAGGGAGAAACTGAAGGGCAGACAATAGAAGAGATAAGATCTGGAACAGAAAAATCGGATGCTCCGGAAGAGCCTGAGAAACAGAAGCCTATCGAGTAGAAAGCATAAAGTCGGAAAAGAATCCAGTAGAGGAGTTGAGCCGGCTTGAACGGGGTGGAGAGGGATCGTTCGAAATATACCATCGGTACGACTATATTCTGTCGACTGAGAGACGACCGTATTGCTTCGCTGTGTAATTACCATGATTCGTATCGCTCCATGTGGCCATCAATGCTGTGAACGCTGCACGCATACCTAACTAATCATCATCCCCATCCCCTCCTCTCCGCTTCCTCGTACCGCCACTTTTCTTCCTCTTTGCATTTCCGCCGCCATCCCCATCGCCCTCCTCTCCAGTCGGTTCCACAGACTCCGACCTTCCTCGGCCTTTGCCCTTCCCTTCTGGCTGCTGATCCGAGATCTTTGACATGACCTCTTCTAAAAAGTCGAACTGCTTGTCCTTTTGCACCGTCTGTTTCAAATGCACGGCCGTCACGCGCTTCGAGTTCTTCTCCCTCGCTTCCGAGGCGGCGCGGGTGACCAGGGAGATCATGAAGAGTTCGAGTGCTTTGGCTAAATGTTAGAGATGAGGTTAGAGAAATGCGGCTGTCATTCCTAGGAACCGGAAGTACGTACCGACAGCAATAGGCGCCGCCATTGCAAGCTTCCCCACATCCTCGTCTGCCTGCATGATACGTTTTATTCTCGCCACGGGGAATCTGGTCTTGACTTCCACCCCAGCGAAGTGCGAAGGCGTGGCTGAAGGTGGTAGCTGAGCCTCTGTTGTTGTCGTAGACGCGTCTACTCTCCGGGCGCGTTTGGAGGCTCGGGCGGTAGCTGGGCCGTTTGGGCTGTAGTCGGCGTCGTCGCCGTCAACTTCTTCGGATTTGCGGCGGCGAGCCATTTTGGTGTCGAGGTGGGTGAGGGTCGGAGGATTCGCACGTTGGAGGTATGGTGATGTGTTTTCGTTTGGGGTTCGGGAGGGAGCAGGAGGGTATTGTGGAGCTGTGGAACGGCGAAGCTCCTGGGTTGGGTATGCAGAAGCTTGGGAGTAGCTCGAGCCGTAGTCAGAGATTGAGCCGAGTGACGCTCTCGGTGCAGAGTATGTTTGGGCGTTGAAGTAGGAGGAGGGAATGGTGGCTGTTTGTGGGCTGAAGTACGGGGATGCGTCGTAGGATCTGCGAGGTTGAAAGGAGTAGCCCGGGGGTGCGCCGTACTTGCTACCGTGGGACAGCTCTGGCCTGTTCTTCAGAATCGTGAGCGTCTGCTGCCTCGTGCTTATTCAGAGAAAGGGGAGCGACGACACGAGGACTTACCTGTGAGGACAGGTTTGGCGAGCGCGGCCGATAATTTTGGTCGGGATCGTCGCTCATTTCGAAGAGGCAGCTCTTGCCGGGGTGTATGCAAGGCTGGCGCGTGGTGGGGCGGCCGTGGGAAGGTCGGCTCCTAGCGGGATGCGTGTTGTCTGCTCGCTTACAAGACGCGCTGCAGCTAGAGGGGGATGATGCACCGATGCTGGTCCGGATCAATACTTGGTTTTCCAAAGCACGCGTTGAACCGCGGAAGGGCTCGTCTCCAAGGAGGGAATTCGAGCGGATTTTTGGCTGTGGGACGTGATTGGGCGAAGGGCGGTTGTCGCGACCCTGGTACCGTCAGCAGCGGCCACTTTTTCTGGAGCGGATGGCGGGGAGTCTTATGTATGTGTAGTGGGCGGTGGGCGGACCAGGCTGAAGGGGGGGAGGCTGAGCCACAGGGCCTGGTGCGAATCACACGCCGCTGCCCCTCGTTATCCCCTTTTTCGTCCCGCCGAGCCTGCCTCGGGCCCTGAAAATCTTTTCTCCAGCGCCCGACCGCCCCTGGAGTTCGCGTGCTTGGCACCATCGATGAGGCCACCACTCTGCCCAAAACGCACGGCAGGGCTATTTTAAAGCCAGTGGCTTCAGCTTGAATGTCGCATCGACTCCCTATATTTGTTGTCTCGTGCACAAGGTAGTGTAGGTGATCTTTATACTCTGTCTAGAGCACTTGTCTCCCAGCAATACCCGGAGCTTCCAGCGGTGTGCCTCCTCAAGTACATTGAAAGTGAAGCCACGCCTCTGCATGCCCCTGCTGTATTGAGCACGTTGAAGATGCCCGCGGGAGGCTCTTTCTTCGACTATCAAGACCGCGAATATCCGTGCTTGGCAAACTTCCTCGCATGAGTTATCCTCTCCATTCACATCCTCTCGCTCCAAATACTCCCCCTCCTACCATCTCTCTTACATTCCCCGGTCCGTAACGCAATTCATCCGCCGTCGCAATGGGCTCATCTACTACACTGGATCTTGGACCGATCACCCTCCTCGATTGCCTCTTCTTCCTTATTTTCCTCGTCATCAATCTCCTCTTAACTCCCTCCCTCTATCTCACGCTTTTCATATATGCGTTCAAGATTCTGCCGTTTCTTGGTAAGCTCCACGGCCACCAGCAGACTTGGTATTTCTAACACCTTCAGCGATTAAATTACCTATCACCCTTGTCTACGAACGTTTCATTCTACCAAGGGAAAAACGCAGCCCATTTGCCGGTCAGGCTAGCGGATTTGAGGACCTTGTCATTCGATGCGTAAGATTCGCCTTTGCCACCATTCCAGCCAGCGTTGGCAAGGTATTCTTCTCAAAATGGGTCTCTAAACCTTTCTTCTGGTGGCGACTTTTCAAAAAAAAGGGCATCTATATGAATGACCGGCCATTTTGCTACAGGGAGGTGACTAAGGTATATCATCCATAGCGCTGATCAGGCCCCTTTATTTCAATTGTAACTAAATTTACTAATTACCAACTTTGGCTCGAATAGCCAGACTTCAAAGCGATACATCTCGCTCTTGATCAGGAGACACTCCTTTGGGCCAGGAAGCCTGACGTTGTTATCTATTACTGTCACGGTATTCCTTCATGCTTACATCTGCTCTCTCTTTCGAAAATATACTGTTCTGACCGTTAATAGGTGGTGGATTTGCAATGGGCTCAAGCTACTTCTACCTTGAATTCCTCGCAACTTTGATTCTCGAGCTTCGCTCTCAAGGCTTTCACAACCCCGCTTTGCTTGCTCTTGTAAGTCGCTCATTCGCCGCTCCATTCTTGGCTACTATCTTTGGTTGGATTCGGTCTATAAATTGTTTCCTAACTTCTGATCTTCGTTTGTTCCAAGGAATACACCCTTGTTCCGACTGCTTCATACCCTACACAGCCACATCAGACAACCGCCGGCTTCGATTACCTCACGGACCTAACCTCGGCTTCCAACATTGTCTTGGCTGGAGATTCTGCAGGAGCGACACTCATGCTCACCCACCTGTTGCACCACACATCACTACAGAATAAACGGCCGGGGCTAGCGCTTCTAATCTCCCCTTGGACTCATCTGGTGTCTCCGCTGAACCGCGCAACAAAGTCTGATTATCTCGACCCCGCTGCTCTAGAATTATATGCACGGCAATACGCTGGCGAGCATAAAGCCGATGCGCCACGCGTCTCTCCCGGCCACTGTAGAGACGGTGACCGGTGGAGAAGAGGTGCGCCGGAAAAGGGCTTTGCATTCATCTATGGCGCACAAGAAGTGTTTGCTCCAGGTATTGGCGAGCTTGTAGCGCTGCTGAGGAAAGTGAAGGATTTAGAAGTGATAGAAGTGATCGAAGGCGAGGGCGGGATCCATGCGTGGCCAGTGGTGGTGCTATTCTTGAAAGAGAAGGAGAGTGATCGGATGAAAGGCGTACGAATGCTCTCGAGTATCATCGCGGAAAGAATGGGTGTTGAGAACAGACATGAGCAAAAGGTGATGTCGTTAAGTAAGAGAAAGGCAAAAGGGGAAAATGAGGATGTCGACGGTGACTGGTAGGGCATGAACTCAAAATTACCGATATTTCGGATATAATCACAGATATGTGAACATCTAGCGCAAGAAGACAGACGTGTCTATCCCTCGTGCTCGCCGTTTGGCGCCCTTGAATCAGACTATGAGCTTCGGCCAATAAGTCAAGAGCTTATGAAATGTAACCATTAGCCGAGGGCCGACAATGTCGTATCGTATTCGGCCCGTCGACGAGGATTCAAACCTATGGCTTGACCATTACAACGCTTCTCGCCAAAAAGCAAGATGCCGCCGTGGCGGCTGCATATTTCTTAGTGTATGATTTCAGAGGATTGCAGGCTCAGTAACACATTTGAGCAAATCACAGGACACTGGTAGAAGCACTAACAATTAGATAATCTTACTAACTCGCCTATAAGCGAGATTTTGCCCGGAAACGCTTAAGAGCGCTGCGTTTTGCCGAAATAGGGAAATAACGCGTACCGAAGATGTAGTCTTATTTCAACATTCAGGGGGGCCAACGGCAATAAACAGGGACAATTGTAGTGGCGTCCTGAATCCCACAAATGAAGCTTTGGGGCTGAGAATCCTTGGGAGATGGTCTTGGCGAATGGTATTGCAAATCTTCGGCCGCATCTCTAAGCCTCCTGCAGGAACATGGCGTTTCAAGATCTAGAAGCTGGGGAAGAGGGTGAATGGAGAAGAAGCCATTGGACACTTCGGATCTTAAATGACGTGCTCGACTCAACAGGCAAATGCCCGACCAAGAAGCCCGATCGGGGAATGCATCCTTTCGCGCGTTTTCTCCTACTGAGGCCAACGCCAACCGCGTCTTCACGTAAACATCAATGTTACAAGACACACCAGCAAGCCTTTGCATCAGATTTCCCAGGATAAAAGACAAGTCTCTGCCAACATGGCCTCAAGAGGTGCACTATCGAGCATCGCCCGTTCTTTGCAGGAGGGACACCCGTCATGGCATGCTCTGTTCGCAGAAAAGGCCATAGTAAGTGCTCCCCTTGCAAGTATTGTTCTCTTGTAACGCGGGACCTAGAAAGGGACAAGTCACACGAAAGAGCTGCAAGAACTAAAAGGACTTGCTACTCTAAAGTACGGACCGGTTGTGCAACGTGCAAGTCAGTTTCCCCATTATCCCGATCCATGCCTTCATCTGAGACGCTGATTTACTCCTATAAGGGTGAGACGGGTCAAGTGCGATGAGGAGCGACCACACTGCAACCGGTGTTTATCATCAGGTAGAGTCTGTGATGGTTATCCGCCTCCTCCACCACCAAAGCGGAGGATGCGGCGTTC
This sequence comes from Pyrenula massariospora, assembly GCA_021030905.1. Lineage (NCBI taxonomy): Eukaryota > Fungi > Ascomycota > Eurotiomycetes > Pyrenulales > Pyrenulaceae > Pyrenula > Pyrenula massariospora. Next base: position 1,218,849 of record JAGFMI010000005.1, read on the forward strand.
CAAGTATGACTGCGAAGATCTTACGACTCTAATTCAGCAAGATCCCAAGACCCGCGCTCTTGGCTCAGTATGGGTTCCAAATCCCTCAAGGGACCCTAAAACCGTGGCTCTAACCCCTCTGATATCGATTACTCCAAGCGAAGACAGCAGTGAGAGGGAAAGTTTCTATTACTTCCGGAACAAGGTCACCGACGATATATGCAACTATTTTGAGAAAGACTTCTGGAACCACTTCATCCTTCAAGTTAGCCACTCTGATGAGACAATGCGTCATGCGGTCCTTGCTCTCAGCTTACTACACGAATCTTTCGAAGCTTCTCAATCGCCTCATAGCCAGAACCGCAACTATTCCCTCAGACGTTTCGCGTTGCAACACTACAATCAGGCCGCAAAGACTCTATGTGATCGCCTAAGTCTGAACAAAATCCCCTTACAGCTCGTCCTCACGTCTTGCTTCCTGTTCATCTGGCTGGAGTTCCTCATGAACAACGTCAATCTTGCTTATAACCACCTCAGAGGTGGCATCCGCATTCTCACGGAAAACGCAGCGACATTCCGCTCTGAAGACCCAAATGGCCATCTCACTCGTGTCTTCAGCCGTCTCAACACCCAAGCCATCATTCACGGCGGCGCCGATAAAGTCATTCCATTTGACGCCTTCGGCGGCCACCCCAATCCCACAATTCCCGATGTTTTTCCCAATGTGATATCCGCCCGTGAAAGTCTCGACTTCGAGATTAATCTTGCCGCTCCACTCCGCGTCCTCGCCGCCTCCGAGACCAACCCACCCGACCACGCCTATTCTGCGATCGAGATGACTCGTCTCACCCACCTCTCCCGCTTCCAAGCATGGTTTTTCGCTTTTCAATCTCTTTCCTCCGAGCTCCATCACAACCCAACATCTCGTTCCGGTCTCTCACAGATGGAAATTATCGCCCATGTTGCCATCATTACCCTGTCTACCCTCTTCGCCCCTTCTCCCACCGCCTACGACGCGTACACTAGTGCCTTTGTCCGCATAGTCGAGCTTGCGCGCGGGATAATCGATGACGGACTACAGAGGAAGCATTTGATGGGCATACCGTTTACGACAGGGCTACTCAGACCCTTGTTTTTCGTGGCATTAAGGTGTTGGGTAAGGGCTATTAGAACAGAGGCGGTGGAGTTGTTGGAGAGATGTGAGGAGAGGGAAGGGATTGCAGCAGAGGGCAGCTGCGCGGGCGGACGAGACGAAGTGTTAAAGCTTTGTAAGTGGAAGTTCCAGGTTGAAGAGGGGCTCCGTGTATTTGAGGGGGAAACAGTTCCCTGTGAGAGGAGGATATTTGGGGAACGGGTGAGGGAGGGCCCCGGGGGTAGGGGGTTGAAAGGGGTGATGATTGTGAATTTTAAGACGTATGTTGAGGGAGAGGTAGTCGAGGAAGAAGCTGTAGTAGAGGGCGTGAGTCGGAGGCTATCGGGTCTGTTGGATTGAATCTCCAACTGGTAAACTTCCAGAACACGGATGGCCTAGAAGGATCGGCTTTTTTCCAGCGTCCAAAACAGGTTTTGTCAAAATAGAGGTAGGGCAAGCACTTTCCTCGGCATGGCCGGTCATGGAGTCCGTCAGCACACCATCACTCAGAAATTTATTCGCGTGACGATGCTCTCTACACGGAGAGGGCGAAGGTGCTAAAGCCGCTGATTCGTAGCTTCTGGTAGGACAGAGGTTTCTGTGTGAAACGGAATTGGAGACGGGATTAGCTTTCCGCCCCCGTAAGGCTCAGCATCCCAGCACTCCACGGGATGAAGCCCGAAAACGAGTGATTTTCTCTCCGATTTTACAATTCTTATTGGCAGTGCCGTCTATGCAAAGACTTGGGACTTGGCAGCTGGGAATTCGACCTCTCATTGTCGGGCGAGGGCTTTGCCATGAGCCCCAATGACGGCAAGCAATAGCCTCAATGAGTCCCGCCCTCGCCCAGCAACCAAAGAGAGTAAGTGGGAGATACAACTGACGATGCTGCCTTCATCATTCTTTTCTTTCTTCCTGCCTTCAGGATCTCTCAATGTCAAGAATGCACCATGGAGGACTTCGTGGCTGAGTTCACATATCCTGTCAAAAACCAGCTCATCAACTACAACGACAATGTCATTCTTTCATACACCTCTAACTACAGCTCCTCTAAACCCATTAACCTTAAACTGTGGAGCTGGAGCGATTCCAACCCCCGCGTGGCCCAGACTGGCCCCGTATACAGCAGTATGCTCCAACATTCTTGACTAGGGAGAGAGATATCTCTGGTTCTAACCTTTTGCAAGTTCCTCAAGGCGGAAAATATCAGATAGATGACATCCCAACACACGCCGAAATCAGCCACTACCCATTGAAAGTGTGGTTCGAGATTCACCAAGGCGACTACAGTAGTAACGCTGGCGTCGAACTCACAGTCCGGTCCGTACCTAGAGTCCCAGCGACGACCTGGGCGCAAGATCATCTCGTGGTAGATGGGACGACTTCCTCGTTTATAACCTCACCCACGGCGATACTAGCCAGTTCGTCCATAGTAACCGATGATTCTTCTCCTACAACAGCAGGCGAGACAGGGCCAGCAACTACGACCATGTCCACCATCGCCTCCACCAACTCCAATACCTCTGATCCCGTAGCTCCCAGGACCACGACAACCTCAACCATATCTACCGCCGTCAGAGTCGTCATAGGCGCCTGTGTTGGGGTGATCACCGCAGCGGTAATCATAGGTCTAGTCTTTCTCTACCGGCGCAGAAGGAGAAGAAGACGTCGGATGACATTCTGTGAGCCCCAACCACCGCCAACCGTGGAAACACCCCCGAAGCCGCTGAAACTTCCGTCGGAGCCGCTCGAAATGCCAAATTCAGAAGTCGATACGCCGCGGCCGGTTTATAGAAGCTCAGTTGAGGAGGATGGTAATACAGTTCCCATCGAGCCATACGAGCTTGATGACACCGGCCGAAGGGGGTTCTTTTGGCGCAGGCGACCGGAATTAAAGAGACAAGGAGGAGGCCGTTCGCTGCAGATCGAAAGACCAGGTTCCTCTAATACCAATGATGCCTCTTCATCGGAGGAGCAGACTCCATCCAGCCTTTGTGGCTCCAATCACGGTTCTGCTGGCCACATTGATAGCCGAAAAGACTATGCGGCACTGACATGACACGAGCAGAGAACACCCCGAAGCTTCAAGAGAAAGCTATGTCGATTTTGCGTCTATGTCGTCCCTGAACGCTTCTCGACGAGTTTACGGCGAGAAGAATGCCCTTCGGGGAGATGGTTCGCTTTTGCTACAAATTATGATGAGGGGATCCTAGCATGTGTATTTGTGTCGGCTATTTTAAGGAGCAGACAAGCCGCAGGAGAAAATAGAGGATACGTAAGCGCGGGAGAGGCGAGAAACTTTATGAGGGAAGAGGAAGGGGAGCGGAGAATGTATCAAAGCAAGATCATAAATAGTGTGTCACTTGGTGCCTGCCACCTATAGAGCAATGTGTTTTAGATCAACACCTGGGCTATAGACAAGCGTTGGTGATCAAGTACACTAGTGTGACTGCATCCGAAAAAGTTCAGAATTCTGGCAACACGCCTAGAATTAATTATAAAAAATGAAGAGAGTATAATGGAATACCATGCCACTTACCGTGCGGTTGTTGGCTGTTCACCAGTCCACAGCTCAACAAAGGATGTCCGCGTAGGAGGTGTTGTTAAGCATAGGGCGGCTTAACAGCCGACGTAGCCTCTTTACCAGCACACACCTAGCACTCTCTGGTCTTTCTTATCACTCTCAGTAATTCTAAGCGACAAGCAGGCAACACCGAACATTTTCCAAGTTATCTCATATTCTTTAACACTCTCTTTCTAGGCAAATCTGCAAATGTCTGTCACAACTGCAGCTCCTAAATCCCAGCTTAGAAGCACGAAAAGCTTATAATTTCTAGGTCTTAGTCCTTGCGTTGAAACTTTATACGCTCGCTAGATAACATAACGCCGTTTCTTCTCCCCTCTTTCCGTCTCAACATCTCCATGAGATAACGTGCCACCATCGGGCCGGACAAGGCTGAGCGGCGCAGCTTGTGATGATGCCTAGATTGAAACAACATGCCTGCAGTTTAGTGGGGTAAATGCTGCGCCTCTTTCTCTCAGCCTAGTCTTTTACTAACAATATCACGTAGAACTTTCTGAACCTTTGACGTTCTTATATAGTAGCCTTCATGAAAGTGATAAGTTTTCCATTCTACCGGCACCATGGCCCCTAGTCTACCTTCCTTGGAGCCACTAGCCTCTACCGTGACCTCGACCAAAGCAAAGATCTTACGACGCGAAGGGAAATGTAAGCGACCTGGCTGCCTACCCGAAGAGCGCACGTGGCAGAGGAGACACCGACTAGCGCCGTTCGAGCCCTGCTACAAGTTTGACGGAACGCCATACTGGCCCCCATGGCCTACCAGGACCGCCTTCAATGACCAGAAATCCTCTATCCTAGCGGGCAGACTACCTGCCGAGGTTCTCATCAATATATGGTATTTCGTCGTTGGCCACGAGACTCAAATTCTTCATGTTTCAACTAGAACGGCGAAGGATGAAAACTATCTTTATATATCTTCGTGCAAGGAAGATAACGTGGACGAAGGGTACACCTACGGTAATGCAACTACCAAGCAATGGGCTGGAATGGACTACGGACCGGTGTCGTTGATTCAAAGTTGCAGAAAGCTGTGCGCTCATCCATACTCATAAGGCAAATATGTTGATCGTCCTGCTGACTACTAACGTAGCTACTTACAACTTTGTCCACTGCTTTATTCCAAAGACACCTTCAAATTTCATTGCTTCGTCTTTTCTGCATTCCTTCTACGCTCGCCTGCGCACCTCGTCACAATCATAACTTCGCTGAGCCTCTGTGATGATTTTCTTTACACAAAGGATGGCAAAAGTCCGAAAGAATTCCGCCAACAGATTCAGCGACTCTCTAGGCGTTGGGATTTGGTCTGTGACCGCATTGCCAGTATACAGAGCCTTCAACGTCTTCGGCTTACGCTTCGGGGCTATTATTCCCGCGAAGAGGACCAGGCGTGGCATCTAGAATCTTTGAGGAAGATCCGAGGATTACGGGTCTTTTTTGTGGAGAGTTACTTTGAGCACGAGGTCAAGCCTGGTGATCCTTTCGTCTACAAGAAGCTCCCTGCGGATGGAATTGAGTTTAAACCGGGGCGGAAGTGCAGAATGCGTTTGTTTGGGTAGCTTATTTTGGGTGGACTGACTATTTATGGTTGGTCTTCCAAGGGTTTGATTGTGCCTCAGCCGCGAAATGGCCGTGTCTTTACTTGGAATGTGCGATCAATGGTGGAGGCCACTAATCCAGTGGTACACCTTGGCTTTCAATCGTCTGGTGATGGAGATTGTCAGCAGAAACCAGACCCGACACAATGGCGCTTGAACGGGGGACGTCGTTTAAATATTAATTTTCCAAGCGAGAATAGAGATACGGACGTGGATCTGTGGTAGTCAAAGTGGGACAAGCGACGGAAGAATTTGTATGGAATTGAGGCTTACTAAATGCATTGGGTCTTAGAACTATCACATACTTGCAAGCAAGCTTGCTTGCTGTACCAAACTAGGATGTTCAGCTTATTTCTCAATTGACGCTGCGAAACATGGTCTTCTTTTCTATTTGCTGGAACAATACTCAAAAATGTCGTATTGCTAATGTGAATACCGTTCTAATACTTGACCATAGTCACAGAATCGCAGGAACTCCGTCTAGCTAGCCAAAGATATAGCTAATTTCTAGTCTCCAGCAGGGATGTTCTCCATATTACCAGTGTGATCATATTGCTCCACGTAAGCACATGGGTCTCCGATACTATAGTAGCGTGATTTATCACTCGTAGAGCACAAGATATGTCGCCTGAATCTAAATATTACACGGCTTAAGCGCAATACTTTTGTGGAGATACTGGGATACTCTGAATAAGTTGGTAAGAAGCCAAGCCTGGCTTCTAAACGATGATGGTAGCCAGAGCGTGTCGCCTTATGTCGAAACCTTCTACGAGACCCGTCTCCTCTGCCTGACCTTGACCTCTAGCGGCCTTGCCAGCTCCGCAAAGCCACAAACCTTGAGCTCGATCTCCTTTTGTTGCCGGTCCTCCTCTTCCTGCCCCACCAGTTCGAACTCAAACCGCCGGACGATTTCCACCATAGCCTTCCACAGCATGATAAGCGACTGATTTCGACCTATGCATGCCCGGTGACCAACCCCGAAATGCATCAACAGCCTCTCATTCTCTTTCGTCGTCTTGTCGAACCAACGCTCTGGGATGAATTTATCGGCGTTGGCTCCCCATATCGATTTGTTCCGATGCAGCGAGAGCACGCTCGCTGAGATTGCGTACCCCGGAGGAATCAGCGTACCCGCAATGACAGTCGGGTACCGTGGATTTGATGCATCGCGCGGCGTGATCCTTGGGGCTGGGTGTTGGAATGTTGGGCTGAGGCGGAAGCATTCATTGAACACGGCGGAGAGGTACGGTAGTTGCGCTTCCAGGCCCGAGAATGGGATGATATTGTCAACAGTGCCAAATGCCTTGTCGATCTCAGACTGAACCGAAGCCATGACTCGAGGGTGGTGCAGAAGGTACCACCAGAATATCTCGAGGGTCGCGGCGGTGCTGTGGCTGCCGGCAGTGAGGAATGTGATGGCGTTTGAAGCGATGTCGTCGCGGTCGATGAATTCGGCTGTCGAGGGGTCGCGGGCGCGGACGAGGGACGTGAAGAGGTTGATGCGGGATGGCTCGGAGTCTTCTTCGGCGAGATCAGTGTCGTCGCTGCTGGTGGTGCGTCCAGCGCGACGGAACTCGAGGTCTGTCACGCGGGAAGCCTCTTGTCGCATCCATGCACGGGAGCGGAGGAGGTTTTGTAGGTAGGGCCATGGTATCATCTGGCCGTAGTTGTCGAGGAAGGATTTTGTCCACGGAACATATCCTGTGAGCTTGGCGAGCGCGATGTGATCGTTTAACGGTGGAAGGAGGACATGGTCATCTGCTTCTTGGGTCCCAAAGTGCACGCTCAGACTCAAGTCGCCATTAGCATCTTGCGAATAAAATCGCAACACGTTCTCAAGATGAAAGCTCTCCTCAGACTCTGCTCGCTGGTCAAGCTTATCAATTAGGTTCCGCACATGTCTGTCAAATATGTACTCCATCTTCACAAGACTCGCCTGCGAGAACGCATGCGCCATCTGCCGTCTGCGTAGCGAATGATGGTCTTCATCTCTTGTCCCAAAGATATTTGGTTTGATAGCAGTAAACCCATCGTAGAAATCACTCTTGACGTAGTGCCGGCCACCTTTCTTGTACACCACGTCGATGACATCAGCCACGTTGGTGTTGATTTCAGAGGGTGAGACACGGATGAATGGGCCGTATTTCAGGTGGTACGTGTGCAGAACGGAGGGCAAGTCACCACGGATCTCATGATAGAAGCGCCAGAAGTTTGTGAGAGAGGCGAGGAAAGGTCCAGGGAAGTGGGACAAGGGGTGAAGGAGGCGATAGTAAAGGAGATAGGTCGCTAGTGCAAGGAAAGGGGTCAGCAAGCAGAGCGATGCTCTGAACATCTCCTTCAAACAGCAATGAATTTGGCCAATTGTTGCATGGCTGCAGTTGTCCAACTGCAGAGAAAACCTGATGATGAAGGAGATTGACAGTATAGGATATTGCGGATTAAAGAAAGGAAACAGGCAAAGAGATGTGCTTCAACCTTCCTTTTCTGAGTACAAGGTTGTGGTCCCCGTCATCCATGAGACACGGATCCGCGGAGGGTCTGCTACATAGCTTAGACAATAGTAGACAACTAGTCAAAAGGAACCAGACCCATGAGGGGCTAGGAAAAGAACGCTGCTAAGGAACAGAAGCCGACGCAGATAACGCGTTCCGAGTCAACCCCAGGGCGAGAAATCCTACGGCGTATGGCCGAGCGATGCCATCCTGGGTAATTAGTGCTGAAAACCTCGGTACCTCTAGATCAGGACGGCCGTTGAATCGGCGATCATCTTATCAGAGGCATCTCTCGGCCTAAGTAGTGCATTCGATTAATATTAAGACAAAACGACCAAACCTATTTGGGCTAACCATGAACGATGTCTTTGTTCTCTGCTCCGGTAAGATTTGGTATGCACATATCAAACATCGTTGAATTCTAACGCTGGACTCAAGAGACAGGTACATTGTCAAGTAGTAAAAGCTTGAGAACTTGCTCAAGGGAAAGATGGAAAGAGCAGTAAGAAATACCAAACCTCTAGACGTGCACTCTGGAACCTAAGTCGTCAGACGCCTAACCATTAGTCCCGAGTCGGGTGTGGAAAGCGCAAAAGCATGGGCTCTACTACGCTACTCCCTACGCCTTCCAAGGGACTCCGACCCAATCCGGTACCCAGCGTCGAGATGATTTGTTATCTTTCGGCTTCAGACTACCATCCTTCTGCACGATGAATGGTGTCGGATCTTGAATGAGACGGACGCCTTCGGTAAGTGACCTGTCAGTAAAGAGCGATTACTCGATCGAAAGGGTAAGACAGAAGTCAAATTACCAAGAGCGAAATACGCAATATTATCTGAGAGCTGTCAGAGTGGCACGAAACAGAAATCACTCGGTATGAAAAAGATTGACTTGCCTGCATTCTCATGCCCCCAATCTATGCTTGTGATATCCTTCCATTCTATATGGCCGTAGTCAGCAAGATAATGAAAATTGAATAAGCCTGAAACCAGTACCATATTGTTCTTTACGCTTTCGGTCCTCGTCGAATAAATTTGTTTCTCCACCTTTCCAAGTGTGCGTAAACTATTGCAGTGGTTTTTAGCGACACGCATTTGTCCTCTTTTCCACTAAGAGAAGACGAGGAAGTGGGCTCACCTCATGTGCCATGACCAGATCTAATAGTCCCCAGGTATCTATTTGTGTTGCCGTTAACGGCAGCTTCCGCCACACCTTCGGAACTGTCAGATTCTTCTTTTACTAAGAAGAAAAGATGGGCAGGGAGGCGAGTTAAGTCTTGACTTTGAGCCTAGCCAATCCAAGAAAGGCACGTGCTAGGGCCTCTTGAGAGCTCGACTCAATGTCCCAGCACTTATATGACATACCTTATCTTTGAGCCAAGCACTAAGTAGGTTGTCATTAGGTAACAGCTTTGACCTTGTGGGAGAGAAATTACTCACAGTACTTTTTCTTTCTTCGTTGTCTTTGATTCATACGGAGACGGGTTCTTTTGATCTGTGTGAAGCATCTGGTTCAAATACCCTGAGATAAATCTTGGTTGGTCAAGTGTCCGGGATCAGAAGCTATGACACTATACATTTACAAAGCTGAATTTGAGACACTCTGGTCCCCTTTCCGCTCAGCGTATATGCCATGAGCCCTCCAAGTTTCGGCGGATCTACGGCGTCCCTACATTGCTCGTTCTTGTCGTCGAACTTTTCGAGTGGCTCGTCAATGTCATTATCCCACCAAAATTTGAACTCATTGTTCGCTCCTCTGGTTCTTTCTTCGACTCGCCGCATGTCACAGTAGATAATCTGGTGAAATAAATTGTTAGTGAATAGTCTGACAGCGATAGTACTTCATACTATCTCGTTCACGTCTTTTTTGTAATTGTCTGTATAAGAAGGTCGCTCCCTCACGATGGGGTCCAGTGTATTCTTATGTATCACGTCTTGATAGTGCATGTTAGTAACGAAGAGGATTATATAGTTATATGTGACACAAACCTGTTACAGCCTGGCGATTTTCTTCTCGAAACAGATATCCAAAGAAGTTCTTAAAGTTATCATCTGCATTACCCCAGTCACCTAGGACAGCGTCGGCCCGTGACATCATGGAGAAGCCGCTGTCGATTGCAATCCGGATCTTGTCATTGTCAGTGTCCTCTTCCGGGGGGTCCTTCCCCTTGTCCGCCCTTGGTCCGCAGGACACAGGATCTATGACCCACGATTGGGCGAGCTGGCAGCCTAGGAGGAGTACGCCTGCGTACTCTGTAAGGCCAGCTAGAAGCATGATCACGTTAAGACCTTGCGTAGAGAAACAATCACAAGGGGTAAGAAAATTTAAAAGCCTCGTACCACCACTTGTTAAAATGTTTGTGAAGACGGGAAGGTTCTCGCTTTGGACGTGTCAATGCTCAGCTCCAGGTATTAATATTCTTGGGCTCGAAACATTCGACAGACGACAACGACAGACTCAATAGACCTCCATGGAATTCCAGAACTCAGCCATGATGAGACTTTACTTGGTAATGTTGGCACCAGAACCGTCTTGGAGGGATGCGAGGCTTTCTCCTGTACGCGTCCAAAATTTGGTCACGATAACAGCGCGCAGCAAGCGGCTCCATGCGGCAGGTGGGAGCAGATATCGCTGCAAACATACAGTGGAACGGAGGATCTTCGACCCCGCAAAGGTCGATGTGTTTCATGTTCAATTCAAGTCGAAATGTAAAGATGAGAAACCTGGAGAGGGAGTTGGTGGGACAGGGCTGAGTGGTTTGATGCTGAAACGGTGCCATCCGGTTGGCCTCCTCCAGCTCCTTCAGACAGCCTCGGCGCGTTCCTCGGCCTTGGACGCCGGAGGAGAAAAGGGGAGCGTTGGCGCTAGAGAAGCTTCCAGTTAGCCCAAGCGCCAGGAAGCTTCCAGAGAGTCTACTAAAGTATGTATGCACCCACGAGCTTCCAAGTTGCATAGAGGCTCTGCGCGCCACGGGGCTGACTGCCCTTTTTACGCTCCAGCCAACAGCTCACCTGCATTTGCCTATTCATCTTCAGCTCGGCGACTTCGTCTCCTATCCCAACACCCACCACTCGCGTCTAAAGACCACGCAGGATGACATGAGGCAGAGTCTTGCAGCCTTGCTTGCGAGCAACAACGTTAATGTACCCTACGGAAGCCCAGTTTCCCCACATCTTTACAGTCATGTCTACCAGGCCCTCCTTTTCAACAAAAACAACCAACGCGTTTGAGATTGGACGAAAGACAATCTTGCCAGCGGCATAACAGAATTTTGCCTTGTAACGAGACGTTGGTATGTATAACAGATTCGCAAGACTGTGCATCAGATTTTGGGCTCGAACTTCGCGAAAAGTCTGCACTTTGGCAAGTTATGGCAAAGAAGATAGTATAAAACCCCTATTTCTGCTGATCTACGAGCGTACCGTCTACTGGAGTATTCTTACTGTTTCGTGGCACGTTCCTTTTGCTCGTCATGCCTTACCTGCAATCAAGTCGGGGCTTTGCCCTTTCATTTCTCTATTTCATAACGTTCCTGTCCACGACAATCGTGAATGCCCAAGACCAGCCGATATCATGGCTGGACGTAAATCCCACCATCTAGTATGACGACGAGGACTGTGTGGGATGATTGAGACTAAGTGGTGAATGTAGTATCCCGCCCTCTTCAGCAGATGCACCATATAGCACATCATCGGAGGCAGTCACAAGTACAGTCGAAAGTCGGCCGGTCATTACTACAATCGAAGTTCCGTATTCAATATCCACTGCCGCTGTTGATGCCGGCGACGTCAAAAAGGGAGACATCATTGTTGAGCTTTCGAAGAGCTTCAAGGACCACCTACTCGATCTGGCCAAAACACATTGTGGTGCCCCAGCTAAGCGAGATGCTCTGGAACCAAGAGCAGCCCCCGCTTGCGCCAATATGGGCGAGTATATGACAGGTGCGGTAGGTGACGGCGCTCCTGGCGGGATTGACATCATTTCCTTCAATAGGCCCATAATCACTGCAAACGATATAGAGAGGGGGGTTAGAAAATTCTTCGCCGCCGGGAAAGCCCTTTACAGATCTCGCCTATTTATCGGCGGCCTCGCCATCATCGCCTTAGGCCTTTATCTTGACAACACGTCCAAGAACATGGATACCCCTATCCATATACCCAACCAGGACTTGGGGGAGCCCACAGGTAACACCGTCAAGGATGGGACATCGTCGTCTTCAGAAGGTACTTCCTGCAAAGCAACCAAGACAGGCAAAGAAGCCCCTATGTGCGATGACAAGTCCGGATGTGATGGCATGGCCAAGAAAACATGTGAAGCAGATGTAATTCTAAATCAGTCTTCTCCGAGCCTATGCTAACGTAAAGCAGAACGACGACAAAAATTGTCCTTGTTCTACTCTGCTCAAAGCAAACCTTCACCCTGCAGACGAAGCTCTCATCACCGCCCAGCAAGCTATCCTCGGCGCAGTAGCCTGGTCTCCTGCTCCAACACCAACAGACTCTGCCCCCCACTGTGTCTACGGCGCTGATCCTCACGGCGGTATGAGCGTCTCACCAAACGAATGGTGCGCCTGCGAGACAACCAAGACCTACCCAGTCGCTACCGGCACCAACCCCTGCCCCGACGACGTCACAAAAGGATCCACCCTCTCCTTCGCGTCGATCACATCATCATCGACCACCTCTTCCCCCCAGGAAACCACAACCTGCATCAACAAAGTCAATGCCAACCCTCCGTGGCAGATCGCCAAGGCCGACATCCTCGCCGCCTCGACCGCCTATTGCGACAAGATCAACGACGAGCAAGACAAAGGCGCCAAGGTCGCCAACAACTGGCCCGGCACCTGCTCCTGGGTCTTTGACAACGACGTCAAGAAGATGGTTGCTAGTTTCTCCGGCTTCAATGCTTGTGATGGTACCGTCCCTATCGTAAACCCGGACCAGTGCAAGGATGCGCTTCAACACGCGATAAATGACTGTCCGCCCGATGATGACCAAAAGACTGGAGGTAGGTACAAGGAGAATTGTATGCTGTGGAGCTGGGCGCCGATGCCGTATGAGAACGCAGGCTATCCGTGTGTTGGGACGTATAATGGGCCGGATAAACCGCCCACAACAAAGAGAGCGGTGGTGTCTGCGGGTAAGAGGGCGGCACCATCAGCAAGTAGGGGATGGTTGTGGTAAATTCAGTGGAAGATTCTACGCACATGGCACCGCCTCATGCACGGCATCGCTTATTTTGCTGTGTTGGAATCGACTTAGACACGCTCGGCTATCCTCTGGGTCCTTCGTAGAGCCGGCCACTTCGAGCTTCTGCCTTGCTTTAAGCGCTCTCAACAGTATTTTGATATTAAATGTAAACTCGTATTGTGATCCAAATAGAAGTGAACGACGTCTACCGTTTGGTGAAGACGCTTGCCTTACGTAACAAACTAATCAGAGGCAATGCTAGGCTGTGTGAAGACGACGACGATGATGATGAGAAAGATGAACATGGCCGAACATGGCCGAACATGGCCGACCAAGGCCTTCTGATATGGAAATAAGCATAGCATTACACCATTTGTGGAGAAAAGATAAAGTTCTTGTCGTACAATGCCAATCACACTCGAAGAAGTTAGAGCAACTGAAAAACTCTACAGAGCATTGGACGTCAATCACAACCTAAAATCGATCATGTAAAGCAAACGTACTTGATGCGCTTATAACGTGCGCAATTGCCGATTTCCCATGTCACGGCGCCGCGGTCCTGGTTGACCTTGCGAATAGTGCCCTTTTCATTGGAAAATCACCCGCGGAAAGGTTGCCTCTTAAGGACCTCGATGCTACCTAAGGAGATATCTCCCGCGAGCGGGCACGGATTATCTATCTTCCAGCTTGTTCGACGGCCGAGATCAAGGCCATGATGCTATTCTCTGATTTGGAGATACAGAAGAGAATCGCAAGCACATCTCTGGATGGGGGCCATTAATTCATTCAGCATCTTAACTATGTGAGCCAAGAGACAAGCTGTTGGACATGGTTCTGTCATTGTGAACTAAATGGTGGTCAAAGCTGTAGGGTACCGAGAGTTCCTTCTGGGTGATCTTCTACGTAACACCACATTCCTTCACACTCAATTGAACACATCGCTAACGAAGCGCTCGTTTCGGATACTCCTAAACCACATTTGAGCCACTTCTACGGAGGCTTCTCGTTCTTCGGCATAAGCACGGACCACGACTCTGCTAACGCCATCCACCACCCTCGCGTCACCACAAACAAATATCTTACCTGGTCCCTTTACCAAAGGAATCACACGCGCTCGGTCCTTCCAAAGCCGGTCCTGAACATACTTGCAGCCATCGCTCCGGTCCGGCGCCGTGCTAAATGCATATCTCACCTCCACGGTACCTCTATCAGCCCAGCTCTGCAACTCCGCAGCATGGAGGGTGTCCCGCTCTGGATGCCGGCAGCCGATGAAGATCATTGCTTTAGCCATGGCGATACCCTCTTCGATCCGCTGCGCCCGCTCCTGGATAAATCCTATGAAGGGTGCAAGACCCGCACCCGCGCAAACCATGATGATGGGAACATTCGGATCCTCTGGTGGGTGGAACGCGTAGTGGGCAGGTCGGACTGAAACCCACAGGCGATCGTTCGGTCGTAGGCTGGCGAGGTAATTGGATGCGACACCGAGAAAGCCCTTTCGAACGCCATCTGGATGCGTATTCGTGTGGCTCAATACGCTGTAGGTCAGGGTGCACGTATCGGCATCTACTAGCGGAGAAGAAGAGATGGAGTACTGTCGGGCGCATAGTGGCGGAAGCATTGCCAGGTATTGCGAGAATGACAAGGTCGCGGTAGGGAATTTCTGAAGGAGATCGAATACGCTCATTTTCTGTTCTGTGGCCGTCCTAGTCGAGAGTCTTTCAAGGGCTTCCCTTTGAGACTTTTCGCTTATGGATTGCAAAATTGTGCGAATGTTCTAGGCAGAATATCAGTGTCAAGTACGAATTCATCATGACCTTAGGGTCACAGATGATGATTTTTACCTTTTCTGTCGCCACCTGATGTAACTCGACATACTCCCGTAAGAAAGTATAAACACTCTTCTCGGATTCGTTTCTGACTAAAAGCTTTGAATCAATCGCTAGCCCGAATCTCGTCATTACCTCCTTCACGGTGGTATCATGGTTGACTGGTAAGATTGCGAGGTAGTCTCCAACGGCATAGGTCATCCCCTGGGGTAATTGGACTTTGGTGTGACGTTTCAGTGGCTCGCTGGGCGCGGTGAGAGCTATTGTCTCTTGCACAATTGCTTGACCACCGTTTTGAAGCAACTCAGTGGTTCGGCTCCCTTGGACTACCTCGAAGTTTGCAGGTCCACCTCGGGTATTCCTTAGTTCTACATGACACTGCTTGGCAAGCGCTGGCCAAAGTGACTTATCAGCCCATTGGTCAAACTCATTGAGAATGTTGTTCTTCGCGGCATCTGATGCTCCCCTTTTCACAAGAGGGATGCTGCCACATCTAGTAAAAGTGTCGTCGACAATAGTGGGAATTCTTTGGAAGGTATCGACCCAATCTCGATTTCCACATCCGAAGACCGCATGATAGCACCCGGCAAATGGTGATTTTGTGAGCTGTTCTAACCACTTGACGAACTTGACGGCATTGTCCGGTGCACAGCCTTCATAGCTAGCGGTAATGATCACGACGTGTGTCTGTTGGTGGATCCGATGCATTGCTTCATCCATGGACATGATTGTCGAGCGAAAGCCGTGCAAGTACGCTTCTCCTGCCAATAAATGAGCTAAAGTCTGGCAGGTGCCTGTGTTAGATCCAAAGCAAATAAGCAAGTCTTTAAGGTCTCCTTTCAAAGGAGTGTCTAACCCCCCGAATTCGTGGTTAGTGCGTATAGTGCACCGAGGGTCAGGCGCCTGGCCACCCAGAAGTCTTCGTTGAATTGTGGCAGGAGTTAGTCCTTCGCGTAACTTGGCGCGGATGAAGAAGTCTTTCGGTTTCACGGTGAGAGTCTTGCGGACAGCCAATTGATAATCCGGATCATAAAGCTTAAAATCGAAATTTTGCAAAAGCAGAGCAACAACAATTGTAGCTTCTTGTAGGGCAAATGCTCGACCAATGCAACCTCGTGCGCCATTTCCAAATGGCTAAGAAAATCAGCACGTCTGTTTCTTGATTTGCAGGTCCTGAAGTACCTTCCAAGAGTTTTTGGGCAGTTTACTGAAGTTTTCATCCAGCATTCGCTCGGGTCGAAACTCCTCCGCATCATCGCCAAAGACTGTAGGATCTCTGTGAATGAGGGGAAGCATAGCGTGCAGTGTCTCGCCTTGACGGATAGCGTACTTTCCCTGACCGATGAATAGAGGGTAGTCTCCTGGATTCGATGATTTCGGCTGGACAGTAAAGCCCGGCGCGGTAGGGTGAAGTCGCAATGTTTCTCGAATTACCGCTGATACATATGGCAATCTGGATATTATACTTGGTGTCAAAACACCCTTTCCCAGTACGGACAAGACTTCCTCGCGAGTCTTTCTCATCGCATCAGGGTTTTTAACTAACAGGTATAGAAGGAATGAAAGCAACCCAGAAGTGGTTTCGTGACCTACGCGCCCTTAGTAAAGCCAGTTGAGTTAGACTCGATTTCGCATTTACCGGCGATCAGGAACGTTATCATGTTGTTGATAATGCTGGACTCCACTAGCGCCTTGCCACTTACTGGGTCTGTTTCATGGATCATAGCGTCAACAAGATCATTATTACGGGTTTGGGCAACACGTCTTCTTTCGATCACTTGGTTAGCCACGTCTCTCATCAATTCAATATCCTCGAAGTACTTCTTCGTGCGTTTCCTGTAGACGTAATCAGTGAAGAGCGATGGCCGGAAGCTTCGTGAGCCAGATTCTCTGAGAAACGAATTCATCGCCACAACAAATGAATGAGGCGTTTCAGAATAGAAAGAATTAAACCGAGTGTCCATGGTACACCTAGATTTATCAGATCAGACTTTCGGAATCGATATCGAATCAAAGAACAACCGTACTCACAGAGCGAGGGTATCTAAGGTCAATCGAGTGAAGTCCTCAGTCACAGCGATTCTAGCGTCCTGACCAAGTCTTGCCCACTTCAACACTAGCTGACAAGCTACCTCGTGCATGTCTATACTCTTGTCAGAATAGTTGACGTGCTATCCCAAGCAGAAAATTGCCGGTACCTTCGAACATTCTTCCGATAGACAGAGGACCAAGCACAGGCATAAGAATGCGGTGAGCGAGCCCCCAATTTTCTTCACCGTGAAGCGCCGTGAACAAACCGTCGCCGGTCAGGTTACGTACTTCATACAGGCCCCCATTTATTGGATTCTTGGCAAAGCGCCTCTCATCACATAGCTCATTAAGAAGCTCTGCTGAGCAGACATGAATTT
This sequence comes from Pyrenula massariospora, assembly GCA_021030905.1. Classification (NCBI taxonomy): domain Eukaryota; kingdom Fungi; phylum Ascomycota; class Eurotiomycetes; order Pyrenulales; family Pyrenulaceae; genus Pyrenula; species Pyrenula massariospora. The sequence goes on from JAGFMI010000005.1 coordinate 1,236,058, forward strand.
TGCAAGGTTTGCCTATGCCATGGCTGACTCTAAAGATTGGGCCTAGGATAGTCAGTTGGATTACTAGCCCTCCCATCTAGACACAAACCATATTGGGCAGCCACGCGGGCTGTAAAGTCCCCTTCAGACAGCTCTAGTAGGTTGCCAATAATTGGCCAGCCAGGTGGCTGCGGAATTTCGGTCGTCATGTCGTATGGCCTTTGAACATGAACGTTCTGACGGGTTGACGAGTTGCTAAACGAGTGAGTGGCTGGACACCTCAGTACATGTTACGAGGAAAGACTGCAATTCTTGAATGATGTAAAGAACAGGAGGCGTAGCAGGGTTCCTCGACTGGTATAGAACCCTGTGACGTCCAAGCGTCGTTAGCCGCACTATCGCCGATGTAGGTTTGATCAATATCGGGGATAATATCGCCGAGCAGTATAACGCCGAGCACATTCCCTGTGATATAGCATGTCCTTTTGGTGGCAGGAAACTCAAATGCTCAGCCACCAAATGCAACACAGAGGCACGTAACGTGTTAGTAGGAGGAAGATATCGGTGTCAGGAATTGTCCAGTGACAAGGATAAGATTTTCGCCTGTGCCAGGCTACCACCTTGCTACATTGCAGAGTGAGTAAGCGCATTGATCATTGTATAATACCTGGGAGTTCAATAGATCCCCAATCAATATCCCAGTTCCAAGTTTCTTCGAAGAGTGGTTGGCTGAAACTATTTGCGCTCTCCTCATTCTGAACAAGTTGGGAGGCTGTGATGCTTGTGTGATCTGTCCTGTCAGCTGTACGACAATCAGTAGCCTCTTCTATACTCACTTTGAATTGGCTGTTCATTTAACTGATCTATTGAAAGCTTTCTCCACCACCAAATGCAATCAAATACGACGCTCATTGACAGGCGGTTTCCGACCTGTAAGGATCGAATGTAGCCGCCGTAGCCATCTCTGTAGATCTTTTGGCTTGACCATAGCCTAGATAGAATCTCGGACATCTTGGCAGGGACGTCGTTGTTCACAACAGAAATGCTCTTGCAGAGATTGATGGCCGAGAAAAGTACTCTTGTCTGATCCTCCTCCCCGAAGTTTGTTGATGGATAACTCTTGAGCAATCTGACAAGAGTACAGGCAGCGAGCAAAATGCCATGAAAGACGTATTCAGGGCAATGCAAAGAAATTTGGAATTTCACGTCGAGCTCGTTTATCACATCCATTGTCGCGATAGCGGCATTGGAGAGCTGAGTCAGATCAATATGATCTGGCTCGCTCAGCGTCGTTAGAAAAGCCAAGCACCGAATTTGCAGACGAGCAATCGCGAGACGCAGCTTGCTTAAGGGGCCTGGTTGATGGTAAGTGATCACAACATGGCATAATGAGGGAACGGTGAGCCAGACATTCCAGATCAACACTGTCATTCAGGTAGAGGAGCTCGGCTTCGAAAGCGGTGATAAGACCGTTGAGTGTTTTATTACGACTCTTTAGGTCGGTCTCTAAGTCCAGATCGGAGACAACACGATGTGCTTTCGTAATAATGCCCATGATGCGGCCTTCAAGCACGATCCAGCTTGGCAATGTTGGACAACACCCGGTTCCCCCTGAGAGGTGACGGGATGCAAGTACATCGTTGATGGGGTACCCGTTCGTAGCCATTGCACTAATGCTTGTAGTAAGCTTCTGCTTGTTCAAGTTGGTCTTGCTCACCTTTGGTTCGAAATAAGAGCATAAGCCCAGAGTTTCTCGCCTCGAGCTATGTCTGGGGCCGAGTCGGATTTACCTGGGAAGATCGCGGGTAAACTCAAGCAACGGTGCATACCAGCCTCCAAGGTCAGTGTTACCACGGCGCTGCTGATTGTGAAATAAAGGCTTCTGTAGAAAGGTTTGTCGGTTGACAAATGCCATGTACACATGAGAAGGAACGCTTCAATAATGGGTAATGGAGAACTAGTGCGACTAGGACACAGCGATGTTAGGGCTAGAGCCTCCACGTGAGGCGAAAGCGACGAGAACAACGTGGGATCCTCAAGAAATTTCCGAGACCCTATAGCAACAATGACCCAAAATTTGAGTGGCGACTCGCGAAATGTTTCGTTTGGGCTTGCATTAGAGGACAGAATAGGAATCAATGTGGTATAATAGCGATCGAATCTCCTTCAATCAGTAAACCATATCTTTCTAAGCAGAATGAAGAGTTACCGTGCGAAACAAATATTAATCACAGTGGCTCCGACATGGACGTTTCCAAGTGTCCGCGATACAGTTTCAACTTCGTCTGTGAAAACGGACCTCGAAGGCGCAAGTCCTGTGCTTTCTACATTCAAAGGGGGAGTAGGTGGGATGCTTGATGAGGTCGATGATGGTTGGATTGGTATGGAGTTGGAGTTTCCAGCAATATTAAGATCGTGGTCAAATAGCGTGTTCTGTGCCCCTGGTTGTGGTCCGAGGTGGTGCTGAGGAGACCTTGACTGAACATCCTGACTGTTGTCGGGCACGTCCTTCTTTCGTCTTTCCTTGAGAACGATGCACTCGACTTGCTTCTTCAAACACCTGGAGCATGGACGAGAGTAGTCGAGGAACGCGTCGCACCGCAGCTTGTGTGCTCGGCATTCGTCACAAGCAGGCCTCTTCTCTTCCCGAAGCTTCCGCTTCCTGCATTTCCATCTCAATTTATAAACAGAAATTCAAGAGGTTGCACTCACCGGAGAGGCGGTCCACTATCCATAATGAGGGCCGATAGAGGCAAGACCTACCAACAACTTCGGCACATTACCACTAAAGCCCCGAAAGGTTAATGAGTGATCCATGTCTTTCCAAACAACAGTCCTCTGCTGATCCAGGCTACCTTCATATTCAAACAGACTTGCGATGTTGATTGGCCAGTGGATCCTACAGCTTTCAATGACAACACTAGATAGGCGGATTAGACAGTGTAAGAAACCAATGGCATGGGCTCGCAAGCATCAGACCCATGATAAAGTTGGACACTGCGCCCCGACAAATTTAGTTGCTATGCATGGAAGCTTGAGCCACTGCAATGGTCAACTTCCAAGGAGCGTCAACGTCAACATTTGGCGCCCATCTACCTCATTTAAAAACATGATCAGGTTGGACTACATGCTAGGGCGGGATAAATTGAGCCCTAGCCCTAGTTACTTAATACAGATGCGGGCTGGGACGCGTCAAGGTAAGAACTGACGCTTGTGAGACACGCCGCGTCATGGCCCCGAGAACCCTTGCTCCATGCATTAGATCACTATCGATCTCTTCCTAACCCCGTCTCACTCTCCTCCAGCCGCAAAAGGGCTCTTGCTTCTCAGCAATGCTCCATACTTCCAGAAGACGAACACGGCCGGCCATCCAATTCCACAAGCGGCAAACCCCAGAGTTGAATTCCCCCATCCATAGCCAAGTGTATCATAGAGGTCCGTGGCCTGGACATGGTAAGAAAAGCTGTCAATGTCAGAATCTGGAGACTTACAAACAGCGGAAAACCAAATCCAGCCAACGATCTGAGGACCGTGGCAGCTGCCAGCGCAGACGCAGCATATGTCGTATACGTTTCAACCAGGTATGTTTGCATGCATCCCATGCACATGATCACGCTCGCAGAGAGAATGAAAACGCCCAGGTTAGGCCAGAGCCAGAACACAGTGTTTTCGGCAGACCAAGCGTACGTGAAGATACCTACTGGAGCCAGAAGTGCCGACGGTATCATTAGCGGAATGCGAAACTCTGGCTGCCTAACCCCATCATTTCGGCTCTTCAGAGCCATGTATATCCGATCTTGGATACGGGCGCCGCACTGCGCTCCTGTGAAAAATCCGAGTCCAGCAGAAACATAGTTCAATCCAATTATATGGACGGGCTCGTGGTATTTGTCGGCCCAGAGTCTTGGGTAGGTTGACAGGACCAGGTAAGTAAGACCATACAAGAATGCCATATATACAGCAACAAATTGCACTATCGGCTGGGTCGTAATGAGCTTAATCGGTCGCTTTAATGCTACGCGGAGAGCCTTAGTCAGCGATTGATCTCTCTCCCCCCATTCGGTACAGAGGTCATTCCTGCCGGCTTCGTCACAGAGCCTTTTCGCCTTCCTGGAGAGAAGGACGCGAGGATAAGTCTCGGAGAGCAGAATTGCCCCAGCAAGTTGAACAAAGACGTCAGCGATTGACACAGAATAGAAACACCATCGCCAATGGGCATAACGAACGATGAACCCTGCCGCGATAGGCCCAAGTGCTAGGGTTTCCCATCAGCTCAGAACCGCTACGGAACTATCGCGAAGCACCTACCAGGTCCTAGGAGCGGCATTAGAGTGTATATGCTAATGGCTTTCCCTCGCTCCTCAGAAGACCACACATCGCTGAGGATTCCTCCTCCAACCTTGCTTGTTAGCGCATGTTTCGCAATAGGCAGATATGCTCACTGCAAGGGGTGCACTACCACCAAGGCCGCTCAGGAATCGAAATATGATCATCTGTATTGTTGTTTGGCATCCGCCGCAAGCAGTATTGAAAACTACAAAGAACATGTTGGAGATTTGAAGAATCACCGTTCGTCCATAGATCTCCGAGAGGGGCCCCAGACATAGTGGTCCAACAGTGAACGCGAGAACATAGATTGATATCAGTAATAGCTCAACAACACCGTTGTTGATGCTCAAGTCTTGACTAATGGCAGGAAGCGCCGGAGAGATCATAGATGACGAAAGGGGAGCTATGAAGGAGAACGACGATGCGACAAAGGTTACGGCCCATTTCCGCCTAAGAGGCCAGTTTCTTGGGTTCTCTGGATCATCAGGTCCGTTCCAGGTAACCTAGTCCTTGTGAGCTTTGTCACTAAGCTTGACACAGCTTTCATTACCCAGGTATCGGTCAGATTTCTGTCGTTTGCCTTTTCAATGTCTCCCTCCTTTTTGAGATCAGATGTTATCTCTAGACGCGCTTTTCCATGCTCATCGATCGTCCGAGCATCTACGCTTCCCGAGACACTCGCGCTCGTCAAGAGTTCGTGATTTGTCCCGCCGGATGGGTCAGGTGCAGTAGACTGGATACCGTGTCGAAGGTCGACCATAACAGGAAACGAGAGTCTGCTCGCGACGCACATGCAACAGATCCTGGCTTCAACCAAAGAAGGCCAACCCGTAGATCATAAACTTTTTACTGAGTCTAAGCTTTCACATTTACTCTGGAATTATACCGCAGGGAATGCGCAGACATGATAACGCCGATGAGTCTATATATATCGCCGAAAGATATCACCGATGCACAACACAGGCGGCCGAACAAATGACGTTTTGGACTTGCTTTACCATGGCACGAGATTTATTCCCGAGGTCAGTGAATGCCTTTTGCGAATACATCTCGGCCTTTTCGCTACGCTGTCTTGCTATAGTTTCAATTAGAAGCTGTTCCTTGTAATCTCCTATTCAAGAGCTTAGTTGTGAAACGCTTGGCCGTATCTATGCGTAGTCACTTGATGACGCGTCATATCCATTCATATCTCCAGGAATCAACATAAGATAGAGTTGACGTGCAAGAAAATGAGGGCCACAACGTTGCTTTTTCTCTTTGTTAGTGTCTCTTCAGAGCTTATTTGCAGAGACGAACAAGAACCTTTTCACTTTGCCATGTTTCAATCGCCTTGAAAGTTTCTTATCACCTCATGTCCATCGCACCTCTGAATAAAATCATGGAAGAGAAGCAGCATGAAGTCTTACGTACAGAATCTCACGACTTTGTGGACGACACATCTCACGACAAAGATGATATCCAAGACGTTCTCGATGCTCGTATAGAACGCCGGGTGAAATGGAAACTAGATCTTACTATCTTGCCTCTGTTAGCATCAATCCAGTTTCTATCTCAATTGGTACAGCCCAACATTCTAAACAGGTCATGGCGAAGCTAATCACCATCATAGGCAAAGTCGGATCTTGGAAATGCTAAGGTTGCTGGAATGAGCGAGGAGCTACACCTATCCGCAAAAGAGTATTCAAATCTTGCTATCATGCTTGTTGTTGGGGACCTTTTGTTTCAGCTCCCAGGTACCATGCTTCTTAAAAAGATCGGCCCGTCCTATCAGGTAGGCACACGATCCTCACCATCGGGTATGGTACGCTCACGCATAATTTCTTAGTTCGGCGGCGCTATGGTCTTGTGGGGTGTTCTTACTACTTGCATCGTTGCGGCTAAGACATTAGGTTCACTCATGGTGTTGAGGGTTCTCACTGGCGCCGCTGAAGCTTTCATGCACGGAATTCTAATCTATCTCTCCTTTTGGTATCAGTACAACGAGCTCGCGACACGAGGTGCCTTATTCGATGCGACGGCTGCGCTCGCCGGCGCATTCAACGGAATCTTAGGCCATACGATCCAGATGAATTTAGATGGTGACAACGGCTGGAGAGCGTGGCGATGGATCTTCCTGATCGAAGGCATTGTGCCTATCGGCTGGGGGATTTTTGTAGCGGTGATACTCCCTGGCACACCCGAATCGGTGCGCAGAGTGTTCTCGCCGGCGGAGAAAGATATCCTTATACGCCGTAGCAGAGCAGCACATAACACAGGCGAGTCAAAGATCAGACCGAAAGCCATGCTTCAGGTCCTCGTCGACCCGACCTTTTGGATGCTGGCAGGCATTAATTGCTGCATCCATTTGACTACAGGCTCACTGACCAATTTCATTCCGCCAATCCTAGACGGACTTGGCTGGGAAGGTGATCAGGCGCAGTTGATGTCTTCTATCGTATACGCATGCGCATTCATCACCATTATCATCTGTGCGCGCATCGCCGACAAGAAAGCCCAACGCGGCCGGCTCATCCTTGTGAATTGCTGTGTCGGTGTCGTGAGCTTTATACTACTACTCTGCGTCACAAATCCCGCCGGTCGCCTCACTGCGGCTTGCCTACTAATGGCTGCACTCTACCCTTGTCTCATGTTGTCGCTCGTTTGGCTCGCGATCAATTACCCGGGATACACACATCGGACGTCGGCATTCGCATTTAGCAACATTGCCGCGCAGCTCTTTGCCATCATCGGCAATAAAACTTATGTCAACCCACCCTACTACCGTCAGGGCCTCGCCGTTTCCGCGGGCATGACGGGACTGGCAGCCATCTTAGCGGCTGGCTTGATTTGGCGGCTGCAATTGCTAAACAGGAGAAAAGAAGCCGAGAAGAATTCCCCACGCAGTCTAGAACTAGCTCAAAGGTCGATCGACGAGCTCGGGAACAAGCACCCGCAATTTGTATACAGCCTTTGAAGTAAGACGCTTACAGCACTCGACCGCATTTCATTTGTTCAATTTCAGACTATCCGGCTTGTTATAAGAGTGGAGTAGTACGTTCATAGCTACCGCTCAAAAGATCTCAGGCTTATCGATAGGTAATATTAAATCAAACCTCAATAATTTTTCAATCACTGGGTATTGAGCAATCCTTCATAGTTCCTCAACACCTTTAGTGCTCGTCTGATAAGGTCGACGCCGCCTCCAGGACTAGTAGTAAGTTAATGCAAATCGAGCGGTGCGAAAGCCGTTCAACGTAGAAAGACATCTTCCTCAGAAAGTGCACATATCACGAGGATGCACGTATAGTGTTCTAGTACCGTCCTCGTAATCTTCGTCGCACTCAGGCTTTCATGTCCTTTGTACAAATTCACGTCTTTCGAACTTGATAGGTGTGACAGAACCGCCCGCAGCCCTAGCCCTAATTACCTAATCCGGCTAGCGCGGCTTGGCAGCCTTGGCACCGCGGGGCAATCCTTTGCGACTGCGCCTGTACATACTTCTCTACCTAGGTCTATAGCTACAATCAAGTAACTACAGCACCTCTACCTTACGTAATCAGCGGTTCCATTACAATAGGTGCCACTAATCATTCCTTCTACGCTTAATTGAGCGCCTACGGATGGTCGCATTAGCACTATTAGCTAGCGACTCACCGATATCTATCATGGGCATTTAACTAGGGGAAGGCATCGCCTTTGTTTAACGCGAGGTGTCTAGAACGTGAAAAGCTGCGTGAGAGAATAATCCCACGAAGACCTTCGGATGTCTCTTCGTATTGCCTTTGTGCTCGTTCTTCATGTCGCCATTTTCGTCCATACTGGGGAGGAGGCTCCAGTCAGCCCAGATACTTTAGGGGAGATAGAGGGCATTACTTGTCAACCGTAATAAACTCTGCCGAATCGAATCTGTCTTGCCAACCATGCTTGTGGTAAATGGCGCCCTATATGTATTGATTAGAATTGTAAGATTCTCACGGGTCCGAAATGCATACCGGTTTAGTGTACCCATCCTTACAGTCCCTGTGTGGTTTGAATATAACCTAGCCATCACTAGCATGAAGTGTGCGTTTTAGAACATCGACCACTCACAATGATGCCTTCCCGGTCATGCTTTTGACCCAACTTCATAACACCAACGTGACTGAAAAGTTAATGAGTATTCTCCATTTCCCATAAGAACATATACACAGCAGACATCGAAAGAAACCTGTCAATCCTCTGCACTTTGAGAAGTCATGTAGACAGGGAGCGGATTGCCTAAAAAGAGTAAGCTTCGATTGCAAAAGGTGATGTACAAATTAAGGGTCAGGAACAGAATTCATGAGCACTTATCTCGGAAGACTTCCAGCTCGATGTATAGCCATTAATTCTATCATACGAGCCTCCAATACGTGCCATACCTGTTGAGCAAGCCCCATTATACGGACCAGAGTTCGTGCAGCCCTCGCCAGTGTTTACTCTGACAGTTCTTTTGTGCCCATCTAGTATTCCAAGATTTGGACCGTCATCTACTAGTACTTTCTTTGCGCTTTCAGAGTAGCACGGGTCCTCTCTATGATGTAGCTCATTTGTGGGTGCTGGAAATGAACAGTCTCACGTATAATGCTTGGGTTCCCGCATTGAAGAATACTGGCATTGAAATCAAGGCGGCGAAATCCCGATTGTGGAACTTCGTGTCTGCTACACCATCTGGACAGGCTGAAGATTGGATAGCGCCTCCGTCTCGCTCTGTAAGTCCCCTGGCTTCGCTTGCCGGAAGCTCTTCCCAAGTGAAACGAGAACGAGGCGAGCCGGGTAAAGCATCGACCAGCACCGAACAACTGACGAGGAGTAAAAGTCGGCAGCAGCTACGAACAACTCATTCAAGCGTATGCAAGTTAAAGTAGATAAATATTAGAAGATGCACAGATTTAAATAGTATGTCAGAAATAGAAGAAGAGAATCTGCAATGACCTGCAGGTCTAAAATAGATTATGGAGAGGGAACTTTGGCTCTCAGCATTAAAATTTTTGAAGTTAAAGGAATTTAATGTAAAAGTGCTCATCCTCAGTATTAAAAGATCATATTTTCACATGGATTTAATTTGAAGATATTGACAAGTTTGTATATGAAAGCTCATTAGCCTCTGCAACTCATTTCTGTGGTACGTCAGAAAACCTATTGTATCCACCCTGTAGGGGCAAGTGGGCCTAGGCATATTTAGGGCTTGGTTAGCAGGATAAACTTAGAATTATTTTCTAAGAGGCTCTAAAAATATCTACATAGTAATTTGAAGTATTAATTAATATAAGTAAAATAATTAAAATAATTAAGATAATTAATAAAAATTTTTTTTTAAAGTTAAAATTTTTAATTTATTAGTATCATAAAATAGCATTTATATTAAATTTTTAAATTTTTAATTTTTTGTCAACAAGATATAAATTGTTTAGTAAGAAATTTATCTAAATCCTAAAAATAGTTATATTACAGAAAGTGACTAGTAAGTAGTAGATAGTAGTATTACTGCTGCTATTGGTTTGATAAAAAAAAAAAAAGAACCTTCCTATAAATTAGGATTTATTAGTATTGATGTTGGGTGATTTTTATCAGACCATAACAGTATTTCTAAAATCTAAATAATTTTATTGATAAAAAATTAATTCCTTGTCAAAATTAAATGAAAATTTTTAATATTATATAAACGAATTATCAATTAATTAGTATGTATTAAAAATATATATTTTTATCTATAAATAATCCGCAATCTATCAATATAATATTAAAAATTTTAATTTTTAATTTAATATTAATAAAGATTTAAATAAAATTATATATGGCGAGGAAATAGCACGCTCATGATATTAATCTATTAAATTTTTTATGTTACAGTAAAAGCGCAGCCCGGGGGGCGCAACTCTACTTACATAGAGCGCCCAAAACTTTTACAGGTTTCTAGTGTTAGCCCTAGGTGCAAGCACGCAGAGCAGAAAAAGTTGCTGTATGCGCGGGGCTATTTAGCGAGTTGAGCAAACTTTGAGAACCGGTTAGTAAGTACTTACTAACTGTCGGCTAAGTATCGGGTTCTCTTCGCATAGATTCTAATTTGCTGAATATTCACGCTAGAAAGATTATTCTTTGGGAAACGGCTTTTAATCGTAATTAAATTTTATATATAGGCGTTGTTGGCGTATTGATATATTAATTATATTTTTAAGATCTAAATAATTTTATAGATACTAGACAGTTAATTTCTTGTCAGTATTAAATTAAGAATTTAAAAATTTAATATTATACTATAGACAGATTGTTGATTAACTATAAATTTAAAATTTATATTTTTATTTATATATAGTTCGCAGCCTGTTAGTATAATATTAAAATTTTTAATTTTTAATTTAATGTTGACAAGGTACTATTAATAAAATATTAATTTTTTATTGACAATTTTATTTAAGTTCTAGAAACATTTAGTTAATATAAAAATAATGTAAGAACGGCTTTAAATCAAATTTTTGAAGATCGTGATATTAAATCAGTGGCTGAACTTCCTCATTAGCTCCGCGCGTCTAGGGCCTAGCTCTAGAGAGTATTCTAGATTCAAAAACTAAATTCGCCCCGCGCGGGCTCACGCAGCCCTGTGCGCGCTGGAAAGGGTCTGCCTTTTTACTGACATCAAATTTTAGTTTTGGAGAAGTTTCGGTTTTAAAAATTAATAATAAACATTTTGTATAGTACTACTAGTAATAAAAAAATTGCACCGCCTTCTAGGCTAGACCTCTAGCTGGTAGCTAGTATAGGTTTATTTTAAGTAGCTCTGAGCACGTCTAATAGAGGCTCTAAAGGCCTTTAAAGATCTTGGTTGGTTTTAGAACAATTTAAATTGTGTCACGAATCGTCAATCAATATAACTACTACTAACAGGATTGGCAGAGTCCGCACAATTATTATAATTAGCATGCACAGATCACTGCCGATAAACCTGAAATTAAACTTTATAGGGATCATTACGGTGTCACTTTGAATAAACTATATTTTCATAACTATCAATACTTCGACGCCATATTTAATTAGATATATATAAAAAAATAAGAATATGTCAAAATTGCGCCAAGATTTTGTGACGCAAACGCAGCTTTTATTTTTAAAATTTAAAAATTATACAGTTAAAAACAGATTTTTTTATCTAAATTCTATTCAAATTTCTCAAAATCATAGTTAAAATTAATAATTATTTAAAGTTTTTAAAATTTTTTTAATCCAAAATATATACATATTCAATTTTATTAATTACAACTATCAAAAATCTGCGCCACAAAATTACAATTTTAGTTACCAAACTTTTAAAAATATTAAGCCTCTAAAAAGATACCAAGCTTATAATAATTTATTATATAAAGTTACAGCTTATTACTATTTTTTAATATAATATCTTTTAAAAGTATAAATTACAATATTTACAATACTTATAAACTTTTATTATATAGGGTAAAAAATTCTCTATATTTTGATGTATATCCAAAAATTTTCCGACCAATAATAAGCAAGATAGTAATAAAGATTATAAGTATTTTTCGGCAGACAAATTTTCTTTTTTTTTCCAAATTAGAAAGATTTCGAATTTTTTGAAAATTTTATAACTTTTTAATTAAACAGTGAATAAATTTTTGAATTTTTTTATTATATAGAGAAATATTTAATATATATATATATTTATTTAACTGAGGTTTACCCGTATATATTAATTAATTAAATCTATTTAAAAAAAAATCGATACTAGTACTTATATTAAGAAAGAAACTTTAAATTAATTCAAAAATTTAAATAAAAATATTTTATTAAATAATCTATATATTATAAAAATCAGAATTTTTAATTCTATTTATATAGATTATAATACTAAGAGGTTTATATAGTATATAATTTAAATATTCATTAAATATTAAATTTTTAAATTTTTAATTTAATACTGACAAGAGATTAACTGTCTGTCTATAAAAATATTTAGGTTTTAGAAGTAAGAGGTTAATCTTCCATCAACAAGATTAGAGCCTTTTAAGGTCCTAATAGACTTTCAAAGTCTTTATTATATATACCTAGAACTGTTTGGAGTGCCCGTATAGCTATTGACAAGAGCTCAAGCCCAAATGCCGTTATATTTTTTCTGACGCTGAAAGCGAAAATCGGCCTAGGCGCTCCCAGGGCTTAGTTGGTAGGATTACTATAGCCTAGGATAATTCTATAAAGAGCTCTAGCTGGCCCTGAAGGTGTTTATATAGCGCCGTGAAATATTAATTAACATAATTAATCTAATTAATAAAATTAGTAAATATAAATCATCCCTATTAAATAGAATTTAAAATTTTTTATAAATTTAAAGAATCTTGTCTGTAAAGATAATATTTTATATTTAAATATTTATAAATTAAATATCAATTTCTTGCGAACAACGAGTTTAAAAATGAAAAAATTTAATCTTTATTAAATATTAGTTAATATAAAATTAAGATTACTAAATTATATAAAATTAAATTTAAAATTAATTGTATATAGATTACTAGTAATTTAAGAATATTTGATAAAATATTAAAAAAACTGTTATATCCGCTCTGCGAGCTTAGACAGATTTAGATACATTTAGGGCTTAATTAATAGAATAAGCCTAGAGTCATTTTCTGAGGAGCTCTGAGAGGCCTTGGGGGTGCCTATATGGCGCTCAGGGGTGCCACTTGACACGATCAGCATGATTGGCAAGATTAGCACGATTGGCAAGATTAGCATGCACGGACCACCCACAATAAAACTTATAAAATTTTTTATAAAATTAAAGGATCTAGCCTGTAAAGGTAATAATATAATAAGTATAAAGAGTAAAATTTAATAATGCACCAATCAGAATTTTTACGGCGTAAAAAATTATAAAAATATAGCTTACCCGAAGTAATGCCATAATCCCTATAATAATTTTTATAAGGTATGGTCCGTGCATGCTAATCGTGCTAATCATGCCAATCTTACCAATCATGCCAATCGTGTCAAGTGGCACCCCCAGGGCCAACGAGAGCCCTCAGGGGCTCTCAGAGCCTGTGTTATACGTGCTCAGGGCTGTTTGGGGTGCCCATATAGCCATTAGCAAAAGCTCAAGCCTAGGGGCCGTTGCATTTCTCCTGACGAAGTTAAACTCTTAACCCCCGGACTCAATATTCGCAAGGAGTTAATATTGAATCTACAGGTACGCTTGGGATACAGTAGTATAATAATAAATATATAAAATACTTCGGCGCTATATTTTATTTTGTTGATAAAAATTTAACCACCTATCGATATCCAGTAAAAAATTTAAAAATTGATTAATATATTAACAAACTACGGGCTATTTGCAGGTAAAATTATTTACTTTAAATTTATGACTAGTTAATAACCTATCTATACCGTATCAAGATCTAAACCTTTTAATTTAATATCAATAATTTTCTTCAAATTCTAAAAATATTAGTAAATTTTTACAATCCACCAATTAGAATTTTAATGGTGTAGATGAATATAATTTATTCGAAGTACTGCTCGAATTCTTATAATAATTTATAATAGAAATAGTCCGTATATACTAATCGTGCCAGTCGTACTAATTATACTAATTATGCCAATTGTATCAACTGGCACCCCAGGGCCAATCAAAGCCCTTAGAGACTCTTAGCGCCTCTGTTAGAGCAGGTTAGGGCCACCCAGACTGCCTTTATAGCTATTATTCAAAGCCCAAGCCTAGAGGGCGTTGCATTTTTCCTAATATATTAAGTCAAGAATTTGAAGTCTTAATATTATTTAACCAGGGTATCGATTAACTGTAAATTTATAAACAATCCGCAGTTGATTAGTATAATATTAAAATTTTAGACCTTTAAGTTAATATCAATAAGAAATAAATTTTCTGTTAATAAAAGAAGATATAACTAGAAAATAGTAATTTATAAATTTAATATTTTTTTAGAGTTTAAATAATTACTGTTAGTTTATTAATCGGATTATAATTAAATGGTCTTGTTTAAAAATCAGCTAAATATCAGTATATTAACTATAGTACTATACTTATTGTACTGATTATTTATGTTAATCGGCACTTTAAAACGTTATATAAATATCTCTAAAACTTTTCAGGAGATATTTTTAGGCTTATTCTACTAATTAAGTTCTGAATGTACTTGAACTTATCTATGTCTACAAGATAGATATTCAATTATAATAGTTTTTATTATGTAGTTAATAACTGTATTAACTCCGAACATAATATAAAATATTTAAAATCTTTTAAAGCTTCCCAGAATGATCAAAAACCAATTCTATTAATTAAATTCTACTCTCCTAAGCGGGTACTTACTATGATAGGTTTTCTAATCTTATTGCTGTAGTAAAATGATTATTATTTTGTCTAATAAATGTACTAGGCTTAGCTGATTTATTTTTCTTAACCACCTTCAATATTCTCGCTATCCGTCCAATTTGTTATAGCAGAAAGTTTAAAAATAAGCACATACATATTTACATAACAGATTATAATAATTATATTATTTTTATATATCAAATTAAAAGTATATTAAAAAAACTCTTATATCTATATTAAAAGTATAATTAGAATTAGATACTTATATCTAGAGCTTACTACTAAGTACGTCAATATGAAAGTAGACCCTTTCCAGCGCGCGCGGGGCTATTTAGCTCTTAATTCCAGGCTTCTTCTCAACGCTAGCTCTAAGTACTAGTAGCCTGAACATATACAGTAAAAAAAAGTTACTGTATGCACGCGGAGGTAGTCAGCGAGTTTAACAACTTTTTTATTTATAGCGAAGTTAATTTATTATAATTAAAATATAAATAAATATACTACTTATGTCAGAGAAATTATTATATTTATTTTATAAATTTAAATAGATTTAGACGCGTTCAAAGCTTAATTAGTAAAATAAATATAAAATAAATATAAAATCATTCTTTAAAGAATAATATTAATATATTTTGAAAGTATTTATATAATATAATTAATATAATTAATAAAATTAATATATATAGATTATTTTTGGTAATATTTTAAATTTTTTTTATAGATTTAAAGATATAATTTATAAAAATAATAAAATAATATTTTTATAAAATAAAATTTAAATACTTTTAATAATATATTAATTAGAATTTTTATTATATAAATAATTATGAAAATATAATTTATTTTAAAATTTTATTATAAATTTAGTAATAATTTATACTAATTAAATTTTAGATGTATTTAAATCTATTTAAACTTATAAAATAGATATAATAGTTTTTTTTAAATGTAGCTTTGGGTTTGAGTGTTCAATTAGCCTTAAAAATATATTGATGTACAGCACCTGCCGCGTTTCTGAACCGAGTTCTCACGCACCAAGATCTTATATTAATAAAGTCTGTAGACAAACGAAGCCGCTCGTTCTTTTCTATAAAACTAAAAGATACCTTCCGAAGCTTATCCTGTTACAAAAGCGACATTCTTGACTTGATGTCGACAAGCTGTCAAACTGCTGCCGAACATTTTGCTTAGAGCACAGAAGTATTTATCTCCACTTAAAGTGCTTAGGTACTAGCAGGCCCAGACACTTTCAAAAATTAATCAATAAAATTTACATCAGCAAAAAGACGAGACTTCCCTTAAGATTACTAGTTCAGTGTGCGCGGTACCACGTAGCATCAACCCAGCAGTATCCAGCGGTACCTAATGCATGTAGATTTTAAGGTATTGCTGTATGCGCACTGGGCTTTTCTGTGCCGCGCTAAGTCGGCTACGATTTTAGTGACGTAGCCTACTAGTAGGATAAGATTCCAGTATACTTTAGGATGCCTTCAAAACGTCTGTAACTTAGAGACCATCTAATATAACTCTAACCACCTCACAGCTTTGATGTTCTTGTAAGACGGTCTCTCTCGTCCATGTTCACTTACTAGTACGTCCTCTTGGTAAAAGGTCGAATAATAGATGGATCGCGTTCCAGCCAACCCTCTCGCGCGTCATAAAATCTTCTGCTTAGACGAAACCCGCGGTCTGCGAGACGGGCGAGCAGCGAGAAAAAAACGTAGTTACTTGGGTTTCGCACCTGAAGCTCAGGATCGAGCCCCTGTACGTCATCCCAGCTATCGGCATATCGAGGAACTATTCCAACGATCTGGGTTTGTACTTTAGATTTTCCGAATTAGTATCAAAACATTTCCAGACAATAAGGGCATAGCGAAAAGGGAGACCGGCAGATTTGGAAGAAGTCTACTTTTAAATTTTGCAGGGCATGAGTTCGGCTTACGATTCCATGGCGACAGAGAACACATCTGTAAAAGAGATTAGAATTTAGAACACGAAGAACAGATTGAGTCTATAAAGCGTACTAGGTCCAAGAGGAGAAAAGAAGTCATGCCCTTAAAATTATCGAGTATGCTATAGTGTAGTTCGTGGATGCCGGGGCGCAAAGACCGAAAATCAGCTAAAGGGCTGATCTCTTCAAGATTAGATATTTTATGAGTTTGATAATCACATATCTAGTGTGAGAAATCGCCACCATAAGCATGTCTTGCGTCGTGGGAAGAGAGTCACATACTGTGATTGTAGCTCTATTGTCAGGCTGTCCAGGCAGTGATCCAGGTTGTTGTAAGGTATACGTCTTCGCTCGACATCGCGGAACGCAGCCGACTCTCTTTGACAGCATTCCATTGTCTCTATCTTCATAGACTTTAAATTGATCGGTTGGCCGACGACGTGGATCACTAAAGTCAAGACGGTCACTCTGCCGTTCATAGCCCGTAATAGTACGCCACATTGGAGGGTCTCTTTGAAGCTGCCATCTATGGTCATTGTCACAGTAAATGCGAATATTTGCTTTCATTCGATCATTATTCGGAGCTGATTTTATGCCAGATATACCTGGTTCCAGGATCGGGTGACCTAGAATACCTGATAACTATTAGATGGCTTTGATTGCCTTTTAAGTTTTCAGATAGCCACCTACGTGTAACCTTCTCGACATATTTGTCATAGTTCGGATCATCTGGCGCCGAGAACAGTCGATGAAAATAATCCTGTTGCACGGGATCAGATAGATCTCCTAGTCGTTGAGCTGCTCTGTTTGTCCACTTTTGCATGTCATGGAAAGCATCCGGGACATGTGAACCAAATCGAGTAGAACATGCTTCGTCGATCCAATAAGTGACAGGTTCCTGGTCTAGGGGGCTTACAGCCACAGAATTCAGCGAGAATAGCAGAATGATGAAAAAAATAGCCATGACTTTGGAACATCCAAAACTTTGTGTGAAGAACATAGTATTATTCCAGCTGAATAAAACTTTCAACGGAAAAGCGCGCCAATACACCCAGGAAAGACATTAGACCTTACTGTAAATCTGCCTTACTTCGGCTAAGTGCCGTGAAACAATCGGCTCCCATCGTAGCAGGGCAGGAAAGGTTGGTAGGAAGGCTGTGTAACATCCCTCGCCCTTTCGGCCCCCGCGACACCAAACCAAAGAGATCTGGTGGTTAATCGACTTTATCAACCATCATCGTAAGTCTTCAGTCCATGTTAGCTGCTTGTCAAAGCCAGGTTCTTAGAGACTGCTCACGTATAAGGCTAATATTGTCGTAAGAACAAATCCATCGCAATGACCGAATTAGCCAAAACCCCTTTAAAGCGTTGCAAGAGGGCTATTATCTCGTAGCGAATAGGCAGCAAATACAGACGTGCAAGGAACGTGCTATTGCAGAAAAGTAGAAAAGTCATCAACGTGAGAACCTTGAAAAGATAGAAGTGGTGTTTCCTTAAAAATTGTACTTACAAAGGCTGCATTGTAATTAATATAGTAGTAAGTGTCGGCACGACAACTTTGGGCTCATTAGACGAAAAAGCGGCCGAACATAGAATGAGAGACCTGGGATAGTAATGAATCGACCATACACTTTGACTTTAGCTAAAACTATCTACACCAGTACTCAAGCTTGGGAAAATACTCAATGTTTCGGTATGTCGCTGAGCGGTGAGACTTTAGTCGTACAGCGGGTTCCGGGCCCGATCCTAGAGAACCCCGCGCCGAAATCCTCCATCATAGAACCCCGACTTCAAAGCATTCGGTCGTCTTTGACATATCTCATGAGAGTTTTCTATTTTGTTGGACAATTCATTGACCATCACTCCACGACACTGCTTGCTAAAAGAGCTGGCCGAAGCAGGCCAGGCACGTAATGAACAGGTAAGTGTGGAAGGATTTTAGCACTATTTTTTAAGTTGAATCCTTCGCTGAGTAATCCCGGGAATACCGGCAACCTCCTTTCTCTATTTAATACTCTCCAATGTCGCACAAAGATCACGCATGTCTGATTACAGGCAGAGATGAAGATTATCATTGTCGGCGCTGGGCTCGGCGGTCTGTCTGCAGCCGTTTGCTTCTCCAAGCATGACCACGAGGTCCAAGTCCTCGAGTCGAGGCGCACTCTGTCACCCCAAGGTAGCGGAATCAATGTACGACCTGGAGCATCCAGGATTATGCATACTTGGGGCCTACGGGAAGATCTCGAAGCCATTAGTGACTACACACCGAATGTATTAGTTCGGAGCATGTACTCTGGCGATGTGACGACGCGAAGTGTGCTTGTGGATACCTCGGAACACCCGGACTGGGGTACTTTGCGTGAGCAAGTGATAGCACTGCTTTACAAGAAGGCGCGCGAGGCGGGCGCTCAAGTCACTTTCGGTGCTACGGTCACGGATGTTGGGGAGGGTCCTAACAATGCTGTTGTATTCCTTGGAGGCGATACTCGCTTGGAAGCAGACTTGATCATTGCCGCAGATGGCATACGATCTAAAATACGACCTATTATATTGTCTGATGTACAGACATCGATCGATCCAATTTTGAGCGACATAACATTCTACGGGGTCAGTCTCCGTGCGGACGAGCTTCGGGATCGTGAAGACGCAAAGCGATTGATCGACCAAGTGAGCATCAACTGCTGGACAGGACACGATGGATTCGTTATCACTAGACATAACAGCAAGCTCCGAGCTGTCGGAGGTCTCTTTGGGATAAAATCTCAGACAGATCAGAAGGGCATGTGGGACGAGCATGGAGACATTGACTACGTTAGGAATTTCTTTGCTAACAGTTGCTCGGAGCTAAGAGTACTCCTGAGCTTGGCAAAGTCGTGTGATCGTTGGAAACTTGCTGAAATGCCCAACCTACCACGGTGGACCAGTAAGCATGGGCGGATTATATTGCTGGGAGATTCAGCCCATGCCATGCACCCTAATGCCGCGCAGGGGTTTTCGCAAATCGTAGAAGACATTGGTGTTCTTGAGTATCTCATTTCTGTCGAAGGTGGTAATCCAAGTCGGATATCGACCATTACGGACACTTGGCAAAATGTCCGAAAGCCACGAGCTGAGCGAATCAAGGATTACGCAAAATGGAACACGAGCCTATTCCTAGGAGAGTCATTGTTGGTCGAGAACAATAGCCAAGATAGCAAGACGAGCAATGTCAAATCCCTGAAACACATTCAGCCAGATTCCGACGCTGAATTTAATTCGTCAAGATTTGTGAAATGGACGCTGGACTATGATGCTATTGAGGAGGTATATCTAAATAATGCTAATACACGAGCTGTGCATGATACTGATACCCTCTAGACGAAAAAATTCCTTGCAACCCCAAAGGCCCGGCTTTAGGCGTGCTTACTACAGCTTTCGGGTTGAAATAAGGTAAATACTCTGTTTTCGGAGGCGAGATTTTTTTGTGACGCTTTTAGATTGAATCCTGGTGCCGCCGACTCAAATAGCGAAAAGATTGATCCACGAGGGCAGTCGTAAAGAATACCTTGGTGTCTCTGATCCAATATACCTGCTTTTTTTGCCCAGATTCTGGAAAGGCGGTAGCTGGTCACATAAGTTGGTTGCTCTGAACGTACTTTCACTAATGTAATAAAAATACTTATTTAATCGATAGGTTGAGAATATGGTTCTCGAAAGCCGTACTGTTTAAGAAGGGTTGTCTAGGGTCGATGAAAAGGATCACTTATACCGAGCTACTTAGTGTCATTAGTGTGGGCTCGAATTCCTAGCTCCGTCTCCGCTGTCTTCACCTCTGCTCTCAGCTTATGCTATCAGGATCCTGTTTTTCTTGTGCATTCCATCTATCCATTTCAGCACCAGTTCTGACATTTCCAGCTTTCTAGGGCCTCTATTATAAAGAGCATCCAGAACTACACAAACGATATGGTGCAATTACCGAATTCTGAATTTATCGGTACTCCCCACTTGTTCAAGCATCCGAGCGCCGCATATCGGCAAGCGAGGCTGCAATTTTCGACCTTTGTAGAACAAAAATTCGAGGATAACAAGGAAAAGATACTTAATTCGCCGGCGACTAAAGATTAGCTTTCAAAATCTCTGATGACGTGGTGCCTATGATTCGCCGCGCATTGCCAGAATAGTGTCCATGGATTTCTTCCAGCCTTGGATTTGCTGCTGTAAAGACTATGGACAGAATTTAAGTGGCCCTAGGCTCATTGAGTTGTGGCACTACGAGTCTGCCTCGTCCAAATAGATCATTAGCAACGCCTAAGTGGCCCCTCATGTTTCTATCAATACCGCGGCTCTCTGTCCGCAAAGATTGAAGAAAGGCTCTGCTAGTCATTTTTGGAACGCTACGTAGGACCTAAAAGCATATTTTTGCTCCGACGAGGGTTCCTTTTCTATTAGCTCCAGTAGATCACCCCATATTAAAATAAGGTTAAGGTTGGTCTGACTGTGGGTATTGTAAAGGAAGTCTGTGGATGGGTTCTAATATACTCCTAAAAAGGGCGATTTATAACGGGCTAAATTGAACCTTCTGTACTGTCAGCCTGTTAACCAAGAACAAGGTCAATGTCCTCCAGTCGCTGTTTCTCCCACATGTTCCGTTCGACCCTTCCTAGAGCCTTTCGATACGCTATGCCATTCCTCCATTCCACCCACAAGACATTGTAGAACTCGTAGAGGGGCCCGGGTTCTGTGAATCCGCTACATTGCGTTTCGACCATGAAATTTCTCATTTTTTCTATAGGAATGTGGCCTCGGGAAATGGCAACAAGTTCGAACGATATCAGGGGTAGCAAATTCATACCAAGTACCATAAAATCGTCTTGAGTCTGTAGCAAGACAATGCCGGCCCAGTGACCAGCTTCATCCTGCAACGATACCAGGATCCGATCACTCCAATCGTTCACATTTTTCGCATCTTCTTGACCATGTGTTGCCCAAAGGTATGCTCTCTGAGTCTTGCAAAAGAGGAACGACGTTTGTGCATGTGATGTCAGCCTGGAGGTAGGAGAAGGAATTGGAATAGGATACCAGAATTGGTACTGTGTAAGCCTATCGTGTGTAAAATAACAGTCTCCATCCATTCCAGGAGGTGGTGGACTCTCCAAGCCTTCCTCGATTGACCGGAACTTCGACTTCTCCGGAGAATGGCTTAGGTCCCAATCGTGACGTGTCCATTTGGTGTCGAGAGGCCTGTCAAGATTTTTATAAAATTCCCTGTTTTGCAAGAACTCGGACCGAACTAGCCGTCGGGCTGTGCATGAAGGGCTCTTTGCTGTAAACCACTTTGTAATCGGGATCGTGTATCTACTTCTGCTCGTAAAGAAATGCCCAGATTTTTGAAAGTCATCGTCCGTGAAATAACAGTAAGTGTCAAGAGAGCCATTCCAACCTATCCACGACCAACTTGGTAAGCGTGTCAAATCCCCGCTTGCAGAAGACATTCCTGATGAGACTCTTCGCTCCATTTTGCCGCGCCACGCTGTCCAGCACAGCGCGGCATCAAAGTACATTTCAGGTAGTCCGTACAAGAATCCGCCCTCGAACACATAACTAAGTGTAGATAGAGCCCCAAAGATCGCAGGAAGAGCATCCTCGGGATAAGTCGACGCACGTTCGTTGTACTTGGAGATGAGACGACCATAGTCAGACAAGGCTGGATAGCCATGCTTCACAATTTGCATCCAACTGTCTTTGACTTGGGCATCCCCAAGATTGGAGAATACTATGTCTTCTTGCCATTCTCGTATACCGCATTCCCACCGTATCATTTGTTTCTCAAATATCAACCGCCGTCTAGCGAACAGAAACTCTTGGAAAGTCCAAGCTGCACAGCTACATTGTCAGTCAGATATCCCACGCAGCTGAGTGAGCTTACCCCGTTGGAAATATTCGGTATTCGGAGTGTGTAGCTCTTCAAAGGCTGGTTTGATTACTCGTTCCACATCTCCAAATGGAACTACCGATTTTGGATCGAGATTTCGGCAATGTGAAATGTGTTTCAATCCCCGCAACCCATGATTGGAGTCTTCTCCATCTGCTGCCACGATCACAGCCTTTGCATTATAATAGATAGCAGCCATATGGCTGATTTCATGCATTTTCATATCGCTCTGATCCTGTGGGATGCAAAGTGCATCAACCCAGAGATGTCTTTCATTCAACAATCGAGTCACGCTGATCGCATCAAGAATTGTCTTCGGAATCTGCTTTTTTTGGTCAACCAGCCTCCCAGGCATCCTCAGCCCTGACAAATTCCCCATTCTGAGCTCCAAGCCACTGACCTGACCCCACCGGTAACTCAAAGCGATATATTCCTGGTCCACTGCACCAGGTACAATGCAGCCAGAATACACGTCGATAAGCCAGGCTGGGCGATAATCGACAACATAACAGTCGCGCAAAGGATGCTCGCATGTGGACTTATGATCAGAGATGCAGCAGTCCAGCCAAAACTTCGGAAGTGAGGTGTCGAGCCATTGGGAATCATAAAGTCTTGCCCGTCCGGGATGTCCTTTGACAAGGTCACGCCTGACAAGCTCATAGATATAACGAGCTCTTAAAGGAGCGCCTAGCGTTCTATCACATCGTATCCAGATGTTAAGGCCATTTTGATTGGGATGCTTAGATAGGCATACTTCCATACTTTGTGATACTGGATCCTGGGGATGCTTATTTTTGTGACAATAGTCACGTATTTCTCGAAGTAGAGGTCCATGGGCCTTACATTGTTGTTGAAAGACATCTTTAGCGCGTCCAAGGTTGGCGTAATACTTGACATCGAAAGGCGTGATCAAACCCTTAAAAATTTTGTCGCAGAAGGGACAATCGGCTGCAAAGCCTTCATATTTTAATGATGATTGTACGGTCCCCGTAACGCATTGCGGGTCTGAGATGGTCTCAAGTCCGATTCCGGTTTTCTGCTCTGCCATCTTTACTGTCTAGAAGGATTAAGGAGATTCTCGCAGTGCCTATCTATAATATCGCCGGCGACGCAAAATTCGCGGGGAAATACATTGACACGTAGTTGATGGTTGGCGCACCTGCGCCACTTTCACGAGGAGATCCAATAATTACAGAGGTAGGCTTGACCATTCCGCGTGATCCTGATTAGGGTGCAGTCAGTTGATGGAACCCGCCCGTCCTCTCCACAACTTAGACTAGGATTTTAGAAAAAGTCGAATAGATTCATATCTCTTTCTGTGCATTTATCCGTCACGCTGCAGCGCAAAGCTATGAGTCTAGGGACGGCCATTGTTCCTCATAGGATGATGCTGAAAATGGTAACAGAATCAAGCTAGGCCGTGGAGGAGTCGGGCCCCTCAATTAGAACATTTAGGCGACCCCGCATACGGCGGAGTAAACAGAGTCGTCCGCCATAACCCTACAACCTTCAATCCACATGACACATTGAGAACTTGCAGACAACAATCTATCAAAATTTTATGAAAAGCTGTCTCTACGTACTCAATTATCGATATAAAGAGCGGTCTGCAGACAGCTCTGTGTAAAAAACTCGCTGTATGCCTGTTTACAGACAGTTCTGTATATTAATTGGCTGTGTATCTGTCTGCAGACAGCTTTATATAGAAGACTCGCTGCGCGACTTTCTGCAGACAGCTTTATATAGTAAATTGGCTGTGCACCTGTTTACAGACAGCTTTATATAAAAAACTCGCTGTGTGGCTGTCTGTAAACGATTCTGTATAGTAAATTAACTGTACATCTATCTGCAGATAGTTCTATATAAAGAACTCGCTGTGTAACTGTCTGCAGACAGCTTTATATATAAATTTATATATATAGCTGTCTGTATTATGTATCTAAAAATAATTAAAATTATAAATAATTAAAGTTATTAATAAAGAAAATTTGAATAATAGAATAAAAATAATAAAATAATAAAATAATAAATAGAATTGAAATAATAAAAAATTTAAATAATAAATAAAATAAAAATAATAAAATAACAAGTAAAATTAAAATAATAAATAAAGTTTAAATTTAGCAATAAATAATTTATTTAATAAAAAATTGGTAAAATTTTTATTAAAAATAATATTATTAAAAATAATATTATTAATCAAATTATTTATAAAAAATGTATTATTAATAAAATTATTAATAAAAAGTATATTATTAGTAGAATTATTAATTGAAAACAAATTATTAGCAATATTATTAGTTAAAAATATATTATTAATAAAGTTATTTATAAAAAATAAATAATTAACAGACTAATTTATTAAAAAATAATAATTAATAGATTAATTAATAAATTAAAAAAAAAAAATTAAAAATTAGTAGACTAATTAATAAAAGGTAAATAATTAATAAATTAAATAATTAAAAATAATTAATAAATTAAATAATTAAAAATAATTAATAAATTAAATAATTAAAAATAATTAATAAATTAAATAATTA